>JAVANC010000014.1:19813935-21191435 GCA_033319125.1 Parnassius glacialis | reverse complement strand
TCCGAACTGCATATTAGATAAGATATTATATTTGTTTAGAAATTTAACCAAACGATTATTAAGCATCCTTTCTAAGATTTTTGAAAGTGCAGGTAACACAGAGATCGGCCTGTAATTTTCAACAACGTCCCGAGCCCCATTCTTGTAAACAGGAGTAATGAGAGATCTTTTAAAAACTTTTGGAAAGCATCCTTGTTCAAAACAGATTTTAAAAAGGGTTGTGAGTGGCAGAAGTATTTTATCCTTGGTCATTTTAAGGAAGCAAGCAGGAATGGAATCCCAACCAATAGCACAATCATTTCTAAGACCCATCAATATTGTTTCAACTTCTAACTCGTCAGGAGAATCGAGTACAAATGAATTAAGCGACCAGGGCATAGTATTAACATTAGCAGGTTTAGCACCGTTTGCTAGAATTTTATCAGCTAATTTTCTACCTAAAGTTGAAAAATAGTAATTAGCTCTCTCCACTGAATCTGTAGGATTTTTAATGATCAAATTTTCAGCGTAATTATTTTTAGTATCACATCCGGAGATGGCTTTGATTGCAGACCAAGTTTCTTTACTGTTCTTTGCATTTGCCAAAAGACTTTTTTCATATTGGCGCTTGAGCTTACTTAACAAGGAATTGCAGTAATTCCTATAACGCTTATAAGAAATTTGAAGTATTTCATTGTCAGGGTTCTTTTTCAGTTTTTGGTGAAGTTTATCGCGGTGACGGATACACCTTATCAGTCCAGGTGTCATCCAGGCCTTAAGCGTTCGTTTCACTCTAGGAATCTTAATTTTAACAGTATTATTCTTTATAGCAGAGGTTATTAAATCAACAAATTTTTCGGCAGCCGTGTCTGCATTTGAAGTTGAAGATATAAAAGAAAAATCAGCAGACTCTATAGATTTGACGGCATCATCATAATTTATTTTATCAATAAAAATATTATTAGGCTTGCGTTTGAGGTTCAAAGAAACATTTGTTAAGATTAAGGAATGATCAGTGATTACACTATCGAGTACCATTATTTGAGTATTTAATATTGTTTTCACCATAACACGGTCTAAACAATTATTGATACGGGTGGGATAGGTATGACCTGGTAAAAGACCTAATCCTGCAGTTAAATTTAAATAAGGTTCACTGTCTTTGTCTTTATTGCCTTGAATAATATTTATATTGATATCGCCCATAATAAATATGTTACTAGATTTTAAGGGACGAATAATTTTTTCTACAGAATCTAAAAAGTTGTCAATATAATAATAGGAGGGTGATCTATATACCGCTAATATTACTATATCTGGATTTATTTTAATCAAAAGATAATTACCACCATTTGAATCAGGTTCTGTTATTATACAATCAATTGAGTGTTTAGAATAAACTGTTATACCATCATTTTGGATTGAACATTTTTTTGAGAAATGACATTTGTAACCTGGAAGCGGAGGAACAGGCTTATTAACATCAAGGCGACATTCTGTTAGTATTATAATATTCGGTTCAAATGAAAGTTGTGATATATATGCCATAAAGCCATCCAGGTTTTTATAGACGCTACGTATATTTTGTGCAATTATATTCAAAGAATTACAGGATTTCCTGACAATATCATTGCATTTTAAAACATCACACACAAAAGATGAAGCCACTCTAATATTATCCATATCTGATAGAATTTGATTCTGTAATTCAGGCATTTTTAAAGAGGAAAAATTCATTGTCACATCTATAGTTCCGATTTTAATAATAGCTATTGAGAGCCATCCCACAAATTGTTCGAGGAAAACCATGTATTGTAAAAATATACAGTACGGTTACAATAGTAATGTGAATGTATGTCGTACCGTTTAGTAAAATATATACAATGTTATATCAATAATTAAAGAAATAATAAATAAATATTTGATAATAAATAAAATCAATGGATGAGTCGCTCGCGTCCGTAGGCTTCGACCACCTAACCCTAGGCCCACCCTACACGTGTCCCCCGGGTGGTGCTAAACGAGCGACAAAGCCGAAACGACAGACTCGGCTCCTCGCCGTGTGGTAGCGGTGTAAAATCTACCACCCCTTATGTCGCACCATGAGCCAAAAATTGAATGAAATGGCCCCGAGTTCCCGGCGCCCCTTTAATGGGGCAGGGGTACGAAGAATCTCCGGGAGGAAAACCGGCGACGAGGGTCGCCACCCGTCACGTCCTGTCTCCTGGAGGGGCGAAAAGTGGATTGCGGAGGCCCGTCTGGCTACGCTGAATGTATGTGGAGCAATGAATGATAAGATGGATGAAATATGCGAAATGATGAATGATAGAAGAATAGATGTGTTATGTGTGAATGAGACGAAACGAAAGGGAAGAGATGTCACTGCACATGGCATGTATACCGCTTACTGGTCTGGTGTAGACGAGACCGAGCGGGCATGCCAGGGTGTCGGTGTCATCCTTTCAGAAAGAATGGGTCAATGTGTGAAAGAGTATGAATGTGTAAGCCCAAGGCTGCTGTGGATACGAATGAAAGTGGGCTTAAAGAAGTTGTTTGTGCTTGGGGTGTACGCCCCAGATATGTCTAAGCCCACTTATATCCGAGAGCAGTTTTGGGACATGGTAAGGCTGGTGTTGACGAAATGCAAGGAAAATGAAAGTATTATTATGTTAGGAGATTTTAATGGAAGGGTTGGAGTGAAGAGGTCTGGTTACGAAAGGATATTAGGAGCGTTTGGCGATGAAAGAATAAATGAGAATGGTGAAGACCTCCTCACCATATGTGTGGAAAAGAATCTTTTTGTGGCGAACACTTTCTTTCGCCATAAGAGGATTCACATGTATACATGGGAAAGAGGGGATGATAGAAGCATGATAGATTTCATAATTGTGGATGGAAGAATGAGGAGCGCAGTGGTAGATACAAGGGTTTACCGGGGGTCCAACGTAGGGACGGATCATTACTTGGTCTTATGCCAAATTAATGGTCTATTCAAGCGTTGGCGGCATCGGACATCTGTGTCTACCACTGCGTTACAGCGTATAAGAATAGAGAGGCTACAAGATGAAGGTGTGAAAGAGAAGTATAAATGCAGACTGAGAGAAAATATAAATGTGTTGAATGAATTTAGTATGAATGATTTAGACTTGAAGAATGTATGGAATAATGTTAAAAAAGTTTTGGTGGATACAGCCACCGAAGTATGTGGTGTAAGTAAGAGAACGAATGAAAGGAAAAGTAATACGTTGTGGTGGGATGATGAGGTACGGATGGAAGTTGAAGCAAAGAAGAAAGCATGGCTAGATTTACTAGCAACTAAAGCTGGTAATTCCGGCGGTATGAATGATGAGATTGAAAGAAAAAAGGCAGACTTTAGACGTATAAATAAGAGAGTAAAAGAAGTTGTTGAAAGGAAAAAGCAAGAAAGGACAGATAAGAATGATAGAAGAATATCTGATAACTTCCAGGCAAATATTAAAATGTTCTGGAAGCTCGTAAGAACTGCCAGGGGCAATTCAAAACAGCCTAGAATGAATGCTATACGAGACGAGAATGGCTGCATGCTGGATGATGAAGTTTCGAATTTAAAGAGATGGAAGGAATACTTTGAAAGCGTGTTTAAGAGTGAAGAGTCGTCTGAAGTAAGTGAAATAGAAATTCCGGAAGAAGAGAGAGGTAGAGAAATAAGTGTAGATGAAATAGTGAAAGCAATGAAAAGCATGAAAGCAGGTAAGGCAGCCGGATATGATAGAATATCACTCGAAATGCTAAGGGCTGGAGAGGGTGTAGTTGCAGGCCTGCTGTACACCTTGTTTAATTTATGTTGGGAACTGAAGCGGGTACCGGAAGACTGGTGCAAAGCCGTTATAGTCCCAATATATAAGGGAAAAGGGTCGCAGCAGGACTGTAAAAACTACCGTGGTATCAGCTTGCTTAGCATTGTGGGTAAACTGTATGCTAAGGTGTTAATTGAAAGAGTTATGGAAGAAACTGATGGAAAAATTTGGGATGTGCAAGCTGGATTTAGAAAGGGGTTGGGGTGTACGGATCAAGTCTTTTCCATGCGCATGATTGCGGAGAAATTTTTGGCCAAAAACCAGAAAGTTTTTTGTGCGTTCATGGACTTGGAAAAGGCCTATGACAGAGTGGACAGGAACGTGTTATGGCAAACACTGACCTCATTTGGGTTGAGCGCTGGTCTGATACAGGCATTGAAGTCTCTATATAGGGACTCTAATGCCTGTGTCAGGATCAACGGGGCTTACTCGGACTGGTTTGGCATCCATAAAGGTGTCAGACAGGGCTGTGTGGCTTCCCCGTGGCTGTTCAACCTATTTATGGACAGTTGTTTGGAAAATTTGAAAGTAGAAGAATGCGGGTTAAGAATGGGTGAGTTAACCGTCAAATGCCTTTTGTACGCCGATGATCAAGTCATACTTGCGTCTTCGGCGGCCGAATTGCAAATGATGGTTACATTAATGAACAGGACATTAAAAGAAAAGGGAATGAAAGTGAACGCAAGTAAGACGAAAGTTATGGTTTTTGAAAGAGAAGAAAGTAAAACGATATGTGAAATAAGAATAGAAGGGGAGTTGGTAGAACAAGTAGATGAGTTTGTGTATTTGGGATGTGTGTTTAGTAAGGATGGTAGATATGATAAGGATATAGAACGACGAGTGAATGCAGGAAATAGAGTGAATGGGGCTCTACACTCTATTGTGAAAAGTCAGAATGTGTCCAAAAAGGCACGTATGGCAATTCACAATGCTGTATTAGTGCCTACTTTAATGTATGGTAGTGAAAGTTGGGTGTGGCAGAAGAAGCACGAGAGTAGAATAAATGCTGTAGAAATGCGGTCATTAAGGAGTATGTTAGGGATGAATCTGAATGACAGAGTGAGAAATTGTTTAATAAGAGAAGAGTGTGGTTTGCAAGATGATGTTGTGACCAGGATTAAGAAAGGAATGCTTCGGTGGTTTGGTCATGTAGAAAGAATGAATGAGGAAAGAGTGACAAAGCAAATTTATGTTGCAGAGGTGAACGGCAGAATCGGGAAGGGTCGCCCTAGGCGAAAGTTTATCGACCAAATTGGCGATATATTGAAAATGGGCCAAATCAAGAGTACCTTTAACCGACGAGCGTGTATGCGTAGGTATATGGATGTGGAGGAAGCGAGAGAGGTCTGTCAGGATCGTGCCAAATGGAAGTCCATAGTCTCTGCCTACCCCTCTGGGTGACAGGCGTGAGTGTTTATGTTTATGTTATGTCAATGTAAGTAGTAACCAAAATTCTACTGGAGATCTCATACAGTCATTTTTGGCCTCGCAGCTTAGCTAAATCTGACTCAGAGTCCACTCTGATATGTGGTTTGCCCTCATCTTGACGTAGATATGTACGTCCGTATAATATACAATAATGAAAGTATACCTAAGTAATTTCGAGTCGGCGCTAAACAATCAATGAACAAAGACCAGTATATTACCTTAAATTTAAAGAAATAACCAAATCAAATTAACAATGCCGCGCATCACGCTTTACATAATTAATTAATTTGCTTGTTTAGCGCCGACTCAAAATTACTTAGGTATACTTACATTACTTTTAGAACTTAGTTATTAAGGTTAATTAAAAACTCAAAATAATTACAAAAATATATACTTTGGTATACTTAAATTAGTTTAAGAACTTAGTTATTAAGGTTAAATAAAAAGGTTTATTATTTTTTACTTTTTAGTTTTTTCGCCGGTTTAATTTTTTTGTTAAAAAGTTTTTATATAGTCACTCATTACGTTACTGGCTTCGGATTATGTAAGGTACACGTCTTTAGTAAATGAAATCTACCGTTGTACTGACGCGATTAGTATCGAGTGTGTAGTATGTAGATTCGATTCAAAGTATTGCAAGAAAAAAATCATATTATATATCGTGATAATTATCGAGTGTGCAGCATGCGCCATTCTCATGATACGCTTCAACAAGTTTGAACATTTCTGAATCATACATTTTTCGGTTCATTATTTAATGTTTTAAGCACGCTTTAAACAAACAAAACAAAAAATACGTGCACACATGGATCGATCGAAGCACAAAATGGTGGATGACATGGCGGCCACGTCACGTACCTCCCCAAACGCGGGCGCAGAGTCGTTTGCCCGAATTCGAGTAAAACTATGAAATTAATGCATCGGGTGCCCGAGTTCAAGTAACGTCTTTCATGCACCCGAATAAGGGCTAACGACCAAGTGTAATTGCTCCGTCTTGAAGATCGGATTACATCCAACGACTGTTGGCATCGATAACATGTTTAAAAAGGAGTTTTGTAGGCAATTCTATA
Source organism: Parnassius glacialis (assembly GCA_033319125.1). NCBI lineage: Eukaryota > Metazoa > Arthropoda > Insecta > Lepidoptera > Papilionidae > Parnassius > Parnassius glacialis. The sequence goes on along the minus strand of JAVANC010000014.1, from coordinate 21,185,122 downwards.
AAATTCACGAAAAGTGGCCACACCTCAGCATGACCAAGGATGTCCAGCCTCACATTCGTTCGTGCTTCCTGTCAAACGAGTGGGGGGAGACCGCATCCCACAGATGGGATCCCGAAGACTACAGGGATGTCACTCTGCTAAAGAACTTTGAGTTCGACTACCACGTGGACACTATAGATATCATCTCAGACAAAGCCATTATTCGAAAGTTCACTGAATGGATATACGAGTTCGACAGCAAAGCACTCAGAACCACATATGGCAGGCCTCCCACCGGTCCCCCCCACGACCTAAAGCGCTGTCATGCACCACCATACAACAGAGACCTTCGACTGTAGGGTAATAACAAGCCCGATCGACAAGGGGGATGCCCTCCCAGACCGGAGAGCAACGGTGGCCGCCCCAAAGGAGAGAGAGTTCAAGGAGGCAGACGCATGCCGCCACGGGAAGACGACCCCACAAACGAGGGCACACCAAACAGTCACGGAGTATCACTGCAGAGATACCGCTCAGACATGCAAAGCATCAGTCCATGACATCGTCCGAGGAGCAGACAACCAACAGAATGAGTTGTCCCGGAGAAGAACACGACCACATCAACATAATCACAGACCCCTCGCCATCGCGCCTCCAGGCGTAGCCACCAGAGCCACCATTCCCAAGTCCGGACGCATTATTTGGGTTCAAAAACATGTACAGCTTCACCCATACGTTTCCCCTGCTGTCCGCCTTACTTTTCCAGGATAGGCATGCTCCCCCTAATACCACATATTATCTATTTATTATAAAGAAGAGAAATAATAAAGAGTCCACAAGTGCCCCTATGGAAGGACCTCGATGTGTTCATGGGCCTGAAGCGTAGCTCGAGGATTTACGCCAGAAAGAGTGGACCCTAGCCACTATCCTCATCACCTGATGGCGGCGCACCGATACGACACAACCACCTCGCTTGTCGGACAAGGCGACAATTAAGTGATTGTGCTGCGGATCCCATCCAAGCAATACTTGGCGGATAGAAATCTAACACCGGATCGCTACACCAAACAGTTTTTACAGGTCTTGGAAGGAATTCGCACTGAGGCCGGCATAGTCATCAAGGTGCCTTAATCCTGGAGGTCGCGCTGGCTGCTTGAGTACGGCAGGAAATACTTCCTGAACGGCGTCCAAGTAAGTAGCACCATAAAAAAGGTTTATGATTACCCGAATTATAATTCGAAGAAGCATTCATATTATTTGTGATATTTTATTGATAGAATTGCCTCGCAGAATAAAAAAGAAACGAACAGTGAGGTTTCGAGATTTATTCAAATAGAGAGATAACTTTGGCGCTTCCTTGACGCTACGTCAACAATTGTTATGAACAATTGTTTGAATTTTCAGTTATTTTCGTACGGATCAAAATTATGACATGTTGCGCTGCCGTCACGTTCAATTCAACTCAGTTTTGATAAAATTGAATAAATGGACTTTGGACTTATAAACAATGTAAATTAACTGTAAATATAGTGTAGTTTAAGTGTAAGTGTAGTCAACAAAAACTAACCATTACATCACATAAAAATAAAACGGTGCGGTAAAAGTGTAACAAGTAGCGTCTTTATACGAGAAAATAAACTCTAAAATTGAAAAGACACATAAAAACTCTATAATAAACCTTAAAAAACTAACGAAGAGTGACCAAAACAAACTTTTATGTGATAACTTAGTTTAATTAGTGGTAAAGTGTAACAAGTGATTCAACAGTCACCCGCAAAATAGTGCAAAATTCAATTGACATTACTCATAATAACCGTCTTCGACAAATTTAAATCTACAATACAAATCATAAATATCATTATTTCACCACAAAATTTAAAGTCATAATAGCCTAGTGGATAACTCTTTTGGACTACATGTAGTATAGCTGTGACAGCTGCTGCCTTTTGGCATTATTTGTTGTTTATTGCTTGACTACAACGCCATCTTTTGACGATACCTTGAACTTGTACTATTCGTGATTTAATATTGATGCTTGCGCAGAGAGGACGACGCCTTGTGGATTGCATATAAACTATAACAAACATTTCAGTAAAACGTGACAACACGTCAACGTAATAAAATTCGCGCATCTTCACTAGAACCGCAAGACAACACATTTGAAAATACCATGGAAGACAACTCTTTGACTATACTCGAAGACATTACATACATTACATTAGAGGCCCAATTCCCCCCCCCCCATCAATATGGTAGTGGAATTGAACAGAAGACTACCCCAGGAGGGTACCAGCACCCCTGGAGAATCCCTCGCTGAGCATCCACGACCAAACCACTCTACTCCTGGGCGTGGGTGCTCAGGCTGCCCCGCGTATTCTGGGGTGGGGGGGGGCAAAATTCCGCTCGCGACTAATACTGCTCGGGGCAAGCTGAGCAGTAAGACCAAGGTGACCCCTTTCACGCTATCCGTGAATTTTTGCAATATCAGGGGTCTTCATTCCAACCTTAACGCTGTCCATTACCATCTAGAGACGGCGAAGCCGGCCTTGCTCTTTTTAACCGAGACTCAGGTGTCCTCTCCGGCTGATACTTCATATCTCTCTTACCCGGGGTACAAATTTGAACACTCCTTTGTGCCCCGGGCTGGAGTTTGCGTATACGTCAGGGAGGACATCTGTTTTCGACGCCTCGGCAGTCTTGAAGGTACGGACCTGTCCATCCTATGGCTGCGCGTAGACAGCGACGACCATCCCCGCGTCTATGGGTGCCACGTCCAAATGGCTGCAGACTCCGTGCTACAACAGGTCCCATCCGCGGAGATCGTGATACTCGGTGATTTTAACGCCCACCACGCTGAATGGCTTGGTTCTCGTTTAACCGATCATGCGGGTAGATCTGTCTATGACATTGCTTTGGCATATGGTCTAACACAACTGGTTACTTCGCCTACGCGGATCCCAGATGTGGAAGACCATGTAGCTTCCCTGTTGGACCTTCTGCTGACCTCTCATCCGGACGGATATCAGGTCTCCGTCGATGCCCCTCTGGGCTCTTCGGACCATTGTCGGAGTACGGTGCCACTCACGCTCCCATCGCAGTTGCGATCTGCAGCTTGCCGCCGTGTTTGGCACTATAGGTCGGCCGATTGGGACGAGATGCGGTCTTTTTTTGCATCCTACCCTTGGGGGCGGGTTTGCTTCTCGCCGGAAGATCCCAGCGTTGTTGCCGATTCTGTTGCTGATGTGGTACTTCAGGGTATGGAACTTTTTATTCCATCCTCTGTGGTGCCCATCGGAGGCAGATCCCAGCCATGGTTTGGTCGCTCCTGTAAACTAGCATCACGCTATAAGCAGGAGTGCTACCAGGCATGGGCTGACGCATCAACGTCCCGGGATGTAAACACCAGCGCTCTTAAAAAGAAGTACAATTCCGCCTCCAGGTTCTTCAAAAGTGTCATTGCCAAGGCAAAGTCAGAGCACATCGGCAGAATTGGCGAGAAACTAGTTCGCCTCCCTTCGGGAACACGTGCATTCTGGTCTCTCGCCAAGGCTGTCCAAGCGAACTTCTGTCAGCCATCTCTGCCATCTCTGCACAGGGTGGACGACTCACTGGCCCATGACGCAAAGGAGAAAGCCGATCTACTAGGCTCTCTTTTTGCTTCCAACTCGACTCTAGATGACGGGGAGAACACACCGCCGAACATCCCGCGGTGTGAGTGCTCCATGCGGGAAGTGCTGTTTACACAGCGCTTGGTGCGTAAAGCACTCCTCTCCCTGGACGTCAACAAGTCGATTGGGCCTGATGGAGTCCCACCTATTGTGCTGAAGACGTGTGCTCCGGAGTTGGCACCGGTTTTAACGCGTCTTTTTCGGTACTCCTACTCCCTAGGCGTAGTCCCGGACTCATGGAAGACAGCTTTGGTGCACCCGATCCCTAAAAAAGGCGACCGCTCAGATCCGTCCAACTACAGGCCTATCGCCATCACCTCCTTATTCTCCAAAGTAATGGAAATGATCATTAACAACCAGCTCATGCGGTACCTTGAGGATCACCAGCTGATTAGTGACCGCCAGTACGGTTTCCGTCGAGGTCGCTTAGCTGGTGATCTTCTGGTCTACCTGACCCATAGATGGGCGGAGGCAGTGGAGTCCAAGGGGGAGGCGTTGGCCGTTAGTTTGGACATAGCGAAGGCTTTCGATCGGGTTTGGCATAAAGCGCTTCTTTCAAAGCTGCCTTCCTATGGGCTTCCCGAGAAATTGTGCAAATGGATCACCAGCTTTCTTGCAGATCGGAGCATCAAGGTCGTAGTAGACGGTGCATGCTCCGATTACAAGCCCATTAACGCTGGTGTTCCACAAGGCTGTGTGCTATCACCAACGCTGTTTCTTCTGCATATCAATGATATGTTGCAAACCAGTAACATTCATTGCTATGCAGACGATAGCACTGGTGATGCTTTATACACCGGCCGTGCCAATATTTCTCGGGAAAACGTCGCCGAGTACCGGAACAAACTTGTGTCTGAAGTCGAGACTTTGTTGAACAAAGTCTCAGACTGGGGGCGACTAAATCTAGTCCAGTTCAATCCCCAGAAGACACAAGTTTGCGCGTTTACCGCTAAAGAGATTGTCTTTGTAGTATCTCCTCAGTTTCAAGGCACTCCCCTTGCTGCCTCAGCCAGTATCGGAATCCTCGGTGTCGACATATCGAGTGACGTGCAGTTTCGTGGTCACTTGGAAGAGAAGGCCAAATTGGCCTCTAAAAAGCTTGGCGTGCTCAGCAGAGCGGGACAGTATTCCATGCGGGCACACCGCTTGCAACTTTACAAGGCGCAGGTTCGGCCTCACATGGAATACTGTACCCATCTCTGGGCAGGGGCCCCCCAGTGCCAGATCCTTCCACTTGACCGCATCCAGCGCAGAGCGGTTCGAATCGTCGACGACCGAGTTCTTTCCGATCGGCTTGACTCACTGGCACTGCGTAGAGAGGTTGCATCTCTTTGCGTATTTTATCGCATCTACCACGGGGAGTGCTCTGAGGAATTGTTCGGACTAATTCCAGCCGCTCAATTTCACCATCGCACATCGCGACAGAACTTGCGATACCATCCATATCATCTAGATGATTGGCGGTCCACCACTGTGCGATTCAGAAGAAGTTTTCTCACTCGCACAACTTCCTTGTGGAATCGATTACCACCAGCAATTTTTCCGGACCGATACAACTTAGGGACCTTCAAGAAAAGATCCTACTCCTTTTTAAAAGGCCGGCAACGCATCTGCGATTCCCCTGGTGTTGCAGTTGTTCATGGGCGGCGGTAGGCACTTACCATCAGGTGAGCCGCATGCTCGTTTGCCCTCTCCTATATAAAAAAAAGACATGCGTATGAGTCTTCCAGACCTTAACATAGCTGAACACAAAGAACTACGTGATGAAATCAGCTTTTTAAAAACACAGCTAGCAAATGCTCATTTGGAAATAGACAGATAGAACTTACAGGTTAGAGATTTACAAAAAAAAAGTCAAATATTAAAACACTTGATAAAGGAACCTGCACCACGTAAACTAGCCCCCATAAAAAAATCCAGTGATACTACATTATCAGAAAGAAAGAAGAAACAAAACAAGCAAAGTTCTCCATCAAATTCAACAAAACCCTGTCCAACGCAATCTGTAACAAATGACGTGACGGCTAGCTCAAAGAAAATAACAGAACAATCAAGACACAATGCCAAGAGAAAACTATGTATTTTAAGCAATAGACATTATTCAGGCCCATTACGGTTCATTGAAAATACATTTTCAAGCGATTTTAAATTTTGTCGATACCTATTACCTAACACAAGTATTAAGCTTCTCTTGACTAACTTAAAGAACAAATTGTTAAATTTTAATATGAATGACTACTGTATAATTGTATTAGGTGATACTGATATAAGAGACAAACTGTATTGAACTCATAAACACAATTGGGAATTTAATTTAGCAAATCAACTTTACCAACTTGATAATCTGTACACCTACGTATGAACTTGGGGCACCAATACAAAATTGTAAAACTGAATTATTTAATAGCTTACTCTATATAGAACTACAAAATTACCATAATGTATATTTTTTTACTTTAATGTGAACCTAACTTATGAAATGTTGTCAAGTAGAACAGGCAGGGTAAATAACTTTGGATTACGGAATATTTACAAACTATAATGAAACAGATATACTTTGATTTTGAATAATTTCCTTTGAATACCTCACAAGCTGAATGTGATATGACCGTTGAGAGTAATTCCAAATCTGACTACAACACATCTCATAATTTATTTCGTGACTAATTCCTTGTATATCTTCCATCAAAATATAGATGGCCTTATCTCCAAATCAGATTCATTAATGGTTAATATGGAAATAATTAATGATGAACGTACTCCAATAGATATATAGGCATAACCGAACACAACATGATAGCTAGTGACTTACATCGCCTAAATATAACGAACTACAAACTTGCGTCTTTCTACTGCAAACAACAACGTAATGGCGGATCTTGTATTCTGATTAAAAACCACAATGAATACGAAAACGTAAGTAGTTTAATCAACCAATCGATATCTGGTGTTATTGAATGTTCGGCAATAACATTAGTACAACATAAGGTCTACAAAGTCTGTATTTACAGACCTCCTCGGTCAAAATTAGAACTAGCGGCTCTATTTTTTAGTAAACTGGATAATATATTAAGCTCCGTTACTAATAATAGCAACTATAAATTCATTAAATGCGGTGACTTCAATATTGACGTGCTCAAAAATGATAAGATATCCAGAGATTTTAAACAGCTATTATCTAAATACAATACAAAATGCCAATTTCATGAACCCACTAGACCTCGCAGTAAAACATGTTTAGATAATATGTTACACAATATTCGTGGTGCAAAAGGAGAAGTCATAGAATTGACAATTTCCAATCACTCTGCTCTAACTTTTAAGATACCTATCAAAAAAACATGTCGGCTAAAATACTGGTATACTTACCACCGAGATTTTTCTCTCGATAATATAAGGAAATTTATGGACTGCATCAAAAGTCTAACACCCGTATTCAAGAACGATACTATGCGTACGCACAGTAGGCTTTAACCCACAGTGGACAAAATTTTGTTTCTTAAACGTTACTTGAGTTTTGGACGACACTATGCAAGTAATTAGGGACACCCTTGGCTAAAGTTACCTATTAGCTACTTTAGCGAACGCATAGGGTCGGCGTAAATGTCATATTCATAACCTCAAAATAATAAAGCATAAGTTATAACTTATATATAAACTCTATACTCCATGATATAAACTTATAAACTATAGTTTGTCTTTTGTGTATTTTAGTACTACCTAGTTAAAATAAAAATGAGTGGTAGTGATGAGTGATTTGATAATTACTTGGACGAACAAGTGAATCGCCAAGAAAGCGTGACAATAAGGCGTGTTATCAGAGATTTTCAGAACCCTTTCGAATATTATAGTGAAGTGGAATTTAAACAGCGATATAGATTTCGCAAAGAAACAGTATTAAACGTACTTATGCCGCTAATTTCTCACAATCTCGAGAAACTTACAAAAAGAGGACTACCAATTCCCCCAGTGTACCAGTTGCTAATTGCACTCAGATTTTATGCCTCAGACAGTTTTCAAATTGTTAGCCAACCAACCGTTTCAAGAATCGTCAAAAGAGTGTCCTATTTGATTAGTTTGCAAATAAAACGGTACATAAAATTCCCAGAAAACAGTGAATATACAAAACTAAAATTTTACCAGATTGTGCAGTTTCCTGGAGTAAGAGGATGCATAGATTGCACACATGTTGCTATCCAAAACCCTGGAGGAAATTTTGCTGAAGTTTTCCGTAACAGGAAAAAAAATTTCTCCATAAATACACAACTTGTGTGCGGCCCTGAATTAGAAATATATGACATTGTAGCGAACAGACCAGGTTCAGTTCATGATAATCGTATATTTCAAGCAAGTACATTAAAAGCAAAGCTGGAAGGAGGAGAAATTGATGGCTTGCTTTTAGCTGACAGTAGTTATGGTTGCCAAACATTTTTACTGACACCAGTTCTACGGCCAGAATCAGATGCTGAACAAAATTATAATAAAGCTCACATTAAGACCAGAAATACTGTTGAGAGAACTATAGGTGTTTGGAAAAGAATTTTCCCATGTTTGTCAAAAAAACTAGCGACAAATCTGACAACAACATACCATGTAGTAGTAGCCACAGCCATTTTATATAATATTTGTCGTTTGCATAATGAAATTGAGGAGAATATAGAACCATCGGTGATAAGAAGAATTTACAGAAGGAATGAGAAGTATATAAAAATATAGGAATATATGTACAAACATTATCAAATCGTTAAAAAGACAGTATTATTAAAATGAACTACAAAGAAACTTGGGGAATCCAAAAAACACTTGGAAGTTAATAAAAGACGTATGTTTTTTAAATCAACCTAGTAATACATCTGTTGAATTGAATAAAATTGCTTAAACACCAAAAGTATCTCTCAACATAGTCAATAATTTCTTTATAACAATTGGAAGTCATCTGGCCAATACTATCCTAAAAAAGTTAAATAAAACTGACCTTCAACTTGCCAGGGAAGCTAATCAAATTGGTCCAACTCAATCTATGTCACTTTTTTTTACAGATCCGGAAGAAGTTAGACTCATAATTAGTAGCTTTAAATCCAACTGTGCTTCGGGATGGGACGACATTTCTGTAGGTTTTTAAAAAAAATTAACTCCTCGTTAGCACCTTACATAGTCCATATGTGTAACTTAAATTTTCTATCTGGTGTTTTTTCGGATCAATTTAAACAAGCAATAATTTGTCCAATATATAAATCAGGAGACAAGTCATTAGCATCAAATTATAGGCCAATAGCGCTATTATCATCACTTTCTAACATACTAGAGAAGCTTGTAAATAGACGACTAACTAAGTACCTAGAAAATAACAAATTTCTTGCTGATAATCAATATGGCTTTAGAGCAAATCGTTCAACCGAAGAGGCTGTTTTTAATTTAACCACTAAAATAACTCAATATTTAGATGAAGGTAAGAAGTGTTTAGGAGTTTTCCTAGATTTGCAAAAAGCATTTGATACAGTATCTATTCCTGTCCTTATAACTCGTCTTCAGAATTTTGGCATTCGAGGAATAGCATTGGACTGGTTTAAAGATTATATTTCCAACAGAAACCAAAAAGTACGTATTGATGACTGCCTCAGTGACAGTGCTATCTGCTCCTATGGAATTCCGCAAGGCAGTACACTGGGACCAACCCTCTTTTTGGCTTATATTAACGACTTGTGTCACTTAAATATTCATGCCGCAGACCTTTTCATGTTTGCAGACGATACAGTCTTACTCTTTCATGGTCCGAGTTGGGAATCTGTTAAAAAATCCACTGAGGAAGGACTTTGTAAGGTTACTAGTTGGTTGGAAGATAACCTACTTATATTAAACACCACTAAAACAAAATTTCTGTTTTTCAAAAACCGCTGCTTGCAATCCACGAAACGAATTAAAAATAATATTCACACGCATCCTTGTAAAAGAAACTATAACAACCATACAACATGTGAGTGCTCTATTCTAAGTAAAGCTGACAAAATTAGATATCTCGGTATAATAGTTGATGATAAGCTTAATTGGGCTCCACATATTTCTTTTATTTCTAATAAAATCAGAAATTTTATTCATGTTTTTAAGAATTTAAAAACAGTTGCAAACAGAAAACTATTACTACAAACGTACAAAGCGCTATGCCAGAGCGTTATCAGTTATTGCATATGTTCCTGGGGATGTGCTGCTAAAACACATCTTATAGAATTAGGGCGAGCCCAAAGGGCTGTACTAAAAGTAATACTTTCCCTTACTTACAGATATTCGACAGAAATGGTATATAAGTTAACTGAAGTACTAAGTGGTCGGAAATTATTCATATGACGTTTTCATAGATAGTGTTTCGCAATTAAAAATTTAACCCTTTCGCTGTCCCGTGCACTATATATAGGGCACTGCTATTGTCTTACTATTGTGTCTGGAAACCGGACAGTGAAAGTGTTAAAAAGAACTGTTCGTAGAAGTATCCCCAAGGTAAAATCCAAATTTGGCAAAAGGAATTATAGTTACCTAGCTCCCAAGTTACATACTATATTAAATAAGTGTGTACAAGAAAGGCTCCAAATCATTCGTTCAAAAGTATGTTGTATAATTGGCTTAAAGAATATGACTACAATCTATGCGAAAACTTAATAGCTCCATACGAATAATTTTATGTGCAGTAAAACAATCACACTACTCACACACACACACACACACACACACACACACACACACACACACACACACACACACACAAACACACACACTCACACACACACAAACGAACACACACACACATACATACACACCCACACACACACACCCACACACAAACACCCACACACACACACAAACACACACACACACACACACACACACACACACACACACACACACACACACACACACACACACATACACACATACACACACACACACACCCACACACACACAAACACACACAAACTCACACAAACACACACAAAACACAAACAAACACACACACACACACACACATTAAATTTATTTAATTTATAATAACTTTATTCGAAGGTATGTATCTCTTCGAAGTGCACTAAACCACTGCAAAGAGATATTTACGGTTTTTAGATAATAAATCAATTATTAGCTTATATTTTGTGTAATTAGCTAAAATTAATTGGAGTCTTTTTTTTTCTTGGAGTTTTTGTTTGGAGTAGTTGCAACTACTTCCCAAACAAAAAAAAACAACAGCTTTTACTTAAATTAATGACAGAAATGTGATGAATAATGGAACGCCTACTCAGTTAATCATAACAGATATCAATAATATACACAGAAATAGTGAAAAAAGTTATACGTGGCCATATTCCGTCTACATCAAGCATTACAGAAGAAGACAATTACTCAGGTTATAGAGCAGGGACGCTTTTCTCTTCTTACCAAGGTGAATGATAATATTTATAAAAAAAAATAATTGCTGATTTTTTAATAAGTAAATAATTCAAAGATTTCATCATGAAGTTTTTTTTCTTATCTGTATATATTCCCGTAGGACATAAATAAGTGCTTCACAAGTACTCATAATTGCTTGACTCGCTGATTCAGATGACATTATACCTGAAAATCTCATGTTTTTAAAATATCTTCTAGTTGATAGCGAATGTAATTTCAGAGCTAGCTTTTCTCTCACAGTAATAGCCTTTCTTGTTTAATCAAGTATGGCGTAATTAACTCCCGCAGATGTTAAAAGCAAGCACTGGTCACGCTAAAATAATTTTCATAATCATCCATTTCCTGGTATTCCCGAATCTGATTTAATAAATTCACCTGAATATATTGATCTATGTCTTGAAGCTAATGCTTCATCCATTTTTTTTTAATTTACACGTCTTTTTAATGCTATCGCTAATATAATATCAACGCAAGCTTTACTTTTTAACCGACGAAAAAACGGAGGTTCTCAAGTCAACGTGTATATATTTTTTTTATGTTAGACCACGCATAACTTTTTACATAGTGGACCGATTTTGATAATTTTTTTTTTTTAGATAGGGTATACCCCGAAATTGGTCCCATATAAATTTGAAAACAAAACGTTTACCCTAAGGGTGGTAAAATAGGGGTGATTTATTGTTTACTCACATATTCTAATGCTGAGTTGTGTATTACTACATTACATAATAATTACATTACATTACATTACAAAAAACCTCACGATGAATGAGCTTTAGACCTGTCAGCCCTTCGTACTTTGAAAAGTTGCTACCACTTCACACAACCATAGCTATCTTTTAGTCTGCTTCTTATGCTTACAGTCTTTCCTCGCGATGATCTAAACTCTCCTGTTAACGTGTTAATCTAATTCTCTTTCTATTTGCTTCCCACCTTTTTTTTCTCATTATTACATTCTTTTAAACATCTCTTTCTCATTCGAGCAGCATTTTTGGAGGCCTACCCATGGTGGTATATAAAGCCTGTTATTTTTTTAAAGGTATTTCTTCTACAACAAATAATAGTAAAAGTAGGATTATATAACAGTTAATAGCTATAGTAAGGTAGGTAACTAATTTGAAAGTATTAAAAAATTAAGCATGTAGTAATTAGTAGATTATAGCCACGAAAAATTATAAAATAAAAACTTTTTAACAAAAAAATTAAACCGGCGAAAAAAATAAAAAGCAAAAAATAATAAACCTTTTTATTTAACCTTAATAACTAAGTTCTTAAACTAATTTAAGTATACCTAAGTATATATTTTTGTAATTATTTTGAGTTTTTAATTAACCTTAATAACTAAGTTCTAAAACTAATGAAAGTATACCTAAGTAATTTCGAGTCGGCGCTAAACAATCAATGAACAAAGACCAGTAAATTGCCTTAAATTTAAAGAAATAACCAAATCAAATTAACAATGCCGCGCATCACGCTTTACATAATTAATTAATTTGCTTGTTTGGCGCCGACTCAAAATTACTTAGGTATACTTACATTACTTTTAGAACTTAGTTATTAAGGTTAATTAAAAACTTAAAATAATTACAAAAATATATACTTAAATTAGTTTAAGAACTTAGTTATTAAGGTTAAATAAAAAGGTTTATTATTTTTTGCTTTTTAGTTTTTTCGCCGGTTTAATTTTTTTGTTAAAAAGTTTTTATATAGTCACTCATTACGTTACTGGCTTCGGATTATGTAAGGTACACGTCTTTAGTAAATGAAATCTACCGTTGTACTGACGCGATTAGTATCGAGTGTGTAGTATGTAGATTCGATTCAAAGTATTGCAAGAAAAAAATCATATTATATATCGTGATAATTATCGAGTGTGCAGCATGCGCCATTCTCATGATACGCTTCAACAAGTTTGAACATTTCTGAATCATACATTTTTCGGTTCATTATTTAATGTTTTAAGCACGCTTTAAACAAACAAAACAAAAAATACGTGCACACATGAATCGATCGAAGCACAAAATGGTGGATGACATGGCGGCCACGTCACGTACCTCCCCAAACGCGGGCGCAGAGTCGTTTGCCCGAATTCGAGTAAAACTATGAAATTAATGCATCGGGTGCCCGAGTTCATGTAACGTCTTTCATGCACCCGAATAAGGGCTAACGACCAAGTGTAATTGCTCCGTCTTGAAGATCGGATTACATCCAACGACTGTTGGCATCGATAACATGTTTAAAAAGGAGTTTTGTAGGCAATTCTATAAAATTCACAAAAAGTGGCCACACCTCAGCATGACCAAGGATGTCCAGCCTCACATTCGTTCGTGCTTCCTGTCAAACGAGTGGGGGGAGACCGCATCCCACAGATGGGATCCCGAAGACTACAGGGATGTCACTCTGCTAAAGAACTTTGAGTTCGACTACCACGTGGACACTATAGATATCATCTCAGACAAAGCCATTATTCGAAAGTTCACTGAATGGATATACGAGTTCGACAGCAAAGCACTCAGAACCACATATGGCAGGCCTCCCACCGGTCCCCCCCACGACCTAAAGCGCTGTCATGCACCACCATACAACAGAGACCTTCGACTGTAGGGTAATAACAAGCCCGATCGACAAGGGGGATGCCCTCCCAGACCGGAGAGCAACGGTGGCCACCCCAAAGGAGAGAGAGTTCAAGGAGGCAGACGCATGCCGCCACGGGAAGACGACCCCACAAACGAGGGCACACCAAACAGTCACGGAGTATCACCGCAGAGATCCCGCTTAGACATGCAAAGCATCACTCCATGACATCGTCCGAGGAGCAGACAACCAACAGAATGAGTTGTCCCGGAGAAGAACACGACCACATCAACATTATCACAGACCCCTGACTTTTTAAGTTTCAGGGTGATAGTCTCAACCATTAGAAAATGCATTACCACTTCACAAAGTAAAAACCTTCAAAAATATGTAATATCTATAATGTATTTAGGTAGGTAGGTAATACAATGTAGTTACTACAAAAGAAAGTCTCGTTTTTAAAACGCGTGTTATGCGTGACAATTATTTCTTATCATTCTTAATGCCATTAAACCGGCAATCAAGATACGGCCCGTCTGATGGTAAACGGTTACCGTAGCCTATGGACGCTTGCAACTTTTTTATACCAACAAGGTGACGAACATACAGCCGGCCTGCCTAAAGGTGCCCATCAATCAATACTCACACTACTGTGGTTTATTAAACTTTCATGCTTATTTATTACTGTTATACCTACATAAAGTTTTGAACTGTTGTGTTACAGATTTGCAAAATAATAACAAATACAGAGTTGAAGATGAAACACATTGCCTTGTAGGTTCTGAGCTTGTGTTAAGTCATCATAATCAGATCTAAATACCATTTAGTATTTCATGTCTTGGAGGAGATTCGGTACGCATCGACGAGTTGATTAATAATAATAAAAGTCCGTCAACAATTTCTAATCTGTCATTAATTTTAAATAGTCATATAAATTTTGTTGCTTCTCCATCTGTTATTTACAAAATTAACAACTACTACGAATCTTCTAAAGAATTAATTAAAAATCCTTAAGTTGTCACGTTTAATGAAACTCTCTGTATGGAAATAGTTCCTACCTCCCCAGTTTTGTTACAACTCAGTTATTATGGAGAATATCAAGTGATATATGACATAGAAATAGAAGAAAAAGATAAAACCTTGGAAAACACAGACAACGGGCAAAACGAGGAAAGAAAAGACACAGAACAAACTAATGAGATTCAACAGGTGGAAGAAGTAATACAGGCAGAGGAAATACTTCAAATGCACGAAACTCTGGTAAATGACGAAATAAGCCAAAAAGTCGACACGAATAATCAAGATTATAGAGGTGAAACGGAGGACGTAATTACAATAGAAGAAATCCATAGAAATGATCAGTCAGAAGAAAAGAAACTCAGTAGAAAACGCCGTAGAAACGAGAGTGAGTGTAAAGACAATAAAAACAAAAAAATGACGGATTCTGGAAAAAGCTACACAAACAAACGCACAAAAAAGTATATCCAGCAATAACCATGGGACCTGTATGTTCTTGTAAAATGCAGCGAAAAGTTCTCTGAAGAGTTGGGGAAAACTATATTTGAAACTATTTATAAAATGGCTGATCACGAACTACAATGGCAATTTATTAATAGACACACAGTAGCAAAACCAATAAAGAAAATGACTATAGACAGAAAACAAAACAGGACCCAAACTATCAATTATAGCTTTCCATTAGACGAGTCAGAAATTACTGTTTGCAAGGTTTATTTTTTAAATACTTTTAAAATATCAGAACAGTTTGTTTATACAGCATTGGAAAAAACAAAAAATGATGAAGGTATGATTGATCAGAGAGGGAGTCATGCGAACAGGCCTCAAAAGATGAGTAACTTGACAAAACAAAGCATAATTGACCACGTTAATTTGTGTCCAACAGTAGAGTCTCACTACGCCAGAAAATGCTCAAAACGGCAATATTTGTCAGAGTAACTTAATATTTCAAAAATGTAACGATTATATGAACTGTGGTTTCCAAACCAAAATTCGCCAGAAGATCGGAAAGCTACAAAGCGACAGTATGAGTCTGTGTTCAATAAAGAATTCAATTACCCTTTCCTTCGGCCAAAAAAGGATCAGTGCCAACAATTACAATTTACAGTGTTCCAAATTATAACCGTATAAAATCAATAGGTACATTCAACAAAATTCAAAATAAGTAATGACAATTATTACGGTAGTAATAAAAACCTTTCTTTATACATATTTACACAATATTTCCTGCTGAAACTAGCGGCCGGCCGCGACTTCGTCCGTGTGTGGATAAAAGTAGCCTATGTTTTTAGTTTGACTAACATCTATCTATCAGCTATGACAACCACATTAAAATCCGTTCAGTAGTTTCAGAAATGTGCTGGAACAAACAGACAGACACGAAACAAAAAGCGCATTTTTCTCATATATTACCTTTATTTTGTCGTTCCCTGTCATTTTAGTCCATTATCTTTAGAGTACAGACAAACCTGGTTCCACTAATTTATTATAGTAATAGATAAAAGATTATGACGGCATTAAATTAAATCTTAACTCCTAAAAACGATAATCAAAAAAACATGTAATGTATGTTTACCGTAATATTGAGGTCATTTACATCATCGAATACAATTGCAATGACATTATACGAACAGAAAGTACATGCATGCATATTTACCATGGAACAATATCGTAATGCACGATTGCTATAGCCACATAATTTTGTGATTTCCGTCGAACACTATCGTAAAGTTAGTTAGCGGTAACATTCTCCATAATTTATTTCAGTAATGGACATTTTTAACATTTTTCTATTATGATTTTGTTCGTCGGGGACGGCGATTTATCCTCGTTTGCGAATCAAAATGCAGATGCATTGTCACCCGTGAGGACTAAGATGGAATGCCTCTTTTCCAGTAAAAAGGGTCTCCAGTTCTCTAAACTCACCATACGAAACACAGCAGTGTTAAGCTGCTATTTTACGCTAGTATTCTGTGAGAGCGTGGTCCTTCCCCGGTCGAGTCGACCAATTCGTGCTACAACTATACTACTAATATAGCTGCAGCATGGCTCTACCACGTACAAATTAACTAACATTCATAATAACATTTTAACTATTCAACATGATAATACACTCAAGACCCGCTCACGTCGCCGGCGCGGCTTAACCAATGGTGTAGGAAATATTGCTAATAGTTTATTCGGTATTTTAGACGAAAGTTTTGCAGAAAAATATGAAAAAACATTGTACTTATCAGGCGAAATCAAAACCATTTAGCGACCATATGGAAAAATCAAACGACCGTAGTGAAAGCGGAATTTAATTTACTGAAACGCACCAAAGAAATCATGGAGAAGAATCACAAGAATATTAACAGAAAACTTATAGCAATAGAAAATTCCGAAGATCAATTCAAGAGAGAGCTTCAGAATATGTCCTTCACGAGTAAATTTATCAGTACAGCCATGATGAAAAGTAACCTTATTATATATATTATCTTATTATATAAGTAGCCTCAGAAATATACAACAAAATTTAATCGACACTATTACAAATATATACAACGGGAAATTTAGTTTCCACTTGCTATCTCCCAATCAGTTAAGACAAGAACTGAACGTTATAGCAGGCCAGCTCCCGAAAGACCTATCATTACCAATAAATAATTATAATTTATATGAAATCTACAACATACTGCAGGTGCTCGAATAAGGGGTAATTACATCATATTCGAACTCAAGATACCTCTCATAAGCAGAGATATGTTTGAAGTCCTGGAAGTCATACCAGTACCTTATATCAGAAAATAAAGAAGACATTACCGTAGTACCAGTATCAAGATACATGGCTATCAACTTGAAAAAAGACTCCCTAGTGCCACTGACCGAAAAGGACCTGGATTTATGTACTAGAAGAGACTCCAAAACTATTTTGTGCCATCATAAAAAGCCTATTTATTACATAAAGGATGATCAAAGTTTCTGCGAGAATCTACCCTTACCAAGAAAATGTAAAACAATTACCAGATCATGCTATAATCCCTGGAAAGAATTAAATAAATTAAATACATATTTTTATTATTGTTGCGACCAGTGCAAAATGAAGTTACTATGTGACGATCAAGTTACGGCAGTGCAATTGACCCGCTCTGACCTTTTCAATGTGGATCAACGTCGTATAGTTAAAGCAGCTGATTTCTTTGTTTATTCACACCGACAAGAACTTGGCGAGATGAAAGTCCGTTCTGATATACGAGCCCTTAAGATATCACCAATTAATTATATCAAAAAACATATCGCTACCAGATCGCTCCTTACCGAACAATGCGAATTATGATATAACCTATAATCTATCTAGAGCAGCAGATGATCAAGGAACAGATTGAGATTATGAAGAACAACGAGCCCTTAGCAGAGAGGGTTTCTTATCATTATGTCCACCAGGGCTCGGAACCGGTTTAAAAAGAGCGGTTAATTTCGATTAATTACCGGTAAATTTATCGCTCCTTCAATTACCGGTTAAAAAATTAACCGGTTTTTATTAAACCTAAACGATAAAGGTTACCGGTTACTTAACGGGTTCCGGTATCCGCAGAGATCGTGATCCTTGGCGATTTTAACGACCATCACGCCGAATGGCTCAATTCACATTTAACCGATCATGTGGCGAAATTTGTTTATGACTTTGCCTTGGCATATGGTTGCACAGCTGGTTATTTTGAGAGGATCATGCGCCTTCCCTGTTGGGACTTCTGATGAACTCTTATCCGGACGGATATCAGGTTTTCGTCGACACCCCTCACGGCTCCTAGGGCCATTGTCTTGTCCGGAGGGTGGTGTCTGGTGTCACTCACACTATCTTTGCGGTTGCATTCTGCAGGCAGCCGCCGTGTTTGGCACTATAGATCGGCCGATTGGTAAAGGATGCGATCTTTTTTTGCATTCTACCCTTGAGGGCGGATTTGCTTCTCGCTGGACAATCCCAGCAATGTTGCTGATTCTGTCGTTGATATGGTACTCGAGGATATGGAACTTTTTATTCCATCTGTGGTGCCCATCGGAGGCAGATTCCAGCCATAGTTTGGTCGCTAATGTAACATAGCATCACACTATGAGCAAGAGTGCTATCAGCACTGGGCTGACGACATCTTTACATCCCGAGACGTTGATGTATCGAGATGTAAACACCAGCGCTCTTCAAAAGAAGTATAATTCCGTCTCCAGGTTCTTCAAAATTCATTGCCAAGGCAAAGTTAGAGTACATCGGCGGAGTTGGTGAGAGGCTAGTTCGCCTTCCTTCGGTAACCCGTGCATTCTGGTCTTTTAAAATAAAAATAATAAAAAAACTCAACCAGTTGCCAATGATGACCTATGGAACTGAGACGTGATCCTTCACTGCTGGCCGAATGAATAAGATCAAGGTCGCTCAGCGAGCTATAGAGACGGATATGCTCGGTATTCATTGCGTGATAAACTTAGAAATTAGGATATCCGCAGTAGAACCAGAGTAACCGACATAGCCCAACGGATTTGTAAGCTGAAGTGGCAATGGGCCGGCCATATAGCTCGAAAAACCGACATCCGATGGGAAAAAAGGTTCTCGAGTGGTGTTCGTCGTACCGGCAGGCGAAGTGTAGGGCGTCCCCCAACAAGGAGTAACGAACTGGTAAGACATGCAGATGGTTCAGGAACGTGCTTTGTGGCATTCCTTGGAGGGGGCCTATGTTCAGCAGTGGACTTGTGAAGGGCTGTAATAATTATAAATGATGAAACATAATACTCATAAACTGAATTCTTCTTAAGAACACCCCGAATGGTTGCTAGAAAAGTCCGGTAGTGCTGCCAGCCTCGACTCGAAGGGGACTTCCGCGCACCCAGCAATTTACTTGAACGATATATCAAATAGAGAATGTTGACTTAGCCATTACTATTATTATCCGGACGGATATCAGGTTTTCGTCGACACCCCTCACGGCTCCTAGGGCCATTGTCTTGTCCGGAGGGTGGTGTCTGGTGTCACTCACACTATCTTTGCGGTTGCATTCTGCAGGCAGCCGCCGTGTTTGGCACTATAGATCGGCCGATTGGTAAAGGATGCGATCTTTTTTTGCATTCTACCCTTGAGGGCGGATTTGCTTCTCGCTGGACAATCCCAGCAATGTTGCTGATTCTGTCGTTGATATGGTACTCGAGGATATGGAACTTTTTATTCCATCTGTGGTGCCCATCGGAGGCAGATTCCAGCCATAGTTTGGTCGCTAATGTAACATAGCATCACACTATGAGCAAGAGTGCTATCAGCACTGGGCTGACGACATCTTTACATCCCGAGACGTTGATGTATCGAGATGTAAACACCAGCGCTCTTCAAAAGAAGTATAATTCCGTCTCCAGGTTCTTCAAAATTCATTGCCAAGGCAAGGTTAGAGCACATCGGCGGAGTTGGTGAGAGGCTAGTTCGCCTTCCTTCGGTAACCCGTGCATTCTGGTCTTTTGCTAAGGCTGTCCAAGGGAACTTCTGTAAGCCATCAATGCAAAGAGAGGGCGACTCACTGAGTCCATGCCGCAAAGGAGAAAGCCGATCTGTTAATCTCTCTTTTTGCGTCCAACTCGACTCTCGATGACGGAGGAATACACTGCTGACCATTCCGCGGTTTGAGTGCTCCATGCCAGATATGCGTCTTACACAGCGCTCGGTTCCCTTCCATTGTGCCGAAGACGTGTGCTCCGAAGTTGACACCTGTTTTAACGCGTCTTTTCCGGTACTTCTACTCCTAAGGCGTTATCCCAAATTCATGGAAGACAGCTTTTGGTTCAACCGATCCTTAAAAAAGGCGACCGCTCAGATCCATCAAACTACAGGCCTATCGCCATCACCTCCTTGTTCTCCAAAATAATGGAATCCATTATAAACAGTTTTCGTCGGGGTTGATCACTTGGTGATCTTCTGGTCTATCTAACTCATAGATGGGCGGAGGCAGAAGAGTCCAAGGGGCAGGCATTGGCCCTTAGTTTGGACATTGCGAAGGCCTTTGATCGGGTTTGGCACAAAGCGCTTCTTTCGAAGCTCCTTTCCTATAGGCTTCCTGAGAAATTGTGCAATTGGATCACCAGTTTCCTTGCTGATCCGAGCATCAAGATCGTAGTAGACGGTGCATGCTCTGATTCCAAGCCTATTAACGCTGGTGTTCCACAAGGCTGCGTGCTATCACCAACGCTGTTTTAATGCATATCGATGATATTTTGCAAACTGGTAACAACGACAGCACTGGTGATGTAATATACACCGGCCGTGCCAATATTTCTCGGGAAACGTCTCCGAATACCGGAACAAAAGTAAAGTAAAGTACAGTTTACAGTTCAGCCAAAGTAAAGTACGTCCCACTGCTGGGCACAAGCTTCCTCTTATTTCTGAGAGGGTTTTAGGGCAAGTAAATGTCCGCCGCGCTCCTCCATGCTTCTTGGCGAACTTCTTCTTCGTCTTCGAGATATATTTTTTTTTATTTCTCAGACATGCAGGTTTCCTCACGATTTTTTCCTTCACCGCCAAGCACGTGGTAAATCGGCATTTAAAATTGCAATTAGCAATTTCATTGGCACCAATGAAATCGCCAGGGATCGAACCCGAGTTTCTCACGTACTGTAAGACTTACAACGAGCGCTAACCATCTGAGCTACCACGGCGCTACCGGAACAAACTTGTGTCTGATGTCGATTCTTTGCTGAACAGTCTCGGATTGAGGGCAGCTAAATCTAGTCCAGTTCAATCCCCAGAAGACACAAATTTGCACGTATACCGCTAAAAAGAACCCCTTTGTCGTATCTCTTCAGTTTTAAGGAACTCCTCTTGCTGCCTCAGCTAGCATCGGAATCCTCGGCATCGACATATGTGCAGTTTTGGGATTACTTGGAAGGGAATGCCAAATTGGCCTGTAAAAAGTTTGGCGTGCTCAGCAGAGCGAGGCAGTATTTCATGTCGGCACATCGCTTGCAACTTTACAAAGCGCAAATTCGGCTTCTCATCTCTGGGCCGGGGCACGCCAGTGTCAGCTCCTTCCATTTGACCGCATCCAGCGCAGAGCGGTTCGAGTCGTCGACGTCCAAATTCTTTCTGATCAGCTCGATTGACTGGTATTCCGTAGGGATGGTGCATCCCTTTGCATTTTCTATCGAATTTACCACGGGGAGTGCTCTGAGGAATTGTTCGGTTTAGTACCAGCCGCCAAATTTCACGAACGCACATCGCGTCAAAATTCACGATACCATCCTTACCATCTGGATGTTTGATGGGCCACCACTGTCCGTTTTACAAGGAGTTTTCTTCCTCGTACAACTTCTCTGTGGTATTGTTAACCACCGGCGATTTTTCCGGACCGATACGACTTAGGGACCTTCAAGAAAAGAGTTTACTCCTTTCTTAAAGGCTGGCAATTCCCCTGGTGTTGCGGTTGTTCATGGGTGGCAGTAGTCACTTACCATCACGTGACCCGCATGCTCGTTTGCCCCCTTTTCTATAAGAAAACGTACGACGAGAAAACCCAAAAATCTAAGTGCTTGATTGAGGGCTGAATACGACTATCGGGGTGGTTTCTAGAACCACCAAATTACCACCCAAATTAATCCAATAACGGTACTTGGCATGACCTCGAACACGATTTAAACCCAGGATCAAATCATGATTCACAGTCGCGCTAGTAACCACATAGACAAAATTATATACTTTCATGATATGTATTTAGTAAAAATCTGATATTTTGACGTTACGAACAGACACTTCAATTTTATTTATTTGAATAGTTTCGTATTCGTAAAGTATGAAAGTTTGTAAAAAATTCGAAAGTGATTACTATATTATTTTGATCTTGAAGCGTCAGAAAACTTGGGTGCACTTTTAATAATTCTCTTTTATAATTCAATACATGATCGTAGATATCAGTGTGATTTATACTAATGATCTAGTTAATTGGGAGTTATTAATAATTACTTTAAATAAAAGACAGGATTTTTAGTGTATGTATGTATTTGGTTACAGTCGACAGCAAAGTATAGCCGAATTTAATCAAAATGATTTGTTAGATTCAAATTATTTTTCTTTATTAATTTCAGTATCAGTTAATTTAATTTTGTCTATGTGGGTACCTTGCACTCTATTTAGAAAAGCTAATAATTTTAGTAGCATCTTGTATGTACACAACATGATAAGATTTGCTCCAATTTCTCATTAATGAGATGTGAAAAATGGTAATTTCTTTTGTTAGAATTCTCTGAACATAACAAACAATTTTTTGTCGTGTTTAGACATGACTTCTAGTTAAACTTTACACCTCAGAAGTGGTCATTATTAATTTTGCAAAGACGGAGATAGAGGTTGGCCGTAATTACGAGCTTCTGAATTTAAAAAAAAATCTGGTAATCTGCCTCACTTTAGTCCGAAAAAGAACAAAAATACTATAACATATAATTTCATAAACTTTTAAAAATATTGTGTTCTGTTAAGAAAGTTCATCATTTATTGCGATATATTACTAAAACTAATGGCATTGAAATAAAGATGCATAGCGTAATTTTAATAGAAAACGTTAAATATAATTAAAGTCAATTTAAATATATAACGTCAAATTAAACTGGATATCGAAACTTAATTTTAAAGTGAAGATAACGCATAATTAATTGAAACAGAACTTACATCTGTTATTTATAATACGATCGTTGCTGAAAGATGAAAAAATATGAGGGAGTACGTCACAAGGCAGTCGCGTTGATGCAATGAATATATCGTGCATGTGTCTAAAAACCTCGGGAATTAAACAAAGGCAACCGTACAAAGATGGGTGTAAGCGGGGTAAGGGAGAGGGGGACATTACAAAACTTGGTTTTAACCGGTTAATTCTTACTACCCAAACCGAAATTTGTGAAAAACCAGTATTCCGCATAAACCGGTTTTGGGGTCAATGACCGAAACCGGTTTAGAATTTCAACCGGTTTCCGAGCCCTGATGTCCACCACAACGCTGGGATATATGTATTGTTTGACCGCAAACTTGCGGTGGGCACCCTGGCGTACAGCTGGAGGCATTGTAGGCGGTCGGCGCCGGGAGCACCCGCGGAGGCGGGAGAATCGGTGCCTGTGACGGAACAGGAGACGTCGTCGCCACAAGTTCTACCGAGTGTCAATGCTCAGTATAGTGAATGTGTTATGGGCAATCAGTGTCAAAGTGTGAGTGAAAACAATTTTTCTATGGGCAATCCGTGTCAAAGTGTGAGTGCAAAAGGTTTTTCAGAATATTAATTAATAATAAAATTTAATAATATTTGTAATCAAACTGTGCTAGAACTAAGTTGACATTGCAAGTGTAATTGACATTAAAACTAATATACAACAAACCGAATAGCAAAAACGTTAGAAGCCCAAGGCCACCAAAATCAATTTATAATCATTTAACTGTTTTGGAATATGAACCATATTCCAAAACAGTTAAACCAAAAATACGCCTAAAGTCGTCTTCCGAGTAGATGATGCTAACCGAAGCGTTAAAATAATCTTCTTTCTTGACATAAACTCGGCCATCTTTTGTCCACACGAATTTCCATTTTAATTTTCGGGCCATTTCACGTGCTTGAGCAAATAGCACACGATTTGGTTTCGTTAGCCTCTCATTAACATAAAACTTGGTTGTTTCTTTATGAGGTAACCTAGATCTACAGTGGTAAGCGTACGGCGAACATGCACAGTTTTCAGTAGGATGTCACGAGTGATGCGGCGTGCTAAACGCATAACTAGCGAACGTGCCTCTATACGGTTTTGATTCCCTGTTTGCACCTCTTGAAGTAGATTACTCGAATGTCAACCGACACGCTCTGCAAATAATATGTCATGATCATTTAAGGTAACTCCCAGCTTATTTGCAACTGTCGACATTATATGCACTGGAGTTTTTAAGTCGCATATTTCTCATGTTAGGGATTCGGTTATTTTCAAAAACTCACTTTCCAACTTCATTAAAACTTCATTAAATTCTTGCTTAATTTCCGAAGCTAATGAGTGACGAGTGTTTTGTAACTTAGTGTCTAATTTATCGTCAAGCAATTTACCTAATTCTTCTAAAGAAAAAGTAAAAGTATTTTGTTTTTTACCTCCATGGTGCTCAAAATCCAAAGGCGGCAGTTCATTTACTTGCATGTTATCAAAAGACATGTTAATGCCATCAGATGATGATGAATCCCCACAGTTAACTTTTGCCGGTATGTCGTCGTTTCAGGACCGCCATTCCGTAACGTTGGTGCAAGTAGGAGAGTTGTTATATTAAGGCACATATAATGATAGGTTCCTTTACATAAAATGCATCCCAATAATTAATTTCTTTCTATAGAATTTTCACATGCTGAGCATTTCATTTTAAGAAAAATTAAAAAAATACTGTTCTAATATACATAATGATAATAATTATTTATACTAAACGCTTTATAACTTGTTCAAACAACAAGTGGGTATTAGCAAAAATATACGTGATTCAATAATTGTAGACGAACCAGAACAATATGCAGTATCAAAGTCCACCGCACTGAGTATTAATATTACGAAGCAATTCAATCTTTGTTCACACTAGTTTCTTTGCACTTTTACTTTAATTTTTAAGTAGCTAACTTCATAACTATTGATATTTGCTTTTTACACCGTATAAATATAAACATTAACTGCAAAAAATATATTTTTTCAACACGTAGTTAATACAATACGATGTTAACTCGGCAATGTACGCGCGCTGTTCCATTTAAACCTAAAAAGTAATGTAAATATTAAAAAAATAAAGTTATTATGTATTGTGATGACATAGGCAAAAATTTGGGCATGATGTTAAATAACTGTGTAAAAGGACATCTGATCAGTAATTATTGCATGTCTGGAGCATCGTTTAGTCATATAATGAATAAAGTTTTAGCTAGTAAACTTTGCTCTAATAGCACATTAATTATTCTTGTTGGGAGAAGAGGCAATGTAAACATAAATCAATTATTAAAATACATTGATAATCTAAATACTGTAAAGGTACATAAAATTATCTTATTTACATTGCCTTACATACAGGGTTGGCCACAGGAAAATAAAATAAGATATCATTTAAAGGAGACGTTCGATTTTGGGCCACCACTATGTACACTACATAGATAAATAGGAAAAAAATTGAGGAATTTCATAAAAATACTAACAAATTAATTTGAAAAAGGGTATAGGCGTACAAAAATGATCATTTCAAAAGTTTTTTGTTATGATAACCCTATTTAAAGGGCAGCCATGACAGTTGTGTTTGATATGACGTTTGACGACTGTGACAGTTTTAGAATGAAGTGACGTCTTTGAGTCTTGTGATTTGGGTTCCGTCGTGTGTATTTTACAATAACAAATTTAGTTTCAGGTATGTCCCCTATCAGTGCATTTAGTCGATGTTTTGTTCAAATGCTATTTCTATGTGATGTTTTCTTCCCTTTTTCCGAATTCTAAAAGATTTTTACTCAAATTTAATGAATAACTTTTCATGTAGGGTAGAGCGGAGCTTAAAGGTCCGCGGGTAAAAAGGTCCACCATGTCTATCTCAGGAAATAAATGTCCGTTAGACAAGCGAGTAACAGGCGTTTGAAGGGGTTACGGGGGGGGGGGGGGGGGGACGCCAAGATTTGGTTATGGGGCTCCCAGGTTAGTATTTAGTAAATATCAAGAAACATCTCTATCTAAGTACCTGTTAACACTAGCCCAAATTTTTCATGGAATGGGACCCAAAGATGTTCGCCGTCTGGCTTATGAATGCGCTGTCAAATATGAGTTAAAGATTTCAGAGACGTGGCACTCAAATAAAATGGCAGGAAAAGACTGGTTGACGGGATTTTTGGCAAGAAACAATCGTCTTTCCATCGGAAAACCAGAGGCCACTAGTTTAAGTAGGGCGACCTCTTTTAATAGAACGAATGTTAGTCTTTACTTCGATAAATTGGCTCAGGTGATAGATCTTCACAAGTTTAGAGGTTCATCTATTTGGAATGCCGATGAAACTGGTGTCTCAACCGTAACAAACCCTTCAAAAATAATTGCAGTAAAAGGAAAACGCAACGTTGGATCAGTTACATCGGCTGAAAGAGGAACTAATGTAACATTGCTGGTAGCTGTTTCAGCAACTGGGTCTTCTGTGCCGCCAATGTTTGTGTTTCCAAGAAAGAAATACCAAGACCATTTCGTGCGAGATGGGCCAGCAGAATGTATTGGTGCAGGGAATGCAAGTTGCTTCTAGTGGACAACCACAGTTCGCACCTATCAGTTGAAGTATTGGATCTAGCGAAGAATACTGGAGTAGTGATGCTTTCGTATCCCCCTCATTGTTCCCACAAACTGCAACCTTTAGATGTGTCAGTATATGGGCCGTTTAAAAGGTATTTATCGTCAGCACAAGATGCATGGTTGCGCAATAATCCTGGCAAAACTATGTCAATTTATGACATCCCAGGAATAGTCCGAACGGCCTTACCATTGGCTTTGACACCCGTCAACATTTCGAACGGGTTTCAAAAAGCGGGAATTTACCCATTTAATCGAGATGTGTTTGATGATTTGGATTTCGCTCCAAGTTTTGTAACAGATCGGCCTAATCCCGATAATTCAGCGCAATCGTCGGTGGCTGTGATACAACCGTTCCAAAATATTGATCCTCACCTGCCTGCCCCACCCCCTTTATTAACACCTGTCGTTTCAGCAATTCCAATGTCTTGCGCAACTGAGGAGATACAGCAATCTACAGTTAATGAGCCTCTATTGACTGCCACTACAGTTTTTTTGTCATCAGCGGATCCATTTCTGTCTTCTGCAGCTGTAATAGAGACACAGCATTAGCCGTCAACGTCTGAAACGGTGACATCGTTGAATAAAGTATTTTCCCCGGAAGCTATTAGACCTTTTCCTAAGGCTGGATACGTAAAGTTAATAACAGGAAGCGACGCAAAACAGTTATATTAACAGACACACCCGAAAAAGAAGCATTGTTTTTAGAACAACATAACAAGAATAAGGATATTCGCAAAAAAGCTACACCGACAAATAAACAGGTGAAAAAAAAGGTTTTAAAAGAAAAGAAATACGATTGTTCGAGCTCTGAAGAAGAAGAATGCTTTTGCTTAATATGCTACGAGTCATTTTCAGCCAGCGTCTCAGGGGAAGGCTGGATTCAATTCACTGCTTGCAAAGATTGGGCACATGAAAAGTGCGTCAATTATTTTTAAACCAGAAGTGTTACATATACAACGCGTCCCAAAATTCAACGATAAGCCAACACCGGAGGATAGACCTGCCCCGGACTAATCGGGGGAAAAAAGAAAAAAAAATATATCCCAATTATATTTTAAGTTATATAAAAAAAATTAAATTCTTCAGAAATTGAGACCGTTTATGATATTTTTCACTACCATGACCACAATTTTTTAAATTTTTTTCTTTTTTTTTTATAGGCAACCTGAATAGTACTGCTATCTACCACAATTCTTAAAAACTCCAGAATAACTCTTGTTTTATCACGAAAATTAATGAAACTTATTTTATTCCCTAAATTTTTTGAAGACTTTTAACCAAATTTAACTTATCGTGGTGTAAAAAAAAAGTATGAACACTAGTATGGCAAGTTTTTTTAAAAATTGACGCAACTAACCAACATTCCAAAATGCTATAATACTCTAGAAAAACAAGTTATAAAAAAATATGGGCCTATTATTTCTAAACAGGGGCCAAATTCCTTAAATTGTAATTGTCAGTAATCACTTTTACTACATGCCCATAATGGGTTCCTGTTACAATTTCTAGGAATTCGAATGGGGCATTAATACCTTAGATGTTAGAGAGAGATAGATAGATAGAGATATTTACGTTAAAAAGAGACAACAACAGGGCAGGTAGAGAAGCTGTTATTATTCTGAGCAAGTCGGTTCAGTACGCTCTGCTCCTTTGTTTACTGCGCACCGTTCCCAATACAACTTATACTACCGCGGGACTATCCGCTACGGGTCACATTTTGCCGTGTAATGCTGCAATGGCACAGTGAAGATCCCAACTTCCTAGACAAAATTCTATGGTCGGATGAAACAACGTGCAAGAAAGATGGGTATTTAAATCTCCACAACCTACATAGTTGGAGTAATGAAAATCCACACTTGATGAGACATGACAAATCCCAATATCAATTCAAGGTTAACCTATGGACCGGCATATTAAATGGAAAAGTAATTGGGCCCTTTGAGTTACAAGGAAACTTAGATGGCAATAGTTATTTAAACTTTCTACAAAATGACTTGCAAGAATTGTTAAACGACGTGCCCTTAAGTGATCTTCAAAACATGTGGTTCCAAAATGATGGTTGCCCAGCACATTATGCCCGTCCTGTGCGAGAATATTTAAATCAAGAGTATTCAGGGCGTTGGATCGGGCGACTTGGTCCTATATTATGGCCACCCCGTTCACCTGATTTGAACCCCCTGGACTTCTTCTATTGGGGTTGTCTTAAAAACAGGGTCTACTCAAAATCCATTGTGACATTGGACTAGCTTCGTCGAAATATCACTCAGGCTGCTGATTACATTAATAGCAGAAGATATGCAAGACAAATAAAACGATCATTTTTAAGGCGAAGTCGTGCATGTATTAATGCTGGTGGCAAACAGTTCGAACATTTGCTATAATGTTAATAACTTAATAAATTACACGTGAATTTGTTTGTACCATTTGTTTTGAAATATTAAACATTTTTCAAGAACTAATACTTTTATTACGCCCGACCGTCATTTGGCCCCTGTTAAGAAATAATAGGCCCATATTTTTTTATAACTTGTTTTTCTAGAGTATTATAGCATTTTGGAATGTTGGTTAGTTGCGTCAATTTTTAAAAAAACTTGCCATACTAGTGTTCATACTTTTTTTTTACACCACGATAAGTTAAATTTGGTTAAAAGTAAAAGTCTTAAAAAAATTTAGGGAATAAAATAAGTTTCATTAATTTTCGTGATAAAACAAGAGTTATTCTGGAGTTTTTAAGAATTGTGGTAGATAGCAGTACTATTCAGGTTGCCTATAAAAAAAAAAGAAAAAAATATTTAAAAAATTGTGGTCATGGTAGTGAAAAATATCATAAACGGTCTCAATTTCTGAAGAATTTAATTTTTTTTGTATAACTTAAAATATAATTGGGATATATTTTTTTTTCCCCGATTAGTCCGGGGCAGGTCTATCCTCCGGTGTTGGCTTATCGTTGAATTTTGGGACACGTTGTATATGTAATAATTGTGATTCGAATGAAGATTAATTGTTTTGTTTTCATATAATAATAATAGAAATAGCTGTGATTTTGTTGAAAAATGTTTTATGTTCTATTTTTTTTTTAATTTTATAATGGTCAATGTGCCAAAGATATTAAATATCATTTAATCTAATAAATATATTAAAAGATTTGTGATGTAAAGATTAAACTAAAGACTTGTTTTTGAGACTGAAAGGCTGTGCTATAGTTTTAGGCTTAGTAACATTTATACTTAATAAGTACACAAGCTAGTTCTCCTATTTTCCTAAAGCAATATATAGATTATCCATAATATAGTTTTATTTTGTTTCAATTACTCATTATATACTACCTAATTATCTTGGTCTTTTCTACCCCATCACTGGTCCTTTTTACCCCGCAAGTGGGGTAAAAGGACCATTCGACTCAATAATCTACATCGATAATATCTGGTGTATGGTTATAATCTGGTCATGTTTAACTATTAACATTTACAGATGAAGGATTACTCTAACTAATGGTATTAAAGTCTATTTCAGAAACCTTTATATATATATATATATATATATATATATATATATATATATATATATATATACAGGGTATTTTTGGAACGCTCTCGAAAACTAAGACAGGCGACAGCACCAAGTATACCTTTGATCATGGGTCACAAATAAATTCGATCCTGATGAAAAAAAAAATCATCTTTTTACAACGTTTTATTAGCGTTTTTCACGCGCCATCATGTTAGTACAGTTAAATGAAACGATAATTTCATAAAAAATATCATGAAAATACTGAAACATAAAACCAGCAGTGGAATGACTGAATTTATATCAGCTGATTAAAGGTCAATGTATGCGCGAACGCAAATTCGCGCGGCCCGCAACTAGCTGGCCATACCACAATACCTAATAATTTACAACACTTGTCTAAATACCTAAATCTACTTAACCTACTATTTTGCCACTGTGCTTGTCTCCACGTAGCCACTTTAACCCGAATTTACAGGTTAAATAACCCAAATAACTGGTTCGATTCCCCGCTAATAAAAAAATACTTAAATGAAATGTAACCAAGGTTGGAGTAATGCGTTTTTATTCATCGTGTAGGTATGTTTATTATTCTCATGTATTCAGTTATGTACCTATTCAGATTAGTCCAGTACTAAGTTATTTAAAAAAAATAGTTATGAAACAGCTTACCGCTCTAAATCCTCCGTGGTCTTATGAGATGCGGCTCAAATTGTGCTCCATTCATTTCAAGGTAGATTTGGGTGCAGGCGGGGCATTATCGTGTGATCTTCGTCACAGTAGTTTGTCGAAAACATCCACGATCCTTTGGTGTATTTCATCAGCACTATCACACTCACGATTAAAAACCCTTTCTTTCACATACCCCACAGAAAGAAGCCCAACGGGGTCAGATCTGGTGAGCGAGGTGGCCAAGCGTGTGGTCCTAGTCTGCCGATCCAGCGATCATCAAATAGGTCATTGAGGCGCTCACGGTCGAACCTCACGCTCACGACATGTGGAGGGGCACTATCCTGCTGGAACCATGTGCGGCGATATTCAGCCAACAATAGGTCATCTAAAATGTCAACCAACTGTTTATTTATAAAGTTTAGGTATCGCTGTCCGTTCAGTCGCTGTGGCAGAAACACTGGTCCCAGTATGCGATCCTTAAATAAACTTGCCCATACGTTAACCGACCATCGGGTTTGGTGCCCGGTTTGTCGAACAGTGTGCGGGTTAACCTCTGAATACACGTGTGTATTTCTTCGGTTCCACAGGCCGTTTCTGGTAAATGTTACTCATCCGTCCAGATAATGTGCTCAATGGAACCAGGCACACGTTGTTGCTGGTATAATAACCAACGGCAGAAAACTCGTCGGTGGTCGTGATCGCTGGAACTAAAGCTTGCACTTTGTGCAATTTGTATGGGCGCATTCGATTACGCTTCAACACTTTGTGCACTGCACAGTATGACACACTTGTTCCATCCCGACGTCTTAACAATTTATTTAGCGATACTTCGTGTACCTAGGTTCGGATACCTAACATTTGCCGTATTTACAATCACTATAAACGTACGTATTATTAAAACAAAAAACGTAACAACACGAATAATACCAACACGTAATCACAAGTAATTACAATTTAATAAATAAAACGATTGAGCTGTCGCTCGCCCACGCGTGTACAAAATCAACACGGAACTGTTTCAAAAATTACGATTAATAACATTTCCCGCTAAAACTGAAACCTACTGCGTCACAGCGTGATGCGATACGAGCCGGCCGGGTTACACATTTTTTCGCACCAAGCTACAGATACAGGTCGAGTGGAGGGAGGTTACAGTCGCGTTCTAAAGTACTACATGGTATTGGGATATTGTTTTATAATATTATAGTAAGTAATTAATTGTTTTATTGTAGAATCATAATAGGTGCCTTACTAGCTACTTAGAACTTTGGAAAAGGTTGGAATTAAAAATGGATAATGTTTACTTGAGCATTATTTGTTATTTCTATCGTAAAATATAAAGTCGTTTGTAACAAGAAAACTTAAGCTAAGGGTGGCACGCCGTCCATTATGTCGTCTTGGGTCACATGGAAGCCAGATGTTGAAGGTGTGTTGGTGTTACTGGATGCTACTTCATCATCACTTTCATCTTCGCTTGAGTTTCCGTCATCAGGTCGATCACGTGGTAAGTTTTTCGGTATTCTTCCTCAACACTTTTAACTTTGCTGCACAATTTTCCCCATTCACCTTCCTCTATCATATTTACCTTTAGTTCACTAGTTCAGTCATAAAACAATAGATATAAATAATTTTAGCTTTACTTAGCCGTAGTACTTTAGAACGCGACTATACCAATGCGCAGACACTCCCTCCACAGAAATTTAATTTGCCAGCGACAATAGAATTAGAGGCGCCAATCACTATAAAACTTGCAAGTCATTTTTAATAATTTACGAACCTCTTTTTAAATTCAAAGTATTGGCCGGATTAAATAAGAAAAGTCAATCAAAATAAAGTGTAAGTATAATTTTTTTACAATAATTCTGATAATAATCAACTGTCGATCATAATTGCAATTGATTTTAACTATTAAATTATTCAGTACCATTTCATTTCTATTTTCTTATACAAAAACAAAGATAACGATGAAATAGTGTTTATAATTGTGTGAGTACTGAGTACCCAATTAGGTACGTTTATTAATTGCAATAATTTTTGTAGTAAAGAACTGCTTGTTGCGCCAGGGTACAATTGATTGTGTAATTGTATTAAAAATTACAACCATAACTTTTAAATTCCATATGAAGACTAGTCGTAGTGATAAATAAATAAACGTTGGCGATGTATTAACATACATAACGCTTTAACGGTGTCTGGAAAGTTCCAGTGCTTCAAGGACATTGTCGCATTTGTTTTAGCGGAATAAATTAATAATTTTAGTTTTTGTTACAGTTCCGTGTTGACTGTGGCGAGGGACAGTACAATTTTTTTGTTTAATAAATTATTTAAGTTAAATAGTTTAAGTTTCTTCTTTTGTTTTTATAATGCCTAACGCATACGTTTATAGTTCTCGTGAATATGGAAACATGATAATGTGTCTTGGTGAAGCTCACGGGTATGCTTCGCATGCATTGCGAATTTATCGAGAGAAATTCCCGACTGCACGACATCCAGCTGACTCTCGTCTGATAACAGCAGCTTTTCAGCGAGTGTTGGAAAATCGGCCCATTGCTCTGGTAGCGGCAGGAGGTGGAAGTCAAGTGGCTGTTCATTTAGAGGAGCGCATTTTAGATGTCGTTCACCGGAATCCAAACCTAGGTACACGAAGTATCGCTAAATTGTTAAGGCATCGGGATGGAACTAGTGTATCATACTGTACAGTTCACAAAGTGTTAAAGCGTAACCGAATGCGCCCATATAAAGTGTACAAAGTGCAAGCGTTAGTTACCGGCGATCACGACCGCCGGCGAATCTTCTGCCGTTGGTTATTAGACCAACAACAATGTGTGCCTGGTTTCATTGAGCACGTCATCTGGACGGACGAGTCGACATTTACCAGAAACGGCCTGTGGAACCGAAGAAATACACACGTGTATTCAGAGGTTAACCCGCACGCTGTTCGACAAACCGGGCACCAAACCCGATGGTCGGTTAACGTATGGGCAGGTTTATTTAAGAATCGCATATTAGGACCAGTGTTTCTTCCACAGCGACTTAACGGACAGCGATACCTGAAATTCATAAATGAACAGTTGGTGGACATTTTAGACGACCTATCGTTGGCTGAATATCGCCGCACACGGTTCCAGCATGATGGTGCTCCTCCACATGTCGTGAGGTCCGTCCGTGAGCGCCTCAACGAGTTATTTGATGATCGTTGGATCGGCAGACTAGGACCACACGCTTGGCCACCTCGCTCACCAGATCTGACCCCGTTGGACTTCTTTCTGTGGGGGTATGTGAAAGAAAGGGTCTTTAATCGCGAGTGTGATAGTGCTGATGAAATGCGCCAAAGGATCGTGGATGTTTTCGACAAACTACGTACGGACTGTGTCGAAGACCACACGATGATGCCCCGTCTGCATGAGGAGATGAAACACCGAGCCCAAATCTGCCTTGAAATGAATGGAGCACAATTTGAGCCGCATCTCATAAGACCACGGAGGATTTAGAGCGGTAAGCTGTTTCATAACTATTTTTTTTAAATAACTTAGTACTGGACTAATCTGAATAGGTACATAACTGAATACATGAGAATAATAAACATACCTACACGATGAATAAAAACGCATGACTCCAACCTTGGTTACATTTCATTTAAGTATTTTTTTATTAGCGGGGAATCGAACCAGTTATTTGGGTTATTTAACCTGTAAATTCGGGTTAAAGTGGCTACGTGGAGACAAGCACAGTGGCAAAATAGTAGGTTAGGTAGATTTAGGTATTTAGACAAGTGTTGTAAATTATTAGGTATTGTGGTATGGCCCGCTAGTTGCGGGCCGCGCGAATTTGCGTTCGCGCGTACATTGACCTTTAATCAGCTGATATGAATTCAGTTATTCCACTGCTGGTTTTATGTTTCAGTATTTTCATGACTTTTTTTATGAAATTATCGTTTCATTTAGCTGTACTAACATGATGGCGCGTGAATAAATCTAATAAAACATTGTAAAAATATGATTTTTTTTTCATCAGAATGGAATTTATTTGTGATCCATGATCAAAGGTATACTTGGTGCTGTCGCCTGTCTTAGTTTTCGGGAGCGTTCCAAAAATACCCTGTATATATATATATATATATATATATATATATATATATATATATATATGTAACAATGAAGCAATATACTTAAAATGGACCTTTAAGCCCCGCTTTACCCTAATAATAATTTAAACTTGACATTTAATTGTAATAATTATAATAATAAAATAAATTTAATAGACATAAATGATTTAATTTAGAAATTTTTGACTTTCTTAGTTTCGTTGATCTTTAGTAGTGTGCTAAAAGTGAAATAATTTGATATACTTAATTACACCTTTAGGCAGTAGATTCAAAGATTATTTAAAGAATATTTTTATCACATTGTATTTATTACCTTTGGCAGCATATGGAACAATAATTTCATGAAAATCCCTTTATTGGCACTAATATCAATAATAGGATTTTTTCTAATATTATCAACAAGCGAGTTTATGATATATTTGCAAATGTTTTATGTAATAATAATAATAAATAAATTTATTTATTTACCAGAAACACTTAGCCAAAATACAAAAAAAATTCTGTAACTCCCACACTAGGCATGGCCTGTCTCGTGGGGTTCAAACAAAAAATTTTACAATAGAACAAAGTGGCTATTTATCGAAATTACGTAAAACAATTATGAGTAGCAAAGCAAAAAAATTATTTCAAAATCATGAAAAATTACAGATATAACAAGCATATTAGTTTAATGTTTAAGATCCTCTTAAACACTCTTTTATTTACTAAAGTATCAAATGTCGGCAGTTTCGAAGCTTCCCTGTGCATAAATGTAAAAACCCTCAGAAGATACAATCTACGGACACTTAAAACTTGAGCTTCTCTAAAGAGATCTGAGGATATGCTGAGGCTATGCTACCCCACGCCAGTATGCAATAGCTAAGTACGGACTGACATAGTGCAAGCACAGATTACTAAATAGTTTCCTAAAGTAAACAGATACATCACTCCCATACAAAAGCGAAAATACCTACGCTATAATAGCCTACAAACTTTTAATAATAATATCTGCTGTTCGCAGCGAGACGAAAATGTACCATAAATACGCGCTTAAAGAGTCGAGGTTGTGTTGACCGCCGTGCGACTCACGTGCAAGCGCGTCATCGCACGAATGCGCTAGGGTTGTACCTATGATGATTATTGAAATAAAACGAATCTTGCGAAATAACCATTTTGTTATTTGTCAATCAAATATGTTTGAGTTTCATAAAATGATTTATACATTTTTTTCCTTCTCCGATTTCTCGGTTAATAAATCTTATCGTTGAAAATATCCTAAATCGCGTAAATAATTTTAATAAATAATCATTAGGAAAATAGGAGCTAAGCGAAGGAAAATCAATGGTTTGTAAAATGTGTAACACGCTGCTGCCAGGCCGATTCATTATGGCGTTGTCAAAATTATTTAAGAATGATTTTTCGACTCTGACACCCATCCACTGCAAAATGATTACGTGGTTTCGGCATTTCGACGAGTAAACGCGGGATCCGTGCGCGGTGCAAGCGCTCAAGCGGGCATGCGGCAGCCCAATGTCGGTTGTATCGTGGACGATACGCAGAACGGTAGACATATAACGCAGGGACTTGAGCGAGTGACGGAGGCCTGGTGCAAGGTAGACTGACTTTAAAATGCTGCCATCAGTAGAATCTCTCAATAGTCTCATTGTGTGTATCAGCTTACGGATAAAAAACAAGCTTACGGATCCTTGCTGATGTCGCCGATTTTTGAAGTTAAGATTCGTATCTAATATGATGCCCAAATATTTAAGGGAGC
Organism: Parnassius glacialis; assembly: GCA_033319125.1. Classification (NCBI taxonomy): domain Eukaryota; kingdom Metazoa; phylum Arthropoda; class Insecta; order Lepidoptera; family Papilionidae; genus Parnassius; species Parnassius glacialis. The sequence continues at coordinate 21,148,110 of JAVANC010000014.1, read as the reverse complement.
CGACTCTATTTATCTGGTCACAGTTACAATTAGGAAAGCTCACGGAACCAAAACTACAGTTGTTATTGTGTACTTTAAGGCTATTGAAAAGTGACGGCGGCGGTTCAGACGCTGCAGTTTTATGAAAACAAATTAACTCCGTTTTTGTGGTGTTCAGTGTTAAGATGTTGTAATTTAACCATTTTTGTAATTTATGAAACCCGGAGACGGCCGAAAGGTAGGCGTCGTGCCAAGATTTACCATAAAATATTATGGTTGTATCGTCAGCATAACATACAATCTCACTATTAATGACATAATGTCATTAATGTATGAAATAAAAAGATTCCGCTACAAAATGCTACCCTGAGGAACGCCAAAATCTACAGATTTAAGATCGCTTGCCTGATCACCTATTCGGACACATTGCTTTCTATCTGACAAATAGCTGGAAAACCAGTTTAAAGACAGACCACGATTACCAAGAGCACTTAAGTTTCTTAAGGAGCATGGGGATCGATACCATGTCGAATGCTTTAGCCAGATCGAGAAAAACACCGCCACAGGATGGACCCTGATCGAGATGAGTTACAAGCATATCTGTGAGAAGACTTACCGCATCCTCAATCAATTTTCCCTGACGGAAACTTAAATTGACGGAAAGTTAAATGATTGTTTGCCCATCGAATATTTTTTTCTTAATAGCAATTTCCAAATGTTGGCCCACAGTACCAATAGCAAAAGCTAATTATTGGCAGTAACGCCTATAATAGAATATTTAGTGCTAATAATAGGATTTTTTAATTTATTTAAAGTACGTCGTAAACAATGAAGGAACGAAATCAAAAAATCAAAATTTCGTACCCAGCACTAGTAAGCATGTACTAAAACTGATGCATCAAAATATAGCTAGCATTTACAGTAAGAAAAAACTGCTCGAGGAGGCTCTTATCCAAATTCGCCCCGACGTAGTTTGTCTGTCAGAAACCTTCATTCCAAAGGAGTGTGAATCAAACGTAAGTATTAATAACTATAGTGTAGCATCAATATACTGCAGGCATAAGAAACATAATAGAGGAGGTGTATGTATATTAGTAAGACTGAACTTGCAATATAAAAATCTAGAAATACCAAAAAAATATGCTACTGACGAATCTTTTGAATGTCGTGGGATTGAAATAATAAACCACAAAATCGTCGTCATATGTTTATATAGAACACCCAGCTCTAACATTCAATTATTTTTACATAAGTTTAACACGTTTTTACATCACTTAACCGAACAGAATAAAAAGAAAATAATTATAGCAGGAGACCTTAATATAGATACTTTCAAACATAGTAGCACAAATAATATTTTTTTGGATATTTTATTGAACTATAACTTAATAACTCACATTGACATACCTACAAGATGTAATGCATGTATAGATCATATAATCAGTAACATCTACTATGCTCACGGGGAACTATTGGAATTAGCATTGTCAGACCACAATACAGCGCAAATGCTACATATACCTGTAGAAAAACAAATCTGTAGCCCTTTGAGACATTACTTTATCTTCAAAAGGGACTACTGTGAAGATAATATTACAAAATTTCATGAATGTTTGTGTAGTATAAATTGGTCACATGTTTATAGTGAAAATGACATAAATATTGCATTTGATAAATTTCATGAAATATTCCTGCTAATGTATGAATTGTGCTTTCCTCAGACGCGCATTAAAATTCTGAACAAACCATCTAAACCTAGGTGGTTGACTAAAGGCTTAAAGATTAGTTGTAAAACGAAAAGAAAACTACAGTTACAATATTACAAACACAATAGTAATGAAAACAAAATTAAATACATAAAATACACAAAGCTCCTTAAAAAATGTTTTCGCCTTTCTGAAAAAATTAATAACTATAAGTTTGTGAAAAAATCAAAAAATAAGTGTAAAGCTGCGTGGAAAGTCGTTAAACAGGTATATGATAAAATTAATAAAGACTTATTTATAAATGGAATAGAGGTTGACAATAAATTAATTACAGATCCTACTAAAATCGCCGAGTCATTTAATGAATATTTCATTAGTCTTACTAATAGATCTCCCACTAATAAATATATTAACACAAATAAAACTACTATATCTAGCACAATTTTTTTGAAGCCATATGGTTATGCCGATGTGATGAATATAATAAGGTCATTGAATGACACAAACGCAGTGGGATATGATTCAGTTTCCACGAAAATAATAAAATGTTGCAGTAAAGAATTAGTACACATTTTAACCTACCTCATTAATATTTCTTTTACTAATGGCAATTTTCCAGATAGTTTAAAAAAATCTATAGTAAAACCGCTCCATAAAAAAGATGATAAACATAATACGAGTATGTGTAATTATCGCCCCATAACTTTAGTGCCTATTTTTTCCAAAATATTTGAAAAAGCAATGTACAAGCGATTAATGGAATTCACCTCAAAATTTAATATAATAATAAATGAACAATTTGGATTCCAAAGCAATAAATCAACTACCCATGCATGTTTTCATCTTGTAAAAAATGTTGTTAATAATTTAGATGACAAAAATCACACTTCAGTAATATTCATAGATATGAGTAAAGCCTTTGATTTCGTTTCACACAAACTTCTAGTAAACAAACTCGACAACTTAGGCATTCGCGGACCGGCATTAAATTGGATGGAATCATATCTTAAAGATCGAAAACAAAGTGTTGAAATTTCAAGGTTAAATTATAATAAAGAACTTGAGCAGTATAAATCACCGTACCTAATTAATGGATATGGCGTGCCACAGGGCAGTGTACTTGGTCCACTTTTGTTTTTATTTTATATTAATGATATCTCTAATGTAACGAATAATTTATTAACTTTATTTGCAGATAATATTGCTATGCTAATGACATGTAATAAAAAATCTGACATTGGTAAATTTGTATATGACATTAATAATTCTTTAAAATTTATAATTGAATGGTTAGAACATAATAATTTACACATAAATATAAGCAAAACAAAGTTAATACAATTTTTTAATAAAAAAAATAATGAAATAAAGCTAAATATTGTATACAATGGCGAAAAAATAAAACAAGTACAAGAAACTTCCTTTCTCGGTATACATATAGATACATTTTGTAACTGGAAAACTCACATAGAAAAAATATGTAATAAACTTAACCGCTTTGTTTACATATTACGAAACCTCACAAAGACGGCATCGCAATCAACAGCTCTTATGGCGTATTACGGATACGTTTATTGTATACTTAGCTACGGTATAATAATATGGGGAAATTCTGTAGACATCAATAAAGTTTTCATTGTGCAAAAAAAATGTCTACGTGCAATATGTAAGATGGCCCCCCATGAGTCGTGCAAACCAATATTTATAAATTTAAAAGTGTTAACACTTCCTTGCATATACATCCTTGAAACAGCAAAATTTGTGAAAAATAATTCTGAGCTGTTTACAACTGCTGGAGATATTATCAAGTCCAAACCTTTAAGGAATCCAGATAAATTAGTCATTGATAAAATACCAAAAACAGTAAATTATCAGAGAAATTGCTATGCAATGTGCATAAAAGTGTTCAACGCAATACCCAATAATATAAAATCACTACCAAGGAAGCGTTTCGGGAACGAGTTGAAAAAGTGGCTAGTTAATAAATCTTTTTATTCGCTTAGCGAGTTGTTGGAAAAACAATAATTGACTTTATTTTTTTTTTAAATAATAATATTTTGGTAATAATATATTATAATGTGACATGAAATTATAAATATTAATGATATGACAATGCAAATAGTAGTAAAAGTTTTTTTTTTTTTAATTAGGTCACTTTCATTTTTTTTTGTTTATGCTGTTTATTATGCAATTTATGTATATTTTTTTTGTAATTTTAATTCATAATGGCATACTTAATGTTTGTAAAATTCAATAATTTTATACACCAGAAATGGTTAATGTGTTGTACTATATTTTCTATAACAACTGTAAAACACACACATTATGCAAAATAAATAAATAAATAAAAATAAATAAATAAATAAAAAAAAGACACCACTAAAAAGAAGTCAAGAGGGAAAATAGAAAAATGTAAACGAAAACAATATAGTAAGGTACATATAAAAAAAGCTTTAGACGCGATTAAAAATTACATGGCCAAAAAACAAGCAGCGAAACAATCTCAGGTTCCTCATGCTACGTTACAATTTCGCATTAATAAACCAGACCATAATCCTCAATCTGGTCCGACGCCAGTACTTAACGCAGAAGATGAGAATAAATTAAAGAATTGATTTAATGTTAGCCATGCAAAGGATTATCCTAAACGGAAAGAAGATTTTTTGAATAGCGTATCAGAATTTATAAGAAAAAACGGCCGACCTAACCCGTTCAGAGACAACATTCCCGGCGATAAATGGTTAAGCTCTTCTTACAGCGACACTCGGAAATTGTTGTAAGAACACCTGAAGCTGTAACAGCGGCAAATGTTGCGTATCAGAGAATGATATAAAAGGATGGTTTCAAGCAATTAAAATGTATCTAAAAGATCATGGGTGGTCTTGAATGGTGACGAAACCAAGTTTGTTATCTGCTCAAAGACAGGTGTGGTCGATTTCGTTAACATTTTTGTGGCACCAAAGGGTGCAAAAATGTTAACGAAATCGACCAGGCCCCAGCTACAAGTTTAATAACCTTGATGTCTTCTTTTGCTGTCAATGGCGAAATCATCCCACCTATGGTGATATTCCCGTACAAGCGCTTGCCAAGTGAAATTGCTTCAAAGGTACCACTAGATAGGGGTATAGGCCTAAGTGAGAATGGCTGGATGAAAACTGAAATTTTCTCTCAATAAATAAAATACCTTTCCCGGTCTGTTTATTTGTAGACGGACACAAAACCCACCTCACTTATGGCGTCAGTGAGCTTTGTTCCTCACTGGATATTGTGCTCATAAATCTTTATACCAATTGCACTCTATTACTTCAGCCTGCAGATGTTTCAGCTTTTAGATCTCTAAAAGGTGGTTGGCAGAAGAGGGTCTAAGAGTGGCGGTGTGACAATCAATCTCGAGCTCTTACAAAAGTCGATTTTGTGCCACTATTTTGTAATAGTGGCACAAAATAGTTTTTTGTAAAACTATTGATAAATGTGTAAAACCAGATACAATTATTAATGGATTCCGGGCTACCAGTCTTTGTCCATGGGATTCAAATGCTATAGACTACTCGAAATGCTTGGAGAACAATCTGAAGAATAAGCCCAAAAGTGAAGCAATACCGGAAACTTCGAGAATGGTCATCAAAAAGGATTTTATCAGATATACAGGACAGTCTACAATAACTGACCTAATAAACAAACAGGATTTGACAGCTTCTGAGAAAATTTAAAAAAACCTGTGGTATTTCTTTGATGGAAACGAAAACAAGCAAACACATAAAAAAAATTTGAAAAAAGAATTAAGAAAAGTGAATGAGAACTCTGATACAAATGGAAAAGACAACAATATAAATAAAGAAAACAATGAGAAAAAACCTCGGATGTTACTCTTAAAGAGGTAGACCTTTTGGACATTGAAAATATGCATGTAATTATGTGTGATGAATTTGACAGTACATGTCATATTCCTCTAGCTCAAGAAGTCTTCATTCAAGTAATTGTTATCGACAACATAGAAGACATCACGGCTATAAATGATTCTCAAACTGATTATTTTCCGATAAACACTGAAAACATATTTTGTAATACACCTAAAGTAGATACTGAAACAACTGAATGTGTACAAACTACTCATACTGCACAAATCGAAACATATAAAGTCATTACTCAAACAGAATGTTAATACCTGTTTAAAACAATTTAGATTTGAAAAAGTACTACCGCAAGATATTGTAAAATACTTCAAAACCATTGATGTAAAGAAAACCGCAGATTTGTGGAGGATTTCCATTACAGTTATTGCGTCTGAGAGCCGTGGTAGCTCAGATGGTTAACGCTCGCTGTAAGCTTCACAGTACTCGAGCAACCCGGGTTAGATCCCCGCCGGTACCAATGAAATTGTTAATTGCAATTTTAAGTGCTGATTTACCACGTGCTCGGCGGTGAAGGAAAACATCGTGAGGAAAACTGCATTTTTTTTTATAGGATAAGGTGACAAACGAACACACAGTCCACCTGATGGTAAGTGGTTACTGTGACCCATAGACTTCTACATCTATCCTCAATAAAGACTCAAGATGCAGATGCGTTGTCACCCGTGAGGACTAAGATGGAATGCCTCTTTGCCAGTACAAAGAGTCTCCGGTTCTCTACACTCACCATACGAAACACAGCAGCGTTAAGCTGCTATTTTACGCTGGTTTTCTGTGAGAGCGTGGTCCTTCCCCGGTCGAGCCGACCCATTCCTGTTACAATTATACTACTAATATGGCTTCAACATGGCTCTACCACGTATAATAAGAGAAATAAGAAAAAAAATTATCGAAGACATGTGAAGTTCGCCAACACGCATTAGGGTAGCGGGACGGACATCTCCTTGCCCTAAAATCCTCTCAGAAACGAGAGGAGGCTTGTGCCCAGCAGTGGGACGTAAATAGGCTGCAACTTTACTTTACTTTACTTTTTATTGCGTCCATAATAGATTTAATTGCACCTCATCTTGCTATTATTTTTAATACTTGTATCGATTCTGGTGTGTTTCCTGATCAATTGTTTATTTTTTTTATACAAATAAATTACTCCATAAAAAATCCGATTTGATTTTACAAGGGGTCGCTCGGCGTCTGACGCCGGTGTTGAGCTTATGAAATATATTTTTAATGCCTGGGAGAATTCACACGATGCCTTAGGTATTTTCTGTGACCATTCCAAGGCTTTCGATTGTGTTCATCATGAGACATTAATCAGGAAACAACAACATTACGGTGTAAAAAATGGCGCTTAGACTTTTTACTTCATATTTAAGTAACAGAACTCAAAAAGTCGTGATCAATGGTAAAGGTAATACGAGTATCAATGGGCGTTCCTCAGGGCTCGATTCTTGGCCCATTCCTGTTCTTAATCTATATTAATAACTTACCCTATCTTGTAGGGGACAATCACGATATAGTATTATTTGCTGACGATACCTCTTTAATTTTTAAACTCAAACAGCAGTCAATTAATTATGACGATGTAAATAATGCTCTATCGAAATTTGTACATTCATTTTACGTCAACAATTTGCTCTTAAACGGCAATAAGACAAAGTGTATTAAATTTACAATACCTAATGTAAAATATTCGAAAACTAATGTGCTCTTAGATGGGGAGGAGTTGAGTCTTGTGGATACCACTGTTGTTCTTGGTATTACTATTGACACAAAACTTCAATGGGGCCCCCATATATCTAAATTAGCAAGCAAACTTAGTTTTGCAGCATATGCTGTAAGAAAGATTAGAAATCTCACAGATGTTGAGACAGCTAGAATAGTGTATTTTAGTTACTTTCATAGCGTAATGTCTTAAGAAATTTGGCTATGGGGTAATGCGACTGATATTGAAGCTATATTTGTTTTGCAAAAGAGAGCCGTACGGGCCATTTATAACCTAAATTGTAAAGCGTCCCTCAGAGAAAAATTTAAAGAAATAAACATATGAAATTGGCATCGCAATATATTTATGAAAATGTAATGTATGTACATAAAACATAATTAGCTTTAATAAGAATGTGCATACTTTAAACACTAGGAAAAACATAAGCTTGTAATGACAGTTACTAGACTCCACAGAATCAGTAATTCGTTTATGGGGCAATGTTTACGCTTTAACAACAAAATCCCAGAACATATTCAAAGTTTGTTAAAAAACAAGTTTAAAAGTTTCATTATAGAAAAACTGTACAAAAAGGGTTATTATAATATCAAGGAATACATAAATTAAAATAACCCCTGGGAATAAGGTGATCGCCATAATGCTGGTTCTATAAAAAATCATTTAAAAATTGTATAAACGAAATTATTGTTAAGTGAAATATGTTTGAAAAAAAGTCCCGCTGGGTTTCTTGCTGGTTCTTCCCAGGCAGATGCATTTTCGAACCAGTGGTAAATAAAAAATTACTTTGTTTTCTAGCCTTGGTTTGGTCGCTCCTGTAAGACTGCATTACGCAGTAAGCAGGAGTTTTATCAGGCCTGGGCTTGGGCTTCAGCGGCTCGGGATGTAAACACCAGAGTGCCTAAAAAGAAGTATAAATTCGCCGCCAGGTCATTCAAAACAGTTATTGCCAAGGCAAAGTCAGAGCACATCGGCAGAATTGGCGAGAAACCAGTTCGCCTTCCTTCGGGAACCCATGCATTCTGGTCTCTCGCCAAGGCTGTCCAAGGGAATTTCCGTAAGCCATCACTACTATCTCTGTACAGGCAGGACAACTCACTGGCCCACGCCGCAAAAGGGAAAGCCGACCTTTTAAGCTCCCTTTTTTGTTGATTTATATAAAAATATTTAATAGCGCCATCTACTGTAAAGATTGTGAAACCAAAACAGCTCTGTTTAATCTGTATAATTTTAATAAAATTTGCCAAAACTATCATAGTAGAAACGAGTAATTATTTTAATTCCATATAATAGGTTATAGGCCCAGTCCATGCCCGTTAGGAAATTATCTCGCGACAGTAAGGGCTCCCACACAAAACTGCGAACTCGCATCGCATCGCAAATATCTGCGAACTCGCACGAATGCACCGCAAGAACGTCCGATCTCATTCGCATCGCGCATTCCTGCGATATTACGTCATACTTGGTGACGCCCCTTTTAAAAGACTTTTAGTCCGCTCTGAGACAGCTTTAGACAAAGACGCGCGGCGCCTGCGCCGCCTTCTTTATTTATAGAATGGCGGAATATGATGTAGATTTTTTAATATTTTTAATTGAGGAGCGCCCCGTCCTTTGGGACACAAGTGATGAACATTATAAAAATAAATTTATTAAGGAAGATGCGTGGAAGAGCGTCTGTGAAAGTTTGTTTCCGAATTTCCAAGACAAAGAAAACAGTGAAACAACAAAACTTGGTAAGTAAATTGTTATTACTTATTTCTGGTGTTTTCCTATCCCCATTATTTATCTTGAAGTACCTACTGTATATCTATTTACATAGAACTAAGCAAGTACTTCCATATTTTCAAATTTTTTTTAATTGCCACTTCAAGGCTCCAAAATCACTAGAAAAATAATTCGAAAATTTGTCTCTTATTAAATTTGCACTCATTATTCTTGCATTCAACGTCTGTAGGCGTAGTAGTTCAGAATCATCTATGATCATTTCTACGGGGGATTGTAATCCATCGCGGTTCAGTACAAAGTTGTGTAATATACAACAAGCCTTGACAATATCGACTGCAAAATCAATTGAATCAAGGGGTCGATGAAATACTCGCCATTTGTTGGCTAGTATGCCGAAAGCGCACTCGACATATCGTCTCGCCCTACTCAAACGGTAGTTAAATATTCTTTGTTTAACGGTTAAATGCTTGCCAGAATAAGGGCGCATAACGTTATTTGAAATGGAAAAAGCTTCGTCTCCTATGAAAACAAACGGGACCGGTTTTTGAAAGCCTGGCAATGGCTTCGATATTGGTATGGGCAAGCCACTTTTCATCAGTGAGTCATAAAGCTTCGAGTTGTGGAAAATCGTGGAGTCGCTTTCCTTTCGATATGCTCCTATATCCACGTAGATGAATCTGTATTTCGAGTCAGTAATAGCCAACAAAACAATTGAACCTTTGTAATTGTAAAAAAGTGATCCACTATTTGCGGGACTACGGATACGAATATGTTTGCCGTCTACGGCTCCTAAACAGTTAGGGAAATTATCTTTCTTGTCAAAATCTGCACTGATTTCTTCTAACAGCTGTTGTGTTATTTCAGGCATGTTTTGACGTAAACAGCGATCCCATATTGCGTTACACACCAATCGTATTGTTGTCGCTATTGTACTTGCACCTCTATAATAGTTTAAATGCATATCGTTGAATTCTTCTCCGGTTGCTAAAAATCTGAAATTAAAATAGAAAATTAAAAAAAAAATTAAATAATGGCGAGAATTAAAAATTTACCCTTATATGACATTAAATACATAAATAAAAGATTTTTAAACATATGAATGGTTTCTTTCTATTTAATGTCATAGGGATGCCCCTACATTTATGTATTTTTATTGATTAATTTTGTATAATTTACAGGTAATGAAGTATTAAAAAGATGGAGAGGGATCAACGATACTTTTAAAAAGTACGTAAAGAAACTTAAAGACGAAAAGCGATCTAGAACAGGAGCAAAACCTACCAAAGAATACCATCTGTACAAGCAGTTATTATTTCTTAAAAAAAATTACAAAATGAGACAACAGATAGCATTAATGAAACGAAAATGCAAGCACCACCTGGACAAGAGAAGCAATATCTGAAAAATCTCCAAGACGATACCAACAGCAGCCGCGAAAAAGAAAGGCAAACGAGTTTCAAGATGACATTATTAACATTTTAAAGGAACCGGAAAACAGGCACTTGTGTTTTTTTAAGGGAATTCTACCGTCTCTGGAAAAATTGGATGAGAACAAAACACTTATTTTTCAAAGTCGTGTTCTCCAAACTTTAACAGACTTACTTCAACCTGCATATCAAGCCTACCCACCTCATAGTTCCTCCTATCAGTCTAGCAACTACCAGAGCTACACAGGCTATCAAACTCAACATTTTGCAAACCAAACACCACTGACACGTCCACATTTATCACACGAACAATCATCAAATGCAAACCAAACACTAATTTCACATTTATCACACGAACAATCATCAAATGCAAACCAAACACCAATTTCACATTTATCACACGAACAATCATCAAACGCAGGGAAAGATCAAATTAATTCACCTAGTGATAATTATTCTACCTATAGCGCTTTGTCGACGGAAGAAGAGTTTGATTTTACATAATATTAATTACTTTTAATGGGCTATTAATCACACATTTGATTTTTCGCAAAAAAAAAACAATTAAAATGTCAATATATAAATAAATTTTGATTTACTTTACCTGATAGTCAGTCCCAGCATTTCCAAAGGCATAACAGGAATTCTTCCCTTGTACGATCGTTTTTGTAGGCATGGTGATAGTAAACTCAAAAGCTCTTCAAATGAAGATATGCTCATTCTAAAATAATCAAAAAATTTATCTTCTTCAGTTCTCAACCCATAGTACTTTCGAGTAAAATAGTTCCCATCCGAGTTCATAATCGTAATAAATGGATGAACCCAGAATCTTCTTTTTCTTTTATATCTATTTAACAATAACAGCAGTGCAATAATCTTTTTGCGATCCATCTTACGCTTCCTAAAAACACGTCCAATACGGCTGAATACACTTGAAGGTATGGTTGCCCTACCAAACAGTTTGCCGCACAAAATCGTATCGCAGAAATTCGCATCGCAAGTTCCTGCGATGCGGCATCGCATCGCATCGCATCTCAGTTTTGTGTGGGAGCCCTAAGAAAGTAAAATATATATTGTTCGTAGTAGGATAATTAAATAGTTACAAATAACTGGTAGTTATTATTTAACGTGTTGTGCAGCAAGATAACAATGGCGGCGAATTACACTGTCAACGTGCCGAAGCTAAAAGGAAGAGAAAATTATAGTGAAAGGGTGTTTGCGGCTGAAAATTTTTAATCGTAGAAAGAAATGACGAAATGCATTAAAGAGGAAGATATAAAACCGTTTGCCGAGGATGACGCAAAAACTAAAGCTAAATTGATTCTCACGATTGACTCTGCATTGTATGTGCACATAAAAAATGTTAAAACTACTAAGGAACTATGGGGCAAACTCAAGGCACTGTTTGACTATTCTGGTTTTCAAGAAAGATAAGCTTACTAAGAAATCTAATCTAGTTACGGCTATACAGTTGCAGTTCGATGATTACTGACGTCACACAAATTATTGAGACTGGACAAAAATTATGTGGAACAGGGTTTGACATAAACGGCGAGTGTATTGGTTCATTGTTACTTGCGGGGCTACCAGAAAAATATGCCCCCATGATAATGTCGATAGCACATTCAGGGATCCAAATAACAACAGACGCCATTAAAAGGAAGTTACTTGACATGGAAACAGGAAACGGAATGAATGATGAACCGAGCAGTGCATTGGTCAGTGGTTATAGAAGTTGGCAGCACTCATCGAAGTCAAAGAAATCTATGGTTGCGAAAAATGAAACATGGCGGCCAAAATGCATCAGTGTCAACAAAGGCAAAAAAGGAAATAAAATGTTACAGATGCAAACAAGTGCGCCACCATAAATCACAATGTACGGCTGAGGTATCAAATAAAGGTCAAGAACGTAAGCAAGCTTACGCGTTTAGTGCCGTCTTCCTAAGTGGGAATTTTAATAATAATGATTGGTATGTAGATTCCGGAGCGAGCGTCCATTTGACGCCAAATAAACAATGGCTTACGAATATCTCTCATGAAAAGAAGAATGAAACTATTGTTGTCGCTGACAAGACTAGAGTGTCGATTTTGTGTACAGGCGATATAAATATCACCACCGTTGCTGGTGATTGCAGTTCTGATGTGGATATAAAAGACGTATTTTGTGTGCTTAAATTGACTACTAATCTATTATTAGTAAGTCAATTTATTCGTAAACGAAATAATGTCATGTATACTGAGAATGTCTGTGAAATATATAATCAAAATGGTTTACTAATTGCTGGCGCATCCCTAGAAAATGGAGTACACAAGTTAAAAATTCAACAAAAAAATATGTGCAGCAACAATCTTATCAGGTGAGCTCTGGCATCGCAGACTGGGACACATAAATAGTGATAGTCTGAAAAAAATAAAGAATGCAGCAAAAGGAATAGCTTTGGAAGAGAAAGTTGACATCACTAAGTCTACTTGTGCATTTGTTGTGAAGGTAAACAAAGCCGCCTACCGTTCACACACACTGGTAGTAGAAGTACAGAAGTGTTTAGTACTGTTCACAAAGACATCTGTGGCCCAATGGAGTCGAATTCTATTGGAGGTTCGAGGTATTTTATTTTGTTTGTAGACGACTATAGCAGAATGACAGCTGTTTATTTTTTGAAAAACAATTCAAAGGAGATGAACTTGATTCCATACAAGCTTGGGCCCGGCGTGAACAAACTTAAAATATGTGTTTGTTTGAAGATTGAAATATTTGCTACTATCCAAAAATCATATTTTTGCCGGGCCTGGGGTTTTTGTTTTCATGTTGTTTTATGATTTGTAGGTTATGTAGTAAAATCACTCGTTTTTGTGATAGGTTTTTTGAATAAATTGAAAAAACACAATGCAGTTTTGTAGTTATTTTTATATAAAGTAAAATAAAACTTAACCTTTTTTAATTGTTTAACAATTTTCTGCAATTATCAATAAAATGTCATCCAAAAATACAGCCGGAGGCTGTACATTGTCTGTTCTATTCCTCTCAAAATTGAAGTATCACATTATTTTCTTTATATGAGTGCAACACACTACTGTCCTGTGATCCGAGAGAAACTCCAAGAGTCAAGTTAAATAAATCCACGAAAGTAAAAACACGAAATCTATCCAAAAAAAGAGATACGACGAGAATGCCAAATGCGCATGCCGCATGACAAGCTGAAACTTGAAGTTACAAAGTTAAGTCTCCTTCGGAATATGCAATGATCAATAACCATACAGCCTATTCAGTAGTGTAGGATAATATTCAAATGTTTTTTGATTTAATGACATAACCTATTCAATCGTTTTCTAAATATATTAATTTATTTAATATTAATAACTATAGATTCGCAGCAATGTTTCAATATTATGATATTTTTTTTTGTAAGGAAGGTTATTTTATTATAAAAATAGCCTTCATTATCAATTGCGATAGACAGAACAGAAAGATATATAAAAACGTTTCGTTTTTGCTAAAGCAAAAGCATTAGCTTTCTATTTCACTTTTAAAAAAATGTTTTTATGATTGTCCCAAGAACTACAGAAATAAAAACCATTTATTTATGCTTATAATTTATCGTTATATTACCTACATATTTTTGTACAACTGTTACAAACGATGTCAATAACCCAATTTCATACATCTCCTTTCAGGAAAATATAGCTGGGGCTGAAAATCAAACAAATCAAAAGATTAAAATACTCAGAAGTAATAATGGAAGGGAGTTTAGCAACACTGAGTTTCACTGAGATCCTGTATCCACCTTCGGACTGCTTTGATATTGGGATACCAGTATATAATTTTTATTAATAGGATAAGGGTGACAAATGAGCACACAGTTCACCTGATGGTAAGTGGTTGCTGCGGCCCATAGACATCCAAATCAAACAAAATACAGATGCGCTCACCCGTGAGGATTAAGATAGAACAAGATGCAATACCTCATTTCCAGTAAAAAGGGTCTTCAGTTATCTACACTCACCATACGAAACACAGCAGCGTTAAGCTGCTATTTTACGCTGATATTCTGTGAGAGCGTGGTCCTTCCCCAGTCAAGCCGACCCATTCGTGCTTCAACTATATATAGCTGCAGCATGGCTCTACCACGTATAAAATGCAAATAAATACACGTGCAAATAAATAAATTATTATTATACACATAAATATAAAATTTGGCTTCTCTGAAAATAACACTGTAACTGTAAACAGTGCACAGACAAATAATGAATCATGTAGAAATACCGCAGCCCCTTCAAACTCTAACACAAGAAAGTTAAAAACGTCACTAAATGCAAAAGATTTGCCGCTTAAATTGCAAGCCTGAAAAATTCTTCTCATCACTCTACTGTAGCTAAAATAAGCCTTCATGCAAGTTCAAATTTAAATGTTATGAAGAAAATGCCTGATAAAACAAGAATGCAAATAATTAATGAATTTTGTCTTTCCCAGTCTATATATTCTAGAGATCTATATCTATTATAGAGTCTATATAGTCTCTAAGTCACAAAAACACTAAAACGCATGACGAGAATATATGGGAACTTTAACAATGACCGCAGAATTTTATAGGAGAATAAATTATTAAGGCGAGTTTGGAGAAATAATTCGAAGGAAGTCTGGTAATTAGAGATCAGACGGGAAAGTATATTCCTGGTAATAAATCTTCAGATGTGGTAATCAAATCAGTGGAAGATAGGATAAGATAGACTTACATCCATGTTATGAGAGTCAACTCAAGACAAAAACGCGGACGAATTTTTTTAGGAGCGGATTTTATTATCCCTTCTATGTATAAACAATAAAGAGATGATGAGATAAAGAGTTCCCTTCAAATTTGGTAGACAAAGAATGGCTATAATGAAACATTTTTAATACCAAGTTCAATTTAAGTTTCAAACTACCTTCAGTCGACACTTATGGTGATGCATTTGAAAGAAACCTGTTAATTCACGCCAAGGCAGCTGAAGAAAAAAAAATTTAATACTACAAAAAGAAAAGAAGCGAATTACTTGCATAGAAATTACAAAAAGAAGCAGAAGCAACTCCAGGTGAGAAAAAGTATTGATTTTTGATTTGCAGAAGAGTTTGGCCACGCCGAATTTAACTCACAGTAAATATTTTTATCTACGAAAACTGTGGACTCTAAATTTTAAAATATTTGATTCTATAACTCAGCGCTACAAACATTTTAAGGTCTATAAATATTGGTGGCGGAGAAGGAAACGATAATATATAAAAGGAAAGAGAATAGTAAAAAATGTACTAACGTAAGAGAATTAACTCTGTGGTCTGATAACTGTGCAGGCCAAAACCGAAATTTGATGATCGTGATGGATTACACGTGGATATTGCACAAACATCCTCAGCGGAATATAAATAAACCACAAGTTTATGATGATGATGAAAACAATGCAGATCGTCATAAACCGAGAATAATCTCAGTTTATCCCTACTTGAAGAGGAAAGAGATAGTGAAGTGAGTAAGTCACAAGTGATTAGCCACTTATATGTGTAAAAATTGCTCAATGTTGCCAATGCCGCGTACTTAAGTTGAAGTGGTTTTCCAAATCCTGTGTTGAACCCAGACAGGTTTCTAACTTGGTTATACTCGTATATGCTATTGGAGGCGACATTTTAGGGTTGGACAATCAATACATATAGATTATATATATACCGTATATATATCGGCGCAAGAGGTCAATGCGACGAGACCTGACGCGATGACGTCAGATCACGTGATGCGCTCGCTCTCCCGCCACACGACAGTATAAAATAAGCGTGCACTGCGTGCTGTGGGCACATTCCGCCTGTGGCACCGCTCTCGTGCGGTCGTTCCAGGTAGTCCGCGCGCCTAACATCCCAACGTTAGTGCCCCCAGTTCCGCGAATCGCGCTCCACAGTGTTAGCGCTGAAACTAGGTGAGTGTTTAGTCGCTAACTCTCGGTCGGGGAAGTCTGACTGAACGCTTTTTATATTGTAGTACACTAGTACTGTATATGTTTATTAGTTCATTATATTTATTTGTGTAGTATATATAACGTATATATTATATTATTTCTTGACTTAGCCCCCGTCTTTTTGAGGACACGGGAGAGTTTCAGAGTAACTGAACGTCCCGTACTTTTCAGTGCGGTGATCCCCACGCCCTACGAGTAGTTTTAAATAGTTTTTTAGTTTTTTTTTATATTAATTAGTTAACATGTCCACTCAGGACTTAAAATCGTCCCTTATGGATGCCATCACTAGGATGGACGACCCGCAGGCACTTGCCGCCGCCCTAGCCCTTCTGGCTTGTCCCGCCCGTAAGGCAACCATCCCGCCGCCCGTGTTAGCGGCTCACCTAGAGTCCCAGAACTCGTTCGCCGCGCTAGAAATAGATATGGAGTGTGCTCACTCCGAGTCCGACGCCGCGTCGTCAGTATCCGCCTCTCGGAAGTGGCCCGCAAAAGAATCCGGCACCAGGACATCGGAGTCCTCTGACTCGGATGACACCGGTGCATCGTTAGAATCATACATCACGGTGTCGTCAAAGCGCGCGGCGAAGCGCGCCGCTAAAAACCGTTCGCCAACCGCCGCAGCGGCCCGTGCCGCTCCCCCCTCCCCGCAGCCTCCGCCGCTGCCTCAGCCCCCGCAGCCCTAGCTGCCGCGTTAGATATCTCGGCGCCAACTAAACCGGCCACGCGTTGCGCGCCACAATTAGCCAAAAAACAAGTCCCGCCCTCTGTCTTCTTAAGAGATAAGGCTGAATTTACCCGGCTTAGTAAGATCTGCTACGACTCGGGAATAAAGTATGAGCTTGCTACCAACTTAGGCGTAGCAATTAAAATAACGCCAACCACAATTGACGATTTCCGTCGTATAACTAAACTTTTTACGTACGAACGTGTATCATATCGCACATACGCTCTTCCGGAAGAGCGAAAAGTTAGGGTCGTCATCCGAGGCGTCCCGTTTGAACTCTCCAACGAGGAGATACTTGAGGACCTTAAGTCACAAGGTTTCCCCGTTGAAGCGGTTCATAAGATGTATAGCAGAACCGGGTTGAGATACCCGGTTATATTAGTCATTTTAAGTAACGTCCCGGAGGCAAAAACCATCTTCCGGCAAGTACGCACGGTGTGCGGCTTGTCTGGAGTCAAGGTTGAGTCACCGCGTAGGCGCGGTTTCCCGGCGCAGTGCCACCGCTGCCAATTGTATGGTCACGCGGCGGCCAATTGCTCCACCCCACCCAGGTGCGTTAAGTGCCTAGATCCACACATCACCAAAGAGTGTCCCCGGCCTAAAGATGCCGTATCCCCGCCCGCGTGCGTCCTGTGTCAACAGACAGGCTACCCTGCGAGCTACAGAGGATGCCCGTGCGCTCCTCGCCCTCGCAATCCCGTATTCAGACAGGTCCCGCCGCTGGTAAATGACCGTTCATTTCCGGCATTGTATGTTAGGAAGCCCCGTCAGGGCGTAGCACAGCCGTCTCAGGGAGTTGCACGACCCCCTCAGGGTCCCCCGAGACCTCCACAGGCGCCGCTTAGGCCACCTCCGGGCTTCTCAAAGCCTATGCAGGCTCCAGTTTTTCCCCGGGGCCCCAAAAAGGTAGATCCACCGCCACAGGTAACTTCTGCTCCGCAGCAGAAACAGTCGTCAATCGGAGATGACCTTAACACGGTTTACGCCGCGATAAGGAACATCGACATAAACGAAATCTCGGTGTTAACGAGTAAACTGCGCGCCGCCCGGTCCCCTCAGGACCGTCTTTTGGCTCTAGCAGAGCACAGTAATTTATTGCATTCGTTGTAAGTTAACTTAATTAACTTAGCTTACAATGACAGAGCCTTCTGCTCTGCCTAAAAGTCACGGTCGTATCAAGCCCAAAGGGCTATCGCTTATTTCATTTAACATTCGCGGATTGCGAAATAACCTACCAGAGCTTAAGCTCTTCCTTAAAGATCGCGAAGCCAATCCAATCTTAAATACAAAGACAATAAAGGCTTATCCATTAAAAATTATTCTCTTCTTCGTAATGATAGGCATGACCGCCGAGGCGGTGGCACGGCCATTTATTACAAGAAGACACTACATTGCTCTCTTATTGATACTCTGCAGCTTACCAATATGGAAGCTACGTTATGCAGGTTATCTATGACGGGACATCAGCCTTTAGTCATAGCCTCCTGTTACATTCCCCCTGGAAACCTCCCCCTCAAAGATGATTTTGAGGCAATCTTATCTCTAAGTAATTCAGTCATTATGTTTGAAGATTTTAACTCTAACCATACTGAATGGACATGCCGTACTTTTAACCCATAGTGGTAGGATACTGCGTGATATAACGCAGTCTCTTGACATAACCGTTTACAGTCCGCTCGGTGCAACGCACTATCCCGATGCTACCGATTTTAACCCAGATGTACTAGATTCTGCGTTACTCAAAGGAGTTTCACTCAACCTCAGGTCTATTGAGACACTAGACGATATAGGAACCGATCACCGACCGGTCTCTCTTATTCTTGGCCATCAGCCACCCCCTATTATAACTACGAAAACCTTCACTAACTGGAAGGGTTTCAAGGACTCCCTAGCAAAAGCTATGGACTCGCAGGACTCCCCTAAATACCAATCGCCTGATTTAGAATTAGACAGTCCCGTAAAAATCGACACCGCGGTCGAATCACTTTCAACCCTAATTAAATCCTACCTTAAGGAGAATGAAAGGGTCGTCCCGGTTGCTAATACTAATGGGCTTCCCCTATATATTAGCAACATATTAAAAGCTAAAAAAGCTGCTTTTCGGAGAGCAGCTAAATATCCCACCCCCTAATATAGGCATACGGCTAATCGTCTTCAACGAAAACTCCGTTTACACCTTTCTGAATTTCGAGACCTCCAAAGGAGTGAACTCATGGAGAATATATCTCCATCCCATACAGCGTACTATCAGATGGCTAGAGCCCTCCGTATAGACGCTACAACTCACACACCCCCTCTCTCCCGCCCCGACGGTACGGTTGCCTTCGAGGACGACGAGAAGGCTGAGTGCTTTGCAGACAGCATTGCCTCACAATGCTCTCCTAGCTCTCAACCTGTCGACCCCTCACACATTTAGGAAGTGGAGGATGAGGTCCGCCGCCGGAACTCACCTCCCACAACCTCTGACCCTATTACTGTGTCCAATGATGAGATCTCATCCCTCATCAAAGGACTTAAGCCCAAAAAGTCTCCGGGCGCGGATGGCATATCCAACCAAGCCCTTAAACACTTTCCACAGCAGGTGTTAACCCTCTTATCTATTATCTTTAACGCCTGCTTCAATCTAAGTTATTTTCCCACTACTTGGAAAGAGGCAACTGTCATTGGTATTCCCAAACCAGGCAAGCCTCTTAACCTCCCCTCCAATCATCGTCCCATTAGCCTCCTAAAGACCATGGGCAAACTCTTTGAAAGAGTCATTCTCAATCGAATGAGGCGCCATGAGTTTCGAGCAAGTACACCGCATTGTGGAATATATCCTCAGCGGTTTTTATCCACGTCGACTAAAGACAATCGCGGTCTTTTTCGACATTGCCAAAGCCTTCGACCGAGTCTGGCATGTAGGCCTTATTTACAAATTATATAGGATAGGACTCTCCGATCGTCTAGTACGTCTCGTAGCCTCTTACTTACAACATCGTACCTTTCGTTTTAGACACGAAGGCACGTTATCCTCTCAGCGCCCCATTAAAGCTGGTGTTCCTCAGGGGTCAGTACTAGCTCCCCTCCTGTACATCTTGTACACCAACGACATTCCAATCCCGTCGAATGGTGTACAGCTCTCACTCTTCGCAGATGACACTGCTCTATACTTCAAAAGTCCTAGGATATCTTACGCAAGGAACAAAATCCAAAAGTCAGTCGATGACCTAGGAGATTGGTTCCAAAAATGGCGTATCGATGTGAACCCGGAGAAGAGCTCCGCAGTTCAATTCGATATTAAAAGACGCCGTAATAAAAACAAGAAAAATACTCCACCTATACGAATGCTAGGGACTCCTGTCCCATGGTAAATGTCAGCAATATATTTAGGTGTCACCCTTGACTTATAGGCTTACTTTTGAGCCTCATGTCAAAAGAGTGACACGTCTAGCTCGTTTCTATCTAGGTAGGCTTAACAGTATGTTAGTCAGACATAGTAAAATTTCATTAAGAAATAAGCGAACCCTTTATAAGGTTTGTATACGACTGGTAATGTCTTACGCGGCTCCTATTTTTGCACACGCTAACGATAAAATTATTAACGAACTCCAAGTAGTTCAAAACCTATTCTGTCGTCGAGCTACGAACGCACCTTGGCACGTCCGTAATGCCGACCTTCACCGGGACTTAGAAATCCCAACAATCCAGCAATATCTTAAAAAACTCTCTGAAAACTTCTTTAAAGTATCAGAGTCGCATAACAACACATTAATTCGTGAGGCAGTTACTTATACAGCCCCACTCCCCTCCCGCTACAGCGTCCGCAGGCCGAGAAACACTCTCTCGGACCCGCCAAATAAGTTGTCAAACGACCTGAACTGCCTCCTGGCGGCTCAGGCCAATTCTAATTAAATTAAAAATTATTTAAAATTAATAATATGCCTTCGTAGGCACTCCCTAAACGGCATTTAGCCGTCTGCGCCCTCTTTTCCCAAAAGAGGGTCGCTTTAGATACGGCATAAGAAGCTTTCAACAGCTGGTTGCCAGTCCCCAAAGGCAGTTTTTAGGGGGTATCACTTAGGTTCCCCTTGTAGGCAGTGAGTCCCCCATAACCACGATGGACCGGCCATCGTGGTATGCGTAATGCATTTTCTGCCTCCCTCTGTGGTAGCCCATTTCCAAATTGCTTCGGGCGCAAAAAAAAAACGTGCTGTGGGCAGTCACTCTCTAGCGCCCATCGCGTTAAATTTGTGTCGCGTAAACGTTGTGAGTGTTCTAGTGAAGTAAAACATAGTCAAATACTTAACAATAAACGTGAAGTGATTATATTGTGAATTAATTAATTAATTTATGTACAAATAATTGTGTGAATTGTGTAAATAAGCTGTAAACAAATATTTGTGTAAACATTTTGTGTGTGATCTGTAATAAATTATCAGCATGTAAGGTAATAGTGCTTTTAACGACAATCAATTATACCCTCCTTCAACATATATATACGGTATTATTAAATAATCACTTATTATTTAAGTAAAAAATTAAAACAATTAAACGTTTATTTACATTGTAAGTCACAAGTAACAACACTAACTTGTACTTCAATAACAAACAATTGGGAAAACAAATTCAATGGGAGCATTGTTGGCTTTTTATCGTTATTCAAGTAGAAAATTTTAACTTTACTAAACAATGTAACTTTTACTTTAAAAAAAAGAAACAATAACATACATTTAAGCAAACAAATTCAATGGGAGCCAACAGCTTTGCATGGTTTTAGAAAGTTTGGGTAAATTTGGTTTTGTTTGGGTAAAGTTTCAAACACGACTCTGAATTTTCATTTCTTAGTTGGCTGCTTACTTTAATTTTAATTATATTCATACAAGAGAACGCTTGCTCGCACGAATATGTCAATCCGAAGATAGTCAGCACTCCAAATGCCACCTCACTGTAGCAATCTGGAAGACTATTCCATGCGTGGAATATAAGTGCCTCAACTCGCGGCATTTCTTTTAACCCTGGATCACTAAACATAAGTCTCACAGGCGACACGGCCCCCACGCAATGGCTCTTTAGGCATGTTCCCGGCCCTCCCTCGTCCCACCGCGATAAGTATAAACCGTGCCACGAAAGATGAGACTTGACACATCACGTGGTTTGAGTTGCGCATTAGTCGATTTATCGGTCTCTTTAGCGGTATAAAGTCTGAGGCGGGAAGGGACCGGGCGTCATCGGCGCCGCTCATTCATATTAGTTGCCTCCCGCTCTCCGCGCCCCGTGCACTTACCGCTTGACTCCGCAAGTACAGACAAGTGCAACTTGTGTTTATAAATTTCTACTTTGTTTAGAGTTGTGTTGTTCTATACGAGTGAAACTTTGTGAAATCTTGATTATGCCTCGAGGTAAAACATTAAGACGACAAAGTAGGAAGATGGTTTACGACGTGTACACCTATATGTCAAAAGAAGCAAAGGAAGGTGTACAAAATTTGAAGCAGGTACAAATGCGTACAGCGGCCGCAACTAGAACATCATTAATTACAGTAAAAAGAATTGTGAAGGAAGGAAACAGTTCCGAGTTACTACCAATTTTCCGCACTCCCGGAAAAAAAAGGTCAAGACCTAAACTTTTAACCGACATAGATGACTTTGACAAAGGAGTGATAAAAAGATGTGTTCACAACTTCCATGTTACGAACAAGGAACTGCCGACCCTTAATAAAATTTTAGCAAAGTTGCGTGATGATATTGCCTTTCGAGGTTCGAAAACAAGTCTACGCCGCATTTTGAAAGACCTTGGTTTTCGATGGAGGAGGACCGAAAATAATCGAAAAATTCTTATAGAAAAATCCAATATCAGACTGAAAAGAATTGAATATTTAAAAAAAGTCAGAAAATATCGCCAAGAAGGCCGTCCTATTGTATATACTGACGAGTCTTACGTGCATTCCACGCATAGTACCTCCAAATCTTGGTCTGATAATTCAGATAAAGGGCTCAAAAAACCAATATCTAAAGGTCAGCGCGTAGTTATTGTACATGCTGGATCTGAAAGTGGTTTCATACCAAACGCTTTACTGACTTTTAAATCGGGGTCAAAAACGGGTGATTACCACGACGACATGAATTACGAAAATTATCAGAAATGGCTTCGAACCCAGCTAATACCCAATCTTCCACCAAATGCCGTCGTGGTAGTTGATAATGCCCCGTATCACAATAAGGAGTATGAATCTGCACCAAGCTCAAATACCAAGAAAGCTGATATGCAATCTTGGCTAACCCAAAAAGGAATTCCCTACACTCCAGATATGCTTAAACCACAATTGTATAAATTGATAAAAATACATAAAGAACAATATAAGACATTCAGCATTGACAAAATACTATCTGAACACGGTCATGACGTACTGCGATTACCTCCATACCACCCAGATTTAAATCCAATCGAAATGGCTTGGGCTTCAATAAAAGGTTATGTGAGTAGTAAGAATGTGCAATGGAACCTCAAACGTGTGATAGAGTTAGTAACAGAAAAGGCAAGCCAAATGGGACCAAATGAATGGAAAGCTCTATGTGATAAAACAAAAAAAATTGAAGACTTTTACATAGAAAGTGATCACATAATAGACAATTTGACGGATACGGAGATAATTATCAGACTAGGAGAAGATTCCTCTGACAGCGACTCAGGGGACTCAGGTAGTTCCTCATCGTCATCTGACGAAAACGATAATCTGTTAACTCCTGGAACAAGTAGTGTATTTTCTAGAGTTAATGTACCTGGTTGCAGCCGCGTTACAAACGATAATCTTCCCGCTGGTGTATCATTTATTGACAGTGACAGTGACTAGGATAATCAGCCATTTTTATCTTTAAATTTATTATTTCGTAATAAATATTTTTCAGAATTTTGTTACGTTGTGTTAATTTCAAATGTCGTCGAAAAATCCCTGAATAGATATACAAATTAGGGATAATATTTCGTACACGACAGTACCTGCGCAAGCTCCCCACTACTGACGCTCGCCAAGTCTCATCTTTCGTGGCACGGTCCGTACCCACCTAATTCATTATTTTAGTGACTCGTGCACATGCATTGCGTCCGCACGCATTCTACTTCTTGAGTTTTAACGAATTGTTAGTCTAAAAGACTAATGTTTAATGATTAAGCGTGTAAAGAGAGTCAAGGTAAGCTTTGAATAATTTTGATGATTTATTGACTTCTTGTATAAATAACATCCTTTTTTATTGATTTTTGAGAAACTTATTGCTTTTGTAATATAATATAAAACAAATTTTACGTATTTTATTAGTGTATACAGGAAATCATTTGTATTTGAACATTATGTAAAAGCAATTATTCTGTTTTAGATGAATTTGATACGGGATCAAGACAAAATTCTGCAGTTTTTGAATGAATCTGACAACGAGAATAGTGACCAAGAACTCGCAGGACTACCTGGTGAGCTTTCAGAGTCTGAACAAGAAGATATCTTAGAGGAAGATTTTTGCGTAAACACCGACGAGAGTGATGAAGAATGTTTGGGCTCTTCTGATGAGGAGTTAACCATATTCGGAGGTAACCGAAACAGAAATATGATTATTCACTCTGATAATGACTCTCCCGAGCAGTTGCAGCCACATCAACCCGCGTCTTTACTCCAAAACCCAGTAATACATCCAGGTAAAGCCTACATATATGGAAAATATAAACACAAATGGGCAGCCACTCCACGTAGCTCAGGCACTCGTACATCAGCTCGAAATATTATTAATTTTATACCTGGACCTATAAACGAAGCGAGAGATATCGTAAATCCGATTCTTTTATTTCATTTTATTTAAAAAAAAATCTTGTACTGTACTTACGTCCGCAGTACGCTTGAATATGCTTCACAGATCTGGAACCCGATGTATCATACATACATTTCACGAATTGAAAATATCTAACGTAAATTTATACGATATCTTTGCTATCGTACCAATACGAACTACCGATCAGAAGACTACTTATCCTTATGCAAACACCATCATCTGCTACCTCTGATAAAGCGTCGGGAGATTGCTGACATTGTATTTTTATTGAAAATCTGTTCTGGCAATGTTGACTGTTCTGATTTGCTATCACAAATTTCACTGAGAACGCCTATAGTGAACCTTAGAACGAATGCATTACTCTACTTACCAGCTTCATCAACTAATTATGGAAGAAATACTTTCATGTATCGGTCTATTAATAATTTTAATAATTTATGCAAAAAGCATGATTTTGATATGTTTAATACTAGCTATATATCGGCAAGGCGGGCATTAAGTCGAGAGTTTTTTTATATTTAATTTATTTTAAGAAAAAATATTTAGTCCTGCTTTTTCTTTTCTTTTGTGGCTACTATTGTTAGTTTTACTTATTAAATTTATGCATGTTGTTCATTTAAATTAGACTCCATTTTTGTTGCTCATATTTGTGCTATATCCTTTAAGCAACGAAATCGATTATGTTAGTGTATTTCTATTAGTGAGAACCTGTTATTGGCTTTTTTGTAAATTTAACATGTTATTTACTTAAGATTTGTAAGCTGTTGGTTTTCCATACCATAAAAAAAATTTGTTTATTTCTGATGAAATGAAAGCTTTGCTCGGTCTTCTCCTGCACTCAGCTGCTATAAAAAGTAACCATTTGCCTACGAGGATGTTATTTGACACCAAACGAAGTGGCAGCGTTTTCAAGGCGTGTATGAGTGCAGAAAGGTTTGACTTCCTGCTAAGATGCTGTCGGTTCCACAATAGAGCTACCAGACAAGAAAAAAGAGAAACAGATAAGTTCGCGCCAATAAGAGAACTCTGGGAAAAATTCCTTGAAAATTGTAAAAGATGGTACAAACCCAGCTCTTATCTGACAATAGATGAGCAATTAGTTGGGTTCCGCGGTCGTTGTCCGTTTCAAATATATATATACTGAACAAGCCTAAAAAATATGGAATAAAGATTGTAATGGTCGCTGATTCAAACTCAAACTCTATGTTTACAATGCTGCGCCATATTTGGGGGTAAAGGAACAAACTGCAGCGAAAATACCCCTCTGGCTACATATTTTCTAAAACAACTTTGTGAACCTGTTTACGGGACAATCAGAAACATAACTATGGACAATTGGTTCACGTCCGTGCCACTTGCTTCTGAACTACTGAAATCTCCTTACAAACTAACAATTGTTGGCACATTGCGCAGCAATAAACGAGAGATTCCACAGGAAATGAAAAACACAAAAACAAGGAACATCGGCACTTCAATGTTTGACTACGATGCTGAGAAAACCTTGGTGTCTTATAAACCAAAGTCCAACAAAGTGGTTTTTCTACTATCGACAATACACGATCAGCCGGACATTAACTCCAGCACGAAAAAGCCTGAAATAATCCACTTTTACAACAGTACCAAAGGAGCAGTTGATAATATCGACCAGATTTGTTCTGCCATGAGCTGCAATCGCAAAACAAATAGACGGCCTCAATGCATATTTTATAATATGCTGAACTTATGCATGGTCAATGCTTATGTTATTTATGTATCTAACATGGTACGGCAACGACAAAAACCGCTGAAACGCAGAGCATTCGTGCAAATAGTGGCCGACGGTCTCATTGAGCCGTGATTGCGGGAACGGTACAAGACTGTAACTTTGAGAAAGAATATCAGAGCCATTATCAAAGATATCCTACAAATTGAAAATATCGTGGCTAGTACACACAAATGAAAAATTTGCGCAGTTTGCCCATATCAGAAGCACAGGATGACCAAAGTGTCATGCCATTCCTGCAGGAAGGCCATTTATGGCGAACATACCATTCCTGTCTGTTCAGACTGCCAGGATTAACATTTTTTTTTATAGAATAAGGGTGACAAACGAGCACACAGTCCACCTGATGGTAAGTGGCCGTTGCGGCCCATAGACATCTACATCTATCCTCGTTTGCGAATCAAAATGCAGATGCGTTGTCACCCGTGAGGACTAAGATGGAATGCCTCATTTCCAGTAAAAAGGGCCTCCGGCCACCTACACTCACCAAGCGAAACGCAGAGGTAAACCTCTACTTCACGCTGGTATTCTGTGATCTAATAGTTTTAAGAAACTTTAATACTACCTCTTATTTTGACTACTTTTTTTAACCCTTAATCACCTAGCGTCGGTCACAGTGACTCCAGGCGATATATTTTTTGAAATATTTCCGTTATTACACGGGCCACGTGCCTGTGATTCTATGTACTTTTCTTCGCCCTCTCCAGTTTTCGCCCTGCGCTCGACCAAGCAACACGTGCGCGCAATAAAAAAATACAGGTAAATATATTTCACATGCGGTCATGGTGACCGACGTTAGGTTGTTACGATACTTTTAGTGCTAACATTTTCGTGTTGTTTTTTAGGTTTATCATGTCTGAACTTGATCAAAATATCATTAGATGGTTAGAAGAGTGTGAATCAGATTCCGAGGATGAAAGGGACGTGCCGGAATTACCAAATGAAGACTGCAGTGATGTAGAAGATGTACCATTAGACCACCTCTTTGATGGTGAGTGTCAATCAGACTCTGAAATTGATGTTGAAGAGTTAAATGAATATGACGATACAAATGATCTGCCAGTTGATGATGCATCTTCCGATGATGATGTTCCACTGTCAAGATACCAGAACTATTTCGGCAAAAATCGGTTCCGTTGGTCGCCTCAACCTCCAGTTTCGCAATCAAGGACTTTGCAACACAACATAGTTCAGCAACCTCCAGGATTGAAAAGGAACTTCAGAGATGTTTTGAACAGTAATACAACATTATCCGATTTATGGTATTTATTTTTTACTGATGATATGTTAGAAGAAATTTTAAAGCATACTAACGAAAAAATTAGAAAGATAAGACCTAACTATCAAAACCAGACATATGTTCAAGACCTTAACGTAATTGAGCTGAAGGCTTTTATCGGTATGTTGTACTATAGCTCAATTTTCAAAGAGAACCACACACATTACACATGTTGGTACAGCACAGATGGTACAGGAAGAGAGATTTATCGTTGTATAATGAGCAAGAACAGGTTCGAAACATTGCTGAATTGCCTTCGTTTTGATGATGCGAGCACCAGAAATGAACGCCGTAGCACTGATAAAGCTGCACCTATATCTCAGCTTATTGAAAAGCTGATACAAAACTGCAAAAAGTTTGTTCAATTGGCAGTTACGCTTGTATTGACGAGATGTTGGTGGCTTTCCGTGGGAGGTGCAGCTTCAAAATGTACATGCCGAAAAAATCCAACAAATATAGATTAAAAATTATGTTCACGACTGATGCCAAAAACAGATACTTTGTGGATGCCTACATATACTTGGGAAAAGACTCAGATAGCCCAAGGCTTGCCCATTGAATACCAAAGACTGAACAAACCCACGCAAGCGGTTTTGTGATTGGTTGCGTCGATTGAAGGAACCCACAGAAATGTAACGACTGATAACTGGTTCACTTCGGTGGAGCTAATGAACATCCTAAAGCAAAAACAGCTGACACTTGTGGGTACCCTCAAAAAAATAAAAGGGAAGTACCTCCTCAGTTTCTGCCTAGCCGACATCGGGACGTTGGCTCTTCGATATTTGGATTCACGTCAGATGCAACATTGCTATCTTTTGTACTAAAGCAAAACAAATCCGTGCTTGTTCTTTCCAGCATGCATCACTCACCAACCATCGATCCACAAAAGCAAAAGCCAGAAATGATTATTTTTTATAATAGCACCAAAGGTGGCGTCGATACATTAGATCAGAAATGTGCCATTTACTTAACTTCTCGACGCACACAGCGCTGGCCAATGGCGGTCTTCTACCTATAATTTGTTAAAATATTCGTTAGTCAATTTTTATTAATAGTAATAAGAAGTAAGAAGTATTAATTTGAAGAGTTTATTGAAACAATTTGAAATAAAAACAACTGAAATTTTTTTTGTAGTTTCGATTTTTGCCAATTTATGATTTTTCCACCTTTCTAATAGTACTTATATGCAAGCGGTCACAATGGCCGACGTTAGGTGGAAGTGTTACTAGAATACACGTTAGGTGGCTAAAGGTTAAATAAATAAATGTCATTTCAACAACAATATTATCTTTTCATTTTGTTAGTCAAAATGACTACTGTTTAGTGACTGTAACTCGAAATTATGTTTAGTGAGCTAGGGTTAAACCTGTTCATTTTTGTTGCGTTACGTATATACTCGTACATTTCTGGATCTCCAATAAACACAAAGCTTTATTTTTTAAATCGATCAATTGCATTTCTAGATATCCAGTATCAACTCCAAATGGCTCAGTGTGGATCAATTTTTAAATAATTTTTTTTATAAAATAAATAATATTTGTGTATGAAACTAAAGAGCCGCAGCTTCACATCCAAAGAGCCGCAGGTTGCCGACCCCTGGTCTAGCTGAATAAGCATGCTGAATCAGTTTTCCTATGCTAGACCCTTTGTGCTTAGATAAGACTGATTTTACATTGGTGAAATCATCCCTTAATGTAACAATTTTAGTCCACATGGGTAAGTTAATCTAGTTTGTCTGTTTTCTGCCAGTCAACTGTCGCTTGATAGTACTGTAGCAATTAATTTATACAAGATAAAACTAAAGTATATAAAACTGCCTTAACATCTTGATAAATCAAAGATGTACTTACTACATTACTACATGTACGGTCCAACCGTACATTTCTGCTAGCGTTAACATTTTACGCAATGCATAGCGATCGCATTACGTAGTTTGATAATTACAAAAATTGAGTAAGTTCATGTTTTCACCGTAAACGCGACGGACACGAACCCATTAACATAAAATTTAACATTATAACATTAACATTTATCATTATTCAATATAATTTAATCTTATATTTTTTACTTGTTTATTAAACGGTTTTAACATAAAATTTAAATTATTATTGAACATTCCTTCAATACCCGAACATTTTTGGTCCCACGAGCGAAAAATAAACGTTTTTGGTTCTTTGAAAAGTGAATTGAACCCTTGCGAGTTTCAAGGACGGTGAGGTGACAGAGAACTAGCGAACTTAAACATAACAGTGGTCATCTTGTTCAATATCCTCAACATTTGGCTTGGCCAAGCAGCAGCAGCAGCATCATCAGTAATCAGCAGTGTCAAATTAAGATCTTTCCTTTTTGAACAATTATGATTTTAATAAACAGTGAAACACACGCTAATCAGGTTGATATTGTAGGAGCTATTCGTAAAATTGGTGTCAATATTAAAAAAGATGGGTCAGAGCGTAAAATAATAGATTATTTTAAAAGAACACATGAAATCGTACTAGCAAGATTATCATAACAATCACAGCAAACTAATAAAAAGTGAGAGTTGTACACATCCCTACTCTACAAACTCCGAGTACGAAATTGCAAGGGAGCAATATAACTCGGTAAAAGAAATCATTAATCTACAATATTAGGATTTCCTGGCTAGTCAGAAATATTATACAGCCCTTGAAGGTAAAACAAGTCAAAAAGTGGAACAGCGTGGATTAGGTGAGCCGTCTTCTCTTAAAAGATAAATAAGTTGATAAAGATAACACAACTGGAATTAATTTTGGTCACATAGACTACAATATTATTGTAGACATCAATATTAAAAAAGATAACCCAACAACAAACTCTGCACTTAATTTTATAACTGGCTATGTCCTGCGCAAAGCAAGCAAAATTTTTAAAACTTACACATCATGCAAAAACGAGTTGTATGCAATCAATGATATAGAAAGTATAAAAATGAGGGAGTGTAGTAAAACTGCTAGATGGTTGACATATCCTTCCAGTCAAATTGTAGAATGTTTTTCAATAATACAAGATATTACAATAAATATAATAAGAACGGCAACTAATATAAAAAATATAAGGCAATATATGAAACAAGTTATACTCGTATGTATAACCATTAATATGGATTTCATTAAATGTGAAAAACATAAATCTGAACTATCAAACTTTATCTTTGATTTGAGTTCGAAGTTCTTTATTTGCAACTGGTATCGTAATGTTAATAAATTGTTGAAGGGCACCAGATAGTATATTATAACTAGCTGACCAAGCAGACATTGTTCTGCCCGTTTCTGAGATGACCCTGTCCCCAATAAAAAAATCCTTAAATTCCTAATAAAAAATGTTAAGGTCACTTATTGGGATAAAAACTATCCTATCTCTCAAGTTGGACCAAACTGCACACAGTGTGCAAAATTTCATTGAAATCAGTTCAGTAGTTTAGGAGTTCATCGCGGACAAACAACGTGACACGTAATATTTATATATAAAGATGTAGAGGACGCAATACAAAAATCATGCTATGAATATTTTAAGAAAAGGAGAAAATAAAAATTAATCATATTATTTGTTGTTATTTATATTCCTTTAAAAATATTTTCTGTTAGTACATATATTTCCAGTCGTATCTCTATGATATTTTCTAATATGTTTCTAGTACCTACATAAATAGTACACAAAATAATGTGTAATGCGGCCAAACTAAGAATAGCACTGAATTTTCGACATGTTGTTACGTGTAAGTGGGAAATATTAATTTTAAATATTTATATTTAAAACAAATCGTATTTTTCCCGCTAGCATGTCACAATATGGCGAAAATTCAGTTTTATCCTTAGTTCGGTCGCCATTGCAATAAACCTGTAGGTACTTACTATAGGTTCTCATTATACGCCTGTATGACGAATTTTTAGATCCTCCAATTAGATGTAGATAGCGCCACTCTGAAATATTAGCTGTTTTCTCTGTCAGTAATATATAATGTACTCTGTGCCAGTAGTTTCTCAGCTTCATTATACGTCTTATGATAAATCCAATTTAACAAAAGTTTTTTACAGTTGTGATATGTTTTGTCATAAATATATATAGAAGAGCCATTCTACTCTCACTCTGACTGATATACTAATTAAAATAAATAATAACTACGTATATCTATCTATCTTTATTTATATATATCTTTATTTAACCTTTCATATGGTCCGAAGGTAAATCATCCATCAACTCGGGAACATGAGATGACCATTTAAGTAATTCGTAACCAGCACAGTACTCATGAGATAAGTAAGCTCCGTTTTTAAGATGCGAACCTCTTCCACAGTGTCAATGCCCCCGTTAAGGTCATCAACGTAACTACTAGCCCTTAAAATGTTATATCACATAAAATATCCTTATGATTCCTAACAATTTCATAAATGGACATGTTATTATCAAGTTATTTTGAAAAAAACTTTTGGAATGATAATGACTGACATTAATAAATACAATTAATTTATACATGTGTTTTGTATACTTACACAACCAGTTTTAAACATCTCACTTCATATTTATCAACATAAACAAACATGATATTACCTAGTCATTTTGGCTTTAATGGTGTTTGACGTATAATAACTAATCAGTTAATATATTTTAAAGCAAAGTTTACACACTGCACCTTTACCAACCAACCAAGATATACTAAAACAAAGTCTTGACACCGCGCCAATCTGTCTGTCTGTTCCACTATTAATAGACTACTCTTGAAATGATTACAGTAATAAATGCAGTGGTATTTTACTTTGTGTTTTTATCCTTATACAACCAGATTAACACATTGTAACGACCCCCCCCCCCCCTTTCTCTTCTCTTCACTCTTTCTATATATATTTATACCTTTATTTCCTTAGAATCTATTTCTATAAGTTATACAAGTATATCTAACTTACGTGACCAGTATATTAATCATTCATTGATCTTTCTAAAGGTTCAAATATAGGCCGTATAATAAATTTATGGCGTGATGTCTTAGTTAGGACCCTTATTTACGTTGTGTTTGTATAGTAACTTAGTTCTTTTAGGTGTATCTTGGAAGAATGAATATTTGCGAGAGCAATCAAAAGCTGTTGGTAGTGTCTTATAAGCTAAAGAACCCCGTTCACGAAGACAGAGCTCAAATAAAAGTTAAGAACAATAAATTGTCCTTATTCCACTTGTATCAGGTTCACAACAGTCAATTCCTTATTAATTAATCCCTTCCCGCTTGGAAAAGGCTCACAATATTTATATCAAATACCAGATACAAGGGCTTCGCTCTTCCACATTTAAAAAAAATGTGGAGGAGGTACACGGTTGGCGCACACGCCGCGCACGGTGAGCGCCAACCATTTTAATGCGCTCCCCCCGAAGGGTACGCAAATTTGGGAACTGGACCGTAGTCCACAGCAAAATAACTGGCGAACCAGTAAAAGAGGACTTGGCCCCTTGATAGTGCGTAAGCACAAACATCGACCGAAGTCGCGCATGTCAATGCGTGTAAACGCCATACAGAATACGATCAAATCCAGCCACAGTGAATGTACGTCACACGGGTTAGGCAACAATAGGCACACTGGCCATAAAAAGCCGTCCGTGAGCGCCACCACCTGCCAGACCGCCGTTCCTGCAGACGTGATGTAAGTGTAAGGCATCACCACCAATTGCATGGTCAGCACGGCCAATTGGCCGCAGAGCGTGTCATGAGTCTACCGCTCACCTCAAAGGAATGGGGTCCCACGTTGCGCGGCTTTCGGCCGCAGCCTTGAGAGCCTCCTCAGATTCTCCCTCCAGCTACCACCCGCATGAGGTCGACACATATGCTCCACCAACCAATACAATGGCAGATATAGCCAATAGGCAGTTATAAAATATTAGTAATAATTCGCCATCAGAAAGGGTTTGTGTCACTGACGTTGAGTATATGCATTTTTCGATCATGTTTGTCTCACCCACCAACAAGTTGCCTTCAATCTTTCAAAGGTGGGAACTTTATAGAGATATATTAATATGTTGTTATATAAAACATCAAGGAGGGCAGACAGTCTGCAGCCCCGCTATGAAGGGACCCGACTTGGGCAAAGCTACTTGGGTTGTGAATCAAACCAAGATGCAGAGAGCGCCATTGAGAAGAGCGACCCGCCAAACAACCATCGCAGAGACGCAATGCTGCAGAATGCAACAAGCATCAATACGACTATCGTCAGGCTTACACCATCCCAAGGTCCCCCATACAGTCCCAGCAGACAGCACCACCCGCAAAATACAACTAACGTGTCACAGTAACACGCCACTAAGTCGTCAGTAGCCAAAACTCCACGTATCATAGCGCTATTGCACTAAGACATGGAGTTGAGTATGCTTGCTGCACTTAAAAGTACTACCAAACACACTCACCCCAATCCGAAAGATAGCCGGCGTATCCTAACGCTGTGCGCTAGGACGCCGCCCACAAACAGCAGGGGTGTTCGATGTCCACGGGCAAGTCGTATTGCTACAACAAACCCGCTTACCACCGACACTAAGATGATATGTCTAGGACACATCGATTAACCACCAACGTATCATAGTAGCACGGTACCAAGACATCATTAGCCAAAACTCCACGTATCATAGCGCTATTGCACTAAGACATGAAGTTGAGTATGCTTGCTGCACTTAAAAGTACTACCAAACACACTCACCCTAACCCGAAAGATAGCCGACGTATCATAACGCTATGCGCTAAGACGCCGCCCACAAACGGTAGGGTTGTGCGATGTCCACGGGCAAGTCGTATTGCTACAACAAACCCGCTTACCACCGGCACTAAGATGATATGTTAAGGACACATCGGTTAGCGAGTCCAAGTTTACCTCGGTCTCGGATGCTGTGAAACAATCTACACGCCACTATATAATGCTTTTACATATTTGAGACCTTCAACATATTTGCTTTATTTCATAGACCATACTATTGTATGTCTTATTCATATGGGACTTCAAGTCATAACTCTGCTATCATAATGCTTATGCATCATAAAGACCTTCTATATTAATGCTTTGGTTCGTTAGACCTTACTATCATAAGCCCCTAATATAGGACTAGTCATTGTGCAACATTAGTACTAGCAGTCGGTCAGCCGACCACCCCATATATATGTATAACCTTGGGTATGTGTCTCCGGCAACGCCCCTTATTATGGAGACCATTACAAGAACACTTTCATCAACTTGGAAATTTTCCGACTAATACAAGAACACCTTCTTCAAATTTTTATCCATTTTGTCTATTATATTACAAATGTTATTTATCTTTATTATTGTAATATAATCGACTTGTATTTATATAATTTAATATATTTTGAATATCTTAAACAAGATTTTAATAAATTTAGAGATTTTTTAGAGACAATTTATGCGTTAACTATACTATAATATTCAATATTCCCAATGAACATATTTGAACTTTATACTTAATTTTAAACATTTTAATTGTTTAAAATATATTTTCTAAGACATTTTTAAATGACTTTACATTGAATTTAATTATTATTTATTAATAATAATTATGAGGCGTCACAACATCTTTCTAAGGGGGGCAATATACGGACAGTTTTGCCTTCAGATCTAACTGACCGGATGTAAATCTGTATCGTGTGTGTGTAATTTGGCCTTAAGGTAAGCTCGCGTCAGTCGGCCGGAGCGACTGAAGCAATTCGTTCACATCGGCCTGACCGGAAGGACTGAACGGATCATGTATGGACAAGTCAGTTCAGATTGCAACTGAGCTCTGGCTGTGAGGACGTGGAACATTTTGAAATTGTGAATTAGAAATGGGCTCGTATTCAAAAGAATTTCTTTTGGACTTTATTGAGTTATTCAAAACGTTAGAGCTGCTTTCATTAATAAAATCTAAAAATCATTATAATAAAAATAAGCGAAATGAGTGCTATGACTTACTTTTGAATAAAGTTTTGACAATAGATCCGAGCGCTAATCGTGATACAATTACGAAAAAAAATAATTTACGCAGCACATTCAGAAAAGAACATAAAAAAGTTCTATCGTCCATGGTATCGGGGGCTTCTGCTGATGAGGTTTATATACCAAAACTGTGGTATTATTAAGAACTGTTGTTCTTAAATGACCAAGAGGAGCGGTTACCTTCGACATCTAGAATGGATGTTAATGTGAAGGTGAGTAAAAAAACCTTAGTGAATAAAACAACCTTGGCTAAACTTCTAAGATCTTTATTGAAATAAACTCTTTACACAAAGTTATTCTGCCATGACACGTGCCCAACCCCATTTAAGTACTCTACGAATGAGTTTCTAATATTATTTGCAGTTCTGTTAATATTACCGCGTCTGTTTAAATGTAAAGCATTTTCTTCTCTAGTTTGTAGACCATACATTATTTCTCCAGTTATTATGATCTCATGGTAACAGCATTCCAGAGAACTTTACGTGTTTGGAATTTTTCGTCTTAAAAAATTATGCAGGGCACAACATGCTAGTACAATTGGTTTAATGTTTTGAAGATCAACGTGTATTTTGCTTTCCAATATTCGGAATCGGTTTACCATTATTCCAAAAACATTTTCTATAATACGTCTAGCTCTTGAAAGCCTGTAATTGTAAATGCGTCTTTCCACATTTAGTACATTTTGATGAAATGGTGTCATGAATTCCTGTGATAGCGAAAAAGCTTGATCTCCAACTAAAACGTAGGGCAAATTGTAGCCACTTACGTTTGATGCTCTAGGCAGATTCAAAGATTTGTTCATTAGTTTTCGATAAAAATCAGTGTACTGAAATACTCCACCATCTGACACTCATCCGTTGTTCCCAAAAGAAAAATAAATTAATTCATAGTTTGAATTGCCTACCCCAAGTAAAACTTGACTGTCGAATCCTTTGTAGTTACGAAAGTATGAACCAGCGCCAGGAGATGGTTTAATAGCAATATGTTTTCCATCCACAGAACCTACACAATGTAGAAAGTTCCATCTCGTTCCAAAACCGTTCGCAATTTCAATCCAATCTTCTTCAGATTGTGGAAACTGTACAAAAAATATATTTTCAGAGCCCTTCAACAGAAGAATCGAATACAGAAAGCGTACAATCACCAAGCACCCCACGACCAGATTTAAGTCTGTCTTCCAACTCAAGATCTTTTAACCCTTTCGTTGTCCCGTGCACTACATATAGGTCATTGCTATTGTCTTACTATTGTGTTTTAAAACCGGACAGTGAACGTGTTAAAAGAAAGCAACCCAGTAACTCAGAATCACAATCAATACTGCGTACGATCGGAGACCGATTGTCTTCTATTCAGCAAGAAGACGTATTTAAAATTATAGGCAAAAATGTTGCTTTAAAATTACGATTATTGTATCCAATTCAAAAAATATATGCAGAAAAATTATAAACGATACTTTGTACGAAGCACAACTTAATAATTTGAGCATGTTTCCGCGACTTTCAAATCCTTTACCTAATTTGGATTATGCAAATTCTGTCGCCAATCAGCAAACACAAATTCAATAATCAGCCTGTGTTTCGTGGTACCCCCAGTCAATTAATCATGCGACTGGAATCAGAAGAACAATTGCCAAATTTGGTAGAATTGTCTGGAGTGTACATTTCTGATAAGATGTAAAGTTTTCAGTTTGGAATTAATTTTTTTACTAATTATTACTCCTTTTTTGTATTAAATACATTAATAAACGATTCATTGCATTTTATTTACCTTATAATACTCCTTCAACGCTTCCAGAATTGCATAACATGTTTCTGGAACTATCCTCCCTAATGCTTGTGGTGATATGATGGTAGAATACTTTAAATCTTCATATTTTCTTCCGGTGGCAAGGAATCTTAAAGTTGCAGTCAGACGCTCATTAGGAGATATAGCTTCCCGCATGTTTGTATTATTTTTTTCTATCAATGGTGCCACTAAATGGAATAACTGTAAGTACAATTCTTCGTCCATGCGAAGAACCAAACCAGTCCTTTGGGCAAAGCTTTAGTTCTAGTAAAATATTTGTAAGGGAATATTGCTCCCTTTGTCGTAGTCAAGGTTTAGCCCACAGTGTTCTTCATTTTGAAACGCATTTGCAATATTTAATTTGCTTGTGTGGCCTGTTAATATCGTATGAAAGAATTTAGTTTGTTGTTTGGAACGCTGAACTTTGTGACTCGAGAAGAGATCGCGTTCGTACGTGTGTGTTTGTATTTTGTGCTAAATGAACCCGGAACCTTTAATATTGAACTTTGAACGACTGTTTGTTACTTGTGTCGGGTGTCACGTGTTTGATTTCGATGAACGTTGAACTGGTTGACTTTGAAGTTAATTATATGTAAAATAAAGTTGATAGACTGAATTAGTGAAATGATGTCAAACTGGAGTTCAATTGGTGAACGCCTCCCTGGAGGGATCTCACATTTGGAGAAAATCAGCGCCTGAGGATCGGCAGTCCGACTTCACCGGGGTTATCAGGTTTCACATTGAACACACTACTACACACTACTTACATGCATATACTTAACGCCCGACCGCGCCTTGAGGTCGGTCCTCGATTCGGAACCAGGTAAGTTCGTATTAATTACCTAGCCTTACATCTATTGTGTAGGACATTCATCTATAGGCATTTCGAGCCCCACCTTTAGTTGTCCGTAGAATCTACAGCTGTATGGGCCCCTGTATAGTCGACCTTTGTCGGGGCAACTAGAGGCGTGTACATATAATTTTGTAAGTCTTCGTCTTCCTCTATTGGTAGGTTTTCAAACAATGACTCTTTTAAGCCTGGAGTTTTTTCAAACTATGATTTCCAATTTTTAAGATGCAACTATCTCATAGATAGAGTTGTGCCAAGCATTAGTTTCCCACATCCATGTCTGACGCCATAAGGTACATCTTTTAGTACTTCAGATGACGTAGACCATGATAAAGAATCATTTGCAATACTTTGCGTTGTTTGAAGTGATTTAAACGAAATTTCAGTCGCGTTATTATCATCCACAGGAAGCGAATGAGTGAATTCTGCTGGATGTTGTATAAACATCGTTATCTGAGTGTTCTTCATTATTAACACGTTAAACGCCATTATAGAAAAAAGTTTTTTGTAAAAAAAAAAACTTGTAATTTATGTATTTAATCAAGATATGTATGTATACTGTTTTTCATAAGAATCTGCCATAGGGTTCCGTAAATATAACAAAAAAAAACCCTTGAGGTCACTGGTGTCCCACATGGCGCTATAAAGTAATAAAATAGTTTCCGTTACGAAGGCGCCACGCCGGTCACCGCGTCGGCCACCCACCCGCTCAGTACTGCGCTAGCGCCCGTGAAGAGAAAACGTGAGTGTTCTATGTTGCTGTAATACTTTGCGTCAAGTACTTAATTAATGTGATATTGTGTGCAGTGAACTTGAATATTATGAACATTGCAATAAATAATTAAAAATGGAAATATTTAGCAGTAAAAATTTTGAAGAAATACAGGTGGACATGGAAGATTTTGATTTTACGCAGGAAGATTTGCGGGCATTAACATTACTCGAGACTAGCATTATACAGCAGAATGAACAAGATAATCAATCAGATCTAGAGTTGTCGGATTCAAACGAAGAACAGTTGCATATTCCGAAAAAACGAAGACGTTTAATCATCCAAAGCGACAGTGAGAGTGAGTCTGATTCCGTTCGAAATTATGTGACAGCCAATATTACCGCCTCAGATCGTGTGTCAAAGAAATGGTCACGCCCTAGGCGTCAACAACCATCTATTATACCATTTACCGAAACTTCAGGTATGAACAAAGAATTTTTTACTATATTAAAAGAAGCAGACCCGGGAGCTTTTTATAGTCTTTTAGTGTGTGATGAAATTTTCGATATGATTGTAGAGCAGACCAACTTATTCGCCTTACAATCCTGCGAATCGAGAAATGTAAAACCTTTATCAAGATCTCATGCTTGGAAGCCAACAGACAGACATGAAATTAAACGTTTCTTTGGACTTATCCTATACATGGGTCTTGTGAGACTCCCAAAGTTAAGCTATTACTGGAGCAAAGATAAAATCTTAGGACAGACATTTCCACGTACCGTCATGAGCCGCAATAGATTCGAAATAATCCTACAGTACCTACATTTTAGTGATAATGAAACCGCAAATAAATCTGATCGAATCTCTAAGATAAGACCGATTATAGATATGGTAAATAATACGTTTCAAAAGTATTATTCACCGAAAGAAGACATCTGTGTCGACGAAAGTCAGGTTCCATTCAGAGGGCGGATTGCATTTAGACAATACAATAAAAGTAAACGCCATAAATATGATTTAAAGCTATTCAAACTATGTACTATTCCCGGGTACACCTGCAAATTTTCGTTGTATGGCGGTAAAAATATCGATACCGTAAATACTACGCCTACATCAGTGGTAATTTCTCTTTGTAGCCAAATATTAAACAAAGGCCACACTTTGGCAACTGATAATTGGTACACCAGCTTAGAGTTGGCTTACAATTTACTGGAACATCAAACGCACTTGATTGGGACTATTAGGAAAAACCGAAGAGGTTTACCTAAGGATGTAGTAGAAGCCAAACTTCAAAAGGGAGAGTTCATGGCCATGGAAAACGAGGATGGTATAACAATTTTAAAATGGAAAGATAAGCGGGACGTGATGATGCTTTCTACTAAACATTCTGATAAAATGTCAACAATCGCCAAAAAGGGCAAACAGATTACTAAGCCGAAAGTGATTTTAGATTATAATAAGTCAAAA
Organism: Parnassius glacialis; assembly: GCA_033319125.1. Classification (NCBI taxonomy): domain Eukaryota; kingdom Metazoa; phylum Arthropoda; class Insecta; order Lepidoptera; family Papilionidae; genus Parnassius; species Parnassius glacialis. The sequence continues at coordinate 21,107,318 of JAVANC010000014.1, read as the reverse complement.
GGATCTGTCGATATGAGCGACCAAATGTCGTCGTATTCTTCTCCCTTACGTAAAACTATTAAGTGGTACCGAAAACTTGGTATTGAGATTTTGTTGAATACTGCCGTAGTAAATGCATGGATTATGTTTACCGAAACTAAGAACACAAAAATGTCAATCGTAGAGTTTCGGAAATCTCTAGTAGACTATCTAACAAGCTCGTCAGATTCTCAGCAGACTGAGTCAGGAGTAACGGTATCAAGACCCAAACGTTTGAAGTACGAGTTGCTAACAAAAACTGGGACAGTGAGAAATACTAGACGATTTTGTGTACACTGTTACAAAGATATGGTAAAGCAGTTTGGACGAAAATTGGCGAAAAATAAAGCTAAAAAGGTTAATACTTTTTGCGCTCAATGTGATGGAAACCCACATATCTGTTTATCCTGTTTTAATAAGATCCATCGTTATGTTTAGTTCTTTCTAGTCAATTATTGATTTAATTTTTTCTGATTGCATTTTTATTTCAATGGTAATTTTTGTAGCATTTCCTGGATTTTTTCCTGTGTAAGACATTTTTTTTTTAATTTGAAGTTTATATTGTTTGTTTTATATTTTTAATAATGTGCATTGTAATAGCTTTAAGATTTAATGTGATTAAAAATCATGTATCATAAAATTAGTCGCTTTTTTATTTTATCTACAAAAATCTTAAGGATATTGTACATATTTCCTAAAATTTTCTAAGTAGCCACGTCCCGTTGAAAAGGATTACTCTATAGCGCCAAAGCGGTCACTCGCATACACGAAATGTACGACACGCGTGACCGGCGGCCCAAAAATACATTTCGAATATGCCTCTCGCTTGAGGTCACCGGTGACCCCCATGGCGCAATAAAGTAAACCAGATGAGGTCACCGGTGACCCCCATGGCGTTCAACGTGTTAACAGGATCATCAAACTCATCACTTGAAGAAATCGATGACTCATTTACGCTGTACTTAGTTTTTTTATAACGTGAGTTTACTCTTTAGCTTCATTTTAATGTATATTTTCTTCAGTTTTTCTGGTAAGCATATTAAGCGGATCAACGACATTTCTTTTGATTGTTTCCAAAGCCAGATTGTTTGTATTATTTTGCATCTTTTATCATTTCTACCTTTCTTTTTACAATTGTAGCAGGTTTTACAATTTGTTTCTTGAGGTCTCGTTCCATTGTAAAAGATTGTACTCTGTTTGACTACTCAAATGAAATTGATTGCTTTGTGACATAGCAGCTATTTAAACGTTTAGACTACTAGTATGAATGTATCAAACTTAATCCTGTAACAGCCTTTACTTCGTTCAGTCTTTATTTATAACAACATAATTGAAAGGTTTACTACACACAGTTGGGCACATTTCACGGAACTGAGATCATGTGATGTCAGACCTTACATGTTCATCATAAATGGAGATTTTAACATTAACATGCTTGCGGGAAGTAATAGTAGTACTTTCAAACTGACTCAATTTCTTGACTTTATGAACCTCCGTCAACTTGTCAGTGAGCCGTCTCATTACACTTCGTATACTGAGACTCTGACAGATCTTGTATGTACTAACGCACCAGTTCGCGATGTCACTGTTAATAATATAATTGGTTCCAATAGACACGCAATGGTTAATGTTACGCTGTAATTAAAAAAGGTTATAATCCTAACTAGGACTTTTAGTTTCAGGCCCATTAATAAAATAAAGGAGACAGTCGTTTTTGGGCCCACTAGAAATTTTCGCGGACAGCAATGGTATTATATACAAAAAAAAAATACCAATTTATTATTGTAAATAGCATAAAGATTTTATGAAAATCTAGATGGAATCAAGAAATCTGAAAAAAAAGAGTTGTTTTGATATTTATGTTTATGTCATTGGTTCAGATAAAGTAATATTAAACACAATTGTAGTAGAGACGTGCCAACTCGGAAGAAATTCGACTCGAGTTGAAATTCACGTAATCGAATAGTACTCGAGTACGCAACTTGAATTGGCGGAACGAAGCTGTGTCAGTTTGTTACAAATTATTTTCATATTTGTTCTTCCATCCAAGATAATTATAATTATTTCTTAACTTAATAGGTAAGTATATATTATTGGTTTGCGTATAGACAATTTTCATAAAATAATATCACTTACTTCATGACGTAGGGTAAAGTTACTGTTATTAATAATTGAACTACCACGAATTATACATAATCAGCTTATTGACATTACATAATATATCAATAAATTGCTCGAATTAGTAAGTATTTTCAACAGCGGTAGAGCCACGCGGCAGCTCTTGCTGTCACACGGATGGGCCGGCTCGAACCGGGGTGGTACCACGACCTCACAGAAAACCAGCGTGAAGTAGAGGTTTACCTCTGCGTTTCGCTTGGTGAGTGCAGGTGGCCAGAGGCCCTTTTTACTGGAAATGAGGCATTCCATCTTAGTCCTCACGGGTGACAACGCATCTACATTTTGACTTGTAATTGAGGATAGATGTAGATGTCTATGGGCCGCAGCAACCACTTACCATCAGGTGGACTGTGTTCTCGTTTGTCACCCTTATCCTATAAAAAAAAAAAAGTACGTAGTAGTAAGTAGTAGTACAGTGGTAGAGCCACGCGGCAGCTTTTGCTGTCGCACGGATGGGCCGGCTCGAACCGGGGTGATACCACGATCTCACAGAAAACCAGCGTGAAATAGAGGTTCACCTCTGCGTTTCGCTTGGTGAGTGCAGGTGCCCGGAGGCCCTTTTTACTGGAAATGAGGCATTCCATCTTAGTCCTCACGGGTGACAACGCATCTACATTTTGAATTGTAATAGAGGATAGATGTAGATGTCTATGGGCCGCAGCAACCACTTACCGTCAGGTGAACTGTGTGCTCGTTTGTCACCCTTATCCTATAAAAAAAAGTCGAGTTCATCACTAAATTGTAGACAGACACTGCATTGACCGTAATATAAAAATGTGACTCGAGTAGAATTTTGTGTCACAAGTCACTCGGGTTTCATTATGTCACTTTAGTTGAATTAACTATTTACAGTCCCTGCATCGATTGAATTTTATCACTCGAGTCGAAAACAGCGATTACCTTAGTTAAATCATTTTTAAATAGGTACCTTTATTAAATAAGTAATATGTGGAAATATGAAATAAAATGCAAATATTTATTATTTATTTATTTGTAGTATTTCCATGTTTTTATTTACTACAGATATGTGGAGTATTTCAAAATCTATAAACTGCTTTTTGCATATCTTACAAATCGCTTCCATTTTTTTAAAATAATGCCACACTGACGATTTTTATTTTGTTGTTTCATTGTTATCATTCATACCTTAAACAAACAAATACATTTAAATCACCTTTTATGTTATGAACTACTTATACGAATTAACAAAAAATAAACAACAATGATATCACAATCACGATATTATAAATCAAACTAAGTTCATATTTGAGTACAACATGTTAGATGCAAGTTTGAATTTGGATGTAACCAGTAACGGCACTCGCGGCGCCTTATACTACAAGTGAATTAGTGAAACGACATCTATCTAGCGATCTCCGAATCTACACGGTGCGGTGCGCCGAGTTCAATCGGTAACTCGAGTAAAATTTATTTTCACTTGAGTACCGAGTCACACCAATTCACTCGATTGAATCGATTGAAAACAGAGTACGAGTTGCATCACTAGTGTAAGAATAAATCACGCGTAGTGTTTCTATATAGTTTGTGGAATAAATTCTGTGGTTACTGGTTAATTGTGGTTATATTCTTTTTTGGTAGCAAAAACATAAAGTTTATAGTTAAGTATAAACATTTTTTTACAGTTTGTTTACATTACAAGACCATAAAATATCGTCTCATCGATGCACAAGTGTATGGATACATGAATATACATTATATTCGTATAATAATATGGATAATATCATGCAAGTTATGTATGATTGGATTGGAATTAATATTCCAAATTATTGTAATTCTTTTCTAAATATGTTGTATGTAATATATCAGTTTAATTTTCCACCTAGAATTTTAGAAAATCTATAATTTGTGTTGTGTTGAATAACCTAAAACAAGTGACAATGTATTAAAGTTTATGTTATTAGTAATATTAAACTAACTAAATTAAATATTAGATAGTTTGCATAAGTATTGTGACTTAGTTAAGCCATTTTATTTGTGAAATGGGTGATATCCTTAAAATTGCTATGAATTTACAAAAACACTTAGGACTGTAATAAAGCTGATAAACTTCAAACTACCAGACAAATCACCTGGAGGTGCTAGGAAGCTATATTCTCTAAATCATATGAGTTTTTGTCAATACATTCACTGTTCCATAAGACTGATTATATATTATGTAAATTGACAAATTACAATATTATAATACAGGGTATTTTTGAAACGCTCCCGAAAACAAAGACAGATGATAGTACTACACACCTTAGCACATGGGTCACAAATAAATTTGATCCCGACGAAAAAAAAAATCATCTTTTCACAACGTTTTATTAACTTTATTCACGCTCCATCATGTTAGTACATCTAAATGAAATGATAATATCATAAAAAAAATCATGAAAATACTTAAACATAAAACCATCAGTGGAATTACTGAATTACAATCAGCTGATTAAAGGTCAATGTACGCGAGAACGCAGAATTCGCAGAGGCCGCGCGCCCACTAGCCTAATGGGCCATACCATATCACCATACCTAATAATTTTCAACACTTGTCTAAATACCTAACTTATCTACTTAACCTACTATTTTGCCACTGTGCTTGTCTCCACGTAGCCACTTTAATTCGAATTCACAGGTAAAATAACCCAAATAACTGGTTCGATTCCCCGCTAATGAAAAAAATACTTAAATGATATGTAACCAAGGTGCACCATGTGTTTTATTCATCGTGTAGCTATGTTTATTATTCGATGTATTCAGTTAGTTATGTACCTATTCAAATCAGTTCAGTACTAAGTTACTTAAAAAAATTAGGTATGAAACAGCTTACCGCTCTAAATCCTCCGTGGTGACGTGCTCAATGAAACCAGGCACACGTTGTTGCTGGTCTAATAACCAACGGCAGAAAACTCGCCGGCAGTCGTGATCGCCGGGAACTAAAGCTTGCACTTTGTACACTTTGTTTGGGCGCATTCGGTTACAATTTAACACTTTGTGAACTGTACAGTATGACACACTTGTTCCATCCCGACGCCTTAACAATTTAGCGATACTTCGTGTACTTAGGTTCGGATTCCGGCGAACGACATTTAAAATGCGCTCCTCCGAGTTAACAGCCACTTGACTTCCACCTCCTGCTGCTACCAGAGCAATGGGCCGATTTTCCAACTCTCGCTGAAATGCTGCTGTTATCAGTCAGCTGGATGTCGAGCGGTCGGGAATTTCATTCGGTAAATTCGCAATGCATGCGAAACATTCCTGCGAGCTTCTATAAACGTACGCATTAGGCATTATAAAAACAAAACAAGAAACTTAAAACGTTACAACAAGGATAATATCATTAAGTAATAAATAGCAAGTTATAACAACAATCATTTAATAAACAACACAATTAAACTGTTTCTTTAGATAGTCCACACGGAACTGTTTTAAAAACTAAAATTATTAATCAAATACGCTAGAACAAATGCGCACAATGTAAAGTCCTTGACGCACTGGAGAACCTTCCACACACCGTTAAACCGTTATGTATGTTAAGACATCGTCAACGTTTATTATTTATAAGTTTTATCCCTACGACTAATTTTCATATGGAATTTAATAGTTATGGTTGTATGGGTTTTTTTTTTATAGTATATGGATGACAAACGAGCACACAGTCCACCTGATGGTAAGTGGTTGCTGCGGCCCATAGTCATCTACATCTATCCTCTATTACAATTCAAAATGTAGATGCGTTGTCACCCGTGAGGACTAAGATGGAATGCCTCATTTCCAGTAAAAAGGGCCTCCGGCCACCTGCACTCACCAAGCGAAACGCAGAGGTGAACCTCTACTTCACGCTGGTTTTCTGTGAGGTCGTAGTACCACCCCGGTTCGAGCCGGCCCATTCGTGCGACAGCAAAAGCTGCCGCGTGGCTCTACCACTGTTTAAAAGGGTGTTTAGAGTGTCAATAAAAGTCACCACATATAACGCACAAAACGTTTATTGTCTACAAGTACACAGAACATTTAAGAAGGCGGATAATGTACACAGTGAAAACATAGGAAAGACAATTTAACACAAACATTAGAACTTATACACAACTCGATATGTACCTCGCGACTACAATAATTATATTAATGAATACGATATCCCGGACAAGCGCAATATTGACATGCATTCTACGTCGATAGCAGCTGCAGACTGGCGGGGGGAACCCGCTCACGCGCAATTCGATTGAGGCGTGGCCGTTTGACCTAGATACAGTCGTGCCATATGTTAGCTATCAGTAGTAAGCTGTACCATAGTATAAAGACAGCTGTACGCTCACTCGCTGCCGCGCTTTGAAGTTCCAGGTTCGATATGCCTCCACATCACCCGCCTCTAGACACCGTGATACGGGCGATAATACTCAGGGTATTTTACTCTCCTTCCTGATTTTGTACATTTTATTACATTATCTTTACTACAAAAAATTATTGAAGTTATTAAACGTACCTAATTGGGTACTCAGTACTCACACAATTATAAACACTATCTCATCGTTATCTTTGATTTTGTATAAGAAATGAAAAATTAAACTAAAAAATGAAACTTTTAAAAAATGTTTTTACGTGACGGGATCTATAAGCGTTCGACGTCCGCGAGGATATTGACCCTATTATCAGCTGATGTAATTTTTAAGTTTCATTGCTGGTTTTCTGTTTAAGTATTTTCATGATTTTTTTTATGAAATTATCGTTTCATTTAGATGTACTAACATGATGGAGCGTGAATAAAGTTAATAAAACGTTGTGAAAAGATGATTTTTTTTTCGTCGGGATCAAATTTATTTGTGACCCATGTGCTAAGGTGTAGTATCTTCTATCATCTGTCTTTGTTTTCGGGAGCGTTTCAAAAATACCCTGTATATAAAAATCCCATGTATTATATAACTTTGGACCATATCCTGCGACGGAATCAGATTCTTCTATTATGCTTATACTGCTGTGTTGTTAACTCTGCAGAAAGGAATATTATTTTGTCATGAAAAAAAAAATATATTTTTCTCCTACATGAAAGCAAAGAAAATAAAAAGTTAGACAACTTTTATATCTATAGTCAAATACTAAAATGAAATATGGAAATATAGTTTAATGACATTGAAGGATCTTTAATATCTTATCTCTTATTATTGAAAATGTTTTTTTAATTCATGTTTTTTTGGCATTATAGTATTTGAAATGCAATTCATATATAAACATAGTCTCCACAAGCTACACAGAATGAAATAAATATAGAAAAAATAATATATTGATAAGAATTAATATTTAGTATAGGCACTCTTTACAATAATTAACTTTTCCAGGTCAATCGCTGAGAACATATATGTATGCTTTGCAGGCTAAATGCTAGCAGAGCTGCCCGTAGGCAGAGACAAAAAAGAGTATGGATACTGAAGACAGCAGTCTTCTATGATATCATTGAAAATGTTCCTCGAATTCCTGACAATATCATAAATGGACATGTTATCATCAAGTTATTTAGAAAAAATATTTTGAAATGATTTACAATAACAAATTATACATGTGTTTTATTATCCTTCCATAAAGAATTTAAAACATCTTACTTCCTCACTATTTATCAGTGTGTAATAACAGATAAAAATGTTTGAGGTATCTCTAACCTAACCTACAGTTAATATATTTTCAAACAAAGTTTTGACACCGTGCCTGTCTATTTGTTCTACTGTTAATAGACTACTTTGGAAATTATGATTTGTTATAATAAATGTAGATGCATTATAACTTGTGTTTTTATCCCTATACAACCGGTTCAAAACATCTTTCTTACTATATAGCGTGTGTAGGTAATATTATAAATGTACATGTTATCCCTGACTCATCTGGGCCTTAATCATATTACTTAAATGGTATTTGGGATGTATGATGTACAAACAATACATGTAAAAAATAGTATCCATACCATATTCATGCACAGACATGCACTATATTATTTTGCCGGAACTACTTAAAAGATTTTCCATCAATTTTAAAGTACCTATAAATGCTGAATGTAACTACAACTTTGTTTTATACTATTATTTATTGAACAGTGCACTATTTTAACTTATAATACCGGTGAAAACTAATAGAAAATAGTTTTTAGTTTGTTTTTAGGTTATAGTAAGATACATATTTTATTTGCCAATTATTCAGTATTCCCATTAGATACGGTAAAACTAATATTACTATTGTAATCTACAGATTATAATAAATAAATCGACATGCATTTCATTATGGTTATCTAAAATTTGTGGTGGGCCAATTCTCCATACATCTCCTTTAAATGAATTTAATAATGATTTATATGCAATCAATTGGGACGATGTAATTGAGTTACCTTCAGTAGATATGATGGTGGAAAAGTTTAATTCAATGATTCTCTCTGTCTTTGATAAACATGCAGCAGTGAAAACAATTACTCTAAAAACAATTATTCACTGCCGTGGGTAACCGATGTCTGCAAAATGATGATCGGTGAGCGTAAAGAAGGGTCCACACGGCAGCGACTTTAATCGACAGCGACTCGCTGGCGATGTCAAAATATGTGTGTGGACGTGAATATTAGCAGCGATTTATAGTCGCTGTCAATGCGGCGATCGAATCGCTGTAAATCTGATAAGTCGACAGTCGCCAAACAGTCGCCAGCGACATCGTTGCTGTGTGGACGTGTACGCCGTGCGTGAGCGATTCTAAAATGGCGGACCTACGTAAATATTCTCGAGCTTTTGTAACTGAATTTATAGAATTATACCGGGAATTACCTTCATTATGGATGGTTAAGAGTAAAGATAAGTAAGTGTAGGGCGTCCCCCCACAAGATGGAGTGACGACCTGGTAAGACATGCAGGAAGTCGATGGATGGCAGGTGGCTCGGGACCGTGCTTTGTGGCATTCCTTGGGGGAGGCCTATGTTCAGCAGTGGACTTGTGAAGGGCTGTAATGATGATGATGATGAAGAGTAAAGATTACTCAAACAGAGATTTAAAGTCACAAAGCTATGAGATATTAGTAGGAAAATTTAAGGAGGTGGAGCCAAACGCTGATCGAGATTTTCTGATAAAAAAAATTAAAAATATGAGGGATGTTTGGCGAAGACAACACGAAAAGATTGAAAAAAGCTTGAAATCCGGAATGGCTGTGGAAAATATTCCTACTCCATCATTATGGTATTATGATTTACTCAACTTCTTGAAAGATCAAGAGACGACTAGAAGTTCAATAACAAACATTAAAATAGGAAACAAAGATCGGGTAAGATGCGAAATAAAAATACAATTTATGCTTTAGGACTCGTATACTATATTTGTTTATTCATATTGTTATCAAATAACATTATGTAAAGGTATTTAAATTAGTGAAACGGTTTTGCCACAAAACACTACCCTGTAGTGTTATGCAACTTACATTTCATTGTACACTAATTCTCCATTCTGTTTTGATATTCTGCATTCATGTTTTGCATCACTTTATACTATTTTTTTCATTCTGTTTTTGATTCTCTGCATTTATATTTTGCATCACCTTTATTTATATAGGATCCTGTAACGTTTTTACACAATAACATATCATTTTACTGCGTATTTTCACACTTTTAAACTAGCTGTCAACGAAGCCTTACCTTTTTATGGTCTTTTTTTTTGAATTCTCTGTAACTCTACAATTTCAGGCTTCGGTGCGCTGTCGCGCATCAATTTTTCCTATTTGAATAATATCTCATTTCTTACTTAAATGTAAAGATTTTCCAATTATATTCCTAAAAACCAAAAATTTTATATTTGACAACCATTGTTTTCGTAGTTGTCATGGTAACTTTTATTCAAATTCGTCTCTGGTATGATGTTCTTTCTTCATAAATACTTTTTGGCTGTAGGTCATTTACAATAAATTTCGTTTTAAGTTAAATAATTTCTCGTTCTCTCTAAAAAGGTATAAAAGCCAAACAATTGGAGAATACAGGACAGTCTTGCTTCAGTTCTCGTATCGGAAGCATCTTCTAAAGGCCTTATCCCGGGGCCGCTCTGCCCCGGGATCCTGCAAGCCTCTATCCTGCCTGAAGCCACTGGACTCTACGATCCGTTGCTCTGCCTGAAGTCGCCGGATCCTACAAAACGTTGCTCTGCCTGAAGTCGCCGAGATCTCACAAGTCTCTACTCTACCTGGAGTCGCCGGAACCTACAAACCTCTGTTCCGCCCGAAATCACCGGAACCTACAAACCTCTGTCCCGCCTGCAGTCACCGGATCCTGCAGGCCACTGCGCTGTCTGAAGTCGCTGAGGATCCTGCAAGCTCCTGTCTGGGCTGAAGTCGCCGATCCTGCAATCGCCACATTCACCTGAGGTCGTCGCCTAGAGACGCCCACACCTACCCACCTACGCCGTGCGTGCTCGTTCCAGGCGCTGAGAGCACGCTTGGGATCTTCGGACTCAGCTACGACATAAATCTTTTTTTTATTACCTTTTTTTTTAAATATAATTTGTAAATCACATCATCCATCACCTTCATATTTCATTTTTTTTTATAAGATTGTAAATACCTTTTAAAAATTATAATATATTATTTTCTTGGTCTATTTTGTTGTTTTGCTGTTCTTAGGTTAGGTTCTTTCTCTTTTAATTGTCGCTTCACGACAGTTTGGCGCCCAACGTAAAAGTCCTCTTTCTCTCTTAATTCTTCACCTTTACTGCGCCTTGTCTAGTTCCTTTTGATTTAATTGCTTTCCCTTTTGTTCTTAACTTACTATTCATCATTCATTTACACATCCTTTTCAAACCTTCAAAATTCTAAAACAAAACTTCTTCTAGTTTTTCAATTTATCTGGATTGTATTTAGGCCTACATATAACACTTCATTTACATTCATCACTCTAAGTTACATTCATCACTCTAATATTTTTATTCTAGATAACTTAAACAGGTACAATTTTTAATAAAATCTTTATTTCTTAAACTTAACTTTACAATTTGCACTTTATATAAAATTGTTTTTGAAAGCTGAAGTGAGACGAACCATAACTTTTCTAAACATTTATTAACTGTTCATTTGTATATATGTATAAATATCACCACGTTCACCTTATTATTTCTATACATTTATTAACTGTTAATTTGTATATATGTATAAATATAACTTTTAATTTGTATATATGTATAAACCTTCACTTGGGAGCAACTGACTACTCCCTTAATTTTCTTTATCTTTATCTTCACTTAGGAGCGGCTAATTAATTTTAATTAATTTTCTTCACCTTTATCTTCACCTGGGAGCAGCTGACTACTCCCTTAATTTTTTATCTTCACTTAGGAGCGGTTGACAACTCCTTAAATAAGCCTGAATGTCCTTTCGAAAACACACTTCTAAGAGTGGTGTTTCTTCGACTAATTTTTTTTTTCCACACAGGAGCGGTTGACTACTCCTTAAATAAGCCTTAATGTCGTTTCGAAAACACACTTTTAGAGTGGTAGTCATTGAATGTGAACTCCGCCCTTACCTGAATGCAGATGATGAATGTAAGAGATAGTATATCTGATTTTGACTGGTGATGTCTGTTTCTGCAAAGCTGTGTTTTTATGGTTTATTTTAGAATGTACATGTCAAAATTTTTGCTGAGTCAAAAATTTTCCAGGGTCGGGGGGAAAATGTAGTGTTATTTAACTTACATTTCATTGTACACTAATTCTCCATTCTGTTTTGATATTCTGCATTCATGTTTTGCATCACTTTATACTATTTTTTCATTCTGTTTTTGATTCTCTGCATTTATATTTTGCATCACCTTTATTTATATAGGATTCTGTAACGTTTTTACACAATAACATATCATTTTACTGCGTATTTTCACACTTTTAAACTAGCTGTCAACGAAGCCTTACCTTTTTATGGTCTTTTTTTGAATTCTCTGTAACTCTACAATTTCAGGCTTCGGTGCGCTGTCGCGCATCAATTTTTCCTATTTGAATAATATCTCATTTCTTACTTAAATGTAAAGATTTTCCAATTATATTCCTAAAAACCAAAAATTTTATATTTGACAACCATTGTTTTTGTAGTTGTCATGGTAACTTTTATTCAAATTCGTCTCTGGTATGATGTTCTTTCTTCATAAATACTTTTTGGCTGTAGGTCATTTACAATAAATTTCGTTTTAAGTTAAATAATTTCTCGTTCTCTCTAAAAAGGTATAAAAGCCAAACAATTGGAGAATACAGGACAGTCTTGCTTCAGTTCTCGTATCGGAAGCATCTTCTAAAGGCCTTATCCCGGAGCCGCTCTGCCCCGGGATCCTGCAAGCCTCTATCCTGCCTGAAGCCACTGGACTCTACGATCCGTTGCTCTGCCTGAAGTCGCCGGATCCTACAAAACGTTGCTCTGCCTGAAGTCGCCGAGATCTCACAAGTCTCTACTCTACCTGGAGTCGCCGGAACCTACAAACCTCTGTTCCGCCCGAAATCACCGGAACCTACAAACCTCTGTCCCGCCTGCAGTCACCGGATCCTGCAGGCCACTGCGCTGTCTGAAGTCGCTGAGGATCCTGCAAGCTCCTGTCTGGGCTGAAGTCGCCGATCCTGCAATCGCCACATTCACCTGAGGTCGTCGCCTAGAGACGCCCACACCTACCCACCTACGCCGTGCGTGCTCGTTCCAGGCGCTGAGAGCACGCTTGGGATCTTCGGACTCAGCTACGACATAAATCTTTTTTTTATTACCTTTTTTTTTAAATATAATTTGTAAATCACATCATCCATCACCTTCATATTTCATTTTTTTTTATAAGATTGTAAATACCTTTTAAAAATTATAATATATTATTTTCTTGGTCTATTTTGTTGTTTTGCTGTTCTTAGGTTAGGTTCTTTCTCTTTTAATTGTCGCTTCACGACAGTTTGGCGCCCAACGTAAAAGTCCTCTTTCTCTCTTAATTCTTCACCTTTACTGCGCCTTGTCTAGTTCCTTTTGATTTAATTGCTTTCCCTTTTGTTCTTAACTTACTATTCATCATTCATTTACACATCCTTTTCAAACCTTCAAAATTCTAAAACAAAACTTCTTCTAGTTTTTCAATTTATCTGGATTGTATTTAGGCCTACATATAACACTTCATTTACATTCATCACTCTAAGTTACATTCATCACTCTAATATTTTTATTCTAGATAACTTAAACAGGTACAATTTTTAATAAAATCTTTATTTCTTAAACTTAACTTTACAATTTGCACTTTATATAAAATTGTTTTTGAAAGCTGAAGTGAGACGAACCATAACTTTTCTAAACATTTATTAACTGTTCATTTGTATATATGTATAAATATCACCACGTTCACCTTATTATTTCTATACATTTATTAACTGTTAATTTGTATATATGTATAAATATAACTTTTAATTTGTATATATGTATAAACCTTCACTTGGGAGCAACTGACTACTCCCTTAATTTTCTTTATCTTTATCTTCACTTAGGAGCGGCTAATTAATTTTAATTAATTTTCTTCACCTTTATCTTCACCTGGGAGCAGCTGACTACTCCCTTAATTTTTTATCTTCACTTAGGAGCGGTTGACAACTCCTTAAATAAGCCTGAATGTCCTTTCGAAAACACACTTCTAAGAGTGGTGTTTCTTCGACTAATTTTTTTTTTCCACACAGGAGCGGTTGACTACTCCTTAAATAAGCCTTAATGTCGTTTCGAAAACACACTTTTAGAGTGGTAGTCATTGAATGTGAACTCCGCCCTTACCTGAATGCAGATGATGAATGTAAGAGATAGTATATCTGATTTTGACTGGTGATGTCTGTTTCTGCAAAGCTGTGTTTTTATGGTTTATTTTAGAATGTACATGTCAAAATTTTTGCTGAGTCAAAAATTTTCCAGGGTCGGGGGGAAAATGTAGTGTTATTTAACTTACATTTCATTGTACACTAATTCTCCATTCTGTTTTGATATTCTGCATTCATGTTTTGCATCACTTTATACTATTTTTTCATTCTGTTTTTGATTCTCTGCATTTATATTTTGCATCACCTTTATTTATATAGGATCCTGTAACGTTTTTACACAATAACATATCATTTTACTGCGTATTTTCACACTTTTAAACTAGCTGTCAACGAAGCCTTACCTTTTTATGGTCTTTTTTTGAATTCTCTGTAACTCTACAATTTCAGGCTTCGGTGCGCTGTCGCGCATCAATTTTTCCTATTTGAATAATATCTCATTTCTTACTTAAATGTAAAGATTTTCCAATTATATTCCTAAAAACCAAAAATTTTATATTTGACAACCATTGTTTTTGTAGTTGTCATGGTAACTTTTATTCAAATTCGTCTCTGGTATGATGTTCTTTCTTCATAAATACTTTTTGGCTGTAGGTCATTTACAATAAATTTCGTTTTAATTTAAATAATTTCTCGTTCTCTCTAAAAAGGTATAAAAACCAAACAATTGGAGAATACAGGACAGTCTTGCTTTAGTTCTCGTATCGGAAGCATCTTCTAAAGGCCTTATCCCGGGGCCGCTCTGCCCCGGGATCCTGCAAGCCTCTATCCTGCCTGAAGCCACTGGACTCTACGATCCGTTGCTCTGCCTGAAGTCGCCGGATCCTACAAAACGTTGCTCTGCCTGAAGTCGCCGAGATCCCACAAGTCTCTACTCTACCTGGAGTCGCCGGAACCTACAAACCTCTGTTCCGCCCGAAATCACCGGAACCTACAAACCTCTGTCCCGCCTGCAGTCACCGGATCCTGCAGGCCACTGCGCTGTCTGAAGTCGCTGAGGATCCTGCAAGCTCTTGTCTGGGCTGAAGTCGCCGATCCTGCAATCGCCGCATTCACCTGAGGTCGTCGCCTAGAGACGCCCACACCTACCCACCTACGCCGTGCGTGCTCGTTCCAGGCGCTGAGAGCACGCTTGGGATCTTCGGACTCAGCTACGACATAAATCTTTTTTTTATTACCTTTTTTTTTAAATATAATTTGTAAATCACATCATCCATCACCTTCATATTTCATTTTTTTTTATAAGATTGTAAATACCTTTTAAAAATTATAATATATTATTTTCTTGGTCTATTTTGTTGTTTTGCTGTTCTTAGGTTAGGTTCTTTCTCTTTTAATTGTCGCTTCACGACAACCCTCATTACTGAAATATTGATCTCGAACATATCTAGCCATGGTTTGACTTTGACCTTGATTCGTTATTTGTAAATCTAACAATTCGTTGTTGGCTCTGTCCTTATGTTGCCATCTTCTAAATTTTCAATATCCACACCCACTCGGATATATTCATTACAATTTCGACGTAAAAAGTTATGCAAAATACATGCTGCCATTACTATTTTGTCAATGATTTTCACATCTAAATTGATAGAAGTTTTGAATATTCGGAATCGATTGACTAAAATACCAAAAACGTTTTCAATAATGCGACGGGCTCTTGATAGTCTATAATTGAATATTCTTTGTTGAGAACTTAAGTATGGAACTGGGTAAGGTTTCATCAAATCTGGGCGTAAAGAAGACGTATGGCAAAACAGTTTCACTATTCACTGTGGGTGAAAGTTAAAGAACCTTAAGTCCATTTTTGGCCGTTTTCATGTTTTTACAGATTCCGATTCGAAAAACTCGAATTTATACAATAGTAAAAGACATTAAGTCCTAACGCTGTATTATTTTAAATTAGCAAATGTAACAGGATATTAAGTCCCTGAGTACATAAAAAGTAAACAGTCGTAAAGTTCTTTAATATCTTTTAGCATTCATTTATAGACGACATTTCAGTGTTAAATGACATTATGTGGGACTTACGATTCTTTTGCACTAACTCGCGCGTTGGCTCACGTCTTGTTTATGTTTACCCCCCGCCCGCTACTCTTGCGCTGCCACTGGTCACAATGGGCATTGCAATCGTGTCGAAGGCAGAGAAGATTTGCGTGTGATTTTAAACTACGTCTACGTGTAATTTGTTGTTTTCGTTCATATAAATTAAACAAAATGTTTACCGGACGAGGAAGGAAACTTGTCAATATGATAAAATTATCAGGTATGTAATTTAAAGAGGTTTTCTGCTAATATATGCTACTTTTTCAACCTCGTAACGACATTTTGCAAACACCTTATTTTAATAATAATATCATACTCAAGTTAATAGGCCTAACTACTATCAAAGCAATTTTAATGAATACTGTAATGTTGTTGTTGGCGTCTTGTGATAACCCAAACTGGCAGTAAAAATAAATTGTATTTTATTTTATTTGAAAACTATATTTAATATATGGCACACGTAAAGGCAACATTTATACTCCCGTTTCTTATGCTTATATTCTCGTCGAATGTCAGTTAAATGATAGTTAATGAAACAAAAATGTATGTCAAAATCTAGTCAAAAACTGATTGAGATGAAACTTGATATGTATATGGAGACCTGTATGAATGCATAGTTTACTTTTTATCATGATATTGTCAAGGAATCGGGACATACGCGGGAGAAACCGCAGGGCGCAACTAGTAAACTATATCTGTCAGTTCTACCCCGGGTGCCAGCTTACTACGTATATTGCGACATACCCTAGTTATAGACTTTATCATCATTTTGTAATAAGTATGATGAATGACGTATCTAAATAAATTATTTACACATAATTTTTTTTAGATGGTGATAACATAATTAAAGAGAATCAACCAGGATGTTCCAAATGGCCTAATGTAACAGTAGCTGAAGGGCAAAGCAGAATATTCGAACCGATGAATGAGATACTATCTCCCCCTGTATTACCTCTTTCACAATCATCACAATCTGATGATAACACCAATAGAACAGGCGAAAAAAGTGATAATTTGAGTGAGATTTTATCGACAGATGATGATGATTATATTCCAAACACAAGTGACTCAAGCGATTCTATTCCTTCGAAAAACAGACATAATGCAAGACCTCCTGTTACTATAAACGAAAGTTCAGAAATGGATACAGAAATAGGTTCTGAAGTATTTGTTGAAAAAATAAAAACCAGAAAACGGTTAAAAAGACCAGAAACATGGAAGTGTAATCTAAGACGTAAAAAGGCTATATCGGGCAAATTACATGAAACACAAAAAGGAAACATAGTTTCTGCTAAGACTATCAAGACCTCTTGTTCTTGCAGAAAAGGATGCAGTAACAAAATCAACGATAAACAACGAAGACATATATTTGAAAAATATTGGGACGAAGGAAAGACGTGGGACATGAAACGACAATTTATTTTGACATGTGTTCGGAAAAAAGCCATAGAAAGACGAAGAATACGCAAAGAAGACTCTAAAAAACAAAGAAATCATACTTTAGAGTATAGATTTCTAGTTGATCAAAACGAAATCGATGTTTGTAAGACATTTTTCTTAGGAACTCTGGGTATATCTGAAACGGTGGTTCGAAATACAATTAAAAAATCTAGCTATGGAATTATAGAAGAAGACAAAAGAGGAAAAAAGGAGCCTCCAAACAAAACAAAGACTGAAGTAATAGAAATGATTAAAAAACACATAGAATCATTCCCTAAATATGAAAGTCACTACAGCAGAGAAAAAACAAGGCGTGAATATTTAGGTGCACATTTAAATTTAAAATTAATGTATAAATTATATGAAGAGGAATGCACAATAGAGAATGTTGATAAAAAGATGATTGCAAAAATTTGGACATACAGAAATATTTTTGATACTCATTTTAATTTAGGATTTAAACCACCGGAAACTGACACATGTGACGATTGCGATCGTTTTGTAATTCAAATGCGTGGGTCTGAGGGATCCGAAAAAGAGGCACTAAAAAGCAGATATGATGATCACTTGAAAGAGGCAAATGCTAGATATGATTTAAAAGCTTTTGATAAATTGGAATGTATAAATACTACCGCTGGTAAGAAAGTAATTACTGTAGACTTACAAAAATGTTTACCAACTCCTTTGTTGACGAACAATCTTAGTTTCTATCTTCGCAAGTTGTGGACTTTTAACTACACAATATTAGATAGTTCCACGAACAAAAGTACCTGCATTATGTGGGACGAATCCGTATCAGGCCGTGGAGGGAACGAATTATCTTCGGGCTTAATCAAATGGTTTGAAAAAAATGTTTCAAACACATCTACCAAAGAGGTTACAATTTGGTCCGATAATTGTGCCGGACAAAATAAAAATGTTCATATTATAATGTGCTATTTGTGGCTACTAAAATATATACCGAATTTGCAAGTTATTAACCACAAATACTTAATGAAGGGTCATACCCATATGGAGGTGGACGGTATACATTCTATTATAGAAAGGAAAAAAAAAAGACAGCCGCAATTTTCTATAATGACGCCATGGGATTGGCAACAATTGATTAGGTCTTGTTCTTCAGATAAAGCACCGATAGAAGTTATCGATATGCCAAGGGAAGAATTTAAAAATTTACTTATTCTCCAAGAAGGTACCTCATCTCCCTTTGTTCATCGCAAAAAAGGAGATATTGGTCAGTCAGTGCCTTACTCTGATATAGTATGGATGCAATTCAAGAAAGAAGACTATGGCACAATGTATTACAAAACTTCTTTTAAACAAAATGAATTTGAAAAAGTGTCTTTGATAAGAAATCGAAGAAGATCTTTGGGCGATTTTACCCTACCCGCACTGCAGCCCATAAGACAAGATTGTAAGCCGATCACGACTAACAAATATCTAGACTTGCAAAAAGCTTTGCAATGGGTTCCGCCCATTTTTCACGACTTTTATAAAAAACTGGTTCATGATGGTACAGCGCGTGACCTACCTGAACCGGAATAATTTTTTTTACATTATAATAATTTGATTCGATTGTGATTGATTTATAATAAAATACAAATAAAGTTGTTAAAATACTGTTTTTTTATTGACATAGCTAAATATTTTAGCAAAATATTCAATTTTAGCGGTTAGGTACTACAATATTACTATTTTACCCTTTTGTAATCAATTTTATCAATGATATAGGGACTTAACAAACTTAACAATACTTAGTTATTGAAATAATCACCAAAGATAAAGAACATTAAGTCCAAAAAAAAAACCTTAGGAGGCTTTAGTGGGTCAAAAATATATCAAAGGTCGTAGCTAAAGAAATAAATTATTCCTAGGTTTTTATTTGACATCGATCCGATATCTACTTTTTTATAAAAGCTATCTTTAATATTTCCATGAGGTTTTAGTCGTCATTAATAGGATCTACTGTAAAGTTTATACATTGTGACTTAAGGTCTTTTACCTTTCACCTACAGCATTATCCTTGCTGCCCTAGGAATATTTAAGGATCCTGTGTTTAGTTTCCCATAAAATATACTTCTATTAATAACTCCACCATCAGATATTCGGCCATTAATTCCTATATCTACCATTATAAATTCGTAATTTGCATTTGCTATTGCTAATAAAACAACGCTGAAATCCTTTTTATACTTAAAGTAGTATGATCCACTATTTGCGGGGGGCACAATTTTTACATGTTTCCCGTCTATAGCTCCTAAGCAATGAGGAAACTGCCACCTTTCTTCAAATGTTTTTGCTATGTCTAACCATTCTTCTTCAGTTTCAGGAAACTAGAACAAAAATAGGTATTTATATTTATATTTTATTTCAGGGACCTGTCGATGAGGAATTAGGAATAAATAGAAATGAAGATGTAGATTCTGATATATTTTCGGAGTCAACGCAATCACCAGCACCCTCAACAGTGTCTACTACGGCATCTCGTAATAGTAATAAAAAAAGAAGAGACCAAGAGAAGATATTCTTAGTAAAATCAATGCTCATCTCAGCAAAATCATGGGCTTGTATTTTAAAGAGTTTACCAAATGATCAACAAATTATTGCGGAGAAATTAATTAACGACGTTTTGTTTGAAGCACGAATGAATTCCCTCTCTCGTCAAAGTCGTATTGATGTAAATCATAATGTTAATATACAATTGCTTCCTCAAAATGAAAATGTTCAAAGTGCTCATAATTCAAATGCTACTACTGATGATACTTTTTCACAAAGCCTTTTGATAGATCCTGTGAGTGGTCAATTAATTCATGTTCCTCAGGAGACGAACAATCAGTCACTAGAAATTGCAGAAACCCAATTGCTCAATTCTAAAACATCTCAAAAGCTTAAGATGTATTTTAATAATTTTCAACCATAATGTATAACTGTTAGCACATAGTAAATACGTAACAGAAAAGTTTAGTTTTACTAAAAAGCACCTTTAAACCTACCTTTAAATATTCTTCTTGCAATGTAGCTATGATCGCATCACATGTTTCTGGAATTATCTTGCTTAGAGATTGCTTAGATATTGCAACGCTGTATTGTAAATCCTCATAAGATCGTCCGGTTGCTAGAAATCGCAATGTAGCTGATAATCGTTCGTGAGCTGTTATCGCTTTTCTCATGCACGTAACTTGTTTTGTTAGCATTGGCTCCTACAGAGACAACAACTGTTGATATGTACAAGAGTCCATTCGTAAAAAGTTTCTAAAATCGTTCGGTTCTTGTAGTGCTAGCTCGGCCATTAAATTTATATGCGAATATATATGGTCTTTGAAGTAACCATTTTTTCGCCCAACATTTATATCTATTCTTCTTTTCTTTTCTCTCTTTTTGTCATATATGCAAACGGCTGCTAGCGCTAGTAACATTCGACGCCTTTCTTCGGACATTACAAAGAAACGTTCACAAATAAAAAAAAAGTGAATAACAGACACCGGTATACACATCTACTTTCCCCTATATATTATTATACTCTTTGCGTCTACTGCCTTCTACTGCGAAACGAATACTGATAAATCGCTATAATATAGACACAAAAGTCATAAGTCGCTAGCGAGTCACCGTCGATTAAAGTCCCTGCATGTTTACCTTAATATTGCTCACGATGTCTATCGAAAATCCGGATCAGACGAACATAAAAAATATTACAAGGAGCTTAAAAGTCTAGTATTAAAAAGTATTTCAGAAGAAAAACGGGTCTACTTCAATAGCTTAGTTAATTCTCAAGCTAAAAATAGCAAAACGTTTTGGGAAAATTTGAAGGAAAAAATTTTGGTTGACTCCTCGAAAGACAAATCCTTGCCTCCCCATTTCAATGACCCAAACAAAATTAATGATCACTTTTTAAATATTCCGGGAGACAACGTAGTTTCCAATGCAGACATGTTATTTTTTGAACATAGTAAATTCAATACAGAGGTATTTAAATTAGCTCCCGTAGGTGCAACATATGCTTCTAAATATATAATGTCCATAAAATCGAATGCTGTTGGACACGATGGAATTAACAGAGATATGATCTTACTCTCTCTTCCTTGCACTCTGGATGCAATCACGGCTATAATTAATAAGTCAATTATGACTGGTATAGTTCCTAATAAGTGGAAAAGGCACTAGTGACCCCAATACCCAAAAATGAAAACCCAGTCGAGTTAAAAGATCTCAGGGCCATCAGCATTTTGCCATTCCTTGCTAAACTGCTGGAGAAAGCTATTTGCGAATAGTTATCAAAATTTGTTGAAGCGACTAACATCGTGCCTCATTTACAATCTGGGTTTCGCAAAGGATGTCACAGACAACATATTAGCTGAACAAGATTCCGGTCCTGTGACCGGAATATGATTCTAACGCTATTAGACTATTCCCGCACTTTCAACTGCCTAAAAATTCCCCTGCTGCTTGCTAAGCTGTCATATTATGGTTTAGACAAAAATTCGGTTAAGTGGTTCAGTAGTTACTTGATTAATCGGTGCCAGTCAGTAAAATTGGTAAAGAGTGATGAGTCTAATATACGTTCTCACCCTAGGCTTATTAATCGTGGTGTTCCTCAGGGTTCAATACTTGGTCCCCTTTTTTATTATAATTTACTGTGCCGACCTTGTTAAAGTTATAAAATATTCTATGTACCACTGTTACGCTGACGATGTGCAAGTATACGTGTCAGCCTCATCAGATAAGTTATCACAAGCTGTGACACGGCTTAATGATGATCTGGACAGGATTGCTGACTGGTCAATGCGGAATGCTCTTGTAAACCCCTCAAAGTCAAAATATATAGTCATGGGCACAAAGGCGCAAATAAGTGGAATTTGTGGTGAGCTAGACGTTAAGATTCATGGTACACATATATTGCGCGTGGATGAAGCCAAAAACCTTGGTATAACCTTCGAAAGTAATCTCAGATTTGAAAATCATGTCCTTAATATGGTAAAAAACTGTTTTTATCGTCTAAAGGTATTATTATACCATACCCGTGATCAACAATCTGTACCGTCACGCATTACTCTTTGCGAGTCATTAATTTTATCTCGGCTTAACTACGGAGATGTTGTTTATGGACCTCGAATTTTCAGCAAAACAAAGCGACTAATACAGCGCGTGCAAAATGCATGTTGTCGGTTCTGTTTTGATGTCCCCCCCAGAAGTCACATTACTCCTTTCTTGAACACTGCTTCCATGCTCAACATGGACTCACGTAGAGAGCTACATTTAGGAGGGCTTGTTTTTAATGTCATTAAGTTTAAAAAACCAGAGTACCTACACGTAAAGATAAAATTTGCTAAGCAAAATTCCGGAAAACAATTGAGGTCCATAAGATCAGCACTCCTGTATCACAGACATAAAACAGCGGCATTTACTGGTAGTTTCCGATATATGGCAACGAAGTGTTGGAGTAACATCCCACCGCCAATAAGAAATCTTAACACCAATTACAATTTCGAAAAAATAAATTCAAAACATATCTTCTAGATAAACAAAAACAAGGTATTCCCAAACACTTTGTTTGCCAGCTATAAACCACGGTATTTTTTGTTCCTACTAACTCATCATGGCCGTCTAAGCCTTTTAGGTACTACCTTTAATCTGTACGCAAACTTACACACACGCCCCATCAGTAATTTTACTAAATTAAACCAAAGATGCAAATCGTAGGGCTGAAAGGACACATCATTCAAATATACATATTTACACTGATTAAATATTGTGCTAATTTTCTTCTCGTCATCTCGAGGGTAATAGCTGAAAATCAGTGTTTGCTCTTTGAGCAATATTAATCGCTGAGCTAGGACCCATTTGTCAAACTGCAACACACATGTACGTTTAGATTTTAAGTTTTTAAAATTATTTTTTTCGTTATATGTTACTTTGTACTTAGTTTAGTTACTAAATTTACGTGTGTGATTGGAGAAACAAATAAATGCTTTATCTATCTATCTATCATAAATGTGTCTCAAATTTATGTCGTCTTGTTTAAACAATAAGATCAGATTAGCATTATCTCTTTCTAGTTGCTTAAGTATCTTAGTATACGTTTGATTAATATAAAAACAGCTTATGTTCTTATGTCGACCTATGGCAAATTAATCGCGTATGTTGTTCTGTTTTTAACAAGCTACATCGTCAAATATTATAATTGAGTTAGGTGAAGCTTGGTGTGGACTCAATACTTAACTGTTATGATTATACTTGTTATAAGATGTGCCTGCAACCTTCCTATTAAGGTTTATATAAAGACTTTTAATATACATAAAGGTTGCGGATACGTGGTCCATTCTGGTGCTGATAACTAAGTTAGTTTTTCCGTATTTAGATGGACCGCAGACTATACTACGTATAGTGTTTGATAATTAGTTTCCATGACGTTTAAACTCATTTTTGGTACAGGACAGATACATTCTAATTTAAGTGACTTTTTGTTTGAGAAATTTCATAACAGGTTTGTTAACTTGACCGTATGGGATGATGTTTCAATGAACTAACGTTATTTCGATCGCGTTAATAATTTAAAACTTCAAAGAGTTACTGAAGATTATCTTAACCACCAGCTTTAGTTCAAATGCATTCACTCACTCTTTCTTCGCTTGAGCTTTGCCGCTGAAGGCCCTAATTCTCTCCAGCAGGGCTAGCATGGCAGGAGACATTTTATCCCCGGGGAAAGGACAAAATATTTATCCCCTCGCTTAGTTTTATCCACCCTTCGAGCATGGGCACACCGGTGGATATAATATCCACAGTAGATAAAATGGAGATAAGACTTATCCCCGCAATTATTGCCATTATAAGAAAACTAAAAAATACTTCAAAATTGATGTTTAATCTAAGTCAAAAAATCATTATTTGTATATCTGTGCTAGTGATTTCGACATAAAAGTTCACAAAATCACAAACTTACCTATAATAAGAATTATAGCGCAATTTTCGCCTTCGTAAAATAAAATTAAAACGGAGAGGTAAATATATTAAAATGAACGCCAAAAAGTAAGTATACTAGGGTAAAACACCCAGTAGTCTGCCTTTTAGTGAGGAAAAAAATTTGATTCAACTGTATTTAAAATATTATACATTATGTACAAAAACAATCATTATTCTCAGAAAGGTTCTTTATTAAATTTACTAAAGAAATCAACAAAACTTTATATTTATAATAGCATTATATAAAAAATCAACATTAAACAAATTATGGCACTTTTCACCAGTAGTCAGCCTCATTTCTCCACAAGTCAGCCATGTCTTACCCAGTAGTCAGCCTCTCACTTCATCATCATCATTACAGTCCTTCACAAGTCCACTGCTGAACATAGGCCTCCCCCAAAGAATGCCACAAAGCACGGTCCTGAGCCACCTGCATCCATCGACTTCCTGCATATCTTACCAGGTCGTCACTCCATCTAGTGGGGGGACGCCCTACACTTCGCTTGCCGGTACGAGGCTGCCACTCGAGAACCTTTCTTCCCCATCGGTTGTCGGTTCTTCGAGCTATATGGCCGGCCCATTGCCACTTCAGCTTACTAATCCGTTGGGCTATGTCGGTCACTCTAGTTCTACTGCGGATATCCTCATTTCTGAGTTTATCACGCAAAGAAACTCCGAGCATAGCCCTCTCCATAGCTCGCTGAGCGACCTTGAGCTTCCTCATACGGCCAGCAGTGAAGGACCACGTCTCAGTTCCGTAAGTCATCACTGGCAACACGCCCTGGTTGTACAATTTCGTTTTAAGGTTTTGAGGTATGTCTGACGAGAAGATGTGTCGTAGATTCCCGAACGCTGCCCAGCCGAGTTGAATCCGTCGATTGACCTCTCGGTCGAAGTTGGACTTACCTAGTCGGACTATTTGTCCCAGGTAAACATACTCGTCAACAACTTCGAGCTTAGTGTTCCCAACAACTACCGGCATAGGTGTGACATGGACATTAAACATGATCTTTGTTTTGTCCATGTTCATCTTAAGACCTATCCGTTGGGAAACACTATTGAGGTCATTGAGCATAGTGCTTAGGTCCTCCAGCGATTCTGCCATAAGGACTATATCGTCGGCAAATCGAAGGTGAGTGATGTACTCGCCATTGATGTTGATACCGTATCCTTTCCAGTCCAGAAGCTTGAAAACGTCTTCCAATGCAGCGGTGAAGAGTTTCGGGGATATGACGTCACCCTGTCTTACACCTCTCTGCAATTGGATAGGTTTCGTACTCTGGTTCTGTACTCGGATAGCCATCGTAGCCCTACTGTACAAGCACTTCAACATTTCGATATACCGAGAGTCAACTTGGCACCGCTGAAGGGACTGCAGCACCGCCCAAATTTCGACGGAATCAAAGGCTTTCTCATAGTCCACATACGCCAGACATAGTGGCAAATTGTACTCCTCGGACTTCTGTACAATTTGCCGTAGGGTATGTATGTGGTCTATGGTGCTAAAGCCCTTTCGGAAACCGGCTTGTTCGGGAGGCTGGAAGTCATCAAGTCTGCGCGCGAGACGATTCGTAATGACTCTCGAAAACAGCACGTAGACGCGGCTCAGAAGGGAAATCGGTCTGTAGTTCTTCAAGAGAGCGTTGTCGCCTTTCTTGAAGAACAAGACCACTGCACTTCTGCTCCACGCCTCCGGTGTAATGCCACCATGGAGGACGGAATTAAAGAGCTTCTGAAGGACTTCAAGTACCGGTTTTCCACCCGCTTTCAGAAGCTCCGCTGTAATTCCATCCTCGCCTGGGGCCTTGCCGTTTTTAAGGTGCTGGAGAGCCATTCTAATCTCGCTCAGACTGACGTCCGGGATATCATCGGAATAATGTCGGATAAGACTCGCTCTTGGATCGTTACTCACACTTGCGTGTGGCTCCAACGATGACGTGTACAGCTGCCCATAGAACCTCTCAATCTCACTCAAAATCTCAGGTGCCCCGGAAACGATGCTGCCACATTCGGTCTTCAGCTTTGACAGTTGGCTCTTTCTGGCAGACAGATCTCTGGCAAAGACTTTGGAGCCTTGGTTCCGCTCGATCGCTTCTTCAATACGAGCTGTATTGAAGTTGCGTAAGTCCCGCCGCATGCATTTGGAGATCTGTCTGTTCAGTTGTCTGTATGCTGTCAAATCTGTTGAAGAATGTAGCTTCATCTCCCGTCTAACAGCCATGAGATTAAGAGTGTGATCGGAGAGTTTTTGTGTTCTTCTGCGGCGGGTCTTGCAGAACTTAGCTCCGACCGCATGGACAGTTTCCACGAGCTTGTCATTCAAATCGTCCACTTCATTGCAGTCTTCTAGGCACTGAAAACGGTTTTGTAACTCGAGCTGAAAGGTTTCGGGACTTTGGATTAGAGCACGAGGGGGACGGAGCGTTGACTTCATTAGACGAGACCTCTCCAACTTAACGTTTAGGTTCAGTGTGCCTCTAACCATTCGGTGATCGCTGCCGGTTTTCACCCTCGCGATCACTGAGACATCACTGAACAGTTGTCGTTTGGTCGTCATAATGAAGTCAATCTCATTTTTTGTCGAACCGTCGGGGCTCGACCAGGTCCACTTCCTGTGGGGCCGCTTCTGGAAGAAAGAGTTCATCATAAAGAGTCCCTCTTTCTCCATGAAGTCGGCCAGCTGCTGGCCCCTTGGGTTCCGTTGCCCTATTCCAAATTTCCCCACTTTCAGCTCACCGTTCTCTCTTGTGCCTAGTTTTGCATTGAAGTCTCCCATTAACTCTTAAATGCATAATGTAGGATGCAGCCTACATAATATTCAGAAGGCTGTATGTTGGAATCCTTTGCCTTAAAAATAAAAGTCATGTCACATTTGCATAGAGAACAGACTTATTTTTAATATTCTTATGTTGGCAATAGTGAAACGTTTTTAATATTTTGAGGTAACCGCAAAAACTTTTTGGCAGCAAGTGACTTGTGAAAATTTGTTGGTGAAGTGATTTAGTAAAAGGAATTTTCTTTAATTTTCAAGGTGAGTTGTACTGTTTTACTTTAATTTCGGTTCTGAAACTTGTAAATTTTGGGGCGAGTAAATAGAAGATGCAATCAGACTCAATATCAACACGATTTTTTCAATATTTCTTTACGTAGGATATAGCCTACACTATGCATTCAGTACATAAACATTGTGTTTCGTATGATATATATTTACAAAAGTTTTCACTGTTATTTTTAGATGGCTAACCGAAGGTGGAGGGGTACTGATGACCAAATAAGCGACTATCTAGCCAGCTTAGATGGAAATGAATCAGAAGATGGCGTTGAAGATGATGAAAGTGAGGAAATTGATGAAGAGGTCCAAGTTTACAGGGAACGTGCAGATCTTTTACGAGTTCTAGAAGACGAACATGAAGAAGTTGAAGAAGACCCTGCTTTGGAGGATGGAGATCCTGGTGCTGATGCTGGCCATGCTGAAGAAGATTCACCATTAATAGTTGACCCACCAGCTGAGCGGGAATCTGCTGGTTATAGTTTGCAAGATCGGCGTCAAGGTATGAGAAGATTATTGTGGAAAAAGCAAAGCATGAGAATGCCTGAAGATAGTGTGGCTTTTTTAGGCACTTTAGATTATGGTGAGCTGAAGTCTATAGACACAAAGTATGGCTTTTTATCGTTCTTCCTATCTGACGACATCTTAGAGAAAATAGTTGAAGAAACCAACTTGTATGCTATACAGAAAGAACCTAATTCCACTTTCAAAACTAGCATTACAGAGATAAGGAATTACATTGGTATATTATGTTTTATGTCAGTCATAAAATATCCTAATGTGAGGATGTATTGGTCCCCTAAATATGGATTTCCATACATTTATAACTGCATGACAATAAACAGGTTTGAAAAAATAAAGCAAGTGCTGCATTTCAACAATAATGATCTACTGCTTCCAAATAATCATCCGCAACATGACAAATTATATAAGATAAGACCACTCATAGATCATTTCAATAGGCGATTTGCCCTTTTTCCTATGGAACAACGTTTGTCGATAGATGAGCAGATGTGTGCCACAAAAATAGCACACTATTTGAAACAATATCTTCCAAAAAAACCTCATAAGTGGGGATTCAAATTATTTTTGTTATGCAGCATTTTTGGGTATGCTCATAAATTTGAAGTTTATGTTGGAGAAAATAAAATTCAACAACCCAGTGAACCAGATTTGGGCGTAACAGGAAATGTTGTGGTGAGACTTGTAAGGGAGGTACCCCGAAACATAAACCATATTATTTACTTTGACAATTATTATACATCCATTCCATTAGCTTGCTATTTAAAAAAGCAAAATATTCTTTGCTTAGGCACTGTGCAAACAAACAGATTACCCAATAATAAGTTACCAAATCAAAAAGCTTTCATGAAGAAGAATGTACCAAGAGGATCTTTTGAAGAAAATATGACAACTTATGATGGGACTGATGTATCTGTAACTATGTGGAAAGATAACAAAGTTGTAACTTTGCTATCAACCTATGTGGGAGCTGAGCCAGTACAAAAAATAAACAGATATGATAAAACTAAAAAAGAAAAAATTCAAATTGACTGTCCACAGATAGTCAAAGACTATAACTCCCACATGGGTGGTGTCGATCTTATGGATAGTTACATAGGAAGATACCATATATCTGTGAAGAGTAGAAAATGGTATATGCGCTTGTTCCACCACATTTTGGACCTGGCCATAATTAATTCATGGTTAGCTTACAAGAAAATTTTGTCACAAAAAACTGAACCTCGTGAGAAGCCATGCAACCTCGGCGTCTTTCGTCTAGAAGTAGCTGAAACTCTTTGCCGTCTGGGGAAAATAAACGAAGTTAAAAGAGGAAGACCAAGTTCAGCTTTAGAGCTGGAAATTCAGGCGAAAAAGAAGAAAGGCGTTTCCCAAGTTGCACCAGCAAAAGATGTTCGACTAGACCAAGTGGCCCACTGGCCAGTTTTTTGTGACAAAAGTAACCGATGCAAGATGCCTAGGTGCAATGGTTTTACCCAAACCTTATGTGAAAAATGTAATGTGTCGCTTTGTTATAATAAACGTAATAATTGTTTTAAAGATTATCATAATAAATAAGTAGTATTCACTATGTAAGTTTCTTTAATTTCGAGTAATATGTCACTGCACAAAGAGACCCCTACACACAAACACATTTTGTATGGAGTGCATAATGTAGGCTGCATCCTACAGAACCAAAAACCTGATAAAAACAGGTTGAACCTTCCCAGATATTTTTTTAATTATTTTTCCCGCTATCCTCTCACCCCAAGACATACCTACCTATTTTTTTTGTTAGTAAAAAAAAAATCATACATTTAAGGGTTAACACCGTATATTGGGTTTTGGAGGAATGCATGGCTCTAGAGATATCCTCATACATTTCCTCCACCTCCTCATCGGGGTGTGCCGAGGTTGGTGCGTAAACCTGTATGACCTTCAGCGAATACCGTTTGGTGATTCTGAGTATAAGGTACGCAACCCTCCTCGACACACTCTCAATCTTTACAACGTTGTTAACGAGAGACTTGTGGACGATAAATCCGACACCTCCTTGGGACAGATGGTCGCCCTCCCGGTGATAGAACAAGTTGCCGGATTCGAGGATTACCGTGTCCTCCCCCTCTCTTCGGACTTCGGATAATCCTATAATATGCCAGCGTAACTTGTCTATCTCTTCTTCCAACTCCACAATCTTCTCGTCAGTCCTCAGGGTCCGTGCGTTGTATGTTGCCAGGTCAAGTCGTTGTAGGTGGCAACCGAACCTCCACCGGAGATTCTTAGCACCCCCTGCCCCGCCGTTACCATGGTCGCCACCGTAGCCAGGAATAGCGGGGCCGCCGGGGACTGGGGGCCGTCTCTTCGTAACTTTCATTATGGGGGGTATATTGCCATAATTGCCACGCTTGGCGAGCGGGTTGGCAACCGCAGTTTTTTATTGTATTTTGCCGTTACCAGAAAGATGCTGCTGCCCATCTCCTGCCTGTGTCCCTTTGTCGCCTTTTACGACACCCACGGGAAGATATGGGGTAGTGGATATTCTTAACCGCCACTACACGGCAATTCATCAATATCATCATCATCATCATTATCATCATTATCATCATCATCATTACAGCCCTTCACAAGTCCACTGCTGAACATAGAACTCCCCCAAGGAATGTCACAAAGTACGGTTTCGAGCCACCTGCATCCATTGACTTCCCGCATGTCTTACCAGGTCGTCACTCTATCTAGTGGAGGGACGCCCTACACTTCGCCTGCCGGTACGAGGTTGCTACTCGAGAACCTTTCTTCCCCATCGATTGTCAGTTCTTCGAGTTATATAGCCGGCCCACTGCCACTTCAGCTTACTAATTTTCTGGGCTTTGACGGTTACTCTGGTTCTACTGCGGATATCCTCGTTTTTAGTCTATCACACAGAAAAACGCCGAGCATAGGCCTCTCCATAGCTCGCTGAGCGACTTTGAGCTTCCTCATACGGCCAGCAGTGAAGGACCACACCTGAGATCCATAAGTCATCACTGGCAAGACGCACTGGTTGTACAATCTTATTTTGAGGTTTTGAGGTATGCCTGACGAGAAGATGTATCGTAATCTCCCGAACGTTGCCCAGCAGAGTTAAATCCGCCGATTGACCTCTCGGTCGAAGTTTTACTTCGATTTGCCGACGATATAGTCCTTATGGTAAAATCGCTGGAGGACCTAAGCACTATGCAATGACCTTAATAATGTCTCCCAACGGATAGGCCTTAGATGAACATGTACGAAACAAAAATCACGTTTAACGTCCATGTCACACCTAAGCCGGTAGTTGTTAGGAGCACTAAGCTGGAAGTTGTTGACGAATATGTTTACCTGGGACAAATAGTCAGACTAGGTAAGTCCAATTTTCATATATGTCCTCAGCGAATTCAGTACATTTCAAATGTACCCTGACATTTGTACAAGACAATTGTTACATCCAATATTCTTTAAGTCAATAATTTTAGTGTCAATTCCTCAATTCCTAGCTAGTCAATTCCTCTTCACAGTTTTTGCAGCTTTGTTTATTGTACATATAGTAATAAATTGAAAATACGATATCTATCAAATTTTTCTTCCTCCTTTTGCTATTTTTGGAATTCAACAGCTTTTACGCTTATTTTTTTTGTAATTCTGCTTTCTTTTTTTGAATTTCTTCTTCTTTCTTTGTTTTAGCTTCAAGTCTCTTGATTTTTTTAATCAATACATCATTAGTTTTCTGTTGCTCCACTTCTTCTTTTTGTTTCTGAAATTTTCTTCACTCTTTGGAAGAAACAGCTCCTATTCGTTTCATCCCATTTCTAATCGCCTCCATAACTTGTGTTAATTGCTCTTCTTTGTATTGATGGATAGATTTTGTAATGATGGAAATCTAAAACAAATGATTTTCATGCAAAAATAACCGTGCATACTGTTGAGGACAGCTAGAGACCCGCCGCCCCGTCGCCCCTTCGTACCCCGCTACGCCCCGCGCACCCCGCACACCGGCGCTGATCCAGTGATGTCGGCGACCAATCAGCGCGCG
Organism: Parnassius glacialis; assembly: GCA_033319125.1. Classification (NCBI taxonomy): domain Eukaryota; kingdom Metazoa; phylum Arthropoda; class Insecta; order Lepidoptera; family Papilionidae; genus Parnassius; species Parnassius glacialis. Next base: position 21,075,280 of record JAVANC010000014.1, on the reverse strand, counting down.
TGCGGCTTCATTATCGTCGCACGGCACTACTCACAGACTGAGACACCTTCTTGCGAGATATAAGAAGGGCGTCTCGGTCTGTGAGCTGTTCATTTTCACTTCGGAAGCGGCACTTGAGAAGACTCCAAAGAAGACTCAAGACAACAGATCAAGACTCCACAACTGAAGACCTCTCTCTGTACATATTAGATAGTTTATTTTAATAGTGCCGAATATTGTAAATAGTGTAATACAGTATAGTAAAAAGTACCATCTTTTCTTCGAGCAGTCCCCTAGTATAGCTAACCTCAGATCAGTCAGTCATTAATCAATCAATAGCATAAATAAATATACAGTCCACTTACATCCATTATATTCTTGGTCCATCGCCGCCGGATTCAAGCCAGAAGAAAGAAGCAAAAAGTAAGAAAAAACAAGAAAGAAGGCAATTATAGAAGAAAGAACATAATTATAGAAGAGAGAAGATCATTATAGAAGATCTTCAAGGAAGAAAGAAGTTCGTCGACGAAGAGAGAAGATCGTCGGTACTAATTTCTTCCCTGTTTCTTGTTACGACTACGTCACATACGTCTATTGTCTGTTTCCAGACAATTTCTTGTTTCTTTAACCGCGTTTACGCGGCCAGGTGGTTGCTCCCTAACGGTGTCAAACTGTGACCATCTGGTAACGCCCTTGTGGCGGGAACGACATCCAATACGTGCGTCTTTTTGAAGACGATACGTACGTCTTTTTGAAGACGACCGGAGGTCGCAACGTGGGACCATGAGGAAGACACGAAACCAGAAGACACGGAACGAGGACGACACGCCGGTAGGAATGCGTATATTCGAAGAAGCACCCGCGTCCCCGTCCGATTATCTCGCGATGGCACAAGCGCCCTCCGCCGCGCCCCAGGCCCCGCTCGCGCCTGCGTCTACGCCCGCGCCCGCGCCCCCGCCGCCGCGCCCCGCTATGTCCGTGTCTACGACCGATCGCTTGGGAGAGGTTTGCACATCCGCGCCGCGCACAGAGACACTCGCCGCGATTATTGAAGAACTTCCGTCTACAGAAACTAGTTCGATAGTACGTACCGTCGCGCCTGTAACAGACGTCGTACATAGGCCCGCACCTCGCGCTCCGTCGATCCGCTCCGTTCGTTCAGCCCGGTCGACAGCTAGCGCGATAGCTAGGTTAAAACAAATTGAATATAACGCCGCGGAGGAACTAGCTGCAATTAGGAGGAAGCAATTGCAACTGGAAGAAGATCTTATTAAGAAGAAGTACGCTAGGGACGTCGCGCAACTGCAAGAAGAAACAGATAGGGAAAGTATTAACGAAGACGAGTTAGTTGAAAATAGGGTACGCGTTGATAGGTGGTTAGAGAACGTAGATACTGTGCGGGGGGAGTCGCCTTACCGCCCGTCTCAACCCGCGCCCCGCATCGAGACAGAGCAAGCCCTACCGAATAGGGAAACCGGTTACGACCACACGCTGAAGATGCCCAGGGGAGGACGGTAGCGAATGAGGTTCAACCACGTCACGTAGAAACGATACAGAGGGATAGTGGAGTCGCCGTAGAAATAAACCAGGTGGATCGTCGTGTACGGGTTACGTCGCCGTCGCGCGTCCAACGCCGCACTCTATCGCCTACACATAGATCGCCACATCGCCACGCGGATCGTAGATCACCGTCGCCGTATAGGGATGTAGGTGTACATAGATCGCCATCGCCACATCGCCACGCGGATCGTAGATTATCGTCGCCGTGTCATAGGGATGTAGGTGTACATAGGACGCCAGCGCCACAGCGTAGGCTAGAGGGAGATAGGGATAGAGATAGGTCGCTTACTCCGCGAGGGAAAGAGAGAGGTATAGAGCGACTAGCGGAAGCTCTAGAGAATATGATTAGAGTCAGGCCCGCTGCCGCGAAGCAGACGCAGGACTTGCCTATTTTTAACGGTTCGGCCGCGGAATGGTTAGCCTTCAAAGCCGCGATGAAAGAATCCACGCGTTTATATGGATTCACAAATACGGAAAATATGGCAAGGTTAAGAAACTGTCTACGCGGTGAAGCTAGGGAGGTAGTATCGGCACTGCTGTTTACCGCGAAGGATCCAGCAGATATTATGCGAACATTAGAGCAGTGTTTCGGCCGCCCGGAAGTAATTACCGATCGAGCGTTAGAGGAACTGAAACGCCTTCCGCGCCCGGGTCAAACCGCTCAGGAATTGAATTCGTTCGCGATCAAGTTACAAAATATAGTATGTATTTTACAGAACGTCGACGGCAAAGGGTATTTACAAAATCCAATGCTGACTAGGGAAGTAACTAGTAAACTAAGCCCTCAGTTACGGTCGCGTTGGTGCGATTATGCGGAGCACTACGGAAGTGCAGACGAACCGGACATCGTTACACTGTCTAGGTTCATGATGAGAGAGGCTGACCGTGCGTTGAGTCATGCCTATACGTCCGTAGCGCCGACTAAGGAATCGCCCGTAGGACGAGAGGCGCCGTCGTCGAAACGAGTTGTATTAACACGCCGCGTAGAGAATAGGGCCCGCGACGTAAAGACATTCACCGTCCAGGAGGACACCGGTAGTGCCTCTTGTATGTGTTGCGGGGGTGAACACGTGATCGCCAAGTGTAGAAAGTTAGCGCAAATGGGTGTGAACGACCAGTGGAATTGGGTAAAGGAAGAGGGGGTGTGTTTTCTGTGTTTGAATAGTAAACACCGACGGTTTAGATGTAAAGCCAAGAAATGCGGCGTCGACGGCTGCAACGCCCCCCACCATGCCCTCCTTCACACCCGCAAGACCCGCGCACCTGAGACATCGGCAAAACCGGATGAGACCGTGCTCGTCGCGTCTAACGTTGGTAGTAATGCGTCCGTATTATTGAAAGTGTGTCCCATTACGTTACGTGGACCACGCGGTAGGGAAATAGATACGTATGCGTTGCTTGACGAAGGCTCGACTATTTCGTTGATCGACGACGACTTAGCGCGCGAGTTAGGAGCGGAAGGACCGGTAAAGCCGCTGAATATTAGAGGCGTAAATAATAGCCAGCGCGAGGCCGATAGCAGGCTAGTTAGCATAGGCATACGTGGCAAGACGCGCAGTGAGATGAATAGAATAAATGCGCGGACAATTGCAAATTTAAAGATAGGTTCGCAATCCGTAAGTAAGGAGTGTTTACGTTTAAAACACTTACGCGACCTACCGAGTTCGGTTTGTTATGACGACGCAAAACCGAGATTATTATTAGGCGCCGACAACTGGCATTTAATAATCACCCGTAATTTAAGGATAGGACGTCGAAGGCAGCCTATAGCTGCACGTACGTTATTAAGGTGGGTAATACAGGGAACCGTGCCGCGATTCACGTGTAGGGAAGACGGTGAAACCGTATTACACGTCGTAAGCGTTAGCGGATGGTCAGATAGGGACATCCGAACGTTTGCCAGTCAGGACGAGGAGCTAACGGAACTCCTCAAACGGCAGTACGAGATCGATTCCATAGGTATCTCGCTAAAGAGTAGGCCGCGACGGGAAGAGGAACGCGCTGTCGAGATATTCCAGCGCACCGTCAAGAAGGTCGGCGAGCAATACCAAGTTGGACTGCCATGGAAGGAAGACAACGTGCGGATGCCACCTAGCTACGAGATGGCCGCTCGAAGACTGCGGACGATCGAGAGAAAAATGGACAAGTCGCCGGAGTTTCGAGACGCCTACACAGCCCAGATAGACAATTTCCTGGCAAAAGGATACGCAAGGGAAGCCGAGGGGACAGAGAGAGAGGACCCCAAGAGCTGGTACCTGCCTCACTTCGCCGTACGGAATCCGAACAAGCCGGGGAAGACAAGAGTGGTTTTCGACGCGGCAGCGCGTGCGTCCGGTAGATGTCTAAACGATTATTTACTCGACGGCCCCGACTTGTTACGAAACCTACCGGGCATACTGTTTAGATTTAGGGAGAACGAAATAGCCGTGTCCGCGGATATTAGGGAGATGTTTTTACGTGTGAAGATCGACCGTCGCGACCAACCCGCGCAATTGTTTCTGTGGCGAGGTAACGAGCGATCCAGCCCACCGCGGGAGTACGTTATGACATCGATGATTTTCGGTGCGAGGAGCTCGCCGTTTCTCGCACATAGTGTTAGGGATCATAACGCGCGCGCACACGCAGAAACACATCCGTTGGCGCTTAACGCTATCGTACGTAGTCACTATATGGACGACTACTTAGACAGTTATGCTACGGTAGAGGAGGCGGTAAATACGGCAAGGCAGGTTATGGAAGTACACCAGAAGGCCGGTTTCACCTTGGCAGGCTGGAATTCGAACCACACAGCCCTATTGGAAGACAAGCCGGAGGAACTACTAGCGAGCAAGCCTAAAGAAGTAGGCTTAAGGCAAGACAGCCCAGGCAGGACACTAGGGTTGTTATGGATGGCCGACGAAGACGCCCTGACGTTCAACACCTCTATGAATAGGGTGCCACAGGAAGTAAAGGCGCTACAGCGACCACCGACTAAGAGGGAAGCATTGAGCGCAGTCATGTCGGTGTTTGACCCGCTCGGACTGCTTAGCTACCTCACCATCACCGCCAAGATCCTGCTGCAAGACCTATGGCGAATGAAGAAGGTCGGATGGGACGACGAACTACCCGAGGAGGCAGCTGATGAATTTCAAGGGTTGCCTGCGAGTCGTCGAGGAAGTGTCACGACTGCGACTGCCTAGGTGCTATGCTCCTACGGGGGGAGTGGTAGAGCGTCAGCTTCACGTATTCAACGACGCAAGCGAACGTGCGTACGCATCCGCGGCGTATTGGCGTATACGATACCGCGACGGAACAATTAGGGTACGGTTAGTGGCGGCCAAGGCGAAAGTTGCCCCTATAAAGGCACAAAGTATACCGCGTTTAGAGTTGCAGGCGAACTTGATAGGCGCGCGACTCGCGGAATTCGTGCAAAGCGAGCACAGAGTGGTAGCCGATAGGGTAGTGTATTGGACAGACTCCACTACGGCGCTCCACTGGATACAGAACGATACGGCGCGTTACACTCCATACGTGGCTTATAGGTTAGGGGAGATAGCAGAGAAGACATCACCCGAGCAATGGAGGTGGATACCGACCGCAGACATCGCGGATCAAGCGACGCGTGTAAATTATATGAATAAAGAAGAAAACGACAGATGGTTCACGGGACCGGCATTCCTGTACGAGGACGAAGACAGATGGCCTCGTCGTCAGGAAGAGAGGGAAACTTTTATCCCCCGATTATATCCACTGACAAGAGATAAAATTATCTTGTCCCTAAGCCAAAGCACGGCAACGGGGGAAAGGAGAAGTATATCCCCGTTTGACATAACGAGTAGACATGTATCCCCCGTCCGTAGCATAGGACCAAATGAAGGATAAAAAATTATGCTTTTTTGACATTTGAAAGGGACAATTTTATCCTTGTTCATTGGACGTGGGTTTAAGTTTATTTGTTGCTGTATTTAAGTTTATTGATACTAAAAAGATGTCTCGAGCCTACTTCAGCATCATTTTCGCGTCAGCAATTGAAAAACAAGAAAGGAAATTACATCGGCGATCGATACGTGATCAGAGTAATACGTTTGAATTCCCCGACAACGAATTTATACGCCTTTTTCGGATGCATAAAGAGTGTGTTGTGTTATATATTTGTGTGAAAAACTCAATGAAGCTTTAAAGCCTATTAATGCTGTGGATGGACTACCAGTGCATATAAAAGTAAGCATCTATTACAATCACCTTGTGGAAACATATCGTATATTTACAATCAATACATGTGGCTAACTTAATTTAATATTTTTTTAGGTACTCACATCTATCAGACTCTTGGCAGATGGTAGTTACCAGAGAGGTACAGGTCAAGACCATGGAATGGCTGTTGCTTAAACAACAGTTAGCAAATACCTGGCTCAAGATACTGGAGCTACCGTTAGAATGTAAGCAACTATATACTTTAATTAGCCTCTTTTTTAGGTAAATAGAACAGGTTTTAGTGCTTATACTTACTTGCATTTTAAATTTGGACTAATGCCAAAATGGATATTGTTTCCGGGAGTAGAACAAGCAAAGAAAAATGTAGCCACAGGATTCCTTGCGAAGCATGGTTTGCCATATATTCTTGGAGCTATAGACTGCACCCAAGTTGATATATTTCCCCCACCATTCCCGACTGGGGTTCAGTACAAAAACAGAAAAGGGCGGACTAAAATAAATGTTCAACTGGTAAGGATAAACAAGTTTTAGGTTTTCACAAACCTTAATAATCAAGTTTTTTTAAATAAAGAATATTAGTGTTATATTCATGAATAATATTTCCCAGAAAAAAGTACAACAATAGTCTTATTGTCGTCCCGGTTTTAGATCCTGCAACCTTTCGGATTGCAGAAACCCATTAACCATTGCACTATTAAGACTATAACCACTCAAGCGTCCAGCCCGCGCGATTATTATACCCTTGAACGTCCAGATACGCGCGGCCGTGATTCGGCTGCTACTGCGCTCGCATGTAGTAACAAAAAACCTACATAGCTACTTAACTATAATAGCTAGAATAAAGAAAAAAGCTACGAAAAATTGATAGAAGAATACACATTAAACCAATGTAGGTTTTAAGATCTAAAATAATAATTTAAGATATTAAAAATTGGTGTGAACATAGAATTCGGAGAAAAATAAACGTATAAATTTTGTTAATTTACATCACAACCAAGAAATATTGTATTTTTTACAAATAATGCAATGTCACAAAAAACTAGACATATTTACCTGTCTTATGATGCATAGATGTTTATGTTTAATTAAGACTAAGTAGTTAAATAAATCGAAACAAAACACGTACTCCTCTTAATTTTACCGCAAGTTCTCGAGCGCTTTCGACTCGCTTGCGAAGGCAAAATATAAGCAAGATGGCCGCCTATCTAAGGTCTCATACACACTTTGTAATTTAAGAAACTTTAAAAAAGGTAGTTATCAGTTTTTTTAGATGAGGTTTTAAATTAAACACCAATAATAAAATCAAGTTTATTGACATAATAAACATTTTTATTTTCACAAAACCATATTATTACCATCCACTTTTTAAACAAATTGTGCCAAGCGAAAACAATATACCGAAAAAATGAATGATTTTTATTAAATATGAGAATTAAATTATTGTCAATACATAACAAGGAAAATCAAGTGAGTTGAAATCGTAGAACACATCCTCCATATAACTTAAGTGAAGTTAAATAAAAAAGAGAATAAAAGTCGATAATCGTAAACAAAAATAACATTATTATAACACAAGAACAAAACCTATGAGATAAGAGCATGACGAAACGCCAAGCAAAAAAAAAAACTCATAACCCAAACCAACCAAGACCCAGCCTGCAAAAAATAACAAGGCAAAAAATATTGCAAACATATTTCGCTGTTTGTACCGAGCCTTATTTAGAACCATTGTGGTTACGTCCATGGATACCAAACTATCCACAACAAAAGACCCGAGGAACACAATAACATTTTTAAGGAATCTTCGGTAAATACAGTTTAATTCTGTTTTTAAGTGCATTATTATATTTGTTACGAATTATCACTCGTTGCTTAAATATAATTATACTGAAAAACAAATTAAACAAAATTAAAATTGGGCTGACGACTTCACAATGGCCATTTTTTTTAAACAGTTATAGTTTTATTTAAAATATGATTCGATTTTAGACTTGGAACTGTGATATGTATACGTAATTATAAAGCCCAAATCATCTAGTTTACTATGATGTATAATAATCTAAGAAATATTAAATAAAACTAAATGACTTACGACACTACAAAAACACAAAACACCGAGTGTAAAGGCGACTGAAGCACTGATGTTAGATAATTATTTGTTCATTCGTCAAAGCTTGTTACACTGCCATCTCGTATTTAATACGTAAAATAGTTCGTCAGCTATCGATTCCATAAACGAAACTCACAAAAAGAACCGCAGATAGCCCCTAGATGTCAGTTTTATAAAATTTGACGCTATGGATACTATAGTATCCAGGAAGGACAACGCTACTTTTATTTTGGATACCGTAGTATCCATGGACGTGTGAGTGGATAACTAAATGTTACAGGTTGTGGATTTTGAGTGCCGCATCATTAACATCAATGCACGATATCCAGGGCGAGTCCACGATCAGTTTATATTTAACAATTCAAAAGTTAAATTGGAAATGAAACGTCTGTATAAAAGTAGAATTGGTCAATACTATCTTTTAGGTATAATGTTTTAAATTAAATTTTCAAACTTATAAAGTTACAATTCAAAATTTTGAATTAAGTAATATTATTTGCTTGGCGTTTCGTCATGCTCTTATCTCATAGGTTTTGTTCTTGTGTTATAATAATGTTATTTTTGTTTACGATTATCGACTTTTATTCTCTTTTTTATTTAACTTCACTTAAGTTATATGGAGGATGTGTTCTACGATTTCAACTCACTTGATTTTCCTTGTTATGTATTGACAATAATTTAATTCTCATATTTAATAAAAATCATTCATTTTTTCGGTATATTGTTTTCGCTTGGCACAATTTGTTTAAAAAGTGGATGGTAATAATATGGTTTTGTGAAAATAAAAATGTTTATTATGTCAATAAACTTGATTTTATTATTGGTGTTTAATTTAAAACCTCATCTAAAAAAACTGATAACTACCTTTTTTAAAGTTTCTTAAATTACAAAGTGTGTATGAGACCTTAGATAGGCGGCCATCTTGCTTATATTTTGCCTTCGCAAGCGAGTCGAAAGCGCTCGAGAACTTGCGGTAAAATTAAGAGGAGTACGTGTTTTGTTTCGATTTATTTAACTACTTAGTCTTAATTAAACATAAACATCTATGCATCATAAGACAGGTAAATATGTCTAGTTTTTTGTGACATTGCATTATTTGTAAAAAATACAATATTTCTTGGTTGTGATGTAAATTAACAAAATTTATACGTTTATTTTTCTCCGAATTCTATGTTCACACCAATTTTTAATATCTTAAATTATTATTTTAGATCTTAAAACCTACATTGGTTTAATGTGTATTCTTCTATCAATTTTTCGTAGCTTTTTTCTTTATTCTAGCTATTATAGTTAAGTAGCTATGTAGGTTTTTTGTTACTACATGCGAGCGCAGTAGCAGCCGAATCACGGCCGCGCGTATCTGGACGTTCAAGGGTATAATAATCGCGCGGGCTGGACGCTTGAGTGGTTATAGTCTTAATAGTGCAATGGTTAATGGGTTTCTGCAATCCGAAAGGTTGCAGGATCTAAAACCGGGACGACAATAAGACTATTGTTGTACTTTTTTCTGGGAAATATTATTCATGAATATAACACTAATATTCTTTATTTAAAAAAACTTGATTATTAAGGTTTGTGAAAACCTAAAACTTGTTTATCCTTACCAGTTGAACATTTATTTTAGTCCGCCCTTTTCTGTTTTTGTACTGAACCCCAGTCGGGAATGGTGGGGGAAATATATCAACTTGGGTGCAGTCTATAGCTCCAAGAATATATGGCAAACCATGCTTCGCAAGGAATCCTGTGGCTACATTTTTCTTTGCTTGTTCTACTCCCGGAAACAATATCCATTTTGGCATTAGTCCAAATTTAAAATGCAAGTAAGTATAAGCACTAAAACCTGTTCTATTTACCTAAAAAAGAGGCTAATTAAAGTATATAGTTGCTTACATTCTAACGGTAGCTCCAGTATCTTGAGCCAGGTATTTGCTAACTGTTGTTTAAGCAACAGCCATTCCATGGTCTTGACCTGTACCTCTCTGGTAACTACCATCTGCCAAGAGTCTGATAGATGTGAGTACCTAAAAAAATATTAAATTAAGTTAGCCACATGTATTGATTGTAAATATACGATATGTTTCCACAAGGTGATTGTAATAGATGCTTACTTTTATATGCACTGGTAGTCCATCCACAGCATTAATAGGCTTTAAAGCTTCATTGAGTTTTTCACACAAATATATAACACAACACACTCTTTATGCATCCGAAAAAGGCGTATAAATTCGTTGTCGGGGAATTCAAACGTATTACTCTGATCACGTATCGATCGCCGATGTAATTTCCTTTCTTGTTTTTCAATTGCTGACGCGAAAATGATGCTGAAGTAGGCTCGAGACATCTTTTTAGTATCAATAAACTTAAATACAGCAACAAATAAACTTAAACCCACGTCCAATGAACAAGGATAAAATTGTCCCTTTCAAATGTCAAAAAAGCATAATTTTTATCCTTCATTTGGTCCTATGCTACGGACGGGGGATACATGTCTACTCGTTATGTCAAACGGGGATATACTTCTCCTTTCCCCCGTTGCCGTGCTTTGGCTTAGGGACAAGATAATTTTATCTCTTGTCAGTGGATATAATCGGGGGATAAAAGTTTTGTCCCCACCCCATGCTAGCCGGGCAGTAGAGTTCCAAATTTTTAAATCTAACCAAATTAGTGCCTACATGCTCAAAAGTTTCTAAATTATATCAATTTATTTAACTAATGGTGTCAATCGCAATGGTCTAGTGGTTTGTACTACGAGCGGACTACAAAGCCTGATAGGTGCGGTTCGATTCCCACACAGTACAAAAATTAGTGTGCATGAACACGTTTGTTTGTATTGTTGGAGGACTTTTCTATGTGTAACTAGCGAATGCCAGTGGCTTCGCCCGCGCGGTCTACTATTTTTTTATCCCACGTGAACCGTACTTTTATCCGGGATAAAAAATTTCATCCATATAAGCTGTTCTAGCGTAACGCAGCCCCACAAAAAATTTAAATTATTTTCTCCGATATCTGAGGAGGTGCACTTTATGTTTTTGGGGTTGCTGAAGCCGAATTCGGGGTCCGTTTAACCCCATCACGTCAGGGTCAAGGGCATCTGAAGGTGAAATTGCGGAATGAGTATTAAAAATCTGGAAAAATTTATATATATGTTTTCGGGGTCGCCAAATCTGGATCTGGGGTTCTCTTGACCTTGAAGTGTCATAATCAAGGTGAAATAAAGGTCGAAACCCTAAAATTTTAAGACATGATCATTTTGACCCTGGATTCTTGAAGAGCAGAAAATTTTACGTCCGAATATGTATTGACTTTTTTTTTGAACAGACCTTTGTATGTCACGTGATGACCATCCAAAATCAAATCCATTTTCCAGCTTTTAGCTGTAAATTGAGATCTTGTGTATTTGATAAGTTTATATTTTTCGGGTCGTTGATCACGATTCTGGTATTCATTTGAGGCAATCACGTCGTAATATAACGATATAATATTTTCTTACTCCAGATTCTGAAAACGCGAAAAATTTCATCCGTGTGTTTGCATCCAGGGCACCTCCCCGTGGTGACGGCGGGCAATGGAGTTGTCCCGCTATCCGTCAAAGTCCCTGGAACATGACGCGTATGCCGTCATGGCAAATACAACGGAAAAATTTACGATGCACGGGGATGGAACCCCAGATTGGCGGCTGGTCAGGGTGGGAAAGCGTCGTCATACAGTGACCGCAGTTCTGTTGAGGTGGCTACCTTGGCCTCACCAGAGTATAAAGCTACAAGTAGTAGAACCCATAGACATGAACATGACAACACAAAAACCCCATATTATTTGGTATGTTTGTGGTTCGTACATACCACAACATGGCCTGAAAAATATTACCCATGTTGTTAATACTGTATACAAGTATTGTTTCTCACTTAACATATTAACACTTTCACTGTCCGGTTTTCAAACACAATAGTAAGACAATAGCAGTGATCTATATGTAGTGCACGGGACAGCGAAAGGGTTAAATCAAGATAAGAATTGAGTTCCACATATCGTTTGTCTGAATTGTCATAAGATGTTGATTACATGTTACAACAATAAAGATCTTTCAAATTTGAAATAATCTGCACCTGTAAAATGGACTATGCCGGAATCAAAACAAGACTGTTTCTTTTGTAGGACAATTACTCATGGATTCAATAGGAAAAGAAAATCAAAAATCAAGTATATTTATACCGATAAAGTAGTTACACCTGTTTTGATTTTGAAGCATAGGGGTAAGTTCAAACATACCGTTGCAGAAATAGAAGGCAAGGAAGACATAGATATGCAGATGAGTGAGGAAGAAGTACAGATAGAGGAAAGTGACAGCAACATGAGTTCAGATGAAGGAAGTAGAAGCAATGGAAATCAAAGTAAAAGAAATAAAGAGCCTCAAAAGTTTACTCATAATGAATTAAGTGACTTGGGAAAGAATTAGGGTTGTCGAAAGAAGCTCATGAACTTTTGGCTTCAAGGCTAAAACAAAAGAATCTTATGGAAAAAGGTGCAAATATTTCAATTTATAGGACGAGAGAGCTAGAGTTTCGACCTTTTTTCACAAAAGATTAAAAAAATGGTAAATACGTATCGGGATGTAAAATTTTCTGCTCTTTCGGAATCCGGGTACAAAATATCATGACATCAAATTTTATGGTTTTGACCTTCATTTAACCTTTATTCTGACACTTCAAAGTCAAGAAAACCCCAGATTTAAATTTAGCGGCCCCAAAAATATATATATAGATTTTTCCAGATTTTTTAATAGTCCTTCCGCAGTTTGACATTCAGATACCCTTAACCCTTAATTTGATTTTGACCGCTGGGACGGACAAACTTTCAAAAAAATCCTGTGCGTCTTGTAAATAGATTTCAAATATTTTTTACCGGCAATTTTTTATTGTTCCATAAATAAGATTGTGCAAAATGAATTCCTAGAGTGGCAAATCTATCTGTCACTTGAAAACAAAATATCGGGGAGGAGGTGACCATCTGTTTTTAGCAAGGTAAAAAATTTGATATTTTCATGTTTGTGTAACAATAGTAAAAGTATGTTGCATTAAGTGATAGAATATATGTGTGTGATTATGTTTACTCGTTATTCCTAACGTATGAAGTGTATTTTATTGTTTTTTTTTTTTTTGCTTATTAACCTCTTTGTCCGTCTCAGCGTACATTGCCAAAAATCTAGAAATGTTGTTCTAAATTATATTGTTCGCTGGGACGGACATCACCAAAGTTCGTTTAATTTGCGGTTATGGGTACTTTCTTATTTGTTGTGTTTATCTGCTTGTCAGCAGCACACACATGCGTCCATAATATTAGGCTTAGTTTCTAACGAGCATACTCTTTCAGATCCAAGTAGAAAATCAGACTCTGAATCTGAAAAGCATGATGAATGTCCTTCTATTTACTAACAGCAATTATTCCTCAACTGCTGTGGCTGAGCCTGTGGAAGAGATCTTGCGATATTCGAAGGACGAGAAGAAGAAAGTAGTAGTACAGTGTCCACAAATTGTGCGACAGTACAACAAACATATGGGCGGAGTCGAAATAGCTGATATGTTGATATCGCTGTACAAAACGCTATTCAAAATACGACGCTGGTACATGGGCATTTTTTGGCAATTACTGGACATTTGTGTAAACAATGCTTGGTTGGTTCACAGAAAAGCGAATGAAGGCAATCGTAAAAAGAAGATGGCACTGAAAGCTTTCCGATATGGTGTATAAGAGAATCTCATCTCTGAAAACCGTTGTGCCAAACGGAGCAAAAGCATAGCCCCAAAAATCAACACACCCCGTGCGGCCATGGCCTTCCAGTCCAATAAAGTACGACAATGTAGGTCATTTCCTACAGACCATGGAGGAAAGACGTTGTAGATACTGCCAAGAAAACTGTAGTGCACTGCATAAAATGTCAGACGCGACTTTGCTTTGCAACTGGAAAAAATGCCAGAAATTGTTTCTAAGATTTCCATACCAAATAAGATTAACTATGTAGTTTATTTTTTAGTCATAGGTTATTATATTCTTAATAAAATATTAAAATAGTTGGATTTATCATTTTGCCCTAATTTGATAATGTCCGTAAGACCGGACAGTTAAATCAGCAAGTCAGTTTTTACATATTTGGCAATGGCCGTTGTGGCAGACATTAATTTTTCGCGAAAATAAGTATATTATGTTTTTTTTATATTTTTTTTTCGTATGTTTTTACTCACTACTAAATAGATATTAACAAAATATAGGTATTTTTAACTTTTTTTTCCTTACCAAATTAAGGGTTAACCCTGACGTGATGGGGTTAAACGGACTCCGGATTCAGATTCCGCAACCCCAAAAACATAAAGTGCACCTCCTCTGATATCGGAGAAAATAATTTAAATTTTTTTGGGGGGCTGTGTAATTGAGTAAAAAAATATCCAAATTTCCAAACTTTCACATTTATATTATTTTAGGGACAAAAAATATACATCCATATCAGTTCAGCCGTTCTGACGCGATTAAGTAACAAACACCTAAAAATCCGGACTTTCACTTTCATAATATTATTTCCGGGATAAAAAGTAGCATAAGTGTTTTTTCAAACTATATTCTATATTTATGCGAAATTTCATCCAAATCCGTTCAGCTGTTCTAGCGTTCTAGCATATATCCGCTCAGCCATTATCGCGTGATTGAGTAAAAAAAAAACATCAAAACATTCAAAGTTAAGAAACTTTGAATGTTAATGATATTATTTCAGGGATAATAATTCTAGATTATATTCTATCTCTATGCCAAGTTTCATCCATATCCGTTCAGCCTTTCTCACGCAATTGAGTAACAAACACCTAAAAATCCGGACTTTCACATTCATAATATTAATTCCGGGATAAAAAGTAGCTTTGTCGGTACTGCCATTCTATCATGATGGAGTAACAAACATACGAAAACATCTAAATATCCAGACTTTTACGTTTATGATATTAATTAATAAGATAAGTATGTGCTTACGAATAGTATGAAATTCAGCTTAAGGGATAATAATAGGATTGCAAAAAAACCTCGTTTCGCTCCAGTGCCGGCCCGGCCTTTTGTTTCCTAGAAAAGATATTGCTACCTGAACTGACGGGCGAACTGGCTTTTATTGACAAAGGATGAAATGGTTAGTGTGAAAAAGAGAGCTTTTGTTATTAATTGTAGTACATGTTTATTTTTAATAGGCCTAACCGAGACTTACGGTTGGACTTATTTTGGCCTTGCTACGAATTATCGTCCTCGAAAGATATCAAAGCCATGCATAGCCATGTGTAATAACTTTTCAGAATCCCAATTAAATGCGACAAAATTTGTAATACAGGCTCACTTTTCGGTAGAGTCCTCTTTTTCCACAGTGGGGTTCGAAGTAAATTATCAAGGAGGGAACAATAGTGAACAAGAATTACGACAAAAGTTCGAATTTGCTAGGGTGCAAGTTATTAACAACAGAGGTGCATTCCGTAGGTTACGTAGGAATTTTATTAGTCGGTGCAGATTATGTATTATGGTCAGAGGTAGGAGTTTTGAGCATTTATTGTAAAATGTTTTGTTTTATTAAAACAATTCTTTCACAACCGTTGTTTTGTTTTTTCGTCCTAAACCGATATTAGAGCCACTCATGGCCATGTGTAATACCTTTTCAGAATCCCTATTAAATGCGCCAAAACTTGTAATACAGGGTCACTTTTCGGTAGAGTATTTTTTTTACACAGTGGGTTCCGAAGTAATTACAAAAGTTATGATTTGAGAAAAAAGAATTCATAAAACTTAATATTTTCTTTAACACACCCGATAAACAACCATAAATAGTATGTCTAACGCAAGGACTCATCTGTACCAATCTATTGAAAATTATAAAAAAGATACAGGTGTACATTTTTTCGAATTTTAGAAAGAATTAGTAAAAAAAGTCAATTTTCTCATAAAAACACAAAATAAATTATATCTCTGCAGGGGTTGACCTTAAGGACCCCCCGTAGAACAATTTTTTGCAGCTGATGACCTCATCTAACCCCTAGTTGCGTTTGATCCACGACTTTTTGGCCATCCTGTATATGTAGTGTATGCGTGTATATGTGTGTACACACAATACATACATATGTATTTATATATGTCTATGTATGTCTGTATATGTATATTTGTGTATATGTATATGTATATGTATACATGTATATATAATTTTTTTTCTTTTAGCGCTTTCTATTTTGATTACTGCTGCACCGCCTCTTGTTTGTATGTCTCTGTTTAGCCTTAAATCTGTTTAGACTCTGTTTAGACTTAAATGTCCAGAAAACGTTGTTGATGCAGACAGAAAAACATTGTTTGATAAATATTGGTCATTAGGCAACATAGAACTACGAGGATCTTTCATACGGAATTGCATGATGGAAATTAAGCCAAAGTACAAATATAGTAATTCTGCTAAACCTAGACTACCGAATAATGCATTTTATTTCACAATAAATAACACCCGAATTCGGGTATGTAAAACTTTCTTCATTAATACTCTGGGAATATGCGATCGTCAGATCAGAACAGTAAAAAAAAAAAGACTGACCCACAAGGATTCTTAAATACCGATACAAGAGGTAAGCACGACGTGTCAAGACAGCCTATAGATCCAGCACTCATTGAGAATATTAAACAAGACATAAACTCAATTCCAAGAATAGAGTCATTATTTGAGAGCAGCACCTACCAGAGAATACATCAGTAGGGATAGATAACAGTGGTAGAGCCACGCGGCAGCTTTTGCTGTCGCACGAATGGGCCGGCTCGAACCGGGGTGGTACCACGACCTCACAGAATTCCAGCGTGAAGTAGAGGTTTACCTCTGCGTTTCGCTTGGTGAGTGCAGGTGGCCGGAGGCCTTTTTTACTGGAAATGAGGCATTCCATCTTAGTCCTCACGGGTGACAACGCATTTGCATTTGAATTTGTAATAGAGGATAGATGTAGATGTCTATGGGCCGCAGTAACCACTTACCATCTGGTGGACAGTGTGCTCGTTTGTCACCCTTATCCTATATAAAAAAAACCTTAACTGACATCTGGAAAGATTTTGATAAAATTCAAAAACAAGAAGGTCTTCTTGTGACTATTGGGTCTACTATGAAATTTTTACAAAACAATTTAATGTTAGCTTTTTTCAACCGAAAAAAAGACAGATGTGATTTATGTCTAGACTATGAAGTTGCAACGGTGGATCGGAAAACAAAAATAAAAGATAAATACGATGAGCACCTTAAAGAAAAAGATTTGTGTCGCCAAGAAAAACGCCTAGACCGCCAAAACATCAATGATACATTCATTTGCTCTGTTTATGATTTACAAGCCGTCATGCAGTGCCCTACCGGAGACATTTCTTCGTTTTTTTACAAATCAAAACTCAATTTTCTAAATTTCACTATAGTAGAATTAATGGCTAAGAAATCAGAAATACCTAAAAAACGTAAAAGAAATGAAGAAGACAATGACAATGACATAGGTGCTTACAGTGACGTGTACAGCTACTTTTGGGATGAAGTGCAAGGAAACAGGTGAGCTTACGAAATAGGATCGTGTATTCTAGACTATCTGAACAACTTAAATGAACAAAATCCGAATAAAAATCTTCATGTCACTTTTTATTCGGATAATTGTTGTAGACAGAATAAAAATAAGTTTATAATAACGTTATATTCTTATGCAGTTACTCATTTTGAAAACATAGAAACCATCACTCACAAATACCTCATCAAGAGACATACGCAAAACAAAGGAGATAATGTTCATAGCTTGATTGAGAAAGAAGTTAAAAAAAAAACAAAAATGGTGGACCAATTTATGCACCATATCAATATGTAACTCTGATTAAAAATGCACGTAAGAATGGGAAACCTTTTACCGTTAAAGAGTTAACATACGAGTTTTTCACTAATTTAAAGGCACTTCAAGAACTATGGGGACATAATTTCAATGAAGATGATGATAAAAACAATGTTATTTTGAACGACGTAAAAGTTTTGCAGTTTAATAAAGCCGAACCATTTATCTTCTCTTAAAACTTCGTACAGTCAAAGTGAGTTCAAAAAGGTTAACATAAGGAACAAACGTAAGAAAATGATGAGTCCAGAAGAAATAACTGTGACCAAAGCATTTTAACAAAGACTAGAGTTAAGTGAGAAAAAATACTTGCGCGATCTCATTTATTTATAATCAGGCAACTAGGGCCCCATAGACATATAATTATATTAGTTTATTTATTAGTGTATCTTTGTATTTACATTTTAACCCTTTCCCGGGCATTGGTAAAATAGTTGCCACTCAGGTAAAAAAAATGTGTTTGAAAAAAAAAAAATTGAAATGTTGAAGACTTATTCAGTGCCTTTAATAAAATCCATAATAAAAAATACACAATAAATGTTGATTTTGACTAGATATACTTATTTATTTTTTATTAAATAAAAGTAAAACGGCTAAACGGGCAGTCTTTTTCGTCTTTTTTCGCAGGACACACCGTCGACGAGCCACGATTCACAACGAGATTCACAATCAAATCAAAATGATTTACCACAGATGTCGCCAGAAAATACAACTTGGCAACGAAATAAACGTCCTAAAATCAACCCTAATAAAGAGTTGATATCCGAAGCATTGAATATTACGAAGAATGTCTCCCAACAACCAAATGTGACAAAAGATGAGAATGGTTTATTTGGAGATTATATTGCGGGTCAGTTAAGACAAATGGATCGACAAATGAAAGCTATTGTGAGACATCGGATCAACAATATAATATTTGAAGCCGAAACTGGATATAGATCCGATACATTTACGGATTTTGCAAGACCACGTAGTGTTTAAAGTTCACACAGCCATCCAGGATACTATACAGCATCTTCACTTCAACAGACGGTTGTAAGCCCTTCTACAAATAACTTAACTTCTTCTGAATACTCTGCCCAAACAAACCCAGATCCACAAACAATTCAACCTTCGTCACTAGAAACATTTGCTGAAGAATACCTAGCTCTAAATCCTTCTGATAGTGTTATAAAGTAATCTTCAAAATATGTTATAAATATTTAATTTTCTTTTTGGTATAATAAAGGTAGCTATAGGTAGCCCCATTAAAGTTAAATTTAAAATTAGTGTTGACTATTCCCTTCACACGAGTAGAGCTTGACATATGTCCGAAAGGAATAGCAAGGTAGCAATTTTAGTTTAGTGACACTTCTACTGTTACCAATAGTTAATATCATGTTATTGGTTTACAAAAACACATTTCTTATTTTGTTTAAAACTTTATTATGCGAATCACAATAAAAGTGTATCTCACTATGTGTAATTTACGATTTTAGATTTAATGGATAATACATGGAACTAATTAATGATTAATAATAATATTGATTATATGAGTTGAGTTATTGGTTATATTGCCATTCTAATCCTCCGACACTAGAAAGAAAATAATGAGTCAACTCCACTCTTGTATCCTCAGCGGTCACTGTAGTATCCGAGGTTTGATTGTCTTCTCCTGACATATTATCTAAGCAACTGCCGTTTTCAAGATGTCTACGCCATTCACCGGGAAAGACTTCTCCTTGATTATTTTCAGTATCGTATTCGTTTTGCTGAGTTGCAGCGGTTCGTTTGATATAATTAAATAAATGTATACACGCCAAAGTTACAGTAGTAGCTTTTTCTGGGATTAGCTGAATAGGTCTATGAAAAATCTTAAATTTGTGTGTTAACTGCCCAAACACGTTTTCAACTACTCTTCGCCCTCGACATACGCGATAGTTAAAAACCCTCTTAGATGATCCCATTGTGTGATTACCATCATAAGCCTTTATAATATGGGGTTGCAGAGGAAACGCATCATCACCCAAAAAAAAAATACGGTACTGGTAGATTCCTTCCGGGTAAAGGGGTTTTATGTGGTATATTCAATTCATTATCATTTAACAATCGACCTAATGCTGAATTATTAAAAACCCCACCATCTGAAATCCGACCCTGACATCCCACATTAGCGTACAAAAAGTTGTAATCAGCATCTACTAAAGCAAAGAGCACAATACTGAAATATTTTTTATAGTTTATATAACCCCTTGTCTGTGCGTCGACCAGCAGTCGGCACGTCAAATTATTTGCGCGTCTGTGAGCCGACCAGCAGTCGGCATCGTTTCCTGTTTATGTTTTCGCGCTCTTTACGACGGAACTACGATGCGTTTTTTAGGTGCGACACTTGAAATCATAGACTAATAATATATACTCAGTGTCAAACTGCTTTACTGTTACTCTTTGCTCCGTAAAAAAAAAATATCGGCACTTCAAATTGGACGCTGTCAAACCAACCGACTCCGGTTTTGTCACGCCTTTGATAAGTTTTCTTGAATCAAATTTGTTGTGATTTGAAGGAGAAACCATGGAAAGGTAAGTACTTTCACATTTTTATTACTGGGAAACATATAATTTTGCTAATTTAATTGTAAAAACCAGGCCAAACCAACGACATAGCCGTCTAACGAACTATGAACGTACTTTTATTTCTGCAATATTTGGTCTAAAAAGTGAATAAAACCGTAATGTTTTGGAGAATTTAAGCTACTAATGTAATTAATTTGCAATGGATGACAATGGTAAACGTGTATTTAGCTTTGAAAACTTTAATTTTGGGTCTAAATACGTGAAGGTTATTTCTTTACCGTCAGTCGGCAGGGGCACAGACAGGGTTTTGGCAGTTGATGACGTCATAACGGCGGCATGTCGGGCATGCTAGAAATTATAGATACGCTTTTGTATTTTCTGTTTGAAGTTATTTTTAAATATTTTGCATGTAATGTTACATCACTTTTAATTGCATAAACATTTAGTTACTGTGGAGATATAGTGGAAGTTGCATACTTTTTTGTAGTATGTCATTTCTGTATGCTTTGTATGGTGTGCAATAAAGAATATTAAATAAATAAAATAAATAAATATAAAATATGGGAGCGAAAAAACTTAGCAGAATTTTTGTAATTTTTTATTTTTTATGTTTGCATCATGTAGAGGGCGCATATACTAACACTTTTTGTCGTAAAAAGTTTTGGGCTTGGATGAACCTGAGCAAAGATATTTAGGTATTTGAAGTACCAAGTAGGTACCAAGATAAAAATACAGCATTTTTGTTTCTTTTTTCTTCGTTTGCGTCGTGTCGGGGGGGCACCCAAACAAACAATTTTTTCCTGAACAATTTTGGACTTAGACGAACCTGGGCCGAGATAAAGGCATTTGAAGAGCGTCCAAGCCCAAAATTGTTTGGGACAAAAAGTGTTTGTTGCACGATGATAAATTTAAAAATAAATAATTTTATTTTTAACTTTGACAACCAATTTTTTTTTCAAAAAATTTCTCCAAAAATAATATTTACATATTTTCTAGACGTCTTATAGTAAGTTAAAAAAGTTACGCATGGACATTACTAAATTAGCTCTAAGGGCACCTTTTGCATTCATGTCTCGCGTATCTCTTGCATTTTTGTGTTTATTTTCTCTTTGGTTTGCATGCTTTTTGTTTTTGCTTTTTTCTTTAAAGAGGTGGACGTGGTCGTGCTCGTGGCCGTGGGCGTGGGCGTGGTGCGTACGCTGGTGGTGAAGGGGCGCATGCGCACACTGGTGGTGAAGGGGCGCATGCGCACACTGGTGGTGAAGGGGCGCATGCGCACACTGGTGGTGCGCGGACGCGTGGTGGGCCCACTAGCGGTGCTGGCCACACCGAAAGGCCTTCTGCTGTTGATCCGTAATAACAAATTTAACAACTAACAAGTTTCTTCGTTTTTTTTTAGCAACATTAATATTCTGCATTAATATTTTAGAGTTTACTGTGGCATGGTGGGGGAGTTGCCGGTGGGGAGGCCTCTAGAGCGGCCGCTGACTCAGCGGCGACCTCGAGTACTGCCTGCCGCAAGGCGAGGGTAAGCACTTCGAAGTTGGTTTTGTTACTCGATTCACGTGCAGGGCATTGAATTTAACTTTCTTTTTAGTCCCGTGCCGGTGTCGTTGTGGTCGTCCATGGACCTCCTCACCGGCAACCACCCGACCCAGCCGCTGAGCCCTCAGGAGGACCGAGCTGCAGCGGCCCAACCAGCAGTAGTTGATATGGAGCTTTGCTCAGTTCCTTCACCTGCTTTGTAAGTTTTTACTTATATTCATATTTTGAAGCTAAACTTTTCGTAACTGGTCATAAAATAACGTATTTTTAACACTATTTATGTTTTACAGACACGTTGAAGTTGGAGGGAGTGGAACCTCCACACCTAATCGGACTCCAACGTCCCGAAAGCGAAATGCGTAAGTTTTTCCTTTATTGCTTTATTAAATATTGATAGTATTTGACTTTGAACTGTTAACTGTTCGAATATAACTATTACGATAGAAATCAAAAAACAACATTATTTTTTCAGATCGGACCACAATGACATGGGGGCTAAACGGCGTCTGTGAGTGCCTATTAATAAATATATATTCTATGTGCAGAAGTGTCTACTTAATATTTTGATTCTTAATAATTTATTTTCTTCTTTTAGAATTACTTCCTCGTCATCTTCGTCGCGTCCTCTAAGGGATATTGAAATATCCAACGCCCTTAATTATGGTAAGGGAAAATAGTTTTGCTTTAGCTGCTAATAAAAATACAAATAAAACCCGTACTGTGTTCTATAAACATCAGCTCTCATGTTACTGATTCTGTTACATAAGTAGTAACTTAATACAGTCAATTATTTTTAGAATAATTGACTGTATTAAGTTACTACTTATGTAACAGATTATTTTAAAAAAAAACGTAAATTATTACAGTCGGCCAATGTGGTTATTTTATCTTATATTTTACAGGCAGCGACGAGGACTCCGAAGAAGATGGCGAAGAAGAAATTGGACTCCAATCCACCATTGTCCCCAGGGTGGTACAAATGTTCGCGGCATCGGAGGATGAGGGTGAAGGTGGGGAAGTAGACGCATTTATTTCTTTTTCCTGGCCTCCGACATCCAATGATCACCCACCTGTCCCTAACTCTTCCGGTCCCATTCCTTCCACATCCCATGTTCCTGATTATTCTGTTCCGCCTTCCTTACCTACCCATACTCCCTCGTCCCCATCCTGTCCCATGTCGGAGCCAGGAAATAAATTTGATTTTAAATGGAGGGGGTTCCCGCAACCTCAAACTCCTCCTGAGCTGAGGAGGGAACCGTTCTCCCAGATAAACTGTGGGCCCACGGTTCCATATGCGAGCCCATATGACGCATTTACTGCCATATGGGATCGCGATATAATGGAACACATTGCCATGGAGACGAATCGATATGCACAACAGCTTGCAACGGTCATGCTGGTGGACGGTTCGCTCTGTCCGAGCAGCCGCATCACCAAATGGAAAGACACCGACGTAAGTGAATTGCACGTGTATTTCGCTATAATCCTCGCTACCGGGATTGTGGTGAAATCACGTCTCGAGGAGTACTGGAACAGCACGCTGGACATTTTCAGTACCCCCGGGTTCACTGCGGCGATGACGTATGACCGCTTCATGCTGTTGAGCAAATGTCTCCACTTTCAGGATAATGACGGTTGCGATCCTGAACTGATGACACGGGCTCAGGCCAAGTTGTTTAAGGTGCAGCCAATTTTGGATCACCTTAACAACAAATTCCAACAATTATATGTTTTGGGTCAAAACGGGTCTGTGGATGAAAGTCTGACCATGTGGAAGGGTTGGTTAGATATTAACCAATTCATCCGCAACAAAGCAGCTACAGTAGGAATTAAAACATACGAGGTGTGTGAGTCCCAGACTGGTTACTTGTGACGCTTTGAAGTCCACGCAGGCCATGATACCTCCTCAGACCCACAAGAGGACAGTCCAGTTTCTGGGAAAGTGCCAGCTCTTGTGCTCAGACTTTTAAATGGTCTTGAGCATAAGGGCCACACGATTTGGATGGATAATTTCTACAATTCTCCCGCGCTTGCGCGAGAATTGAAAGTTCGGGGGTTTGACTGCGTGGGGACCTTACGAACGAATCGTCAGTTTGTTCCCATTGAGCTGACGAATCTTACGAAAAAAGACATGGCGATAGGTCAGGTGAACGGTTGCACTTCGGGGGATGTGGACCTCATCGTATACCGGGACAAAAACCGTGTGGCATTTGTCTCGACATACCATGGGCTAGCAACCGCGATGTGCGGCGATACACACAAGCCCACCGTCATAACAGACTATAATGTCTGTATGGGGGGGGGGGGTTGATCGCAAAGACCAGATGCTCGCCATGTACCCCATTGAAAGAAGGCGGAACAAAATCTGGTACAAAAAGTTTTTCAGGAAGCTCTTGAATGCTAGTGTTCTAAATGCCTACATACTCCACAAGGCACACCGCTCAATTTCTCACCGAAATTTTCGCCAAACTTTGGTGAGGGAATTGTTGGCAGCACACACACCACCAGCACCTACCCGTGCACTGCCGAACACCTGGCATTTTCCGGGGCAATACGATCTGCTCCCGGGAACAACACGGAACGAGCACCAGAGGCGTAGTTGTTCAGTTTGCAAAAAGCGAACATCAAGCTTTTGCAAAGCCTGCAACGTGCCCCTGTGTGTGTTTGGTTGCTTTGAGTCATATCACACTTCATATGTATATATATGTCCATGATCGGTAGCCATGTACATATATATACATATATTATGTGTATATTGTACATATTTGTACATATCGAACAATGGTAAATTATGACCAACCATGCTTGGGTATCAACATGCTGCCTAAACCTTCACCTTCAACCTACAAGCCGCCGGTTCATTTTACCTCTTGCTGTGATTCGTGAACAAAGCATGATTTAAAAATTATGTCATATTAAGTAGTATCCCAAGTGATTGTCATTATTAGACCCGTTATGTTTACTATAATGTTTCAAAATAATGAGGGTTACAAAAATCACCTAGTCATTATCTTGTTGAAGACAAGTCGTATCCACACTTTGCTAGCATGTATGAGGCTAAAATGTTTAGATATTTACTACTTTCATGAGCTTGATGTTTGAAATATTTCTTAGAAACAACTTGTTTTTTTTTGTTTAATTGATTACTAAATTTAATGTATATCTTGAAACAATAATTTCTTTTCCATTTGTAAGTAGATATTATCCAAAATAGACATGTTTTTAGAGGTACTAATTTTGGTGTCAAATTACATACCATCTTTGTTCCACTCATACTCAAATTTATATTGAATGTAACATGATTCTTTTATTTATATTTGTAGCTTATAAGCTTAAGTTGCTGCAAACAAAAGGTCTTTGTCCCATTCGCTCAGGGTCATTTTAGATAACAAGAAATGTGAGACCCTTTTTTGTTTACTTTAAGTGGAAGTATTTTTTTTGTAAATTAAGTGGAATTATTTTTTGAGAAAACTCAATATACTCTCAGGTAAAAGTGTCGCTGCAGAAGAAAGACTAAAGGAAAAGATATCGAAGAAATAACAAAAAAATCAAGTTTGGAAAGAATAGAAAGAGAAGACAGAAACAATAATGATAACAACAATAATGAAAGGAAAGAATTAGATAACAAAGCAGGCCAAAAAAAAATGCGGAAATTAAAGACAGGAAAATTACGATAATGTCACGGCTTACGAAGATTATTATGATAATAACATAAAAGAATTACAATGCAAAATACATAATGATATAGACATCAAAACTCTACCCATTCTCTTTTTTGATAGCTTATGTGAAGAGGTTACGATCAGTACGGGAAGAACTGCTGATGACATTATGGAGAGTAAAATAAAAATTATATCCAATGAGATAGTGAATGACGGTCAGTATAACAAAAAATACAAATTACCTATTATAAAAAAAGCAAGACTGTAGCGGTACAAGATCTTATTAAATTGCCAAGGAAAAACCTAATAAATAATTACTTCAATAATAGTGACGAAATATTAAAAGTTCTAGAACTGGATGATGTGAACTAGAAGACCTAGATAGTTTAATTTGGTAATCTTTAAGAATTTTAATTATTTTTACACAGTAGTAATGGTTCTATACAAATCTATAACGTAAGCTCAAGTTGATTTACCTGTGATAACTTTGTTATGATAATTGATAAGTTTAAAAGATTTATAATTATTTTTATATATATTTTTCGTCATATATTCGACTTTTAATTCAGAAAATTGATTTGTATTTTATTTTATTTCATTCAAATAAAAATACGAATAAACTGTTAAGTATCTTGTTTGATTTATTAAATAGTTCATTAACATTCCGTAAAAATTAAATCAGTTAAAATACAAGTATATTTATGTTTATAAATATAAATTGCTTAAATCACAGAATTTGAAATTCATTAATCATTTACAAGAAAAAACATTTTGAACACAGAACCTTACATTTTTGCATGTTGGATAAAAGTAATTTGTGGCAGCCCTAATAATTTTTCCATTTATCCCTTTACGCGTTTCTATTGACCCCAGTCCTTGGGTGAATAGAAATGGTAAATATTTTACAAATTTTCTACAAAATCTATGCTTATAGTTAAAAAAAAATATTGTTGTAGCTCTTTTTACATGGTACCGGACATGATATAAAATCACCTGAGGTAAAAAAAATAAGTTATTAACAACAAATTCTTTGAACAAAGTTGAAAATCATTGCTATTCACCCCGTTTTACGGTACCTTAACTTGCATAATCTGCACAGTTGGCAGCGAATTTACCCATATATGATGAGAGAAAATAGGTCGCAATACCAGTTTAATCCCATTCTTGGTACTGTGTACAATTTGATACTTCAAATTTTAGAAAATCCCGAGACCCTCTCAAATGAATTGTTCAAACTTTTATTGTTTAATATATCAGAAAATATACTAATATTTCTACCGAAAATACTATTTAATCACTTGCAATACCAAAAAGAGCTGTAGAACGCAAGATGCCGGACCGATTGAATGCGTCTACGCATCGCAAGGTAAGAATAGTCATTATTTATAATATTTTGTGCAAATTGTTTTCAAATGTAGTCTAATTCGCATAGCTTATTATATATTCTAGTCAAGCGTTATTTTCCAGTACTTATATGAATTGTAAGTGCATGTTATCTTTTGTGTTTTTCAAGTGTAGCAAATATGATGCATTGCCAGATGGCGAATATTCTAGATATATTTTACTACGTATCAAATATGTAACATTGCCTGATTTGTATAGATACCACTCGGGGTTGATTCCCAGACCACGGCTATAATAAGGCTACGATTAGATTGGCTGTTGTGGCCAAAATGTGGTCAAGATGACAATCTTATTACAATTATTTTTTGTTTTCTTCCGCAGCTACTTCCTCGCCTTATTATTCAACAACAAAGAAGAGCTCGGCAACTCGTAGCTCTTGTTCCGAAGACGAGAGCAAAATCGAATTTGAACGAAAGTAAATCATCTGAGGATGAATTTCAGTACTACACCCGCCCTACGGACTCCGACAGCAGTTCACCACATCCATCACTGCCATATTCAATAAAAAATTTAAATCTTCTCCAAAATGACGATATTGAGGTAAATGAAGTGGTTGCTTCATCATATTTGGTACTACAGCAACTGTCATCAATGTCATTACCATTAATCAATCCTTGTTCGGCATCAATTTTTTCGCCCAATCCATCAGCAACTGAGACTAGTTATTGGTCCGTTACTTCCGTTTACCATTGTCACCATCTATACTGGCTACTCCCTCACAAGTACCTTAACCAAGAGTTAGAAACTTCGAGCGGCGTAAACAGTTACCGCCGCCGTCGCCATTGTTTGCACCTTCTCCTTCAACAGCTACTCGTTCAAAGAGGCCTAGACTTGTCATAGTAAAGCGCATAGTAAAATCCTGTTTGGATAACTTTTTAACATCTATTGAGCTGATACTATATTTACGCAATGAAGGCGGCATTTTTGCAACGGGTACAGTCCGAGCAAACGGTCTCCGAGAAGCGGAGAAAAAACTACCCACGGATAAAAATCTAAAAAAAGGGTAGAGGATCTCATGCACAAGTCGTATGCAATAAAAACAAGATTGCGGTTGTCAAATGTGTTAATGCTGTAGGTACTTTTGTGGATGCGTATTCTACCCAGACTGTGATTCGTTACAAGAAATAAGAAGGTAGAAAAGTACCAGTGACTTGCCCCAATTTAACAAAAGAATATAGAATTAACAGGGGCGGTGTTGATCTCGCCGACATGTTGGTCCGCCTATATCGTACGCCATTCCGAGGCCATCTCGTTGGTATTTACTTATTTATTACTTAATATAAACAATTTCTCGCTTCTATATCGCCGTCAAAGAAAAGCCAGAATGGATATAAAAAAACAAAATTCACTAAAAACTTTAGGATGGAATTTTTTTAAAAGCCTACGGAGTTATTAAAGAACTGATTTGTGCGATATCAGCAGGCCTGGCATGAAATCAACCAATACTATACAAAAGCCAGCAGCTGAAAGACCACCAGAAGTCGTTCAATACGATCAAGTTGCTCCATTATAAAATTATAATAACCAGCAGAAGAAGATATTGCACAAAAGGACTGACAATTTTTTTTTGTCGAAAATGTAATTTAAGGTTGTGCTTATTGCCGTAACGCAATTGTTTCATGGAATACCATACTAAAAAATAATACTTTGTTTATTTATTTATATTTTATTTTTAATTGTAAGACGACATATTTTTGACTTGATTTTTATGATTGATCTCAATTTACCAATAATTTAGATTAAAATATAAAGGCTGTTACTTTGAATTAGGTCGAGTATTGTTTGGGTATAGTATTATAAAATTAAACACGTATGGTTTGTTCAACGATCTATTGGACACTAAATGAAAGTAAGAAATATGAGCGCTATAACCAAATACAGAGCTAGTTATAGTAAATACATTACTTAGTCAAACACCGCCCACCAAAAGGGCCTTAAGACCTTTTCTAAATGAACAAATTAATAACACAAGTGAAGTAACTAAAACAATAAATGCTACTAACAATGTTTATATCTTAAGTTATTTCATGCTTCTCTTTAAAATAAGCTTCAATTTAAAACTTTACAATTTAACATTACTATTTAAATAATGTTAGTTTATAAAAAGCTGTTACTAAATATAAAACTTAAAACAAACAAACTAAAACTTCACACTAATACCAATTTGATACTTAGTTACATAAAATAATGCACAGAATACAATTTCAAGTTATGATATTAAATTTAAAATATTAATCTTTACTCGAAATCGGTAACGCACATAAATTTGAGATGGATCTCTGAGTTAATTTACCATTATAACGCACGGTATACACCCGTGTTATGTTGTCTTGTCCAGGATGTTTTTTACTTATACGTGCCAGAGCCCACTTACTTGGTAGGGGGCAAATTTTCATCTTTTAGCAACACTATATCACCAACTTCAAACTCAGGTGTTGTCTTTAACCATTTAGGTCGCTGATTAAGTCGGGACAAATATTCAGTCTGCCAGCGTTTCCAAAACGTTTGAACCAGTCTTTGAGTATGTTGCCATCTGGATAACAGACTGTAGTTCTCTGTAGTATAATTGCGGTCTGGTATCGTAACTGGTGCTTCTCAAATTATGAAATGTCAAGGGGTGAGTACTTGAATGTCATCGATCGTGTCCACATCTGTGGATATCGGTGTCAAAGGCCCAGAATTCAGACATGCTTCGATTTGTGTAAGCACTGTCATGAATGCCTCGAATGTTAAGTTCGATGTCAGTGTTTTTCGTAAGTGCTGCTTGACTGATTTGACACCAGCCTCCCAGAGTCCTCCAAAGTGTGGTGTGTATGTTGGTGTAAAATGCCATTGCATGCCATCACTTGCTAATTGATCTGCTATGTGTCCAGGCATTTCCAGTCCTGCATCTCTCCACATTTGAACTAATTCCTTATTGGCTGCAACAAAATTGGTTCCGTTATCTCTCCAGATTTCATTACATCTTCCTCTTCTGGCAACAAAACGTTTGAATGCTGCTATAAATGCATCAAATGTTAAATCGCTCACCATCTCTAAATGTATCGCCTTTACTGCCATGCAAATAAATATGCAAATGTAAGCGTTCCTGCTTTTAGCTCCTCTTCCTTTAGAATTTAGCACATAAACTGGACCAGCAAAGTCGACTCCACTTCGAGAGAATGGACGCGTTGGAGTCACACGAGGCTCAGGTAAATCACCCATCAATTATTGTCTGATAGTAGCTCGTTGCCGTGCACAAGTAAGACATCTTTGTATGTACTTTTTCACCAAACTCTTGCAGCCTATGATCCAGTATTTACTCATGAGGTATGCAAGCATAAGTTTAATTCCACCATGCATTGTTTTTTGGTGTGCATCAGCCACAACCAGTGTTGCGAAGGTGTTTCTCTTGCCTATGATTATAGGATGTTTTATGTCTTCATCGGCGTGTGCGTTTCCTAATCTGCCGCCCACCCTGAAGATATTCCGTTCGTCAATGTATGGGCTTAGGGTCTTCAATATGCTCGTGGTATTCACAGGCTTGTAGTCCTTTATTCTTCTTATCTCGTCTGAAAATTCTTCTTGTTGTACTTGCCTTATACAAATATCTAAAGCATTTTGCATTTCTTCTACAGTTAATTCACAGTCTAGAATTTTTAGATCCCTCTTCATATTTAGAAATTTTTTACAAATGACTATTACTCTCAACAGCTCCGTGAGTGTATCATATTCTTCAAATTTAATTTTTTTTTCTCACAATCTGTAACATGAACATAGGACTGTATGGCTTTTTTGCTTTCCATTTGTGTAGATGGTATTGAAGGTCTAGTAAACTCAATATGTTTTTTGGCGAGCCAAGTTGGTCCTTTCCACCATAACGTTTTCTGTTGTAGCTCTGATGTTAAAGCACCTCTTCAAGCTATATCAGCTGGGTTCTCTGACGACTTCACATGATACCATTGGGAGACGCTTGTTTGCTCCAGTATTTCCATTACCCGGTTCGCAACAAATGGCTTCCACCGGTTTGGTTCCCCACAAAGCCATGATAATACAATTGTTGAGTCCGTCCATGCAAATACATTTTGTGATGGAATTCTCATAGCGTGACTTACTTTATGTAATAATTTGGCTACCAGAGCTGCTCCACTTAGTTCAAGTCGCGGTAAAGAAATGGTCTTAACAGGAGCGACTCTCGTCCTCGCGGCAATAA
Organism: Parnassius glacialis; assembly: GCA_033319125.1. Classification (NCBI taxonomy): domain Eukaryota; kingdom Metazoa; phylum Arthropoda; class Insecta; order Lepidoptera; family Papilionidae; genus Parnassius; species Parnassius glacialis. Next base: position 21,044,185 of record JAVANC010000014.1, on the reverse strand, counting down.
TGTGTGTTTTTGTATCGCCAGTTTTTGCCAGTACTCGGCAATATACTACAGCTGCGTATGCCCTCACAGAATCATCGCAGAATCCATGTAATGTAACTCGATCCTTTTCATTATTTAAGATGTTCACCCAACGTTGGACTCTTATTTTAATGACATTTTTTAAATCTTCTCTTATGATTGTCCATTCTCTTTTCAGCTCTTTATTTATGTCTTGGTCCCAACCAACTCCTTCTAGCCACAATCTCTGCACAAGTATCTTTGCTCTAACAATTACTGGTGCTATCCATCCAAGCGGATCAAAGAGTCTTTGTAAATCTGACAGTATGGTTCTTTTTGTAATATCTTTTGAGATAGGTTCCAATTGCAGTTGGTAACGAAAATTATCTTCTCCAAGATTCCATGTTAGGCCAAGGGCTTTAATGGTGCCATCTAGTTTCAGATCAAGGCTAGCCTTTGTGGTGATTCGGTCTGGATCTATCGATTTTAAAAACTCAGGATCATTTGATGCCCATTTCTGAAGTTCAAATCCACCTCGTTCAAGAATTGTCATGATTTGTTTGCTAATACGGGTTGCTTGTTCTGTTGTGTCACAGCCTGAAGTCAAGTCATCAACGTAAAAGTCTTCACGAATAATTCTGGCAGCTTCAGGATATTCTTCACCCTCATCATCTGAGAGTTTCATTAAAGTTTTGACAGCCAGGTAAGGCGCACATGCTGTACCAAATGTGACTGTTTTCAATCTGTAATCTTTAACATCCCCTGGCTGGTCACCAGTTCTGCCTGAGGTGTTACGACGCCAGAGTATTCTGTGGTAATCTGTATCCTTCTTCTCCAAGAGAATCATTCTGTACATTTTCATTACATCACTTACAAAGCATACCTTATGCATGCGCCATCTCATTATTATGCTTCGCATATCTTCCTGCATTTAAATGATGAGCTCATGACTGGGCCAGCCCAGTCATGAGCTCATCATTTAAAAATATGCCATTATTTACTTTGCACGACGCGTCAAATAACTCTGATTTTAGTTGTCTCCTTATCTCTTCGAATAACGGCATGATGTGGTAAATAAACAAAACGATTGTTTACCTCATCTTTTGGAACTTCTTCCATATGTCCCATTGCTAAGTATTCTTCTAATACCTTGTCGTACTCTTCTTTTAAATCCAGTGTTTTATGCAGTCTTTTTTCTTGCTGAATCAAGCGCTTCATTGCAATTTCTCTCGAATTTCCATCCGGTGTAACAATGTCATTAGAACGAAATGGAAGTCTCACAATGTATCTTCCCTCGCTGTTTCTTCTATAATTTTCTTCATAGAATTTTTCACATCGTTTTTCTTCCTTTGTGTGCTTTCTTTTTGAATCTTGATCTATCTCCCAAATGCCCTTTAAGAAATCTTCTGCTATGATCTGATGATGCATAACCAGTACCGACTCTGCTTGTTGTATTCTATCTTCTATATTCCCAAATAAAATCCAGCCAAGGTTTGTTTTATGAGCGCATGGAGACCCTGGTGGACCCTTGATTAATTAACTTTCCACTATACGTGCGTATACGTCAACACCCAGAAGCAGGTCAATAGAACCTGGATTGTAGTAGTTTGGGTCAGCCAAGTCTAACCCATCTAGGTGAGGCCAATTGCCTTTCTTGATTATATGGGAAGGTGTTTTAGTTGTAAGTTGTTTTGACATAACATAAGTTCTGACTTCTAGGTTGAAAGCTTGTCATCTCGACTCTAAGTTGATCTGAACTACTTGTTTTAATCTTTTTTATTTGATCCCACACCAATGACTGTACCCCTAATTGGATATCTCGTAGCCTTGAGTAGTTGCGCAGCACGTTCTCTTATGAAGCTCGCTTGGGAGCCTTGGTCAATTAATGCTCGCAGCGTAGTCATGTAATTGTATTCACTTCTTACTCTTACAATTGCTGCTGCAAGTAATGCTGTACTTTCCTTGTTAGAACTGTGCGCAACCACTGTAACGCTTTCTTTCTCTCCTTCATTCTTCTCCACGTTTGTATAGCCACTTCAGGTTGTTTTGTGCGTACCTTATCATAATTGCCTGTTTTGTTACTTTCACTTAAGTTGCTTTCCTTGTTTTCGTGAAGAAGGGAATGGTGGCGCCTTCTGCATAATCGACAGCATGTTGGAATACGACATTGCCTTACAGTGTCCAGATGAAAGGCAGTTGAAGCACAAGTTGTTAGTTTTAATAAATTCGCTTCGTTGAAGTGGTGAATGTTTCCCAAACTCCTTACAATGGCTAAGTGTGTGATTTTCATTGCACATTTTACACTTTTTGCAGGTTTCAACATTGGTTGTAATATGATACGACTTCTCTCGCTGGATGACATTATTCAATCTTTGTTTTGTCGGTTCTGTGAGCTCCAACTTGCGAAAACGGCTTTCTAAAAATTTACGAAAGATATGAGATACGAGTGACGGAAGAATATCTGGATCTTGGCAATTGTTGCTAACGTGTTCTTCCCAGTCTTTATGCGTCTCAGAGTCTAGTTTCTGCACTGTCACAAATATTATCATAGGATCCCAGTTTTAATATTTACCTTCATGTTTTTGAACTGATGCAAACATTCGAACGTTGTATCTAGCAAACTCTTGATATGACTTGAAGAATTAACGGTCATCTTCTTTTGTGAAAAAAGTTTTTTCATAACAGCGTTGATAGTTATTAGTTTATTACCATACCGTCTTTTTAATATGTCCCATGCTTGTTCATAGTTCGAATCTGTTACTTGTACATGTTTTAATATAGATGCAGCTTCCCCAGTAAGGCTTGTTTTCAAATAATGAAATTTTTGTACATTATTTAGCGTCTCGTTAGTGTGGACAAGTGTATTAAACAAGTCATGAAACGATAACCACTCTTCATAATGCCCACTATAGGTAGGTAACTGTATTTTGGGTAACACTACACGAGTTTGTTGAGAGTTACTTGATATTGTTAACGGAGCACTGTTACTAACTTGTTGGGATACTAACAAATCTTTAAGCTCAGTTTTCAAAGTAATGTATATTTCTTCATGGTCATAAAACTCCTCCTTCACAATGTACGGTATTTGATCTCTTTTTTCCCTCGGTATATTGCATATAATTAGGTCGTAAGCTTCTTTATAATCGCACCAGTATTCTTCTAAACATTTAAGGCGTGATTCAACATAATTTCGTGTTAATCTTGCTTTTGGGCACTTTTTCAGGTTAACTTGTGTTTTATTCATAATGAGTGCAATGTTTTCCACTTTAGTCAATGCTTTTCCACTTCCGTAGCCATTATAATACACAAAGTAGACAAAAATAACTTCAAACGCAGCAAAGTAATGAAATGAATTAGTTTTTAAATTATATAACTTGTTAACAAGTCGACCCTTTTTCTAATATTTTGTTCTCGGGCAGCCGCTTACGGAGCAGGTAAACGTCGCTGGATCCGGCTCGAATTTGGACCATGTGTTACTTTGAATTAGGTCGAGTATTGTTTGGGTACAGTATTATAAAATTAAACACGTATGGTTTTGTAATGTAGGGTAAGCTTATTGTTAGCATAAGGAAGGTAGTTTGTGACCTCTCCCTCTCTCGCAATAAATGGTTGAACTGTACGGACGTGTTTTCCTTTGTCTCACTGGCGACGAGGATTTTAATGGTGAAAAAATCGGCGAAAAATACGTGAAAATAGAAAAGACGGAAAATTTAGACTGCGAACAATCAGCGTGCAAAATGTCGATCGGAAAGATTAGTGAGTTTGACGTGAAAACCGGTAACTGGACTGCTTACGTGGAGCGGCTAGAAATGTATTTTGTGGCAAATTCAGTGAAGGACGAAATTAAATTGCCGACCTTGATCGCGGTTATGGGGGAAAGTGCGTATGAACTGTTATCCACCCTCGCGAGTCCTAAGAAACCTGCGGAACTTACGTATTTGGATGCAGTTGTACTATTACGTAATCATTTGCAACCGAAACCGTCTCCAATGGCGGAACGTTATCGTTTTAGGCAAAGAAGACAAACAGACAGTGAATCGATCAGTGATTACGTGGCGACATTAAAGAAACTATCTAGACATTGTGAATTCGGTGCAGTCCTACAGGACAATTTACGGGATCAGTTGGTGTGCGGACTTCGAAGTGACGTCATACGGCAGAGATTATTCGCGGAAGAAAAATTATTGTCCTATGACAAGGCAGTGATTTTAGCGGGATCGCTGGAGGCAGCGGAGCGGGACGCGGCGCTTGTGGAGTCGGGCGCAGCGGTGACGTCATCGCAGGCCGCGGGTCAGCTGCGCGGCGAGGGCAGCGGCGGGGCATACGGGGGGCTGAACGCCATGCGCGTCGGCCAGCGAGCCCGCCATACCCGGCACAGCGCAGTGGCGGGAGGCGGTGGCGGCGGCGTCGGCGCAGGCCGCGCGGAGGTGCGCGGTTCGCTATGCGGAGCTTGCGGAGGTATTGACCATGTTGCCAGCGAGTGCAAGTTCAGAACCTACATATGCAGCAAGTGTGGCGTGATGGGCCACTTACGACGCGTGTGTTTCACAAATAACCAGTCGGTGGCGCCAGGCGCCTACAACGGAAACGCGGCGAATGTACAGGGCTTTGGAAAGAAAAGCCGGAACAGCGGTCGCGGAGGACATAATCAGAGACCGAAAACAAATTATGTCAATGCAGACGATGGGGCGACATTGAGTGAGTACCACGAGGCACCCGAGGAAGAACCGGTGATGCAAATGTCGCTGTCACAGTACAAGCCGGTGAGTTTGTGTTTATTAGTGAGTGGACATAACTTAAACATGGAAATAGACACTGGCTCGGCGTTGTCGTGTATTAGTAAAACCACGTATGAAGATACATTTAATCATTTACCATTATTACCATGTGATTTAGCACTAACCTTTTATGATGGAACAAAAATAAAGCCATTAGGTTACTGCGAGGTTAATGTGACATATGGGCGGTCTAGCAAAGTTTTAGACTTATATGTTATTAATAACGGTACTACTACTTTATTAGGCAGACAGTGGTTGTCAGAACTTGATATCAGCGTACCAAAATTTAATGTAAACAGGTTAAACGAATCAGCCATGAATGTATCTTATGCAGTAAATGAATTGTATTCCAGCTATGCTAAGTTGTTCGACGGCGGGCTGGGGCGCTTCACGGGTGGGCGAGCTCGGCTGGCGGTGCGTGCGGACGCGGCCCCGGTGTTCTGCCGCGCGCGGCCGCTGCCTTACGCGCTGCGGGAGCGCGTGGACGCCGAGCTGGACGCCATGCTGCGAGCGGGCGTCATTGAGCCCGTCGAGTGCTCGGACTGGGCGACTCCTCTCGTTATTGTCAATAAATCGGATGGAGCTATTCGAATATGCGCGGATTACAAGGTAACCCTCAATCGTGTCTTATGTGTCGACAAGTACCCAGTGCCTAAAATTGACGACTTATTGTCGCAATTAGGGGGAAGTAAATTTTTCAGCAAAATAGACTTATCATAGGCATACAATCAGATCGAGCTTGACGATACCAAAAAGTACACAGTAATTAACACCCATCGCGGTTTGTTTATGTATAACAGACTTGATTTCGGCTTAGCATCCAGTCCGGGAATTTTTCAAAGAATAATGGTTAACTTGTTAAAAGATATCGAGGGGGTCGTAGTATTTTTGGATGACGTTTTGATCGCTTCGGACACTATCGAAAACCATATACATACTTTACGTAAAGTGCTAGATAAATTGAAAGAGTACGGTCTTAAATTAAAAAGGGAAAAATGTGAATTTTTTGTAAAAAAAGTGAAATATTTGGGTTATGTAATGAATAAAGAGGGAATCCACCCCGATCCTGACAAGATAGAATCGATTCTGTTGATGTCACCACCCAAAGATATTTCGGAACTTCGGTCATTTTTAGGAATGGTCAATTTTTATAGCCGTTTCGTGACCAATTTGAGTACCATTTTACAGCCACTTTACGAACTACTAAAAAAAAACTCGACATGGAAATGGGGTAAATTAGAACAGCAGGCTTTCACTGTAGTGAAGAGACGTTTGAGTGACGCGGTCGCGCTGAGCCACTACGAGCCGGGCGCGCCGTTAGTGGTGACGTGTGATGCCAGCGCGCGCGGGCTCGGCGCCGTGCTGGCGCAGCGCGACGCGGCCGGCCGCGAGCGCCCTGTCATGTGTGTGTCGCGCGCGCTCACCGCCGCGGAATGCAACTACAGTCAGATACAAAAGGAGGCGTTAGCTATTGTATTTGCTGTGAAAAAGTTTCACCAGTATATTTACGGGCGACGGTTTACATTGCGGACGGATCATAAACCGTTAGTCACAATATTCGGTCCACACCAAGGTATTCCTAGCATGACGGCCAGTAGATTACAGAGATGGGCTTTAATATTAACAGCTTACGATTTCGATATCGAATACGTCTCAACTAATGATAATGTGGCGGATGCATTGTCGCGAATGATTTCTACCCATAAAGAGAGTAGGTCGGAGGAAAATCGAGAATTTCCGGAACAAACTTATTTACATTTCGCGTCAGAGGCCTATTAATAGACAATAATAGTTTAAAGCGGGAAACCGCGAGGGACGCGATACTAGGACGGGTCCTCGGTTATATACGGGACGGCTGGCCGCAAGATATCGAAATAGAAGATCAAACCATACTTTCACAGACAAAAAGAGTTATACGAGGAACTGGGGTGCGTCATGTGGGGTCACAGAGTAGTGGTACCTTCTAGTTGCAGGGAGAAAGTTCTCGCAGAGTTACATGAGGCTCACATGGGGATCACCAAGACGAAACAGTTCGCTCGCAGCTACGTGTGGTGGCCGGGGATCGACGAGGCGGTGGAGGCCGTGTGCCGCGCCTGCTCGGTGTGCGCGCGCGTGGCGGACGCGCCGGAGCGACACGAGCCGCGCCCGTGGTTGTGGCCAGAGCGCCCGTGGTCGCGACTGCATCTCGATTTTTTAGGGCCGATAGGGGGCGTTACTTACTTAGTCACCGTGGACGCTCATTCTAAATGGGTCGAAGTCACTGCTATGAGTTCCATTTCGGCAAAAAATTTAATAAGCAAATTAAGGGAAATGTGGGCTAGATTCGGTCTGCCAAGACAGATAGTGAGTGACAACGGTCCGCCATTTACTAGTCAGGAATTCCAGTTATTTCTTAAGGATAACGGTATAGAACACATATTTTCAGCACCCTATCACCCGGCTTCGAATGGCGCAGCTGAGAATGCGGTTAGAATGAGCAAGCGGGTTATAAAAAAGGCACTGGTACAGGGTGTGAATATCGATATCGCGCTTAATAGGTTTCTACTCGTATATCGTAACACCGAACACTGTACTACCGGTGTGAGCCCCGCGAAATTATTACAAGGTCGTTCACTGCGCACACGCCTCGACTGTCTGAAGCCGGAGCTGGGGCACCGCGTGCGGCGCGAGCAGGCGCGGCAGGCGCGCGCCGCGGGCGGCAGTCGCCGGCAGTTCGCGCCGGGAGACCGCGTATGGTACCGCGATTATCGTAACTCGGTTGTAAAATGGTTAAAGGGAGAAGTACACTCCAGACTAGGAGAAACGGACTATAATATTCTAGGGGCTGATAAAGTCTTTATTCATAGACATGTCGACCAGATAAGACCACGATCGGGGGAGCCGGATAGGGAAGGGGAAGACCGGGATGTTTCAGAAGGAGGAAGAGGTTCATTATCACGTTCCTATCTAGTGTATCCGAATGGCTCCTCTCCAGTGGTGGAGGAAGAGGCCAGTTCAGAGTGGCAGAGAGGCCGCGGCCGGGTCCGCGCCCGCCGCGGCGTCCCCGCGCCCCCCGCCCGCCCCGCAGCCGGCGCCCGCGGCTCCGAGCCCGGCGAGGGAGCGCCCCAGCCCGCTTAGAACTCGTAGGGCCCCGCGACGTTATGGATTTGATTTTGATTAGTTGTAAGTTAGTTAAGTGATATGTGCTTTATTTTATATTAGTTTAAGTACGTTTAGAATAAGGGTGGAGGTGTAATGTAGGGTAAGCTTATTGTTAGCATAAGGAAGGTAGTTTGAGACCTCTCCCTCTCTCGCAATAAATGGTTGAACTGTACGGACGTGTTTTCCTTTGTCTCAGGTTTGTTCAACGATCTATTGGACACTAAATGAAAGTAAGAAATATGAGCGCTATAACCAAATACAGAGCTAGTTATAGTAAATACATTATTTAGTCAAACAAAGGCTCTTTTTTATGTTAATTTTTATACGTATATAGTAGTACAAAATAATTATGTTTTATTTTTTGTTATATCACTGAGAATGTTGACATTTTAGGTTTTGTTTTGTTACAATTATATGTAAAACTCATTTATTAACTTCACTCAAAAACTGGCAGTGTAGCAAATTAGATACGTAGATTTCATAGCGTTGATTGTTAAGGGCCTGGCAATGTATCTAACCTGGTAATACGCTCAATAAATGTTGAATTACTTATATTATATATTTTTTATTATTTTTAATCCCTTCAATAACCACCCAAGAACATATTTAAGATTGTTTTTTTTTTCAGAATTTCTAAAATATTTTTTGCCAAGTATAGGGTTAAAATAAATTATTGGACAGGAATACTAAACGGAAGAATCATAGGCCTCTATGAGTAGCCGGGTAAACTGAATTGGGCAAATTACATATTTAGAATTTCTGTAAAACAAACTGGCCTATTTATTAGATGAGCCACTAGCCATGCGGCGGCGAAGAATGTGGCTCCAAAATGATGGTTGTCCTGCACATAACCCCGTCCAAGTAAGGAGTTACTTAAACGAAGCCCACCGTGACCGATGGATCGGCCGAATGGAGCCGTTATTGTGGCCACCATGATCACCTGATCTTAACCCATTAGATTTTTTTTTATATTCTACTAAGCCAGCGTTTATCTACGATCCCACCTGATGGTAAGTGGTGATGTAGCCTAAGATGGTGAAGCGCACTGACTTAACAAAAGCCTATTCACTCTTGCCTTGAAGTTTAATAGTTTTCATACAATGACAACACTAATTTATTGGAGTCAATGTAGTTATCCGCGCATCAATTGTCAGTTTCTAAAATGGCAGCGCGCAAGAATACTGTGTCATGGCAAGGGTAAGCATTTATTACAATTTTTATTATTTATTCATAAATTGAAAGATTATAAAATAGATATTTGTATTGATAAACTAATAGACTAATTAAATATTAGTGATTTTTCACAATATTGGCGTTATATTAACTGCTAGGCTTGCGATTTTTATGCCGTCCGATTTATCGGACGCTATGCAAAGCGGATATTGCATGTGATGTTTTTTTATTATTTTGCAGTTTGACGGTGGATGAAATTCTATCCGCTTTAGAATGTGATGAAGAGAGTGATTTTGTAGAAAATCGAATTTATGTGGAGCCTCCGATCGAAGATGGCCTTACTGACGAAGATAGTGATAGATCAGACGAAGAACACGAATGTAATCTAAACCATTTAGGACGTAGATTGCTTCAAAATAGGTGTGAACTACAACGGGTACGACGAGCTGATGAAGATGGTGGTCATCTTTCTACATCTATGGGCAATGGCTCAAATATTACAGTTTCATTACAGGATTGTTTATTGAGTAGTTCTGGTAGCGAAGATGACGAGCCCCTTTCTTCTCTTTCATCTCGCAATAGGCCAACGAAGTCTGCTCCTCCGGCTAAAAAGAAGAAAGCTACGGTGTGGAAAAAAGAAGAGCCTACCTTTTCCTGTAGTGATTTTGTCTCACAGCAAACATCATTACAAAGCAGAACTTGTAAAGATCCATTACAGTATTTTCAATTATTTTTTCACGAAAATTTAATAAAACATATCGCCCAGCAAACCAATATACAGGGTATTTTTGGAACGCTCCCGAAAACTAAGACAGGCGACAGCACCAAGTATACCTTTGATCATGGATCACAAATAAATTCGATCCTGATGAAAAAAATTCATATTTTTACAACGTTTTATTAGATTTATTCACGCGCCATCATGTTAGTACAGTTAAATGAAACGATAATTTCATAAAAAAAGTCATGAAAATACTAAAACATAAAACCAGCAGTGGAATAACTGAATTCATATCAGCTGATTAAAGGTCAATGTACCGCTCGCTAGTTGCGGGCCATACCACAATACCTAATAATTTACAACACTTGTCTAAATACCTAAATCTACTTAACCTACTATTTTGCCACTGTGCTTGTCTCCACGTAGCCACTTTAACCCGAATTTACAGGTTAAATAACCCAAATAACTGGTTCGATTCCCCGCTAATAAAAAATACTTAAATGAAATGTAACCAAGGTTGGAGTCATGCGTTTTTATTCATCGTGTAGGTATGTTTATTATTCTCATGTATTCAGTTATGTACCTATTCAGATTAGTCCAGTACTAAGTTATTTAAAAAAAATTGTTATGAAACAGCTTACCGCTCTAAATCCTCCGTGGTCTTATGAGATACGGCTCAAATTGTGCTCCATTCATTTCAAGGCAGATTTGGGCTCGGTGTTTCATCTCCTCATGCAGACGGGGCATCATCGTGTGGTCTTCGACACAGTCCGTACGTAGTTTGTCGAAAACATCCACGATCCTTTGGCGCATTTCATCAGCACTATCACACTCGCGATTAAAAACCCTTTCTTTCACATACCCCCACAGAAAGAAGTCCAACGGGGTCAGATCTGGTGAGCGAGGTGGCCAAGCGTGTGGCCCTAGTCTGCCGATCCAACGATCATCAAATAACTCATTGAGGCGCTCACGGACGAACCTCACGACATGTGGAGGGGCACCATCATGCTGGAACCATGTGCGGCGATATTCAGCCAACGATAGGTCGTCTAAAATGTCCACCAACTGTTCATTTATGAATTTCAGGTATCGCTGTCCGTTAAGTCGCTGTGGAAGAAACACTGGTCCTAATATGCGATTCTTAAATAAACCTGCCCATACGTTAACCGACCATCGGGTTTGGTGCCCGGTTTGTCGAACAGCGTGCGGGTTAACCTCGGAATACACGTGTGTATTTCTTCGGTTCCACAGGCCGTTTCTGGTAAATGTCGACTCGTCCGTCCAGATGACGTGCTCAATGAAACCAGGCACACATTGTTGTTGGTCTAATAACCAACGGCAGAAGATTCGCCGGCGGTCGTGATCGCCGGTAACTAACGCTTGCACTTTATACACTTTATATGGGCGCATTCGGTTACGCTTTAACACTTTGTGAACTGTACAGTATGATACACTAGTTCCATCCCGATGTCTTAACAATTTAGCGATACTTCGTGTACCTAGGTTTGGATTCCGGCGAACGACATCTAAAATGCGCTCCTCGGAGTGAACAGCCACTTGACTTCCACCTCCTGCCGCTACCAGAGCAATGGGCCGATTTTCCAACACTCGCTGAAAAGCTGCTGTTATCAGACGAAAGTCAGCTGGATGTCGAGCGGTCGGGAATTTCTCTCGATAAATTCGCCATGCATGCGAAGCATTCCCGTGAGCTTCACCAAGACACATTATCATGTTTCCATATTCACGAGAACTATAAATGCATGCGTTAGGCATTATAAAAACAAAAGAAGAAACTTAAACTATTTAACTTAAATAATTTATTAAACAAAAAATTGTACTGTCCCTCGCCACAGTCAACACGGAACTGTAACAAAAACTAAAATTATTAATTTATTCCGCTAAAACAAATGCGACAATGTCCTTGAAGCACTGGAACTTTCCAGACACCGTTAAAGCGTTATGTACGTTAAGACATCGCCAACGTTTATTTATTTATCACTACGACTAGTCTTCATATGGAATTTAAAAGTTATGGTTGTAATTTTTAATACAATTACACAATCAATTGTACCCTGGCGCAACAAGCAGTTCTTTACTACAAAAATTATTGCAATTAATAAACGTACCTAATTGGGTACTCAGTACTCACACAATTATAAACACTATTTCATCGTTATCTTTGTTTTTGTATAAGAAAATAGAAATGAAATGGTACTGAATAATTTAATAGTTAAAATCAATTGCAATTATGATCGACAGTTGATTATTATCAGAATTAATGTAAAAAATTATACTTACACTTTATTTTGATTGACTTTTCTTATTTAATCCGGCCAATACTTTGAATTTAAAAAGAGTTTCGTAAATTATTAAAAATAACTTGCAAGTTTTATAGTGATTGGCGCCTCTAATTCTATTGTCGCTGGCAAATTAAATTTCTGTGGAGGGAGTGTCTGCGCATGGGTACAGTCGAGTTATAAAGTACTACGGCTAAGTAAAGCTAAAATTATTTATATCTATTGTTTTATGACTGAACTAGTGAACTAAAGGTAAATATGATAGAGGAAGGTGAATGGGGAAAATTGTGCAGTAAAGTTAAAAGTGTTGAGGAAGAATACCGAAAAACTTACCACGTGATCGACCTGATGACGGAAGCTCAAGCGAAGATGAAAGTGATGATGAAGTAGCATCCAGTAACACCAACACACCTTCAACATCTGGCTTCCATGTGACCCAAGACGACACAATGGACGGCGTGCCACCCTTAGCTTAAGTTTTCTTGTTACAAACTACTTTATATTTTACGATAGAAATAACAAATAATGCTCAAGTAAACATTATCCATTTTTAATTCCAACCTTTTCCAAAGTTCTAAGTAGCTAGTAAGGCACCTATTATGATTCTACAATAAAACAATTAATTACTTACTATAATATTATAAAACAATATCCCAATACCATGTAGTACTTTAGAACGCGACTGTAACCTCCCTCCACTCGACCTGTATCTAGCTAGGTGCAAAAAAATGGGTAACCCGGCCGGCTCGTATCGCATCACGCTGTGACGCAGTAGGTTTCAGTTTTGGCGGGAAATGTTATTAATCGTAATTTTTGAAACAGTTCCGTGTTGATTTTGTACACGCGTGGGCGAGCGACAGCTCAATCGTTTTATTTATTAAATTGTAATTACTTGTGATTACGTGTTGGTATTATTCGTGTTGTTACGTTTTTTGTTTTAATAATACGTACGTTTATAGTGATTGTAAATACGGCAAATGTTAGGTATCCGAACCTAGGTACACGAAGTATCGCTAAATAAATTGTTAAGACGTCGGGATGGAACAAGTGTGTCATACTGTGCAGTGCACAAAGTGTTGAAGCGTAATCGAATGCGCCCATACAAATTGCACAAAGTGCAAGCTTTAGTTCCAACGATCACGACCACCGACGAGTTTTCTGCCGTTGGTTATTATACCAGCAACAACGTGTGCCTGGTTCCATTGAGCACATTATCTGGACGGATGAGTAACATTTACCAGAAACGGCCTGTGGAACCGAAGAAATACACACGTGTATTCAGAGGTTAACCCGCACACTGTTCGACAAACCGGGCACCAAACCCGATGGTCGGTTAACGTATGGGCAAGTTTATTTAAGGATCGCATACTGGGACCAGTGTTTCTGCCACAGCGACTGAACGGACAGCGATACTTAAACTTTATAAATGAACAGTTGGTTGACATTTTAGACGACCTATCGTTGGCTGAATATCGCCGCACATGGTTCCAGCATGATGGTGCTTCTCCACATGTCGTGAGGTTCGTCCGTGAGCGCCTCAATGACTTATTTGATGATCGCTGGATCGGCAGACTAGGACCACACGCTTGGCCACCTCGCTCACCAGATCTGACCCCGTTGGGTTTCTTTCTGTGGGGTATGTGAAAGAAAGGGTTTTTAATCGTGAGTGTGATAGTGCTGATGAAATACACCAAAGGATCGTGATGTTTTCGACAAACTACGTACGGACTGTGTCGAAGACCACACGATAATGCCCCGCCTGCACCCAAATCTACCTTGAAATGAATGGAGCACAATTTGAGCCGCATCTTATAAGACCACGGAGGATTTAGAGCGGTAAGCTGTTTCATAACTATTTTTTTTAAATAACTTAGTACTGGACTAATCTGAATAGGTACATAACTGAATACATGAGTATAATAAACATACCTACACGATGAATAAAAACGCATGACTCCAACCTTGGTTACATTTCATTTAAGTATTTTTTTTATCAGCGGGGAATCGAACCAGTTATTTGGGTTATTTAACCTGTAAATTCGGGTTAAAGTGGCTACGTGGAGACAAGCACAGTGGTAAAATAGTAGGTTAAGTAGATAAGTTAGGTATTTAGACAAGTGTTGTAAATTATTAGGTACTGTGGTATGGCCCGCTAGTTGCGGGCCGCGCGAATTTGCGTTCGCGCGTACATTGACCTTTAATCAGCTGATATAAATTCAGTCATTCCACTGTTGGTTTTATGTTTCAGTATTTTCATGATATTTTTTATGAAATTATCGTTTCATTTAACTGTACTAACATGATGGCGCGTGAAAAACGCTAATAAAACGTTGTAAAAAGATGATTTTTTTTCATCAGGATCGAATTTATTTGTGATCCATGATCAAAGGTATACTTGGTGCTGTTGCCTGTCTTAGTTTTCAGGAGCGTTCCAAAAATACCCTGTATACGCTCTACAGAAAAACAAACCTCTGATGGTTACCGAAGATGAAATATATGTAATTTTAGGTGCTATGCTGTTATCAGGATATGTAAAGTTACCGAATAAGAGGCTATATTTTTCCAAAGATAATGACGTTCCGAAAATATTTCAAGAAAGCATTAGTAAAAGTAAAGTAAAATATACTTTATTGTACACCAAGAAACATATTACAGTATTTATATAGTAAAGGGACATTGATACAACAGGCGGCCTTATCGCTAAAACAGCGATCTCTTCCAGGCAACCTTAGGGCAGAGGATACTATTTTTAAAAGATAGCGGAAGGGGTGCACAGAATATAATATAGAAAGATAAATAGAAGAACATACGAGATTAAAGGAAAAAAAGAAAGAAAAAGAAGTGAATGACGACAGGTAGTAACTTAAGAGGAAAGGTAATAAAGTTAGATGTAATAGATTTGAATCAATTCTTCAAAATTTGCATTTGAACGACAACAGTGAACTTGGAGTTTCATCCGATCGTTTATATAAATTACGTCCTCTTTTCGACAGTCTTGGTGAATCGTTTCAAAAACATTATGGATTGGACGAAAACTACAGTGTCGACGAAAGTATGATACCGTATTATGGAAAACACTATGCTAAGCAGTTTATACGCGGAAAACCGATAAGGTTCGGTTTCAAGAACTGGGCAATGTGTACAAGTACTGGATATATGGTATCTTTCAGTTTGTATACTGGGAAAAGCACCGAAAAAAAAGATTTTGGACTGGGCAGTGACGTAGTCCTAAGCCTTATTGCCCTGGGTAAACTTCCACCTAATAATGGAGTGAAATTGTACTTTGACAATTATTTTACATCTTTGAGCCTGATGAGACACCTAAAAGAACTCGGATATTACGCAACTGGGACATTGCGAGCTAATCGTACTGAAAACTGTATGCTGAAAGACGTAAAAGAATTCAAAAAGGAGGAGAGAGGTAATTACTACTTTCGTCTAGGTGACGACGTTTTCGTGTGCAGATGGAATGACAACAGTGTCGTCACAGTCGCCACGAATTTCGAAAATTTAGAAATGGCAACAGCAACTCGGTGGTCCAACGTAAAAAGGCGAAAGTGTTAGTGCCTCAGCCAACTCTTATATCGAATTATAATAAATATATGGGTGGCGTTGACAAATGTGACCAGGCTGTAGCTAATTTGCGAACACGAATACGTATAAAGAAATGGTGGTGGCCAATATTTTCTTATTTTGTAGATGTCTCAGTTGTTAATGCCTGGTATCTAGCTCGAAAAAACGGATCTACAAAAGACACAGAGTCATTGTTTGTATTTAGGCGCTTCATAGCAAGAAGTTTACTGGGTACACACGGGACACCATCACATCAAGGACGTAAACCAGCAAAACCATTGTCCTCAGTGCGGTATGATGGCAGAGATCACTGGTTTGTCACCATAAGTACCGAGCGCCGATGTGCTAACCAGTGTGGAGGAAAAAGCAAATTTCAATGCTCTAAGTGCAATGTAGGTCTTCACCCTAAGTGCCACATGGAATACCATGTAGTGACATGATACTTAAAATAATTTGTTTACTTTTGAATACATTTTTTTCTCAATATTCTTAGTTTTGTTTTATATTATAATTTAATGAATTAATGTCCGCTATGCATAGCGTCCGATTTATCGGACGGGCTATAATGTCTAAGCCGTCTGAAAATTCAATTATTTTTTGTCTTTAATCCTTAAAGCTCATCCCAAATCATAATTATTTTCAATAAACATGATAAAAAATCCATTAAATAACTTTATGCACTAATGGGTTAGTAGAGGTTCAGTTAGAAAATAAATATTACCTCGACAATTAAACCCTGACGTCCACACAGACGATATTCATGGCCCTAATGAATCCAACTCAAGTAGTGTTAAATGTTGACTTCACTCGTGAAGAACTCAGTTCGAAAGAACGGGTATTAGCTATATAATTCGCTTAATTATTATTTTCGTGCTCCATCACATTTACCAATCTTGTGCCTGAGGTTGCGGAAGCGCTAGATAAATACTTGATGTCGAATATTCATGCATTTGAAAATAATGGATCGGGATGTCTTAATACTAACCCCGCTCCCAGTATATAATATTATACAGCGTTGTATGATGGTGTTACCCATAGCCCCGTTTATGGAAATGTTAGAAATCCAATTCCCGAAGAAACAGTATTGCAAGCCGAAGATTTGAATGGAGCTCCACCCCCAATTTGGATCATCAATGCTAGGTTGGTTTCGGGCGTAAACAGTTTTTCTAATGAGGGAATACCATCTTTACTTTCAGCATATCAAGAAAGATACACAACGTACCTCCTACGACTTAATTCTTTCGTATACAGATATTACGATCATGGTTTACGACTCCCCTGGGTTGCGGTGGTAAGGTTGCTGGTGTTCCATGATGAAGCTCCTGGTCCGCCCCTCAGATTAACCGTGTGGTTGAAAAGTATCTTACTATACTTTCTCCATTTTCCTACTAGCTTCTGAGCGCAAACTTCACCAATGAAACAACATGAATGACGCACAGGGCAGTTGACAGTTCAAAACTACATTTTTAATTTTTGACATATATTAAGTGGCTACGCCACAATGGAATGCCTCATTTCCAGCAAAAAGGGTATCTGGTTCTCTACGCTCACCATACGAAACATAGTTACATAAAGCAGCTATTTTACACTAGTATTCTGTGAGAGTAAAATAGAATATTTTTTATTCGACATAGATTCTGCCCTTTGTTAATTAACCGATTCAAATGGAGTTGATTTTTTTTTCCTTCGGTCATAGCGTGCCTGTACTTCAGAATATGGTCGCACCATGTAAGAACTCAACGCAAATGCCTGATCTCCGATCAGAACACACGGTATCCTTACATTTTGGTCTTGTATCTAGGTTGTGTCTTTCATAGTGTGGTGGTGTCCGCAATTGAGGTAAGGCAGGAGGTGCTCTTCAAACTGGGCAGGACACTTCATTTTATTTCATTACGCAGAAATAAGGAAATTAAATTATAACAACTTTAATGAACTTAAATGATGCTTACTATAAGCATCTGAGATCCTGTAAAACAAGCACAGGACAAGTAGCAAAGCTTACTTACTGACCGATATAAAACCTGGCCTTGGGTGACTCGAATGTCTTTTTGGACGTCCGCGTTTGGAATTCTTTGAAACACATTAAAATATAAGAAGAAAGGCCGAAAAAGCTGGCTCTTCTCAATCGACAAACACGTCTTCACAGATCAATACAGGTCAATCACAGCCAAATGATACATCTCAACTTCAAGAAGATGATAAACCTGAGATGCACGTGTATAGTCGACGCAAACGCAAGTCTGATCAAAGACTGACTTTGATCAGAGGTGCATTTAGGTCGACGCACCTCTAATTAAAACCAGTGACAAGTAGATAAAGTAATCAATTATATGAGAAATAATACATACAATAATACAGAAAAGAATATATGATACAGATTTACTTCTCATATCCTAAGAAAGAAATTAAAGAAAATTACTAATCGTCGTCAAGAAGAATCTGATGAAATGCAGTGTAGATCGGATGCTGTCCAGTATCAAGAAAATAATATTATGATGATCAGCCACCTGCTAGCAGTGTTGATTCAGATACAAACGACCTAGTTTATGTTGTATCTTCGCCACCTCCAGTTTTTGAAAATGTTGACCCATTAAACACTCTGTCGCTGCCACCATTATACATATATGCAGCCAGCACACGTTATGCCATCAAACACTCATAGCATGTCATAACATACTTCGGCCTATTAATAATAATATAACTAGGAAATGCTATGAAAAATTTGGGAAGAAGTTCTAAGTATGACCACAGCGAATAGCGCTTTAGGCCGCCACTGGGACCGCAGTGGTGTGTTGTTGCAGCGGCTGGAGCCCGCGGTAAGCCGCCACCACAAGCCGCTTATATGTGGGATACGTATTATTCCTGGTCATAACATCCTCTTGCAAACCATACTTTTATCTTATCAAAAAAAAAATTCATGCTGTTATTCAGATTCAGCCCTAACTACTCCTTAATGACTGCATTTCGACAGCATATATCATACTCTCGTGTTTCTTCTGCCACATTTATCTTTCACTATCATACCTTAAGGTAGGGACTAATAGCGCATTGTAAATTGCCATACGTGCCTGCTTTGACACATTTTGATACCCCACAATAGGGTAAAGAGCCTTACTTAAGAGAGTTACTCTACGTCTAGTGTTAACGCGACGTTATGTATCCTTATCATATCTACCATACCTGCGAAATACACATTCCAAATACACAAACTCATCCACTTGCTCAACCAACTCACCTTTTATTCCTATTTCACACATTGTTTTACTTTCATCTCTTTCAAAAACCATCACTTTCGTCTTAGTTAAGTTCACTTGCTTTCCCCTTTCTAAACAGCAATCAATGTAGCTTAAGAAGTACAAGAAGGTAATTAACCCTTAGTAGGTATCGTGGGTCAAATTTGACCTAGAAGCAAACATTTTTGGTTATTATTCTTTTAATATTTATGCTACGACTGCACGCTTCTACGTATTTATTTATTTATTTATTTATTTAACTTTTTTGAACCTTATAAAATATATAAGTACAAAAGGCGGACATAATGCTTAAAGCATTCTCTGCCTGTCAACCTTGAGGAGTGGAAAAACATTCTCAGTGCGTCGCTAGCTGCGGCGGGGGGCGGACGTGCACCGCTGCGACTATCTTAGGAGCGGAGGTAAGTAACGGTCACGTTCGACCCACGACACCAATTAAGTAACTTTTTTCACTGAGTGTAATTTGTAACTTTTTTTGTTTTAGTAAATATTTGTACTACAATGGGGGGCTTTTGGAACGATAGACAAATCGAAGAGTTGATGGACGACTTAAATGATGATTTCGAATCGGAAAATGAAAGGACACCAAATATAAACCAACTTTGTGACGACGAAATCATCAGCGATCGAGACAGTCCCGAACCTGTTAGTTGCTCAGAAGACAGTGTATTTGGAATAAGATCTGACAACAGTGAAAACGAAGAGGAGAATACGAGAAGAAGAGAAAATACGAGAGATGAAGGCGAAGAAGATGAGGATGATGGAGGGCGGACGTCAAATTGTTATCGAGGTAAAAATCGTTACAAGTGGTCTAAAACAGCTCCAAGTAGATCCCGAACGAGGAGGAATAACATAATTACACACCTTCCTGGCTTAGTAGGTCCAGCTCTGAAAAAACTAATATGTCAGAGTTGGAGTCATGGCAGTTGTTAGTGATAAATGAGATGCTTGAAATAATTATTTTAAATACCAACAAAAATTGCGGAATTTAGAGAGTCTAATTCAAGCACTAGTGCTCATACAAATTCCATACAAAAGACTGAAATGTACGCTTTTTTTGGGTCTTACCATTTTGACTGGAGTTTTCAAATCTGGACATGAAGATCTTGAAGGTTTATGGAACTCGGATGATACAGGTAGAGATATTTTCAGGGTGAATATGTTTCTAAAAAGATACCTTTTTATTGCGTCAGCTTTACGTTTTGATGACATTGAAACGAGCACCGAAAAAAAAGCAAACGATAGAGCTGCACTAATTTCTGAAGTATTCAATATGTTTATACAGAACTGCCAAAAAAACTACAGTTGCTCTGAATATATCACTGTAGATGAGATGTTGTGTCTGGGATGTGATTGGGATGACACGCCGCCTGATGAAGTTGTTCGTTCATGGCTACGCTTTAGGGGTGAACTACCTTTATTAAGCCAAATTAAAATACTGGGTCATGCAAATATCACTAAAGATAGCGTCGTCACTGTGGTTGGCTTCGCAGCCGCTAGCGAAAAAGCTTACGGGGGCGTTGTATATTTCCACGTCCGGAACGCTGGTGAGTTAGGTCAGCCTTATTAGCGCTAAATCGAAAGTTTCCCCTCGTAAGGTTGTATCTCTCGCACGCCTTAAGCTTTGTGCAATTTTGATTCTTGCCAATCTCATTACAACTATTGTTAATGAATGCAATAGTCGCATCAATAGTCGATAGGACATTCGCCTTTTCGGACTCAACAGTTGCTTTATGTTGGATTCATTCTTCGCCCCATCGCTGGGACACTTTTGTCTCGAATCGAGTAGCCAAGATACAGAGCGAGTTGATATCGCAAAATTTCTATTATGTGCCCGGTGTAGAAAATTCTGCTGACTGCTTGTCGCGTGGACTTACTCCGGTGCAAATTATAGATCACCCACTTTGATTTCATGGATCTTCTTGGATTCAGTTAGAACCCTAGAAATGGCCCATAGTTGATTTTAGTCCTTTTGCAATATTGCAACCCCCGGAGAGAAGAAACATTCTCTGATTGCGAATACTTCAAGTGAAGTTTCTCCAATCATTATTTTAGCAATTCGTTTCTCTTCCTGGTCGAAATTATTACGTAGCATAATTTACGTTTATCGTTTTGCAAAGCTTTTGCCGTCACGTCGGTACATGACCGCAGCCGATTACGACTATGCAGAATTATTAATATTTCGTGAACTTCAACGCTTATAATTTGCCGACAAGATTGCAAGGTTACATTCAGACAAGTTTTGTAGTCGTAGTTTTCAACGCTTAAAACCATTCTTAAAGGACGGAATTATTAGAGTCGGTGGTCTAACTCGAACCTAAATTTCGCTCAACGGCACCCTATTGTTTTACCGCATAAAGATCATATTTTGAATTTATTAGTTGATTATCATTACAAATTGAATTGCCATGTTGGTCCTGATTTGTTGATGTCTATTTTGCGTCAAAACTATATGGATCCTGTCCGCACGTAACTTAATTCACAATCGGGTGCATAAATGTATCCCTTGTTTACGAGTTCGTCCTAAGTCGTCATTTCTGGAAATGGCGGAACATAGGTACTGTCGTGTAACACAATCCGCAAAGCCCTTTATGCACATTGGTTCAGAATTTGCTGGTCCGTTTAAGGTTACGCTTACTCGTGGACGTGGTGTTAGATCCACAAAGGTGTATGTTTGTATTTTCGTATGTCTAACTACTCGCGCTATGCACATAGAGCTCGCCGGTGATCTGAGTACGGCTAGCTTCATGGGTGGATTTAAAAGATTTCTTTCTTGTCGCGGCCCCATAGACAGAGTGTACTCGGATAACGGTACGAACTACGTCGGAGCAAAACTTATCAGAGTTACACGGCTTCTTAACTTTTAATTATAATTCAGAGTTTGTACATGTTTTAGCTGAAAACCGCATCGAGTGATCGCTCAACGTCCCCACCGCAAGTCATTTTGGGGGAAACTGGAAGACCAATATTAAAAATCTAAAGAGTCATTTATATCGGAGATCAAATTTTGTCTTTCGAAGAATTGAGCACTGTACTCGCACACATCGAGTGCGTTATGAATAGCCGCTCTCTATGTCGCATGCTTTCTAGTGACCCATCAGAGCCACAAGCTTTGACTCCAGCACATATTTTGTATCTTACGCCTTTGAAGTACTTACCTGTTTTAGATGTAGACGATGATAAAGTTCATGTTCTTTCATGTCATACTTTATTGGACAAGCCTGTACAGTCATTTTGGAAGCGTTGGAGGGCGGAATATCTGCATACATTACAGTAGCGGCAGAAATGGTATACACTAGATGACGCAATAACTGTCGGAACTGTAGTTAGTCTCACTAAAGAGAACGCGCCGCCTCTTCATTGGCCTTTAGGAATCATTGAAGAGGTTTTTCCTGGATCCGATGGAGTAACGAGGATAGCTCGTGTTAAAACAGCAACCGGGACATATTTGCGTCCGGTTGTACGTCTCTGCCCCTTACCTAACAAATAGTTTCTAGTTGCTTTCTAGGTTAGTTTAGTAGTTTAGATTAGGTTTAGTAGTAGATTTAGTTTGTTTTGAAGGGAACCCTTCAAGCCGGGGGTGAATGGTTGCGCCATCGCATACGTTTTGTATTTCTTTAGTTTAGACGGTATTATTTAATGTTTGGCTGGCAAAACTTCCTTCTCCCACCCCCTTTTTCCTAGCACATACCGAGAGTGAATTAGACCGCCGCGTCGGACGGTCGTGTCCGACAGTATAGTGGTCTTAAAACCGCAATTTAATCGCTGGAAGGTGGTTTGGTGCATACGAATTTATCGAGAAGAATTCAAGTATCATCATAATTCATCGCGCGCCCAGCAGTCGAAGACACGAGATACGCCGCCCATTGTCAAGGTATTGTGCTGTCCATTCCTTTTATTATGAGCTGTTTTATTTATTGATCCTTATTCCGCAGCAGCTCAACTTCCCTTCGTACCAGCCAACAAATCTAATCAATTTTACGCAAGGCTCTAAAGTATATAGTACACACGCGACGCTCTCCGCCATTTTGTTTCGGTTCCTAGAACCACGCTACACAACTAAATTTGACAAAAAATCACTTTGCGTGCATCCGCTAGATAAAATAAAATGATGTGTCTTACCTAGTTTGAAGAGCAATACTTCCGCCCTCCCTCAATTGCGTGCACTATCCCTGTCACCACTAATCCCAGCACCACTACTCCCAACACCACTACACTAGGAAAGACACACCACTGACGACAATACGACACGTGTTTCGCCTCTACACGAGGCATCCTCAGTTGATATAGACTCTACGGTGGCTAACCGCTAAGTTAGCGGCGAGCCAAAACAACTGCCTTTTATACAGACCGCTGATGCAACCGCTCCCTGCTTAAGGAGCGAGCGACTGCGTCATGCGATAAAACATGCCACCAATCACCGCCGGACTTACGCAGCCTACCCGCCTACCCTGCAACCACGCAACTAATCGCCGATCACCATGAGGGTGACAAACGATCATATTGCGAGGCTGTCTGCTATTAGAGATCAGGCTTAAAGATATTTAGGAGAGGTGAGTAAGAAATATTTGTTTGTTCCTTCAGCAGTGCAACGTTACTATTATTACTTTTTAATATATCTGACTTTTGACGAATATCCAACTTATCTTTATTATTACAGATATTTCTAAGAGAATTGTTTGTTTTGAACGCCACATAAACGCCGTTTTGTCGAAGAGTCTTAGCTACTTTTTCAGATATGGGGCCTAAGTAGGTCAAACTGCTCACATATCGATGAACACTTTGAGGTTGAACCGCGTACAGAGAGTTGCGAACAACATGCTTTTGTTTCTTTTTAATTAAATTGTTAATGAGATTTTTTGAAAACCCGTTAGAGGCCGCTATTTGATAAATTATATTAAGTTCTTTTAAATAATTTTCTTTACTTTACTATTATTACTTTCTGCTCAATTTTCTTTTGGGTCCTGTCATCCTGATATATTATTATTTATCAATGTATTTTGTCTTTATAAAGTATGTAATCTTTTATGTTGAATAAAACCAAATATCTATTGGTTTTGACTTTCTTTATCAATTTATTCAACATAGTTGTTTCGAAATGTTGATAAACGATACAAGCTGTTCTTCGTCGTAAATAAACACGATGTCGCGATTTCTTCGACCAGACCGGCTTGACGTCGAGACTGATACACCTGAGTCACTGGCGGTATACATTTTTCAATATTTTATGCCACGACCAATCAAATCAGATTTCTGATTCAACTAAGTTAAAATCGTTCGTCAACCATCTGTCGCCGATAGTCTATTCACTAATACGTGACTGTTCTTCTTATGAGACTGCCATTCAATTGCTTGATAGAATTTATATAAAGGCTAAAAATGAGATATGCTGGATATGCTCTAGCAATCAGAAAACAAAAATCTGAGGAGTCTATTAATTAATATATCCGGGCTCTCGAGCAATTAGCATATGACTGTAATTTCAAAACGTAATGGCGGAGCAAAATACGACAAAGACTTTTAAAAAACATAACTTTGACATTGGAGAAAGCTCAAAATCAAGCTTCATCGTTAGTATAATAACACCTAGAAACCAAGTCCGCGTCCGTAATGTGAGGCAACTCAAACTAAGACTTAGTTCCATACTCGGCCCGTTAGTGCTCAAAGTGGTATCGTGTTGACAACAGCTGCCAAAATTTTTATTTAAAATGACGGTTTTTGCTGTTCCCTAACCTAAAAAAGCACTTGGGAGGTCAAAGATTTTCGACAAACGACGAGGTCAAAGCAGCTGTAGACGCATATTTTGACTCTAAGGAAGAATCATTTTTTTCAACGGTCTAAATGCTTGGAAGGGGAGGTGGCAAAAGTGTATTGAACTTGATGGTGATTATGTAGAAAAATAAAAATATAACTGATTTAGTATGTGTTTATTTTCTTGGTTAGGCCGAGTACTTTTCAATCCATCCTCGTATAATACCTTAGTGGAAGATACAAAAGAACTTGAGTATATTACAACCTACAGGTTGTACGAGGGCTGCACTAAAAGTATCGGGAATGGAATATTTCCACTGTTCCTGTCATATTAAAATCTTTTTAACTGAAAAGTCCTTGGTTTTAAAAATCGAATACCATTTATTTATTTTAAAAAAGATTCTCGGTCTTGTCACAAGGTTTTGTCAAACTTGTTTAGTTGTTGAGAAAATGGAATTGACTCGAGAAAATTCAAGAGCGATGATTTATTATGACTTTCGAAGTGGTTTAACACAAAAACAGTGTATTGGCCGGATGATTTCTGCATTTCGTGATGAAGCCCCATCCAAAACAGCAATTTATCGCTGGTTTGCTGAATTTCAACGTGGACGTGTCAAGCTCAATGATGATCCCCGTCAACTTCGTCCAAACACTGCAGTCAGCCAAGAAAACGTTGATGCTGTGCGTAAGCTGATTGAGGTAGATCGACATGTGACATACCGCGAAATTCAGGCAACTTTAGACATTGGCATGAGTCAAATACAAATAATCTTGCATGAACAATTAGGTGTAAAAAAGTTTGTTTTCCCGATGGATACCGCATTCGCTCTGTGAAGAGCAAAAAGCGGCTCGCGTTACTTGGTGTTTCAGAACTCGCGAAAGATTCCACGCAGGATCCTCAAATGCTGTATACAACATCGTATCAGGTGACGAATCCTGGATATACGCGTACGAACCCGAAACATAAAACCAGTCATTGGTTTGGGTGTTCGAAAATGAGTTAAGCCAACAAAAATTGTTCGTTCACGGAGTGTTGCAAAAAAAATGGTGGCCACGTTTGTCTCTAAAACCGGCCATGTTACGACTATTCCTCTTGAGGGACAAAGAACGGTTAATGCAGAATGGTATGCTAGCATTTGTTTGCCACAGGTCGTTTCTGAACTCCGTAAAGAGAACTGCAACCGCCTCATCATCCTCCATGACGACAATGCGAGTTCTCACACCGCACACAGAACAAAAGAGTTTTTAGAGCAAGAAAACATAGAATTATTAGACCATCCGCCGTACAGCCCCGACCTAAGCCCTAATGATTTCTATACTTTCCCTAAAATAAAGAATAAATTGCGTGGACATAGATTTTCATCACCTGAAGAAGCTGTGGACGCCTACAAAACGGCCATTTTGGAGACCCCAACTTCCGAATGGAATGGTTGCTTCAATGATTGGTTCCATCGTATGAAAAAATGTGTCAAATTTCGCGGAGAATACTTTGAAAAGCAATAAATACATTTTTAAATAGTAATGTTGTGTCACTTCCTTGATTCCCGAAATTTCCAGTGCCGCCCTCGTATAAGGGAAAAGGGTCATGGCAGGACTGCATAAGTTACCGCGGTATAAGCCATCTCAGCGTCGTCGGTAAATTGTATGCGAGTGTTGATTGAAAGGGTTGTGAATGAAACAGACGAAAAAGTATGGGATGATGCACAAGCGGCATTTAAAAAGGGAATGGGATGTACGGATCAGGTATTTTCCTTGCGGTGCATAACCGAAAAGTGTTTGGCTAAAAACAAGGTCTATTGCGCTTTCGTGGATCTAGAAGAGGCCTAGGATAGAGTGGCGAGAAATGAATTGTGGTCAGCTATGTCCGTGAACGATGTGAGCAGTATCCTCATACGAGCATTGCAATCTCTTTATAGTGCTTGTGTAAGAATAAACGGGGCATACACTGAATGGTTTAAGTGGAATACGTGAAGAGTTCTGCTGCGATAGTTTTTGACGCCACAGTTACATGAGTTTGAAGGATACAACAGCAGGACTTGGATGCAACAAGATGGAGCAACATGCCATACGTCAAATGTGACTTTATCGGTGGTCAAAGAAATGTTTTCGAACAAATTCTGATTTCTCGCAGAGGTAATATTCCATGGCATCCAAGAAGCCCGTAAGATCCGGACCTTACACCTTGTACCTTAGTAAACCGACAAATGTATCCCAATTAAAATCAAAAATTTATGGCCCATCCTGTTATCAGCCACGGAATTATTAGGACGCCGACTGAAGGACCCAGAGAATATTCCATTCTTCTTCTTTTAAAAAACGTTACCCCCACACTAGGATTTTCTCCTGTTTCGTGGAGGCAGTTTACAAACACAAATTGCACGAGGACAAACAATCAGACCCAAGACAATTAATTATAGGTCATACAAATACTTGTTCCGTGCGGGATTCGAACCCGCGGCCCCCAGCGCAACAACTCATTGCTAAGCCACTGAGCCATCGAATATGAAAACTACATTTAAACATCCAGCAGCTGATAATTAAGTAGCGGGGGTTTTAGATTCCAGTCATATGATCAAACTGGTTCGGAATCATTTCGAAGACAAAAAAGAATTATTAAGACCAAGATGAAAGTAAAGTGGGAATTTTTAACAAAATTAAATGACTTGCAAGAAAAAGAAGGTTTACACATTGCCAATAAACTAACTCGTAAACATCTCGAGTTAAGGAACTCTATTATGACAGTAAAATTAGCAGTTCAACTACTTAGCAGAAGTGTAGCAGTGGAACAGAAATCTCGCCGCGAAGTCTTGAAATTGGACGATTTCAAAAATAGTAAGGGCATAGAAAATTTTATCATGATTTTCAACGACCTATTCGACATTATAATACGAGTAGGTTAATACAACATGGTTTTTGCGACCCCAGTTAAATTCCAATAAAAAAGGAAATATTCGATTTTATAGACAAAACTGAAAAATACATACTTGACTTACAAATTAAAACTACTAGAAAGCGCAAATACAACGAAAAAATCCATAAATCTCAAAATCAAAAGATTCCAATTGGCCCTTACTTTAAAGTGCTCTCCTGGCTTTAAAGGATTGTTGGTTTGCATAGAGAGCCTAAAGTACTTATACGAGGGTGGATTGAAAAGTACTCGGCCTAACACAGATCCATTCAATTCTAAAAATCAAATCTACCCACATTATTTAGTTCAGTTCAGACTAGTTCATTGTGTGAAGTTCGAAACGTGTGCGATAATTAGTTGTGATTTTATAAATTTATTAACAAAGTAATCGGACATAATTTCCGCGAATGGAGCAAATCGAGTAGCGTGCCGTCATTAAGTACCTCCATAAGAAGGGGCTATCATCAAAAGCCATCCATGATGACATGGTCAGTACATTAGGCTATTGTGCTCTGTCATATTCATCCGTCAAAAAATGGATAGCAGAATTTAAGCGTGGTAGAGAGAGTGTGAAAGATGAACCCCGCTCTGGAAGGCCTTCGACTTCAACTACTGACGAAAATATTAAAAAAGTACTTGATTTAATAATGGGAGACCGCAGATTAAAAATTAGAGAGATAGCCGAGTTTATAGGCATCTTTTATGAACGAACTCAAAACATCATTATCAACGAGTTGGGTTTCCACAAGGTGTCTGCGAGGTGGGTTCCGCGACTGCTTTCAGTTGAACAAAAAAGGACGCGATTGACTATTTCACGCGACTGTTTGGAGTTGTTTGAAGCCGATGCAGATGATTTTTTGAATCGTTTTGTTACTATAGACGAAACATGGGTTCATTACTGTACACCGGAAACAAAACAACAATCAAAACAGTGGAGAAGACCTGGTTCACCACCCCCTAAAAAGGCTAAGTCGATTTTGTCGGCAAATAAGGTAATGGCTTCAGTATTCTGGGACTCGAAAGGTGTGATTATGATTGATTATCTTGAAAGGGGTCAGACTATAAACTCTGATTACTACTGCACCTTACTACGTCGTTTACGAGAGGAAATAAAAGAAAAACGTCGAGGAATGCTCAGAAGAAAAGTCCTGTTTCATCAAGATAACGCCCGTGTTCACACGTCAGTACAGTCAATGGCTGAAATTCACAACTGTGGCTTTGAACTGTTACCGCATCCGCCGTATTCACCTGATCTGGCACCATCAGACTTCTTTCTGTTCCCTAACCTAAAAAAGCACTTGGGAGGTCAAAGATTTTCGACAAACGACGAGGTCAAAGCAGCTGTAGACGCATATTTTGACTCTAAGGAAGAATCATTTTTTTTCAACGGTCTAAATGCTTGGAAGGGGAGGTGGCAAAAGTGTATTGAACTTGATGGTGATTATGTAGAAAAACAAAAATATAACTGATTTGGTATGTGTTTATTTTCTTGGTTAGGCCGAGTACTTTTCAATCCACCCTCGTATAATACCTTAGTGGAAGATACAAAAGAACTTGAGTATATTACAACCTACAGGTTGTACGAGGGCTGCACTAAAAGTATCGGGAATGGAATATTTCCACTGTTCCTGTCATATTAAAATCTTTTTAACTGAAAAGTCCTTGGTTTTAAAAATCGAATACCATTTATTTATTTTAAAAAAGATTCTCGGTCTTGTCACAAGGTTTTGTCAAACTTGTTTAGTTGTTGAGAAAATGGAATTGACTCGAGAAAATTCAAGAGCGATGATTTATTATGACTTTCGAAGTGGTTTAACACAAAAACAGTGTATTGGCCGGATGATTTCTGCATTTCGTGATGAAGCCCCATCCAAAACAGCAATTTATCGCTGGTTTGCTGAATTTCAACGTGGACGTGTCAAGCTCAATGATGATCCCCGTCAACTTCGTCCAAACACTGCAGTCAGCCAAGAAAACGTTGATGCTGTGCGTAAGCTGATTGAGGTAGATCGACATGTGACATACCGCGAAATTCAGGCAACTTTAGACATTGGCATGAGTCAAATACAAATAATCTTGCATGAACAATTAGGTGTAAAAAAGTTTGTTTTCCCGATGGATACCGCATTCGCTCTGTGAAGAGCAAAAAGCGGCTCGCGTTACTTGGTGCGTCAGAACTCGCGAAAGATTCCACGCAGGATCCTCAAATGCTGTATACAACATCGTATCAGGTGACGAATCCTGGATATACGCGTACGAACCCGAAACATAAAACCAGTCATTGGTTTGGGTGTTCGAAAATGAGTTAAGCCAACAAAAATTGTTCGTTCACGGAGTGTTGCAAAAAAAATGGTGGCCACGTTTGTCTCTAAAACCGGCCATGTTACGACTATTCCTCTTGAGGGACAAAGAACGGTTAATGCAGAATGGTATGCTAGCATTTGTTTGCCACAGGTCGTTTCTGAACTCCGTAAAGAGAACTGCAACCGCCTCATCATCCTCCATGACGACAATGCGAGTTCTCACACCGCACACAGAACAAAAGAGTTTTTAGAGCAAGAAAACATAGAATTATTAGACCATCCGCCGTACAGCCCCGACCTAAGCCCTAATGATTTCTATACTTTCCCTAAAATAAAGAATAAATTGCGTGGACATAGATTTTCATCACCTGAAGAAGCTGTGGACGCCTACAAAACGGCCATTTTGGAGACCCCAACTTCCGAATGGAATGGTTGCTTCAATGATTGGTTCCATCGTATGAAAAAATGTGTCAAATTTCGCGGAGAATACTTTGAAAAGCAAAAAATACATTTTTAAATAGTAATGTTGTGTCACTTCCTTGATTCCCGAAATTTTCAGTGCCGCCCTCGTAATATAAGAATGCAAAGCGGACATACTGGCGATCCAAACGCTCTACAATTTAAGGGTAGCTACAGAAAACTGCTTTGCCGCATCTAACTGCAAGTAAGTGAAACTGCATGCCACTCGAAAACATACCTATTTTGACATGTTCATCTGCTTTAACTTGCATCAATAATACTTCATTTTCCGAAACATTGAATGATGAAGAAAAATAATTAACTGAACACTTATTTAAAACACCAATCACAAATGATGTCGGATTCGAAATTACATCGACTAGCGATGATCATAACTGTACCATGTGTAACCACATTGTTGGCTATTTAGCTGGAAATGTAGGGAGACATCTCACAACCCGAGTAAAATGCAAATATTGCATTGATAACATGCTTGCAAAAGAGAATCTTTGGTTCCATAAATTGATATGTATGAGGGATAGAGATGGATTGGATTACGCCTCAAAAGATGTTTCTATTAAAATGAAGCGTCATTTCAAATAAAATAATAATTCTTTCATGGTAAGAAAATAAAAAGTAGGAGGGAAATGAATATTATTCCATCTCGCTCCCTTACAGCCGCCAAGGCCGTCTACACTTCGTCAGAAGGGTCGTGAGGGAAAAATCTTACACTTTTTGTCGCCTTGCGTCCAAAATCGCGTTCCAAACTCCAGGCAACATTTCCGAAAAAGACATCACGCTTCAAATTATGGGAAGATTCATTGGAGGGCCTCGTATTTTTTCTATAAAACTCGTTAACTTCCACTTCCATGACATGAATTTGACGAGACTTACTGTCGAGCGCTACTTAAGAATTATTGTTCTAAAGGGTGTCCGCCGGCAGATTTTACACTTTGCATCGAGCTCACAGCGTGCAGCAAGGCGGTGGCGGGGGGTACGGGGTATCGTTCGACGCGGGAGTGTTGCGGGTTGTTTAGTAGCCATGAGTCAGTGGACGGGAGCGCATCGCGCTTTCGCTGTCGAAGCCTATTTTGCGAACAACTATTCGATCAATGTGGCGAGGCGTTCTTTTAATTCTCACTTCGGTATCCGCCGATTAAAGGATGGTCCGTCGAATCAACTGATGTGGGCGTGGGTCAAGAAGTTCAGAGAAACTGGATCAGTTATAAATGAGCCTCGGCCTGGACCTTCAACGTCTGTAACTACGCCTGAAAACACAGAGCTTGTGAAAAGGGAAATTTTGCGAAATCCTCGCAAATCTATCCGGAAGATTGCAGCTGCAACCGGTGTGAAAAAGACGTCAGTTCACAAAATAATTCGAAAAAAGATGAAGTTCCATCCATACAAGCTTCAAATTATCCAGCAATTAAAAGAAGATGACTACACAAAGAGGCAGACTTACGCAAGAGTGTTTTTGGAACGATTTTCTACGCCTACGCGTATGTTTAACATCTTTTTTAGTGACGAGGCGCATTTTCACCTCGGAGGGTATGTCAATAAACAGAACATGCGATATTGGAGTGAGAGCAACCCATACGAAGTCCATCAAAAACCTCTTCACAGCCCGAAGACCACGGTTTGGTGCGCCATTTCTGGAAATGGCATAATTGGCCCGTATTTTTTTAACAGAGGTGAAACTGTTACCGCAGAGCGGTACCGTGATATGTTGGATATTTTTTTTATACCCGAGCTGCATCGTCACGTTGGCTACAATAACAGAACTCACTTTCAGCAGGATGGGGCCACAGCACACACCGCCCGGGAGTCAATGTTTAAAGTGAGAGAGCTTTTTCCTGGAAAATTAATAAGTCGATTCGGCGACGTAGCCTGGCCCCCTAGATCTCCAGATCTGACCCCTTGCGACTTTTTCCTCTGGGGATATCTCAAGTCTCGCGTTTACAATAATTCTCCATCAACAATAAACGCCTTACAAGAAAATATCCGCCGCGAAGTTCAGGCTATCAGTCCAGCACTTTGCAAAAGAGTTTTCACTAATATGAAGGAAAGACTGCAAGAATGTTTGCGACTAGAAGGACGTCATTTGAGTGGAGTAATTTTTAAGAAGTGATTTCCGCACTATCCTTTTGTAAGAAAACAAATAAATAATTTAGATTATGTAAATACTTTTATTTTATTTTATTTTATAAAGTGTAAAATCTGCCGGCGGACACCCTGTATAAGTCCAAAAAAGAAAATACTCTACAATTCGTATCATCAAAGCGACAGTTGTTCAAGAAAGAGTTGCAGTTACAAGGCTACTGAAATAAATGATTTCTCAATCACTTTAAGCTGGAATGCATCTACTGTGTAAAATCTGCCAAAATTAAAATGTTCTTGTGTTTTTCGTATGGTAGCTCACATTATTCATGCAGTGAGGCGTGGTACACCATTACTCGACGATTATTAAAAACAAATTAGTTAAAACAAACTGAATAGTGAATATTGAATTCGGTCAATTGTTCGCCGAACTGCCGTGTGTCGGGCATCGGGCGAGTGTGTATTAGTCTAGCATAGTGAATAGTATTAGTGAACTTGTATTAGTCATATAATTATAAGGTATCTATACAGTTACAAAGAAAAATATTATGCAATCGCATTTCGATGGCTCATAAAAGTATCTCACTTGGGTATACAGGCAAATAATCTATTCAAGAATATTTTGAATTTGGCGGGCTACACTTCGATAACAGAATTCAAACAAACTTATTTTCACATTTGTACTAGTCATATGTAAGTTACGTCGTAACTATTAGTCCAATAGTTTCAACTTCCCTACTTTTGGGGAAAATTCAATGTATTGGCAATATTATTTTTTCACTTGTGTACGTTCCGTCAAGCGTAAACACAAGAGGCTTGCGCAGACATAGATTTTGTTCATACCTCACTTTTGAACATCCGCTTTGTAAGAAACTATCGTTCTAGGTATTATTATGCCATCAAAAACATAACTTCTCGCAACTCAGTTCTTCTACCGTAAAAAGTTGTGAGATCCATGTAATACTAAGTTGGTTAATTTATTCAGCCCCTACTTAAGGTTCCTTCTGTCTCAAGTTATACATAATTAGCTAACCTAACAACATCTTATAGTGACCATATCAATATTAAAAACCTTTTATGTTTTAAATAAATAGATTGACTTGGCTATCGCATGAAAACACAATGTATATCACAAGTAATGTAAAAGTATTAAATTAGATTGTTTAGCTGGTATTTGTTTACCACCGTGAAAAAATATATCGATAAATGTATCAATTAATACCTATGCCTTAGTCGCAAACTTTATAGTTCATATAAAATAAAAATAATATAAAACAACGACGCTGCGTTGATCTATCGACGTTTTTATTTGTAACCACAGAACGGATTATGTTCCGGGTTTCAAATGAGAAAATGCCTACGCATACCTGCATTGAAGGAGTAAGAACGACTAAAACCCCTTGATGTTCCACTTTCACCACACATTGACAGGGCCACGGAAACGCTTTCAATCACATCCGCGGCCGACACCTCCTTAGTTGAGGACTTCCCGAGCCCGATATGTGGAGGCCATGGAGCCAAGAAAGAACGAGCACTCGGAAGCACCAAGTGGTACAGTCCCGCCGAAGTCGCGGAGGATAGTCGAGTGGCGCATTACCATACCAACAATCTTCTTCCCTTGCGACACCACCTCGGCTGCAGCGATATACTCTCCTCTAGCCGCAGGTCACTAACGCACATCCAAGGGCTCGTCAAGCCTACTCAGAGTAGCCACCTTGAGCCCGCCCTACGTTTACCATGGGTTACCAAGTCACGGCTACTAACCTTCCGCCCCACCCCCCGCCACGACAGGGCGGGAACCCATTCAGGAGGAGGTATTTCTCACCTCAACTCACGCAAACTCACTAAGGACATTGCAGTTCCAATATAAATTTATTCCCTTGATACAATAAATTGGTCATAATAATTATACAGATTTAACAAACTTAAGTCTTGTAAACACAAAGTCATCATTAGGCGACCTTTCTACACTTATAAAAGAGAAGAAATAAAAAACATTCGAAATAATAATTTAATATTTTATACTTACTGGTACTGGTACTACCAGAAAATATCGTGGGTATACTGCACTTTTCTGTCTGTCTTTGTTGTCTGTAAAGCGTTTAGAACAAAGATAATCATTTTATTTCGGACGCCAATTCACAACTTTTGTGCTTTTTAGCTATAATTTCAGTCTAGGTTCTAGTTCTAGGTAGGTTTGTTGTGAACAGATATCGGTAGAAAAGAGCATCGATAAGTATTAAAGAAAAGGAACTCAACAACCCTATTAAATTTTATTGTTTATAACTCAGTAATGTAAAGACAAACATGTTGCTAATTACGATATTAATATTAGAAACAATTTTTTAAGTACCTATATTATCAAATAGTTTTAATTTGCTTAACATTAGCTACAAATTCACTTACTTGTTGAATGTTATCCCACTTTCCTTTTGGTAACGAGTTTTACATATTACGCAAAACTCTCATTATTACTAAAAACAATTCTTATTATGTAACTAAAATCAAACAAACAAAACACATAAAATACTTTCATTTTTTAGTTTAAAAATTCAAAGTACAGAGATATGATGTAAATAATACAACAAAATTTGGCATATTATGTCAATTTTAGTTACCGGTACGGACAATGATGGAGCTTCAAATTGGCATAAGCATTTTGTGTGGCATAGCAGTCCAGTGTCCTTGTGTACATAGGTTTATACGTGGTAGAGCCATGCTGCAGCTATATTATGGTTGTAGCACGAATGGGTCGGCTCAACCGGGGAAGGACCACGCTCTTACAGAATACCAGCGTAAAATAGCAGCTTAACGCTGCTGTGTTTCGTATGGTGAGTGTAGAGAACCGGAGACTCTTTTTACTGGAAACGAGGCGCACTCCATCTTAGTCCTCACGGGTGTAAAATAGCAGCTTAACGCTGCTGTTTCGTATGGTGAGTGTAGAGAACCGGAGACTCTTTTTACTGGAAACGAGGCGCACTCCATCTTAGTCCTCACGGGTGACAACGCATCTGCATTTTGATTCTTAATCGAAGATAGATGTAAATGTCTATGGGCCACAGCAACCACTTACCGTCAGGTGGACTGTGCGCTCGTTTGTCACCCTCATCCTATAAAAAAAGGTCAGTGACCACAGGCCATTTGCCCTCATACAATATGCGTTTCGGTCGAGTGACTGCTCTGCTCTGAGTCTGTATCCGAGTTGTTGCTGTCACCGAGCGAAAGTTTTGATATACCGGTTTGTAAATAACTATCGATAAACATAGCAAATGCAAATATGGTCTATACAGCTATGTCCCTTGTGCATATAATTATTTTTGAGATGATGTTTTCTGATTTAGACTACACTCAAAACTACGAGTAAACAATCCAGCATGGCAGATTATGCCCATAAGCCTGTGCCATTGAAAATATTATCCAAATTGACCGGCAGATTTTAAAACTAATAGTAAAAAGTTATCATCTATTTTCACTCGTTAACCAGCCGGAATTTAAAGAATTATTCGCTATCATTATCCCAGGAATTTTTCTACGCCGAACGCTAACGAGAAAATTTGAAAATGAACCAACAACAGGAAAAGAAATTATACACACCTGAAGAAGTAAAGATAGCTCATGGCTATAAAGGAAAACCAGAACAATTCGATCCGGCTAAAGTCTGTAAGAGGAGTGAGGCTCCAAAAGCTAAAAAAGCTGGTCCTACTTCTAAAGAAGTAGCGCTACCAACCGCGCTGGACAAAGCGAGAACGCCAACAGCACCAAAGAACATCCTCATGTGGGCTGATTCTTTGGAGTTGACGTTGCCGTCCGCGAACTTCACGTTGACCAGGAGATCAGTCCCTCATTCGCGAGACAGCCTGACATCGTCGAAGATATGCCTTCATTGGAGATGATGACAAAAATCTAAATAAGCAAATGACCAAAGGTATGTTGAGATACTACAATACCTCACTACTATGGACACGTTTATTAGACATCAAGACTAAGCGTGGAAACAGAAACTTAACCTTCGAAGAATTAGAATTCTGCAAATCAATAATGCAGCACGAATATGTACGACAACCCATCTACTTTTTCCTGAAATAAATCGGGGAAGTGATAGACGCTACAGGTAAAACTGTAAGTCTCACCAACCACAACTTACCAGTTACAGTAGGGTAAGGTTTTGGAGGTTATCACTCCGCAGCAATTGACGCGAATTCGCACAATCTCTACGAAGAGATCTCATCACTAGGCTTGGTCACCCGCGGTGAACAAAGAGGAACCCTTTGGCTGGTCTGTGGTGTAGGGCCGGCCCGAGGTGGCCAATCCTTGGCCACCTCGGGCCGCAATAATTGGGCTTGGCGAGCCTACTTCGGATGAGTGTCGATGGGCTGCGGGCGAGAGGGGTGTCCTCTTCCTTTACCGCTGCAGCCGAGGTGGAGTCGCGGGGGAAGAGGAGTGTTGGTATGGCAATGCGCCACTTGCCCTATCCTCCGTGACTATGACGGGGCCGCACCGTTGATGCGATGGAGGTAGGGCCGCGAGGGGAGAGGAGTGTCGGTATTGCAAGGCGCCGCTCTCCCTTTCTTACGCGGCCGAAACTTGATCCAGAGCCTTGAGCCAGAGACCAGATCCGCCGCTGTGGTTGGTGAAGCGGGTGCTACCGAGCGCTCTATTTTCCTGGCCCCATGGCATCCGCATATCTGACTCGTAGGGGCCCGTTGTACAGATGGAGGCCGTGGAGGAAGGCGTGTCTTGTGTTCCTGGTGCGTCTTGTCTGAGAAGGAGGATGGGGAGGAATAGCACTCCCCCGAGCAGGGGCTGCTATGTGGCGGCCAGAGCTGGTGGCGCCGCGGTTGTGTGGCCCTGCCAATATGCGGCGAAGGTGGAACACCATGGGGTTTTGGTCAGTGCGAGTCCGACATAACCCATCCTTGCCCCCGCGAGGCGAGACATTGCATAGGCATTTCCCCATGTAAAAAAAAGAACTACAACACACTAACTACGATGATGTCCAAAATATTATTTAAGGTTGTCTCAGACATGAACTAATTCTTGTGCTGAAAACTGGTGTGTGACAAATGTTGAATTGCTTCTGTTGAAGAAGAAGCTTATATGATGAAAAACCATTCTATTACTGATTCTCAGATGCAGATTAATTCATAGACAGAAAAATTCATTCAACCCACGTCGTATGAGTAACATCTGTTTTATGGAAAGCCGTTCGTCTACTTCACAGAATACTTGTCTTTGTTGATTCAGACAGTCGTAATATTCAAATAACGAGACCCTTGATTGAAGAAAATTCATTCAACCCACGTCATATGAGTAACATCTGTTTTGTTGAAAGCCATTCGTCTACTTCACAAAATACTCCAGTCTTTGTTGATTCTGACAGTCGTAATATTAAACCCGTCAGACCCGGGATTGAAGATCAAAATACAGATATCATAAACTCAGTCAATGAGTATTTTAATATTAATAAATAATGTATTCTATTTCTGAATAAAGTGTTTCTTCTGTTTCGTAATATACAGGTTTACTTGCTATAATATTAATAGTAAAAATTATGTTGGGTTGGTTTTAGTAATCTGCGGCACGATTTAAGTGATCATTTTAGCTTTAGTTGACAGGCAATGATGCTATTGATTACCATCTAGCTGCTTTTTATGCCGGAAATCTTTAGTTTTCGAGATATCGATAGTTATAGTTTTGAGGTTATATCCATTTAAAAATGATACGAAAACGAAATAACAATATAATAATAATTAGAAAGAGATAGCAATAAAGCATGGTCTGTATCTGTTTTA
Organism: Parnassius glacialis; assembly: GCA_033319125.1. Classification (NCBI taxonomy): domain Eukaryota; kingdom Metazoa; phylum Arthropoda; class Insecta; order Lepidoptera; family Papilionidae; genus Parnassius; species Parnassius glacialis. Next base: position 21,005,944 of record JAVANC010000014.1, on the reverse strand, counting down.
AAAAATAACACGCAACAACAAAATATTTATTAGAAGGAGATAGCAATAGTATGGTTTGTATGATCTGTTTACAGTGCTATCCTACTCTAATATACGATGTTAAACCACGGTTGTGTTACAAGAAGCCCAACATGAATCTCGACGACGAAGACTCGCGCTTGAATACCAGACCACCGATTTGCCCTACGACGACCCTTGCACGTTTTTTTGGGCTTTGCCTACCTGTCTGTCTACCTGGGACACCCAAGATGGTTGACTACCCCACCCCGTCAACTAGTTCGGCCGGTCCGTCGCTTTATGATGATTACTTGAGCAGACGTTTATACGTGGAAGAAGCCAAAATTTTTAATCCCCCCCCCCCCCCCCCGAATCGTGCGAGAACTCGGTACCAGAGAGCCAGAGAGCAGTGCGTGGAGTTTGCTGTTGAAAATGAATTAATCCCTGCCACTAAGGAGTGCCGCACCCATAGTGACAATGAAAGTGGAATATGGGCAAAATAATTTTTTTGTGCAATAAAGGAAATTGCAAAGCCCGATCCAGGGTAGCTCGTGGCAAGGGCACCTGGTTTGAAAATATTAAAATATCATTGCCACGGGTATTCTATCTGATGTCAACTATACAATACGCATTTTCCATTTTGTTATTGTCATTCACCAGTTGTTATTATCATATGTATCTACTACTCGCTTAATGTCGACACTTACGGCACGGTCTCCGTAGGACCGTATGGGGCCGACTGAAAATCAGCGTCGCTATCCCGCGGCTTATGCTGAGGCGGTCCCTTCCGCCACTTCATCTGTTTCGATTATTAAACCTCTATTGCACACAAAGCCAATTTTGGCTGCTCAACTTTAGTAATTTATTTCTACCCTAATTTTAAACAAAATTATAAAATGTCAATGTAGTAATATTAAGGAATTCAAACTGAACCGAAACGTAATTTTTATTATCTATGGCCAACGTCATGTGTCATTATAACCTCACTTTTCTCCGGTGCGTACGCGACGTCGTTCTTAGTGAATTTATTGCAGCTTTGTTGGTGGAAATTAAATAGAAAAGGTAAGAAAATTGATGTTAAAAAATGTAAATAATGTTCTGCAAAACCTCTGTTTTTGACCCCTATCACAGTTTATTCAAAATATTTGCTCCTTATACTTCATTTTCAATATTTTCTACAGGAGCCAATTTTGGCTTCGCATGCATTTACGATGAAGTATGTTTGCGCCTAAAATGGCTTCGCATGCATTTACGATGAAGTATGTTTGCGCCTAAAATGGCTTCGCATGCATTCAGAGTTTTTTTTTATCTTTCCAGAATGCTTCCTTCACGCTTTTATGGCACTGCTAACTGCATTAAACCTATTCCTGGTGATGGCTCTCTTAGCAACGATGATTCACTATCTGATTCCGATGACGATGTTCCGCTTTCGCGCTTGCGCAACCAAACACGTAAAAACCTATAATTATTCTACCATCCGATTCCGATACTTCCGATGACGAAATAGTTGATCCTAGACCTAAAAATTTGAAACAGAAGCGAGCAGTTAAGGAAAAAATTATCTGGACTGAAGGAAAAATGCCAGCGTATGATGAAAATAATTTCAATTTTAGTGGTAGTCTGGAATTGCCAGAGTTTGCTCAAGAATTAGAATCACCTGCCGAATTTTTCCAATTTTTTTTCACAGAAGATTTGATAACATTTATTACGGAACAGTCAAATCTGAAATCTACTCAGGTCAATGTTAACAAGCCAGCAAATATCACAACTACTGAGATTGAGCAATTTATAGGTATTGTCATCTTCACCTCATTAGTTCACCTGCCATCTACACGGATGTATTGGTCCAACAACATTGGTCAGCATCAAGTCAATTCAATAATGACATGTAAGTTTGAAATGATAAAACGTCATCTTCATTTCAATAATAATGAAGATTTCAAACCACCCGGTACACAAAGTCACGATAAACTGTTTAAAATTCGACCTCTCATAGAAAAATTATGAGAGCGGTTACTTTTGATACCCAAAGAAGAATATCTGGCCGTAGATGAGCAAATTATACCCACGAAAGCTCGCCACCAACTCAAACAGTACAATCCAGCCAAACCTCATAAGTGGGGGTACAAAAATCAAGTGTTGAGTGGCGTATCAGGGTTCAGTTACGACTTCGATATTTTTGCTGGCGATCAAAGCAACATTTTTCCAAGTGATGCACCAGATCTTGGTGTCAGCTCCAACGTTGTTACACGACTCACATCTACTGTGCCTCGAAATGTAAACCACAAAATATTTTTCGATAACTGGTTCAATAGTATAAAATTGCAAGTTTACCTGTATAAAAATGGATTGCTGCCATTGGGAACCATTAGGATGAACAGAGTACCTAACGCTGATATGCCTACAGAAAAGGACCTGAAGAAAATAGGTCGTGGTACTATGGTTGAGAAAATCGCCATCGTCGATGACGTAAAACTAAGCCTGGTATCATGGTATGACAATAAAGTGGTCAATTTACTGTCTGCGTTTGTTGGTAGTGAACCGACTTCTACTAAGACTAGATATTTCAGAAAGTACAAGGACATAACATCGCCACAATGCGTTGATGTGTATAACCGACACATGGGAGGCGTTGATTTGCTTGACTCTTTGTTAGGTCTGTATAGGATCAAAATAAGATCTCGTCAGTGGTATAAAAAAATATTTTTCCACTTGGTTGATATGTGTGCAGTTAATGCTTGGTGACTGTGGCGACGCAAGACTGACCAATACATGTCACTATTTGACTTCAAGCTAGCCATTTCTGAACATTATTGCAAGGCTGGCAAAAGTATCTCAAGAAAAAGAGGCCGTCCTAGTATCAGTAATCCCGGTACACCTACCTTGTCAAGAGGAAATACTCCTACGTCATCTAGAACGGGTACTCCTACCAGTAGAAATGAATCTTTCACACCTCGAAAAAGGGCACGGAAAACCCCAGCAAAAGTGCAAGACCTACCTCTAAATTCAGTACGTACAGACAAAATTGACCATTTCCCGATACACCAAAAGAATCGTCAATTATGTCAGAATGATTGTTCTTTGCGTTCTCATATAAAATGTGAGAAATGTGACGTTTTTCTTTGCTTGAATGAGAAAAGAAACTGTTTTAGAGAATTTCACCTTGTGTAAGTTTTGGTATTTGTTGTGCATAGGAAGCCAAAAATGGCAGTCTCATACACAGACGTTATTGCATGGGAAGCCAATTTTGGCTTCTGTTTTTTTTTCTAAAATAAGATACTTATTTTTTTTTTCACTTTATATTTTGTCTTACAAACCCTATTAAAACACATTGAAACATAAAAATATTTTTTTTCTTTTTAATTTAATAATTCATGCAATAGAGGGTTAAGTCGTGAATTGTTGTTATATCCTCTATTTTTTTGTTTATTAATTTTCTTGTGTTTTAATGTTTTTATTATTTTATTCTTATTCGTATTAATTTTGTTTATTAATTTGTCATTGTAATATGAAGTGTCGGAATAAATGTCTTTATGTCTTTATGATTTACTGTTATGCACATCGCTGGAACTATGAAGATGCAATCCATGAAGACCCTGAAAAAGATATGGAGGAAGGTTGTTTATCCATAGCGACTATCTGCGATTGGTACAATTACTGCCGGGAGACAGTCATCATTTACCAAATAGACCGGCAAGAGGCCATCGGCAAAATTGGTGGCCCAGGAAAAGTTGTCCAAATAGACGAGTCAAAATTTGGAAATAAGGAAGGTAATTTGATTTTCTTATATTATAGACTGAAACAATTTATTTATTTAAAGTTTACTTTTAAAGCCAAAATATCCATACTTAATATTATATATGCGAAAGTGTGTTTGTTTGTTTGTTTATTTGTTTGTCCTTCTTTCACGTCGCAACAGAGCGACGGCATGGTGTGAATTTTGGTATGGGGATAGTTCGGTGGCTGTAGAGTGACATAGGCTACAGCCACCGAACTATCCCCATACCAAAATTCATGCCATGCCGACGCTCTGTTGCGACGTGAAAGAAGGACAAACTTTTGCAACATATTCTATTTTCCCACGGGAATGAGGCTGTAGAGTGACATAGGCTACTTTTTTCAGCGGAAAAACATATCATTCCCGTGGGAAAATCGAATATGTTGCAAAATTAAATTCAGCTAGGTGGCGCCAACGTGTTTCTACAAGACGGACGACGGTACGATGGACGAACAGAGAAGGTCAGAATATCTGGATTATTATGTCTTTTTACCAAAATTACGATAAAAAATGTATGGATCTGTATTTTTCCACGCAGGGAAGAGAGCGATAAAAAACATAAAATTCACCAGCTGATTTTCTTCAAACGTTTTGGTACATTGTAATTCACAGAATAGGCGATAACCTCGCAAACGATATTAAGTAATCCGTTGATGCTCTGCCTACCCCGCAAGGGTTACAGGCGTGATTATAAGTATGGATCAGAAATACTATCACCACCTGTCACGCTTTCACCCTTAACTATTACTTAACTGTGGTAGAAACAGTTCTTAGTAAGCCTTATTAATAAGCCTTAGTAATATTTATTGAACGGAAATGAATACAGTTCTTTTATGTGGTTATGAATGAATCGGTATTACAATAAGAAAAATTGTGCGAAATTATAAGAAAAATATTTTTTGAGAGTTCTTATTAACTAACGTATACATAGTTTAAATTGATTCCGCTAGATGTCGTTACTAGGTTTTTAAAACGCGGTAACGAAATGTTTCCTGACATGTACTTAGCTCCCGCCGTTCAGCCGCGCGTCAACTTATAGTAGTAGTGCATACGGTACCTATACGCTTAAATTGTTTCTATTTCGTAGCTTATTCGACTACCTGCTTTCGATTTCGGTTGTTTGTTATTTGCTTTGTGATTTGGTTAAGGTTGAATGGATTTATATTGGCTTTCATTTTCAGATTTGTGTATTTTCTTGGATCGGTTTTGTTGATTTGGTTGGTATTCCTTTATACATATTTAAACTCTGGCTTTGATTTTGGATTTTGTTTATTTAGAATCGTGAATTGGTTTTCGTTGTTTTAGGTTTAACAATATTTCAAAGGAATATTAATAGTATAGATAGTGTATACGGTACCTATACACGTACTTCTTTTTTCGTTGGTTATATTTATATTGACTACTGCTTTCGATTTCGGTTTTCTTCGATTTTTTTGTGATTTGGTTTAAGTTGATTCGATTTTTTTTGGCTATCGTTTTCGGATTCGTGTTGTGTCTTGAATTGGTTTTATTGTTTTGGTTTTTAAAAATATTTAAAAGGAATATTTATTCCTTTTAGATATTTTGGATTTGCTTTTAAAAAAAATATTTAAAAGGAAATTTAATTCCTTTTAGGTATTTTAACGTTTTTTTATAAATAAGTTTTTTATTACTTCATAATGCCTCGCAAACGTAAGTCCAGCCTTTCAAGAGTATCTTCTCAAAGACAAGCGAAAAGATTAGCTCGATCGCTAGAATCTTTACAAGATGCTGAACTGAGAAGGCAAGAACCAGCAGAGCGTCAGGCTGCTTTTAGAGCATCTGAGACACCTTCTCAACGTCAGCAAAGGCGTCTTGAACAGACAGAGCGTCAGGCTGCTTTAAGAGCTTCCGAAACACCTTCACAAAGTCAGGAAAGGCGTCTTGAACAGGCAAAGCGTCAAGCTACTTTAAGAGCTTCTGAAACACCTTCTCAAAGTCAGCGAAGGCGTCTTGAACAGGCAGAGCGTCAAGCTACTTTAAGAGCTACTGAAACACCTGCTCAAAGTCAGCAAAGGCGTCTTGAACAGGCAGAGCGTCAAGCTACTTTAAGAGCTACTGAAACACCTGATCAAAGTCAACAAAGGCGTCTTGAACAGGCAGAGCGTCAATCTACTTTAAGAGCTACTGAAACACCTGTTCAAAGTCAGCAAAGGCTATTTGAACAAGCGGAACGTCAGGCCGCCTTAAGAGCCGCGGAAACACCTGATGAAACTCAACACAGACTCATTGAGTAAGCTGAACGTCAATCTATTATAAGGGCATCACACCAGAAAAGACAAAGGCGCGAAGAGATGCAAATGCACAGCTCCAAGCTGAACGTCGACAAAATTTTCAAAGAAACAATTGGCCGTTTTATAATGACGCAGCATTCAATTATGATCCGTTGATTGATTAAAAAAATCACAGGTTAGTTGTTATCGGACTGATGGACAAGGCGTGTCGATTTTGCAGCGCTTTAAAATGGAAAGATGAGACCGCATGCATGTGCTATTCCAATGGCAAAGTGGCTCTTCCGTTACTTGGGGAACCAGATGAACCTTTGAAAACTCTCTTTTTATGTGATGCTAATGAGTCACGGCGCTTTTTAAACAGGATCCGGAAATGTAACTCATGCTTTCAAAGACGTCCTTCGGAGTTGACTGGGAAATTTTCGCCTACATTTACGGTGCAAGGGCAAATTTATCATAGAATAGGTTAACTTTTTCCTGTTGAAAACGAACAGCATAAATTTTTACAAGTATATTTTATGGGTGACGAAGAAATTGAGGTAGACCGTCGCTGCCAATTTATCCAGGGAGTTGAGAGAGACACAGTGTTCAAAGTTCAAAGATTCTAGCATGAACGTAACATTTTAGTCAAAACATTTAAAACTGCTTTAGAAAACCTACCTAAAGAGGATTATAAAGTCGTTATTCACACAGATCGGAAGAGCCTCCTCTCCTCTCCTCGAGGAGAGCATGAAAGGCGCAACAATGCACCTTTGATAAACGAAATAGCAGCCGTAATTAGTGGTGATCAATTTTCTTCACGAGATCTTGTCCTGCAAGCACGTGATGATACGTTGCAACGGGTAGCCGATACACACAAGTTTTATGACGCTCTGCAATACCCATTGATTTATTGCAAAGGACAAGAGGGTTATCATTTTCAAATTCCACTCATTAACCAAAGGAGCCTACTGCGACCAAAAAAGTATCATGTATGGATTTTATGCGTATCATGTGATGTTGAATTTTTGGTAGACATGTATGTGAAGGTAGAAAATGAACGTCTCCGTTATATATCTTTAAATCAAAAAAGCTGCGCGTTGAGAATTATATACATTTACAAGATTCGGTTTCTAGCGACGCCAATGTAAACCCCAGAGATTTAGGTAAAATGGTAATTCTGCCCTCATCATTCGTTAACAGTCCCCGTTACCTACATGAGTACACACAAGACGCATTCGCCTATGTACGAACTTACGAAAGCCTGATCTTTTTGTTACTTTTACTTGCAATCCCACATGGAAAGAAATAACCGAGGAGCTAATGCCGGGCCAAAAAAGTACTGACAGACACGATTTAGTTGCTAGAGTATTTAGATTAAAAGTACAAAAATTAATGTATGTAATTAACAAAGGGAAAATTTTTGGAGAGGTGAAGTGCTTCATGTATTCAATTGAATGGCAAAAAAGAGGATTACCGCATTCCCACATTCTAATATGGCTTAAAGAGAAGTTGCGGCCCAGCGAAATAAACGACATTATAAGCGCTGAGATTCCGGATCCTGAGCAAGATAAAGAATTGTATGATACCATCGTCCGAAATATGATTCACGGTCCATGTGGAGCACGAAATTCAATATCGCCATGTATGAAAGAAGGAAAATGTACAAAGAAATTCCTTAAACAGCTATTAAAAGAAACACTGTACAATGACAATGGCTACCCTTTATACAGACGCAGAGCTCCTGAAGATGGTGGCAGGAAAGTTACAATCAAATCTCGCTCTGGAGCGTTCGAAACCTTAGATAACAGCTGGATTGTCCCGTATTCGCCCATTCTATGTAAAATGTTTAAAGCCCACATTAATGTAGAAGCATGTAGCTCTGTCCGCGCAATCAAGTATATCTGTAAGTACATAAATAAATGAAGCGACCAAGCAATATTTAATCTCAGGAGTGAAGGTGAGGCAAATCCCGTTAATGAAGTACAGACCTTTCAAGCAGGGCGATATGTCAGCAGAAACGAGGCAGCGTGGCGTCTCCTTGGCTTCGCTTTTTACGAAAGGCACCCAACAGTTACTCACCTTGCTGTGCACTTAGAAAATGGAGAACGTGTATATTTCACCGAAAGAAATTTCCAAGAAAGAATTGCATCACCGCCAAAAACTACACTAACAGCCTTCTTTCAACTTTGTCAAACCGACCCCTTTGCCGAAACGTTATATTCTGAAGTCCCCCGCTATTAAACTTGGAACACATCTAGAAAGGAGTGGAAACGCCGTATTCAAAGCGCGCCTGTTGCAAATTGGCCCGGTGTAAAGTCATCAGATGCCCGTGGTCGTGTGTATACCGTCCATGTAATGGAACTATGCTGACACACTATTAAAAATTGGCGATGGGCAGTTGGAAACGGATGCTGAGGGCTGCGTTAAATTGACGAGAGATTTTTGTAATTTAGTCCAGAGTCATTCCGAATTAATTGCGAGCGTTTATTCAGATTTAACGAACAACATGCATGAAGACAAATGGTTATGTGAAAGCGCGATTCTTGCACCAAAAAATGAGAGCGTTAACAAAATAAATTCAGATATATTAAGCGAAATAGCAGGAGAAATAACAGAGTATTTGTCAGTAGACACAGTTATGGACACAGAACAGAGCACTTCATATCCCGTAGAGTTTCTAAATTCTCTAGAGTTGTCAGGTGTGCCCTCACATAAGCTTCAATTAAAATTAGGCGCCCCAGTCATGCTAATGCGAAATTTAGATGACCCTCGGTTATGTAACGGGACAAGGCTGCGTGTGACACATCTTGGACGGAACATAATCGGTGCTACAATTTTGACAGGCGTAGGAAAAGGTGAAAATGTTATTATACCACCGATCCCTATAATTCCCACAGATCTTCCTTTTCAATTCAAAACGTTGCAGTTCCCTATTAAGATTTGCAATGACAATTAATAAAGCGCAAGGGCAAACGTTACAGATAGCGGGGGTCAACTTAGAAAAACCGTGCTTTTCTCATGGTCAGCTGTATGTAGCATGTTCGCGTGTGTCAAATGCCCAGAATCTCCACATTCTTTCCCCGAATGGAAAAACATATAACATTGTGTACAGTAACGTCTTAAAATAGTGTTGTTAGTTTTTTTTTTTAATTCCCACAATCAATTAATCAATATTCCCACAGATCTTCCTTTTCAATTCAAAATTTCCTATTTAGCTCAGTTTCTTTTCAATTCCAAATGCTGCACCTCTGACGGACCTATTAAGCTCAGTTTCCTTTCAACTCAAAAGGCTGTATCTCTGACGGATCTTTTATTAGGCTCAGTTTCCTTTCAATTCAGAAAACTGCATGTCTGACGAATCAATTTAGCTCAGTTTCTTTTCAAAAGTCTGCATCCCTGACGGATAATTATGCTGCTTCCTTTAATTAAAAAAATATCCCATTTCCATTTGGAATAAACAGGCTATTTTCATGCTTTCCTATAAGCTGCGTTTCAAAACATTTAAATAGGCTGACGAATCAATTTTGCTCAGTTTCCTTTAAATGGCTGCATCTCTGACAAATCTATAAAACTCTTTCTCTCTCTTCTTTCAATTCAAAAAGCAATGGATAGTTCATTTCCCAGTGACCATGCGGGCGAAGCCGTGGGTAACAGCTAGTCTTGAATATTTACTAACTATACATTGTTTATTGTTGTTTATAGGGAGGCGGATTGAGGGCTACTGGATCCTCGGCCTCATTGAGGATGGAAGTGAAATCCATCGTGAGAACCCATTTGCTGACCCAGATGGCACTCACACTTAAGGGATCGACTCGCAATGGCGAGTGGTTAAAAGATTCTTCAAAAAATACAATTATAACCACCCGAAAAACTTTGCAGATATTACATAGGCTGTACTAAAAGTATCGGGAATGGAATATTTCCACTGTTCCTGACATATTAAAGTCTTTTTAATTGAAAACTCCTTGGTTTTAAAAATCGAATACCATTTATTTATTTAAAAAAAAGATTCTCGGTCTTGTCACAAGGTTTTGTCAAACTTGTTTAGTCGATAGAGCTGATAGAGCGATGATTTATTATGACTTTCGAAGTGGTTTAACACAAAAACAGTGTGTTGACCGGATAATTTCTGCATTTGGTGATGAATCTCCATCCAAAACCACAATTTATCGCTGGTTTGCTGAATTTCAACGTGGACGTGACAAACTCCGTGATGATCCCCGTCAAGGTCGTTCAAAAACTGCAATCACCCAAGAAAACGTTGATGCTGTGCGTAAGCTGATTGAGGAAAATCGACATGTGACATACCGCGAAATTCAGGCAACTTTGGACATTGGCATGAGTCACATACAAATAATCTTGCATGAACAATTAGGTGTAAAAAAGTTGTTTTCCCAGTGGATACCGCATTCGCTCTGTGAAGAGCAAGAAGCGGCTCGCGTTACTTTGTGCGTCAGAACTCTCGAAAGATTCCACGCAGGATCCTCAAATGCTGTATACAACATCGTATCAGGTGACGAATCCTGGATATACGCGTACGAACCCGAAACAAAAAACCAGTCACGAGTTTGGGTGTTCGAAAATGAGTTAAAGCCAACAAAAATTGTTCGTTCACGGAGTGTTGCAAAAAAAATGGTGGCCACGTTTGTCTCCAAAACCGGCCATGTTACGACTATTCCTCTTGAGGGACAAAGACCGGTTAATGCAGAATGGTATGCTAGCATTTGTTTGCCACAGGTCGTTTCTGAACTCCGTAAAGAGAACTGCAACCGCCTCATCATCCTCCATCACGACAATGCGAGTTCTCACACCGCACACAGAACAAAAGAGTTTTTAGAGCAAGAAAACATAGAATTATTAGACCATCCACCGTACAGCCCCGACCTAAACCCTAATGATTTCTATACTTTCCCTAAAATAAAGAATAAATTGCGTGGACATAGATTTTCATCACCTGAAGAAGCTGTGGACGCCTACAAAACGGCCATTTTGGAGACCCCAACTTCCGAATGGAATGGTTGCTTCAATGATTGGTTCCATCGTATGAAAAAATGTGTCAAATTTCGCGGAGAATACTTTGAAAAGCAATAAATACATTTTTAAATAGTAATGTTGTGTCACTTCCTTGATTCCCGAAATTTTCAGTGCCGCCCTCGTATTACAGAATATTTGTGGAGAAGGTCAGTTCAAAGAAACAAAAAGGATCCTTGTATGGAATTTAAATAAAGCAATTAAACATGTCTATAAATAAATGTTTTTATAATATTACATTTGGTCGTTTTTTTTTTTATTAAACCCTAGTACCAGAATGTATTAATCACAAAACCGAATCTGTCAACCCCGACTTCCACGTGGTGTTTCCGCTTTTACCCCTAGAATGTATATGAAAACCCGGAAGCGCGGAGGGAAAGCAGGCTGGTCGCCTAAGGCGACCAAACAGTCGAAGCTGCGCAGGTGAGCTAGGTGCCTGTGCTTAGTTACACAAGGGCGAAGGGGCTGCACTTGCCACAGCGCTAGAGCAGAAGCAGAATCAAAAAAAACTCCCACAAAACTCCTACATTTCCACTGGGACCCGAATATGACTTTTTTGTCGGACGACCTTTTCTTTAATAAGTGAAAGCTATTTTGCCTTTTTGATTCATAAAATAAGGGGGCTTCCGGCACTTTGGGAGGTTCCACCTCTCCCCCCTCCCCCGCCCACTCGGCGACCATATATTCATGCCGCAGATTAGTAAAGAAATACCATTATGTTTGACTCACCTTAAACAAACTGCAAAGCGCTCTTCTGGGCTAATTGCTTCACGAAATGAGGTTGCTTGCTTAGAAAGCTGGGCGCAATATTTCAAGAACCTCGGAATACTTTTCGTATGTCACTCTAAAATCTTGAAAAAACTTTTTTCATCTTCTAATAAGTTTGAAGACTTATGAGTACACACAAGACGCATTCGCCTATGTACGAACTTACGAAAGCCTGATCTTTTTGTTACTTTTACTTGCAATCCCACATGGAAAGAAATAACCGAGGAGCTAATGCCGGGCCAAAAAAGTACTGACAGACACGATTTAGTTGCTAGAGTATTTAGATTAAAAGTACAAAAATTAATGTATGTAATTAACAAAGGGAAAATTTTTGGAGAGGTGCAGTGCTTCATGTATTCAATTGAATGGCAAAAAAGAAGATTACCGCATTCCCACATTCTAATATGGCTTAAAGAGAAGTTGCGGCCCAGCCAAATAAACGACATTATAAGCGCTGAGATTCCGGATCCTGAGCAAGATAAAGAATTGTATGATACCATCGTCCGAAATATGATTCACGCTCCATGTGGAGCACGAAATTCAATATCGCCATGTATGAAAGAAGGAAAATGTACAAAGAAATTCCTTAAACAGCTATTAAAAGAAACAATGTACAATGACAATGGCTACCCTTTATACAGACGCAGAGCTCCTGAAGATGGTGGCAGGAAAGTTACAATCAAATCTCGCTCTGGAGCGTTCGAAACCTTAGATAACAGCTGGATTGTCCCGTATTCGCCCATTCTATGTAAAATGTTTAAAGCCCACATTAATGTAGAAGCATGTAGCTCTGTCCGCGCAATCAAGTATATCTGTAAGTACATAAATAAATGAAGCGACCAAGCAATATTTAATCTCAGGAGTGAAGGTGAGGCAAATCCCGTTAATGAAGTACAGACCTTTCAAGCAGGGCGATATGTCAGCAGAAACGAGGCAGCGTGCGTCTCCTTGGCTTCGCTTTTTACGAAAGGCACCCAACAGTTACTCACCTTGCTGTGCACTTAGAAAATGGAGAACGTGTATATTTCACCGAAAGAAATTTCCAAGAAAGAATTGCATCACCGCCAAAAACTACACTAACAGCCTTCTTTCAACTTTGTCAAACCGACCCCTTTGCCGAAACGTTATATTCTGAAGTCCCCCGCTATTAAACTTGGAACACATCTAGGAAGGAGTGGAAACGCCGTATTCAAAGCGCGCCTGTTGCAAATTGGCCCGGTGTAAAGTCATCAGATGCCCGTGGTCGTGTGTATACCGTCCATGTAATGGAACTATGCTGACACACTATTAAAAATTGGCGATGGGCAGTTGGAAACGGATGCTGAGGGCTGCGTTAAATTGACGAGAGATTTTTGTAATTTAGTCCCGAGTCATTCCGAATTAATTGCGAGCGTTTATTCAGATTTAACGAACAACATGCATGAAGACAAATGGTTATGTGAAAGCGCGATTCTTGCACCAAAAAATGAGAGCGTTAACAAAATAAATTCAGATATATTAAGCGAAATAGCAGGAGAAATAACAGAGTATTTGTCAGTAGACACAGTTATGGACACAGAACAGAGCACTTCATATCCCGTAGAGTTTCTAAATTCTCTAGAGTTGTCAGGTGTGCCCTCACATAAGCTTCAATTAAAATTAGGCGCCCCAGTCATGCTAATGCGAAATTTAGATGACCCTCGGTTATGTAACGGGACAAGGCTGCGTGTGACACATCTTGGACGGAACATAATCGGTGCTACAATTTTGACAGGCGTAGGAAAAGGTGAAAATGTTATTATACCACCGATCCCTATAATTCCCACAGATCTTCCTTTTCAATTCAAAACGTTGCAGTTCCCTATTAAGATTTGCAATGACAATTAATAAAGCGCAAGGGCAAACGTTACAGATAGCGGGGGTCAACTTAGAAAAACCGTGCTTTTCTCATGGTCAGCTGTATGTAGCATGTTCGCGTGTGTCAAATGCCCAGAATCTCCACATTCTTTCCCCGAATGGAAAAACATATAACATTGTGTACAGTAACGTCTTAAAATAGTGTTGTTAGTTTTTTTTTTTAATTCCCACAATCAATTAATCAATATTCCCACAGATCTTCCTTTTCAATTCAAAATTTCCTATTTAGCTCAGTTTCTTTTCAATTCCAAATGCTGCACCTCTGACGGACCTATTAAGCTCAGTTTCCTTTCAACTCAAAAGGCTGTATCTCTGACGGATCTTTTATTAGGCTCAGTTTCCTTTCAATTCAGAAAACTGCATGTCTGACGAATCAATTTAGCTCAGTTTCTTTTCAAAAGTCTGCATCCCTGACGGATAATTATGCTGCTTCCTTTAATTAAAAAAATATCCCATTTCCATTTGGAATAAACAGGCTATTTTCATGCTTTCCTATAAGCTGCGTTTCAAAACATTTAAATAGGCTGACGAATCAATTTTGCTCAGTTTCCTTTAAATGGCTGCATCTCTGACAAATCTATAAAACTCTTTCTCTCTCTTCTTTCAATTCAAAAAGCAATGGATAGTTCATTTCCCAGTGACCATGCGGGCGAAGCCGTGGGTAACAGCTAGTCTTGAATATTTACTAACTATACATTGTTTATTGTTGTTTATAGGGAGGCGGATTGAGGGCTACTGGATCCTCGGCCTCATTGAGGATGGAAGTGAAATCCATCGTGAGAACCCATTTGCTGACCCAGATGGCACTCACACTTAAGGGATCGACTCGCAATGGCGAGTGGTTAAAAGATTCTTCAAAAAATACAATTATAACCACCCGAAAAACTTTGCAGATATTACATAGGCTGTACTAAAAGTATCGGGAATGGAATATTTCCACTGTTCCTGACATATTAAAGTCTTTTTAATTGAAAACTCCTTGGTTTTAAAAATCGAATACCATTTATTTATTTAAAAAAAAGATTCTCGGTCTTGTCACAAGGTTTTGTCAAACTTGTTTAGTCGATAGAGCTGATAGAGCGATGATTTATTATGACTTTCGAAGTGGTTTAACACAAAAACAGTGTGTTGACCGGATAATTTCTGCATTTGGTGATGAATCTCCATCCAAAACCACAATTTATCGCTGGTTTGCTGAATTTCAACGTGGACGTGACAAACTCCGTGATGATCCCCGTCAAGGTCGTTCAAAAACTGCAATCACCCAAGAAAACGTTGATGCTGTGCGTAAGCTGATTGAGGAAAATCGACATGTGACATACCGCGAAATTCAGGCAACTTTGGACATTGGCATGAGTCACATACAAATAATCTTGCATGAACAATTAGGTGTAAAAAAGTTGTTTTCCCAGTGGATACCGCATTCGCTCTGTGAAGAGCAAGAAGCGGCTCGCGTTACTTTGTGCGTCAGAACTCTCGAAAGATTCCACGCAGGATCCTCAAATGCTGTATACAACATCGTATCAGGTGACGAATCCTGGATATACGCGTACGAACCCGAAACAAAAAACCAGTCACGAGTTTGGGTGTTCGAAAATGAGTTAAAGCCAACAAAAATTGTTCGTTCACGGAGTGTTGCAAAAAAAATGGTGGCCACGTTTGTCTCCAAAACCGGCCATGTTACGACTATTCCTCTTGAGGGACAAAGACCGGTTAATGCAGAATGGTATGCTAGCATTTGTTTGCCACAGGTCGTTTCTGAACTCCGTAAAGAGAACTGCAACCGCCTCATCATCCTCCATCACGACAATGCGAGTTCTCACACCGCACACAGAACAAAAGAGTTTTTAGAGCAAGAAAACATAGAATTATTAGACCATCCACCGTACAGCCCCGACCTAAACCCTAATGATTTCTATACTTTCCCTAAAATAAAGAATAAATTGCGTGGACATAGATTTTCATCACCTGAAGAAGCTGTGGACGCCTACAAAACGGCCATTTTGGAGACCCCAACTTCCGAATGGAATGGTTGCTTCAATGATTGGTTCCATCGTATGAAAAAATGTGTCAAATTTCGCGGAGAATACTTTGAAAAGCAATAAATACATTTTTAAATAGTAATGTTGTGTCACTTCCTTGATTCCCGAAATTTTCAGTGCCGCCCTCGTATTACAGAATATTTGTGGAGAAGGTCAGTTCAAAGAAACAAAAAGGATCCTTGTATGGAATTTAAATAAAGCAATTAAACATGTCTATAAATAAATGTTTTTATAATATTACATTTGGTCGTTTTTTTTTTATTAAACCCTAGTACCAGAATGTATTAATCACAAAACCGAATCTGTCAACCCCGACTTCCACGTGGTCTTTCCGCTTTTACCCCTAGAATGTATATGAAAACCCGGAAGCGCGGAGGGAAAGCAGGCTGGTCGCCTAAGGCGACCAAACAGTCGAAGCTGCGCAGGTGAGCTAGGTGCCTGTGCTTAGTTACACAAGGGCGAAGGGGCTGCACTTGCCACAGCGCTAGAGCAGAAGCAGAATCAAAAAAAACTCCCACAAAACTCCTACATTTCCACTGGGACCCGAATATGACTTTTTTGTCGGACGACCTTTTCTTTAATAAGTGAAAGCTATTTTGCCTTTTTGATTCATAAAATAAGGGGGCTTCCGGCACTTTGGGAGGTTCCACCTCTCCCCCCTCCCCCGCCCACTCGGCGACCATATATTCATGCCGCAGATTAGTAAAGAAATACCATTATGTTTGACTCACCTTAAACAAACTGCAAAGCGCTCTTCTGGGCTAATTGCTTCACGAAATGAGGTTGCTTGCTTAGAAAGCTGGGCGCAATATTTCAAGAACCTCGGAATACTTTTCGTATGTCACTCTAAAATCTTGAAAAAACTTTTTTCATCTTCTAATAAGTTTGAAGACTTATGAGTACACACAAGACGCATTCGCCTATGTACGAACTTACGAAAGCCTGATCTTTTTGTTACTTTTACTTGCAATCCCACATGGAAAGAAATAACCGAGGAGCTAATGCCGGGCCAAAAAAGTACTGACAGACACGATTTAGTTGCTAGAGTATTTAGATTAAAAGTACAAAAATTAATGTATGTAATTAACAAAGGGAAAATTTTTGGAGAGGTGCAGTGCTTCATGTATTCAATTGAATGGCAAAAAAGAAGATTACCGCATTCCCACATTCTAATATGGCTTAAAGAGAAGTTGCGGCCCAGCCAAATAAACGACATTATAAGCGCTGAGATTCCGGATCCTGAGCAAGATAAAGAATTGTATGATACCATCGTCCGAAATATGATTCACGCTCCATGTGGAGCACGAAATTCTATATCGCCATGTATGAAAGAAGGAAAATGTACAAAGAAATTCCTTAAACAGCTATTAAAAGAAACAATGTACAATGACAATGGCTACCCTTTATACAGACGCAGAGCTCCTGAAGATGGTGGCAGGAAAGTTACAATCAAATCTCGCTCTGGAGCGTTCGAAACCTTAGATAACAGCTGGATTGTCCCGTATTCGCCCATTCTATGTAAAATGTTTAAAGCCCACATTAATGTAGAAGCATGTAGCTCTGTCCGCGCAATCAAGTATATCTGTAAGTACATAAATAAATGAAGCGACCAAGCAATATTTAATCTCAGGAGTGAAGGTGAGGCAAATCCCGTTAATGAAGTACAGACCTTTCAAGCAGGGCGATATGTCAGCAGAAACGAGGCAGCGTGCGTCTCCTTGGCTTCGCTTTTTACGAAAGGCACCCAACAGTTACTCACCTTGCTGTGCACTTAGAAAATGGAGAACGTGTATATTTCACCGAAAGAAATTTCCAAGAAAGAATTGCATCACCGCCAAAAACTACACTAACAGCCTTCTTTCAACTTTGTCAAACCGACCCCTTTGCCGAAACGTTATATTCTGAAGTCCCCCGCTATTAAACTTGGAACACATCTAGGAAGGAGTGGAAACGCCGTATTCAAAGCGCGCCTGTTGCAAATTGGCCCGGTGTAAAGTCATCAGATGCCCGTGGTCGTGTGTATACCGTCCATGTAATGGAACTATGCTGACACACTATTAAAAATTGGCGATGGGCAGTTGGAAACGGATGCTGAGGGCTGCGTTAAATTGACGAGAGATTTTTGTAATTTAGTCCAGAGTCATTCCGAATTAATTGCGAGCGTTTATTCAGATTTAACGAACAACATGCATGAAGACAAATGGTTATGTGAAAGCGCGATTCTTGCACCAAAAAATGAGAGCGTTAACAAAATAAATTCAGATATATTAAGCGAAATAGCAGGAGAAATAACAGAGTATTTGTCAGTAGACACAGTTATGGACACAGAACAGAGCACTTCATATCCCGTAGAGTTTCTAAATTCTCTAGAGTTGTCAGGTGTGCCCTCACATAAGCTTCAATTAAAATTAGGCGCCCCAGTCATGCTAATGCGAAATTTAGATGACCCTCGGTTATGTAACGGGACAAGGCTGCGTGTGACACATCTTGGACGGAACATAATCGGTGCTACAATTTTGACAGGCGTAGGAAAAGGTGAAAATGTTATTATACCACCGATCCCTATAATTCCCACAGATCTTCCTTTTCAATTCAAAACGTTGCAGTTCCCTATTAAGCTTTGCAATGACAATTAATAAAGCGCAAGGGCAAACGTTACAGATAGCGCGGGTCAACTTAGAAAAACCGTGCTTCTCTCATGGTCAGCTGTATTTAGCATGTTCGCGTGTGTCAAATGCCCAGAATCTCCACATTCTTTCCCCGAATGGAAAAACATATAACATTGTGTACAGTAACGTCTTAAAATAGTGTTGTTAGTTTTTTTTTTAATTCCCACAATCAATTAATCAATATTCCCACAGATCTTCCTTTTCAATTCAAAATTTCCTATTTAGCTCAGTTTCTTTTCAATTCCAAATGCTGCACCTCTGACGGACCTATTAAGCTCAGTTTCCTTTCAACTCAAAAGGCTGTATCTCTGACGGATCTTTTATTAGGCTCAGTTTCCTTTCAATTCAGAAAACTGCATGTCTGACGAATCAATTTAGCTCAGTTTCTTTTCAAAAGTCTGCATCCCTGACGGATAATTATGCTGCTTCCTTTAATTAAAAAAATATCCCATTTCCATTTGGAATAAACAGGCTATTTTCATGCTTTCCTATAAGCTGCGTTTCAAAACATTTAAATAGGCTGACGAATCAATTTTGCTCAGTTTCCTTTAAATGGCTGCATCTCTGACAAATCTATAAAACTCTTTCTCTTTCTTCTTTCAATTCAAAAAGCAATGGATAGTTCATTTCCCAGTGACCATGCGGGCGAAGCCGTGGGTAACAGCTAGTCTTGAATATTTACTAACTATACATTGTTTATTGTTGTTTATAGGGAGGCGGATTGAGGGCTACTGGATCCTCGGCCTCATTGAGGATGGAAGTGAAATCCATCGTGAGAACCCATTTGCTGACCCAGATGGCACTCACACTTAAGGGATCGACTCGCAATGGCGAGTGGTTAAAAGATTCTTCAAAAAATACAATTATAACCACCCGAAAAAAAGGCCAGGTTAAGAGTACCCTAAACCGTAGAGCATGTATGAAGGGAATAATGAAAGTGGACGAAGCGAAACAAGTATGTAAGGATCGTAGCAAGTGGAAAGAAGTGGTCTCTGCCTACCCCTACGGGAAAGAGGCGTGATTATATGTATGTATGTATGTAAAAACTTTGCAGATATTACATAGGCTGCACTAAAAGTATCGGGAATGGAATATTTCCACTGTTCCTGACATATTAAAGTCTTTTTAATTGAAAACTCCTTGGTTTTAAAAATCGAATACCATTTATTTATTTAAAAAAAAGATTCTCGGTCTTGTCACAAGGTTTTGTCAAACTTGTTTAGTCGATAGAGCTGATAGAGCGATGATTTATTATGACTTTCGAAGTGGTTTAACACAAAAACAGTGTGTTGACCGGATAATTTCTGCATTTGGTGATGAATCCCCATCCAAAACCACAATTTATCGCTGGTTTGCTGAATTTCAACGTGGACGTGACAAACTCCGTGATGATCCCCGTCAAGGTCGTTCAAAAACTGCAATCACCCAAGAAAACGTTGATGCTGTGCGTAAGCTGATTGAGGAAAATCGACATGTGACATACCGCGAAATTCAGGCAACTTTGGACATTGGCATGAGTCACATACAAATAATCTTGCATGAACAATTAGGTGTAAAAAAGTTGTTTTCCCAGTGGATACCGCATTCGCTCTGTGAAGAGCAAGAAGCGGCTCGCGTTACTTTGTGCGTCAGAACTCTCGAAAGATTCCACGCAGGATCCTCAAATGCTGTATACAACATCGTATCAGGTGACGAATCCTGGATATACGCGTACGAACCCGAAACAAAAAACCAGTCACGAGTTTGGGTGTTCGAAAATGAGTTAAAGCCAACAAAAATTGTTCGTTCACGGAGTGTTGCAAAAAAAATGGTGGCCACGTTTGTCTCCAAAACCGGCCATGTTACGACTATTCCTCTTGAGGGACAAAGAACGGTTAATGCAGAATGGTATGCTAGCATTTGTTTGCCACAGGTCGTTTCTAAACTCCGTAAAGAGAACTGCAACCGCCTCATCATCCTCCATCACGACAATGCGAGTTCTCACACCGCACACAGAACAAAAGAGTTTTTAGAGCAAGAAAACATAGAATTATTAGACCATCCACCGTACAGCCCCGACCTAAACCCTAATGATTTCTATACTTTCCCTAAAATAAAGAATAAATTGCGTGGACATAGATTTTCATCACCTGAAGAAGCTGTGGACGCCTACAAAACGGCCATTTTGGAGACCCCAACTTCCGAATGGAATGGTTGCTTCAATGATTGGTTCCATCGTATGAAAAAATGTGTCAAATTTCGCGGAGAATACTTTGAAAAGCAATAAATACATTTTTAAATAGTAATGTTGTGTCACTTCCTTGATTCCCGAAATTTTCAGTGCCGCCCTCGTATTACAGAATATTTGTGGAGAAGGTCAGTTCAAAGAAACAAAAAGGATCCTTGTATGGAATTTAAATAAAGCAATTAAACATGTCTATAAATAAATGTTTTTATAATATTACATTTGGTCGTTTTTTTTTTATTAAACCCTAGTACCAGAATGTATTAATCACAAAACCGAATCTGTCAACCCCGACTTCCACGTGGTCTTTCCGCTTTTACCCCTAGAATGTATATGAAAACCCGGAAGCGCGGAGGGAAAGCAGGCTGGTCGCCTAAGGCGACCAAACAGTCGAAGCTGCGCAGGTGAGCTAGGTGCCTGTGCTTAGTTACACAAGGGCGAAGGGGCTGCACTTGCCACAGCGCTAGAGCAGAAGCAGAATCAAAAAAAACTCCCACAAAACTCCTACATTTCCACTGGGACCCGAATATGACTTTTTTGTCGGACGACCTTTTCTTTAATAAGTGAAAGCTATTTTGCCTTTTTGATTCATAAAATAAGGGGGCTTCCGGCACTTTGGGAGGTTCCACCTCTCCCCCCTCCCCCGCCCACTCGGCGACCATATATTCATGCCGCAGATTAGTAAAGAAATACCATTATGTTTGACTCACCTTAAACAAACTGCAAAGCGCTCTTCTGGGCTAATTGCTTCACGAAATGAGGTTGCTTGCTTAGAAAGCTGGGCGCAATATTTCAAGAACCTCGGAATACTTTTCGTATGTCACTCTAAAATCTTGAAAAAACTTTTTTCATCTTCTAATAAGTTTGAAGACTTATGAGTACACACAAGACGCATTCGCCTATGTACGAACTTACGAAAGCCTGATCTTTTTGTTACTTTTACTTGCAATCCCACATGGAAAGAAATAACCGAGGAGCTAATGCCGGGCCAAAAAAGTACTGACAGACACGATTTAGTTGCTAGAGTATTTAGATTAAAAGTACAAAAATTAATGTATGTAATTAACAAAGGGAAAATTTTTGGAGAGGTGCAGTGCTTCATGTATTCAATTGAATGGCAAAAAAGAAGATTACCGCATTCCCACATTCTAATATGGCTTAAAGAGAAGTTGCGGCCCAGCCAAATAAACGACATTATAAGCGCTGAGATTCCGGATCCTGAGCAAGATAAAGAATTGTATGATACCATCGTCCGAAATATGATTCACGCTCCATGTGGAGCACGAAATTCTATATCGCCATGTATGAAAGAAGGAAAATGTACAAAGAAATTCCTTAAACAGCTATTAAAAGAAACAATGTACAATGACAATGGCTACCCTTTATACAGACGCAGAGCTCCTGAAGATGGTGGCAGGAAAGTTACAATCAAATCTCGCTCTGGAGCGTTCGAAACCTTAGATAACAGCTGGATTGTCCCGTATTCGCCCATTCTATGTAAAATGTTTAAAGCCCACATTAATGTAGAAGCATGTAGCTCTGTCCGCGCAATCAAGTATATCTGTAAGTACATAAATAAATGAAGCGACCAAGCAATATTTAATCTCAGGAGTGAAGGTGAGGCAAATCCCGTTAATGAAGTACAGACCTTTCAAGCAGGGCGATATGTCAGCAGAAACGAGGCAGCGTGCGTCTCCTTGGCTTCGCTTTTTACGAAAGGCACCCAACAGTTACTCACCTTGCTGTGCACTTAGAAAATGGAGAACGTGTATATTTCACCGAAAGAAATTTCCAAGAAAGAATTGCATCACCGCCAAAAACTACACTAACAGCCTTCTTTCAACTTTGTCAAACCGACCCCTTTGCCGAAACGTTATATTCTGAAGTCCCCCGCTATTAAACTTGGAACACATCTAGGAAGGAGTGGAAACGCCGTATTCAAAGCGCGCCTGTTGCAAATTGGCCCGGTGTAAAGTCATCAGATGCCCGTGGTCGTGTGTATACCGTCCATGTAATGGAACTATGCTGACACACTATTAAAAATTGGCGATGGGCAGTTGGAAACGGATGCTGAGGGCTGCGTTAAATTGACGAGAGATTTTTGTAATTTAGTCCAGAGTCATTCCGAATTAATTGCGAGCGTTTATTCAGATTTAACGAACAACATGCATGAAGACAAATGGTTATGTGAAAGCGCGATTCTTGCACCAAAAAATGAGAGCGTTAACAAAATAAATTCAGATATATTAAGCGAAATAGCAGGAGAAATAACAGAGTATTTGTCAGTAGACACAGTTATGGACACAGAACAGAGCACTTCATATCCCGTAGAGTTTCTAAATTCTCTAGAGTTGTCAGGTGTGCCCTCACATAAGCTTCAATTAAAATTAGGCGCCCCAGTCATGCTAATGCGAAATTTAGATGACCCTCGGTTATGTAACGGGACAAGGCTGCGTGTGACACATCTTGGACGGAACATAATCGGTGCTACAATTTTGACAGGCGTAGGAAAAGGTGAAAATGTTATTATACCACCGATCCCTATAATTCCCACAGATCTTCCTTTTCAATTCAAAACGTTGCAGTTCCCTATTAAGCTTTGCAATGACAATTAATAAAGCGCAAGGGCAAACGTTACAGATAGCGCGGGTCAACTTAGAAAAACCGTGCTTCTCTCATGGTCAGCTGTATTTAGCATGTTCGCGTGTGTCAAATGCCCAGAATCTCCACATTCTTTCCCCGAATGGAAAAACATATAACATTGTGTACAGTAACGTCTTAAAATAGTGTTGTTAGTTTTTTTTTTAATTCCCACAATCAATTAATCAATATTCCCACAGATCTTCCTTTTCAATTCAAAATTTCCTATTTAGCTCAGTTTCTTTTCAATTCCAAATGCTGCACCTCTGACGGACCTATTAAGCTCAGTTTCCTTTCAACTCAAAAGGCTGTATCTCTGACGGATCTTTTATTAGGCTCAGTTTCCTTTCAATTCAGAAAACTGCATGTCTGACGAATCAATTTAGCTCAGTTTCTTTTCAAAAGTCTGCATCCCTGACGGATAATTATGCTGCTTCCTTTAATTAAAAAAATATCCCATTTCCATTTGGAATAAACAGGCTATTTTCATGCTTTCCTATAAGCTGCGTTTCAAAACATTTAAATAGGCTGACGAATCAATTTTGCTCAGTTTCCTTTAAATGGCTGCATCTCTGACAAATCTATAAAACTCTTTCTCTTTCTTCTTTCAATTCAAAAAGCAATGGATAGTTCATTTCCCAGTGACCATGCGGGCGAAGCCGTGGGTAACAGCTAGTCTTGAATATTTACTAACTATACATTGTTTATTGTTGTTTATAGGGAGGCGGATTGAGGGCTACTGGATCCTCGGCCTCATTGAGGATGGAAGTGAAATCCATCGTGAGAACCCATTTGCTGACCCAGATGGCACTCACACTTAAGGGATCGACTCGCAATGGCGAGTGGTTAAAAGATTCTTCAAAAAATACAATTATAACCACCCGAAAAAAAGGCCAGGTTAAGAGTACCCTAAACCGTAGAGCATGTATGAAGGGAATAATGAAAGTGGACGAAGCGAAACAAGTATGTAAGGATCGTAGCAAGTGGAAAGAAGTGGTCTCTGCCTACCCCTACGGGAAAGAGGCGTGATTATATGTATGTATGTATGTAAAAACTTTGCAGATATTACATAGGCTGCACTAAAAGTATCGGGAATGGAATATTTCCACTGTTCCTGACATATTAAAGTCTTTTTAATTGAAAACTCCTTGGTTTTAAAAATCGAATACCATTTATTTATTTAAAAAAAAGATTCTCGGTCTTGTCACAAGGTTTTGTCAAACTTGTTTAGTCGATAGAGCTGATAGAGCGATGATTTATTATGACTTTCGAAGTGGTTTAACACAAAAACAGTGTGTTGACCGGATAATTTCTGCATTTGGTGATGAATCCCCATCCAAAACCACAATTTATCGCTGGTTTGCTGAATTTCAACGTGGACGTGACAAACTCCGTGATGATCCCCGTCAAGGTCGTTCAAAAACTGCAATCACCCAAGAAAACGTTGATGCTGTGCGTAAGCTGATTGAGGAAAATCGACATGTGACATACCGCGAAATTCAGGCAACTTTGGACATTGGCATGAGTCACATACAAATAATCTTGCATGAACAATTAGGTGTAAAAAAGTTGTTTTCCCAGTGGATACCGCATTCGCTCTGTAAAGAGCAAGAAGCGGCTCGCGTTACTTTGTGCGTCAGAACTCTCGAAAGATTCCACGCAGGATCCTCAAATGCTGTATACAACATCGTATCAGGTGACGAATCCTGGATATACGCGTACGAACCCGAAACAAAAAACCAGTCACGAGTTTGGGTGTTCGAAAATGAGTTAAAGCCAACAAAAATTGTTCGTTCACGGAGTGTTGCAAAAAAAATGGTGGCCACGTTTGTCTCCAAAACCGGCCATGTTACGACTATTCCTCTTGAGGGACAAAGAACGGTTAATGCAGAATGGTATGCTAGCATTTGTTTGCCACAGGTCGTTTCTAAACTCCGTAAAGAGAACTGCAACCGCCTCATCATCCTCCATCACGACAATGCGAGTTCTCACACCGCACACAGAACAAAAGAGTTTTTAGAGCAAGAAAACATAGAATTATTAGACCATCCACCGTACAGCCCCGACCTAAACCCTAATGATTTCTATACTTTCCCTAAAATAAAGAATAAATTGCGTGGACATAGATTTTCATCACCTGAAGAAGCTGTGGACGCCTACAAAACGGCCATTTTGGAGACCCCAACTTCCGAATGGAATGGTTGCTTCAATGATTGGTTCCATCGTATGAAAAAATGTGTCAAATTTCGCGGAGAATACTTTGAAAAGCAATAAATACATTTTTAAATAGTAATGTTGTGTCACTTCCTTGATTCCCGAAATTTTCAGTGCCGCCCTCGTATTACAGAATATTTGTGGAGAAGGTCAGTTCAAAGAAACAAAAAGGATCCTTGTATGGAATTTAAATAAAGCAATTAAACATGTCTATAAATAAATGTTTTTATAATATTACATTTGGTCGTTTTTTTTTTATTAAACCCTAGTACCAGAATGTATTAATCACAAAACCGAATCTGTCAACCCCGACTTCCACGTGGTCTTTCCGCTTTTACCCCTAGAATGTATATGAAAACCCGGAAGCGCGGAGGGAAAGCAGGCTGGTCGCCTAAGGCGACCAAACAGTCGAAGCTGCGCAGGTGAGCTAGGTGCCTGTGCTTAGTTACACAAGGGCGAAGGGGCTGCACTTGCCACAGCGCTAGAGCAGAAGCAGAATCAAAAAAAACTCCCACAAAACTCCTACATTTCCACTGGGACCCGAATATGACTTTTTTGTCGGACGACCTTTTCTTTAATAAGTGAAAGCTATTTTGCCTTTTTGATTCATAAAATAAGGGGGCTTCCGGCACTTTGGGAGGTTCCACCTCTCCCCCCTCCCCCGCCCACTCGGCGACCATATATTCATGCCGCAGATTAGTAAAGAAATACCATTATGTTTGACTCACCTTAAACAAACTGCAAAGCGCTCTTCTGGGCTAATTGCTTCACGAAATGAGGTTGCTTGCTTAGAAAGCTGGGCGCAATATTTCAAGAACCTCGGAATACTTTTCGTATGTCACTCTAAAATCTTGAAAAAACTTTTTTCATCTTCTAATAAGTTTGAAGACTTATGAGTACACACAAGACGCATTCGCCTATGTACGAACTTACGAAAGCCTGATCTTTTTGTTACTTTTACTTGCAATCCCACATGGAAAGAAATAACCGAGGAGCTAATGCCGGGCCAAAAAAGTACTGACAGACACGATTTAGTTGCTAGAGTATTTAGATTAAAAGTACAAAAATTAATGTATGTAATTAACAAAGGGAAAATTTTTGGAGAGGTGCAGTGCTTCATGTATTCAATTGAATGGCAAAAAAGAAGATTACCGCATTCCCACATTCTAATATGGCTTAAAGAGAAGTTGCGGCCCAGCCAAATAAACGACATTATAAGCGCTGAGATTCCGGATCCTGAGCAAGATAAAGAATTGTATGATACCATCGTCCGAAATATGATTCACGCTCCATGTGGAGCACGAAATTCTATATCGCCATGTATGAAAGAAGGAAAATGTACAAAGAAATTCCTTAAACAGCTATTAAAAGAAACAATGTACAATGACAATGGCTACCCTTTATACAGACGCAGAGCTCCTGAAGATGGTGGCAGGAAAGTTACAATCAAATCTCGCTCTGGAGCGTTCGAAACCTTAGATAACAGCTGGATTGTCCCGTATTCGCCCATTCTATGTAAAATGTTTAAAGCCCACATTAATGTAGAAGCATGTAGCTCTGTCCGCGCAATCAAGTATATCTGTAAGTACATAAATAAATGAAGCGACCAAGCAATATTTAATCTCAGGAGTGAAGGTGAGGCAAATCCCGTTAATGAAGTACAGACCTTTCAAGCAGGGCGATATGTCAGCAGAAACGAGGCAGCGTGCGTCTCCTTGGCTTCGCTTTTTACGAAAGGCACCCAACAGTTACTCACCTTGCTGTGCACTTAGAAAATGGAGAACGTGTATATTTCACCGAAAGAAATTTCCAAGAAAGAATTGCATCACCGCCAAAAACTACACTAACAGCCTTCTTTCAACTTTGTCAAACCGACCCCTTTGCCGAAACGTTATATTCTGAAGTCCCCCGCTATTAAACTTGGAACACATCTAGGAAGGAGTGGAAACGCCGTATTCAAAGCGCGCCTGTTGCAAATTGGCCCGGTGTAAAGTCATCAGATGCCCGTGGTCGTGTGTATACCGTCCATGTAATGGAACTATGCTGACACACTATTAAAAATTGGCGATGGGCAGTTGGAAACGGATGCTGAGGGCTGCGTTAAATTGACGAGAGATTTTTGTAATTTAGTCCAGAGTCATTCCGAATTAATTGCGAGCGTTTATTCAGATTTAACGAACAACATGCATGAAGACAAATGGTTATGTGAAAGCGCGATTCTTGCACCAAAAAATGAGAGCGTTAACAAAATAAATTCAGATATATTAAGCGAAATAGCAGGAGAAATAACAGAGTATTTGTCAGTAGACACAGTTATGGACACAGAACAGAGCACTTCATATCCCGTAGAGTTTCTAAATTCTCTAGAGTTGTCAGGTGTGCCCTCACATAAGCTTCAATTAAAATTAGGCGCCCCAGTCATGCTAATGCGAAATTTAGATGACCCTCGGTTATGTAACGGGACAAGGCTGCGTGTGACACATCTTGGACGGAACATAATCGGTGCTACAATTTTGACAGGCGTAGGAAAAGGTGAAAATGTTATTATACCACCGATCCCTATAATTCCCACAGATCTTCCTTTTCAATTCAAAACGTTGCAGTTCCCTATTAAGCTTTGCAATGACAATTAATAAAGCGCAAGGGCAAACGTTACAGATAGCGCGGGTCAACTTAGAAAAACCGTGCTTCTCTCATGGTCAGCTGTATTTAGCATGTTCGCGTGTGTCAAATGCCCAGAATCTCCACATTCTTTCCCCGAATGGAAAAACATATAACATTGTGTACAGTAACGTCTTAAAATAGTGTTGTTAGTTTTTTTTTTAATTCCCACAATCAATTAATCAATATTCCCACAGATCTTCCTTTTCAATTCAAAATTTCCTATTTAGCTCAGTTTCTTTTCAATTCCAAATGCTGCACCTCTGACGGACCTATTAAGCTCAGTTTCCTTTCAACTCAAAAGGCTGTATCTCTGACGGATCTTTTATTAGGCTCAGTTTCCTTTCAATTCAGAAAACTGCATGTCTGACGAATCAATTTAGCTCAGTTTCTTTTCAAAAGTCTGCATCCCTGACGGATAATTATGCTGCTTCCTTTAATTAAAAAAATATCCCATTTCCATTTGGAATAAACAGGCTATTTTCATGCTTTCCTATAAGCTGCGTTTCAAAACATTTAAATAGGCTGACGAATCAATTTTGCTCAGTTTCCTTTAAATGGCTGCATCTCTGACAAATCTATAAAACTCTTTCTCTTTCTTCTTTCAATTCAAAAAGCAATGGATAGTTCATTTCCCAGTGACCATGCGGGCGAAGCCGTGGGTAACAGCTAGTCTTGAATATTTACTAACTATACATTGTTTATTGTTGTTTATAGGGAGGCGGATTGAGGGCTACTGGATCCTCGGCCTCATTGAGGATGGAAGTGAAATCCATCGTGAGAACCCATTTGCTGACCCAGATGGCACTCACACTTAAGGGATCGACTCGCAATGGCGAGTGGTTAAAAGATTCTTCAAAAAATACAATTATAACCACCCGAAAAAAAGGCCAGGTTAAGAGTACCCTAAACCGTAGAGCATGTATGAAGGGAATAATGAAAGTGGACGAAGCGAAACAAGTATGTAAGGATCGTAGCAAGTGGAAAGAAGTGGTCTCTGCCTACCCCTACGGGAAAGAGGCGTGATTATATGTATGTATGTATGTAAAAACTTTGCAGATATTACATAGGCTGCACTAAAAGTATCGGGAATGGAATATTTCCACTGTTCCTGACATATTAAAGTCTTTTTAATTGAAAACTCCTTGGTTTTAAAAATCGAATACCATTTATTTATTTAAAAAAAAGATTCTCGGTCTTGTCACAAGGTTTTGTCAAACTTGTTTAGTCGATAGAGCTGATAGAGCGATGATTTATTATGACTTTCGAAGTGGTTTAACACAAAAACAGTGTGTTGACCGGATAATTTCTGCATTTGGTGATGAATCCCCATCCAAAACCACAATTTATCGCTGGTTTGCTGAATTTCAACGTGGACGTGACAAACTCCGTGATGATCCCCGTCAAGGTCGTTCAAAAACTGCAATCACCCAAGAAAACGTTGATGCTGTGCGTAAGCTGATTGAGGAAAATCGACATGTGACATACCGCGAAATTCAGGCAACTTTGGACATTGGCATGAGTCACATACAAATAATCTTGCATGAACAATTAGGTGTAAAAAAGTTGTTTTCCCAGTGGATACCGCATTCGCTCTGTGAAGAGCAAGAAGCGGCTCGCGTTACTTTGTGCGTCAGAACTCTCGAAAGATTCCACGCAGGATCCTCAAATGCTGTATACAACATCGTATCAGGTGACGAATCCTGGATATACGCGTACGAACCCGAAACAAAAAACCAGTCACGAGTTTGGGTGTTCGAAAATGAGTTAAAGCCAACAAAAATTGTTCGTTCACGGAGTGTTGCAAAAAAAATGGTGGCCACGTTTGTCTCCAAAACCGGCCATGTTACGACTATTCCTCTTGAGGGACAAAGAACGGTTAATGCAGAATGGTATGCTAGCATTTGTTTGCCACAGGTCGTTTCTAAACTCCGTAAAGAGAACTGCAACCGCCTCATCATCCTCCATCACGACAATGCGAGTTCTCACACCGCACACAGAACAAAAGAGTTTTTAGAGCAAGAAAACATAGAATTATTAGACCATCCACCGTACAGCCCCGACCTAAACCCTAATGATTTCTATACTTTCCCTAAAATAAAGAATAAATTGCGTGGACATAGATTTTCATCACCTGAAGAAGCTGTGGACGCCTACAAAACGGCCATTTTGGAGACCCCAACTTCCGAATGGAATGGTTGCTTCAATGATTGGTTCCATCGTATGAAAAAATGTGTCAAATTTCGCGGAGAATACTTTGAAAAGCAATAAATACATTTTTAAATAGTAATGTTGTGTCACTTCCTTGATTCCCGAAATTTTCAGTGCCGCCCTCGTATTACAGAATATTTGTGGAGAAGGTCAGTTCAAAGAAACAAAAAGGATCCTTGTATGGAATTTAAATAAAGCAATTAAACATGTCTATAAATAAATGTTTTTATAATATTACATTTGGTCGTTTTTTTTTTATTAAACCCTAGTACCAGAATGTATTAATCACAAAACCGAATCTGTCAACCCCGACTTCCACGTGGTCTTTCCGCTTTTACCCCTAGAATGTATATGAAAACCCGGAAGCGCGGAGGGAAAGCAGGCTGGTCGCCTAAGGCGACCAAACAGTCGAAGCTGCGCAGGTGAGCTAGGTGCCTGTGCTTAGTTACACAAGGGCGAAGGGGCTGCACTTGCCACAGCGCTAGAGCAGAAGCAGAATCAAAAAAAACTCCCACAAAACTCCTACATTTCCACTGGGACCCGAATATGACTTTTTTGTCGGACGACCTTTTCTTTAATAAGTGAAAGCTATTTTGCCTTTTTGATTCATAAAATAAGGGGGCTTCCGGCACTTTGGGAGGTTCCACCTCTCCCCCCTCCCCCGCCCACTCGGCGACCATATATTCATGCCGCAGATTAGTAAAGAAATACCATTATGTTTGACTCACCTTAAACAAACTGCAAAGCGCTCTTCTGGGCTAATTGCTTCACGAAATGAGGTTGCTTGCTTAGAAAGCTGGGCGCAATATTTCAAGAACCTCGGAATACTTTTCGTATGTCACTCTAAAATCTTGAAAAAACTTTTTTCATCTTCTAATAAGTTTGAAGACTTATGAGTACACACAAGACGCATTCGCCTATGTACGAACTTACGAAAGCCTGATCTTTTTGTTACTTTTACTTGCAATCCCACATGGAAAGAAATAACCGAGGAGCTAATGCCGGGCCAAAAAAGTACTGACAGACACGATTTAGTTGCTAGAGTATTTAGATTAAAAGTACAAAAATTAATGTATGTAATTAACAAAGGGAAAATTTTTGGAGAGGTGCAGTGCTTCATGTATTCAATTGAATGGCAAAAAAGAAGATTACCGCATTCCCACATTCTAATATGGCTTAAAGAGAAGTTGCGGCCCAGCCAAATAAACGACATTATAAGCGCTGAGATTCCGGATCCTGAGCAAGATAAAGAATTGTATGATACCATCGTCCGAAATATGATTCACGCTCCATGTGGAGCACGAAATTCTATATCGCCATGTATGAAAGAAGGAAAATGTACAAAGAAATTCCTTAAACAGCTATTAAAAGAAACAATGTACAATGACAATGGCTACCCTTTATACAGACGCAGAGCTCCTGAAGATGGTGGCAGGAAAGTTACAATCAAATCTCGCTCTGGAGCGTTCGAAACCTTAGATAACAGCTGGATTGTCCCGTATTCGCCCATTCTATGTAAAATGTTTAAAGCCCACATTAATGTAGAAGCATGTAGCTCTGTCCGCGCAATCAAGTATATCTGTAAGTACATAAATAAATGAAGCGACCAAGCAATATTTAATCTCAGGAGTGAAGGTGAGGCAAATCCCGTTAATGAAGTACAGACCTTTCAAGCAGGGCGATATGTCAGCAGAAACGAGGCAGCGTGCGTCTCCTTGGCTTCGCTTTTTACGAAAGGCACCCAACAGTTACTCACCTTGCTGTGCACTTAGAAAATGGAGAACGTGTATATTTCACCGAAAGAAATTTCCAAGAAAGAATTGCATCACCGCCAAAAACTACACTAACAGCCTTCTTTCAACTTTGTCAAACCGACCCCTTTGCCGAAACGTTATATTCTGAAGTCCCCCGCTATTAAACTTGGAACACATCTAGGAAGGAGTGGAAACGCCGTATTCAAAGCGCGCCTGTTGCAAATTGGCCCGGTGTAAAGTCATCAGATGCCCGTGGTCGTGTGTATACCGTCCATGTAATGGAACTATGCTGACACACTATTAAAAATTGGCGATGGGCAGTTGGAAACGGATGCTGAGGGCTGCGTTAAATTGACGAGAGATTTTTGTAATTTAGTCCAGAGTCATTCCGAATTAATTGCGAGCGTTTATTCAGATTTAACGAACAACATGCATGAAGACAAATGGTTATGTGAAAGCGCGATTCTTGCACCAAAAAATGAGAGCGTTAACAAAATAAATTCAGATATATTAAGCGAAATAGCAGGAGAAATAACAGAGTATTTGTCAGTAGACACAGTTATGGACACAGAACAGAGCACTTCATATCCCGTAGAGTTTCTAAATTCTCTAGAGTTGTCAGGTGTGCCCTCACATAAGCTTCAATTAAAATTAGGCGCCCCAGTCATGCTAATGCGAAATTTAGATGACCCTCGGTTATGTAACGGGACAAGGCTGCGTGTGACACATCTTGGACGGAACATAATCGGTGCTACAATTTTGACAGGCGTAGGAAAAGGTGAAAATGTTATTATACCACCGATCCCTATAATTCCCACAGATCTTCCTTTTCAATTCAAAACGTTGCAGTTCCCTATTAAGCTTTGCAATGACAATTAATAAAGCGCAAGGGCAAACGTTACAGATAGCGCGGGTCAACTTAGAAAAACCGTGCTTCTCTCATGGTCAGCTGTATTTAGCATGTTCGCGTGTGTCAAATGCCCAGAATCTCCACATTCTTTCCCCGAATGGAAAAACATATAACATTGTGTACAGTAACGTCTTAAAATAGTGTTGTTAGTTTTTTTTTTAATTCCCACAATCAATTAATCAATATTCCCACAGATCTTCCTTTTCAATTCAAAATTTCCTATTTAGCTCAGTTTCTTTTCAATTCCAAATGCTGCACCTCTGACGGACCTATTAAGCTCAGTTTCCTTTCAACTCAAAAGGCTGTATCTCTGACGGATCTTTTATTAGGCTCAGTTTCCTTTCAATTCAGAAAACTGCATGTCTGACGAATCAATTTAGCTCAGTTTCTTTTCAAAAGTCTGCATCCCTGACGGATAATTATGCTGCTTCCTTTAATTAAAAAAATATCCCATTTCCATTTGGAATAAACAGGCTATTTTCATGCTTTCCTATAAGCTGCGTTTCAAAACATTTAAATAGGCTGACGAATCAATTTTGCTCAGTTTCCTTTAAATGGCTGCATCTCTGACAAATCTATAAAACTCTTTCTCTTTCTTCTTTCAATTCAAAAAGCAATGGATAGTTCATTTCCCAGTGACCATGCGGGCGAAGCCGTGGGTAACAGCTAGTCTTGAATATTTACTAACTATACATTGTTTATTGTTGTTTATAGGGAGGCGGATTGAGGGCTACTGGATCCTCGGCCTCATTGAGGATGGAAGTGAAATCCATCGTGAGAACCCATTTGCTGACCCAGATGGCACTCACACTTAAGGGATCGACTCGCAATGGCGAGTGGTTAAAAGATTCTTCAAAAAATACAATTATAACCACCCGAAAAAAAGGCCAGGTTAAGAGTACCCTAAACCGTAGAGCATGTATGAAGGGAATAATGAAAGTGGACGAAGCGAAACAAGTATGTAAGGATCGTAGCAAGTGGAAAGAAGTGGTCTCTGCCTACCCCTACGGGAAAGAGGCGTGATTATATGTATGTATGTATGTAAAAACTTTGCAGATATTACATAGGCTGCACTAAAAGTATCGGGAATGGAATATTTCCACTGTTCCTGACATATTAAAGTCTTTTTAATTGAAAACTCCTTGGTTTTAAAAATCGAATACCATTTATTTATTTAAAAAAAAGATTCTCGGTCTTGTCACAAGGTTTTGTCAAACTT
Organism: Parnassius glacialis; assembly: GCA_033319125.1. NCBI lineage: Eukaryota > Metazoa > Arthropoda > Insecta > Lepidoptera > Papilionidae > Parnassius > Parnassius glacialis. Next base: position 20,971,699 of record JAVANC010000014.1, on the reverse strand, counting down.
GTTTAGTCGATAGAGCTGATAGAGCGATGATTTATTATGACTTTCGAAGTGGTTTAACACAAAAACAGTGTGTTGACCGGATAATTTCTGCATTTGGTGATGAATCCCCATCCAAAACCACAATTTATCGCTGGTTTGCTGAATTTCAACGTGGACGTGACAAACTCCGTGATGATCCCCGTCAAGGTCGTTCAAAAACTGCAATCACCCAAGAAAACGTTGATGCTGTGCGTAAGCTGATTGAGGAAAATCGACATGTGACATACCGCGAAATTCAGGCAACTTTGGACATTGGCATGAGTCACATACAAATAATCTTGCATGAACAATTAGGTGTAAAAAAGTTGTTTTCCCAGTGGATACCGCATTCGCTCTGTGAAGAGCAAGAAGCGGCTCGCGTTACTTTGTGCGTCAGAACTCTCGAAAGATTCCACGCAGGATCCTCAAATGCTGTATACAACATCGTATCAGGTGACGAATCCTGGATATACGCGTACGAACCCGAAACAAAAAACCAGTCACGAGTTTGGGTGTTCGAAAATGAGTTAAAGCCAACAAAAATTGTTCGTTCACGGAGTGTTGCAAAAAAAATGGTGGCCACGTTTGTCTCCAAAACCGGCCATGTTACGACTATTCCTCTTGAGGGACAAAGAACGGTTAATGCAGAATGGTATGCTAGCATTTGTTTGCCACAGGTCGTTTCTAAACTCCGTAAAGAGAACTGCAACCGCCTCATCATCCTCCATCACGACAATGCGAGTTCTCACACCGCACACAGAACAAAAGAGTTTTTAGAGCAAGAAAACATAGAATTATTAGACCATCCACCGTACAGCCCCGACCTAAACCCTAATGATTTCTATACTTTCCCTAAAATAAAGAATAAATTGCGTGGACATAGATTTTCATCACCTGAAGAAGCTGTGGACGCCTACAAAACGGCCATTTTGGAGACCCCAACTTCCGAATGGAATGGTTGCTTCAATGATTGGTTCCATCGTATGAAAAAATGTGTCAAATTTCGCGGAGAATACTTTGAAAAGCAATAAATACATTTTTAAATAGTAATGTTGTGTCACTTCCTTGATTCCCGAAATTTTCAGTGCCGCCCTCGTATTACAGAATATTTGTGGAGAAGGTCAGTTCAAAGAAACAAAAAGGATCCTTGTATGGAATTTAAATAAAGCAATTAAACATGTCTATAAATAAATGTTTTTATAATATTACATTTGGTCGCTTTTTTTTTATTAAACCCTAGTACCAGAATGTATTAATCACAAAACCGAATCTGTCAACCCCGACTTCCACGTGGTCTTTCCGCTTTTACCCCTAGAATGTATATGAAAACCCGGAAGCGCGGAGGGAAAGCAGGCTGGTCGCCTAAGGCGACCAAACAGTCGAAGCTGCGCAGGTGAGCTAGGTGCCTGTGCTTAGTTACACAAGGGCGAAGGGGCTGCACTTGCCACAGCGCTAGAGCAGAAGCAGAATCAAAAAAAACTCCCACAAAACTCCTACATTTCCACTGGGACCCGAATATGACTTTTTTGTCGGACGACCTTTTCTTTAATAAGTGAAAGCTATTTTGCCTTTTTGATTCATAAAATAAGGGGGCTTCCGGCACTTTGGGAGGTTCCACCTCTCCCCCCTCCCCCGCCCACTCGGCGACCATATATTCATGCCGCAGATTAGTAAAGAAATACCATTATGTTTGACTCACCTTAAACAAACTGCAAAGCGCTCTTCTGGGCTAATTGCTTCACGAAATGAGGTTGCTTGCTTAGAAAGCTGGGCGCAATATTTCAAGAACCTCGGAATACTTTTCGTATGTCACTCTAAAATCTTGAAAAAACTTTTTTCATCTTCTAATAAGTTTGAAGACTTATGAGTACACACAAGACGCATTCGCCTATGTACGAACTTACGAAAGCCTGATCTTTTTGTTACTTTTACTTGCAATCCCACATGGAAAGAAATAACCGAGGAGCTAATGCCGGGCCAAAAAAGTACTGACAGACACGATTTAGTTGCTAGAGTATTTAGATTAAAAGTACAAAAATTAATGTATGTAATTAACAAAGGGAAAATTTTTGGAGAGGTGCAGTGCTTCATGTATTCAATTGAATGGCAAAAAAGAAGATTACCGCATTCCCACATTCTAATATGGCTTAAAGAGAAGTTGCGGCCCAGCCAAATAAACGACATTATAAGCGCTGAGATTCCGGATCCTGAGCAAGATAAAGAATTGTATGATACCATCGTCCGAAATATGATTCACGCTCCATGTGGAGCACGAAATTCTATATCGCCATGTATGAAAGAAGGAAAATGTACAAAGAAATTCCTTAAACAGCTATTAAAAGAAACAATGTACAATGACAATGGCTACCCTTTATACAGACGCAGAGCTCCTGAAGATGGTGGCAGGAAAGTTACAATCAAATCTCGCTCTGGAGCGTTCGAAACCTTAGATAACAGCTGGATTGTCCCGTATTCGCCCATTCTATGTAAAATGTTTAAAGCCCACATTAATGTAGAAGCATGTAGCTCTGTCCGCGCAATCAAGTATATCTGTAAGTACATAAATAAATGAAGCGACCAAGCAATATTTAATCTCAGGAGTGAAGGTGAGGCAAATCCCGTTAATGAAGTACAGACCTTTCAAGCAGGGCGATATGTCAGCAGAAACGAGGCAGCGTGCGTCTCCTTGGCTTCGCTTTTTACGAAAGGCACCCAACAGTTACTCACCTTGCTGTGCACTTAGAAAATGGAGAACGTGTATATTTCACCGAAAGAAATTTCCAAGAAAGAATTGCATCACCGCCAAAAACTACACTAACAGCCTTCTTTCAACTTTGTCAAACCGACCCCTTTGCCGAAACGTTATATTCTGAAGTCCCCCGCTATTAAACTTGGAACACATCTAGGAAGGAGTGGAAACGCCGTATTCAAAGCGCGCCTGTTGCAAATTGGCCCGGTGTAAAGTCATCAGATGCCCGTGGTCGTGTGTATACCGTCCATGTAATGGAACTATGCTGACACACTATTAAAAATTGGCGATGGGCAGTTGGAAACGGATGCTGAGGGCTGCGTTAAATTGACGAGAGATTTTTGTAATTTAGTCCAGAGTCATTCCGAATTAATTGCGAGCGTTTATTCAGATTTAACGAACAACATGCATGAAGACAAATGGTTATGTGAAAGCGCGATTCTTGCACCAAAAAATGAGAGCGTTAACAAAATAAATTCAGATATATTAAGCGAAATAGCAGGAGAAATAACAGAGTATTTGTCAGTAGACACAGTTATGGACACAGAACAGAGCACTTCATATCCCGTAGAGTTTCTAAATTCTCTAGAGTTGTCAGGTGTGCCCTCACATAAGCTTCAATTAAAATTAGGCGCCCCAGTCATGCTAATGCGAAATTTAGATGACCCTCGGTTATGTAACGGGACAAGGCTGCGTGTGACACATCTTGGACGGAACATAATCGGTGCTACAATTTTGACAGGCGTAGGAAAAGGTGAAAATGTTATTATACCACCGATCCCTATAATTCCCACAGATCTTCCTTTTCAATTCAAAACGTTGCAGTTCCCTATTAAGCTTTGCAATGACAATTAATAAAGCGCAAGGGCAAACGTTACAGATAGCGCGGGTCAACTTAGAAAAACCGTGCTTCTCTCATGGTCAGCTGTATTTAGCATGTTCGCGTGTGTCAAATGCCCAGAATCTCCACATTCTTTCCCCGAATGGAAAAACATATAACATTGTGTACAGTAACGTCTTAAAATAGTGTTGTTAGTTTTTTTTTTAATTCCCACAATCAATTAATCAATATTCCCACAGATCTTCCTTTTCAATTCAAAATTTCCTATTTAGCTCAGTTTCTTTTCAATTCCAAATGCTGCACCTCTGACGGACCTATTAAGCTCAGTTTCCTTTCAACTCAAAAGGCTGTATCTCTGACGGATCTTTTATTAGGCTCAGTTTCCTTTCAATTCAGAAAACTGCATGTCTGACGAATCAATTTAGCTCAGTTTCTTTTCAAAAGTCTGCATCCCTGACGGATAATTATGCTGCTTCCTTTAATTAAAAAAATATCCCATTTCCATTTGGAATAAACAGGCTATTTTCATGCTTTCCTATAAGCTGCGTTTCAAAACATTTAAATAGGCTGACGAATCAATTTTGCTCAGTTTCCTTTAAATGGCTGCATCTCTGACAAATCTATAAAACTCTTTCTCTTTCTTCTTTCAATTCAAAAAGCAATGGATAGTTCATTTCCCAGTGACCATGCGGGCGAAGCCGTGGGTAACAGCTAGTCTTGAATATTTACTAACTATACATTGTTTATTGTTGTTTATAGGGAGGCGGATTGAGGGCTACTGGATCCTCGGCCTCATTGAGGATGGAAGTGAAATCCATCGTGAGAACCCATTTGCTGACCCAGATGGCACTCACACTTAAGGGATCGACTCGCAATGGCGAGTGGTTAAAAGATTCTTCAAAAAATACAATTATAACCACCCGAAAAAAAGGCCAGGTTAAGAGTACCCTAAACCGTAGAGCATGTATGAAGGGAATAATGAAAGTGGACGAAGCGAAACAAGTATGTAAGGATCGTAGCAAGTGGAAAGAAGTGGTCTCTGCCTACCCCTACGGGAAAGAGGCGTGATTATATGTATGTATGTATGTAAAAACTTTGCAGATATTACATAGGCTGCACTAAAAGTATCGGGAATGGAATATTTCCACTGTTCCTGACATATTAAAGTCTTTTTAATTGAAAACTCCTTGGTTTTAAAAATCGAATACCATTTATTTATTTAAAAAAAAGATTCTCGGTCTTGTCACAAGGTTTTGTCAAACTTGTTTAGTCGATAGAGCTGATAGAGCGATGATTTATTATGACTTTCGAAGTGGTTTAACACAAAAACAGTGTGTTGACCGGATAATTTCTGCATTTGGTGATGAATCCCCATCCAAAACCACAATTTATCGCTGGTTTGCTGAATTTCAACGTGGACGTGACAAACTCCGTGATGATCCCCGTCAAGGTCGTTCAAAAACTGCAATCACCCAAGAAAACGTTGATGCTGTGCGTAAGCTGATTGAGGAAAATCGACATGTGACATACCGCGAAATTCAGGCAACTTTGGACATTGGCATGAGTCACATACAAATAATCTTGCATGAACAATTAGGTGTAAAAAAGTTGTTTTCCCAGTGGATACCGCATTCGCTCTGTGAAGAGCAAGAAGCGGCTCGCGTTACTTTGTGCGTCAGAACTCTCGAAAGATTCCACGCAGGATCCTCAAATGCTGTATACAACATCGTATCAGGTGACGAATCCTGGATATACGCGTACGAACCCGAAACAAAAAACCAGTCACGAGTTTGGGTGTTCGAAAATGAGTTAAAGCCAACAAAAATTGTTCGTTCACGGAGTGTTGCAAAAAAAATGGTGGCCACGTTTGTCTCCAAAACCGGCCATGTTACGACTATTCCTCTTGAGGGACAAAGAACGGTTAATGCAGAATGGTATGCTAGCATTTGTTTGCCACAGGTCGTTTCTAAACTCCGTAAAGAGAACTGCAACCGCCTCATCATCCTCCATCACGACAATGCGAGTTCTCACACCGCACACAGAACAAAAGAGTTTTTAGAGCAAGAAAACATAGAATTATTAGACCATCCACCGTACAGCCCCGACCTAAACCCTAATGATTTCTATACTTTCCCTAAAATAAAGAATAAATTGCGTGGACATAGATTTTCATCACCTGAAGAAGCTGTGGACGCCTACAAAACGGCCATTTTGGAGACCCCAACTTCCGAATGGAATGGTTGCTTCAATGATTGGTTCCATCGTATGAAAAAATGTGTCAAATTTCGCGGAGAATACTTTGAAAAGCAATAAATACATTTTTAAATAGTAATGTTGTGTCACTTCCTTGATTCCCGAAATTTTCAGTGCCGCCCTCGTATTACAGAATATTTGTGGAGAAGGTCAGTTCAAAGAAACAAAAAGGATCCTTGTATGGAATTTAAATAAAGCAATTAAACATGTCTATAAATAAATGTTTTTATAATATTACATTTGGTCGTTTTTTTTTTATTAAACCCTAGTACCAGAATGTATTAATCACAAAACCGAATCTGTCAACCCCGACTTCCACGTGGTCTTTCCGCTTTTACCCCTAGAATGTATATGAAAACCCGGAAGCGCGGAGGGAAAGCAGGCTGGTCGCCTAAGGCGACCAAACAGTCGAAGCTGCGCAGGTGAGCTAGGTGCCTGTGCTTAGTTACACAAGGGCGAAGGGGCTGCACTTGCCACAGCGCTAGAGCAGAAGCAGAATCAAAAAAAACTCCCACAAAACTCCTACATTTCCACTGGGACCCGAATATGACTTTTTTGTCGGACGACCTTTTCTTTAATAAGTGAAAGCTATTTTGCCTTTTTGATTCATAAAATAAGGGGGCTTCCGGCACTTTGGGAGGTTCCACCTCTCCCCCCTCCCCCGCCCACTCGGCGACCATATATTCATGCCGCAGATTAGTAAAGAAATACCATTATGTTTGACTCACCTTAAACAAACTGCAAAGCGCTCTTCTGGGCTAATTGCTTCACGAAATGAGGTTGCTTGCTTAGAAAGCTGGGCGCAATATTTCAAGAACCTCGGAATACTTTTCGTATGTCACTCTAAAATCTTGAAAAAACTTTTTTCATCTTCTAATAAGTTTGAAGACTTATGAGTACACACAAGACGCATTCGCCTATGTACGAACTTACGAAAGCCTGATCTTTTTGTTACTTTTACTTGCAATCCCACATGGAAAGAAATAACCGAGGAGCTAATGCCGGGCCAAAAAAGTACTGACAGACACGATTTAGTTGCTAGAGTATTTAGATTAAAAGTACAAAAATTAATGTATGTAATTAACAAAGGGAAAATTTTTGGAGGTGCAGTGCTTCATGTATTCAATTGAATGGCAAAAAAGAAGATTACCGCATTCCCACATTCTAATATGGCTTAAAGAGAAGTTGCGGCCCAGCCAAATAAACGACATTATAAGCGCTGAGATTCCGGATCCTGAGCAAGACAAAGAATTGTATGATACCATCGTCCGAAATATGATTCACGGTCCATGTGGAGCACGAAATTCAATATCGCCATGTATGAAAGAAGGAAAATGTACAAAGAAATTCCTTAAACAGCTATTAAAAGAAACAATGTACAATGACAATGGCTACCCTTTATACAGACGCAGAGCTCCTGAAGATGGTGGCAGGAAAGTTACAATCAAATCTCGTTCTGGAGCGTTCGAAACCTTAGATAACAGCTGGATTGTCCCGTATTCGCCCATTCTATGTAAAATGTTTAAAGCCCACATTAATGTAGAAGCATGTAGCTCTGTCCGCGCAATCAAGTATATCTGTAAGTACATAAATAAATGAAGCGACCAAGCAATATTTAATCTCAGGAGTGAAGGTGAGGCAAATCCCGTTAATGAAGTACAGACCTTTCAAGCAGGGCGATATGTCAGCAGAAACGAGGCAGCGTGCGTCTCCTTGGCTTCGCTTTTTACGAAAGGCACCCAACAGTTACTCACCTTGCTGTGCACTTAGAAAATGGAGAACGTGTATATTTCACCGAAAGAAATTTCCAAGAAAGAATTGCATCACCGCCAAAAACTACACTAACAGCCTTCTTTCAACTTTGTCAAACCGACCCCTTTGCCGAAACGTTATATTCTGAAGTCCCCCGCTATTAAACTTGGAACACATCTAGGAAGGAGTGGAAACGCCGTATTCAAAGCGCGCCTGTTGCAAATTGGCCCGGTGTAAAGTCATCAGATGCCCGTGGTCGTGTGTATACCGTCCATGTAATGGAACTATGCTGACACACTATTAAAAATTGGCGATGGGCAGTTGGAAACGGATGCTGAGGGCTGCGTTAAATTGACGAGAGATTTTTGTAATTTAGTCCAGAGTCATTCCGAATTAATTGCGAGCGTTTATTCAGATTTAACGAACAACATGCATGAAGACAAATGGTTATGTGAAAGCGCGATTCTTGCACCAAAAAATGAGAGCGTTAACAAAATAAATTCAGATATATTAAGCGAAATAGCAGGAGAAATAACAGAGTATTTGTCAGTAGACACAGTTATGGACACAGAACAGAGCACTTCATATCCCGTAGAGTTTCTAAATTCTCTAGAGTTGTCAGGTGTGCCCTCACATAAGCTTCAATTAAAATTAGGCGCCCCAGTCATGCTAATGCGAAATTTAGATGACCCTCGGTTATGTAACGGGACAAGGCTGCGTGTGACACATCTTGGACGGAACATAATCGGTGCTACAATTTTGACAGGCGTAGGAAAAGGTGAAAATGTTATTATACCACCGATCCCTATAATTCCCACAGATCTTCCTTTTCAATTCAAAACGTTGCAGTTCCCTATTAAGCTTTGCAATGACAATTAATAAAGCGCAAGGGCAAACGTTACAGATAGCGCGGGTCAACTTAGAAAAACCGTGCTTCTCTCATGGTCAGCTGTATTTAGCATGTTCGCGTGTGTCAAATGCCCAGAATCTCCACATTCTTTCCCCGAATGTAAAAACATATAACATTGTGTACAGTAACGTCTTAAAATAGTGTTGTTAGTTTTTTTTTTAATTCCCACAATCAATTAATCAATATTCCCACAGATCTTCCTTTTCAATTCAAAATTTCCTATTTAGCTCAGTTTCTTTTCAATTCCAAATGCTGCACCTCTGACGGACCTATTAAGCTCAGTTTCCTTTCAACTCAAAAGGCTGTATCTCTGACGGATCTTTTATTAGGCTCAGTTTCCTTTCAATTCAGAAAACTGCATGTCTGACGAATCAATTTAGCTCAGTTTCTTTTCAAAAGTCTGCATCCCTGACGGATAATTATGCTGCTTCCTTTAATTAAAAAAATATCCCATTTCCATTTGGAATAAACAGGCTATTTTCATGCTTTCCTATAAGCTGCGTTTCAAAACATTTAAATAGGCTGACGAATCAATTTTGCTCAGTTTCCTTTAAATGGCTGCATCTCTGACAAATCTATAAAACTCTTTCTCTCTCTTCTTTCAATTCAAAAAGCAATGGATAGTTCATTTCCCAGTGACCATGCGGGCGAAGCCGTGGGTAACAGCTAGTCTTGAATATTTACTAACTATACATTGTTTATTGTTGTTTATAGGGAGGCGGATTGAGGGCTACTGGATCCTCGGCCTCATTGAGGATGGAAGTGAAATCCATCGTGAGAACCCATTTGCTGACCCAGATGGCACTCACACTTAAGGGATCGACTCGCAATGGCGAGTGGTTAAAAGATTCTTCAAAAAATACAATTATAACCACCCGAAAAACTTTGCAGATATTACATAGGCTGCACTAAAAGTATCGGGAATGGAATATTTCCACTGTTCCTGACATATTAAAGTCTTTTTAATTGAAAACTCCTTGGTTTTAAAAATCGAATACCATTTATTTATTTAAAAAAAAGATTCTCGGTCTTGTCACAAGGTTTTGTCAAACTTGTTTAGTCGATAGAGCTGATAGAGCGATGATTTATTATGACTTTCGAAGTGGTTTAACACAAAAACAGTGTGTTGACCGGATAATTTCTGCATTTGGTGATGAATCCCCATCCAAAACCACAATTTATCGCTGGTTTGCTGAATTTCAACGTGGACGTGACAAACTCCGTGATGATCCCCGTCAAGGTCGTTCAAAAACTGCAATCACCCAAGAAAACGTTGATGCTGTGCGTAAGCTGATTGAGGAAAATCGACATGTGACATACCGCGAAATTCAGGCAACTTTGGACATTGGCATGAGTCACATACAAATAATCTTGCATGAACAATTAGGTGTAAAAAAGTTGTTTTCCCAGTGGATACCGCATTCGCTCTGTGAAGAGCAAGAAGCGGCTCGCGTTACTTTGTGCGTCAGAACTCTCGAAAGATTCCACGCAGGATCCTCAAATGCTGTATACAACATCGTATCAGGTGACGAATCCTGGATATACGCGTACGAACCCGAAACAAAAAACCAGTCACGAGTTTGGGTGTTCGAAAATGAGTTAAAGCCAACAAAAATTGTTCGTTCACGGAGTGTTGCAAAAAAAATGGTGGCCACGTTTGTCTCCAAAACCGGCCATGTTACGACTATTCCTCTTGAGGGACAAAGAACGGTTAATGCAGAATGGTATGCTAGCATTTGTTTGCCACAGGTCGTTTCTGAACTCCGTAAAGAGAACTGCAACCGCCTCATCATCCTCCATCACGACAATGCGAGTTCTCACACCGCACACAGAACAAAAGAGTTTTTAGAGCAAGAAAACATAGAATTATTAGACCATCCACCGTACAGCCCCGACCTAAACCCTAATGATTTCTATACTTTCCCTAAAATAAAGAATAAATTGCGTGGACATAGATTTTCATCACCTGAAGAAGCTGTGGACGCCTACAAAACGGCCATTTTGGAGACCCCAACTTCCGAATGGAATGGTTGCTTCAATGATTGGTTCCATCGTATGAAAAAATGTGTCAAATTTCGCGGAGAATACTTTGAAAAGCAATAAATACATTTTTAAATAGTAATGTTGTGTCACTTCCTTGATTCCCGAAATTTTCAGTGCCGCCCTCGTATTACAGAATATTTGTGGAGAAGGTCAGTTCAAAGAAACAAAAAGGATCCTTGTATGGAATTTAAATAAAGCAATTAAACATGTCTATAAATAAATGTTTTTATAATATTACATTTGGTCGTTTTTTTTTTATTAAACCCTAGTACCAGAATGTATTAATCACAAAACCGAATCTGTCAACCCCGACTTCCACGTGGTCTTTCCGCTTTTACCCCTAGAATGTATATGAAAACCCGGAAGCGCGGAGGGAAAGCAGGCTGGTCGCCTAAGGCGACCAAACAGTCGAAGCTGCGCAGGTGAGCTAGGTGCCTGTGCTTAGTTACACAAGGGCGAAGGGGCTGCACTTGCCACAGCGCTAGAGCAGAAGCAGAATCAAAAAAAACTCCCACAAAACTCCTACATTTCCACTGGGACCCGAATATGACTTTTTTGTCGGACGACCTTTTCTTTAATAAGTGAAAGCTATTTTGCCTTTTTGATTCATAAAATAAGGGGGCTTCCGGCACTTTGGGAGGTTCCACCTCTCCCCCCTCCCCCGCCCACTCGGCGACCATATATTCATGCCGCAGATTAGTAAAGAAATACCATTATGTTTGACTCACCTTAAACAAACTGCAAAGCGCTCTTCTGGGCTAATTGCTTCACGAAATGAGGTTGCTTGCTTAGAAAGCTGGGCGCAATATTTCAAGAACCTCGGAATACTTTTCGTATGTCACTCTAAAATCTTGAAAAAACTTTTTTCATCTTCTAATAAGTTTGAAGACTTATGAGTACACACAAGACGCATTCGCCTATGTACGAACTTACGAAAGCCTGATCTTTTTGTTACTTTTACTTGCAATCCCACATGGAAAGAAATAACCGAGGAGCTAATGCCGGGCCAAAAAAGTACTGACAGACACGATTTAGTTGCTAGAGTATTTAGATTAAAAGTACAAAAATTAATGTATGTAATTAACAAAGGGAAAATTTTTGGAGAGGTGCAGTGCTTCATGTATTCAATTGAATGGCAAAAAAGAAGATTACCGCATTCCCACATTCTAATATGGCTTAAAGAGAAGTTGCGGCCCAGCCAAATAAACGACATTATAAGCGCTGAGATTCCGGATCCTGAGCAAGATAAAGAATTGTATGATACCATCGTCCGAAATATGATTCACGCTCCATGTGGAGCACGAAATTCAATATCGCCATGTATGAAAGAAGGAAAATGTACAAAGAAATTCCTTAAACAGCTATTAAAAGAAACAATGTACAATGACAATGGCTACCCTTTATACAGACGCAGAGCTCCTGAAGATGGTGGCAGGAAAGTTACAATCAAATCTCGCTCTGGAGCGTTCGAAACCTTAGATAACAGCTGGATTGTCTCGTATTCGCCCATTCTATGTAAAATGTTTAAAGCCCACATTAATGTAGAAGCATGTAGCTCTGTCCGCGCAATCAAGTATATCTGTAAGTACATAAATAAATGAAGCGACCAAGCAATATTTAATCTCAGGAGTGAAGGTGAGGCAAATCCCGTTAATGAAGTACAGACCTTTCAAGCAGGGCGATATGTCAGCAGAAACGAGGCAGCGTGCGTCTCCTTGGCTTCGCTTTTTACGAAAGGCACCCAACAGTTACTCACCTTGCTGTGCACTTAGAAAATGGAGAACGTGTATATTTCACCGAAAGAAATTTCCAAGAAAGAATTGCATCACCGCCAAAAACTACACTAACAGCCTTCTTTCAACTTTGTCAAACCGACCCCTTTGCCGAAACGTTATATTCTGAAGTCCCCCGCTATTAAACTTGGAACACATCTAGGAAGGAGTGGAAACGCCGTATTCAAAGCGCGCCTGTTGCAAATTGGCCCGGTGTAAAGTCATCAGATGCCCGTGGTCGTGTGTATACCGTCCATGTAATGGAACTATGCTGACACACTATTAAAAATTGGCGATGGGCAGTTGGAAACGGATGCTGAGGGCTGCGTTAAATTGACGAGAGATTTTTGTAATTTAGTCCAGAGTCATTCCGAATTAATTGCGAGCGTTTATTCAGATTTAACGAACAACATGCATGAAGACAAATGGTTATGTGAAAGCGCGATTCTTGCACCAAAAAATGAGAGCGTTAACAAAATAAATTCAGATATATTAAGCGAAATAGCAGGAGAAATAACAGAGTATTTGTCAGTAGACACAGTTATGGACACAGAACAGAGCACTTCATATCCCGTAGAGTTTCTAAATTCTCTAGAGTTGTCAGGTGTGCCCTCACATAAGCTTCAATTAAAATTAGGCGCCCCAGTCATGCTAATGCGAAATTTAGATGACCCTCGGTTATGTAACGGGACAAGGCTGCGTGTGACACATCTTGGACGGAACATAATCGGTGCTACAATTTTGACAGGCGTAGGAAAAGGTGAAAATGTTATTATACCACCGATCCCTATAATTCCCACAGATCTTCCTTTTCAATTCAAAACGTTGCAGTTCCCTATTAAGCTTTGCAATGACAATTAATAAAGCGCAAGGGCAAACGTTACAGATAGCGGGGGTCAACTTAGAAAAACCGTGCTTCTCTCATGGTCAGCTGTATGTAGCATGTTCGCGTGTGTCAAATGCCCAGAATCTCCACATTCTTTCCCCGAATGGAAAAACATATAACATTGTGTACAGTAACGTCTTAAAATAGTGTTGTTAGTTTTTTTTTTTTAATTCCCACAATCAATTAATCAATATTCCCACAGATCTTCCTTTTCAATTCAAAATTTCCTATTTAGCTCAGTTTCTTTTCAATTCCAAATGCTGCACCTCTGACGGACCTATTAAGCTCAGTTTCCTTTCAACTCAAAAGGCTGTATCTCTGACGGATCTTTTATTAGGCTCAGTTTCCTTTCAATTCAGAAAACTGCATGTCTGACGAATCAATTTAGCTCAGTTTCTTTTCAAAAGTCTGCATCCCTGACGGATAATTATGCTGCTTCCTTTAATTAAAAAAATATCCCATTTCCATTTGGAATAAACAGGCTATTTTCATGCTTTCCTATAAGCTGCGTTTCAAAACATTTAAATAGGCTGATGAATCAATTTTGCTCAGTTTCCTTTAAATGGCTGCATCTCTGACAAATCTATAAAACTCTTTCTCTCTCTTCTTTCAATTCAAAAAGCAATGGATAGTTCATTTCCCAGTGACCATGCGGGCGAAGCCGTGGGTAACAGCTAGTCTTGAATATTTACTAACTATACATTGTTTATTGTTGTTTATAGGGAGGCGGATTGAGGGCTACTGGATCCTCGGCCTCATTGAGGATGGAAGTGAAATCCATCGTGAGAACCCATTTGCTGACCCAGATGGCACTCACACTTAAGGGATCGACTCGCAATGGCGAGTGGTTAAAAGATTCTTCAAAAAATACAATTATAACCACCCGAAAAACTTTGCAGATATTACATAGGCTGCACTAAAAGTATCGGGAATGGAATATTTCCACTGTTCCTGACATATTAAAGTCTTTTTAATTGAAAACTCCTTGGTTTTAAAAATCGAATACCATTTATTTATTTAAAAAAAAGATTCTCGGTCTTGTCACAAGGTTTTGTCAAACTTGTTTAGTCGATAGAGCTGATAGAGCGATGATTTATTATGACTTTCGAAGTGGTTTAACACAAAAACAGTGTGTTGACCGGATAATTTCTGCATTTGGTGATGAATCCCCATCCAAAACCACAATTTATCGCTGGTTTGCTGAATTTCAACGTGGACGTGACAAACTCCGTGATGATCCCCGTCAAGGTCGTTCAAAAACTGCAATCACCCAAGAAAACGTTGATGCTGTGCGTAAGCTGATTGAGGAAAATCGACATGTGACATACCGCGAAATTCAGGCAACTTTGGACATTGGCATGAGTCACATACAAATAATCTTGCATGAACAATTAGGTGTAAAAAAGTTGTTTTCCCAGTGGATACCGCATTCGCTCTGTGAAGAGCAAGAAGCGGCTCGCGTTACTTTGTGCGTTAGAACTCTCGAAAGATTCCACGCAGGATCCTCAAATGCTGTATACAACATCGTATCAGGTGACGAATCCTGGATATACGCGTACGAACCCGAAACAAAAAACCAGTCACGAGTTTGGGTGTTCGAAAATGAGTTAAAGCCAACAAAAATTGTTCGTTCACGGAGTGTTGCAAAAAAAATGGTGGCCACGTTTGTCTCCAAAACCGGCCATGTTACGACTATTCCTCTTGAGGGACAAAGAACGGTTAATGCAGAATGGTATGCTAGCATTTGTTTGCCACAGGTCGTTTCTGAACTCCGTAAAGAGAACTGCAACCGCCTCATCATCCTCCATCACGACAATGCGAGTTCTCACACCGCACACAGAACAAAAGAGTTTTTAGAGCAAGAAAACATAGAATTATTAGACCATCCACCGTACAGCCCCGACCTAAACCCTAATGATTTCTATACTTTCCCTAAAATAAAGAATAAATTGCGTGGACATAGATTTTCATCACCTGAAGAAGCTGTGGACGCCTACAAAACGGCCATTTTGGAGACCCCAACTTCCGAATGGAATGGTTGCTTCAATGATTGGTTCCATCGTATGAAAAAATGTGTCAAATTTCGCGGAGAATACTTTGAAAAGCAATAAATACATTTTTAAATAGTAATGTTGTGTCACTTCCTTGATTCCCGAAATTTTCAGTGCCGCCCTCGTATTACAGAATATTTGTGGAGAAGGTCAGTTCAAAGAAACAAAAAGGATCCTTGTATGGAATTTAAATAAAGCAATTAAACATGTCTATAAATAAATGTTTTTATAATATTACATTTGGTCGTTTTTTTTTTATTAAACCCTAGTACCAGAATGTATTAATCACAAAACCGAATCTGTCAACCCCGACTTCCACGTGGTCTTTCCGCTTTTACCCCTAGAATGTATATGAAAACCCGGAAGCGCGGAGGGAAAGCAGGCTGGTCGCCTAAGGCGACCAAACAGTCGAAGCTGCGCAGGTGAGCTAGGTGCCTGTGCTTAGTTACACAAGGGCGAAGGGGCTGCACTTGCCACAGCGCTAGAGCAGAAGCAGAATCAAAAAAAACTCCCACAAAACTCCTACATTTCCACTGGGACCCGAATATGACTTTTTTGTCGGACGACCTTTTCTTTAATAAGTGAAAGCTATTTTGCCTTTTTGATTCATAAAATAAGGGGGCTTCCGGCACTTTGGGAGGTTCCACCTCTCCCCCCTCCCCCGCCCACTCGGCGACCATATATTCATGCCGCAGATTAGTAAAGAAATACCATTATGTTTGACTCACCTTAAACAAACTGCAAAGCGCTCGTCTGGGCTAATTGCTTCACGAAATGAGGTTGCTTGCTTAGAAAGCTGGGCGCAATATTTCAAGAACCTCGGAATACTTTTCGTATGTCACTCTAAAATCTTGAAAAAACTTTTTTCATCTTCTAATAAGTTTGAAGACTTATGAGTACACACAAGACGCATTCGCCTATGTACGAACTTACGAAAGCCTGATCTTTTTGTTACTTTTACTTGCAATCCCACATGGAAAGAAATAACCGAGGAGCTAATGCCGGGCCAAAAAAGTACTGACAGACACGATTTAGTTGCTAGAGTATTTAGATTAAAAGTACAAAAATTAATGTATGTAATTAACAAAGGGAAAATTTTTGGAGAGGTGCAGTGCTCCATGTATTCAATTGAATGGCAAAAAAGAAGATTACCGCATTCCCACATTCTAATATGGCTTAAAGAGAAGTTGCGGCCCAGCCAAATAAACGACATTATAAGCGCTGAGATTCCGGATCCTGAGCAAGATAAAGAATTGTATGATACCATCGTCCGAAATATGATTCACGGTCCATGTGGAGCACGAAATTCAATATCGCCATGTATGAAAGAAGGAAAATGTACAAAGAAATTCCTTAAACAGCTATTAAAAGAAACAATGTACAATGACAATGGCTACCCTTTATACAGACGCAGAGCTCCTGAAGATGGTGGCAGGAAAGTTACAATCAAATCTCGCTCTGGCGCGTTCGAAACCTTAGATAACAGCTGGATTGTCCCGTATTCGCCCATTCTATGTAAAATGTTTAAAGCCCACATTAATGTAGAAGCATGTAGCTCTGTCCGCGCAATCAAGTATATCTGTAAGTACATAAATAAATGAAGCGACCAAGCAATATTTAATCTCAGGAGTGAAGGTGAGGCAAATCCCGTTAATGAAGTACAGACCTTTCAAGCAGGGCGATATGTCAGCAGAAACGAGGCAGCGTGGCGTCTCCTTGGCTTCGCTTTTTACGAAAGGCACCCAACAGTTACTCACCTTGCTGTGCACTTAGAAAATGGAGAACGTGTATATTTCACCGAAAGAAATTTCCAAGAAAGAATTGCATCACCGCCAAAAACTACACTAACAGCCTTCTTTCAACTTTGTCAAACCGACCCCTTTGCCGAAACGTTATATTCTGAAGTCCCCCGCTATTAAACTTGGAACACATCTAGGAAGGAGTGGAAACGCCGTATTCAAAGCGCGCCTGTTGCAAATTGGCCCGGTGTAAAGTCATCAGATGCCCGTGGTCGTGTGTATACCGTCCATGTAATGGAACTATGCTGACACACTATTAAAAATTGGCGATGGGCAGTTGGAAACGGATGCTGAGGGCTGCGTTAAATTGACGAGAGATTTTTGTAATTTAGTCCAGAGTCATTCCGAATTAATTGCGAGCGTTTATTCAGATTTAACGAACAACATGCATGAAGACAAATGGTTATGTGAAAGCGCGATTCTTGCACCAAAAAATGAGAGCGTTAACAAAATAAATTCAGATATATTAAGCGAAATAGCAGGAGAAATAACAGAGTATTTGTCAGTAGACACAGTTATGGACACAGAACAGAGCACTTCATATCCCGTAGAGTTTCTAAATTCTCTAGAGTTGTCAGGTGTGCCCTCACATAACCTTCAATTAAAATTAGGCGCCCCAGTCATGCTAATGCGAAATTTAGATGACCCTCGGTTATGTAACGGGACAAGGCTGCGTGTGACACATCTTGGACGGAACATAATCGGTGCTACAATTTTGAAAGGCGTAGGAAAAGGTGAAAATGTTATTATACCACCGATCCCTATAATTCCCACAGATCTTCCTTTTCAATTCAAAACGTTGCAGTTCCCTATTAAGCTTTGCAATGACAATTAATAAAGCGCAAGGGCAAACGTTACAGATAGCGGGGGTCAACTTAGAAAAACCGTGCTTCTCTCATGGTCAGCTGTATGTAGCATGTTCGCGTGTGTCAAATGCCCAGAATCTCCACATTCTTTCCCCGAATGGAAAAACATATAACATTGTGTACAGTAACGTCTTAAAATAGTGTTGTTAGTTTTTTTTTTTTAATTCCCACAATCAATTAATCAATATTCCCACAGATCTTCCTTTTCAATTCAAAATTTCCTATTTAGCTCAGTTTCTTTTCAATTCCAAATGCTGCACCTCTGACGGACCTATTAAGCTCAGTTTCCTTTCAACTCAAAAGGCTGTATCTCTGACGGATCTTTTATTAGGCTCAGTTTCCTTTCAATTCAGAAAACTGCATGTCTGACGAATCAATTTAGCTCAGTTTCTTTTCAAAAGTCTGCATCCCTGACGGATAATTATGCTGCTTCCTTTAATTAAAAAAATATCCCATTTCCATTTGGAATAAACAGGCTATTGTCATGCTTTCCTATAAGCTGCGTTTCAAAACATTTAAATAGGCTGATGAATCAATTTTGCTCAGTTTCCTTTAAATGGCTGCATCTCTGACAAATCTATAAAACTCTTTCTCTCTCTTCTTTCAATTCAAAAAGCAATGGATAGTTCATTTCCCAGTGACCATGCGGGCGAAGCCGTGGGTAACAGCTAGTCTTGAATATTTACTAACTATACATTGTTTATTGTTGTTTATAGGGAGGCGGATTGAGGGCTACTGGATCCTCGGCCTCATTGAGGATGGAAGTGAAATCCATCGTGAGAACCCATTTGCTGACCCAGATGGCACTCACACTTAAGGGATCGACTCGCAATGGCGAGTGGTTAAAAGATTCTTCAAAAAATACAATTATAACCACCCGAAAAACTTTGCAGATATTACATAGGCTGCACTAAAAGTATCGGGAATGGAATATTTCCACTGTTCCTGACATATTAAAGTCTTTTTAATTGAAAACTCCTTGGTTTTAAAAATCGAATACCATTTATTTATTTAAAAAAAAGATTCTCGGTCTTGTCACAAGGTTTTGTCAAACTTGTTTAGTCGATAGAGCTGATAGAGCGATGATTTATTATGACTTTCGAAGTGGTTTAACACAAAAACAGTGTGTTGACCGGATAATTTCTGCATTTGGTGATGAATCCCCATCCAAAACCACAATTTATCGCTGGTTTGCTGAATTTCAACGTGGACGTGACAAACTCCGTGATGATCCCCGTCAAGGTCGTTCAAAAACTGCAATCACCCAAGAAAACGTTGATGCTGTGCGTAAGCTGATTGAGGAAAATCGACATGTGACATACCGCGAAGTTCAGGCAACTTTGGACATTGGCATGAGTCACATACAAATAATCTTGCATGAACAATTAGGTGTAAAAAAGTTGTTTTCCCAGTGGATACCGCATTCGCTCTGTGAAGAGCAAGAAGCGGCTCGCGTTACTTTGTGCGTCAGAACTCTCGAAAGATTCCACGCAGGATCCTCAAATGCTGTATACAACATCGTATCAGGTGACGAATCCTGGATATACGCGTACGAACCCGAAACAAAAAACCAGTCACGAGTTTGGGTGTTCGAAAATGAGTTAAAGCCAACAAAAATTGTTCGTTCACGGAGTGTTGCAAAAAAAATGGTGGCCACGTTTGTCTCCAAAACCGGCCATGTTACGACTATTCCTCTTGAGGGACAAAGAACGGTTAATGCAGAATGGTATGCTAGCATTTGTTTGCCACAGGTCGTTTCTGAACTCCGTAAAGAGAACTGCAACCGCCTCATCATCCTCCATCACGACAATGCGAGTTCTCACACCGCACACAGAACAAAAGAGTTTTTAGAGCAAGAAAACATAGAATTATTAGACCATCCACCGTACAGCCCCGACCTAAACCCTAATGATTTCTATACTTTCCCTAAAATAAAGAATAAATTGCGTGGACATAGATTTTCATCACCTGAAGAAGCTGTGGACGCCTACAAAACGGCCATTTTGGAGACCCCAACTTCCGAATGGAATGGTTGCTTCAATGATTGGTTCCATCGTATGAAAAAATGTGTCAAATTTCGCGGAGAATACTTTGAAAAGCAATAAATACATTTTTAAATAGTAATGTTGTGTCACTTCCTTGATTCCCGAAATTTTCAGTGCCGCCCTCGTATTACAGAATATTTGTGGAGAAGGTCAGTTCAAAGAAACAAAAAGGATCCTTGTATGGAATTTAAATAAAGCAATTAAACATGTCTATAAATAAATGTTTTTATAATATTACATTTGGTCGTTTTTTTTTTATTAAACCCTAGTACCAGAATGTATTAATCACAAAACCGAATCTGTCAACCCCGACTTCCACGTGGTCTTTCCGCTTTTACCCCTAGAATGTATATGAAAACCCGGAAGCGCGGAGGGAAAGCAGGCTGGTCGCCTAAGGCGACCAAACAGTCGAAGCTGCGCAGGTGAGCTAGGTGCCTGTGCTTAGTTACACAAGGGCGAAGGGGCTGCACTTGCCACAGCGCTAGAGCAGAAGCAGAATCAAAAAAAACTCCCACAAAACTCCTACATTTCCACTGGGACCCGAATATGACTTTTTTGTCGGACGACCTTTTCTTTAATAAGTGAAAGCTATTTTGCCTTTTTGATTCATAAAATAAGGGGGCTTCCGGCACTTTGGGAGGTTCCACCTCTCCCCCCTCCCCCGCCCACTCGGCGACCATATATTCATGCCGCAGATTAGTAAAGAAATACCATTATGTTTGACTCACCTTAAACAAACTGCAAAGCGCTCTTCTGGGCTAATTGCTTCACGAAATGAGGTTGCTTGCTTAGAAAGCTGGGCGCAATATTTCAAGAACCTCGGAATACTTTTCGTATGTCACTCTAAAATCTTGAAAAAACTTTTTTTCATCTTCTAATAAGTTTGAAGACTTATGAGTACACACAAGACGCATTCGCCTATGTACGAACTTACGAAAGCCTGATCTTTTTGTTACTTTTACTTGCAATCCCACATGGAAAGAAATAACCGAGGAGCTAATGCCGGGCCAAAAAAGTACTGACAGACACGATTTAGTTGCTAGAGTATTTAGATTAAAAGTACAAAAATTAATGTATGTAATTAACAAAGGGAAAATTTTTGGAGAGGTGCAGTGCTTCATGTATTCAATTGAATGGCAAAAAAGAAGATTACCGCATTCCCACATTCTAATATGGCTTAAAGAGAAGTTGCGGCCCAGCCAAATAAACGACATTATAAGCGCTGAGATTCCGGATCCTGAGCAAGATAAAGAATTGTATGATACCATCGTCCGAAATATGATTCACGGTCCATGTGGAGCACGAAATTCAATATCGCCATGTATGAAAGAAGGAAAATGTACAAAGAAATTCCTTAAACAGCTATTAAAAGAAACAATGTACAATGACAATGGCTACCCTTTATACAGACGCAGAGCTCCTGAAGATGGTGGCAGGAAAGTTACAATCAAATCTCGCTCTGGAGCGTTCGAAACCTTAGATAACAGCTGGATTGTCCCGTATTCGCCCATTCTATGTAAAATGTTTAAAGCCCACATTAATGTAGAAGCATGTAGCTCTGTCCGCGCAATCAAGTATATCTGTAAGTACATAAATAAATGAAGCGACTAAGCAATATTTAATCTCAGGAGTGAAGGTGAGGCAAATCCCGTTAATGAAGTACAGACCTTTCAAGCAGGGCGATATGTCAGCAGAAACGAGGCAGCGTGGCGTCTCCTTGGCTTCGCTTTTTACGAAAGGCACCCAACAGTTACTCACCTTGCTGTGCACTTAGAAAATGGAGAACGTGTATATTTCACCGAAAGAAATTTCCAAGAAAGAATTGCATCACCGCCAAAAACTACACTAACAGCCTTCTTTCAACTTTGTCAAACCGACCCCTTTGCCGAAACGTTATATTCTGAAGTCCCCCGCTATTAAACTTGGAACACATCTAGGAAGGAGTGGAAACGCCGTATTCAAAGCGCGCCTGTTGCAAATTGGCCCGGTGTAAAGTCATCAGATGCCCGTGGTCGTGTGTATACCGTCCATGTAATGGAACTATGCTGACACACTATTAAAAATTGGCGATGGGCAGTTGGAAACGGATGCTGAGGGCTGCGTTAAATTGACGAGAGATTTTTGTAATTTAGTCCAGAGTCATTCCGAATTAATTGCGAGCGTTTATTCAGATTTAACGAACAACATGCATGAAGACAAATGGTTATGTGAAAGCGCGATTCTTGCACCAAAAAATGAGAGCGTTAACAAAATAAATTCAGATATATTAAGCGAAATAGCAGGAGAAATAACAGAGTATTTGTCAGTAGACACAGTTATGGACACAGAACAGAGCACTTCATATCCCGTAGTTTCTAAATTCTCTAGAGTTGTCAGGTGTGCCCTCACATAAGCTTCAATTAAAATTAGGCGCCCCAGTCATGCCAATGCGAAATTTAGATGACCCTCGGTTATGTAACGGGACAAGGCTGCGTGTGACACATCTTGGACGGAACATAATCGGTGCTACAATTTTGACAGGCGTAGGAAAAGGTGAAAATGTTATTATACCACCGATCCCTATAATTCCCACAGATCTTCCTTTTCAATTCAAAACGTTGCAGTTCCCTATTAAGCTTTGCAATGACAATTAATAAAGCGCAAGGGCAAACGTTACAGATAGCGCGGGTCAACTTAGAAAAACCGTGCTTCTCTCATGGTCAGCTGTATGTAGCATGTTCGCGTGTGTCAAATGCCCAGAATCTCCACATTCTTTCCCCGAATGGAAAAACATATAACATTGTGTACAGTAACGTCTTAAAATAGTGTTGTTAGTTTTTTTTTTAATTCCCACAATCAATTAATCAATATTCCCACAGATCTTCCTTTTCAATTCAAAATTTCCTATTTAGCTCAGTTTCTTTTCAATTCCAAATGCTGCACCTCTGACGGACCTATTAAGCTCAGTTTCCTTTCAACTCAAAAGGCTGTATCTCTGACGGATCTTTTATTAGGCTCAGTTTCCTTTCAATTCAGAAAACTGCATGTCTGACGAATCAATTTAGCTCAGTTTCTTTTCAAAAGTCTGCATCCCTGACGGATAATTATGCTGCTTCCTTTAATTAAAAAAATATCCCATTTCCATTTGGAATAAACAGGCTATTTTCATGCTTTCCTATAAGCTGCGTTTCAAAACATTTAAATAGGCTGACGAATCAATTTTGCTCAGTTTCCTTTAAATGGCTGCATCTCTGACAAATCTATAAAACTCTTTCTCTCTCTTCTTTCAATTCAAAAAGCAATGGATAGTTCATTTCCCAGTGACCATGCGGGCGAAGCCGTGGGTAACAGCTAGTCTTGAATATTTACTAACTATACATTGTTTATTGTTGTTTATAGGGAGGCGGATTGAGGGCTACTGGATCCTCGGCCTCATTGAGGATGGAAGTGAAATCCATCGTGAGAACCCATTTGCTGACCCAGATGGCACTCACACTTAAGGGATCGACTCGCAATGGCGAGTGGTTAAAAGATTCTTCAAAAAATACAATTATAACCACCCGAAAAACTTTGCAGATATTACATAGGCTGCACTAAAAGTATCGGGAATGGAATATTTCCACTGTTCCTGACATATTAAAGTTTTTTTAATTGAAAACTCCTTGGTTTTAAAAATCGAATACCATTTATTTATTTAAAAAAAAGATTCTCGGTCTTGTCACAAGGTTTTGTCAAACTTGTTTAGTCGATAGAGCTGATAGAGTGATGATTTATTATGACTTTCGAAGTGGTTTAACACAAAAACAGTGTGTTGACCGGATAATTTCTGCATTTGGTGATGAATCCCCATCCAAAACCACAATTTATCGCTGGTTTGCTGAATTTCAACATGGACGTGACAAACTCCGTGATGATCCCCGTCAAGGTCGTTCAAAAACTGCAATCACCCAAGAAAACGTTGATGCTGTGCGTAAGCTGATTGAGGAAAATCGACATGTGACATACCGCGAAGTTCAGGCAACTTCGGACATTGGCATGAGTCAAATACAAATAATCTTGCATGAACAATTAGGTGTAAAAAAGTTGTTTTCCCAGTGGATACCGCATTCGCTCTGTGAAGAGCAAGAAGCGGCTCGCGTTACTTTGTGCGTCAGAACTCTCGAAAGATTCCACGCAGGATCCTCAAATGCTGTATACAACATCGTATCAGGTGACGAATCCTGGATATACGCGTACGAACCCGAAACAAAAAACCAGTCACGAGTTTGGGTGTTCGAAAATGAGTTAAAGCCAACAAAAATTGTTCGTTCACGGAGTGTTGCAAAAAAAATGGTGGCCACGTTTGTCTCCAAAACCGGCCATGTTACGACTATTCCTCTTGAGGGACAAAGAACGGTTAATGCAGAATGGTATGCTAGCATTTGTTTGCCACAGGTCGTTTCTGAACTCCGTAAAGAGAACTGCAACCGCCTCATCATCCTCCATCACGACAATGCGAGTTCTCACACCGCACACAGAACAAAAGAGTTTTTAGAGCAAGAAAACATAGAATTATTAGACCATCCACCGTACAGCCCCGACCTAAACCCTAATGATTTCTATACTTTCCCTAAAATAAAGAATAAATTGCGTGGACATAGATTTTCATCACCTGAAGAAGCTGTGGACGCCTACAAAACGGCCATTTTGGAGACCCCAACTTCCGAATGGAATGGTTGCTTCAATGATTGGTTCCATCGTATGAAAAAATGTGTCAAATTTCGCGGAGAATACTTTGAAAAGCAATAAATACATTTTTAAATAGTAATGTTGTGTCACTTCCTTGATTCCCGAAATTTTCAGTGCCGCCCTCGTATTACAGAATATTTGTGGAGAAGGTCAGTTCAAAGAAACAAAAAGGATCCTTGTATGGAATTTAAATAAAGCAATTAAACATGTCTATAAATAAATGTTTTTATAATATTACATATGGTCGTTTTTTTTTTTATTAAACCCTAGTACCAGAATGTATTAATCACAAAACCGAATCTGTCAACCCCGACTTCCACGTGGTCTTTCCGCTTTTACCCCTAGAATGTATATGAAAACCCGGAAGCGCGGAGGGAAAGCAGGCTGGTCGCCTAAGGCGACCAAACAGTCGAAGCTGCGCAGGTGAGCTAGGTGCCTGTGCTTAGTTACACAAGGGCGAAGGGGCTGCACTTGCCACAGCGCTAGAGCAGAAGCAGAATCAAAAAAAACTCCCACAAAACTCCTACATTTCCACTGGTACCCGAATATGACTTTTTTGTCGGACGACCTTTTCTTTAATAAGTGAAAGCTATTTTGCCTTTTTGATTCATAAAATAAGGGGGCTTCCGGCACTTTGGGAGGTTCCACCTCTCCCCCCTCCCCCGCCCACTCGGCGACCATATATTCATGCCGCAGATTAGTAAAGAAATACCATTATGTTTGACTCACCTTAAACAAACTGCAAAGCGCTCTTCTGGGCTAATTGCTTCACGAAATGAGGTTGCTTGCTTAGAAAGCTGGGCGCAATATTTCAAGAACCTCGGAATACTTTTCGTATGTCACTCTAAAATCTTGAAAAAACTTTTTTCATCTTCTAATAAGTCTTCAAAAAGGGAGTAAAATTCACCAAACACCTTTCATGCAAATTTCCCATATACTACGTTTCCTTTTTCTTTTTTGTTTCAAGTCTTCGCCATATAGCATATTGAATAAATACAACTTTTTGTCAGAACGATCTATCGCTTTGGACCGCCAACGGCTGACTGATTCAGTTATTGCGTTGCGGTGAGGCCCGACGCAATCCTATGTGCTTTGGCGCAATTTTGCAATGCGATGCGCCGCGGTCTTAAGTGCGCCTTTTGTTATATTTTTATGAAGGTGTACAATAAAGTATAAATAAATAAATAAATACAAATGAAGGCACTAGTTACAAAAGTGCCTAAGTCCCCTTAGGTACTTTTTAGCCTGATATTATTATTGAATTTAGCATGTTAGAATTGTCTATGTCCTGTTTTTTAATTTTTCCTAAAAGTGTGTAAGTCCGAAATTAAAACTAAAAAAAAATATTTGTTCTGTTTAGAGGTTAGAAGTCCCTATGTCAGTAAAAAGTCCTTATGTATTTTCTTTTCTGAACAAAAAGTCCTTAAGTTCAATGAGGGCTAATAATCTTCCACTCACCAGATGTCGCTAGTTGCGACTGAGGTAAAGTTTATTGTTACACCGTGTCAGTTAATTGAGAAATTCGCTTTAAATAATAGTTTATCATTATCTAGAGTATTATATTAATACACAACATAAAGCGTCGGTAATTTTAATTTTTAATTTTTTGCACTTTATAACTCTTTTAAAAAAAATCGCCTTTTAGTTATATTTATAGTTTGGTTTATTCATTTCTAATGTAATTAATATAAAATATAACTAATAATACAGAAAGAAACCTTAAAGATAACATTTTCCTAAGAAATTATCGTCCACGCTATGAAATTTGTTAAATATTTTACCTCACTGTAAAGTGGCGCCGCCCTGGTGGCAGAAAAAGTCGTGGATGCCCTCATTAATTATACAGAAAAAGAGCTTTACTATTAAAATTATTAAGAATAACTCAAAAACTATTGGTCATACCTTGATCAAATTTATATGGGACCACATGTGAAGCACCAGCTTCCAAATAAAAAAAAAGATTCATCGAAATCGGTTCACCGAGTAAAGTTGTGAGGTAACACATAAAAAAAACAAACAGTCGAATTGAGTACCGGCTCCTTTTTGAAGTCAGTAGAAAATTACGTGTTAATTCAAACCAATATCAAACGGTTTACTGCCTTCTTTTCAGTGTTGATTTCGTTTTAAGCACGATTTTTGAGTTTTTATATAGTTATGATGTGCGAATAATTGAAGATGAATAGCGATAAATTGTTAAGGCAACTCTTGTAGTAGCTTTACAGTTCAATATATACTTATAATCTGAAAGTACGATTCATTCATGGATGCATGTGAGTTACACGGTGTACTAGAAGGCGATGGTGATTCTCCTGGATCTGAGTGGAGTGCCACTGATATGAATAACCACGAGAAACTTCTAAAATCTGTTTAGAAAAACATTGAATCAAATCCCAAATCGTCTAACAATACTAGAGGTTCTGTATTCACTGCTTCAGTGCATAATTTAGCGCTTAACAATTTAGGTTGCCAACTAACCAATCCAGAAACTAGGTTTTTTGATAATATAATTGAATCTTCGCCTGGTCCGTCTATAGAATTTTGAAAGTAATTGTACTAAGCCCATCACAAAACACAGATTACTTAATCCTGTAACTAAGATCTTGGAGGAGTAGAATGATGCTCATATTCAAAAAGAATAAGAAGCCAAGAAGATTAGAAAAAAAAAGAAGAAATACGCGGAAAACTAAGGGCAAGAAACAAATCTAAAGAAAGGCGTATAAAAATCATACAAGGAAAAATATTCCGAAGTGTCAATACAATACAAGTGCAAATGCAATGACAAACTAACAGAGTCGGAATCTGAGGTTTACAAACAATTTATCAACCGACGCGGAACAAAATATTTATTTGCAAGGATGCACTAAAGAAGAAACACTCCAAAAACACCGGCCACTAAACCGAAATTCAAGACGAAGACGTGTTTTTACATATACCCTCAAATTAAAAACTGTTTGTGTGACAACGTTTCTTGCAGTTCATTGAGTTAAGCGTGATCGTCCAAAAAAGGAAGTTTTAAAAAAGCACAAAGACATTTCAGATTGCGTGCAGCGTGTATGCGTAGATATATGGATGTGGAGGAAGCGAGAGAGGTGTGTCAGGATCGTGCCAAATGGAAGTCCATAGTCTCTGCCTACCCCTCTGAGTGACAGGCGTGAGTGTTTATGTATTATGTATGTATGTACATTTCAGATGAGAGGGATAAACAAAATAACCATCCACGAAACGTTCCCGAAGAAGCGATGAACATAGTGCATTCATTTATATCTTCTTTACCTTCCCAAATATCCCATTTTTGCAAAACAGATAATAAACATAGAGAATAGAATACCTTTCAGCTGATCTAAATACAACGGATTTACATAGACAGTTTTTACATTTCAATTCAGATGTTAAGTATGAAATTTTCTAGAAAATTTTAACCATGAGTTTTAATATTTCATTTGGTGCTCCAAACAAAAGATATTTGGAATGTTTGTGAAAAATTTAAAGTAGATATTAAGTCGGTTGAATAGAAAAATGATCAGATACAGCTTAAGCAGATTAATATAGAAAAAAAGCTGCATCTAAGATAAGCAGAGACCATTTACCTATTAATGATTTTTCAAAGCACTTTTAGAAATTTATTGTAATAATTAGTCTGAAACTGAGCAACACGTCTCCTTTTCACTTTAACACTTTATAAAATTCCATTAATCTCTAAAGATGATGTAGAAATCTTTTAATAATTTATTTTTTTGTTTTTATATTTCACATTATTCACGTCTTTGTATTTCTATTAAGAAATGTTAATATGGTTTCTTTGATTAAGTTCATATTATTTAGTTACATAAGTTCTAAGTCCTATTAATAATTTGCCAAAGCACTTAAGTCCTATGTGCATGTATTAAAAGTGGCTTAGTCCATATGTTAAGACCTAAATCAGTCATAATTAATGTTGATTTAATTAAAAAGTTTATTATTAATACCCTGAATATTTGATATATAAATAAAGGCTGATGTGTACTTAATATACTGAAGTTTAATTTTTGTCGATAATTTCAATAGATTTATTTCCACGACACTTTTTTAATTCTAGTCTTGTACTCTAAAATGCTAATTTGGGACTTAGGCACTTTTGCAACTGGCGCCTTTTAATTTTTCTTAGGGAAATTCACTTAATGTGATCTGATGATAAAAACATTTATCTATTTATTTTTGTCATAGCTCAACTTTAGCTTCAAGCTGTAGAGAAATGAAGAAGAATGTTTGTATATTAAGCCTGAAAGCTTCATCTTTCAATCTTTAATATACAAACCTAAAAATTTAATGAATTACAGTCAAATTTTAATCACCAACCGTGGTAGCTTCAGGGGTGCAATTAACAATTTAAATTCAATGTTAATTCAAAGTAATGTGAAGTCCATCAACACGCACTGGGGCAGCGCGATAGACACTTCCTTGCCCTAAAACCCTCTCAGAAGTGAGAGGAGGAGGCCTGTGGCCAGCCGTGGAATGTATATAGGTTTGTAACTTAAACTAACTTTAATTTTTCGATTACTAGGCGAACACCAGTATTGATAAAAATGTCCTCCATGTCATGGTATCCAGTCTCAACGTCAACGTCAATCTTTATCATGGTGCAATTTATGTGTGTAAACTACTTCAACGATACAGGAGAGAAATCAATTTCTTTTAAGACTAGCCATCTGTACAGGACTCCTGTACTATTTTGCATGGGTGTTTGCAAACCTGGCTGCTACTAAGAATTTCTTGACAGGAATACCCAAACACTGATTCTGGCCCCACCCGGGATTCGAACTCCGGAACACCTGATCAGCAGGCGCATTTACAACCACTAGTCCAATGAAGCAGTCGACCACACCACATAGCTATATCGATTCGCCGAGTAAATATTACATCTAAATACGATGTCTCTCAAACTAACAGCAGGCTGAACCAAACCTTTATTTTTTTTATAGGATAAGGGTGACAAACGAGCACACCAGTCCACCTGTTGGTAAGTGGTTGCTGCGACCCATAGACATCTACATTTATCCTCAATAAGGAATCAAAATGCAAATGCGTCGTCACCCGTTAGGAGTACAATGGAATGCCTCTTTTTCAGTAATATGGGTCTCCGGTTATCTACACTCACCACACGAAACACAGCAGTGTCAAGCTGCCATTTTACGCTGGTATTCTGTGAGAGCGTGGTCCTTCCCTGGTCGAGCCGACCCATTCGTGCTACAACTATACTACTAATATAGCTGCAGCATGGCTCTACCAGGTAAACCTAAAACGTAAATTTCTATAGTATAACTAATGAGAAACAGTTTTGAATTAAACGTCTGTATTATAAAACAAATATTATATATTAGGATGCTTATATCATATTAAAAACAAATTATGAACAATATTTTACGTGTAAAGCAACAAGTTAGTATTTTAATGTATGTCATTTGTCTACTTTACATTAAAAAATTGTCATCAAAATACATTTAATAGCACATCATTATAATACTAAGCAAATATAAATATAATCTTAATAAATACAATTTACAAAATTATTCGTTATAATCCTAGTGTTACCTCAGTCTCATGTTTTAGGAACTCTTTCCTCTCACCAATTTTTCACCGTAAATTTTCTTAATCTCCTTCTTGTCCAATTTGCCCATTGCGTTCCTTGGCATTTGGTCAACTATCAGTAGCTTCCTTGGAAGTTGATAAGGAGCCAATTTCTTGCCAGCCATATCTTTCAGTTCTCTCAACGTCAACTTGGCTTTATCCTTTAGCACGACTACTGCTGACACTATTAAAAGTAACCATTGAAAAAAATATTAATGATTTTACACAAAAACTTATCGATATTGACGGATCCGTGGCGCAGTGGCTTAGCAAAATGAGTTACAGCGCTAAGGGCCGCGGGTTCAAATCCCACACGGAATAAGTAAGTATGGCCTACAAAATATTGTTCCAGGACTGGATGTCGTCCTTGTGAAATTTAAATATGTAAACTGCCTCCACGATACAGGAAAAAATCCTAGGATGGAGGTAACTTTTTCTTTAAATAAAATAAATATGTTTATTAAAAAAATATTTATATTTCAATACTACTAATTTATTTATTTGAAGCGATAATACATTTTGCTTATTTCTAAGATGACAAAGAACAATGGCAGAAAAATAGTTGACAAAAATTATTGCGTCTAGAAATAAGTTAAATATATAAAGTTTTATTATTTTCTATGATTTTTCAAATAAAAATGTATTTTAATTAAATCCACAGAAAAAGACAAACATTTTTGGGAATATCAAATGACTTAAATCATTTCACTCTATTCAAGTGTTGCCATTTTACTATATTCATACTATTTTCGTATAACTTTGTAAGACTGCCAACACCACACACAAACACAAAATATTTTATATTAAGTTATTATTAGTAATAACTATACTATCAGTAATAATAAAAATAAAAGTGATATGGTTGAAAATGAGTCTCTTACAAAGAACTTCCTAAAATAATACCTACATTATCTCAATCATAGTACTTTCTAAAAATTCCATTTAATGTCATGGCAACACTAGCTAAAAAAATGTCACTGTTTTTTTTACTAGCTTTACGGCTCTGGGTTCTAGCCCTTCTGAGAATGTCACTGTATGATATCACAAAGGCCCTGGAGCCATGCCAGAAATAAACATTTATAGTATGCAAATGTATAATAGTGATGATAGTGAACTATCAATTATGTAGGTAGGTACATAATGTTGAGAATTTATTAAGCTAACATCAAACAAGCACAGGACGCATCACTTTTTCTAAGTGACAAGACATAACCTAAAAAGTTTCAAATCTAAATATCTTCTTTTTCTGACGCCTTCTCAGGACAAAATTCTTTGACAGAGTTAATAAAGGACTGACGCTTAACATTTAAAGATATTTTTGATATATAGACGCTACCATTCCTTTTCAACTAATTTTATGTATTAAAGTGTGCCATTGTTCTTTTCGACAGCTTTAGTTCACCATGTTTATCTAATGCTGACGTCATAATGGTTGGTGTTGCCCGCATAATTATGAAAAACTGGCTGTCCCCCGCAACTTCATCCGCGTGGATTTTACTACGATTTCATAGGTTTTAATTTTTTTACGCGGAACCTTAATTCATTTTCCAAAATAAAAGTATCCTAAGTTACTCCTTATAACATCAGCTATCTGCCAGTGAAAGTCCCGTCGAAATCGGTCCAACCGTTTTGGAGATTAGCCGGAACAACTATTATTTTTACATTACAAATAGACACTTCAATTTTATTTATTTGTATAGAAAAATGGGGAAGATTTGTCAGTATCCAATAATTGCTTAAGCAGTAGTGGACAAACTGTTATTAGCCCCGTTTATTAAGGGATATGTGAGTAGGTACAAACCCCATAATAAATACCAATTGCTACAGATTTCACCGACAGCCTTCTTTGCAGAACCTGGATGGAGTGAGAAGAGACATCAGCTCACATGGTTTTACTTGGTAGAGCCATGCTACAGCTGTGTAAGTAGTATCGTCGTAGCTCGACCGGGGAAGGACCATATTCTCCCAAAAAACGTAAAGTAGCAGCTTAACACTGCTGTGTTTCGTATGGTGAGTGTAGAGAACCCATTTTACTGGAAACGGGGCATTCCATCTTAGTCCTCAGGGGTGACAACGCATCTGCATTTAAGTTCGTAATTGAGGATAGATGTCTATGGGCCACAGCAACCACTTACCATCACATCAGGTGGACTGTGTGTTCGTTTGTCACCCTTATCGTATAAAAAACATCCTACTTCGGTGCAGTCTCCAGCTACATGGCTAAGTACATTGGCGTGCCGGGATTACTCCCCTAGATCTTTAGTGACATTAAGGCTGGATTTAGTGCTCGACCGACGGTCAGCACGTACTCTACGCGCGGTACGTCCTGATCGTCGGTCGAGGCCAAGCGTTTAGTGCTTAACTGACGGCAAGCTTAGTTAGACGTGAACATTACGAAGAAAAATTAATCCATTTCTTAACTCTATAATATGTGCGTACTATTTACGCAAACGAGCACGGCATAAAAGACGGAGAAGATATCATGTGCAATCACTAATTGTAGACCGTTTAATTGAAGGAGAATTTTGTTCATTGTATTCGTAATTGCTAGAACAATGTTCATGTATCAATTTTCATTTTTGTTCGCGATAATGCGTACGCACGTACGGTCGGTCGCTCTGTCAGCGTCGCACGGAACGCACGCACGTACCGCCATAGCGCGTCAGTCAACCGACGTACGTCGGACCGACGAGCTCGACCGACGGCCCTCGTACGCGCTTAGTACTTCATCAGCGCTGCACTGTAGCCGTTAATAGGTTTTCATTTTTCATTAATATAGCTACGCTCAACCGATGTCAGCGCTCACCGTCGGTCGAACACTAAATCCAGCCTAAAAAGTCGTTACGATTTCTCGAAGAACTATAAAGACTCAAATAGCGTTAATTCCCACCTACACGCAAAATACGCGCTTAGTCTAGCCCGTGTAAAACGAAGCTAAATTGAACTACCACATACGATTAATTTGCTTATTCTTTCAGGTTATAAATTTTTGACAGTTCTAATCACCCATATATTTTTTTGAAAAGAAAGAACTTATTATTTATTGACATAATAACATTCTATGTTACCGACGCAATTATGACATTGATGGAGATTAATTTGTCATAATTTTTTTTTATAGGATGAGGGTGACAAACGAGCACACAGTCCACCTGATGGTAAGTGGTTGCTGTGGCCCATAGACATCTACATCTTTCCTCGTTTGCGAATCAAAATGCAGATGCGTTGTCACCCGTGAGGATTAAGATGGAATGCCTCATTTCCAGTAAAAAGGGCCTCCGGCCACCTGCACTCACCAAGCGAAACGCAGAGGTAAACCTCTACTTCACGCCGGTATTCTGTGAGGTCGTGGTACCACCCCGGTTCGAGCCGGCCCATCCGTGCGACAGCAAAAGCTGCCACTGTTAGAACGAATTTTGAACGAGAATTGCGAACACTCAGAAAACAAATCGTACAAGAAATTCATGATAATTAATATAATCAGGCGTTACTTTGCGAAAATCCATTATATTAAACTTGGTTAAAATTACTTCGCGTACATCCGCTCTAATAAAATAAAATGATATACCTAGTTGGAAGAGCACCTCCCGCCCTCCCTCAATTGCACTGCGTGCACTATCCTCGTCACCACTACTTCCAACACCACTAAACTAGGAAACACACCACGAAGACAATACGACACGTGTTTCATCTCTACACGAGGTATCCTCACATGAAGTAGAATTTGCGGTGGCAGTTTTTTTTACAGAATGGGGGTGACAAACGAGCACACAGTCCACCTGGTGGTAAATGGATGCTCTGGCTCATAGACATTTACATTTATCTTAGATTAAGAATCAAAATACAGATGCGTTGTCACCCCTGAGGACTAAGATGGAATGCCTAGTTTCTAATAAAAATGGTCTCCGGTTCTCTACACTCTCCATACGAAACTTAGGCTGAGATCTATAGACCGTACTTTGACTTTGCTCAGACTTTACTATCGAAAAACTTAGCTGAGTATATGCTCAGCATAATCTTTGATTCTGAACTTATAGTTGTATCGGGCTAAGATTAAGCTAAGCTTATGCTATGGCCCAGACAGTCCAAATATTAATGGATGCTTCATTCAACGCTTTATGTTTTTCACTACTGTATAAAATTAAAATATATATATTTAAAATCAAAATTACTGTATAAAATTAAAACATATATATCTATTTAAAATCTAAAAAAGTCGAAATTGTTTTTCATAAATTATTTATTATTACATTAAATAGAAAACGGTCCTATGAGAACGGGAACGGATGAGATGAGTGCAGTCAGAAAAAATATAAGATTATATGAAATTCGAAATAAGATTTAAATTACATAAATAGAAAATGGATAATGCTATTTAAAACTAAAGACGGCCTGAACCTACCTATTTATTGTTTTAATTAATTAGAGTAACATAAAAACAACAATTTATAATTAATACGGTGGTTTCGAATAATATCCTGAGTTTTACGTAAGTCGTCGATATCGTTGACTTAGGCTCTATAAATACCGACATTGTCTTAGCTCGAAAGTAAAGTCTGAGCAAAGTCAAAGTACGGTTTATAGATCTCAGCTTAGAACTTAGAATACCAACGTAAAATAGCAGCTTAAGGCTGCTGTTAAGCAGTTAAGTATTCTAACCAATGGACCTTAAAAGGCTGATGGTACAATGGAAATTTGATAATCTGAACTCACCTATCTCTCCGTAAGTGTCATGCTTTATTCCTAACACGGCGACATCTGCGACGCTGGGGTGCTCCAGTATCGCGGACTCCACTTGTAACGCGCTAACTTTGTACCCGCTCGTCTTGATTATATCTACGGAAGTACGGCCTTGGATCTTGAAGCGGCCGTCGTGATACACCACGGTGTCGCCCGTCCGAAACCAGCCGTCGCTCGTGAATTCCGATGAGTTTAGCAATGGCATCCGATTCCAGTATCTGAAAATTACAAATTGTAAATGAAATTGCTAAGTTTTTAAGCATATAATGATGTTTTTCCTGACCAAATTTCACCGCGGCAACAACTTAATACTGTTGTAAATTACAACTCTGCACTCTCAACTTTTTTACTACATTTTTATTAACTCGCTTTCATGTATGTCTGTTTGGGTCGCATTTAGTCATCATCATCATTACAGCCTTTCATAAGTCCACTGCTGAACATAGGCCTCCCCCAAGGAATGCCACAAAGCACGGTCCTGAGTCACCTGCATCCATCGACTTCCTGCATGTCTTACCAGGTCGTCACTCCATCTCGTGGGGGGTACACTTCGCCTACGAGGCTGCCACTCCAGAACCTTTCTTCGCCATCGGTTGTCGGTTCTTCGAGCTATATGGCCGGCAAACTGCCACTTCAGCTTACTAATCCGTTGGGCTATGTCGGTTACTCTGGTTCTACTGCGGATATCCTCATTTCTAAGTTTATCACTCAGAGAAACCCCGAGCATAGCCCTCTCCATAGCTCGCTGAGCGACCTTGAGCTTCCTCATACGGCCAGCAGTGAAGGACCATGTCTCAGATCCGTAAGTCATCACTGGCAACACGCACTGGTTGTACAATTTCGTTTTAAGGTTTTGAGGTATGTCTCACATTTAGTAATTGATATTAAACTAACTTCCCGATAATAACGTCCGTAATATTATAGTCATATTTTATATCAATCAATCTATACAAATAAACAAAATTGAAGTGCCTGTTTGTAATCTTAAAATAACAGCTTTTTACAAAATGCATATGAAATTATAAACGGTACTTATAACAAAAACACAATTTTTAAATTTTTTGACTGTCTGTTTGTTCCAGCTAATCTCCAAAAGGGCTGGACTGATTTCGACGAAACTTTCACTGGCAGATAGCTGATATTATAAGGAGTAACTTAAGCTACTTATATTTGAGAAAAGGAATTAGGGTTCCGCGCAACATAATGAAAAACCCTAAATTACACGCGAGCGAATTCGCGGGGAACAGCTAGTATTTTATAAAAATCAGATTAAGCAATGAATAATGCAAACTATTACTTATTACTTAGACCAAGTGCGAGTCGGACTGGCGCAGCGAGGGTTCCGAACAAATCCGTAGGTATATAAGTTTAAAATTATTTTTATTATATAATGTAACTAAAAATTTATGCTTTTCGCAATTTTTCCTTTATCTGTGCTATAAAACGTTACTTCGTACCAAATTTCAAGATTCTGAGTTCACGGGAAGTACCCTGTAGGTTTTGATTCCCTTGCGCATGTCGAAAATTTGCGGCATAAACGGCTGTATCTTTAGATTGCATTGGCTTAGAAGTTTAATTTTTTCACAGCTCTAAGGGACAGTAGACTTGAGTATTTGATATGAATTTCAGCTTGATACCATTAAACGTTCCTGAGAAAAAAGGTTTTGACAGACAGACAACAAAGTGATCCTATAAGGGTTCCGTTTTTTTCCTTTTGAGGTACGGAACCCTAAAAAGAGTTAAATATGTGCAAAAATTTAGTGTAACGAAACGAAATTCATTTCGTTTTCAAGTCTCTGCTTTTAAGGTCATCGGAACAAACATTTCTATAGAAATTATATGTATAATTATAGTGTGTATGTAGAATTAGGGTTTCCATTTACATCAAAATTATTCGACAATATGGGTGTCTTCAAGACAAGAGAAAATAATAGGCTTTGGATAATCTGAGCCAGTGCTTTACCATTTTCTGCTACTTTTTTTTTATAGGATAAGGGTGACAAACGAGCACACAGTCCACCTGATGGTAAGTGGTTGCTGCGGCCCATAGACATCTACATCTATCCTCTATTACAAATCAAAATGTAGATGCGTTGTCACCCGTGAGGACTAAGATGGAATGCCTCATTTCCAGTAAAAAGGGCCTCCGGCCACCTGCACTCACCAAGCGAAACGCAGAGGTAAACCTCTACTTCACGCTGGTTTTCTGTGAGGTCGTGGTACCACCCCGGTTCGAGCCGGCCCATCCGTGTGACAGCAAGAGCTGCCGCGTGGCTCTACCACTGTTAAATGTTAAAGGTGAGGTTAAAAAAAAATAAGATTTTTTGATGTCTTACCTAGAGAAGACACTAGGCCCCTTCAGAAGTAATTCGCCTTGATATTCGCCGTCTTCGCTCTCCTTGTGCACCGTGACTTTAGACTGTTTCCATTCATTCCCATCCGCATCCCAGGAGAGTTCCTTTTTACCGGTCAGACCTAGTTTTTCTAAGGATATCTGTAAATACAATATTACATTACAACCTATTCCTAGTCCACTGTTGAACGTAGGCCTCTCCCAATATAAATAATTACAGACAAATTTTAAACATCCGTAAAGACATTACTTAAAGACCACTAGTCGGGGCGAAAAGAGAAGTGATCGAATTTGAATGCGCTAGAGTGTCTAAGTATTGGTGTTGACTGATCCATAAGTGGTGATTACTACTGTTATATAAATTTGATTAGCAGATTAGCTATCCTCATGCACGATTCAAGCAATTTTAACTCAGCTTCTCTCCACAGGCCTGGATATTTCATCATTTTCTTAAGTCGACTCTAAAGAGAAGTGGGACGGGATGCGATAGGGTGATGAATTCTCGGCGTATCCCCCCGGCACCATGAGTGCTATAAAGTCAGTGGTCAGTTGATATTACCATTATTTGGAACTTCATCCAAATTCGGCTTAAATTACGTCATCTTCAATATCTTTAATATATATAATTCTCGTGTGGTGTTTGTTACCAAACTCCTCCGAAACGGCTGAACCGATTTGTATAAAATTTTGTGCGCATATCGGGTAGGTCTGACAATCGGCCAACATTTATCTTTCAAACCCCTAAATAATAAAGATGGGGCCGACCCCTAAACCCCTATTTTTTATTATTTTTTGACAATATTTTTTTTTATTTTATTATGATTTAGCATTGAAAAATACATAAAACTTCAAATTTTCACCCTCTACGATCAACCCCTGTTTTTTAATCACGATCTTTAAAACTAAAAAATATTTCCTAGAAATAATGTATATGGCAAAACAACGTTTGCCGGGTCAACTAGTAATTAATATAAATAATATCTTACTAGATGTTGATAAAACCTACATTAAACATTTTTTTATTCAACTAATGTTTTCAGCAGCGTTACTTCGATTGTTAATCCCATGTGGATTAACAATCGAAGTAAAGTCAAGCATGACAATAAAGGTAGTTCTCCCTACTATGGGTAGACATGGGTAGCGGTAGAGGGTAGTGTTGATTGAAACTATTTATTGTCATTTGACGGCCTCTTTGATGTAATTGTCGTGACCGCCATTGCTGCTCCTGAGGTCTTGGGTTAGAATTCTCAGTAGCAGCCCCGGAATCAGGAAGTTCGGTGCGTTACCCCCACGGAGCAAATACAAAGAGGAGACGGCCTAAGCAACTGTGCACTGTGATTCTAACTAGGTCCTGACGTCATCACAGTGGGCGTGGCTTTAGTTAGTATACTGTCAGCGTGCATCCTGTGCGTTTATCATATCGAAA
The DNA here is from genome assembly GCA_033319125.1 of Parnassius glacialis. Taxonomy (NCBI): domain Eukaryota; kingdom Metazoa; phylum Arthropoda; class Insecta; order Lepidoptera; family Papilionidae; genus Parnassius; species Parnassius glacialis. The sequence goes on along the minus strand of JAVANC010000014.1, from coordinate 20,932,884 downwards.
GTCGCAAATCAAAATGATTTGCGACTTTCGACACCAAGCGTTGTTTTATCGTATAAAAACTACTCAGATACACGCTCTGATACTATGGATGGCATCACATTTCATTTGTAAGTAATTTTATACCCAATTTATTAAAATAGTTCTAGAAAAATCTCTCTGCGTTGGTTTTCAAATATAATTAAATATATTCGACACTAGATGGCGACACTTTGTGTCATGGGAACTAAAAATATAAAGGTCCTAAAGAATCGTTAATCGTCAAAATATTATTTTTATATTTTTTTAATCATTTTGTGAACAGGTCGCCATCTATCGTCAATTAAAAGAACAATTACAATTTTAAGAATAACAAACGGAACGATGCAAATAGTTTTCTTATTTATCGGTAGATGTAAAATAGTTAAGTGGGTGGGGCGGCTTAACCCCTCACCGAGCTGTTACATAGTGAAATCTAATTATAACACCTCCTCTTTGTATTTTCTCCATGGTTTTCCCCGTGCCTCAGAAAGCAAGTAAAGACGTTGGTCCCTGATCTCTCTTTGGTCGTGTTAGATAACCATCCTATCAGACTATGAGAGTAAGGGAACAGAAAGTGCACTTGTGCTTGTGTATACATTGGGGCACTATAAATCCTGTTCTGTACAGATTGGCAGCCTGCGTGCTGGCTCCCGTGACCAAAATTAGGTCTGGATGCCTCATGGAACTAAGTTGTTCAATATAGATTACAAAACAGTTCTACTGGGGTTTGCAACGGTTCTTTTCTGTACAGAGATATTTTTCCGAATAGATTTGTTTTATTTTACCATAAATAACCATTTTAAAGAAAAAAAAACAATCCTTTATTTTGACGTTTATCCACTTTAAGCATGCAGCACAATATACACGGTGTAACATGAGGGGTGGATCATCGGTGGCTGGGGGGTGGAGGACCTCAATACCTATCGATTTAACCCCCCTATAGGTAATGCGATATTCAGTGGTTCAAAAGTTATTTGGACTTTAGTAAAAATTTTGTCAAAATCCGATTTTAGCCTAAACTTCGCAATTGCAGCCAAACTATTAGGTCTGCGACCGTGATTCTTTTTTTCAAACAAGATAAACAGAGGGTTTTTTGTATGTTTACATCAAACAAAGGCTTAGATTTATAAAAATCCAAATAAAAAAATTGTAGTGTCATTTTTTTTCAAAATCTAATGTTTGCATTAACTTTCGATGGTTCTAAAACAAATATTTCACATATTATTTTTTTCTATGTTGAAAAATGTACATAAATACTCCATGTTTTTTTTTTATAGGATAAGGGTGACAAACGAGCACACAGTCCACCTGTTGGTAAGTGGTTGCTGCGGCCCATAGACATCTACATCTATCCTCGTTTGCGAATCAAAATGCAGATGCGTTGTCACCCGTGAGGACTAAGATGGAATGCCTCATTTCCAGTAAAAAGGGCCTCCGGCCACCTGCACTCACCAAGCGAAACGCAGAGGTAAACCTCTACTTCACGCTGGTATTCTGTGAGGTCGTGGTACCACCCCGGTTCGAGCCGGCCCATCCGTGCGACAGCAAAAGCTGCCGCGTGGCTCTACCACTGTTAAAAATCTGTGTGTCAATAATCGACATTTTTTCTTTAATTTAAAGTCTACTATAAAACGTAAGTAAGTTTATTTTTTTAAGCGTACGCTACGCTAATAAGTAGAATAACGAGATTACTATACGAAAGGACAGGAAAAAGAATACACACAAATATGTACTGTTATAATTTAAAATTAAAAATTTTGTACAACCGACTTCAATATAAATTATTAAGAATAACTCAAACACTATTGGTCAGATCTTAATCAAATTTATATGAGACCACATGTGAAGCACCAGCTTTCAAATAAAAAAGAATCCTCGAAATCGGTTTACCCAGTATTATGTTTGCTCTATATATATTGTAATGATTACACATAATACAGTACTTAATTATTTATTTGGGAAAAGGGTAAGGTTTACATTTTACAATATAATACGATGTAATGGTAATAGTAAACGTAGTGATTATATTCTCTTTGGGTAATAGGAGCAAAAATATATATTGGCCACAGATAATATAAAATAAGTCTTTCATTTGTCGCGTCATAGATATGCGCTTTACGTTTATTGTTTATGGATATTTCCTCAATGTCCAACAGTCTCTCCCACGTTATTATTTTACAGGTTTAGCCGATCCGGTTTCCTTCTTATTCTTTGTGATCGGCGGTGCCCAATTTCAGGTGTGTTATTGCTAGTAGTAGCTTCTCCAGGTAATGTAGGTTGCGCCGGTTCTTGTACCGGTTGTTTTTGCACCGGCAGATGTTCCTTTCCAGGACTTTGTGAAAGAGGTGCAGCCGTCATTTTTACAGGAGTGGATTGTGGAGTTTCCTTAATTTCAGGGTTGTTCTCTGTAGGTATGGCTTCTTGCAGATGTCTCGAATTTAGCTGATAAGTAACTGGTATGTAAGGGTTTTCACTAGTACATAAGGTTTTGATAATTTGGTCCACATGCCTATAGTGTATCTTACCATCTACTTCTACCTCATAATGTAGTTTTCCTCTTCTGTTTATAATCTTTCCGAATTTCCATTTATTGCTGTCATACATTCTGATTTGTACTCTGTCTCCTCTGTTAAATTCTTTGGTTACTTTTATATTATCATTCTTGCATTCCTTTCCTGTATCTTCCCTTTTCACTAAATCTATCCTTGTTCTATACAATCTCTTAAACATCATCTCTGCAGGGCTCAGTCCAGTAGAGCTATTTGGTGTCTTCCTATACATCATTAGAAATTTTTGGAGTTTGTCCTGTAATGTTCCTTCTTCATTAGCCATTGCTTTTAGTTTGTTTTTGAATGTCTGAACATATCTTTCTGCTTGCCCATTTGTGGAAGGGTGAAACGGTGCAATAAACTTTGCTTGAATTCCATTTCCTTTCAAAATCTTAACATTTCGTCTGACCGAAACTGTCTACCATTATCTGAAACTTGAGTGATTGGTAGGCCAAATGTAGTATATAACTTTTTGAGTATATTTATGGTTGATAAAGATGTGATAGATGTTGTTGGTATGACTTCTAACCACTTTGTATAAGCATCCACAACAATAAGGAAATATTGATTCATAAATGGTCCTGCATAATCTATGTGAATTCGACTCCATGGCTCTTTTGGATGTTCCCAACTGTGTACTGATACTTTTACAGGGTTTTTCTGCATCCGGCAGCATATCTTGCATTGTTTTACCATTTTTTCTATATCTATATCAATATTCTTCCACCACACATAACTTCTTGCTAATGATTTCATCTTAACAATGCCTGTATGCGCTGAATGTAGTTCATCTAAGATAATGGGTTGTAACTTTTTGGGTATAACAATTCTTATTCCATAAAAAATGCAGTTGCTTTGTAGAGAAAATTCATGAAGTCTCTTAGGGTCACTTCTACCTGATTGTATATCCATGTAGAGCTTTTGTAAGTCTGGGTATTTTCTAGTAGCTTCTCTAATTTCTTGTAGTGTAACTGGCATTTCTGAGATTTGATTTAAGTAAAATGCATCATCATCTGTCAGATTGTCATTTTCTGTTTCTGTCGACTTATTTAATCTTGAAAAATAGTCAGCATTTGCATGTTCTGTTGTCTTTCTGAGTTTAATATCGTAGTCAAAACCTGCTAAGAAATTTTCATAGTGCACCAGTCTAATCGCTGTAGTAGCCGGTGTAACTTTTTCTGGATGTAAAATTCTAGACAGGGGTTGGTTGTCTATAACCAATGTAATTTTTCTTCCGTAGCAGTATTGGAAGAACTTCTTTAGTCCCCATATCAATGCTGCTGCTTCTTTATCAAGTTGGCTGTAACCTTTCTCAGCTTTAGTTAAGGATTTTGATGCAAAAGCAATGGGTCTTTCAGTCTTGTCTGGCATAATATGTGATAACACAGCTCCAAATCCAGTAGGTGATGCATCTGTAGCAAGAGTAACAGGTAAGTTCTCATGAAAAGGTATTAAAACTTTTTCTCCACAAATTTCACATTTTAACTCTTGGAAAATTTTCTGACATTCTTTCGACCATATAAACTCTTTATCTTTCTGTAATAGGTTGTAAAGTGGGTTTAACTTTGATGCTAGGTTTGGAATGAACTGTTGATAATAATTGATCATCCCCAAGAAGGTACGTAGAGATGATACATCCGTAGGTCGCGGGCTATTCTTAATATCATTAATCTTATCTTGAGAAGGATGTAATCCATTTTCATCAATATTATGTCCCAGGTAGGTTACTGACTTTTGGAGAAATTGACACTTCTTTTTATTCAGATGTAATCCACATTTTTGTAATTTCTCACAAACTGTTCTAATTCTTTGTAACAATTGAATGTATGTGCTTCCCTGTATGGCTATATCATCGAAAAAACAGGCTACACCATCTATTCCTTGCAGCGTTTGATCCATGTACCGTTGCCAAACATTTGGTGCTACCTTAACACCAAACATTAATCTTTTCACTTTATAGGTACCTTTACATGTACTGATGGCCTGCATCTCTGCTGTCTCATCACTAGTTAACATGTGTAGATATGCTTGATTAATATCGAGTGTGCAGAAGTACTTCCCACCACTCAATTTTGAAAAAATTTCTTCAATTCTTGGAATTGGATAGTTGTCATTTTCAAGACTTTTATTTAAAGTTGCTCTATAGTCTGCACATAAACGTACCTTGCCATTTTGTTTAATGACGGGGACGACAGGTGTACCCCATTGTGAGTATGTGACTTTTTCAAGAATGCCTGCTTTTTCCAGTCTGTCGATTTCTGCTTCCACTTGATTTCTCAATGCAAATGGTACAGGTCGTGGTTTCAAAAATATTGGTACTGCCCCCTCCTTTAGTTTAAATGATGCTTGAAAATTGTTAATTTTGCCGATTTCTTCTGTAAATAATTCTTTGTATTCTCCTAATAAATTTTGTAGCTTTACTCCAAATTCCTGTTTTGTTATATCACTTTCTTCTTTATTTATAGAGTTAAGGTTAAATTGTAACTTAAAATCTCTGAGCCATTCTCTTCCAACTGCTGGATCTACCTTCCTGTCTATAATGAATATTCTTCCTATAATTTGTCTATTATTGTGTGAAATTCGAATTGTTGAGGTTCCAAGAGGTTTTATAATTTCTCCAGTGTACGTTCTTAGCTTAACTGCAGTACTTGTTAATTTTGAATTTGGAAAATTTTTATAGAAATATTCAACAGAACATGTAGTAACTGCTGCACCCGTATCCATTTCTAATTTATGTAATTTCCCATTCAATGTTAAATATATGTAGAATTTATCACTTTGAACATGTATGTTCTGTAATTTATTTATTTCATACACTTCCTCCTCGGTATTACTCTCTAGTTCTATTCCAATCTGTTTTTGATCCTTGAAACAAACTGATTGTGTGTGTCCTTTTATTTTACATTTCCTGCAATATAGTTTGTCTTTTATTTTACACTGGTTTGCTGTATGGTTATTTTTTCCACATCTAAAACACTTAATGTTTTTATTTGTAGCTTTATGTGTATTCTTAACAAATGTATTCTTTTTGTGCTTATTAACTGATATTTTATTTATGTTTGATTGTATGTCTGACCCCATTTCTTTAGTTTCAGATTTGGATATTTCAATAGCTAATGCAATTCTCATAATATCCTCAAACTTTGTGGTTGATGGTTCTTGGAGAAGTCTTTCCTTAATTTCAGCATTACGCAGCCCTCGGATGAATTGGACCCGGAGGTGTGTCTCAAAAGTAGACTGCTTGCAGTTGTTGCATATAAAATTGCATTTTCTTTCAGTCCTGCCACGTAGTTTGCGACTGATTCATACTCATTCTGTGTTCTGAGACAGAACTTGTGTTGCTGTGCCACTTTCCCGGGCTCCGGGGCTATATGATTGCTCAAGATTTTCACTAATTCATTGTAGGATTTTGATTCAGGTGTATTTGGTGCCGTGATGTTTTTTAAAACTTGATAGTATTTCGGACCAATGCAATTTAAAAATTTTTGTAATTTTGTAGTGTCGTCTGTAACTCCCTTTAAAGTGACGTAATTATGTAATCTTTGTAAATAGCTCGAGAAGCTTTCACTTATTTCATCATATGGTTGTAAATTTATGCCACTAACTGGCTTGGTACCTTGCTCAAGTAATGCCCTTTGTAAATTAGCTTGCTGTGTTTGCATACCTCGCATTGTTTCCATCATTTGCGCCAGTACTGCGGTTACTTGTTCCATTGTAAACTTTTATGATGGGAAAAAGGAATTGCGTGAAGCGGGTTATCATCACAGGATATGGAACCCCTGGATGTAAGGAATATAAAGGCAGGTGGGTGCACGTGCTTCACAAGAATGAGGTTATATAACGAGGCACTTTTAGTATCACTTTGTAGTTTGCGTGGATTTAATCACGTATCTCGTCGCCACTATTATGTTTGCTCTATATATATTGTAATGATTACACATAATACAGTACTTAATTATTTATTTGGGAAAAGGGTAAGGTTTACATTTTACAATATAATACGATGTAATGGTAATAGTAAACGTAGTGATTATATTCTCTTTGGGTAATAGGAGCAAAAATATATATTGGCCACAGATAATATAAAATAACTCTTTCATTTGTCGCGTCATAGATATGCGCTTTACGTTTATTGTTTATGGATATTTCCTCAATGTCCAACACCCAGTAAAAAGTTATGAGGTAACACACTTAAAGAAAATCATACAGTCGAATTGAGTACCGTCTCCTTTTTGAAGTCGGTAGAAAATATTATTTATTGTTTTTGACACACTTATTCACAGTAAATGTTCAAAATGAGCTCCATTATTGACGATACATAGCCTGCATCTTTTTATAAAACTTCTTTTGAGCCTGCGGAATGATTCTTCTTTTTCCTTAATCTTCATTTGGGCCTGTTTCAGTTTCAGCCGTAATTGTTCAATAGAGGTGTATTCTCTTTTATACACCAGCTCTTTGTAATATCCCCAGATGAAAAAATCTACGGGGTTGAGGTCTGGCGACCTTGGAGGCCAGGCTATTGGCCCGCCACGGCCTATCCATCTACGTGGAAAAATTTGATTAAAATATTCCTTTACATTCCGTGCGAAATGGCATGGCGCCCCATCGTATTGAAAGTACATGCAGCTCCGTACAGCCAAGTTGACTTCCTCCAAAATTTCAGGCAAGTTATTTTGTAAAAATTGCAAGTATGCGTCGTCGTTTAATCTGGCTGGTAACTCAAACGGTCCAATCAGCTGTTTGTTTAATACTCCTGTCCATAAATTAATACTAAACTGTTGTTGAAAATTGACACGCAGCTGACACTGAAATTATATTTGTTTTACAGAAGAGGGCCATAAGAGCAATTTATGATTTAAAGCCTAAAGAGTCGCTGCGACAAAAATTTAAGGAAATTAATATATTAACTTTGGCCTCTCAATACATTTTTGAAAATGTAATGTACGTACACAAAAATAAAAGTAGTTTTACAAAAATAAGTGATATTCATTCTGTAAATACTAGGAACAGACACAAGCTAGTAGTACCAGTTACTCGACTCCATCGAGTCAGTAATTCATTCTTGGGGCGATGTATACGCTTTTACAACAAAATTCCAAAAAATATACAAAATGTGACCTGCTCAAAGTTCAAAAACTTTATTAAACTAAGTTTGTATAAAAAGGGTTATTATAATATTAAAGAATTTATAGATGATAATAACCCCTGGAAGTGAGGTGATCGCTCCCAAGCTATTTCTAATTTGTTGTGTTGTTAATTTGTGTAACATACATGATTGTAAGCTGTTATTTAAAAAAAAAAGTCCCGCTGGGTTTCTTGCTGGTTCTTCCCAGGACAGAGGTTTTTTTCGAACTAGTGGTAATTATACAAAAGAGTGACTTTCAATAAGTATTATTTATAATCTATATTGAATAAAAAAGTTTCTGTTTCTGTTTCTGTTTCTGTGGCGGTGAATCGCATGTGGGTTTTCAAAACTCCAGGAGTGGTAATAATGCATATTAAATATTCCACTCCGGCTAAACGTTGACTCATCTGTCCACATTATGCTGTCAAAAAAGTTTTCATCTGCGTCACATCTAAATATCATATCCTGACAAAAGGCCACTCGTCGTGGATAGTCCGCAGGTAGTAAATCTTGCACTTTTTTCACGTGGTAAGGGTGCATTCCCTCTGCTTGCAGAAATCTGTGCACAGACATGTGAGATAGGCCTGTGCGACGGCCAATTGCTCTCGTACTTGTTGACGGATCTCTTTGTACTTCTTCCAAGATTTATTCGATTTGATCTGGGTCGATTCTCGGAACTCCTTGGGGCCGAGAAGAACCGGGTATGCGACCTTCCATGTACGCGTTTTGGACACGTAAAAAAACACGGTAGTCAGGGTATACCTCAGGTTGTGGACCACCTCTTCTAATCAGTTGCTCACGGTACATCCTAGCAGCTGCTCGGGCGTTTCCTCGGGCTGCGCCGTAACAGTAGTACATTTCTGCATAGTCGCGTGGAAAATAAGACATGATGGATAAAATTCACGCAGATCTACTTAATAATAATAATCGTCCAATAAATGCGCAGTCTTCGTTCAGAGGTAACAACAATCCAAATCAAATAGAGAGATCGAAGTCCGATAAACAAGCCGAATTCAGAGGATAAAATTAAAACACCGGATAGAAACGTAGCACATGTAAGAGCACAGGGGCAGACGATAAACGACTAAGGAAGGAACTTAGAATAGTCATACCCCTTACTCAAAAAATAACAAGTCCTTCTAAGAAAACAATGGCCATAAAAATACCAAACCACCTAATCAGCCAACCACAGCAGTGCCAGAGCGAGTAATAATACGAGTATTTTTTTCTAGCTATCCTCTTCTTAACTTAAACCAGATGTTACATGATAAGAAGCGCAGACCCCTGCGCTTCTAACTTTTTCGGTAACTAACGTTTTTAAAATATTTTTAGGCTTTATAAAATCAGGGATTTTTGGTACTTGGACTATTTGAGTACATTTTTCAACATGATGCTCCAGCACTAGCCAAATGAAATTTTCAGACTTATTCTTCATGATAACCAATAGTTTTTAAGATAGGTTCTAGAAAAAAATTATATGTGAAATATTTGTTTTAGAACCATCGAAAGTTAATGCATACATTAGATTTTGAAAAAAAAATTACACTATAATTTTTTTATTTGGATTTTTATAAATCTAAGTTTCTGTTTGATGTAAACATACAAAAAACCATCAGTTTATCTTGTTTGAAAAAAAGAATCACGGTCGCAGACCTAATAGTTTGGCTGCAATTGCGAAGTTTAGGCTAAAATCGGATTTTGACAAAATTTTTACTAAAGTCCAAATAACTTTTGAACCACTGAATATCGCATTACCTATAGGGGGGTTAAATCGATAGGTATTGAGGTCCTCCACCCCCCAGCCACCAATGTTCCGCCCCTCATGTTACACCGTGATAAAAAAATAATAATAAGCATACGATAAATAAAACGAAATATTTACCAACATCATAAGTTTAAGAAAATACACTAAAAAAAACCCCCTGTACCTACTGCAGCATGAAATTACAAAAAGGACCGGCCTCAGTGATAGCACTGCTTTTCAGTACGACTCATACCCCGAGGCAACTCGGGCGGCTTAAAGCATGTTTGCATTAGATCGGTAACGCACAGGGAATCTCGACCGTGATCAAGGTGTAATTGTGTCATCGTATAAGGCGAAAGCCCTGACTCCCCCACCCGGGTGGACTTTAATAGGCTGGAACGGTAACGGTTCGCATTACTTACGTCAGTATCGCACATGGGAGTCTCGACCGTGATTAGGGGTGTGAGTGTGTCGTCGTTTGAGGTGGCAACCCTGGCGCCCACGCCCGGCAGCGGGCGGCCCACGCAGCCCACGCAGCGCTGCTGCACGGGCCGGTACGGGTTGCTGAGCGCCATGCCCACTTCTGACATGCCGTAACGTTCCAGCAGACGGAGACCCGATATCTGGTTGAACGGGAAGAAATCAACGGAAAAATTAAACCATAAATCAATTTGAGATATTTTTTCTCATTTGAAAACACGTTAGGCATTTCTCCTATATCATAGAGGCAGTTTACATACATAAATTTCACAAGTACAAACATCCAGAATAATTATTTGGTTCATCGGGGACAATATGTGTAAATAACAAAGTAGATAGTAAGGACTCATTATTTTCACTTTTAGATAAGATAAGATAAGATAGATAAGATATTTTTATTTACTAAAACATGTGTGAGATATACATTGCATGGGCAGATATATATTCTTGGTGTTAGTGTTATTAGTATCAACATGTCTTACCGATATTCGGTGTGTAAAATTTAAAGTGTTAGGTTGTTAGTTTTCATTTAACATTAGCAGTCTATTAATATACAAAGTCAGTGAAATAATTACTTACAACAATTATAATTAAAAGTATATGTATGTATAAGGCAATTATATAATGTCAAAATTTATCATTAAAAAAGTCAGTTACAGTGTAGTAGCATTTTTCAATTAAAAGGTTTTTGAATTTATTTTTAAAAAGATTACTGTTCAGTGATTTATGCATCTGAGGAATTTTATTATAGATTTTAGGAGCCATACATACTACACTCTTTCTTAGCAGAGCCGTTCTTGCTTGTTGCAAGCACAATTTACTTCCATCACGACGGTTACGCTTTACTTTGTCAGACAACCGCGGAAATAGATTAGGATTGGCTCTGACAAAGAGAGCCATGTTCAATATGTATAAGGACGGAAGTGTAAGAATTCTATGTTTAATAAAATATGGCATACAACTATCGGCAGTCTGAAGACCAAACATAGCCCGGATACATCTTTTCTGACTTTTAAACGCAACTTCTCTGTCAGTTGAGTTACCCCAGAAAATGATTCCGTATCTAAGGACAGATTCGACTAGTCCATAATAAGCTGTTAGAAGTGCGTCAATGTTAACTGTAGAAGAAAGTCTAAACAGTGCATAAGCCGAACTACTTATTTTTTTATTTAGTTCTAGTATATGGGCTTTCCAATTTAGTTTTTGGTCAATTTGTAAGCCGAGAAATCGGGTTGTATCTACTTCAGCAATAACAGTGTCGTTGTAATTTACTTCAATGTTAGATGGGGTTATTGGTCTTTGGCTAAAATGCATAATGTGTGTCTTATTTAGGTTAATTTTTAAATTATTATTATTTAGCCATGTTATTATTGATATTAATGATTCATTTATGTCATTTTATAGTTATAGTTATAGTTAAAAAGCAATGTAAACATTTAAAAAAATAAAGTTATTATGTATTGTGATGACATAGGCAAAAATTTGGGCATGATGTTAAATAACTGTTTAAAAGGACATATGATCAGTAATTATTGCATGCCAGGAGCATCCTTTAGACATATAATGAATAAAGTTTTAGCTAGTAAGTTTTGCCCTAATAGCACATTAATAATTCATGTTGGGAGAAGAGGCAATGTAAACAAAAATCAATTATTAAAATATATTGATAATCTAAATACTTTAAATGTACATAAAATTATCTTGTTTACATTGCCTTACATACAGGGTTGGCCGCAGGAAAATAAAATAAGATAGGATTTAAATTTATTAATGAATAACTTTTCATGTAATATTAATTTAAACTTGACATTTAATTGTTATAATTATAATAATAAATTTAATTTAATAGACATAAATAATTTAATTAAGAAATTTTTGACTAGAGACCTATACTATTACCTATCTAAATATATTTTAAGACAGATAGCAAATGTGCTATCTTATTGTTTATATATTATTAACTCAGCCAAGGATTTGGCTACACAGACATCTGCTCCTTTTGAGCAGTATAATGACTTAATATGTAATTTGGAATCGGTTCCAAGTAATTTAAAGTAGAAAATGAGACAATAGAGGTAATCTCTAGCAGTTGTAATAATTTAAATAATTTAGAATGTAGCTTACAAATCTTTAATTATATGTCTCCACAGAGTGATAATGAAAATTGTTTACACCTGGTGCATCAAAATATACAAGGCATGATAGGCAAAGAGCTAGAAATTAAGTTGTTCTTAAATAGCAACAATATTCAAATTTTATGTATTACTGAACATTGGTTAAAAGCTTATAACTTGATGTTTAACTTCAGAAATCACCAGGTGGTCAGTTCTTTCAATAGAGAAACGGTTTTAAGAGGTGGCTCCTTAATATTAACTAGTAAATTATTGTCATGTAAAGAACGTAAAGATATTGTGAGCCTCTCTGTTGAGCGAACTGTAGAAATGGCATGTGTTGAGTTTGAGCACCTCATTGTTGTGAGCGTCTACAGACCCCCATGTTCTATATAAGTTATATATAAGTTATAAGCTTTTAACCAATGTTCAGCATTGGTTAAAAGCTTATAACTTGATGTTTAACTTCAGAAATCACCAGGTGGTCAGTTCTTTCAATAGAGAAACGGTTTTAAGAGGTGGCTCCTTAATATTAGCTAGTAAATTATTGTCATATAAAGAACGTAAAAATATTGTGAGCCTCTCTGTTGAGCGAACTGTAGAAATGGCATTTGTTGAGTTTGAGCACCTCATTGTTGTGAGCGTCTACAGACCCCCATGTTCTATATACGATACTCTTGAAAAAATTATGGAGGAAGTTTTTGCTAAGCTTAATAAACAGAATAAATCTGTTGTAATATGTGGAGACTTTAACATCAATCTCCTAGAAGCTTCCTCAATCAATATTAAATTTAGATCATTGCTTAAATCATATGGTCTTTTTAATTTATTTTTAGAGCCAACGCGTATTGCTCAATCTAGTGCAACATGTATAGATAACATTTTTACAAATATGAAGCCGTTGCATAAATGTATAATTCAAAAATTAAGTTCTGATCACTGTGGACAAGTAGTTTCGTTACCATATGTTCACAAAAAGCAAGTAGATAAGAAAGTTGTGGTTGTTCCAGTAAATGCACGTCGCTTGGAGAAATTTAGAAGTAACATAGTGAAAAAACTTCCATCACTTACATACCAAAATGATCCAAATTTTTTGTATGGAACATTATTTAAGCTTATTTGCAATGAATTTAATAATACTTTTACTTCTAAAACATTCTCCTTGAACAGTCGGAAGTCATTTAATGAATGGGCGACAGTAGGAGTCCATAAGAGCTGACATAGGTTATATGATCTTTACCATGAAAGGTCATATAATCATAGCGTCGAATTTAGGGAATATGTAAAAAAATATTCAAAAATATTTAAAAGAATGTGCTCCACAGCCAAGTCTTTGCATTTGAGCAACAAAATTAAGACGGCTTCTAATAAAATTAAAATGACATGGAGTATAATTAATAGTGAAACTGGTAAGATCAACTCTCGCAATTCAAACTACCAGTTAAGTGTTAATAACAAATTAACCGAATCAGATCAGGACGTTGCAGTGGTTTTTGAGAAATATTTTACTGATATTCCGATATTAACCACTAAGTCACTGAATTCTTCTCCTGCGGTCACCGAATCATTACTTAAGCAAAATGTAAATGCGTGTACAAAGAATTTTACATTTCATGAAGTATCATCAAAAGATATTGTAAAATATTTTAAAACTATTGATGTTAAGAAAACTGCGGATCTGTGGGGGATTTCCGTTAAAGTTATTGCGTCTATAATAGATACAATCGCGCCTCATTTAGCTACTATTTTTAATACTAGTATCGAATCTGGTGTGTTTCCTGATTTAATGAAGTATAGTAAAGTAATACCTTTATTTAAATCTGGCAGTACATTAGACCCCGCCAATTTTAGACCTATTTCTGTACTACCAACACTTAGTAAGATTTTTGAAATAATTATTCTTGATCAAATGTTAAAGTTCTTTAATATAAATAATTTACTTCATAAAAATCAATTTGGTTTCACAAGGGGTCGCTCGACAACTGATGCCGGTGTTGAGCTGATTAAATATATATTTTAACAGTGGTAGAGCCAGGCGGCAGCTTTTGCTATCGCATGGATGGGCCGGCTCGAACCGGGGTGGTACCACGACCTCACAGAATACCAGCGTGAAGTAGAGGTTTACCTCTGCGTTTCGCTTGGTGAGTGCAGGTGGCCGGAGGCCCTTTTTACTGGAAATGAGGCATTTCATCCTAGTCCTCACGGGTGAAAACGCATCTGCATTTTGATCTGTAACAGAGGATAGATGTAGATGTCTATGGGCCGCAGCAACCACTTACCATCAGGTGGACTGTGTGCTCGTTTTTCACCCTTATCGGCTCCAAAATGGCGAAATTTTCGTTGATTTGGTTACCTCGTATATAAATTGTTTCTGTAAATGGGGATCTACAGCCACAGAGTAGTTTAGTTCACAGAGTACCTTTGTATTAAGTTTAGTTCGGCTTCAGTCGCCGTCGTGAGTGGACATTGTTTCGGTTGTTTTCAGCGGTTCAAAAAGATCGCTGTACAAATACACAATATTCGAATAACCAAATTTCTTAAATACTTGATTATAATAATAATAAGAGATTTTTTTAATTACAATATTTAAAAGCACAGAATAAATAATAATAGTAGTACGTACTAAAAGTAAGTAGTATAATTTTTTTTGTCATGGGTGACATTTTCATGCTTTTCGAGGGTGTCGAAACCGATAGGGTTGTCGAAATGTAAATCCAAGATGGCGGCCGCAATAGGTATCAATTTTTTCATCATGGGTGTCATGGTTTTCGAGGGTGCTGAAGCCGATAGTGCTGTCGAAATGTAAATCCAAGGTGGAGGCTGCAATAGGTATAAAATTTTTCATCATAGGTGTCATTTTCATGGTTTTCGAGGGCGTTGAAGCTGATAGTGCTGTCGAAATGTAAATCCAAGATGGCGGCTGAATTAGGTACGAATTTATTCATCATGGGTGTCATTTTCATGGTTTTCGAGGGTGTTGAAGCCGATAGTGCTGTCAAAATGTAAATCCAAGATGGCGGCTGCAAAATATATCAATTTTTTCATCTTGGGTGTCATTTTCAAGGTTTTCGAGGGTGTTGAAACCGATAGTGCTGTCGAAATGTAAATCCAAGATGGCGGCTGCAATAGGTATCAATTTTTTCATCATGGGTGTCATTTTCATGGTTTTCGAGAGAGTTGAAGCCGATAGGGTTGTCGAAATGTAAATCCAAGGTGGCGGCTGCAATGGGTATCAATTTTTTCATCATGGGTGTCATTTTCATGGGTTTCGAGGGTGTTGAAGCCGATAGTGCTGTCGAAATGTAAATCTAAGATGGCGGCTGAAGTAGGTACCAATTTTTTCATCATGGGTGTCATTTTCATGGTTTTCGAGGGTGTTGAAGCCGATAGTGCTATCGAAATGTAAATCCAAGATGGCGGCTGCAATAGATATCAAGTTTTTCATCTTGGGTGTCATTTTCATGGTTTTCGAGAGAGTTGAAGCCGATAGGGTTGTCGAAATGTAAATCCAAGGTGGCGGCTGCAATGGGTATCAATTTTTTCATCATGGGTGTCATTTTCATGGGTTTCGAGGGTGTTGAAGCCGATAGTGCTGTCGAAATGTAAATCTAAGATGGCGGCTGAAGTAGGTACCAATTTTTTCATCATGGGTGTCATTTTCATGGTTTTCGAGGGTGTTGAAGCCGATAGTGCTATCGAAATGTAAATCCAAGATGGCGGCTGCAATAGATATCAAGTTTTTCATCTTGGGTGTCATTTTCATGGTTTTCGAGAGAGTTGAAGCCGATAGGGTTGTCGAAATGTAAATCCAAGGTGGCGGCTGCAATGGGTATCAATTTTTGGCGGCTGAATTAGGTACGAATTTATTCATCATGGGTGTCATTTTCATGGTTTTCGAGGGTGTTGAAGCCGATAGTGCTGTCAAAATGTAAATCCAAGATGGCGGCTGCAAAATATATCAATTTTTTCATCTTGGGTGTCATTTTCAAGGTTTTCGAGGGTGTTGAAACCGATAGTGCTGTCGAAATGTAAATCCAAGATGGCGGCTGCAATAGGTATCAATTTTTTCATCATGGGTGTCATTTTCATGGTTTTCGAGAGAGTTGAAGCCGATAGGGTTGTCGAAATGTAAATCCAAGGTGGCGGCTGCAATGGGTATCAATTTTTTCATCATGGGTGTCATTTTCATGGGTTTCGAGGGTGTTGAAGCCGATAGTGCTGTCGAAATGTAAATCTAAGATGGCGGCTGAAGTAGGTACCAATTTTTTCATCATGGGTGTCATTTTCATGGTTTTCGAGGGTGTTGAAGCCGATAGTGCTATCGAAATGTAAATCCAAGATGGCGGCTGCAATAGATATCAAGTTTTTCATCTTGGGTGTCATTTTCATGGTTTTCGAGAGAGTTGAAGCCGATAGGGTTGTCGAAATGTAAATCCAAGGTGGCGGCTGCAATGGGTATCAATTTTTTCATCATGGGTGTCATTTTCATGGGTTTCGAGGGTGTTGAAGCCGATAGTGCTGTCGAAATGTAAATCTAAGATGGCGGCTGAAGTAGGTACCAATTTTTTCATCATGGGTGTCATTTTCATGGTTTTCGAGGGTGTTGAAGCCGATAGTGCTATCGAAATGTAAATCCAAGATGGCGGCTGCAATAGATATCAAGTTTTTCATCTTGGGTGTCATTTTCATGGTTTTCGAGAGAGTTGAAGCCGATAGGGTTGTCGAAATGTAAATCCAAGGTGGCGGCTGCAATGGGTATCAATTTTTGGCGGCTGAATTAGGTACGAATTTATTCATCATGGGTGTCATTTTCATGGTTTTCGAGGGTGTTGAAGCCGATAGTGCTATCGAAATGTAAATCCAAGATGGCGGCTGCAATAGATATCAATTTTTTCATCATGGGTGTCATTTTCATGGGTTTCGAGGGTGTTGAAGCCGATAGTGCTGTCGAAATGTAAATCTAAGATGGCGGCTGAAGTAGGTACCAATTTTTTCATCATGGGTGTCATTTTCATGGTTTTCGAGGGTGTTGAAGCCGATAGTGCTATCGAAATGTAAATCCAAGATGGCGGCTGCAATAGATATAAATTTTTTCATCATTGGTGTCGTTTTCATGGTTTTCGGGGGTGCTGATGCCGATAGTGTTGTCGAAATGTAAATCCAAGGTGGCGGCTGCAATAGATATCAAGTTTTTCATCTTGGGTGTCATTTTCATGGTTTTCGAGGGTGTTGAATCCGATAGTGCTGTCGAAATGTAAATCCAAGATGGCGGCTGAAGTTGGTACCAATTTTTTCATCTCGGGTGTCATTTTCATGGTTTTCAAGAGTGTTGACGCCGATAGTGCTGTCGAAATGTAAATCCAAGATGGCGGCTGCAATAGGTATCAATTTTTTCATCATGGGTGTCATTTTCATGGTTTTCGAGGGTGTTGAAGCCGATAGTGCTGTCGAAATGTATTTAAACTACTTTAATAATTCCGTATATGATCTTTACCATGAAAGGTCATATAATCATAGCGTCGAATTTAGGGAATATGTAAAAAAATATTCAAAAATATTTAAAAGAATGTGCTCCACAGCCAAGTCTTTGCATTTGAGCAACAAAATTAAGACGGCTTCTAATAAAATTAAAATGACATGGAGTATAATTAATAGTGAAACTGGTAAGATCAACTCTCGCAATTCAAACTACCAGTTAAGTGTTAATAACAAATTAACCGAATCAGATCAGGACGTTGCAGTGGTTTTTGAGAAATATTTTACTGATATTCCGATATTAACCACTAAGTCACTGAATTCTTCTCCTGCGGTCACCGAATCATTACTTAAGCAAAATGTAAATGCGTGTACAAAGAATTTTACATTTCATGAAGTATCATCAAAAGATATTGTAAAATATTTTAAAACTATTGATGTTAAGAAAACTGCGGATCTGTGGGGGATTTCCGTTAAAGTTATTGCGTCTATAATAGATACAATCGCGCCTCATTTAGCTACTATTTTTAATACTAGTATCGAATCTGGTGTGTTTCCTGATTTAATGAAGTATAGTAAAGTAATACCTTTATTTAAATCTGGTAGTACATTAGACCCCGCCAATTTTAGACCTATTTCTGTACTACCAACACTTAGTAAGATTTTTGAAATAATTATTCTTGATCAAATGTTAAAGTTCTTTAATATAAATAATTTACTTCATAAAAATCAATTTGGTTTCACAAGGGGTCGCTCGACAACTGATGCCGGTGTTGAGCTGATTAAATATATATTTTAACAGTGGTAGAGCCAGGCGGCAGCTTTTGCTATCGCATGGATGGGCCGGCTCGAACCGGGGTGGTACCACGACCTCACAGAATACCAGCGTGAAGTAGAGGTTTACCTCTGCGTTTCGCTTGGTGAGTGCAGGTGGCCGGAGGCCCTTTTTACTGGAAATGAGGCATTTCATCCTAGTCCTCACGGGTGAAAACGCATCTGCATTTTGATCTGTAACAGAGGATAGATGTAGATGTCTATGGGCCGCAGCAACCACTTACCATCAGGTGGACTGTGTGCTCGTTTTTCACCCTTATCGGCTCCAAAATGGCGAAATTTTCGTTGATTTGGTTACCTCGTATATAAATTGTTTCTGTAAATGGGGATCTACAGCCACAGAGTAGTTTAGTTCACAGAGTACCTTTGTATTAAGTTTAGTTCGGCTTCAGTCGCCGTCGTGAGTGGACATTGTTTCGGTTGTTTTCAGCGGTTCAAAAAGATCGCTGTACAAATACACAATATTCGAATAACCAAATTTCTTAAATACTTGATTATAATAATAATAAGAGATTTTTTTAATTACAATATTTAAAAGCACAGAATAAATAATAATAGTAGTACGTACTAAAAGTAAGTAGTATAATTTTTTTTGTCATGGGTGACATTTTCATGCTTTTCGAGGGTGTCGAAACCGATAGGGTTGTCGAAATGTAAATCCAAGATGGCGGCCGCAATAGGTATCAATTTTTTCATCATGGGTGTCATTTTCATGGTTTTCGAGGGTGCTGAAGCCGATAGTGCTGTCGAAATGTAAATCCAAGGTGGAGGCTGCAATAGGTATAAAATTTTTCATCATAGGTGTCATTTTCATGGTTTTCGAGGGCGTTGAAGCTGATAGTGCTGTCGAAATGTAAATCCAAGATGGCGGCTGAATTAGGTACGAATTTATTCATCATGGGTGTCATTTTCATGGTTTTCGAGGGTGTTGAAGCCGATAGTGCTGTCAAAATGTAAATCCAAGATGGCGGCTGCAAAATATATCAATTTTTTCATCTTGGGTGTCATTTTCAAGGTTTTCGAGGGTGTTGAAACCGATAGTGCTGTCGAAATGTAAATCCAAGATGGCGGCTGCAATAGGTATCAATTTTTTCATCATGGGTGTCATTTTCATGGTTTTCGAGGGTGTTGAAGCCGATAGTGCTATCGAAATGTAAATCCAAGATGGCGGCTGCAATAGATATAAATTTTTTCATCATTGATGTCGTTTTCATGGTTTTCGGGGGTGCTGATGCCGATAGTGTTGTCGAAATGTAAATCCAAGGTGGCGGCTGCAATAGATATGAAGTTTTTCATCTTGGGTGTCATTTTCATGGTTTTCGAGAGAGTTGAAGCCGATAGGGTTGTCGAAATGTAAATCCAAGGTGGCGGCTGCAATGGGTATCAATTTTTTCATCATGGGTGTCATTTTCATGGGTTTCGAGGGTGTTGAAGCCGATAGTGCTGTCGAAATGTAAATCTAAGATGGCGGCTGAAGTAGGTACCAATTTTTTCATCATGGGTGTCATTTTCATGGTTTTCGAGGGTGTTGAAGCCGATAGTGCTATCGAAATGTAAATCCAAGATGGCGGCTGCAATAGATATAAATTTTTTCATCATTGGTGTCGTTTTCATGGTTTTCGGGGGTGCTGATGCCGATAGTGTTGTCGAAATGTAAATCCAAGGTGGCGGCTGCAATAGATATCAAGTTTTTCATCTTGGGTGTCATTTTCATGGTTTTCGAGAGAGTTGAAGCCGATAGGGTTGTCGAAATGTAAATCCAAGGTGGCGGCTGCAATGGGTATCAATTTTTGGCGGCTGAATTAGGTACGAATTTATTCATCATGGGTGTCATTTTCATGGTTTTCGAGGGTGTTGAAGCCGATAGTGCTGTCAAAATGTAAATCCAAGATGGCGGCTGCAAAATATATCAATTTTTTCATCTTGGGTGTCATTTTCAAGGTTTTCGAGGGTGTTGAAACCGATAGTGCTGTCGAAATGTAAATCCAAGATGGCGGCTGCAATAGGTATCATTTTTTTCATCATGGGTGTCATTTTCATGGTTTTCGAGGGCGTTGAAGCCGATAGGGTTGTCGAAATGTAAATCCAAGGTGGCGGCTGCAATGGGTATCAATTTTTTCATCATGGGTGTCATTTTCATGGGTTTCGAGGGTGTTGAAGCCGATAGTGCTGTCGAAATGTAAATCTAAGATGGCGGCTGAAGTAGGTACCAATTTTTTCATCATGGGTGTCATTTTCATGGTTTTCGAGGGTGTTGAAGCCGATAGTGCTATCGAAATGTAAATCCAAGATGGCGGCTGCAATAGATATCAAGTTTTTCATCTTGGGTGTCATTTTCATGGTTTTCGAGAGAGTTGAAGCCGATAGGGTTGTCGAAATGTAAATCCAAGGTGGCGGCTGCAATGGGTATCAATTTTTTCATCATGGGTGTCATTTTCATGGGTTTCGAGGGTGTTGAAGCCGATAGTGCTGTCGAAATGTAAATCCAAGGTGGAGGCTGCAATAGGTATAAAATTTTTCATCATAGGTGTCATTTTCATGGTTTTCGAGGGCGTTGAAGCTGATAGTGCTGTCGAAATGTAAATCCAAGATGGCGGCTGAATTAGGTACGAATTTATTCATCATGGGCGTCATTTTCATGGTTTTCGAGGGTGTTGAAGCCGATAGTGCTGTCAAAATGTAAATCCAAGATGGCGGCTGCAAAATATATCAATTTTTTCATCTTGGGTGTCATTTTCAAGGTTTTCGAGGGTGTTGAAACCGATAGTGCTGTCGAAATGTAAATCCAAGATGGCGGCTGCAAAATATATCAATTTTTTCATCTTGGGTGTCATTTTCAAGGTTTTCGAGGGTGTTGAAACCGATAGTGCTGTCGAAATGTAAATCCAAGATGGCGGCTGCAATAGGTATCAATTTTTTCATCATGGGTGTCATTTTCATGGGTTTCGAGGGTGTTGAAGCCGATAGTGCTGTCGAAATGTAAATCTAAGATGGCGGCTGAAGTAGGTACCAATTTTTTCATCATGGGTGTCATTTTCATGGTTTTCGAGGGTGTTGAAGCCGATAGTGCTATCGAAATGTAAATCCAAGATGGCGGCTGCAATAGATATAAATTTTTTCATCATTGATGTCGTTTTCATGGTTTTCGGGGGTGCTGATGCCGATAGTGTTGTCGAAATGTAAATCCAAGGTGGCGGCTGCAATAGATATCAAGTTTTTCATCTTGGGTGTCATTTTCATGGTTTTCGAGAGAGTTGAAGCCGATAGGGTTGTCGAAATGTAAATCCAAGGTGGCGGCTGCAATGGGTATCAATTTTTTCATCATGGGTGTCATTTTCATGGGTTTCGAGGGTGTTGAAGCCGATAGTGCTGTCGAAATGTAAATCTAAGATGGCGGCTGAAGTAGGTACCAATTTTTTCATCATGGGTGTCATTTTCATGGTTTTCGAGGGTGTTGAAGCCGATAGTGCTATCGAAATGTAAATCCAAGATGGCGGCTGCAATAGATATAAATTTTTTCATCATTGGTGTCGTTTTCATGGTTTTCGGGGGTGCTGATGCCGATAGTGTTGTCGAAATGTAAATCCAAGGTGGCGGCTGCAATAGATATCAAGTTTTTCATCTTGGGTGTCATTTTCATGGTTTTCGAGGGTGTTGAATCCGATAGTGCTGTCGAAATGTAAATCCAAGATGGCGGCTGAAGTTGGTACCAATTTTTTCATCTCGGGTGTCATTTTCATGGTTTTCAAGAGTGTTGACGCCGATAGTGCTGTCGAAATGTAAATCCAAGATGGCGGCTGCAATAGGTATCAATTTTTTCATCATGGGTGTCATTTTCATGGTTTTCGAGGGTGTTGAAGCCGATAGTGCTGTCGAAATGTATTTAAACTACTTTAATAATTCCGTATAATCATGTTATACGTAATTTTTTTAATGCGCTTAAGGTATGCCCAATTGGATTTACCAATATATTTATAATCTATATTGAATAAAAAAGTTTCTGTTTCTGTTTCTGTTTGTAGGCTATACATTAAGTGTAGTGACAATGCAAGAATATCCCCTACTACCCCATATCGTCACGTGGATGTCGGAAAAGGCGACAGAGAGATAAAAACCAGTATTAATAGCAGCATATTCCTAATACCAAATAGAAAAACTACGGTTGCCAACCTGCCTGTCAAGCCTGGCAACTCTGGCAATT
Organism: Parnassius glacialis; assembly: GCA_033319125.1. Taxonomy (NCBI): domain Eukaryota; kingdom Metazoa; phylum Arthropoda; class Insecta; order Lepidoptera; family Papilionidae; genus Parnassius; species Parnassius glacialis. Next base: position 20,910,347 of record JAVANC010000014.1, on the reverse strand, counting down.
ATCCACCTTGTGGGACACCTATGAGGAGACCTTTTGTGCAACTTTACTTTGATAGGCTAAAATAATAATAATACAAATACTTGATCCGTGCGGGATTCGAAACCGCGGCGCATTGCTAAGTCTCTCAAAGGAGCCGTCAAATTGGATAAAATAAACATTATAAAGGAATATGTATACTTCATGCAAACATATTCCTGTTTTCTAACTAGATAATGACACTAGAGGAAATATTTTTAACATTACAATGTATATTCTTATATAGGTTTATGTTGCACTGTACTTATAATTGTGTAAATGATGTATTTTTTATGTTATAAAATATAATAAAAATATCTACCACTGTCATGGTTCTAAGTACATAGTAGGCGCATTGGTAAATTTAGTACACCAAATCATTTCTTTTTTGATGCCATTACTTCATGCACATAGTGTATGCGCAACTCAAGTACTTAGTCGTTTACATATCCTCAGTTATCAGTCCAAAATCAGTATCCGATTTAAAATGGTAATACAAAAATAATTGGCCGTAATTTTAAATTTAATACATACGTAATTCTTGTATGTCTGTTACGCGTTAACCAAATTCCACCCGTAAGGGTAGTAAATAAATAACTTCTTATTTAGCAATTTGAAGTCAGTTTTTACTTTTTGTTAATAGTTTTAATTATTATTTATTTCGAATACAAAGCCATTAATTGTTATTGTTTTTATATTTATTAGAAAAAGGATTTCCTTGCTTAAAGGCATCTGCATAGTACTATTTTATAAAATTACAGTGACAAATCAATATGTTAATATTTCTCCTGGTATAGTATGGTAAGTGCATACTGCAGCCCATGAACATCTACAACCAACTTTTTTTTTATAGGACAGGGTGACAAACGAGCACACAGTCCACCTGATGGTAAGTGGTTTTTGTGACTCATAGACATCTATATTTATCCTCAATAAAGAATCAAAATGCAGATGCTTCGTCACGCGTGAAGACTAAGATGGAATGCCTCTTTTCCAGTAACATGGGTCTCCGGTTCTCTATACTCACTATATGAAATATGCTGGTATTCTGTGAGAGGGTGGTTCTTCCCCGGTGGAGCCGACCCATTTGTGCTACAACTATATAACTAATATAGCTGCAACATGGCTCTGCCACGTATAAAAACTCACCGACTTCAAACAAAAAATACTACAGATGCGTAGTTACCTCCGAGGATTAAGATGTATTGCCTCACAGCCGGCAATAGCACTCGTTTTCTATACCCTTCAAATCGGTACACAGGGGACACATCCACCCAGATGAACTGTAAGGCAGAAATGGAATCTTACAATCTAGACCAGGGATTCCCAAACTATTTTTTGTAAGAGACACCTTTCCAAATCCAAAATGAACTGATACCTCAGACCTCCATAATTTACCAAATTACTTTAAAAAATCCTATCTCTGATTTTTTTCCTATTGATACAAAATACTCACCAATGTAAAAACTTTGCGATTGGTTAAATGAGCAAACTTTGACATCATTTTCTCATCAAAATTTAATAAAATAAATATACATAATGTTCAGTAAATATCAAGTGTAATTAATAATTTATTAATACAAATTATGTAAAAATGCTTAAGGAGATAATTATTTTTTGGAAAAAAAAAACATTAAAATCCCAAAGTAAACATAAAAACTTTTGTTAAATTAATAGGGGTCGATTTTTAGACCTGTCTACCCCCAAAATCAGTTTTCGTTTATGTCGACCACTGCAAAAACCCCTTTGGGAATCCCTGATCCAGAGTTATTATAAAGCCCCAAATAATATTATAGATGTCAAGTAACCTCCTCCCACTTCCGGAACAGCGTCTCTGGTAGTGGAGTGGAGCCAGCGCACATGAGGCGCAGGGAGGCAGCGAGCGTGCTGCGCACGTACTGCGCGGTGCGCGCGCCCGCGAACATGGTGTCGTAGTCGGCCGCCAGGCGCGCGTACATGGCCGGCACCCCGTGGAACACCGACACGCGGGCCTCCTCGCGCTCCCCCATGCCCAGCAGCCGCGACCACACCGCGTGCGATACGAATGACGGCAGCATTCGGATGCTAAAAACATCACATTTACTTAATCCCATAGTATGGATACGGGAACAACTGTGTTAGACCTCACCCCAACATTAAAGATTGAAATTGATCATTCAATTTTACAACGGTCCTGTATTTGCGAAATTTTACGTAATATTTTGCTTGAATGTAAAAGACTATAAAATATCTCTCAATTTGGCGTGATTTTTGGAGCAAACCTCCTCCAACAGTCTCAATTGAACTCTGTCCACTGTAACTCTAGTCCAATATAATCCCAAGGTCAGACGAATTTCGTCATCCCTACTACTTTTTGGGCGTCCCTGTCTGCTAGTGCCATCCTTTAGGTACCATTAGGTAACTTGCTTGCTCCATTTACTTATTTGTAATTGTTAATTCAACTTATTACGCATTATCTGTAATGTAATCGATGTCAAAAAGTTAGTGTGTCTAGGATAAAAATATTGTAGAACATAAATTGAAAATTTTAAAAACCCCCGAAACAAAAAGAACTAATGATATTCAAACGGCTGAAAAGAGTTTTTCTTTAATCATAGCTCAGAACACTTTTGATCAAATGCCTTTCAAACAAAAAAGAAACTAAATCTAAATCAATTCATCCGTTTGGTAGCTACGAATCCACAGAGAGACACACAGATAAACATATATCACCCTCTCTTACGTCGAGGGTTAAAAAGTACATCAACTCAGACTAGACTACCACGGTAAACAATATCACTTCAAATACTTTGTCAAGAAAGAAAGGAGAACTAAACAAGGGGACGTATTTTTAAAATGAAACACTTGAGCCCATCGATATATATATATATATATACTACGCACTAGATGTCGCATTCCGAATATTGACTATGTTCAACTCAACTGTACTGCAATCCGTACACTAAACTAAATATTACGTAAATTGAAGATTTGTGAAATCCATAAGATAATTATTATATTTTATTTAGAAATATGTTTCTTTAGATTAAAATAAGAGTATTTCATATTAAATTTTTACATTTATTTTATATTAATATCTTATTTTATATTAAATTAATGTCTTCGCGCATGCATGACTCTACTATCTCCCGCGCATGCGCGAAGACATAGAGTAGGGCACAATTTTAGTTTGGAATAGCTTCTCTAGTATGTAGTACATATAACTCAATGCTTGAACCATTTTACGACAGTTAAAAGGCTGAATATGTTCAACATATATGCAGGCGGGTTAGGAATGGAATTTTTTTTATTTTGAACTGTTATCAGAAAGACACCCACAGAAGGATATGGAGTAGTGAATTATTTTACGCCGTCATTATACGGTGTTGCGTTACGATAATACATGACCTTATTCCAGTGCTGAACGTATGATGAATACGGAATAGTCATTTTCTCTGCTTTAAAAAATATATTTTAGAAACAGGATTGTACATGTAAATTCATCACCACATTTCGTCCAGTGGGTGTTTGTTGTTAGAGATTTCTATAGGAAATACCAAAAAAATCTCATTAAGTCTTTGATAAACAGCATTATGACCATCTCATTTATGCCACATTGTTCTGTGCTTTGAGGATTGTCATAATGTGTTTAAATGAGTGATAAGAGTATTAAAAGCTTCTGTTCAAAGCTGGCTCCATCATAGAAAATCTAAAAGCGTATTTATAATCTTTTAAAAAAATATATGTATATAATTAATAGAATCGGGCGTTACTTTGCGGAAATCCATTATATAACAGCTTTTAGAAAAATTTACTTCGCAAATATCCGCGTTATAAAATAAAATGATGTGTCTTACCTAGTATGAAGAGCACCTCCCGCCCTCCCTCAATTGCGTGCACTATCCCCGTCACCACTAATCCCAGCACCGATACTCCCAACACCACTACACTAGGCAAGACACACCACTGACGATAATACGAAACGTGTTTTGCCTCTACACGAGGCATCCTCAGGTGATATAGACTCTACGGTGGCTAACCGCTAAGTGAGCGGCGAGCCAAAACAAGTGCCTTTTATACAGACCGATGACGCAACCGCTCTCTACTTACGGAGCGAGCGACTGCGTCATGCGATAAAACATGCGACCAATCACCGCCGGACTTACGCAGCCGTTTGTAAAATTAAAAACAAACCGCCGCGCAACGCCCACCTTCCAACCACGCAACCAATCGCCGATCACCGTGAGGGTGACAAACGACCATTTTGCGAGGCTCTCTATTGTTAGAGAGCAGGCTTAAAGATATTTAAGAGAGGTGAGTTAGTAACATTTGTTTGTTCATTCAGCAATGCAACGGTACTATTATTACTTTTTAATATCTCTAACTGTTCCAGCACACACAGCCGCAGCCCTTTATTACACGTATGTAAGACTTTAAAGGAGTGGTCGTTGGCTAGGTTGTGTCCAGTGTCCAAAAGATGTTTAAATAATGTATGATTTTTTTCCAGCAGCAGAGGCTTTGAACAGGTTTAAATTGCAAGTGCACAAACATAGAGCCTAGAGTAATTATTTGTGGGTTACACAAATATGCTGGATTAACTAACTTTGAGATGAACAAATAATGTAATCAAACAACCAATTATCTAAATGGTTAAATACTTAGTAATAATAGTTTCTAGCTGTATTCTTACCGAGCCCCGGCAGCTAAAGACGCATTCAGAGAATTCAACTGCCCGTGTATGTGATGCAGTGGCAGTGTGTGCAAAACGACATCATTGGCCGAGTACTGCCAAGCGGCATGCAAAGCCGCGATCTGAGTGCTCAGCATACTATGCGTCCACACCACGCCTTTCGGCTTGCTTGTTGTCCCTGAAAAAATATTTGTTTGTTACTGAGATGTTCTAACATCAATTTTCAACCAAGATCGAAAAAGTGATTTTCGATACTACAATATTTTTAAATGAATGTTGCACGAGTCTCACATTTGCAAGATCAGCGTTTACGTCGGTTACTGAATAGTTGTTTTCTATGCCTATGTTGAAATATGTACACTAATTATGCTTATAAAGTTATATCAAGTCCTGTCTATTCACAATGAACATAAATATATATGTAGCAATCAAGTGCTTGTACATACGTAATGTCACATTTTACAATGTACGTATACAATACAAGTTATTATAACCACAAATTTACTAAGTCGCCAATCAATAATTTCACGCTCACATAAGCACAGATAAAAGCACACTTATTAAAATAACAAAACATATCGAAAACTAAATAGTTACCACTAGTGTAGATAAGCATAGCATCTTTCATTCCATACCACATATTAGATTTCCCAGTGTCACTCAAACTTTCTTCCATCTTTGGCTTAAGAAATGAAGAGTTAGGCTGGTACAATTGTGCTGTGACTTCATTATCCCTACTGGTGATCAACAGGGGTCTAGAGAGTTCAACGGTGAGGGGTCGAAGGAGATCTTCATATTCCTGTGTGCAAATTACTAGACTAGCACTGCTGTCTCCTATGTAGAATTTGAGCACCTCTGGCGGATGAAGAGATGTGAGTGGAACAGCTGAAACATGGAAAGATTGTTATGTTTTATACATACATAGTAACGTCGAATCTGTAATCCCCAAGGGGGTAGACAGATCCCAGATCCTAACGAGCTACTCGGATCATGTATACAGGGTCATTTTTAATTTACTAAAGACCTTTTGGGAATATATTGGTTACATCATTACAAACAATTTTAGCGAGATCACTCTTTACAGAATATAATACATTTACGAAAAAACTACTTTTAAGTTTTTGTTGTCATGTCTGACTCCTTTTAAGTCTGTATTTTGTAGTACCTAAACAATGTCAGAATATATCGTCAAGAAAATGCCTTATTTATTTTACACTTGATATCAGTATCACACATTGTGTTGAAATCATTAAACATAATTAAATAAGCAAATGACATTCAAAAAAAATCACAAATATTAAAATTTGTAATAAGTAAGTATGACCGCCGGGCCGGTCGACGCCCGCGCTCAGCTGATTGCGTTGGGAGTGCCTACTAAACCATTCATCACTGTGCCTATTGCACCAGGGCGCTACTTTAAATGACTACATTAACTTTTCATATTATACTTCTTTATTTTGCATAAAACTATTTGATGAACTATTTGATTCTTTTATTAATTTCTTTACGAATTAATAGACATTCTTTAAAAGACATTTAGGTACTTTTTTACGGATACTGTTTGCTAGCAACGCCTCAACGTCGCACATGCAGCGGCCCAAGGCCAAGCCAAAAGTATATTATGACGTCGACACAGGTGTCATTGTCATCAAAAGCGCCGCCTGTGATTTTCGGTTTGCAGCCATCGATTTGGTGATCAATGTTTGTAGCACGTGCAAATTAAATGAGTATTATTAACTATTATTTTTATTTAATGTAAGTTGTATTTAAAAATGGATGCAGGATAAAATAATTACAAATATTACAATAAAATATTTATAATGATTAATACAAATTAACAGTAATTGAATAAAGATATTAAGTTATAATGGTTCAATAAAAATTATAAAATACAAATTTAAAACTTAGACTTACCTAGGTACTTGTCCGCGGATGGCGGTGAGTATATATTCAGTGACCAGGGTATTCTCTGTTTAAATAAAAAGTTAAGGAACTTGGCGAGCATAGTGCGCCGGCGCCCCGTCATGTTGGTAATACATATTGCGTAGAGATGCAAGTGGTATGTCCTTTAATAACTCTAGCAGCGTGTCGGTGAGAAAAGTATGATAGCTTTCATCGTTTAATCTTTCTATGAAGACCGGGCCTGCCTACACATTGACACTAAACCGGTGTTGAAAGCTATGCGGTCTTGGTTCATGTGGATTTTCATAGCACCACAAGTGTTCATTGTGCGAATTAAATAATCCTATTCTGCCAAATGTTGCTTCATCAGTCCATAAAATGTTAGCTCGTTCAGCAGTTAGTAACAAGTTACAAAATGTAACTTGCGCTGGTTTGTCAGCTTCGCTGAGTTCATGAACACGATGCAGGTGGAATGGGTACTTCCGTTCATTGTGTATGACACTCCATGCGTAGTACTGTGACACATTGAACTGTCGGGCTGCGTCATAAGTGCTCGCTGCTGGATTTTGTTCAAAAAGCTGCAGTATGTCTTCCTGCTCACGTACTGTGCGCCGCAGTGGACGACCACGATCAATTGATACAGGCTGGAATTGCCCGTAATCTCGCAATCGCTGTGCAGTACCTAGCATCGTAGCGTAGCTCGGTGCACGTGAGTTGGGAAAAATCGCCTTGAATATTCAAGGCAGGCTTCACTAACGTTATCATTGCAAATTGCTAAAATTCGCACTATTTCGGTATACTCAACATTTGAGTATCGGTAAGCCATCGGGGTACAACGTAACGTTCGCGATATTAATCTCACAACGGAAGGAGAAACGTCGCGGGCGCATCAAAGGCGACTGACGACACAGGTAATTAGGTCAAGTTCAAATGAGCAAGCGCCGCCTCCCACACCCCTCCACCCCTACCCCGCCACGCGCTTTCTTTTGCTAACTAGGGCTATTGCCGTTTAGAAGGTCCAATTAAAATATTTTTATTTTTGTATGAAAATATAAATTGAAGAAATATTTTTTTTCTTACAGATGTTATTGTTATGATGTAAATAATATATTCCCAAAAGGTCTACAGTGAATTAAAAATTACCCTGTGTATATATATATATATATAAAAATGAAAAATCGTGAAAACAGTGACAGTTGGCTAGCAAAACGTCTACATAATCACAAACCCAATATCCCATTATTCATCTTTTACGACAGGCTAGGCTAGGGAGGGTACTCAATTCGGCTGTGTGTTTTCTTTTATGTATGTCACCTCATAACTTTTTTCTGGGTGAACCGATTTCGATGACTTCTTTTATTTGAATGCTGGTGCTTCTTATGTGGTCCCAAATAAATTTGATCAAGATCAGACCAACAGTTTTTGAGTTATTCTTAATAATTTATATTGAAGTCGGTTGTACAAAATTTTTAATTTTTAATTATTTAGTTAAAAGATCTACATAAACACGAGACCTTTAAGTCCACGATTACGATAGGGCGGAGTAGTGGCGGTGTAAGATTAACTACTACCCTCGTACATCTCGTGGGTGTCGAAGAGGCGACAAAGGGAAACAAATCAGGAGATGGGCAGCAACGTCTTCCTAATAACGACTAAAAATAAAAAACTGTGGTTGCCAACCCGTCTGCCAAGCGTGGCAACTATGGCAAATATCCCCCTATGAGGCAATCTATGGGGGAGGTCTATGTTCAGCAGTGGACTTTAATAGGCTGTAGCGGTAATGTCATGTTTGATATTTAAAGAGTGGCGATAAGTAAGAGGATAAGGCCTCGCCTAAAAACGTTTTAATGAACAAGCAAGCCAAATTCGATCCTTGCCAATACTAATGAAATTCGGAATTGCAATTTTAAGTACCTATTTACCACATAAGTACTCGGCAGTAAATAAAAACATTGTGAAGAAACCTGCATCCATTAAACATCTCAAAAAAACATGTACTTAACATGTAACTTTTTTTCCTAAAACCTACTCAGGATTGCGAGGAAAGCTGCCCAGCAGTAAAACTTACGTAGAATGTCTCTTTATCTTACTTTTCTTATGTAAAACAATAATTTTATTAACAATTGAAGATTTGACCTAAAAGCATGATAATAAATAAGATCCATTTTTGTGAGATAGTGGCAATGTCATAAAGATGGTGCTACACGAGCGTCAAACCATCCAACCGTCCAATAAAATGGATATTGTCTTACTAGAGAGCTTCGACAGTTCATCAGAGGAAGATGATGCAGAATTTGATTTACGTGTAATAGTTTTAAGTAAAAAACAGGGAACGGTCGATACTGGATATCAAATCATATACATTTTACAGGGGAATATGGTAAACTTGAGACTTTTTAATGAATTGTATGAAGAAAAGTTACTAATACAAATGAGTATACGCTCTACACACAAGTTCAGCCAGATAATGACATGACAGACACCAACTAGAGGACGTAGGAACGCCGCGGACCGGTGTGCGGGGTACAGGGGGCGAAATATAATATGAAAATATCGCTCGGTCGATCGAAATAATATTTATAGTATGAGATGTAATATATATTACATCTTAAGCCGCGTCTCCACCAGTTTTGTTACCAACTGTTGAGTTGCCAACACGTGTTGGTAACAAATGTTTCTGTAATTACCTAGTGTTGGCAACAAAACTTGAATCAACGTTGGGAACCGTGTTTCCATTTTCGGCGGCAACATCAAAGGAATTCGCTTGTTGCAAACATTTGTTCTCTCGGTGGAGACGCTTGTTGGAAACATTTGTCGGCAACATCGGAAACAAAAGTTGGTAACTTTTGTTGAGTTGTAAACAGTTGGAAACATAAATGTTGTCAACATTTTTGGTGGATACGCGGTTTTAGTGTAAACGGTTCCATTTAAAAGTACGGTGAGTGATATTAATTTATATCTCGAGATGTAATATAAATTATATTATATGCCATAGTGAAAAGGGAGTTTTAACGTCCACTTCATGGGTCTCCCCTATGGCAGGAAGGATTTATTAAAATCACCATGCTTAAAAGGCATATTGGCTATCGTTGCACCAGGCGTCTAGAATCTTCGACGCTGCTTCCCATCACCGGTTTTGACATTTTACCACTGGCATGAACTTCTTTTGGACATTTCCTTATGACATCCATATAAATAGGGTGATGTATTTTCTTCAACGTATACACACTAATTACAGTAATTAAGGCTTAATTAGATAATTAAAGTGTTAACTATTGAGGTAAATAAATTGTGGACACCTTAATTAATTTTCTTCAGTGCATTTAAATAAAATGTATAAATATTTTACATATTATTATATTACAAAAGATTTTTTTCTATTTATTTGTTATTGTATTTAATATGTATTAATGCTCTTAGAACTTGGTATTAAGGTGAAACAAATTTCAATGTAAACACCAACTTACCTATGTTCCCTGTCATCCATATAGCCCACTGAACAATGACGTGAGATGCGTCGTTACTGCACAGGTAGGCGACGGTGCGCTCTGTTTCGCCCACTGTACATTAATATTTTATTAGCTCTAATTAAGATCAGTTTAAAAGTCACTTTAATAGTTATATTATATGATAAATTAAATATACATAATTGCAAAAATAATATTAATTTAAACTTGAATAATCTTTGTTCGAACCAATCTCAAATTCAAACTGTGACACCTGCTACAGGGCTCAGTACCTTGGCGTCCTAGGGTCACTACCCGAGATCTTTAACAGCGTTAAAACATTGGAGTTGTTAGGAATCCTCCGTGGTGATCCCTGGCGTCACCTGGTCCACAATGGCATCATACAATTATTTCAAATACAAGAAAGTGTACCACATTTTTAGAAGTGCTGGTCATTTTGTGAATACTATCAATGTGATTTACAACACAAGGAGTTGAATTTATTTTCAAATAAAGGGTGCACAATGACGTCGTACATAAATTTTGGTGTGTTTTAGTTATAGAACACACTTAAAAATCAAACTTATCATATAATATATTGTCTAAAATATGGTGATCCACAGTTTGGCTACGGAAGGAAATCGGAGATCTCCCGCCGGGCGAGGTGTTCTGCCTGGGAAGTGGCCAAGTTGTAGTTCGGAGCTATTCTATGTATTATACTGCTTTACTTCGGAATAGTGCGATTTAGGCTTCGATGTGTTTCGCTTGTGGCGCGACGTCAGCGCCGCATCGCCTCACATAGCAAGCGAAAAATTGATCCAATCACTACTAGGTTAAGAACTTCTGATCTAAGTGCAAGCATTAATTCCTGATTAACCTTTGCAACTCTACAACGGGAGTGGTGGAAACCAGGCCATAAAATAACACAAATCATAACATAAATTTTGCAAACAACATCTTTTTTTATACAGACAAAGCTCTGGGCACCTACTGATGGCCATCCAAATGTTGGTTATAAGACCAATCTTAGTATTCTTCTAAAATTTTAACCTTAATTTTGCAGACTACCAGTACCACGGGTGGCGGCATTATTAAGAAGAGGGTATCTGCTCTGCGCAGTGTGTTGAGAAAAAGTAAGGCTTCCAGATAAAACAATAATTTATTATTGCAATTGTTATCTCTTGAAGGAATTCCATAGTTTATTAAAAGGGTAATACAATGTAAAACAGTTGTTCACATACTGTAAATATTTATTGAGTATGTTTTACTGGCTAATGTCACTGCTATACATATTTCTGACCCCAAGCAGTAGTGCATCTACATAGGCTGCACTAGAAGTATCGGGAATGGAATATTTTTGCACTGTTCCTGTCATATTAAAATCTTTTTAATTGAAAACTCCTTGGTTTTAAAAATCGAATACCATTTAAAAAAAGATTCTCGGTCTTGTTACAAGGTTTTGTCAAACTTGTTTAGTCGTTGAGAAAATGGAATTGACTCAAGAAATTCAAGAGCGATGATTTATTATGACTTTCGAAGTGGTTTAACACAAAAACAGTGTGTTGACCGGATGATTTCTGCATTTGGTGATGAAGCCCCATCCAAAACCACAATTTATCGCTGGTTTGCTGAATTTCAACGTGGACGTATCAAGCTCAGTGATGATCGCCGTCAAGGTCGTCCAAAAACTACAGTCACCCAAGAAAACGTAGATGCTGTGCGTAAGTTGATTGAGGAAGATCGACATGTGACATACCGCGAAATATAGGCAACTTTAGACATTGGCATGAGTCAAATACAAATAATCTTGCATGAACAATTAGGTGTAAAAAAGGTTGTTTTCCCGATGGATACCGCATTCGCTCTGTGAAGAGCAAAAAGCGGCTCGCGTTACTTGGTGCGTCAGAACTCTCGAAAGTTCCACGCAGGATCCTCAAATGCTGTATACAACATCGTATCAGGTGACGAATCCTGGATATACGCGTACGAACCCGAAACAAAAAACCAGTCACGAGTTACAAAAATTGTTCGTTCACGGGGTGTTGCCAAAAAAATGGTGGCCACGTTTGTCTCCGAAACCGGCCATGTTACGACTATTCCTCTTGAGAGACAAAGAAAGGTTAATGCAGAATGGTATGCTAGCATTTGTTTGCCACAGGTCGCTGGAACCGCCGCATCATCCTCCATCACGACAATGCGAGTTCTCACACCACACACAGAACAAAAGAGTTTTTAGAGCAAGAAAACATAGAATTATTAGACCATCCGCAGTACAGCCCCGACCTAAGCCCTAATGATTTCTATACTTTCCCTAAAATAAAGAATAAATTGCGTGGACAGAGATTTTCATCACCTGAAGAAGCTGTGGACGCCTACAAAACGGCCATTTTGGAGACCCCAACTTCCGAATGGAATGGTTACTTCAATGATTGGTTCCATCGTATGGAAAAATGTGTCAAATTTCACAGAGAATACTTGGTAAAGCAATAAATACATTTTTAAATAGTAATGTTGTGTCACTTCCTTGATTCCCGAAATTTTCAGTGCCGCCCTTGTACTAGTATATTCTAGTATAGTATATAGTAATCTGACTTAAGGGGCAAGAGATAAGGTATATTTTCAGGTGTGAGAAATTTCATGATAGTCCTCAGAAGTGACAAAGCCTTCTTTGTTTATTTTTTTTATAGGAGAGAGGGTAAACGAGTATGCGGCCCGCCTGATAGTAAGTGACTACCACTGCCCATGAACAACTGCAACACCATGGGAATTGCAGATGCGTTACCGTCCTTTCAAAAAGGAGTAGGCTCTTTCCAGGTTTTTCTTTAAGGTCATCATTCGCAAAATCGACAAAACTCGCAATGTGCGATGGTAAAATTGAGGGGCTGGAATTAATCCGAACAATTTGTCACAGCACTCCCCGTGGTACATGTGATAATTTTTTTTGCAGGTGTGTATGCCACTGGATATGCCACTACCATCAGTTAGACTGATGGCTTATTTGTCAATCTAATATTATTTAAAAAAACATACAGAATCAACATTTCTAAATATTTTAATTCATGTGAGTGAACTGGTCTTCACTTTATTGTGGAAGTCAAAATGTGTTAAAATAGATGATAATTCTCAATTCTATGTTAATGCCTACCTAAAAGTATGTTATAGTGAAAGTTGGGCGTGGCAGAAGAAGCATGAAAGTAAAAATCAGTTAAGAGTGACTCTGAATGATAACCAAAATTGGTACTGTTAATGTAAACGTTATTGGCTGGACAATGCATATGACGGGATCAGCACCATTGCACGTGCGGCGCGGTAGCCGTCGGTGAAGTTAGACAGAATTCTTGTAAATAACACGTGTTCCGCACACCTGCACAATTGAGTATAGTACAGAGACTAATTTTGTAGTTACGAATGATATTAATTCGTGTAAACGAATTAATTATCCAACGAGTCGAGGATAAACTAGTAACGGAATACGACAAGCGTACAGTTCCACGTCAGAGCCAAGACTGTCCTAACGGCGGCCGCGCCGTCAGTTTTATACAAGCAAAACGGGCGCCACCGCAGGTGCAATTGTGCAGGTGTGCGGAACACGTGTTATTTACAAGAATTCTGTCTAACTTCACCGACGGCTACCGTGCCGCACGTGCAATGGTGCTGATCCCGTCACATATTAAAATCAACAATGTATGTAAATAAGCAATTAAAAGTATAAATAGACTGATAATAATAAACAATAATGAATTCAGTAACTGGAATTGCTATAATTATTATTTTATATAATATTAATTTTAAAAAAATATGCTCGAGTGTCGTGATACACTCTGTTGGAATGAAGTATCTCTCATAGTATATTATTATTGATAAGCGTATTATATATACTATTGGTTAACTAATACAAATTAATTAATTACTAGCGTCTATTAAAATTAAGGTTAATTTAAAATGCAATAATATTTCCATGGAAAGATAAGAAAAAATGCAAGGGAGATCGATATTATTTCATCTCATTTCCTTAAAGCCACCAGGCCATCTACACTATGTCAGAAAGGGTTGTGATGGAAAATCTTACACTTTTTATGACATAGCCCCCATCCACCAAATCCATATCGTCCAATAAGGAACTTCATTCCAAAAACCTTATTTACAATTACTCTACATACTATACTACAAAGTTAAATAATATATCAATATTTACTTATCTTTCTTTGGAACTACACTCAAAGAATGCTAATTCCAAAAAAAAAGTAAGACTGACTAACTAATGATACTATATGATACTATGACACATTATAACAGGCAAATTAAAGTAAATAATCATTTTATAGTTGTAAAATATTTTATAATGCATTAACAGTAACCTTTTTCAAATAGATATTATGAATTAGAAATTAACACTATAAACAAATGGAGTAGATTAACAGTCAAATGGTAAAATGTCTGGCTGTATTAATTTCCATATGTACTTAATTAAAAAAAACAGATATAACATAATAACTTCTTATATTTACATGAACACTATATATTGAATAAAACTGCTTTTATAGCTTTTATTTTTACAATTAAAAATGATGTCACGAAAGACAAGTATGATATAGTTTTACAAAGTTATATCATACTTGTCTTTCTTCCGAAACATTTTAATTTACTGTTATAAATAAACACAATATTATATAAATCTAATCATAAAAGTAGATAATATACTGTTATCTACTTTTATGATTAGATGTTATATTATAGTATACTTGCAAGCATAAAAACATTGTACTTACAAAGTTGTGCAGCAATGTCTTTACTAAGAGTCGATGCAGCCTGATGCAAGCCAGCATATGTATAAATGCCAAATTCATCTTGCAGGGCAATACGACTTGGGAAAAGAAGAGCTCTTCTGAATACAGGTACTACACCACCTGAAATATTTAGGAAAATTAAAAAAGACATATTTTCAAGTTAATAATAGTGAATTTCCAAATATGCATGTGAGTATTTCTTTTAACCAAATAAATTTAATGATTATGGTTTCCTATGCCATTTAATCTTACATCTCATATAGAAATGGATCTGATCAACTGAACCAACACAGTAAAAGTGCAATATGGCCCAATAAAAACAAATGCAGGCATTTGTGGTTGAGCTCTTGTTGAGAATAGGTAAGTTAAAATGAATTTGAGAGTGAAATTATTAGAAACAAGCTAAATGCATCTTAATAGTCATCATCAATATCCTCCCTCAAAGAATACCAAAAGCTCCTGACCCACCTGCATGCAACCATTCCCCCTGGCGAGAGGCAATGGATAACACGAATAAATTCGAGAAAGATGTACGAATACAGGATTGCGTTTAAGTGATTTTTTGTAGCTTTTTCAGAAGTGAATTTAAAAATAAGGCTAAAATTAACTTGTAGAAAAACAGGATAGACGCATAACAACTTACCGGCTTTGATATCCTGATTTAAAGAAGTCACTATCTCTGTATTAACTTCTTCTTTAATGGCGGAATTAGAAGCATATTTATAATTTACAATCCCAAAAGGTTTTCTTAAAAGCCGGGTGATAATACGTATAGAACGATAAGAAATTTCCATTATATATTCCTATATATAAAAAAGCACTCTGTGATTATATCGTTTATAACATAAATTACGTAAAGCTACCACCAGTTTGAAGATCTTTTAATAAATGATATACAACTTTTTAGATACCAATTTTTTTTAGAAAAGTAGTTTTTATTAATTGTTATTCAAAGCAATTCAAAGATTTCAAAGTAGGCAAAAATAGGTATCACCATAGATAAATATATATGTTATAACAGACACAGATTATTATGATTAGGCCTGAGCAAAAATCGGGATATATCGATATATCGAAATTTATTTTAGAGTATCGATTTCGTATCAATTTCGATATATTTTTAAATGTTGTAGAAAGATGAAACAACAAAAGACAAGCATTCATTAGTGTGGTTATCGTTTTTTCTTTTTATTTTCCTCGTCCAACCATTAGTAATATTAAATTTTGGGCCTTATCTTTGATGATTTCGTGCAAGAAAATAGAAATGAATTGGTACCGAATAACTTAATGCTTAATAGTTAAAATCAATTGCAAGTTTGATCAATAGTTAATTAATATATCAGAACTAATCTAAAAAATAATTCTTTTACCTTATTTTAATTGACCTTCCGTAATTAATTCGTTTGAATTTAAAAAGAGTACGTCAATCTATTAAAAATAACAAGTTTTATTGCGAGTTTTGACGGGAACTTGACCGACGGCGATTTGCTGCTCCTGTATTATTGTTAAAATAATGGTTTGAAGTGAACTTTGATACGTAAAAGTGGTGCAATTTTGTGTATTTAGTATCTACGCATGTGAACTTTTAGTGGAAACAGTGAAACAAGTACTCTAATGGTAATGTGATTCTCAAGATAAGGTTGTCTGCTTGGGTGCCTTGAGATACCATTGCCAACTGTCTGCTGGCTCAAGTTGCAACAACATATTGTGAAGCAGTGTACTATGAAGGATAATTATACATTGAAAAATGGAAGACATGGCTGACGCACAAACCGTGCAGGCCAAGAAACGGGAAAAAAAGTTTTATTGCGATTGCCGCCTTTAAGGTGGAAGCTCCAGGGTGGCTCGCGAAATTCAAATTTTCTTGCGTTTTTTGGAATTTGCAGGTCAGGGTTAGGTTGTATATTTAACAAAATATGATTCGCGACCGTAGCGATTATGTGTTTACAGAATTATTATCATTAAAATCACCAATACAACCCTGTAAGTTCATATTAGCCCTTTGAATGAGTTTTTCTGGAAATTGCCATACAAAGGGCTAATATGAACTTACAGGGTTGTATTGGTGATTAACTACCGCATAAAACGATTTAAATAATTGGCTTTTAGCTGTAAATTGTCAAACAAAAGCATCGCTATGAAAAAAAGAACAAAAAAAGATACACCATAAGCAACCAGTTGCAAACCAGTTGGTCAACAATAGGAACTCAGTACAAGGTGTGTTCCAGTAGTTAACCACCTTTAAAAATACTTAATAATGTCATTATTTAATAAAAATAATACCGCATAACACTTAAATAAACACAAAACTTTTAAAATAATACAACTTGCTGACCGTAATTACGAAATAATAGGTAATATTAAAATATTGAACTTATCGTGCAAGTCTAACTGTAATGGTGGCCGAAAGGCAGTAAACGAGGCACTGGTCTGAGAAAAAGAGCTAGGTATCGATATTTTTCGTTTACTCTCGCAAAAAATGATGTTCGGAAGATTGGTTATAGTCTAGGCTACATAACAAAACTATTGAATTCTTAAAAAATGCCCGCAATTTCTTAATTTATTCAATTGAATATATGAGTGGTCGACCACTGGTACCTGGTTTGGGACTGGTACACCCACCCTACCTCTGTCCTGGGAAGAACCAGCAAGAAACCCAGCGGGACATTTTTTCAAACATATTTCACTTTACAATAATTTTGATTGTACAATTTTTAAATGAATTTTCATAGAACCAGCACCAGATCACCTTATTCCCAGGGGTTATTTTCATTCATGTATTTCTTGATATTATAATAACTCTTTTTGACCAGTTTTTCTTTAATAAAACTTTTAAATTCGTTTATTGACAAACTTTGAATATGTTCTGGGATTTAGTTGTAAAAGCGTATACATTGCCCTATAAATTAATTACTGAGTCTCGTAAGTATCATTACAAGCTTATGTTTGTTCCTAGTGTTTTACATTAATGATAATAATTAATGATAATAATTCTGTAAACACATAATCGCTACAGTCGCGAATCATATTTTGTTAAATATACAACCTAACACTGTCCTACAAATTCCAAAAAACGCAAGAAAATTTGAATTTTGCGGGCCACCCTGGAGCTTTCACCTTAATTCTTATTACTCCGTCAAACAAATCTTAGTAGGTTTTCGGTGCAACATGGCAGCGTCTCCAATTCCAATTTGTTAAATTCCTTACAAATTCATGTCAAATGCCCCAATTTAAGGACAAAACTTCAACAGATTCTCCATAAATTCCCCTCAATTTTATTTTAAGAATTGAAACAAATTTGAACTAATTTTTATAATATTTATTTTTGTTACCAATTTTTTTTTCTTATTTACCGAAAATGTTTTTTTCACACTTTCCATATTTTTGTAACAAGCATTTTACTCCATGGAGTATTTTTGATTTCTTCCCTTGTTGCTATTAAAAAGTACCACAAATCTGTACTTATATGCATGCGGTTTTCTGCTTTAAAATTATACAATAAAGAAATGTAAAGCATTAAATGATACACAAAAGTCGCCGAAGTAAATCCAAAAATAAATATGGTGCAATAAAGATAATTCAAAAAGGGAGCCATTCGATAGTCATAAGTAACCTAATAAAAATTTTAAGATAAGTATTTAGATTTCATGAAAAAAGTTCTGACTTTGCCCGGGCTAGCGATTTTCAAAATCCCCGCGTTTTCCCCGTGTGGTGGCAACTGTACGTCATGCGTACAGTTTGGAATCAGCACTATTAGCGAGCCGCCGTTTGGGAGTCAGTCACACCCCGTCACGCGCCCTCCTCGGTAGTTTGCCTATATAGTTTCCTAGTTAGTTAACCCGGTAATGAACACAATAGTTCTATCTAATCAGGCTCGCCGAGTTGGAGAGGTCGCGTGGAAGGAGTAGGCAGCGTGGCAACAAACGTGGACGCAGTGCCAACCGGTCCAGGAGTCTCGAGATACGCTCGCCGTACACCACACCGCCCTGACTAGCTTTGTTACTACCATTTCCGGTTCCGAAACAAGGCAGCGAGGTGCGTCCAACCCTGCAACTGGAAGGAAAGTAAGGGAAACTGAGTGAGGTGCAGTCTTCATCGGTGGGAGGCTGCGTGCAACCAGGGAATTACCGGTTATCAGTCACTGATCGCACATCTGGTATTGAATTTCTTGTAGGTACTGGTACTAATATTTCAGCGATACCGCAACGCGGTAAATATGTGAATAGTGATGTGAGTAAATACGTACTTTACGCAGCAACTGGTACTCAAATTAAAACGTATGGTGAAAAAAAACTTTAGTTTTAGATCTTAAGTTACGTAGAGCTCTCAAATGGACCTTTGTAATTTGTGATGTAAAACAGTCCATTTTAGGGGCAGATTTTTTAAAAAACCATAAGTTAATTGTTGATTTAGATGACCGAGTATTAATTGATAAGGTCACGAATTTGAATGTCTCAGGTACTTTAATTAATTTTAATGAGTCGTCAATTAAAACGGTAGATGATAATCACCCGTACGCTGATTTATTAAATAGTTTTCCCGACATCACGAAGCCCATGCGCTTCAAGAAGAAGCCGCGGCATCGAGTTTATCATTACATTGCGACTTCGGGGCCGCCCATACATGCCCGACCTCGACCACTACCCGTGAAATGTTATAAAAAGGTAAGGGAAGAATTTCGTTTGATGCAGGAAATGGGTATTTGTAGGCCTAGTAATAGTGGTTGTTCTAGTCCGCTACATTGCGTGTTAAAAAAAGACGGTATTATTCGCCCGTGTGGTGACTTCAAAGCGTTAAATGCAAAAACTAAACCGGACAGATACCCAATCCCTCATCTGCAAGATTTTATTTATTTGTTATGTGGTAAAAACACCTTTTCCAGCATTGACCTAAAACGAGTCTATCATAATATCATGATGGGCCCGGAAGATATCGTAAAAACGGCAATTGATTTTCGGTTTGAGAAATTGCGCACAAACTTTTCAAAGATTTATGCAAAATGCAGTTTTACAAGGATTAAATTTTTTGTTTTGTTACATAAATGACATCAACATTGCTAGTAACACCGAGGAAGAACATCGTGAACATTTAGAAACAATGTTTGAACGTTTCACAGAGTTTGGAATAACAATTAAGTTGCAAAAATGTAGTTTGGTCAAAAAAAAGTAAATTTTTTGGGATATAAAGTTTCGACAGAAGGCATTAAACCACTAAGCGAAAAAGTAGAGGCAATAGTTAATTTCCCTAAACCTGAAAATGTTTGTCGATTACGAAGTTTCCTTGGAATGTTAAATTTCTATAGACAGTACACTAGTTTGTGGTACATACATAATGCAATTGGAAAAAATTCTAAAAAAAAACGGGACCACACTAAAATCGTTCGGACACAGGAAGCGAATGACGCATTTTTAAACTGTAAAATTGATTTGCAAAAGGCTGCTACTTTATCTCATCCTCTACCTGATGTTCCGTTAGCATTAATGACAGATGCATCAAATATAGGTAGATGTGCCTTACTACAACAAAAACATAACGGAATTTGGAAACCTTTAGGGTATTTTTCAAAAAAATTTAATGACACAGAAAAGAAGTACAGCACCTATGACAGAGAAGTATTGGCAGTATTTTCAGCGGTAAAATATTTTCGAAATTTAATTGAAGGACAAAATTTAATTATATTCATGGATAAAAAACCACTTTGTTTTGCATTTAAAAAGGTGATAGGTAGCAGTACAGAAACACATAGACGCAAGCGTCAGTTGGCATACATCAGCGAATATACAACGGATATTCGTCATGTAACTGGAGAACAGAATGTTATCGCCGACACGTTGTAGAGAATTGAAATAATATACGCTCCCACGACAATAGACTTTGCTGAACTTGCATGTGAACAGTATAACAATTATTACATTAAAACAAAGAAAAGTAATTCTAATAATGATTTGATATTTAAAAACTTACCATTGCCTAATAGTAAAGAATCTTTATATTGCGAAATTTCAACTAGCAAACTTAGACCGTACGTATTAAAACAAAACCAGAAAAATAATTTTTAATTCAATCCACAACATAAGCCTTCCAGGCATCAGAGCGTCTCGTAAGATGATTAAATACAGATTTTTCTGGCCGAATATGAATAAAGATATAGGTATTTGGGCTAAATCTTGCTTGAATTGCCTACGCGCTAAATTCAATAGGCACACTGTTTCCAATTTAGGTACTTTTGAAAAGTGTAAGAGATTTGAACACATAAACGTTGACATTGTCGGTCCGATACCTACCACGGAAGGCGGATTTTGGTACTGTGTTACGATGATTGATAGGGCCACGGGTTGGCCGGAAGCGGTACCAGTTAGGGATATTTCGGCCAAAACCGTCGCTAAAGTTGTATATGAGTTGTGGATCGCACGTTTTCGCTGTCCTGTTAAGCTTACTAGTGACTAGGGCTGCCAATTCGAAAGCAATATTTTTAGCGCGATAATAAAAATTTTAGGCGTAGAACGAATACGCACTACCCCGTATCACCCGCAGTCAAACGGGATAATTGAACGCTGGCACAGATCATTTAAGGCATCCCTTAGAGCAAGAGCTCGAGATGATTGGGTGGAGGAATTACCATCCGTCTTTTAGGCCTCAGGGCAGCACCGTGGGAGGATACAGGGGTTAGTGCCGCTCAGATGATATATGGTCAAAGTTTAAGATTTCCATCGGATTTCTATGTTGAGTCTAAAGAAAACGCGTGCCAAACTTATGATTATGTTCATAAATTGAGGAATACTATTAATACATTGAAACCGAAACCGATATCACCTCGGGACACACGGTCAATTTTTGTTCATCCGGAAATAAAAAAAATTGTAAATATGTATTCGTGAGAAATGATATTCATAAAAGGTCTTTACAGTCACCTTACGAGGGTCCATACCCGATTTTAGAAAGACAAGATAAAGTTTTTACGATCAAGCTGCCCGATAGGAAAGTAAATATTTCTATCGATAAGCTGAAACCAGCATTCTTACTACGAGACGACAGTATTATAGAAAGCGATTCCGAGACATTCAAATGTGATATTAGTGATAAGATTACAAAAAAAAATGTATTTGATAATTTTAAGCACAACTCAACGGAAATGGAACCGAAACCAAATTAACCGTTCTTCACAGCTGTGTGTAATACGTAGCGGCCGTGTGGTCAGGCCACCGGTTCGATTTCAGCTGAGCTAAACATTTTATCCAGGTTAATAAACGTTGTCAATTCGCATTTTGTAAACGCCAATATATTTTGAATATATAACTCAGTTATTAAAATGTAAGTTATCATTTGAATATTAATATCCGTAAAAAGTACCAGAAACGGGAAAGAATCAAAGTAAAGAAGAAGTAATTATCGCCCAAGCTGGTAGTAATGCCAGTATGGTTGAGGAGCATCTATAGTCGTATTTTTAATTATGGAGTGTATAGAGTACAAGGAGAACCATCTTATAAGGGGCGA
Organism: Parnassius glacialis; assembly: GCA_033319125.1. NCBI lineage: Eukaryota > Metazoa > Arthropoda > Insecta > Lepidoptera > Papilionidae > Parnassius > Parnassius glacialis. The sequence continues at coordinate 20,888,034 of JAVANC010000014.1, read as the reverse complement.
AAGTTGAAAAAGTGTCCTACTATTTACAGAAAATAGAGGTTCCAAAACCTACCACAATAGCGCTGGCGTCTGAAAAACTACGATATAAAGATAGCTGTTGTGAACGGAGTGAAGTCAGTTGAATTCAAATATTTAAAAAATTTCATGACTGGAGTAGTTAGTAAAATGACAGTATACACAACCTCAACTATTTAAAAAATTTCATGACTGGAGTAGTTAGTAAAATGACAGTATACACAACCTCAACTATTTACGTAGTACAAAACCAAGCGGATTGGTCGGTCCTTGTTTATTTCTCCATCTTATTCTCTAATTAATTTTGGCGCTTTTTTTTTAATTTATCCTACGCTACTGCAGCGCCACCCTTATTGGACACGTTTTTAGGGACACTTTTCATATATAGAGATGGTCCTCCTTTTCTCTACACTCCATATTTTTCATTAAACGAAGCTGCCTGACGTTTACTGGGTTGTCAAGTTTTGATGAATCAAAAATAGTGTTGTGACTAAATGACTGAACGGAAAACAAAAGGACTGAATGCAACAAAAAATATTTTTACACCTTCAGTTTTAAAAATTACGTTAAGATTTATTTAAGGTACATCCATGTTGTCAGCTCATCAGACGAAAATTATCCATAGTGTATGGGTCAATAGGGATTTCATTAAAAAAAAACGATGCATAAGTACTATATTTTTTTATTCATCGTTATCAGATATAATATCATAACTGTCATTATCACTGTCAGTAACATTTATTATAAACTCGTCACACTATGTATCGTTCATGTGGTCGAGAATAAACATTTTGTCTTTTTTTTTATTATGTGAGCCACGCGGCTACTCCATTTTTCGGCAGTCACTTTATTTAGTCCTTCTACGAAATAATATTTTACATCTTTCATTTTGAAGGTCTTGTTGTTTCTTGCAACATACCTTTTGGCCTGCGCCCAAATCAGCTCAATGGGATTGAGCTCACAATAGTAAGGGGGCAAACTTAAAAATAGTGACTCCACGCTCCGCTGCCATCTCGTCCACGCTATATTTGTCGCAGTGTTCATGTTTGTGCTGCCGTATTATGTCTATAAGAGTAGCTTTTACCATTTGTACCTCGAATGGGATATTTTTGCTCGCCATCCACTCTTGTATTCTTGGTTTATTCCAAGACATTGTAGGCAGCGATTCTCATTTTCTGGAGTGATATATATGGGCATTATCCATCACCACTGCGGAATTAGGTTTTAGTTTGGGCAAAACCCCACTAAACCACTCCTCAAAACACTCAGCATTCATCTCTTGATGGTAATCTTCTTTTCCTTTTTTATCCTCAAACACAAGTAAGCTATCTTCTACAAATATTTCTTCCCCGCCTGTATGGCTAATAATTAGCCTTTTGCCTTTTCCTGAAGGTCCTTTCAAGTCCGTGGTCAACCCTTCTAAGAATGTCTGCCAGGAAGATTGTACAGCCTGGTCAATCCATTGCTTCTTCGGTGTATGACCTTCGAGAAAATGAAAACTACCAATTACTCATTAAACTCACCGGTGGCATGCAATACCTACGCTGTAATAGATAAATAAAACAGGGAAAATTATAATTACCTTCGTTGATCCAGGTTTCATCTTCGTAATAAATGTACCTTCCTTCCCTGCGATGATCTTTAATTTTTGATGGTATCGCTGGCGCCACAAAACAATATCGCGTCTATCTATTAGCACGCATTTTCTTGATTTTGTGGCGTATTTCAAATTTAAGTGTTTTAAAATTTTCCTCAAGATACTCCAAGAGAAGTTCGGTAAATCTGGGTCATCAATAACAACCTTAAGAATCTGTAATTTAAACAGATTATGGGTAAGAAAGTCTACGCAATAGAAAAAAGTCAAATAGAACCTCAAAAAAAAAAACGCTGTGTGTATCTAATGTGTATGTATGTACAAATCAAAGCTGCATATTGACACACTCATGCAGAGCGTGTAAATATTCAGCTTTAATTTGTGTGATAGTGACGCGACAGTCGTCATCACGCACACTATATCTATAACAAGCTTTACGCACACATAGCGCCGCGCGCAAAGATGTAAAAAAATAACACTAAAGTTACCTTTGCAATGGTGGGTGCCTCATTTGCATTAAAAATTGCTGTAATTTTCGCCTATAGCCGCTAAGGTGAAATCGTCTAATTTATTCTTGAAATTATGTGTCGGTCCAAGTTTTTCAGGAGACTTAAATTTCTCTTTTTGTTTCTATTCTTTTAATACACTGAACACTGTGGTTGTTCGCGCAAAAGCGTTAGTGTCAATAATAGACGTCAGAGGGCGTGCGTGCCTCTACGATACCGGTTTTGGACGTCCGGTCGTTTCGAGGGCACGCTAGGACGAGTAGTCCATTTCCTCGCGTCGAGAGAGAATCACGCGGTCCCGTTTTGGTCGAAAGCTCTTAATTTTATGATAGGCGCGTATAGTAAATATACCACTGGGAATTGTAGCGCGTGCTGAGAGTTTTACCCGGGACTTTAGGTTTAAGGCTGAATCTTTATAAGTGGATTCGACCGTATTAGTTACTAGTGCGGTATTTGATATACTAGAAATAACGGTGACCTTTGATCCGTACGTTCTGTGTTCATTCGCGAGTCAAGCGTTATAACAAACGAGAGTTGGTGGCTTCTGTAAGGTAGTTAATCGTACAACAGAGTTAAAGAACTGTTATCGTAGAAAACGAAGAAAGTGATACGGCATGCAACTGCCTATCCCAGGAGTAGGATCCTCCGCGGCCCATGAACGGAAGAACCTACAAGCAGGTACAGGTCGGGCGTCCTAACACCAAGGGTTAAGTCTCTAATTACATTAAACGATCAGGGGGGAGCGTTACAATTATTGAACAGAGCTTACTTACCTCTATCCAAGGCGACTGGTCCCTCAGGATTCGGTCAGGTCGCGTGTAGATGTGTAGTGCTAGGAAAGTAAGGGTCAGTGATGTGTATTTGGGTGTGGCTGGCAGTGCCATTGACCCTATCAAACCGCTCCCTCTGCAGCAGTGCGGCCTTCAGCTCCTCTCCAAACTACGGTCTCCTTCCGCAGTCACTTTCTTCGTTTTCTACGATAACAGTTCTTTAACTCTGTTATACGATTAACTACCTTACAGAAGCCACCAACTCTCGTTTGTTATAACGCTTGACTCGCGAATGAGCACAGAACGTACGGATCAAAGGTCACCGTTATTTCTAGTATATCAAATACCGCACTAGTAACTAATACGGTCGAATCCACTTATAAAGATTCAGCCTTAAACCTAAAGTCCCGGGTAAAACTCTCAGCACGCGCTACAATTCCCAGTGGTATATTTACTATACGCGCCTATCATAAAATTAAGAGCTCCCGACCAAAACGGGACCGCGTGATTCTCTCTCGACGCGAGGAAATGGACTACTCGTCCTAGCGTGCCCTCGAAACGACCGGACGTCCAAAACCGGTATCGTAGAGGCACGCACGCCCTCTGACGTCTATTATTGACACTAACGCTTTTGCGCGAACAGTGGTCATACCGATTCCCAAAATTTCAGCTGTCTTAGTAACATATATTTTTTTGCCGGTACTTCAGTAGGTAATACCAAAGCAGTTTACTGTTCAAATACGTATTTGTAGACATTGCGTACCATAAGCTTTTCGGTAACGTTAAGAGAAGCCCGTGGTCTCTTTTTTTTGGGGGGAAAATGAGTTTTCGCTCGACGTACTTGGTTGAGGTTCCATATCGTTTGTACGAAACAATATAAAAACACAATAACTCAACAATAACAAACAACACAAATATAACGTAACAAAAAACTTAACAAGAAACTAAAGAAAAGCAATAGGATAACAGCGCGCGGAGAAAATATTCGAGCGATCAGACCAGAGGTTAGAAACCGAATGAATGACAAGACAAATGACACACAAAATCGCGACCGATACGGCAGGCGCAGGGTGCGTTCCGAAAGTCAAAACGCCCCCTTGAATCACAATAGTATTAAATTATTATTCTTACTAACAATATTTTTTCTGTTTATTTCAATGATATAATATTCGTCAACAAGTTTCACAATGTCAATCAAGATAGGTTAATTTAATTTTAGTCATAATCATCAAGTCATCGTATACTATTTTTTTATTTTCTAGAATAAGGGTGACAAACGAGCACACAGTCCACCTACTAGTAAGTGGTTGCTGCGGCCCATAGACATCTACATCTATCCTCTATTACAAACCAAAATGTAGATGCGTTGTCACCCGTGAGGACTAAGATGGGATGCCTCATTTCCAGTAAAAAGGGCCTCCGGCCACCTGCACTCACCAAGCGAAACGCAAAGGTAAACCTCTACTTCACGCTGGTTTTCTGTGAGGTCGTGGTACCACCCCGGTTCGAGCCGGCCCATCCGTGCGACAGCAAACGCTGCCGCGTGGCTCTACCACTGTTAACACTAACTAATAAGTTATACTAACTGATTGACTGAACGCATCACTATTACAATAAACCCAAAGAGAATACAATCACTACGTTTAAGAGGCGGGACTTCCATAGTAAAAATAATTGCATGAAATTTCTCCAAGCTACTCTACCAACATCAAGATATGACATTTAGTTTTGAGAAACAGTACTGACAACATTGACGAATTACAATAGTGCTGCAAATGTCTATCCTCGAATAATTTTATCGATATAACCTTTATCAATTATTGTTTATCGATATTTTTACATAAGAAAAGTTAGATCTCTATACTGAATTATTTATGAGAAATATTTTTTTAACATGGGGATTGTAAAATTGGAAAGTGTGATTGGAAAGTAAAAATGCCGATGAGGATATGAAATCAATGTATTTTACACACAGCAATTTGTAATTATATCTCTACAATTAGGTACAAAAATATGTATAAAGAAAATATAAAATAAAAAACGCACTATTATATTTTTTTTTATAAAAACGTTACCCCCACTCTAGGATTTTCTCCTGTATCGTGGAGGCAGTTTACAAACACAAATTGCACAAGGACAAACATCCAGACCCGGAACAATTATTTGTAGTTCATACAAATACTTGTTCCGTGCGGGATTCGAACCCGCGCCCCCCAGCGCAGAAACTCATTGCTAAGCCACTGCGCCACGGAGCCGTCAAATTATAGTAATTAATTAAGTAAAAAATAAATGACGACTCCGTAGCGCAGTAGCTAAGCGTTTGGCTGCGACACTGCAGGACCGAGGATTCCTACCCTCACTGAACAATTGTTGCTATGCTGTAAAATAAAAAGTCTGCGTCTGGATGCTTGTTTTCAACGTTAGTTTTTTTAAGGGTAAAAATATTGGGTTTTTAATATTGATCGGATTAAATAGCTTTTATGTGTAACAAATACTATGTACAAATCGCTAGGCTTCTTCACAGAGGTACATACTATTCGCAGAGATCGTTTACTAAATGTCGCTGTCACTTTCAAAATGAGTGCTCATTATAGCTAATGTTTGTAAATGAGTCTATAAAAAAAATTATTTATAACCAGGTAATTACAAATAACTTTGAGTTCATTTATATAATCGAATTCTTACCAAAATGTGACTTTAGAGGTATATTATCTTTTGCTACATGTAAATGAAAGCTAATTAACATACAAATAATTGTAGAAGTTTAAATTAAGTCCACTGAAGAAATAACAGTTCGTTTTAGTTGGGTTCAAATGCAATGTTTGTCACAAATATGTCTTAATGTGTGAATCTTTTCAATTCGTGCATGTGCCAGCTATTTCACCCATTGCTTGCATCTGAAAAAATAATATAATAAAATCACATTTTTATTGAACAAATAGAATTTTAGCAGTCAGAATTGACTGTGTAGTTTCTAAGTATAATTCGTTTCGGATTGCCATACCATCGAACTATCAGATTTAGGAAATAGTGTGTTTGTATTTGTGCACACAATCGTACACTAAAAACCTGTCCTACAAAGATGGCTAGTCCAAAAATGTACTCGCGTTAAATATCATATTACTATTAAAGTTGAAATCACCACATACCTTTCATCATCTAAGGGAAATATTGCTACGACTAGTCTTTTCTTGTTATCATTTATTCCGCTTCTTGCTCCATTTATTTGGAAAGTTTTACAATGCATATTTAATTTCTTAACAATTCTGTAAATGAACAACGGCTCCTATAGCAAAATTAAAAGCAATCTTATTTAATAAAATATATACAAATATAATTGTTTGATTTGACATTTAAACCTATTTCATTTGACAATGTCGTTAATAGACATATTACGAAAAGCAGAAAGAAGAGCTAACCGTCATTAAAATTTGACTCCTGTAGTACTGTAATTTTTACTATGGAAGTTGCACTAGCCTGAAATGAACCTGGCAACATTATTTAACAAAGTGACATTAGCATGCGTTTTTGCGGGAACTTGATCGGCGGCGGTTTTGCTGCTCCTGTATTATAGTTTAAATAATAGTTTGAAGTGGATTTTGATATGTAAAAGTGGTGCGATTTTATATATTAACTGTCTACACAAGTGAACTATTAGTGGAAACGGTGAAACAAGTGCTCTGATGGTGATGGATTCTCAAGATAAGCTGTTTGCATAGGCGCCTTTAGATACCATCGCCAACTGTCAGCTGCCTGCTGGCTCAAGTTTCCGTCAAAATCTCCCAAGGGCTGCACAATGTGACGCATCAACATATTGTGAAGCAGTGAACTATAAAGGATAATAATACATAAAGACAAGGCTCGGAGAAATTATAATAAACCGAATAAAAATACTCAAGACTTGGCCTAAAGGTCTAGATACTAGGCCATAAACTCCAAAAAAAAATGACATTAGCATCTGTCAGGCAGCTTCGTTTAATTAAAAATACGATTTTACATAAAACTGCTTAGCATTGGATTTTTATCAGTAATTATCGTAATCATTATTCTAATGATTTATTTCATTTACAGAAGTTGCAATGCTAGAACTAAAAAGTGGATAGGCAAGCAGATGATGGTTCATGTACCGAAAATAAGGGAACAACCACCATCTTCCTTACAGTTACAGGAAGTGCCGAAAATAGTGATCGAATGAAGTAAAAATAATTCAGTGAATGATTTAATCTATTTAATTTTCGAATATAATTAATCTTTCTTTCTCAGAATAAATTGACGGTTTAAAAAAACTGAGTTCATTTTATTATTTTTGGGTTGAGTGCGCTGGTAAAATATAAATATTGCATAAGGGAAGATTTATTCCAACTAAATATTGACTGGAAGAAACATTTAGATATTTATTGATCTTTGATATTTATTCTTTGGTTAAATTAAAACTCATTCATCATTGAGTTATATGTACGACGTACTAGAGAAGCCATTTCGAACATAGACTATGTTCAACTGAACTGTACTGCAATCCGTACAAACCAATGAGATTTAAAATATATGTATACTATAGAGTGAGCATTGGGAAAATTTATATACAAAAACTTTAAGCTCGTGCGTGTGTGACGCCCTCTAGCTAAAAATATCAAAACTACGCTATCATTTATTAAGACAACATTTTAGCTATTCCCCAGTAGGTGACGCTTAAAATATAAGATCGTTTTATGAATGTTACCCTTTCGATACCAAAGTATCGATAATGTTGTTGAAGGTTCATCATCATTTCAGCCCTTCACAAGTCCACCGCTGAACATAGGCCTCCCCCAAAGAATGCCACAAAGCACGGTCCTGAGCCACCTGCATCCATTGACTTCCTGCATATCTTCCCAGGTCGTCACTCCATCTAGTGGGTGGACGCCCTACACTTCATCCGCCGGTACGAGGCCGCCACTCGAGAACCTTTTTTCCCCAACGGTTGTCGGTTCTTCGAGCTATATGGCCGGCCCATTGCCACTTCAGCTTACTAATCCGTTGGGCTATGTCGGTGACTCTGGTTCTACTGCGGATATCCTCATTTCTAAGTTTATCACGCAGAGAAACTCCGAGCATAGCCCTCTCCATAGCTCGCTGAGCGACCTTGAGCTTCCTCATCCGGCCAGCAGTGAAGGATCACGTCTCAGTACCATAGGTCATCACTGGCATCACGCACTGGTTGTACAGTCTTGTTTTCATGTTTTGAGGTATACCTCACGAGAAGATGTGCCGTAATTTCCCGAACGCTGCCCAACCGAGTTGAATCCGTCGATTGACCTCTCGGTCGAAGTTGGACTCACCTAGTCGGACTATTTGTCCCAGGTAAACATACTCGTCAACAACTTCGAGCTTAGTGTCCCCAACATCTACCGGCATAGGTGTGACATGGACATTAAACATGATCTTTGTTTTGTCCATGTTCATCTTAAGACCTATTCGTTGGGAAACACTATTGAGGTCATTAAGCATAGTGCTTAGGTCCGCCAGCGATTCTGCCATAAGGACCATATCGTCGGCAAATCGAAGGTAAGTGATGTACTTGCCATTGATGTTAATACCGTATCCTTTCCAGTCCAGAAGCTTGAAAACGTCTTCGAATGCAGCGGTGAAGAGTTTCGGGGATATCACGTCACCCTGTCTTACACCTCTCTGCAATTGGATAGGTTTCGTACTCTGGTTCTGTACTCGGATAGCCATCGTAGTCCTACTGTACAAGCACTTCAGCACTTCGATATACCGATCATAGTCCACATACGCCAGACATAGTGGCAAATTGTACTCCTCAGACTTCTGTACAATTTGCCGAAGGGTATGTATGTGGTCTATGCTAAACCCTTTTCAGAAACCGGCTTGTTCGGGTAGCTGGAAGTCGTCAAGTCTGCGCGCGAGAAGATTCGTAATGACTCTCGAAAACAGCACGTAGACGCGGCTCAGAAGGGAAATAGGTCTGTAGTTCTTCAAGAGAGCGACATTTTAGTTAGTTGAAGGTTACTAAGTTTGAAATGCTTTTCAGCTATTAATTGTTTATATATACGCTTTCAAATGGTACTTTCACCTTGTTAACACTTGGGCCCAAGAATGCATGGAGACGTCTTCTTCTCCTTTTATATTATTTCGTCAATTTTATCAGCTGCACTACTTAAAAGACACCCACATCAATAAAAATTGTTATTTTAAGTTTTTACCTTATTTTATAACTCAGGCTTACCCTACAACTTCTTGAATCTAATATCTTTAACAGTACAATTTTTTTTTATTGTCACAAGCCTATAGCACTCTCCTATTACTGTAAGCCAGGATTTATAATGGGATAAATGGGATCTATAATGGGGTCCTTGAATACCACTACACAATGAAGCCCGGTATGTAAAAGAGAAAACTTGCTGTATTGCTAAACATCAACACAGCAAGTATCCTCAGCATGTTCATAAGCAACACAGAAAATCTCATCATCATGCCTAAAAAAAATTTCCCATCCTTCCACATAAAGTAGCTTAGCATATTTGGTATATGCTACTCATTTTTGTTGGTATGGGTACAGTATCTTTGAATGTTTTACCTCCTTAAATATTGTGAATGATTAAATCGGCATCCTGTATATTATTTTTATCGATAACCCCAATCGACAAACGTCGTCAATCACTAACTTTAAATAAATAGTGACGCTACAGGATAACAGAGGGCGCTTAGTACAATAAAAATAAATTTGCTAGAACAATCCACTAGAAATAATAAAATTGAAAGATTATTCGGTAAATATACGTTATACTTACGATAACAAACCAAAATCACGTTCATTTTTTGCTCCATATCGTGACTTACAATATCTTAATGCACAACCGGGCATATTTTCTATAAAAATATTTTTAAAGATATGAAAAGTATGCGTCTTGACTTTACGACGATGTCACTAAGACTAACGGAGATATATCCTATAGGACATAAGTTACAGATGACAATTTTGCTGCTGATCTCCGGTCTATTACTACTACTACTTAAATGTCTTTGGTACAAACTAAATATTGCGTAAATTAAATATTTGTGAATTCCATAAAATAATAATTATTACATTTTATTTAGAAATATAATATGTTTGTTTAGATTAAATTAAGATATTTTATATTAAATTCCTACATTTATTTTATATTAATATCTTTTTTATATCAAATTAAAGTCTTCGCGCATGCGCGACTACTACTCCCGCGCACGCATGAAGACATAGAGTAGGACACAAATTTTGTTTAGAAAGGCTTCTCTAGTACGTAGTACATATAACTCAATGATATTCATGTATGTCTTGAAAAATAATTTTCTATTTCGTAATTTGAACTTTGTGTTAACATGTATAGCTTAATAAAAAAACATCCATACTATACTTACTATACTTAATATTATAAATGCGAAAGTTTGTTTGTTTGTTTGTTTGTTTGTCCTTCTTTCACGTCGCAACAGAGCGTCGGCATGGCATGATTTTTTTGTATGGGGATAGTTCGGTGGCTGTAGAGTGACATAGGTTACTTTTTTCCGCGGAAAAATATCTCATTCCCGTGGGAAAATCGAATATGTTGCACAAGTTTGTCCTTCTTTCACGTCGCAACAGAGCGTCGTCATGGCATGATTTTTTGTATGGGGATAGTTCGGTGGTTGTAGGTGGCTGTTTCAGCGGAAAAAACATATCATTCCCGTGGGAAAATCGAATATGTTGCAAAATTAAATTCAGCTAGGTGGCGCCACCATGATTCTACAAGACGGACGACGGTACGATGGACGAACACAGAAGGTCAGAATATCTGGATTATAATGTCTTTTTACCAAAATTACGATAAAAAATATATGGATCTGTATTTTTCCACGCAGGACCGGGAAGAGATCGATAAAAAACATAAAATTCACCAGCTGATTTTCTTCAAACGTTTTGGTGCATTGTAATTTACAGAATAGGCGATAACCTCGCAGACGATATTAAGTAATCCGTTGATGCTCTGCCTACCCCGCAAGGGTTACAGGCGTGATTATAAGTATGGATCAGAAATACTATCACCACCTGTCACACTTTCACCCTTAACTATTACTTAACTGTGGTAGAAACAGTTCTTAGTAAGCCTTATTAATAAGCCTTAGTAATATTTATTGAACGGAAATGAATACAGTTCTTTTATGTGGTTATGAATGAATCGGTATTACAATAACAAAAATTGTGCGAAATTATAAGAAAAATATTTTTTGATAGTTCTTATTAACTAACGTATACATAGTTTAAATTGATTCCGCAAGATTTCGTTACTAGGTTTTTAAAACGCGGTAACGAAATGTTTCCTGACATGTACTTAGCTCCCGCCGTTCAGCCGCGCGTCAACTTATAGTAGTAGTGCATACGGTACCTATACGCTTAAATTGTTTCTATTTCGTAGCTTATTCGACTACCTGCTTTCGATTTCGGTTGTTTGTTATTTGCTTTGTGATTTGGTTAAGGTTGAATGGATTTATATTGGCTTTCATTTTCGGATTTGTGTATTTTCTTGGATCGGTTTTGTTGATTTGGTTGGTATTCCTTTATACATATTTAGACTCTGGCTTTGATTTTGGATTTTGTTTATTTAGAATCATTGAAATGGTTTTCGTTGTTTTAGGTTGTTTAACAATATTTCAAAGGAATATTAATCAATTCAATCATCAATTTTCTTCACGAGACATTGTCTTGCGAGCACGTGATGATACGGTGCAACGGGTAGCCGATAAACACAAGTTATATGACGCTCTGCAATACCCATTGATTTATTGCAAAGAACAAGAGGGTTATCATTTTCAAATTCCACTCATTAACCCGGTAACAAAGGAGCCTACTCCGAACAAAAAAGTATCATGTATGGATTTTTATGCGTATCATATGATGTTGCGAGAAAAAGATTTTAAACTTTTAGCCCGGTGTAGACAATTATTTCATCAATTTTTGGTAGACATGTATGTGAAGGTTGAAAGTGAACGTCTCCGTTATATATCTTTCAATCAAAAAAAGCTGCGCGTTGAGAATTATATATATTTACAAAATGCAGTTTCTAGCGACGCCAATGTAAACCCCAGAGATTTAGGTAAAATGGTAATTCTGCCCTCATCATTCGTTAACAGTCCCCGCCACCTACATGAGTACACACAAGACGCATTCGCCTATGTACGAACTTACGGAAGACCTGATCTTTTTGTTACTTTTACTTGCAATCCCACATGGAAATAAATAACCGAGGAGCTAATGCCGGGCCAAAAAAGTACTGACAGACACGATTTAGTTGCTAGAGTATTTAGATTAAAAGTACAAAAATTAATGTATGTAATTAACAAAGGGAAAATTTTCGGAGAGGTGCAGTGCTTCATGTATTCAATTGAATGGCAAAAAAGAGGATTACCGCATGCCCACATTCTAATATGGCTTAAAGAGAAGTTGCAGCCCAGCCAAATAGACGACGAAAGATAAAGAATTGTATGATACCATCGTCCGAAGTATGATTCACGGTCCATGTGGAGCACGAAATTCAATATCGCCATGTATGAAAGAAGGAAAATGTACAAAGAAATTCCCTAAACAGCTATTAAAAGAAACAGTGCACAATAAAAATGGCTACCCTTTATACAGACTCTGAGCTCCCGAAAATGGTGGCAGAAAAGTTACAATCAAATCTCGCAAACACTCCAGTGTTCGAAACCTTAGATAACAGCTGGATTGTCCCGTATTCGCCCATTCTATGTAAAATGTTTAATGTCCACATTAATGTAGAAGCATGTAGCTCTGTCCGCGCAATCAAGTATATCTGTAAGTACATAAATAAAGGAAACGACCAAGCAATATTTAATCTCAGGAGTGAAGGTGAGGCAAAGCCCGTTAATGAAGTACAGACCTTTCAAGCAGGGCGTTATGTCAGCAGTAACGAGGCAGCGTGGCGTCTCCTTGGTTTCCCTTTACATGAAAGGCACACAACAGTTACTCACCTTGCTGTGCACTTTGAAAATGGAGAGCGTGTATATTTCACCGAAAGAAATTTCCAAGAAAGAATTGCATCACCGCCAAAAACTACACTAACAGCCTTCTTTCAACTTTGTCAAACCGACCCCTTTGCAAAAACGTTGTTATATTCTGAAGTCCCCTGCTATTATACTTGGAACACATCTAGGAAGGAGTGGAAACGCCGTATTCAAGGCGCGCCTGTTGCATAATTGGCCCGGTGTAAAGTCATCAGATGCCCTTGGTCGTGTGTATACTAGGGTATGCAATTATCGAAACTTTTCGATAATCGATAATCCGATTTTATCGAGTATTTTTTCGATAAAAACCGAGAATTACCGATTTACATAAGAAGAATACCTGTCTCTTAGAATTTCTTTCTTTGTGCATTCTACTCTACGAGAAAATTTAACGTTTTTATAATTCAGTGAAATACGTTATTTAATTAAAAATCTGGTTTTATATCCATAAAATTACAAATCAAAATCAAAAAAAAAAACAAGTCTTAATCATAATAGCTATGGTATCTACTATTAAACAACGAAACAAATAAAATCTATTTCTCACAAACAAAAACAAAAAATATAGGTACTTTATGTAGGTAGAAAACTAGTCGAATAAAATTTACTTATGAAATAACACTTTCGTCTATTAGGGATTAACTAATTTTAACGATCAAATCAGTCATTTTAAAACAGTATTCATTTTAAGTAATATGTACTTAAAATGATTATGAACTATTTTACAAATGACTAATTGTTTAACAAATTATAAAAACAATAAAATAAAATATTTATATTTACCTATTACTTAACATTTTTGGTTTAATTATGAATCAATTATTGTAACAATTAAATCAGTCATTTAATTTAGAATAACAAGTAGGTACATTATTTACATACCTAATCTATTTCGCACATCGCACTCGTGTTGGTCATGAAATGAGTGAGCGAGACATTGGTGGGTGGAATGCCACCGCACGCGGCGCGAAATTCAAAAAATAACTCGCGGTAGTGATGAAACGATTGCATAAAACCTACTATTATTATTTTTAAAGAAATTTTTCGATAATTATCGGTTAAAAAACTGAACTGATTACCGATAAATTATCGGTTATCCATTATCGGTTTGCATGTCCTAATGTATACCGTCCATGTAACTAATTTTGAATGTTTCTGTTTACGATTGCTGCTGCACTATGTTCGGGGTCCTACAGGATATAAAGACCTTAAAACGGTCGGTCAGGAATGCGCAACTTTTAGAGAAGCATGTGAAGCTCTGCATCTTTTAGAAAACGATAATCACTGGGATGAAACCATGGAGGAAGCTGTGCAGTACCAGTCACCAGCCAAAATTAGGGATCTTTATGCAACTCTCATATCATCTTGCGGGCTATCTAATGGACATGAATTGTGGGACAAATATAAAGAGTACATGGCGGAAGATATTTTGCGAAGGTTACAGCAGACACACGCGAACATGACATACAATGAACACATTTATAATGAAGCACTTGGAAAAATTGAAGATAAAGTAATAGCAATGGTAGGCAAAAAAATTAAGCGACTTTGGAATGATAAGCCCTCAGCGAACAACCGAAAATGAACTAAGTGATGAAATTATACGTAAAACAAACTACGATATACCAGCTTTGCAGCAGCAAGTAGCCGAATTTGTACCCCGCTTGCTTCCCGAACAAAAACGAGTTTTTGACAAAGTATTAGGACAAATTGAATCTGGAAATGGTGCACTTTTCTTTTTAGATGCCCCTGGAGGAACTGGGAAGACATTTTTGTTAAATTTATTATAAGCGCAAGTACGGAAAGATAAAAACATTGCTGTGGCCGTAGCTTCCTCTGGTATAGCCGCCACGCTGCTAAGCGGGGGCCGCACTGCACATTCTGTTTTAAAACTCCCTCTAAATCTAGCTTCGATAAAATCGCCGATCTGCAACTTTAACAAAAATAGTGCACGAGGTATAATGCTACGACAATGCAAACTTTTAGTGTGGGACGAAAGTACAATGTCGCATAAAAAAGCTGTAGAAGCACTAAATCGAACGTTTCAGGATTTGCGCAGCAATACCGATGTAATGGGAGGAATGTTGGTTTTACTGGCTGATGACTTCGCCAAACTTTACCTGTCATTCAAAGGGACACACCTGCAGAAAAATTAAAGCATGCCTCAAGTCGTCTATTTTATGGAACAAGGTGACAAAATTCAGTTTAACTACGAATATGAGAGTGCATTTGTATAATGATATCAATGCTGGAAACTATGCTGACACACTATTAAAAATTAGCGATTGGCAGTTGGAAACGGATGCTGAAGGCTACGTTAAATTGACGAGAGATTTTTGTAATTTAGTACAGAGTCATTCCGAATTAATTGCGAGCGTTTATTCAGATTTAACGAACACCATGCATGAAGACAAATGGTTATGTGAAAGGTCGATTCTTGCACCAAAAAATGAGAGCGTTAACAAAATAAATTCAGATATATTAAGCGAAGTAGCAGGAGAAATAACAGAGTATTTGTCAGTAGACACAGTTATGGACACAGAACAGAGCACTTCATATCCCGTAGAGTTTCTAAATTCTCTAGAGTTGTCAGGTGTGCCCTCACATAAGTTTCAATTACAATTAGGCGTCCCAGTCATGCTAATGCGAAATTTACATGCTCCTCGGTTATGTAACGGGACAAGGCTGCGTGTGACACATCTTGGACGGAACATAATCGGTGCTACAATTTTTACAGGCGTAGGAAAAGGTGAAAATGTTATTATACCACGGATCCCTATAATTCCCACAGATCTTCCTTTTCAATTCAAAAGGTTGCAGTTCCCTATTAAGCTTTGCAATGACAATTAATAAAGCGCAAGGGCAAACGTTACAAATAGCGGGGGTCAACTTAGAAAAACCGTGCTTCTCTCATGGTCAGCTGTATGTAGCATGTTCGCGTGTGTCAAATTCCCAGAATCTCCACATTCTTTCCCCGAATGGAAAACATATAACATTGTGTACAGTAGCGTCTTAAGTAGTGTTCAGTTAGTTTTTTTTCCAAAATTCCCACAATCAATTAATCAGAATTCCCACAGATCTTCCCTTTCAATTCAAAATTTCCTATTTAGCTAAGTTTATTTTCAATTCCAAATGCTGCACCTCTGACGGACCTATTAAGCTGTTTCCTTTCAACTCAAAAGGCTGCATCTCTGACCGAACTTTTATTTGGCTCAGTTTCCTTTCAATTCAGAAAACTGCATCTCTGACGAACCAATTTAGCTCAGTTTCTTTTCAAAAGTCTGCATCCCTGACGGATAAATATGCTCAGTTTCCTTTAATTAAAAAAATATACCATTTCCATTTGGAATAAACAGGCTATTTTCATGTTTTCCTATACGCTGCGTTTCAAAACATTTAAATAGGCTGACGAATCAATTTTGTTCAGTTTCCTTTTAATGGCTGCATCTCTGACAAATCTATAAAACTCAGTTTTCTTTCAATTCAAAAAGCAATGGATAGTTCATTTCCCAGTGACCATGTGGGCGAAGCCGCGGGTAACAGCTAGTTCGTTATAAACTGTAACTGTAAATTGTAACATTTCATTGTTCTGTGTTTGATAATCATGTCAGCAAATTCTAGCGTACCGTCGTCGCCGGTGTCGCGTAGTTCTGCGCACTCGTGAACTATGTTAGGTACCTATTGATAAGAGCATATTACTTTTAATTTTTATTTTGTGTTTAAAAAATGATATTATTATTATTTTTTTTCAAAAGGTAGGGGGATGGTGTGGTGGCGACTGTACGTCATGCGTACAGTTTGGAATCAGCATTTTTACCGAGCCACTGCTGGGTGAGTCAGTCGCCCCCCGTCATGCACCCTCCTCGGTAATTTGCCTCGGTAGTTTACCTAGGTAGTTTTCCTAGGTAGTTCCTAGTTAGTTAACCCGGTAATTTAGACAATAGTTTAGACTTTACGTAACTGTAGTAATTGAGTTTAATTCAAGAAAGTATAGTGGAAATTATAATACATAGTTATATATGAACATTGAATTTTATTGGCAACAACTACTTCTGATCTGTAGTATATGAACTAAAATAGAACCAATGATACATAAAACCGTGCATAATATCAATCCCCATAAAATCCCCAACCAACTTTAAACTCCTCACAATTTTTGGAATTCCCCACAAGTTTGCCAAAATTGAAATTTATGCGCTGCCGCCGCCTGGCCGACGCGAGTTCGCCGGGTCCATGAAACGGCAGCGAGTGTGTGAAAGAGTAGGGTAGAGTGAGTATTATTACCTAATATATTGTTTCGTCAATTTCGTACCACGCTAGATAAAAGAGTTCGGCGATCGCGCGAATATAGTTGACCCTAGTCAGCTGATTTAAATTGCACTGCTGGTTGTGGCATGTTTAAGTATTTTCGTTATTTTTTTTTTTAATGAAATGATCGTTTTATTTAGTTGTACTAACATGATGGAGCGTGAATAAAGCTAATAAAACGTTGTGAAAAGATTTTTTTTTTCCTAGGGATCGATTTTCTTTCTGAACCATCATCAAAGGTATCGTTAGTACGATAGTACGATAGTAGCGATATATACCAATACTGTTTAAAAATATCGATTCGGTAATTTTCGATATTTTTTTCACTTGCTCATCCCTAAAGATGATGCTTACCATATAGTCGGTTCTTCGAGCTATATGACCGGCCCATTGCCACTTCAGTTTACTAATCCGTTGGGCTATGTCGGTCACTCTGGTTATACTTCGGATATCGTAATTTCTAAATTTATCACACAAAGAAACTCCGAGCATAGCCCTCTCCATAGCTCGCTGAGCGACCTTGAGCTTCCTCATCCGGCCAGCAGTGGAGGAACACGCCTCAGTTCCGTAGGTCATCACTGGCAACACGCACTTGTTGTACAGTCTCGTTTTCAAGTTTTGAGATATACCTGACGAGAAGATACGCCGTAATTTCCCGAACACTACCCAGTCGAGTTGAATCCTTCAATTGACCTTTCGGTCGAAGTTGAATTTACCTAGTCGGACTATTTGCCCCAGGTAAACATACTCGTCAACAACTTCGAGGTTAGTGCTTCCAAGAACTACCAGCATAGGTGTGACATGGACGTTATACATGATCTTTGTTTTGTCCATGTTCATCTTAAGACCTATTCGTTGGAAAGCACTATTAAGGTCGTTGAGCATAGTGCTTAGGTCCTCCAGCGATTCTGCCATAAGGACAATATCGTCAGCAAGTCGAAGGTGATTGATGTACTCGCCGTTGATGATAATACCGTTTCCTTTATAGTCCAGAAGCTTGAAAACGTCTTCCAATGCAGCGGTGAACAATTTCGGGGATATAACGTCATCCTGACTTACACCTCTTTGCAGTTAAAGTCAACTAAGTATATACTTTTTTATATTTTATATATTTTATAAAATGTTTTGATGAGGAAATAAAAAACGGGGAGACGGAGTACATAGTAGCTCCTTTATTTTTCTTATAAGTATTACTTTTGATAATTACAAACGATTTATAATTAATAATTAAATACATTATGGAAGTTTATTTTAACATTCTACTTAAATATGAATTTAAACTTAATAATTTAGACAAAGAAATTTGTAGGAATCAGTTAAATAAGATTGCTCTGTTTAAAGGCCAATATGTTTATGAGGCTTTATCATGCTTCATATTTATATTCTTTCAACTCTCCTTGAAAAGTATAAAGTAGTAATAAACCTGTTATCAATTTAGCTGCATGAACTTTAAAAACATAATGATCTTAACAGAGTAAAGTGTACCAAGTGTCTAAGAATACAGATGCACTCTCTATTCTCTCAATCTCGATATGTTAATAAAATGGTAACGTATTCATGGACTGACCGCGGCAAATGCAACTTAATCTCGCAGATCTATTGATTCACGCAGCTTTTACTTAACCACGAGTTCCTCGTCTATACGAGTAACGTTGTGGGCGATGAACCACGCTACTTAAGCCGCCGGTACAATGTCGCCGGCTGTAAAGCATGAATCGGGCATCGAACGTCGTGAGTATCAAATATTGTGGAATTTATACTATCGCGTCTCATGCGTGGGTGACTATCTATATCTAACTACGCGAAAAGTTGTATCATTGTGACTTGGGAATATAATCCGAACCTCCGGTCAACCCCTTGGGGAAAATAGCGTGATGCTAAGAATATTGTACTAGTGTGACCGCGAGGCTGTGCGGTTGGTTAAGTAAGATTATACATTTATTTTGGTTGATAAATGGATACTTAGTTGGGTTTATAATGGCTTAAAGAGGATAATCTCAAGATTATTTATCTTTAATGTACTACAGTTTTATAATGTATAAAATCTGTCTATAATTTTATTTAAGTGTTTTGAAAGTTACATTTTTGAAGTCTTATTATAACACTATTATACTTACTGGTACAAATAATGTAGAAATGACTTTTTTTATAAAACTATTTTTATTCTACTTTTTCTTTTATACTTCTCAAGAAAATTTTTGCTGCAAATAATTGAGTTCTTCTTTGGATTCCAACCAACCCGTTCTATTACCCTCAACCTTTTTTTCTAATTATAGAATCCGGAGGGATTTTGTTTAACAAACGACAAAATAAAATTACATTTTATAACGCAAACCGAGGATTTATTTTCTTGTTGTGTGGGCAAGTCTATTGATTCATTATAAACATTCAAGATAAATATCGACATTAATTTTGATATAGTGGAGTCAATCCCTAGCGTACCGTAAACCGCTGCAACATTGCCTCTCATATCCAACTTTGCCTAATACAATAATTTACCACTGTCATTCATAATATGCCACGTAGCAAACATCAAATTCTTAGTAAGTTTTTAAATTGTCATTTGGCAACTCAAAAAACCAGCCGCCATGTATAAATTTGTTCAAACCGCAAGACAGTGACCAAAGAGTATAGTAATATATAAAGAAGCTGTCAAACGCAACAAGTGCTAGCCGGTTTCGAACTTTCGTGATAAACTTTTTAAGTAAGTATAAAATTATAATTAAATTTCCACACAGTTTTATACTTATATGTTAGTTGGATGTTTTACTATCATTTTGAGTTAATTTTTAATGTTTATTATGACAAACAAACAAATAATTTATGTTTAGGCAAAGGAGACGGTCCATTTCTGGCCCAGTCTATGTACAGTATACCGTAAGAAAGGGTACGACTTTCCATTGACTTCCGTCGAGTTGGGGGTTGATACGTATTTTACAGAAAAGTTACACTATTATAAGCACACACACAAAGTAACAACATGCGGAAGCGCGTAATTTTTGAGAAAAAGTTATTGAAAATCAATTATTCTTGCATTGTTTATGTCTAATCCTACAATAAAATTGACGCCATTTTTATTGTTATTGTCAGTAGGGATGTCGATTCTTTTCAAGAAAGATCGATTTTTTAAATAGATTCGAATTGTAAGCTGATGTATCGATTCCCAAAAAATCGATTTCTAAAATATCTATATTTTTTCATGTTTGCATTTATAATGTAAATATAAATCCATTTCATGAGAAAAAAATCCCTTTCATCATAAAATATAGGGGGACTGATTCAGAAGGATTTCTGTATCTATTTTGAGACTGCTACGTCTCCGGCGCTGCGGGAAGAGCAGCCTCTACGCCTTACACGCCTACGTAACAAATCGCAGGCATCCCTCCTCGCCTCGTCCGATGCCTACGATTTGTTACAACAGGCGGAGGCTGCTCCCCCTACGCGCCTCCGGCTCTTTAAAACCACTCTAGGGGTAGGACAGACTCGTACCAGGTGGAGTCGGGTTAGATCAATTCTGTTTTTTGACATAAGTTGAACCTAACCTATTTTATTTGTTATCTGCCCTAATTGGTACTGTTAAAATAAAACAAATTTCAACAAGAGATAATTTATTATGGTATCTTTCTTGTTTTGCATAAAATGGAATTATATTTACATTATAAATGCAAACATAAAAAATATAGATATTTTAGAAATCGATTTTTTGTGAATCGATACATCAGCTTACGACGTGAATCGATTTAAAAATCGACCTTTTTCGGAAAGAATCGGCATCCCTACTGACGACAATGACATTACAAAATGGCGTCGGTTTTATGGTAGGATTAGATATAAACAATGCAAGAATAATTGATTTTCAATAACTTTTTTCTCAAAAATTACGCGTTTCTGCATATTGTTACTTTGTGTGTGTGCTTATAATAGTGTAACTTTTCTGTAAAAATACGTATCAACCCCCAACTCGACGGAAGTCAATGGAAAGCTAAGCCAAAAATAAAAATGCAATCCCAAGTTTTTAATGGTTTTACAAAATGGTGCCCTTCCAGTCATAAAAAAGTAAAAAAGACACGGTTATTTGTCAAATGTCATTTCTGTCAAATGATATTTTTATTTATTCCGAACTTGTTCTGAACTCGTGAATGTGTTGTGGATTTCTTTGGCGATTTGGTTTTTTGTTTGGACTTTGGATTACTAGTTTTTAACTCTGCTTTTGTTTTATGGACTTAATGATTTACGTGAGATTTCGATTTCGTTGATATTGGACATCTGTATTCTGTAGAATCACATTTTGAATCAGTAAGCAGGTATGTACTAAAGAAAGATGTTTCCTTAACCTATTAAACACATTTGAATGACATGCTTCTATCTGTAGTCTGTTATTAATTATTAATTTCTACACAAAGATGTTTTATAGGTCCTGATACCGTGTACGCGCACCTAAAATGCTTCCATTTCAAAGGCGCCAATATTGGCGTATTCGTTCGATCGTTCCGCCATTACGCCAGCGACGTTCGCTGTGAACATACGTCACGCACCGGTGTTTTTAATTTCGCAAAATGACTGTTTGTGCTGTGAAATCATTTAAAAATTACTCTTGGAAAAAAGATAAGGATAAGAACATCACTTTTCATAAGTAACTATACAATTTTATGGTGTATTTCTTTGTAAAAGAATACGAAAGGTAAATGTCAATACAAGTAATAATACTGCCCAATAATATTCGAGTGTTGCCTAGTCTATGAAATGTTTTTACCATTTTTTAATGTCATGATTAACCGCAAAGGTTATCTGTTTAGGGGTTTTAAACAGTCTAATTTTACAGATTTTACCCAACCTATAGAGTTAAACCGTTTTAAGGGTTAGGATTGAACTTTGCATGAAAGTAAATTTTTTATTTTAATAAATTAAATGAAATCATGAAATTGCACTTTCCTGTGCTTCTATCCTTTTTGGTCACTCAGAACCGTTATTTACTAGAGCGAGAAAGAGAGCGCGAGTGTATAGTTCCACCCTCAAAAAGCCGATTGTAAACCGATTTCAAAACTTTATCTATCATTTTTGACAATCCATACTAATATAATATTATAAATGTGAAAGTGTGATTTTTTGTTTATTTGTTTTTTCCTTCCTTCACGCAGCAACGGAACGGAGCAATTTAAAAAAATTAAACATTTTGCTATCTTTTGGCCGAAGTTTACGCTTAACCAAACTTACTTTTTTCCGTCATTTTACTTAGGATTGAAAAATAATTTAATGGCTTCGTAAAAAGCGGCAATATTTTCTGTTCTACAGTACAAAAGTGTAGTACTCTGTATATATTTAGTAATAATAGATTATAAATATATGTTACATACATAAATATCTACTGTGCTTTTGTATTTATTTTAACTGTTACATTAATTATAGGTTTTATTACATATCTTCAATATTTTAGTGCGATGTTCGTACCTACATAAAACACATATAAGCAACCATATCCCCATACACACACGCACACAAATGCACACGCCACGCACACACATTTTATACTCTTAGAATCAATAGGTACGTCAATATGAATGAAATATTAAATCTCCCACATTTTTTGGGTAATCGATTCGCACTGTTATTACCGAAGTCACGCACATTAATGCAGCCATAGTGCGTAAGATATGCGCGTCACGTGGTACTCACGCACACATGAATCAAAGACTGTCTTCACTATGAACGTTGCGGTGTGTTAGCAACACGGTATCTGGACCTATAAAACATCTTTGTTTCTACATAAGTTCATAATGGCTGCAAAATCTTAATATGATGTAATTATCTTTCAGTTCACCTGTAAAAACATGTTGTTTATTAAAGTAAGATTGTTTTTTTCTAGATGGATGAAAATGCACCAATATGTTCACAATGTTTTGCAAACATATTACAAGAATTATCTGTCGGAACAAATCATGAAAATGAGCTCCAGCGACCTAATGCCAGTATTATCAGTATATTGTATGTTTGGTGTCAACGAAGACTGGGTAGCAGATAAGTTAACCCAATTAATATCACCCCAACAAGACTCTGTTTTATTAAGCGGCCGTATAAAATCTCACCATCACTCGGACAGAGCTTATTATACATATATACTGTTGGCTAAACAAGGGACAAGTTGGGATGAGATGATTGCAGGTTATTATTGCAGTTGCACTTCTGGACAACAGACAGTGGGTTGCTGTGCCCGCATAATGACCGCTGTCTGGTATTTGTGTTGGGCTCGGTATCAAAATTCCATAACCGCACCGGCCTCAATTCTGGATGGCATTTTAGTAAGAGAGGATTTTGAAGTAGGATAAATAAATAAAAAAAAATATTAAGCTGTTTTATTTATATTACCTTAAATATCCAAAACATGATTGACCTAATGTTTCACTTTCTATAATTCATAAGACTGTTAACCTTTGTTATGACATTATCCAGGCCTTAAATGTCTGTCAAGGCTCAAGGCATACTCTGACACGCTGAGGACCTGTTATATGAAAATATTTGTACGCCGGAAACGTATTTAGGATGCGAATTCTTTTGTAACAACTGTAATGTACCATATTATAACAAATAAATTATATTATCTATGATTGTACTCTAGCACTTCAGCAGCCCAGACAGACACATATACCTGAACAGAAATTAGTATTCAGGATTATTTTGTTTATCCACCTTAAAACAGCCACTCTAAAGTAAAATGAGTTAAATATATTCTTTCTTATTAGTGCAATAAAGTAGTATCTCAGGGTGAATTTTTTAGGGTAGAGAAACGGAGTTACCCGCTATTCACATATAACCTCGGCTTTGAGCTATCTGGCACAATTTTTTTGTAAAAACTAACAAAACAGTTGGGCTCCATTTCCCCATGTAAAACAAAAAAGTCCTGGATGCCCCTGGCACTGAAGTGTGCATTAGTACACACTAATGAATGCAATGAAATAATTTTGTGTGTAGACACCGTTGATTTATCTCAACAATCTTCTTGTCTGGAATTAGGTAGTACTTTTTACATTTGTTTTACAAATATCAACAAGAACGTTAGTTAGGATTAAAAAAGCACATCATCATCATTGTTCGCGCCAAAGCGCTAATGTCAAGAATCGACGCTAGATGGCACTCGGCTCGGCGCGTTACGGGATGAAGTTCGGCCGAGCGTGTTGAGCGGTGGGTGTCGAGAACGCGCGCGAGAAAAAATAAGAGTTCAAATTCAGCGCTGCGATAGATAGCACGCTGTCCATTTTGTCGGGAACTCGGAATAGTAGGCGCGTATAGTAAATATACTGTCTAGGAATTGTAGCGCTTATTCCCTGCTGAGAGCTTCACCCGGGACTTTTGGGTTTAACGCTGAGTCCGTATAAATGGATTCGACTGTATTAGCTACTAGTGCGGTATTTGATATTCTAGAAATAACTGTGGCCACGCGAAACGGTAGTGACCTTTGATCCGTACGTTCTGTGTTCGTTTCGCGGGTTAGGCGTTATAACAAACGAGAGTTAGTGGCTTCTGTAAGGTAGTTAATCGTACGACAGAGATACTGGACTGTCATCGTGACTAACGAAGAAAGTGACGTGAGGTGGAGAGGTGCTGAGGTCCGAACTGCTGCAGAGGGTAACGGTTAATAAGGTCAATAACACTACCAGCCACACCCAGATACACATCACTGACCCTTACTTTCCTAGCACTATACAACCACATGCGACCTGACCGAATCCTGAGGGACCGCCTTGGATAGAGGTAAGTAAGCTCCGTTTAATAGAATAGAACGCTCCCCCCTGATTGTTTATTGTAATTAGACACTTTCCACCTTTGGCCTGTAGGAGGCCCGACCAACATCTGCTTGTAGGTTCTTCCTCTATGGGCCCGGGAGACTCTACTGTTGGATAAGCAGCTGCTGGCCGTAACAGTATTCTTACCCCCAAACTCAACATATGATACACAACCCCTTGACGTTTTTCTTTTTCGACCGCTAAAAAGAGCTTTGAAAAATATTCTGCTAGATTGGAAAGTAAGACATCCATCAACAAGTGCACTTAATAAACAAATATTCCCAAAATTACTCGGTACATTAATTTATACAATAAAAATGAATACAGATACCATAATTAGAAACGGATTCGGGGCAACAGGTATTCATCCTCTACAACCAGAAGCAGTATTAAGAAAATTACCAGATTATAAAGAAAACAGGGAACAACAAACCTTCGACGAAACACTCTTAAATTTTTTGAAGGACTCTAGGTCACTATCTGTCTGCAACACTGCAAAACGACGGAATAAAAAAAATTGTACAAAGCCAGGGGAATCTATTTCTACGGATGATTTCAGATTGTGTGCAAATAATTTATCGGACACTAAACCATCGAATAATTTATCTGACGTTAAATATTGACCAAGGACATAGATACAAATATCAATTCCACTATTTCACCAGGAACTAGTGTCTACTTAGACAAAAACTTACAGATTTCTAAAGATCGCTTTTTGTTCCGTAAGTCAGCAGTTAATGAAATGAATACCATTTCACAAAGAAAAGAAATAAAAATATTGTCAGATATAGTGCTAAATTCATCAAATAAGCGAAAAGATCATAGTTCTAATAGTTCGTCGATATCTCCATAATCTCTACGTGATTCTTCTGACGATGGTCCTTTTGTATCCTCTAATAGCGATACAGTAAGTTTCCATGGCAGTGATTTAAATTTAGCGGAAGAAGATAACTATTATGATGATAAACTAGGAATTGGGCAGTACGTGTTGGTTAAGTTTTTAAGCGGCAAAAATGCCAAATACTATGTGGGTAAAATAATCGATTGTAGTAATAATGAATACACCACCAAATATTTAAGAAAAAAAAATCGGTTGTCTGTAAAGTCGGTTTACTGACGATAGTTGAACGTGACAACGTCATAAGAAATATTTAATATCGAAAGAATCATTACCTTTATCGCCGCAATTATCGTTGCTATAAACAATTGACACCACATTCGCTCGCACAGTCGCTCGTTCCGCGCTCTCGCTTGCACTTTAAATGGAACGCCTAGGTAACGCCGCATGAGTCATGTTTTTTCGTGCGTGCAGCGAGCTTCATCGATTTATAAGACGTTGTCACGTCAAAAATTTAAAAGCTCTTTTTCATGGCCTTTAGTCGATGATATATCGGTAATTACGTAGCTCGATATTCAAAAAATATTACCAAAACCCATAGTAGGTCGTCGTGGTGAATTAAAATTTAATATAGACTGCAAAATTCCAATGTCAAATATTTATTGATCGACTTATTTGTATTTTATTTATTAAAATATTACGAAAAATAAAAACATACTAAGAAGAGAACCAGAAACAAATTACGGGTGATATTATGATTAAAACTAATTATAATTATTAAAGATATTAAGCGATTGAACATTATTATCCGTAACTAATTGTTACCATATTTAATAAATCTTTTAAAGATTCTTTTTTCTTTTCTTGTTTGCTAAAATTCAAAACCGTAACAAGCTGAGCTACTCCTAATGCGTCAATATTCAAGAGAGAATAGCTTGTTCAGACATTGTTACTACTGACTTATGGTCATCGGCTTAAGATTTTGTTTGCCTCAAAAATGTAATTGAATAATTTATTTGTTATCTTCTGCAGAAGAGTCTATCGTCTGCCAAATATACAGGGTATTTTTGGAACGCTCCCGAAAACTAAGACAGGCGACAGCACCAAGTATGCCTTTGATCATGGGTCACAAATAAATTCGATCCTGATGAAAAAAAAATCATCTTTTTACAACGTTTTATTAGCTTTATTCACGCGCCATGGTGTTAGTACAGCTAAATGAAACGATAATTTCATAAAAAATATCATGAAAATACTGAAACATAAAACCAGCAGTGGAATGACTGAATTTATATCAGCTGATTAAATGTCAATGTACGCGCGAACGCAAATTCGCGCGGCCCGCAACTAGCGGGCCATACCACAATACCTAATAATTTACAACACTTGTCTAAATACCTTACTTATCTACTTAACCTACTATTTTGCCACTGTGCTTGTCTCCACGTAGCTACTTTAACCCGAATTTACAGGTTAAATAAACCCAAATAACTGGCTCGATTCCCCGCTAATGAAAAAATACTTAAATGAAATGTAACCAAGGTTGGAGTCATGCGTTTTTATTCATCGTGTAGGTATGTTTATTATTCTCATGTATTCAGTTATGTACCTATTCAGATTAGTCCAGTACTAAGTTATTTAAAAAAAATAGTTATGAAACAG
Organism: Parnassius glacialis; assembly: GCA_033319125.1. Classification (NCBI taxonomy): domain Eukaryota; kingdom Metazoa; phylum Arthropoda; class Insecta; order Lepidoptera; family Papilionidae; genus Parnassius; species Parnassius glacialis. The sequence continues at coordinate 20,860,531 of JAVANC010000014.1, read as the reverse complement.
CTTACCGCTCTAATCAAAAAAATCGATAATGTGCTCAATGGAACCAGGCACACGTTGTTGCTGGTATAATAACCAACGGCAGAAAACTCGTCGGTGGTTGTGATTGCCGGAACTAAAGCTTGCACTTTGTGCAATTTGTATGGGCGCATTCGATTACGCTTCAACACTTTGTGCCCTGCACAGTATGACACACTTGTTCCATCCCGACGTCTTAACAATTTATTTAGCGATACTTCGTGTACCTAGGTTCGGATACGTAACATGTTGCCGTATTTACAATCACTATAAACGTACACGTTAAACATTATTAAAACAAAAAACGTAACAACAAGAATAATACCAACACGTAGTCACAAGTAATAACAATTTAATAAATAAAACGATTGAGCTGTCACTCGCGCACGCGTGTACAAATCAACACGGAACTGTTTCAAAAACTACGATTAATAACGAACCACGACAAAATTTAAACCTACTGCGTTACAGCGTGAGGCGACTCGAGCCGGCCGGGTTACATAATTGTTTCGCACCGAGCTAGATACAGGTCGAGTGGAGGGAGTATGGTTACAGTCGCGTTCTAAAGTACTACATGGTATTGGGATATTGTCTTATAATATTATAGTAAGTAATTAATTGTTTTATTGTAGAATCATAATAGGTGCTTTACTAGCTACTTAGAACTTTGGAAAAGGTTGGAATTAAAAATGGATAATGTTTACTTGAGCATTATTTGTTATTTCTATCGTAAAATATAAAGTAGTTTGTAACAAGAAAACTTAAGCTAAGGGTGGCACGCCGTCCATTATGTCGTCTTGGGTTACATGGAAGCCAGATGTTGATGGTGTGTTGGTGTTACTGGATGCTACTTCATCATCACTAGCACACCAATAGCATGCAGGCACAGTAATACTGGCGGATTGTTCCCCCGTCGCGCCCCCTTCGTACCAATATGTGATAAATCGCTCAGTGCCGAAGTTCAAGGCCAGCGTTCTTTTTTCACCGTTCGCGCGTACATTAACCTCCATTAGTCAGGTGATATCCATTCAGTTTCCACTGCTGGTTTTATGTTTCAGTATTTTCATCATATTTTTTATGAAATTATCGTTTCATTTAGCTGTACTAACATGATGGCGCGTGAATAAAGCTAATAAAACGTTGTAAAAAGATGATTTTTTTTCATCAGGATCGAATTTATTTGTGACCTATGATCAAAGGTAAACTTGGTGCTGTCGCCTGTCTTAGGTTTCGGGAGCTTTCCAAAAATACCCTGTATAATCTGAAGAGTTTAAATGTGAAACTGCCAATGACAAAATTAATTTTTAAGATTTTTTATTATAGATTTTTAATTGTTGAAATAATTACACAATAACATGATGAGAATACTTTAATATTCAATTTTTTATAATAAATATAATTTAATCAATTTCACTTCTTTTTTTGCGACAACCCTATGCAATTTTAAATAATGTATGAAAATATCAACAAATTCAAACACAACATTGCCTAGCTTTGTTCCAAGTGATATAAGCACAAGAGACTATTTTTTCAATTGCTAACCCTAAGAACTACTAATACAGTTCAACTTAGTGTGCAATAATTATGTATTTACGTAATTTTTCCCGTCGAAACTAAGGCAGGCAATGTTACAATTTTGTGGCCCAACTTTGCCTAGTGACGAAGAATGCTACATATTTAAAATAAAGCATATAAAACAACGGTCCAAGTACATGTCTGTTGAATATATTACATTACATACATTAATGAACTTTGTAACTTAAATATAAAAAATTGTAAAATAATATCGTATGGCGATGATACTACACTAACTTTTTATGGGGATTCATGGGAAGAAGTTTTTAATATTGCACAAGAAGGTTTTAATACCGTCTGTCAGTGGTTAGCCATAAATTCACTTTCACTTAATGTTGATAAAACCAAATCGTTTTCGATTCGAAAATTACCAAAATATATTAACAATTATAAAATTATAGCTCATTCATGTTATCAATTTCCTAGTTCAAACTGCAACTGCTTTAATATAATAAATACACAAGAAATTAAATACTTAGGTATTACAATAGATAATAATCTTAAATTCAAAGCACACATAAGAAATTTATCCCAAAAAGTCAGAAAACTTACTTACATTTTTAAAAATTGACCTGTCACAAATTGGATTTTGTTAAAAACTGTTTATATATCTTTGTGCCAATCTATATTAACCTACGGTATTACCGTTTGGGGAGGTTCCAATAAGACACACATGTTTGAATTGGAAAGAGCTCAACGAATGATTCTAAAAGTTGCACTTTATAAGCCAAAATTATTCTCAACTACCAGTTTATTCAGGGAAGCTAAAGTGCTTACAGTACGGCAATTATATATATTGTCTACAATTTTAAAAAAACACGTTTGCACTGAGTTCACACCTAATTTAATACAAACCAGGAGAAGAAATTATGATGTATGCGAGACGATACAAGCAAAATCTACTTTCGCCCAGAAGTTTTATGGGTACAGAATAGGCAGGTTATATAATAAAATTAATAGACAACACTCAATTTTTCAACTAACAAAATATAAATATAAAAAAAGTTAACAGATTGGCTTATGAAATTAGATTACGAAGAAACAGAGAATTTACTGAAATAGCGGAATAGTGAGATAGAAACACACACACACACACACACACACACACACACACACACACACACACACACACACACACATACATGTATATCTATATATGTATACGTATATGCTTTTATATAACATTTTGATTATATACTTCAATTTTAAACATATTGCATACTATACTATATATTCAATATGACTTTTATTGTTATCAGAAATCTTATATTCGATCTTCACAGGCAACGCTCACTTCATGTCTAGGTATATATTCATCGAATTGTAAAAAAAGCCAAGAGGAGGAGCCAGGAGACCCATAGCACAGGGTTACCTAGTTTGGGCTCCTGTCTCCCACAACAACTTAAAACTCTTTAAACTATTTATGTAGGAAATGAAACTGTATAAAAAGTGGGAGAAATAAATAAATATTATTATTATTATTATTACCCTTAACCGACGAGCGTGTATGCGTAGGTATATGGATGTGGAGGAAGCGAGAGAGGTGTGTCAGGATCGAGCCAAATGGAAGTCCGTAGTCTCTGCCTACCCCTCTGGGTGACAGGCGTGAGTGTTTATGTATGTATGTAATGATGTATGTAATATACAGCCAAATAAAGTTGAAAATTAATTGATATTTTGCGAGATATATGCACGTTAATATAAAAGTACGGCAAAGTTGCAGCATCTTACGGTACATCTATACTAATATAATAAAGCGGAAGAGTTTTTTTGTTTGTTTAAACGCGCTAATCTCTGAAACTACTAGTCCGATTTGAAAAATTATTTTTGTAATTCTTGTTGTATGCCAGATTCATGTGGAATAGTATAGGCTATCAAGCATTAAGCTATATTACTCAGCTAGCCTTAAATATGGATATTTGTTAAGCAAGTCAGAAGAAAAAGCACTCTCGAAATGATTTATCCGCGTACGCTGGTGCTATCGTTAGGGATACGTAAATTCAATGTTCTAGAAAAATATAGACCTTTACTCACCAGATGGAAGTTAGCGTAGAACATTCTTTTTTTAACTAAACTTTATGTCAAAATTATTGCTCCATAAATGCTCCAGCTGAATCCGAAATTGCTCCAGCTCTATTGTTATTAGTTAATTTATAATTAATTAAAAAAAAATTAAGTATCAAAAATTTAATTTTTCAATAAAGTACAAAATATCTACTTTTTTAAATTAAACTGTATGCCAATTAATTGTTCCTTAAATGCTCCAGCAGAATCCGAAATTGCTCCAGCTCTATTGTTATTAGTTAATTTATAATTAATTTAAAAAAAAATTAAGTATCGGCAAATCAATATTTTAAAAAAACATAAAATATCTACGTTTTAAAATTAAACTGTATGTCAATTATTTGCTCCTTAAATGCTCCAGCAGAATCCGAATTTGCTCCACCTCTATTGCTATTATAGTGTGCGCAAGATAACTGCGCGCGATCAAAATTGGAACTAATCGTGTGCCGCCATCTTACTGTTTATGGCAGGTGTCAAAACAGATTGTTAGGTGTCGTGTTTTTATTCTTTTTTGCAGTAAATAATCGTCATCATTATGCCGAAAGTGATTAAAATTGCTGGCAGGGATATTACCTTGAAGGTCAAACGTGCTTGTGAAAAAGAACGAGACAATAACGGGCCTACAGTACCGTTTTCCAAAGTTAGAGCTCACGTTTCATATTTCACAGGTAATGTTTAGGGCTGCCATAACAAATAAAACTCCCTAATTTTCTCGATTTGTTCGTTCTAAGTTTCCTCGTGTCATTAATATCATGTATTTATAATGCGTTGTTTTTCTTATGTTTTAGGCGTTTCTGAACTCAACATCACCCAAATAACTCAAGAGGGTACATAATGTAGCAGTAGCTTCATCTTCTAAAATTGTGATGCCGGGAAAAACTAGGAACCGAGGAAAAAAATTATGATTTAGACGATTTTCATACGTGGTGCTATAAGGCATTTAAATCAATCGTTTGACGTTGTGAAGAAAGAGATTACTGCCATAAATAAACTTTGGTTGGAATTGAAAGCTGATATCGCTTTAGCTTAAAGACTATGAGCTACGAATACAAAAGGTGCCAGTTTAAATGGATAAATTTATAATTAATCACAGGCCAACACATCCGAGTCTTCTGATGAAGACTAGCATGGATTCTGATGAAGATGTGAGAATGGAAGGCGTTGACCCACTGCAGGACCATTGTTACACCAAAGTTACAAGTAGATTTAGCTATTCAATAAAAGATTTACAAGGTTTCCACGGACTTTTAATTTCGTTCTTTATAATAACTTTTCGAAAAATTTATTATAGACAAAATATCAGTGTTCATTAATCATAATAATAGTCATTTCTAACACGCATATAATACCTTCACCTATAATTATGCAAAAAAAATTGAAAGTTAAATTTCACCAACTTTTAAGTTCTCGATGGAGCGGAAATTTTGCATATACGTTAAGTTTAGATGAAAATAAGTGACCTCATTCTAAATCCAATATGGCGGAATCCCGAAGATGGAGGACTAGTTATTTTTTGTGTATTCCAATGATATGGATATTAAATAAAAGGATGTCCTGAGAAGAATACCAAAAATAAAAGTGAAGCGTGTTTTTTGTTTTTTATTTCTCAAACTCGCTCGCATATATTAAACGTTTTCAAATGTTTTTAAGGAATAATTTATATTAACTTAAATTTTACCATAGAAATTTGTGATACTTGTGTCAAACTTACGGAAGTTACAATCAAGAAATATATTTATTATGCGAATCTTAAACAATAAATAAAGGGTTTAATATTTATTAGGTCTTTGTAAGTTTAAGCTGAACATTACAGTTTTTTTTAACTGAGCTTTGGTAATCAATTCAGTCATTTATGTAATTTCATATAATTATATAATTCTAGTAATAAGATTAAATGAAGGAAAAAAATCTTAGTTAAGCTGGTAACATTAAGTACGCCATCAGTCGCGCGCAGAGTTATCTTGCGCGCACTCTAGTAAATTTATAAATAATTAAAAAAAAATTAAGTATCGAAAATTTAATTTTGCTATAAACCAGAAAATATTTAGTTTTTAAAATTAAACTGTATGCCAATTATTTGCTCTTTAAATGCTCCAGCTGAATCCGAAATTGCTATACCTCTATTGCTATTAGTTAATTTATAATTAATTTTTAGAAAATTAACCAGAAGGAAGTTAGCGTAGAACATAATTTTTTTAAATTAAATTGTATGCCAGTTAATTGCTCCTTAAATGTTCCAGCAGAATCCGAAATTGTTCCACCTCCATTGTTATTAGTTAATTTATAATTAATTTTTAAGAAAAAAAAGTATCGAAAATTTAATTTTGCTATAAAACAAAAAATATCTACTTATTAAAATTAAACTGTACGCCAATTATTTGCCCCTTAAATGCTCCAGCTGAATCCGAAATTGCTATACCTCTATTGCTATTAGTTAATTTATAATTAATTTAAAAAAGTTAAGTTTTTTTTTTAATAGGAAAAGGGTGACAAACGAGCACACAGTCCACCTGATGGTAAGTGGTTGCTGCGGCCCATAGACATCTACATCTATCCTCGTTTGCGAATCAAAATGCAGATGCGTTGTCACCCGTGAGGCCTAAGATGGAATGCCTCATTTCCAGTAAAAAGGGCCTCCGGCCACCTGCACTCACCAAGCGTAACGCAGAGGTAAACCTCTACTTCACGCTGGTATTCTGTGAGGTCGTGGTACCACCCCGGTTCGAGCCGGCCCATCCGTGCTACAGCAAAAGCTGCCGCGTGGCTCTACCACTGTTAAAAGTGTTAAAAAAAGTTAAGTATCGAAAATTTAATTTTGCAATAAAGTATAAAATATCTACTTTTTTAAATTAAACTGTATTCCAATTAATTGCTCCTTAAATGCTCAAGCAGAATCCGAAATTGCTCCAGCTATATTGTTATCAGTTAATTTATAATTAATTTTTAAAAAATGTAAGTATCGGCAATTCCATTTTTTTTAAAACAAAATATCTACGTTTTAAAATTAAATTGTATGCCAATTATTTGCTCCTCAAATGCTCCAGCAGAATCCAAATTTGCTCTACCTCTATTGCTATTAGTTATTTATAAACAATTTAAATAATATTTAAGTATCGAAAGTTTAATTTTGCTATAAAACAGAAAATATATAGTTTTTAAAATTAAACTGTATGCCAATTATTTGCTCTTTAAATGCTCCAGCTGAATCCGAAATTGCTCCACCTCTATTGCTATTAGTTGATTTATAATTAATTTAAGAAAAAAAAGGATCGAAAATTTAATTTTGCTATAAAACATAAAGTATCTGCTTTTTAAAATTAAACTAAATGCCAATTATTTGCTCCTTAAATGCTCCAAAATATTACCTCTTAAATCCGATAATTTCCAGAATATTACCGTCATCTACATGCGACCTCAATAATCTTTCAGCACCTAATTAGCACTTAATTTTTAGGCACTAATAAAGAACAAAAGATACCGCTCATACATTATGATAAGGTAATGGTGGTCGTGGACCCCATAATTCCCAGAATAATATCTTAATCTGTATCGGGTTTCAATAATTGTTCAGCACTTAATTCCTTGCTATTAATATTTATCGTATATCTAATAACTTCATTGCGTTGCTTGTGATACATTTTGCCAGCAACGCAAATTTTAATCGATCGTTGCTGTGAAAATTTTAGAGCACCCGATTTTTAAACTTGGTACTTAATTAGCACCTAAAAGGCCCCTAATTTGGGCTTTTCCTAAAAGCATTTTTGATTCTTTTCTGATATTCAGAAAACCTGATTTTTGCATCTGCTTTGTTCTGAATAACGTCTTTATTTTTATTAAGGGCGCCTTGTCATTACGTATACTTGCAGCAACTAATTAGCACTTAATTCCTTGCTATTAATATTTATCGTATATCGAATAACTTCATTGCGTTGCTAGCGAGACGTTTTGCTAGCAACACAAATTTCAACAGTTCGTTGCGGTGAAAATTTTAGAACACCTAATTTTTAAACTTGGCACCTAATTAGCACCTAAAACGCCCCTAATTTTGACTTTTTCTGAACGCAATTTTGATTCTATTTTGATTTTCAGGAAATCTGAATTTTGCATCTGCTATGTTCTGATAACGACTTTATTTTTATTAGGGGCGCCTTGTCATTACGTATACTCGCAGCAACTAATTAGCACTTAATTCCTTGCTATTAATATTTATCGTATATCTAATAACTTCATTGCGTTGCTAGCGAGACGTTTTGCTAGCAACGCAAATTTCAACAGTTCGTTGCGGTGAAAATTTTAGAATACCTAATTTTTAAACTTGGCACCTAATTAGCACCTACAAAGCCCCTAATTTTGACTTTTTCTGAACGCAATTTTGATTCTATTTTGATTTTCAGGAAATCTGAATTTTGCATCTGCTATGTTCTGATAACGACTTTATTTTTATTAGGGGCGCCTTGTCATTACGTATACTCGCAGCAACTAATTAGCACTTAATTCCTTGCTATTAATATTTATCGTATATCTAATAACTTCATTGCGTTGCTAGCGAGACGCTTTGCTAGCAACGCAAATTTTAACAGTTCGTTGCGGTGAAAATTTTAGAACACCTAATTTTTAAACTTGGCACCTAATTAGCACCTAAAAAGCCCCTAATTTTGGATTTTTCCAAATGCAAATTCCCGACTTTGCGTTGCTAGCGATACACAACTGTTGTCGCCAGTGTATTATCTATGGTTGTTGCGCCTTATAAAAACAAGAAGTGGTCACATGGATTTCAAATGTAGTCCAATCTAAAATAAGAAGAAAGCCGTAAAATATCAACTTTAACTAATACATACTCTATTTTAAATAAAACAAGGTAACATTTAGTCAACGGTTAATTATATTAAATAAACAAATACATTTATACCTCCTTTTTATTCAAATAATAATAATGAAAGAACTTTTACATATTAATATATCACATTAATTTCAAAGTGAGATCACAAATTATTGTTTGCTGTGTATAATAATGTGATCGCTAGTGTTTCCTCTGTTCGTTGATACAATCTTCGACCAGCAAGTTATTATTTAAAAATAAATCATAAATAAATGCACGTGCACATGCTGTACTGAGCACGTCCTCCTACTTTTCAACTTTTAATACTTGACATGTCAAAAGATTCATTTTTAAATGACTTTTCTGAAATTTTAAAAGTGGAATAATATTATAATCCACCCGACCACTGTAGGGTTAACTTTTAGGTTTTTCCAAAATTGATTTGTAATGTGATTGCGGATCGATATCGATATTTTTTTTATTACTCATTGAATAAGCATCAAAATTTTAGCACTCAACTAAAGAAGAATATTATTGAGTAGATTCTGTTACCTAGTCTAAACATAATTGACAATGACAGCTGAGTAGCTGAGATGCGACTTTTGGACTTTGGACTTTTTGCTTATTATTTTATATTAATCTAGAGGTCTTTGACCAGTGATTTTAAAGATAACATGTCGTGAGTGGGCTTAGCCCACGTAACTGGCCTTTTACTTGTATTAAAATAAAAATGCACATAAACAATTTCTATCCTTAGATAAAATAAATTCATAAAATATTTTATCTGTTAACTAAATGATGCCCGCGACTTCGTCCACGTGGATTAAAGTTTTTTAATTCCCGCGGGATTTATTTAATTTTCTGGGATAAAATGTAGGTTATGTGTTGATTCAGAGTACTAAAATATATATATGCAAGAATTGCTCGTTTAAAGGTAGTAATAAAAGTAGTAGTAGAGCAATTCTTTAAACAAAAAATAAAAATTATAAATTAATTAATAGGGAGCAATTATATTAGGTGGTACTCTAAAAGACGCTAGATGGCTTAAACACAAAAAAAAACTATTAACATGTTTGTCCAATTCATTCATAAGAATCCATAATTTCAAAACTCACCGGTTAATATTATTTTTTTGGGTTTATGCCATTTAGTATCTATTCTACGTGCTACCTTGAGAGTCAATCAATTTTTGTTCGATAAAATGACTTTAACCATAGAATGTTACTACATTCTATTTATGATGGCGCTATTACTCAAATGGGATCACTATCTCAAAATTAATGATAAATTAACTAATAGCAATAGAGGTGGAGCAATTTCGGATTCTGCTGGAGTATTTAAGGAGCAATTACATGGCATACAGTTTAATTTTGAAAAGTAGATATTTTTATAGCAAAATTAAATTTTCGATACTTTTTTTTCTTAAAAATTAATTATAAATTAACTGATAACAATAGAGGCGGAGCAATTTCGAATTCTACTGGACCATTTAAGGAGCCATTAATTAGCACACAATTTAATTTAAAAAAAATAATGTTCTACGCTAACTTCCTTCTGGTTAATTTTTTTAAAATTAATTAACTAATAACAATAGAGGTGGAGCAAATTCGGATTCTGCTGAAGCATTGAAGGAGCAAATAATTGGCATACAGTTTAATTTTAAAACGTAGATATTTTATGTTTTATAAAAAAAATTTAATTGCCGATACTTCAATTTTTAAAAATTAATTATAAATTAACTAATAACAATAAACATGGAGCAATTTCGGATTCTGCTGGAGCATTTAAGGAGCAATTAATTGGCATACAGTTTAATTTAAAAAAGTAGATAGTTTATACTTTATAGCAAAATTAAATTTTCGATACTTAATTTTTTTTTTAAATTAATTATAAATTAACTAATAACAATAGAGGTGGAGAAATTTTGAATTCTGCTGGAGCATTTAAGGAGCAATTAATAAGCAAACAATTTAATTTAAAAAAATAATGTTCTACGCTAACTTCCTTCTGGTTAATTTTTTTAAAATTAATTATGAATTAACTAATAACAATAGAGGTGGAGCAATTTCGGATTCAGCTGGAGCATTTAAGGAGCAATTAATTGGCATACAATTTAACTTCAAAAAATAATGTTCTTTGCTAACTTCTTTCTGGTTAATTTTTTGAAATTAATTATAAATTAACTAATAGCAATAGAGGTATAGCAATTTCGGATTCAGCTGGAGCATTTAAAGAGCAAATAATTGGCATACAGTTTAATTTTAAGAACTATATATTTTCTGTTTTATAGCAAAATTAAATTTTCGATACTTAATTTTTTTTAATTATTTATAAATTAACTAATAGCAATAGAGGTAGAGCAAATTTGGATTCTGCTGGAGCATTTGAGGAGCAAATAATTGGCATACAATTTTATTTTAAAACGTAGATATTTTATGTTTTAAAAAAAATGGAATTGCCGATACTTACATTTTAAAAAAATTAATTATAAATTAACTGATAATAATAGAGCTGGATCAATTTCGGATTCTGCTTGAGCATTTAAGGAGCAACTAATTGGAATACAGTTTAATTTAAAAAAGTAGATATTTTATACTTTATTGCAAAATTAAATTTTCGATACTTAACTTTTTTAAATTAATTATAAATTAACTAATAGCAATAGAGGTATAGCAATTTCGGATTCAGCTGGAGCATTTAAGGGGCAAATAATTGGGGTACAGTTTAATTTTAATAAGTAGATATTTTTTGTTTTATAGCAAAATTAAATTTTCGATACTTTTTTTTCTTAAAAATTAATTATAAATTAACTTATAACAATGGAGGTGGAGCAATTTCAGATTCTGCTGGAGCATTTAAGGAGCAATTAATTGGCATACAGTTTAATTTAAAAAAGTAGATATTTTATACTTTATAGCAAAATTAAATTTTCGATACTTAATTTTTTTTTTAAATTAATTATAAATTAACTTATAACAATAGAGGTGGAGAAATTTTGAATTCTGCTGGAGCATTTAAGGAGCAATTAATAAGCATACAATTTAATTTAAAAAAATAATGTTCTACGCAAACTTCCTTCTGGTTATTTTTTTTTAAATTAATTATGAATTAACTAATAACAATAGAGGTGGAGCAATTTCGGATTCAGCTGGAGCATTCAAGGAGCAATTAATTGGCATACAATTTAACTTAAAAAAATAATGTTCTACGCTAACTTCTTTCTGGTTAATTTTTTTAAAATTAATTATAAATTAACTAATAGCAATAGAGGTATAGCAATTTTGGATTCAGCTGGAGCATTTAAAGAGCAAATAATTGGCATACAGTTTAATTTTAAGAACTATATATTTTCTGTTTTATAGCAAAATTAAATTTTCGATACTTAATTTTTTTTAATTATTTATAAATTAACTAATAGCAATAGAGGTGGAGCAAATTTGGATTCTGCTGGAGCATTTGAGGAGCAAATAATTCGCATACAGTTTAATTTTAAAACGTAGATATTTTATGTTTTATAAAAAAAATTTAATTGCGGATACTTAAATTTTTAAAAATTAATTATAAATTAACTAATAACAATAAAGCTGGAGCAATTTCGGATTCTGCTGGAGCATTTAAGAAGCAATTAATTGGCATAAAGTTTAATTTAAAAAAGTAGATATTTTATACTTTATAGCAAAATTAAATTTTTGATACTTAATTTTTTTTTAAATTAATTATAAATTAACTAATAACAATAGAGCTGGAGCAATTTTGGATTCTGCTGGAGCATTTATGGAGCAATTAATTGGCATACAGTTTAGTTAAAAAAAAGAATGTTCTACGCTAACTTCCATCTGGTCCTTTACTCCGTCTAAAAAAAAGTCCGCGATATGACGCGGGTGAAACCGCGGGGCACAGGTGATTTTTTTCTTTGAAAAATATCAAAATTAACAAAATAATTGAAAACATTCTATATTTGAGACAGTATATAACATAAACTTTAACCATAAACACAGAACACAATTACTCTTTATCAAGAGAAGAACGCCAACTTCATACTAAAAAACGAAAACACGTGTTTATGTGTGTATACGAAAAGCGCTACGGTGGACGCCCATATAAAACTTTTTAGCGGGAATTTCAAACCATTGTATTCTGTAACTTTAAACTTTTTATTTAAGGCTTATTCGAGTAATTTTGGCTCAAGCCTCACAAACCTATGTGGTAAATTCCCATATATTTGAGAGGTTGCACCAAAATTACTCGAATATACTTTAGATTTGTATGTGGGATAAAATAAAACTATAAATAAGTATAGCTTTGTAATTTTATTTTCTGGAAGACAGATTGTTTTATGAACTACACATTATTATTGATGTTTTTTATTGCTTTTGTACATAATATTTCCTCACTCGTTACTGATATATAACACATGTTTATTGTCAGGAAGTTATTCTTCACAGAACATTAACGTAAATTTAAATCAGCAAAATTGTCATGATGAAAACTTAACTCAGCCAAAATACGTGATCTGAAACAGATAAAATTCGAGTCAATATAGTAATAAACCCCACAAATAAAGGCCAATAAATTCGAAATGTTTATAGCCTTACCACAATATTGTCATAAGTTGTTCTTTTCCTATCATAGGAAACTTGCAGAAAGTGATTAGATGATTATTTTGTGCTTTTTTATTTGCACAACACTTAACTTACTTTCAATGATGACCACAAATCGTGCATAAAACTTTAAAATAATGAATTCATTTATAGTCAATATCTAATACAGAATTAACATCTCACAAAAAATCTTCACTGTTCATTCATGACGATATTATGACTGTATATTCGCGTACATACGAAAATGAAGTCCATCTAACTGAATTTAAGCAAAGAAAGAAAATATGAGTCTCTGAGAGATGACTACATATTTGTGCCATTTGCTGTAGAGACTATCGGACCGTGGGGTCCACGTGCGGTGGAGTTCCTAAAGGAACTCCATCCGCGGCTGGTCGTTGCTGCTGGTGATAAGAGGGTTGGTTCTAAGTATAGCAATTCAGCGGGGAAACGCAGCCAGCGTTCTTGGCACAATTAAATTACTAGCTTTAGTTTTTTTTTTTAATTATAGTTGTTAATATTGTATATAATAAAATATGATAATTAGCAAAAATGAATAATAAATATTAAAAACTAAACCTATGAAATAAATTTTAATAAATTTCAGAAAATATTTTCAATATGAAAGACGTTGACAAACAAATGTCATTTTTTTCTCTTCTATTAATTCATGGCTTCTTTTGATAGAATTCTGCTAATATTTAATAATTTAATTTAAATCAATTAATAGGTAAACTAATTGTGCGAATCACAGAGTAATATGAGAATTAACATTTTTATTTTCATCCCATATAATATGAATGTGTTTATCTAATTTTTAAAATGGCAATCTAAAACAACATCAAAGAAAGAGACAGCGATATTTTATCTCGCTTTATTTTTACAAGCCCAACATGCATATTGACATAATTATGATTGTGTGCAGATTTTTTAGCTTTCATACAAAAATGCCTCACCCTCAAAGAGAATATAACCACTACGCTCACCCTGACCATAAATAAACGCGTCATAATATTGACGACATCTTGAGAATTTATCTGTGAAATGTGCAATTATCATGATTATTTCTATTATTAAGTGGCGAAGCTTGCGAAGTCACTTATTGATTTCACGTCTGTCCATCTGTCCGTCTGTCAGTCCGTCTGTCCGTCTGTCCCACGATTATCTCGAGAACGGTTTCGAATTTTCAAATTCTGTTTTCAGCAATCGATTACTGATCACCCAGGCATCTGAACCTCCTATTTTGAAACTGATTGCTCAACGGCAACCGTTAGAAACCGCTACAAAGCTGATTGCTTCGCCACTTTGCTATGCTGTTAGCTTGCTAGGTTTATTAATACTACAGTCTCTTACAAAACAAGTAACCATTTTGGCAAAAAGTTTCTCGCTAATAATAACCACTATTACACTCTAAAAAATTACAAAATATCTAGGAGCTATTTCTTGCGTACGGATATGTGCCGATCTGTCATTCAAAATCGGTAACAGAGTCATGAGATTTGGTATCCTTTTCTATCTTGAATTTTTGCCAATTTTTGCCATAAGGAATTTTCTTCTCACTTGCACACTAAATTGGTCTATACGCCAGTATATTCTAAGTCTATGATGCTTACGCTTGGCAGGTATGAAAAAATGTTTTCGGTTTATACCATAGAGAAAAGTAATATATCGGGGATCATAGGCACAATCCACTATAGAAATAATAGTTATACAAATGTCTATAATATCGACACACACTTGTCAAAAACAGTTTTGTCTCTTTTTAACAAACCAGAATAGAAAATAGAAAAGAGAGACAATTACAGTTTGTATACTGCTTATTTCGGTAACACTTTGTCGTGTAGCGACAACTAAAAAACAAAAGAACCTAACCTAACAATAACGAAACAACAAAAAAAATAGAACAAAAAAAAAATAATTATATTAAAATTTTCAACAGGTCAACCGGGGCTAATGCGTCACGATACTTTAAGTGGCATTTTTAACTGATCATATTAATTTAGTTGTATAATTTAAAACAATGTGAATTAAAACAAATAACACATTATTTAACAAAATTTTATATTTAAATATTATTTCGTGATATTTTTAAAACCCTTGCTTGAAAACACCCATTCTTTACAAGTTGAGATTTTGAGACGCAAAAGCCCCAGGTGGGGCAAAGGCGTCTTTAGCAAGTACCACATAATAGGAAGCCTTCGTAACACAATTAATCGAAAAAATATATTAGATCGCTCATGATATAGCTAGTTATCATCTTATAAGCGATATTCTTGGCTTGGTCTCTCCTATTAAGTCGAACAAAAAAATTTGGGGCTATGGCGTCTAATTTATACCTTAAGTGGTAGACGCATTCGCCCCATCCTAAATTCCAGGGGTATCGAACGATTTTTTTCTCATTACTTGTGAGAAAAAAAAGTTGCCATTGACATAATTTGCAAACAAGTTCCACTTTTATACACCTAGCATTTATAAATAGAAAAAAAATCAAACACATTGAAATTAGGTAAATAGTGTATAATAAAAATACGAGTTCTAATAGAAAATAAAAAAGCGAATACAAAAAAAAGTATGAGATGTTTTATTTAGTTAATACTGTCATCATTACTAAATTCTTAATAGTTTTTTAATAATATCTATTTTTTTTAAAAACAAATATCAGTTTTTTTAATAGTGTAATCTTACATACATATGTAAAAATTTGACTTTAATTGTGTAACATTCGCTAGGTGTGATGTACCTTAACAAACATTATTATTAATTAATATTAGTTTCATTATCATTGTTATCACAATAATAAGGTAATGAGATCACATGCAATTTTATAGATATTGTCACTCTCACTCAGGTCTTTTTAATTACTAAATTAATTTGACAATCACTGAATGTTATACATTTTAAAATTTTCTTTGAAAGTAATATGCCCTCTTCGAGATATATCAGGCTTTTCAAGGAACATTATGATATCATCATCATTCTTTATTTCTGATATATCCTCCACGCCTGGATAATGAAAGGAAACAAATTTACTATTTTTTATTTTTCTTAAAAATTTGACGTTAGGAATGTTATTGTCATTAATAGAAATGATGGTCCCCACAAAATACTTCACAGACTTTTTTGTTGTGAATCTTACTAGTATCCAATCACTAACTTCTAGGTTCTTTTTGTTTAAATTCGGTTCAAATTGTTCAATATTTGTAGTGTCTACATCATTATTTACGTAAGATTTGTCATTTTCTTTTTCTTCTGTTGTGGCTTGCAACAAATCTTCGAGAAAGTTATCATCACTTTTTTTGCCGCTAAAAAATTTTCACGATAGGTATCAAAATCTTCATCAGAAAGTTCAGCAGAACCGGAAACTTCAGCAAAACTAATATCTAATTCACTTTCAGATTCTTCGTCATAATCAAAACACTTCTTTTGTTTCTTAGCTTTCTTTTTAACATTTTTATTAGGTTTTTGCTTAGATAAGCTCTTACTACAAGGTTTTTTTTAATATCAGCTTTTATCAGTCTCATCTTGTTGTTGTAATTTTATACAATTTCTTTTTCGATTTTGGTCCAATTCTTTTTTAATATTTTTTGTTTTGAGGATTTTTATGGCAGTTCTTTCCTTTTCTGGTTTGGCAAAACTAATTTTGATGACGCTGCTATTGGATTTTTGCTAATGCTCAACTCTTGGGTAACGGCCGCCAAACTTAACTTTTTTAATGTCTGAATCTGTTTTGGTATCGTTTTATGTTCCCTGAACCTTTTCAATGAACTGGATCAAATTTTTCGTCTGCAACTACGTTTCTGTCAAATGGATATATGCCCCCTTTTTTAAAGCCATTTCTAATTATTTTTGTGTCTAATTCACGCCACACCTTCTCCAAGAAGGCGACTAAACTCATCTTTTGGCAATTTAGTGCCCACATTTAACCGTTGCCAATGCACAAGTTTTGCATCCCAAGTGTTTTTCATTGATTTAAAAACTGATAAATCTAATGGCTGCAGAAGATGGCTTGCATGTGATGGTAATTTTATAATAGTTACGCCTCGTTTTTGTGCTTCTTCTAAAATTTTAAGTTGGATATGGGTAGAATGGCCATCAAATATTAATAAAGCGGGTGGATCTTCACTTAAACGCGATAGCACTGTGTTCAACATGTACTTTTCAAATACTTTTGCATCGATCCATCCATTTTTAGTGGCAGCATAGGATGTGTTTTCAAATCCTTTATCTGACAGCCATTGGTCCCACGTATTTTTCCTCTGTGTATAATCAATGGTGGTAATTTGTCACCGATTGCGTGAACAAAATTGTGACATTATCTTTTCCAGATGACGCGATTGTGCGTGTACTGGCACATCCACGGGCTCCAACCACTTTTGTTCGTTCGGGATATTTTCCAAAACTTGACTCGTCAAGGTTCCAAATTTTATCAGGTCTTCCTTTTAAATTAAGTTCACTCAAAACTCCATCAAGAGTATCAAAATACTCATTAACAATAAAAGGGTCACATGCCACTTTTCTTGACATTTCCACCGCCTGAGGTCTTTTTAAGGACAAATTGTGCCTCTTCTTGAAGGCAGCAAACCAATCATAACCGAGTCTGTTGTTTTTGAATGGAGTTTTGTAGTTATTTTCACTCACGTGTACGGCAACTAAATCTAGCGTTTCTTTGGAAGTGAGTCCGAACCCATATTTTTCCATAACCCGTAAACCATTTGCAAGTTTGAGCTCATTTTCTCTGTCAATCATTGTAGGTGGTCCTCGGCTCTCCTTTACGATACCTTTTTTGTTATTCACTCTATCACATATAGTCATACTAGGAATGTTATACTTTTTTGCAGCTTGGTACGAATTTATTTTGCCAGTTTTGACTTCATCTACTGCTTTCCTTAAAGTTTCAAGATCGTAAGTTGGTGTTGTTTTTCTTTTATATGAACGAACCATTTTAAAAATCTAAAAGAAAAATTTAGGTTTAATTACAAAGACCATCTAGAAAAATGTGTCAAATAAACAGTGAAATTACCCAAAAAAAAAAACAACCACAAATATTACAAACAATATATTAAGTTTGTAATATTTAAAGTAATTTCGTTTCACTCGCGAGAAACCACCTACTTCTTCCAAAGTTTGTTAAAAGCCTATTATGTATTTATTAATCCAGGGTCTAATCTAGCGCCATACCAAATTTCATCAAAATCTGTTCTTTCGTTTAGGCGTGAAAGAGTAACAAACATGCATATTCATCCATCCATATATAAGTAGGGTATAACTATATTTAAAAAAGTGATTTTAGTGTATATGTATTTAGATCAATTATTGCATTATTGTTATCTTAAAATAAAAAGGTTTAGGACCTCATACAATGGGGCTATTGCGTTACAATAGACGCAATCACCCCAATAAGGCAGACGCGATAGCTCCGATAAAGAAACATAACCTAAAATATTTTAACTGCACGTGGACAATTAATCTTTAGGCCTTTATTAAAAATAATTAAAACAAACCGTAAAACATTTCAGAATGAAAGGTACTTACAGGTAAAAAACACCGATAGTCTGGAAAACACTGAGATTTAAGGGGATTCAATAACCACATATCACTAACGCGAGCTTCTAAGTGAAGTGACATATTCAAGATGGCGAAAATTTAAACAAAAATGAGGCCAGTATCGACATCTACTAATTAAATATTTTAGTCTGGTGCTAAATATGTTTAAAAGATGGCGTGAGTAGTTCTTAAATTTGTATTTCATATGATATTTGAATGTGACGCCTTAACCCCTAAGACGCCTTAGCCTCGGTTGACCTAAAAGATATTTACAATTTTATATAAAAAAATGAAGTTTGATGATGGTGATGGGTGACGTGAATTACATTTTTTTTTAATAATAAAGATAGATGAGTACTGAAGCGGAGCCTGAAAATCAAAGTGGCACACCGCATTTGGCGGTGGTGGCACGCAGCGCCTGGTCTAGACACACGCAGCGCCTGGAGTAGGCACACGCAGCGCTTGGAGTAGTCACACGCAGCGCCCAGAGTAGGCACACGCTGCGCCTGGAGTAGGCACACGCAGCGCTTGGAGTAGGCACACGCAGCGCCCAGAGTAGGCACACGCTGCGCTTGGAGTAGGCACACGCAGCACCCAGAGTAGGCACACGCTGCGCCTTGAGTAGGCGCTCTCAGCGCCTGGAGTAAACGCTCGCAGCGCCTGGAGCAAGCACGCACAGCGGCTAAAGATAGCGCGGGCACTAGTAGGTGGAGACGTAGGCGTGGCTAGGCGACGACTTCAGGTGAAGGCAGAGGCTTGCAGGCCTTAAGGCCTTTAGGAGATGCTTCCAGTTTGAAAGCTGAAGCGAGACTGGATTTATTGGCCGATTGTTCGGCTTTTATACCTTTTTAGAGAGAACGAGAAATAATTTAAATTAAAAGCAATTTTTTTTTTTTTTTTACTTATTATAAGCCAGTGCTTGACCCCAATCCCACCTGGTGGTAAGTGGTGATGCAGCCTTAGATGGTAAATCGCACTGTCTTATCGTAACAAAAGCCTATTCACTCTTGCCTTGAAGACGCCTAGATTGTATTCGGACGGAAAGATAGACGCCGGCAAATTATTCCACTCCTTTGCTGTACGCATTACAAAAGACGAAGCAAACCGTTTGGTTCTAATGCGTGGGATATCGACAACAAAGGGATGCAGACCCGCCGACCGTCTGGTTGTCCGATGGTGGAAAGGAGAGGGAGGAATTAAGGCGTGTAATTCCTGCGCACACTCACCGAAATGCATCCTATAGAATACCGAGAGACTGGCTACTCTGCGCCTGTGCTCAAGGCTGACAAGATTGGTTTTAACCAAATCTAGGTCACCAATGAGCCTCTTAGCACGTCTCTCCACTGAGTCCAATGCTGCCAGGTGGCATTTTGCAGCACCAGCCCATATGTGACAGCAGTACTCCATGCACGACCGGACTTGCGCTTTATATAAGGTAAGAAGCTGCCCCGGCGTGAAGTACCGCCGCACCCTTGCAAGGACACCAAGTTTCCTTGCGGCTGCTTTGGCTCTGGACTCAATGAACCGCCCAAAGTTTTGTAAATGGACAAGAGGAAAAGAGTATTTTTGTGGAAGTGTTGATATAAAAACATCAGACCGGTAACGAATTTGAATAAAAATCGCCATGACAACCAGATAAACAACGATGTCAAAACATGTCAAATTTTGGTTTCAGGCTCGTAATAGAGAAACGGCAAGATTTAAGTAAAAAATGAGATATTATTGATATAGGAAAAAAGGTAGCACAACAGCGCGCACGAAACCCGAAATTGCAGAGTTACGGAGAACTAAATAAAAGATCGAAAAAGGTAGACTCCATTGACACCGATTTAAAAAGCGTGAAAATACGAAGTAAAAATGATTATACAAACATTATATATGACATTGTAAACAAGAAAAATAAATTTAAAATAGTGTAAAATAATATGTAAGTAGCATAACACTACATTTTCCCCCCGACCCTGGAAAATTTTTGACTCAGCAAAAATTTTGACATGTACATTCTAAAATAAACTATAAAAACACAGCTTTGCAGAAACAGACATCAACAGGCAAAATCAGATATACTATCTCTTACATTCATCATCTGCATTCAGGTAAGGGTGGAGTTCACATTCAATGACTACCACTCTAAAAGTGTGTTTTCGAAAGGACATTCAGGCTTATTTAAGGAGTTGTCATCCGCTCCTGCGTGGAAAAAAAAATTATTAAGGGAGTAGTCAGCCGCTCCCAAGTAAAGATAAAGATAAAGAACTTAATCTTAAGCAAGCTTTAGTCGAAGAGACCGAAGCCCATATCTTCATCGTCAGACTCAGATTCTTCCTTCTTAGTTTTTCTTAGTTTTAAAAATGATTATACAAACATTATAATATATGACATTGTAAACAAGAAAAATAAATTTAAAATAGTGTAAAATGATATGTAAGTACTTAGAGTATTCAACTAAAATACTCTAAGTGTAAGTAGCATAACACTACAACTTTCGTGTGAGGTTATTAGCTCATCCATGCGTGACTGCGCCATGTTAAGCGCCAAGTTTTTTGGTAGATCTGCTGTCAAAATGTCGAAAAGCAGTGATATTGAATGACATAGTGTTGTACACTCTTATGTATGGTGTTTTATACAAATTATTTTAATAAATTAATTTTGTTCAGAAATGAATATATAATAATAATAATAGTTTATAAATCCTGGATACAATATTTCACCCACCGTTTCCTGATCGTGCCAGATTTTAAAAGAAAAGATATTTGTGCCGGACGGGCGTAACTCTTCGGAGTAAATGTTGTCGAAGATACTCCGCGAGTCGCTCACGTCCTACACCTGTAGGTTCCGGAATCCTCCCACTGCCGTCTTTCACTGCCGTCTCTGCGGTTGCTGCGGATAAACTGTGGACTGAGGTTCAAAATTAAAATGCACGATTATAAATTTAAATAGCAAGGGAGTGGCCAGCGGTTCGACTAATTAAATTGTCGCGAAATTTTTCAACTGTTATTTATTTTATCACTATTATTTAAAACGGTTGGTCAACTATGGTTGTTCACTATAGGTTGTTCACTATATATATTAAAATATTTAATTTAAATGAGCGGTAGTATAAAATTATCTGTCCGGAGTAGTTGGTTCTTTAACACTACTGACTAGCAGCTATTAATCAACTAAAATTAGTTGAATTTAACACTTGTGTAACTGCGAATATCAGTTATCACTTTTTCCGTCTAGCTAACACTATTCACTATATGTCACACCGAATTTTCAGTTGTGACCTTTTTCCGCTAGCTAACACTTTTTCACTATATGCCGCACCGAATTTTCAGTTACGACCTTTTTCCGCTAGCTAACACTTTTTTACTATATGCAACACCGAATTTTCAGTTGCCACTTTTTTCGGCTAGCTAAACACTTTCACTATATATTTCTGCTAGTCACTGCAACTACTACCGGATACTACTGCTGGTCACTGGTAGTTCTTCCTACTACAATATTACAATGTTTCGCCCCCATAAGGTAGACTTCGGCTATACTCTATAGGGAGCCGCTTGCCATTTCCCATTTGCCTCTTTATTTTCAAACATTTTTCTTTATGCAAATGGCACAAATTGCAATATTATCTATATAATACTAATCTTAATTTTAACACGCTATACATCATTAAATAGACATTTTTGGTCTTCATTAGTACGTGATAAAGGATAATTAATATATTTACATTCAACAAAGTTATTAAGTAAAATGTCCTAAACTTTTACACTAAATGGGCATATTAATTCTTTAATTATCCTATAACTTTTGAATCGTGCTTAATTATACGAAATACTTCTTTATTATAACGATCTATACATCATATGCTAACTAAATATCATATTTACAACTCTTTTCAGATATAAAATATTCTCATTAATTTTTTGCTTAAAACTATTACGCAGTTAATTTAAATTTCCAGAATGTTCTATAGCGCGGCGCGCTGTGATTGGTCGGTTTTTCTTAAACAAAATAAAGTTGTTTATATTAACTATCATTAAACCGACCTTCTATATAGACATATTGAGAGTTGTAAATACATGGTAAAACTATATTAATACATTATTTAGTCAATATTTTCCGTATTTGCACTTTTTAAACAAATCAATATTCTTTAATCACTTTTTCGTTTAAAGTCTTTTTGGCCGTCTCGAACATTTCTCCCGCCGTGCAGCGTCGCGAAGACTCGTCGCAGCGTCGCTGCATAAATTTCGGTGAGAGACGTTGCCTCTACTTCGGCAGCGGCACGAGTTTCCTGGTTGGCCTCTTGATTAGTCCGTTTGCTGTGCGTACCTCCACAGTGCGGATCTGTCCGTCCGCACCGGGGTAAATGTTTTCAATCCTTCCTCGTGGCCAGGTGTTACGAGGTAACTGGCTGTCAGCTATGAGGACTGGATCGCCCACCTGGAGATCGGGGCCTTGACCATGGGCCTCCCGCCGGTTTTGAAGTTCCGGCAGATATTCTTTGACCCAACGCTGCCAGAACATGTCAGCGAGTATCTGGGAGCGTCGCCAGTGTTTTTTGCTGTTCGTATCTTTTTCACTAAAAACTCCAGGTGTTGGCAGTCTCGCAGATCCTCCCAATAGGAAGTGATTTGGAGTGATGGACTCGTTGTCTTTGCTGTCTACTGAGATGTGAGTCAATGGTCTGCTGTTTACTGTATACTCCACCTCGCAGAGCAGCGTGGTCAAGACATCTTCGTGCGGATGTCTCTCATGAAGGACGGTGTATAGTGCCGTCTTCACGCATCGAACAAGGCGTTCCCACACCCCTCCCATGAAAGGCGCGGAGGGGGTTATAAATCGCCACACTATGCCTCGTCGGCTGGCTTCTTCTCGGAAAGCCTCTCGAAGCTCTTTATCGGCACCGTGCATATTGGTGCCGTTGTCCGAGTAAATCTCGGTGGGACATCCTCGGCGCGCTGCGAATCTTCTCAATGCCAGTATGGCAGAGTCTGCGCTGAGATCTTTCACAATTTCCAAATGTACAGCTCGTGATGTAAGGCAGGTGAAGAGAGCCACGTATCTCTTCTGATGCTGACGTCCCACTGTTACGCAGAGTGGCCCAAAATAATCCAGGCCGGTGAACGTGAACGGTCTCTGGTGATGTGCGAGACGCGTGCTGGGATGATCACCGGTGGCTGGCATGGATGGTTGTGCCTTTCTTATGCGGCACTGAACGCATCGGCTTACTATTCTTTTAGTAGTGGGTCTTAGTCTGATTACCCAGTAATGCTGTCGAACCTCGTTGATGGTCGGTTCGGTCCCGCAATGATGCAGGCTACGATGCGTCCAATCAATATACAATTGGGTGAGGTGATGATCACCATCCAATATAGCTGGCCCTTTCATATCTTCAGAGACTCCTTTTACAGCGGCTATTCGACTTCGTAGCACAATGATCCCGTCTTTTAAATGTATCTGAAGCGGTCGTAGGCGGCTATCATGGGCGACCCTCTTATCGTTACGGAGATCGGCTATTTCTTGTGTGAAGGACTCTTCCTGGATGACATGTACCAGGAGCTTTTCGGCCTTTCTTATATATTCGGCCTCCAGTGTGATGTATTTGTTTACATCTTTTCTTTTTACCTGACTGGGAGGCTGCGCGAGACGTCGCGGATTGCATTTCGATCTCCTCCAGTCGGGGTCTTCCTCTTTATTTCTTTTCGTCCTTTTATAAAAGGTCCTGTCGGTTGTTTTGCGGCAGAGTGTTATGAATTGAAGCACTCTGGCCGTAGCTCGCACTAGGCGTTCCCATTTCGAAAATTTCGTCGGATCGGGAATGGCCTCTTTATATAGCGGAGCTCTATATCTTTCTGTGATGGTGAGAGATCTTTCTTCACCAGTAGGTTCGAATGACGTGGGTCTTTCTGTTGGCCATGCTGACGGTTCTTTGTATAGAAATGATGGGCCACTGTACCACTCGTGGTTAGAGTCGAAGTTAGGTGGTACGTCCCTTGTAGCGGTGTCAGCTATATTCAATTTTGTGGGTACCCAGCGCCAGTCGTCCACTTTACTATTGTCCTCGATTGCTGCTATTCGATGTGCCACAAAAGGTTTGTAGCTCCTGGACCCTTTCTTTATCCAGGTGAGGACAGTTTTGCTGTCGGTCCAATAAGTGACAGCTTCGGGCTTTACGCGATGCTCCTGAATGACAGCAGCAGCTACGCGACTTCCCATCACGGCGGCTTGTAACTCAAGGCGAGGTATGGATGTTACCTTGAGCGGAGCTACCTTCGCCTTGGCCATGACGAGGCTTACATGTATTTGCCCATCGGGTGTCATTGCTCTCCAGTAGACTGCCGTTGCGTAGGCGCTCTCACTGGCATCGGTAAATACGTGCACTTGGAGGGAGCGTGCGTCGCTGTATCCCGGGTAGCATCTCGGTATGCTTACTGTTTTGAGTCGTTCCAGGTGTTGGATCCATGTGGCCCAATGGTTACTTAGGTCTTCGTCCAACTCCTGGTCCCAGTCTGTTCCTCGTCTCCATGCTTCCTGCAGTATTTGTTTTGCTCGTATGGTAACTGGGGAGGCGAGGCCGAGCGGGTCATACAGCGACATCACTATTTTCAGCGCTTCCCTCTTTGTTGGTTTCTTTTGCAGCAAATTGATTGGAAGTCGAGCGAGCTTTAAATTGAAGCTCAGCTGATCGGTACTCGGTTTCCAGATTAAACCGAGTATTTTTTCTTCGGTTCCCTTGTTGCCCAGATTGACTGATTCAGTCGTTTCGTTGTCAGGTTCTAACTCTTTTACAATTTCTGGCGCATTGGAAACCCATTTCCTTAATGTGAAGTGCGCGTTTTTGTGTATATCGCGTACTTCCTTCGATATTCGCATCGCATCTTCCAGGGACTGGAAACTGTCAAGATAATCATCCATGTAATGGTTTTGGATGATAGCTTCTACGGCTTCTGGATATTTTTCTATGTACCTTTTAGCGTTCCAGTTTTTTGCGAATATGGCTGTGCAGGGTGAACTAGCTGCACCGAAGATGATCGACGTCATTCTGTATTCTTGTGGAGCCTCATTGCGTCGATCTCCTCTCCAGAGATATCTCAAGGCATCCCTGTCTTCGGGTCTCACTTTGATTTGCATGAACATTTCTGCTATGTCCGCGGAGACAGCAACATTGTGTCGGCGAAAACGCATCATGACTCCTGGTAATGACTGTAGTAGGTCTGGACCCGTGAGCAGGAAGTCATTTAATGCCATTCCTTTTGTTTTGGCTGCGGCATCGTGTACTATGCGAAACTTTTCTGGTTTCATTGGGTTATGGACATCGAAATGGGGTAGATACCATGTCTTTCCTGGTGTACTATTCTTTGGTGCTATTTCGGCGTAGCCCTTTTGTATTAGGGAATTCATTTCTTCGTTATACTTCTGCTTTAGCTCTTCGTTTCGATCTAGTTTTTTCTCGATAGAAACGAGCCTGTTTATCGCCGTTTCATAATTTCCAGGCATTTCGATGTCTTTCTTTCTCCAGAGAAGCGCTGTTTCTATGTGCCCGTCTTCCAACTGACGGGTGCTGCTATTTAGTATTTCTTCGGCTTGCTTCTCTGGATCGGAATCTGGTCTTCTCGGATTTATCATTAGAGATTCCAGCGCGAAGTATTCGCGGAGTTGGTCATTTATGTTCTCCTCGCTCGTGTACAGCTCGTTGGCCGTGTGGACGCGCTGATGCGGGGCTTTAGTGTGCGCCCCGTGTAGCACCCATCCCAGTTCTGTGAGCGAGGCGATTGGCTGGTGCGGTGGACCTTTGCGGACTTGAGTGGCTATTAAGAGTCTCCAGTTGTCTTGTCCTATCAGGATCTTAGGGTTGCCTGAATCATATGTCAATTGATCCTTTAAGCCTTTCAAATGCTTACAATTTTCTATGTCTGTTGCACGCACAGTCTGCGGCCCCAAGTTTAGGCTGGCGACCGTGCGTGCTCTGAGTGGCACCCTTTTTCTATGGAGACTCTTCAGTGACACTTTGACTCTTTGGGAGTCCGGCGAATCGAGGGTAGTGTTCCCGATAGCTGTGATCTTGAATGGGTCCAACCGCCCTGTAGCTCCAATTTGATTGGCAATCTCTTGATCCATTAATGAGACTGTCGACCCATCATCCAGCAGAGCGTGTGTGTTTATTGCTCCCGCCGGTCCAATTACTCTAACTGGAATTATCTTTAAGTAAGCTTGATGCTTTGATACAGCGAATGAGTTTGCAACTGTCTCTTGAGGTTCTTTTAGTGGGCCCTCTGTCTTCTCCTTTCTATTATTATGAAGGAGTCGATTGTGTGTTGCGTTGCATCCTTTAATTCCACACTTCGTGGTTTTGCATTTGTGTGTCTGACTTCTATAACGCAGACACCGGAAACATAAATTCCTTTGCTTGGCGAGTTGCCATCTTTTATCAATATCTGCTTCTTTAAACTTGTTGCAGTCGGATCCATAATGACCCTCTTTTTCGCACACGCTGCATTTCGGAGACGGCTTAGTGGTAGCCGTGTGCGTCCTATGTGTTGGACGATTATTTTGCGCTCCGTTTATGATTTCCGGAGGCGCAAATGCACTGCAGAAGCGAGCTTGCTCGGTTATAAATTCACTGAAGGAACCGAGGTCTGGTCTTGAGTCGTACTTCTCTGTATAAATTCTATACCACTGCGCGCGTATAGAGTTTGGCAGTTTGTCTGTGAGGTGTCGTAGCAGCTCTGCGTTAACGAGGTAATGGTCTCGTTTGAGTGCTCGAAGAGTGACGACGCTTCCCCTCACTTTGCTCGCGAATGTGCAAATATCTCTGGGTGCCTCTGTACAGCGTGGCAATCCCCGTAATTTTTCGATTTCTGCTTGCGCGATTGAATCTGGACGCCCAAATTGTAGCTCCAGTTCTCGCATAATCTCATCTGGTTTAGCATGCCCGATGAGTTCTGAACTGACTGTTTCCAAGGCTCTTCCTTGTAGACTTCTTCGTAGTCTCGCAGTATTTTCTATGTCATTGAAGTAGCCTCGGGTTGTTTCATAAATGGCACGGAACGAAAGCCATTCGGTATGTGCTCCGCTAAAGCTCGGCAGCGTCATTATCGCTTTTGATGCTGCGAAAGTATTCGACGATGCACTCTCTGGTTTTGGTTTGTCAGCGAGTGCGGCTATAGCGGACGTGAGCTCCGATATGAATGGTCGGAGCACCCTGTCTTCATTGCTGACAGGTGCCTGGTTAGGCCTTTTTGTTATGGGATTCTTGGTTGCTTCTTCCGGATAGGGATCCTGGTAGGTGGGCTCTGATACAGCAGGTAGGAGATCCCTTTCTTCATCAACCTTCGAATCCTTGTTTGTGAGCTTCATCGGCGGCTCACTGTGGTCGACAACCTCCGGGGGTGGCTTTGTGATGTTTTTATTAAGTGGGGCCTCCCCACCGGTGGTTGCGCCTTGCGTTGGCTTTTGCTTGGCTACAGAATTTTCGAGCCAAGATCGGACATACTCACTTTTGGAGTGACCATCCTCATCATAGTCGTCCGATTCATCATCTTCTTCAGCCATCTGTAATGAGATCTGTGCGAGTTCCAATTTTATTCTCAGCACTTCCTCACGAGCCTTCAAAACCTTTTTATTTGGCCGAGTGGTCCTCTTTGACCTTGTACTTTTATCGGTGTGGCCCCTTGGTGGCTCTTCGGCGCGGGAATATACCCGGGCTGTTGG
Source organism: Parnassius glacialis (assembly GCA_033319125.1). Lineage (NCBI taxonomy): Eukaryota > Metazoa > Arthropoda > Insecta > Lepidoptera > Papilionidae > Parnassius > Parnassius glacialis. Next base: position 20,832,220 of record JAVANC010000014.1, on the reverse strand, counting down.
CGGTGATGCACAGCGAATGTCATCGTTGCCTTCTATTTGTTCCCTCTGCTTCGGTGTACCAGCTTTAACAACGGCTGGCACTGGCAGGTGTACCCCCCCATCGCGGGGGCAAGCTGTCTGTTCTCTCTGCTTCGGTGTACCGGCTTCAACAACGGCTGGCACAGGCAGGAGTACCCCCCCATCGCGGGGGCAAGCTGGCGCCTCAGCGCCTTCTGTTGTGGATGGTGAGCGTGGTGGCATCTGGTGGCGGACGGTGTCGGTATTGTCCGACGGTCCATCATCCAGACCGACAGTCCACGCCATGGCTCCCCTTCCTTGCGAACGAGTGATCGGCATCTTGATTCTGAAAATTCAGCAACTTTAAAACGGTAGTGACTATGTACCCGGTTCCGAAATACTAACGGATTGACGAATCCCGTTCGAATGACCAGCCAATGTGGTCCGGTGTATACGGATGATTCGGCTCAAAGGACCATATGGTCCGGTCGGCAGTACAGGCGGATGAATCCGGCTCGAAGGACCATAAAATGTGCCGGACGGGCGTAACTCTTCGGAGTAAATGTTGTCGAAGATACTCCGCGAGTCGCTCACGTCCTACACCTGTAGGTTCCGGAATCCTCCCACTGCCGTCTTTCACTGCCGTCTCTGCGGTTGCTGCGGATAAACTGTGGACTGAGGTTCAAAATTAAAATGCACGATTATAAATTTAAATAGCAAGGGAGTGGCCAGCGGTTCGACTAATTAAATTGTCGCGAAATTTTTCAACTGTTATTTATTTTATCACTATTATTTAAAACGGTTGGTCAACTATGGTTGTTCACTATAGGTTGTTCACTATATATATTAAAATATTTAATTTAAATGAGCGGTAGTATAAAATTATCTGTCCGGAGTAGTTGGTTCTTTAACACTACTGACTAGCAGCTATTAATCAACTAAAATTAGTTGAATTTAACACTTGTGTAACTGCGAATATCAGTTATCACTTTTTCCGTCTAGCTAACACTATTCACTATATGTCACACCGAATTTTCAGTTGTGACCTTTTTCCGCTAGCTAACACTTTTTCACTATATGCCGCACCGAATTTTCAGTTACGACCTTTTTCCGCTAGCTAACACTTTTTTACTATATGCAACACCGAATTTTCAGTTGCCACTTTTTTCGGCTAGCTAAACACTTTCACTATATATTTCTGCTAGTCACTGCAACTACTACCGGATACTACTGCTGGGCACTGGTAGTTCTTCCTACTACAATATTACAATGTTTCGCCCCCATAAGGTAGACTTCGGCTATACTCTATAGGGAGCCGCTTGCCATTTCCCATTTGCCTCTTTATTTTCAAACATTTTTCTTTATGCAAATGGCACAAATTGCAATATTTTCTATATAATACTAATCTTAATTTTAACACGCTATACATCATTAAATAGACATTTTTGGTCTTCATTAGTACGTGATAAAGGATAATTAATATATTTACATTCAACAAAGTTATTAAGTAAAATGTCCTAAACTTTTACACTAAATGGGCATATTAATTCTTTAATTATCCTATAACTTTTGAATCGTGCTTAATTATACGAAATACTTCTTTATTATAACGATCTATACATCATATGCTAACTAAATATCATATTTACAACTCTTTTCAGATATAAAATATTCTCATTAATTTTTTGCTTAAAACTATTACGCAGTTAATTTAAATTTCCAGAATGTTCTATAGCGCGGCGCGCTGTGATTGGTCGGTTTTTCTTAAACAAAATAAAGTTGTTTATATTAACTATCATTAAACCGACCTTCTATATAGACATATTGAGAGTTGTAAATACATGGTAAAACTATATTAATACATTATTTAGTCAATATTTTCCGTATTTGCACTTTTTAAACAAATCAATATTCTTTAATCACTTTTTCGTTTAAAGTCTTTTTGGCCGTCTCGAACAATATTGATCTACCCTTCGGAACATGCCGTGAGATTTTTTGAGATTATAACACAAGAAGCAAACAAATACTTAGAAACCAAACCTCAACAGAGTTGTATTATAAAAAATATAAAAATTCTAATCAAATCTAAGTATTTGTTAGACTTTATAAACTGCGAACTGCATAAGGATGCTGTTTTTGAACACTTTTTAACATTAACTTTAAGATTGACAGTGTTTAGTTGGTGAAATATCATAAATAAAATATCGAAAGCTACAGATGTTCTAAGATTAGAAAATAAAGCTTTGCCTCAAATGTAATTAAAAGCTTTTAATAAATTTAAAACAAATATAAGAAATAAAAAAATGTTTAAATAACACAGTGTTCTTTTCTTATACATTCCCCTTCTAACAAGCTCGAATCGAATCCACCTAATCATTAAATATGAATTCGTATTTTTTAATTAGAATAATAGATAAAAAGGAGTACTTTTATCTAGGTCCTATAAAAATATGCTGTATCATACCGTACCACGCTTTGATCGTGACTACGGTAAATTAAAAAAGCTGTCAATGACAGCTTGTCATACATGATATGTGAGCTTAGACTATGGAGTGTAGAGTACAAGGAGAACCATCTTATAAGGGGCGAAAGTTGAAAAAGTGTACTACTATTTACTGAAAATAGAGGTTCCAAAACCTACCACAATAGCGCTGGCGTCTAAAAAACTACGATATGAAGATAGCTGTTGTGAACGGAGTGAAGTCACCTGAATTCAAATATATAAAAAATTTCATGACTAGAGTAGTTAGTAAAATAACAGTATACAAAATCTCAACTATTTACGTAGTACAAAACGAAGCGGATTGGTCGGTCCTTGTTTATTTCTCCATCTTATTCCAATTACTTTTGGCGCTTTTTTTTTAATTTACCCTATGCTTTTTTTTATGGAATAGGGGGCAAACGAGCATGTGGCTCACCTGATGGTAAGTGACTACCGCCGCCCATGAACAACCGCAACACCAGGGGAATTGCAGATGCGTTGCCGACCTTTTAGAAAGGTGTAAGCTCTTTTCTTGAAAGTTCCTAAGTCGTATCGGTCCGGAAAATTCGCTGGTGGTAATTGATTCCACAAGGAAGTCGTGCGAGGGAGAAAACTTCTTCTAAATCGCACAGTGGTGGACCGCCAATCATCCAGATGGTATGGATGGTAACGCGAGTTTTGTCGCGATGTGCGATGGTGAAATTGAGCGGCTGGAATTAGTCCGAACAATTCCTCAGAGCACTCCCCGTGATAAATGCGATAAAATACGCAAAGAGATGCAACATCTCTACGCAGTGCCAGTGTATCGAGCCGATCAGAAAGAACTCGGTCGTCGACGATTCGAACCGCTCTGCGCTGGATGCGGTCAAGTGGAAGGAGCTGGCACTGGGGTGCCCCGGCCCAGAGATGAGAACAGTATTCCATGTGGGGCCGAACTTGCGCTTTGTAAAGTTGCAAGCGATGTGCCGGCATGAAATACTGTCTCGCTCTGCTGAGCACGCCAAGCTTTTTAAAGGCCAATTTGGCCTTCCCTTCCAAGTGACCACGAAACTGCACACTATTCGATATGTCGACGCCAAGGATTCCGATACTAGCTGAGGCAGCAAGGGGAGTGCCTTGAAACTGAGCAGATACGACAAAGGGGTTCTTTTTAGCGGTAAACGCGCAAACTTGTGTGCTTCTGGGGATTGAACTGGACTAGATTTAGTCGGCCCCAATCCGAGACTTTGTTAAGCAAAGACTCGACTTCAGACACAAGTTTGTCCCGGTACTCGGCGACGTTTTCCCGAGAAATATTGGCACGGCCGGTATATAAGGCATCACCAGTGCTGTCGTCTGCATAGCAATGAATGCTACCAGTTAGCAACATATCATTGATATGCAGGAGAAACAGCGTTGGTGATAGCACGCAGCCTTGTGGAACACCAGCGTTGATAGGCTTGAGATCAGAGCATGCACCGTCTACTACGACCTTGATGCTCCGATCAGTAAGGAAACTGGTGATCCATTTGCTACTGCAGCGCCACCCTTATTGGACACGTTTTTAGGGACACTTTTCATATATAGAGACGGTCCTCCTTCTAGTCTACACTCCATAGCTTAGACAAGTTCACTTTTGTTCTATGGGAGTGCCCTGTCTGATACATAAGTATCATATTAATCTGTGCCGACGCCTGAGTGGTTAAGGTTGAATTTATTTATTTAATAAATTTGTTAATTTTTTTAACTGTTTATTTTATCAATTGAAAGATATATCAACCATCTTTACTTTGTATCTATGTTGATATGATGTGGATGGACAGTATAATAATTATTTAATATAAAAAGCGTCAACAAAGTAGTCTGAGCGTGTTTTCTGGTTTGTTTTTCATTTAGGACTACTACGGATAATGACAGTAACTTTGTTATGGCATTTGTGCAATTTGGCACGGAGACCGACACAACCCCAGATCTGCAATCATGTGATTTGGAGTTAGAATTTGATAATGATATAGCCAACCTTTTAAATTCAAACTCAGAAGAAGATGACTTAGAATTTATTTCAGTAGAAAACATCCTAAATACGCCTGCTCGTAAACAGTGCAATAAAACCCATGAAGACATATTAGAAAACTTCAACACTTTGCCAGTTCACATGAGGTGTGCTGCGCATACACTGAATTTGATTGCAAGCAAAGATACAGATGCTGCTCTACAAATAACTATTTTCAAGACTCCCTACAGAAGTACCATAGTCAAAGCACGTATTCTCTGGAATCGGCAATCACGTAGTACGATAACAGCAGTTAGCATTCACGCCGAATTGGGCAGACGACTCACCCTTCCAAATACAATGAAGTGGAACTTTATGTATGATGCTGTTGTCCTTCTCAATGGAATATTGGAAACAACAAGGCCTTCTCTTCACAGGGTTATGCCTCAGCTAAAAATTCTGACTTTCAATTACCAAGATGTTTTTTTTATAGGCTGAGGGTAAAAACGAGCACACAGTCCACCTGATGGTAAGTGGTTGCTGCGGCCCATAGACATCTACATCTATCCTCTGTTACAGATCAAAATGCAGATGCGTTTTCACCCGTGAGGACTAGGATGGAATGCCTCATTTCCAGTAAAAAGGGCCTAGAAAGATGTGAGTGTACTGAAAGAGTATGCAAAGATAAATTTATATCATCATCGTTATCATCATTACAGTCCTTCACAAGTCCACTGCAGAACATAGGCCTCCCCCAAGGAATTCCACAAACCACGGTCCTGAGCCACCTGCATCCATCGACTTCCTGCACATCTTACAAGGTCGTCACTCCATCTAGGGGGGGGCAGGGGGGGGACGCCTTACACTTCGTCCGCCGGTATGAGACCGCCACTCGAGAACCTTTTTTCTCCAACGGTTGTCGGTTCTTCGAGCTATATGGCCGGCCCATTGCCACTTCAGCTTAGTAAGCTCCGTTATATACTTATACATATTTTAAATTAACATCTAATTTTTCCATATCATGTCATTTATATTATTAATATCTATTTATTTACTTCAAGTTATGGCACCTGTCGCTAATGCCCTCGACCGTATTCAAGGAGAAGCTCAAGCATATCTCGGGTCACTACTACCTACTATTGCAGCAACTGTATTTAAATTAAGAAATATAAAGTCTAAGGGCCTATTAAATTTTTTAGCCAATGCCTTATTAATTTTCATCTAGGGCAAACCTGGCCATTTTGTTTTTTTAAATTGTTTTAATTACATTAATAATAAAGTTATTTATTTTACATTATTTTATATTTTATATACCTACATTATTAGATACGAGTTATGTCAAAGTATCATCAACATGAACATCATTATCATTACAGCCTATCAAAGTCTACTACTGAACATAGAAATCTTCATAGATTGCCTCATATTTGCCATAGTTACCCATAAAATGTAATAGAGCAAAACAGGCCACTGACGCATCGGAAGGGAGTAGCCCTACGCAGGCGTTCTCCTCTGTCAAAATATAAGTCCACTTGAGTCTATGCGTACAATAAAACTAGTAACGGGCGCACTGCTCACTAGATTAAATCTAATTGTTCGGCTGAATAGACGTTCTACAAATGTCGTTTCGTTCATTTTCTTACTGCAATAAGAAATCTGTCACGTCGAATTTACAAAAAGATGGCTTTACCTTTCATATATTTAAGATATTTTTGTATATTATGCAGATTGGTCGAGCAACTGATCCGAGTCTGTATCCGAGTTGTCGCTGTCACCGAGCGATACTGCTATAATGTATCTAATATTAATAAATTTAAATAAAGTAATTATTGTTTTAATTGTTGTGTGTCTTTCGTAGTGACAGATGATTGTTTTTATGTACGCAGATACCTCTCCGCAAAAAATGACTGATAGTTTTGTATCGGACAAAAAAGCTACGGCTACTCCCCTCCGGTCCGCCGGTATGTAAAACGATTGTCAGGTGGGTTGGCAACCGCAGTTTTTTAATTATCTAGGATTTATTGGTAAGACGCTGTTGCCCATCTCCTGATTTGTTTCCCTCTGTCGCCTCTTACGACACCCATGGGTCCTCTCGGTAGAGAGTAATCGTGTTCTGTGCAATATCCACTACCCAATTACACCGCCCCTACACAGTAGAAAAAATTAAAATGCCCCTAAATAAGCCGTCACGTCATAGACATCATATCAAGTTTAACAAAAATATCGCGGATCTAAAGCCATAGGGGCAAATATATATGCAAAAATGCGATTTTTTAATTATAATGCCATTGGGTTCTTACTTTAAGCGATACTTAATCTTAAAAAAATCTATATATAACCAAGTTTAAAGAATTTCACAAACAAAAACTGTAGAAAAAATATTATTATAATATAAATAAATACATCGTTGATAATAACCCCTGGGAATGAAATGGTCGCTTCGAAGCTGTTTTTTTTAATAAGTGTTGTACAAAATAAGTACACAATGTATGAAATATTTTGAAGAAAAAAAGTCTCGCTGGATTTGTTGCTGGTTCTTCTTAGGACAGGGGCTTTTTCCCGAACCAGTTGTAAAAATAAAAAATGACTTAATAAGAATTACTTGCAATCTATATCGAATAAAAAATATTCTATTCAAATAGCACCAAAGATGTTTCATTACCCTGACATTTGACAATTTGACAACAATGTCAGTATATAATAACCATGAAGCAATTACAAAGAGGAGGTGTTGTAATTAGATTTCACTCAGTAACAATGCGTAACAATTTGCGGGGTGAAGGGATGTTAAGCCCCGCCCACTTTACGCTATCTACATCTACCGGTAAATAGTAAAACTACCCGAATCGTTCCATATCGATGTTGCAATGTAGTTTAGATACCTTAACGATAGATCGTCCGCCTCGGCGGCCTGTTCACAAAATTATTATAAACAATAGAAATATATATTGGCGATTAAAATTTCTTTGTCTGGATGCAAAACAAATTTCAGCACATTCATATGATTATTTTACCAATACTGAGCTCTACGTACCTTTATATTTTTAGTTATTAAGACACAAAGTGCCGCCATCTAGTGTTGAATATATTTAATTATGTTTGAAAGCCGACGCAAAGAGATTTTTCTAGAACTATTTTAATAAATTAGGTGTAAAATTACTTACCAATGATTACTTACCTGAAATATGATGCCATCCATAGCATCAGAGCGTCTCAGTAGTTTTTACACTATAAAACACAACACTTCTTCCTTTTCTTCTTAATACTACGAAAATACACCGATTTACGATTTTCAACACATAATCACACAGGACGAATGCAGACAGTATACTAACTAAAGCCAGGCCCACTATGATGACGTCTGGACCTACTTAGAATCACAGTGCACAGTTGCTTATGCCGTCTCCTCTTTGTATTTCCTTCATGAAAATAACCAACGCAATATTACTTGAAAAGCCTAGCTGGGCACCGTTCAATAAATAATTAACTTCGTTAATCGTTAATCCGTTACTATAAAGCTAACTTAGTTAAACGTTAAAGCGTAACATTTCGGAAGATTTAACGCAAGTTAACGTTAATCGTAAATCCGTTAACACGTGATTAAAGTTTCATTTTTATATCGTTGTGCTAATGATCTACTTATAAAAATTGTTGTTTTGGGTTCTGGAAGTCAACAGGTAAGGTTAGGAACAAACAAAAAAGACGTGTATAATTTGAAGTGTATAATTTAATCATCTGGCATAATGTGGATATTGCCGAGAGGACCCATGGGTGTCGTAAGAGGCGACAGAGGGAAACAAATCAGGAGATGGGCAACAGCGTCTTACCAATAAATCCTAGATAATTAAAAAACTGCGGTTGCCAACCCACCTGACAATCGTTTTACATACCGGCGGACCGGAGGGGAGTAGCCGTAGCTTTTTTGTCCGATACAAAACTATCAGTCATTTTTTGCGGGGAGGTATCTGCGTACATAAAATTAATCATCTGTCACTACGAAAGACACACAACAATTAAAACAATAATTACTTTATTTATTTAAATTTATTAATATTAGATACATTATAGCAGTATCGCTCGGTGACAGCGACAACTCGGATACAGACTCGGATCAGTCGCTCGACCAATCTGCATAATATACAAAAATATCTTAAATATATGAAAGGTAAAGCCATCTTTTTGTAAATTCGACGTGACAGATTTCTTATTTTAGTAAGAAAATGAACGAAACGATATTTGTAGGACGTCTATTCAGCCGAACAATTAGATTTAATCTAGTGAGCAGTGCGCCCGCTACTAGTTTTATTGTACGCATAGAATCAAGTGGACTTATGTTTTGACGGAGGAGAACGCCTGCGTATGGCTACTCCCTTCCGATGCGTCAGTGGCCTGTTTTGCTCTATCACATTTTATGGGTAACTATGGCAAATATGAGGCAATCGATGAAGATTTCTATGTTCAGTAGTAGACTTTGATAGGCTGTAATGATAATGATGTTCATGTTGATGATATTTTGTCATAACTCGTATCTAATAATGTAGGTATATAAAATATAAAATAATGTTAAACAAATAACTTTATTATTAATGTAATTAAAACAATTAAAAAAAAACAAAATGGCCAGGTTTACCCTAGATGATAAATAGGATTTCTACTAATGAAACAAAACTCCAAACACTACAAGCTTGTAGAAAAAATTATTGTCTTGTCTAACAAACAAATGTTATATAGATCAAATAATAATTTAGCATACCCTAGCGAAAAGTTCTTTATCTTATACAGGGAAGGTACTCACTTAATTCATAATTATTTGAATTATAGCTGTTATAAAATTAATATAAAAAGTAACTTGTAAAGTAAAATATTGAGCACTATGATTAAATATGGTTCCTATGGTTTAATTTATTTAATTTGCTACTTTCTTTATATAATGAACAATAAATATTGCTCTATTTTTCATCAAATTGTACTTATATACAATGTTATGTACATTTTTCATAAAACCTAATGTACTTTTAATTTAAACCTAAGATTACGTGTGTATGTATATGATATTGGTGTGCTTGAATAAAAATTAAATGTTTATGTACTATAATTGTTTCATTAAGTAATATTTTAATATAACTGTAATTCACCCTTACATCGATATCGATAAAATAAGACCACTAAATATCGATATCGGTGATTTGAGGGATGTGTGCTTGCAATCACTAAGTTATACATAGCTATACTGAATTTGTATAGTTGGGTGAATATTTGCAAATGAACAAATTAGACAATTTTAAAGAATGAAAAAATAGTACTTACAAAACTGTTCTTTAGATATTCAAAGCAAAGCTGATAGCATATACATACAAAAAAATGCGTGAGACCAAAAAATAAGCCTTTATATCGGGTGTCCGGTAATGAATGGATAACCTTGAAATGTCTTATAGTACAACTTATGGCCGTTCTGAAAAAAATACGAAACAAAATATATCACAAGTAGTATCTTATTTTACTGCCTTGAACACTATGACCAAAAACGAATGATTTCTATTGGTTTTTTGTTGTTTTATTATTATACACTAACTGTGCTGATAGATAAAAAGTAAACAGTATGAATAGCTTTTGCAGTTTTTATTTAAAAAATTCGCAAATTAATTTATTTCTGAAAAACATGCAAAAAATATTATTTAAGCGAAGTTCAAACCTCTTGGGTATGAAAAAAATGTATGAATGTATGGGTGACCAATAATTTTACAATAATGTCGGTTTCATGTAGATTTTATAATGGTATAATTCATAAATGTATCTTCCATAAATAGTGACTTATTGCCATTAATGTAGAAAAGGAGAAAATTTGACTAAGTAACAAAATTTGTAATATGGGAACATTTTTTAAATTGAATTGTCTCTGATCATTGGGAATTAATAAAAACACATCAGGAGTTGATCATAAATGAAAACAGCTATTTTTAAACAAATTGAAACCAAATTAAGTATTAGAAATTAACTTATTTAAATGTAATAAAATAACCAATTTAAATGTTAAAATGGTTACTTTACTAGCGTGAAATGGGTCGTGTGACCTTCATATTTACTACCTGCTGTCTTTTGTGTTATATTAGACAAAGAGGGAATTTGGTAAGTGGGAGAGAGAAGAGAGTTTACTAAATGTAAAAGAGAACTTAGTGCGTCACTCGACTTGCTTGACTTCGCATGTACTTATTTTGTCTCCGTTTGCAATTATTTAAATCAGTGTTAAAACAACCACTTGGCTATTTTACCGGACTATTCGTTTTGCTTACTGATTTGGACTTCTTTTGCGTTTGGTGACATTTGCGACAATTTGGCTTGTTTCTGAACTAAACTGGACTTTTGTGTACCTATCAAATTTTGTAAATTAATGAAAAATAAAATATTTTAATTTTAAACGTTGTTTTTATTAATTCCCAATGATCAGAGACAATTCAATTTAAAAAATGTTCCCATATTACAAATTTTGTTACTTAGTCAAATTTTCTCCTTTTCTCCATTAATGGCAATAAGTCACTATTTATGGAAGATACATTTATGAATTATACCATTATAAAATCTACACGAAAGCGGCATTATTGCAAAATTATTGGTCACCCATACATTCATACATTTTTTTCATACCCAAGAGGTTTGAACTTCGCTTAAATAATATTTTTTGCATGTTTTTCAAAAATAAATTGATTTGCGAATTTTTTTAATAAAAGCTGCAAAAGCTATTTATACTATTTATCTTTTATCTATCAGCACAGTTAGTGTATAATAATAAAACAACAAAAAACCAATAGAAATCATTCGTTTTTGGTCATAGTGTTCAAGACAGTAAAATAAGATAGAAAAAAAATCGACTTTTCTTAAAAAAAATATATCAAAGGTACTACTAGTAATATATTATGTTTCGTATTTTTTTCAGAACGGCCATAAGTTATACTATAAGACATTTTAAGGTTATCCATTCATTACCGGACAGCCTGTATACGCCACAATTTGGATTTAAAATTATTGTGCAAACGGTAATGAGAAATTAAGCAAATGGTAAAGAGAATTTTAGAATGGTAATTATATTATAGGACTGGTAATTAGTAAAACACAAATTGCAGTGATGTTATTTACTCAATTATTTAAAAGATAAACAATTTCCGACACAGTATCAAATTTAGAAAAGATATGCCTGCACGTGTGGTTGAAAACTTTATCACTAGATGATAATTGAGATCTCCTTTGCATTTAAAAGACCAGTCACATCTATCAAATTAAAGTTAACTGTATATGAAAAATATAATAACTGTTTTTTGCAAAGTTTTATTAAATAAAACATAATTTTAACGAATTCAAATTTGAATAAAATTAACTTCTTAAGAAATTACTTACACTATTAAAGCGTCAGTTTTAGTATTAATGAACTTTGGCAAATAACAGTCTATAAAAATCACATAGGTAGGTAATCTAACACTTTTTGGTTATGATAATATAAGCAGTGTAATTTTATTGGTATACTACACACCAAAATAAAAAAGTAAGTAGAAACTTGTGTTTTCCGATAATACACAACATAAAAGTAATTGCAATTTCTTTGGATATTAAACAATACTTAAAATTTAATATGAAAACTTTAAATGTAGCTATTTTCTTGTACATAGTCAAAACAATTAAAAAATATTATAATCCCAAGTATCTGAATCAATATCATCATTAAGACACTGGCACTTTTCAGAATCAGAAACACTCACCTGATGTTTCCGAGTCTGAAAAGTGTCAGTCTCATAACGATCTCTTATTGCTTCCAACTCTGAAGATTCAATAAACTCCTGGTATATACCAGAAAAGTTAGCCTCAACAGCTTCTTTAGGGTTAGTTGTTATTTTTGTTTTTGATATTATTCTTTTATTTTTCTTAATGTCTTTGGATGTATAACTGGTTGTAGAATTTTGCCATTGTTTGAATGTTATTAGGTCCTTATTATCAAATTCTTCGTAGCAAATGGTTTTGTTTTCGCACAAGTTACAACGCTCAATAAGACATTTATTTTTTCCACAAAAGAGAAAATTGATTACATCATTGATGCTCGCGTGTTTTATAATTCTTCTTTTGTACAGAGCCTGAATCAATAGTTCCATATTTGCATGCATTTTACAAACACATGTATATTTTTGGTTTACACTTGGAATCAATACCCAGTATGGACGTTGTATGCAAAAGTAAGAATAACTCACTGTTCGAAATTCGGATTCAAATACGTTATGCAGATTCTTCATGTTATCTAACTAATACCTCTTCTGCTTTCTCTCCTTTTGTCGTGTTATAAACTCATTCTTGCCTACCGTAGCTCTAGAAACGTTGTCCCGTTCAAAAAATTCTTGTATATCTTGTTTTAACTTTTCGTCTTCTACATTTTTTTGTTGGGGCTGTTTCTTCTCTCTCAGCAAGAAATTCTGTGCTTCTGACAAAACTTTATGCTTCTTTAAAATGTTTTTCAGCATAATTGTATTGTGGAATGCTCTTTTCTCAGTATTTGATTTTAAAGCTTTGTAGCTGCCTTCTAATGTCTTTTTCATAGCCTCCCCGAACAAAATCCGTTTTTTCGCTTCTTCTATTTTTCTTTTATTCTGCAGTAGAGCTTTTGCTTTTGTCTTAGGACTCTGTAAGCGTTTCTTAAGTCTCAGAATTATTTTTTTTTATTTGATTGATGTTTTTTATTATGTTCTGTGACAGTGACAGAAAAAAGCGCAGAAAGTGCTATTTTGCGCTTTTCTTGAATCTGAAATTTGTAGTGGTTTAGTAATTTACACGGCAGTTTAAATATAGCATGTATTGAAACAATATTACATTTAAATAGAAAAAAATACCTCCTTACCATTCCAGCTTGCTCCTTACCATTCGGTTAAAATGTGAACGGGGAAAATGGTAAATAGTAGAATGGTAAGTAGATATTTGGAAAAATTTGTGTACGTTGCATTATTTATTAGACTTATGAGACTAAATACGTTATCAGACGAGAAATAATCTTATGGCAAATATTTAGATCATTAATTAAATTAATCTGAACAAATAACTTACTTTTAGAAGACACGAACGGTAAGGAGATTTTATTTTGACCTGGACGATTTTTTGTAGATTATTAATTTTTCGTTGGCGCCAAATCGCTCTTTAATACGTGTGATCTGCTCAAGTCACTAGCGGGCACTAAGGTCGTGGTGGGGAGTCTTCGTGAGGATTACATTTGCCATTAGGTACAATTCTATTTCACTGTCAATATTCGCGAACGGTAAGTAGTACGAAGGGTGGGACAATTTTTGAATTGGTATAAAATTAACTGAAACTGTTCTTTATATCATATATTTTATTTCAGTTTATACAATAACTATTATATTTACTAAATAATAAGAAAAAATGTTATTCTTCGAAGGTTTCGTTTAATTTTTCTTATCTTAATGGTTGAAAATTGGGAAAAGGGACACGAATGGTAATGAGGTTTTGGGAACTATGTTTTTTATAAAATGGTTTATAGTTTATAAAACACAATAAATTGACCTGCAATATGTACCCCACTTAATTAACTATGTATATAAAAAAAGTGATCAACATCGATTTAGGTTTAATGTGTTATTCACAGCGAGACATCAAAAATGTACGTTTTCAAATATCCACCCAGTTATTACTCTCCTGTCAAAATAGGCAACTGCAGCGCCAAAAGGCGTAGTTGGAAGACTTGACTAAAAGTAACTATGGTATCTGTAGCTTGCCACATATTTATTTATCTATTAATCTAACCTAATAATTTAAAGGTAGTGAAAGGATTGATTATATACTCTTTGGTATAGCTTTTGGGTTATGGTTATTTTCTTGAGAAGTTGGTTACCCTGGCTGTCGATGTCAAATAATTAATAATTATGTACAAGTTACAATTACAAACATACAAGCAAAAACAACATCAAAAGAAATAACTTATTGTTGAGGATAATATTTATTTTATTTGTGTTATTTCAGTTCTGTTAATATAGTTAAAGTTGGATAAAATATAAAATTTCAAGAATGTTAATTTAAGTCTAATATTACTTGTAATTGATAATTGATAATTTTTTTTATAACAAACAAAAATGGTTGTAAATGCACCAGAAACTCCTATACAAGCCGAAATAATATTTGTTATAGAAGCTACAGCTGCAAATAGTGCCTATATAAGTGAATTAAAAACAAATTATATAGTGCCAACGCTAGAGTAAGTGTTTAGATATTTGACAAAATATCATATAGATCTCAAACAAATTACATATCTATCGCCTTTTTTAAGTGCAGTACCAGTCTTGGGCATGTCACGGACAACGCTTACCGAAGATCGTAAGAAGATATGCCTCGGCTTTGATCTTTAGTATTAACAACTTAGTTTTGTAGTCCACCACATGGCTTGACTATGTACCCGCCTTTTAAAATAGAAACTTCAAAACGTTACTAAGTCTATTGCTGTAACAGAGACCTCCATATACAACGTGTTACTTTATGTACAACATTAAATGAAAATGCATATTCAGTATAGAGGTGGGCTATACAAACCGTATACTGATACGAAATCTCTATATTGGCACAATATCTGAAAACCGCTTACTGGTTCGTTTCAAAACTATGTATTACAAAATCTCATATTTGCGTACTGCCGCAATGCCTGTATCGCTCCGCATAGGTCGGTGGCTAGATTCGCCGTGTGCGACGGCGCGCGAGCGATATAGATATTATACCGGTTCATTCGAAAACTATGTATTACAAAATCTGATATTTGCGTACCGCCGCGATGCCTAAATCGTTTCGCATCGGTCGGTGGCTAGATTCGCCGTGTGCGACAGAGTGCGAGCGATATGGGTATTAGAGACATGGCGGAAAATTAAAGTCTTACTACAATCTTATATTTGTACACTACACTAAATAATAAAATAAAATAAACAATTTCACTAAATCTTAATTAACTTCCCTAGTAATTATTTTTTCAAGTTTTTATATAAATCCCTTGTAATATTTTGATGAAAATGTAAACTAAACAAAATAATATTAAACTGGCGCCCCTTTGTTTAAATTACTACCTATCAACCAATATTTGAGTCAATATCGAAACAACAAAGTACATAAAATTAACATCAACCACTAATTAATTCAGTCAATAGCATTACAACTATGTGTTAAAAATATCATTTCGTACATTTTAATAAAAACAACACTTCAAAAGATTTAACCGCAAACGATTTATTTAATATAATTATTGTCAAAAACAAGTTCAGCATAAAATATTGGATATAAGTTTGACTTTAAGTATATATATTTAGCATATAATTGTTATAATCCTTATTTTTAGACATGTGAATATTAATGTAATAAATCATAAAATTGCTTTGTAAACCGCCATCTACTCCATGCTATGGGTAAAGTCATTTTATCGAACGAAAATTGATTGACTCTCAAGGTGTAACGTAAAGTAGACGCTAGATGGCATAAATACGGCTAGGTTAGAAATAGATCGATCGAATAATCGAGATGATTTTGAATGGACTGGAATATGATAATTTTATTCATTATCGTTTATTTTATTTATTTAATAAATTTGCAATTTTTTTAACTCTTTATTTTAATGGTTAAAAGATATATTAACCATCTTTATTTAAATACTTCCGGCCAAGACAAATACACTAGTAGGAGCGAGCGGTACGGCAATTTCTTCCTAGTTGCGTAACCCAATAGTATATGATTTAGAACCTAATCGTTATAACTTTACGAACTATTTTTATGATATTGTTACGTTACAAAGTTATTTCATTAACTATAATCATAGATGTAAGAATTTAAAGTTTAACTTATGTTGCCTAATAATGATCAATTTCAAATCTGATTGTTTTTATATAGAATTTTCAATTTAGTTTTGGTTCTAACAGATCTGCCAGAATAAATGTAGTGGAAGGAGAAAGTTGCAATTTTTATCCTTTTAAATGAGATTTGTGATGTAAATAAATAATAAAGACACTGCAAATACCTACTATTTTATATTATATATTTTATTCAACTATTTTAATTGAGTATCTAGTGTTGTAAATAAATATCTAGTTCAAAACTTTAAAATAATAAAGTAAAGTAAGTAAAGTAATAAACTATATCTGCATTAGCTCCAAGAAGATAACATAATATAAATTTACTATAGGTAATATATCTACAATACTGATTCGCATCAAATAGGTAAGAGTAACTATAAAATCATCATATCAGATTCCAACAGTGTATCGGAGTAGAAAATATAAACAAGTGTATGCAGAATATATAGATATTGAAATATATAGTTTTGATATCAGGTATTGAAACTCAAAATCTGATTTAGATATGATTTTCAGAAAACGCGAAACGACCCAGGCCTATTCAGTATAACTATTTTAAATAATTACTTTACTGTCATACACAGTTTATGAATATTTATCGAGGTATAATATATCAATACTTTGCCAATAAATAATTTCTGAATAAGCTGTATTAAAAATCACAAAGAAGGGATAAATTAATAGGATCATGGATAATATTAATATGATATATAAGTATTAAAGAAATGAGAAAGAAGAATTTTCTATTTGTACACATTAGAAAGAATTAACAGTCATTTGTAATTTGTAAATTGCGACACACGCTGTCTCGAAAAAAAGGAGTGTGTGTTCTGTTGTATGTGCTGCTCTCATGCAGATTCCATCCACTTAGTCAGTGATATTGTCAGTGTTTAGCCACACGGCTTAGCACCAGTGGTTTTTGTATCTCCACAACAGTGCCACCTACAGGGTCCAAATGTGAATCTAAACCATCTAGGGACCCATTCAACCACACAAAAAATCTTGTTAAAATCAATCGAGCCCTTTTTGAATTTTAGTGAGACTAATAGACAGGAATTGATTTTTATATATAGAGAAGATTAAGTATAATTGTATCATTATTATATTATAAAAATAGTGTATAATTACTCAATTTTTTTAGTTATTTGGATATATTACTTTGTTTGTTATACATATTTTAATATCTCCTTAACATTTTTAGATATTTCCATGGTGGTGCCCTGGAAGAAGGTGCTGGCAGTGGTTCAGTGTATGGTATAGTTGCGTACAAAGCAGCTGATTGTCACCCGGGTCCTCCTGTTTTAACTTTTGGTCCCTTCACATGCCCTCAAAATGTAATTGAAACTGTGGATAAAATACAGTAAGTATTGTATTGAGGGTAATGAGGCGGCAAGTTATTTTTTAAGAAATGACTTTTGCATTTCATGTCTAAAAGTGGATTGACAACTAAGATTTTGATTTTTAATCAAGGATAGATGTAGGTGTCTATGGGCCACAGCATCCACTTACCATTAAGGCCAGTCAAATACATATGGAATTCCGTTTCGGGATTCCGTATGAATCTGTGAAGAACCAAACTACGGTGACAAATGATTATGGTCCACTTAGGTCGGCCACATACATACGGAATTCCGAATGGGTCGGCCACACACATATGGAATACCGTTTTGACCGCAATATTTCGAACACAGCAATTTCATATAAAATCTATGACCTGTCACACATATGGTAGTTTTCCGTTCAAAATTTTGCTGGCAAAAGTGGATTCCGTATGTATGTGGCTGGCCTAAAAGTTGCTACAGCACTGCATCTACAAGTGGCGAGGACTTTAAAGTACATCATATTAGATTGGATTTTACCACTATGTACAGATGTATTCTAAAACTGGGTGATATCTTTTTCTTACAAAATGTATTAAAATTTCAATAATTTTTTTTGTTTAATTTATTTATGTATTTAGTTAGGTGACATAAATTAATTGAATACAAAACTAATAAATACTACAACATTTTGTAATATTCTAAGTTAAGGACCCTTGTGCGCCCCCATGCCAGGAGCCCTTTGGTCATCCTGCCACTCCATTGTTACACCACTGGAAGACTCCATTGTAGTTATATCTAGTGCTAAAATCTAATGAATAATATAAAAATAAATTTTCCATATATTTTGATGAAATGCATAGTTGCTAGTAATTGATTAAATCTGTAATAAATCTGTAATGTATTAATTACAAACTAATTATGATTAATAGAGTAAGACATTACTTTGCGGAAATCCATTATAATAAAGATGTTAAAAATTAATTAGCTAAAATCCGCGTAATAAAATAAAATGTACCTATTTTCAAACTAGGTAGTTTGCCTAGTTTGAAGCTAGTTATTTTGAAACTAGGTAGTTTTACCTAGTTTGAAGCTAGTTATTTTGAAACTAGGTAGTTTTACCTACTTTGAAGCTAGTTATTTTGAATCTAGGTAGTTTTACATAGTTTGAAGCTAGTTATTTTGAAACTCTGTAGTTTTAGCTAGATTGAAACTAGTTATTTTGAAACTAGGTAGTTTACCTAGTTTGAAGCTAGTTATTTTCAAACTAGGTAAGACAAATCTTTTTATTTTATTTAGCACATTTTAGCTAATTAATTTTTATCATCTATAATAGAAACTAATTAATTCATACAAACTTGTAACATGATGAGGGTCTTTGTTATATACTTAATTTTAGATACATAGGTGGCCATGCTGAGAATCGTGCTTGTGTGACTGAGGCCCTGACAACAGCACTAGCGTGCTTTGATGAGTTGGGTCGCACGGATTTACCAATACATATATTATTGTTATGTTGCTCGCCGCCTTATTCTGCATATGCTGGGGGGTTGGTTCCACCAGGTAAGCTATTATCCATCATTTTGTATAGTCCTTTTCGGACATGAGTAACAACCTCAAATAGAATTTGTAATTACCGCCATGCTTGACAGGTGCATTAGCGATTGCACTTCCATAAATTTTGCAAATCTAGCTTTAGTAAGTTATAATTATATTCTGCAATAATTACAACTTTATTCGTTTTGGGGTTGAGGTCATCTTGAATGTTTATGCAATATTTAGCAGCAGCAAGAATATTATGTTCCTTAGTTATGGGCAAACTGAAATGGAATGTATAGTAAAACATTTTGGGAGTTTAATTATTTAAGTTGGTTTATAGTTCATGGGGTTATTATTAGTACAATCATTTGTAGCCATTGAGTTATATGTTATACGTACGTACGTACTAGAGAAGCCATTCCAAACAAAAAGTCCGCACTACTCTATGTCCTCGCGCATGCGCGGGAGATAGTAGAGTCGCGCATGCGCAGTTGATTCAATCGCGTTGCGCCTGCGCGGTCAGTTTTTAATTTAAACTTTAATTTGAAATCCAAAGAGAATATAATCACTATATTGAAATTTTGTATTATTAGCGCCGCTCCACACTGCATGTATATTGAAACCACAGACTAACTAGTACATTGAAACCACACTAAATGACACACTGTACGGATTGCAGTACAGTTCAGTTGAACATAGTGTATGTTCGGAATGCGAAATCTAGTATGTAGTACATACCTAGTCAGGTCATAAATTCTGTCACATGTTTAATATAAAATAATTGAAACAAGTTGTATTAATTATGTAACCATTTATACAGGGTATTTTTGGAACGCTCCCGAAAACTAAGACAGGCGACAGCACCAAGTATACCTTTGATCATGGGTCACAAATAAATTTGATCCTGATGAAAAAAAAATCATATTTTTATAACGTTTTATTAGATTTATTCACGCGCCATCATGTTAGTACAGCTAAATGAAACGATAATTTCATAAAAAAAATCATGAAAATACTGAAACCTAAAACCAGCAGTGGAATAACTGAATTCATATCAGCTGATTAAAGGTCAATGTACGCGCGAACGCAAATTCGCGCGGTCCGCAACTAGCGGGCTATACCACAATACCTAATAATTTACAACACTTGTCTAAATACCTAACTTATCTACTTAACATACTATTTTGCCACTGTACTTGTCTCCACGTAGCCATTTTAATCCGAATTTACAGGTTAAATAACCCAAATAACTGGTTCGATTTCCCGCTAATAACAAAATACATAAATGAAATGTAACCAAGGTTAAAGTCATGCGTTTTTATTCATCGTGTAGGTATGTTTATTATTCTCATGTATTCAGTTATGTATGTATTCAGATTATTTCAGTACTAAGTTATTTAAAAGAATTAGTTATGAAACAGCTTACCGCTCTAAAACCTCCGTGGTCTTATGAGGTGCGGCTCAAATTGTGCTCCATTCATTTCAAGGCAGATTTGGCCTCGGTGTTGCGTCTCCTCATGGAGGCGGGGCATCATCGTGTGATCTTCGACACAGTCCGTACGTAGTTTGTCGAAAACATCCACGATCCTTTTGTAGTTTCGTCAGCACTATCACACTCACGATTAAAAACCCTTTCTTTCACATACCCCACAGAAAGAAGTCTAACGGGGTCAGATCTGGTGCGCGAGGTGGCCAAGC
This sequence comes from Parnassius glacialis, assembly GCA_033319125.1. Classification (NCBI taxonomy): domain Eukaryota; kingdom Metazoa; phylum Arthropoda; class Insecta; order Lepidoptera; family Papilionidae; genus Parnassius; species Parnassius glacialis. Next base: position 20,811,346 of record JAVANC010000014.1, on the reverse strand, counting down.
GTGTGGTCCTAGTCCGCCAAATCCAGCGATCATCAAATAGCTCATTGAGGCGCTCACCATTATACTGGAACCATGTGCGGCGATATTCAGCCAACGATAGGTCGTCTAAAATGTCTGTCAACTGTTCTTTTATAAAGTTTAGGTATCGCTGTCCGTTCAGTCGCTGTGGCAGAAACACTGGTCCCAGTATGCGATCCTTAAATAAACCTGCCCATACGTTAACCGACCATCGGGTTTGGTGCCCGGTTTGTCGAACAGCGTGCGGGTTAACCTCTGAATACACGTGTGTATTTCTTCGGTTCCACAGGCCGTTTCTGGTAAATGTCGACTCATCCGTTCAGATAATGTGCTCAATGGAACCAGGCACACGTTGTTGCTGGTATAATAACCAACGGCAGAAAACTCGTCGGTGGTCGTGATCGCTGGAACTAAAGCTTGCACTTTGTGCAATTTGTATGGGCGCATTCGGTTACGCTTCAACACTTTGTGCACTGCACAGTATGACACACATTTTGATTTGTAATAGAGGATAGATGTAGATGTATATGGGCCGCAGCAACCACTTACCATCAGGTGGACTGTGTGCTCGTTTGTCACCCTTATCCTATAAAAAAAAACATAGATTCTTATGACACTAAAGTTTATTCAAAATGACCTCCGTGATTTTGAATACAGGCCTTCAATCTGCGCGGCCAGTCGTCTATCGCAGCACGAACGAGCTCCATGTCAATATCGGCGGCTGCCTTAATTTAGGTCTTGAGTGACTTCAAATTGGGATGAGGCTTTGAGCACGCCTTTTCCTCTAAGTGTTGCCATATCTTGTAATCTAACGGATTCAAATCTGAACTGGAGGAGGGCCAATCTTCGTGCCAGATGAAGTCGATTTCACGCGCCGCCAGCCAGTCTTGTGTGCTCTTCGCTTCATGAGCTGGCGCCGTATCTTGTTGGAATACCCAGTGCCTGTTATTGAACATGGTATGAGAAACAGGTTCCACAAAGTTCGTCAGGACTGTATTTTGATACACAACTGCATTCGTTTTTACACCTTTCTCACAAAAATGTATCTCTGTTAAGCTCCAATAAGAAACTCTCAACCATACCATGAGCGAGGATGGAAAATGACCTCGTTGGACACGCGGAATACAGTTGCTCGCTTCTTCACTACTGTGTGCGTACACCTTATCATTTTGTTTGTTGTAGCTCTCTTCTACGGTAAAAATTTTTTCGTCCGAAAAAAGAATTTCCCGATATTTTTTCCCGCGTACCGCTTCAACAAAGCGCGGCATCTCTTCAGTCTCAGGTCCATTAGACGAGCATTCAAACGATGTCCTGTTTTTCTTCGATATGCCCGAAGCCCTAAGTCTTCATTTAACACCCTTTTCACCGTGGTTCTACTTAACCCCATCTGAAGGGCCAACAGTTTCTGCTTACGTTTGGGATTTCTTTGAATTCGCGCCTTCACAGCTTTTATCACTGCGGAGTCCTAACAGACCGAGGGCGACCACTTCTTGACCTGTCATCTACACTAGAGTCTTCATTGTATCGTTTGATGGTACGATAAATGAATCTTTTGGTTATATTCAAATTTTTCAGTATGTCAAAAATTTGAATTGGCGCGTAACCGCAACGATGCAACGCAATAACTGCAACACGGTCTTCTTTAAGCGTCCACTCCATATTTAAAAATGAGTAAAATTCTAAAAAGTATACAGTTTTATTTTCATGAACAGTTCGAAATTCGAATTCAATACACTTTTTTGTGGCCAGCATTCTAAAAGAAAAGTTTTTACTGTGTGACAATACTTATGACCTGACTGTGTATATATCGATGCTTGTAGTTAATTTTATTTATACTGTTGTGTAGTGTACACGCACAATACATACAGAGAACCCCTCTAATTCCGCCTATGTCTGTACTAGTGTAGTAAGAGGCGACAGAGAAAATTTAACGAGGAGTTGGGCAACAGCGTCTTCCTGATAACAACTCAAAATAATGAAAAACTTCGTTGCCATCCCGACTGTCATGCGTGGCTTTTATGGCAAATACCAAATGTGGAAAGATTTTTCTTGCTCAAATACCACCAGATATCACGCAGCTTTGACGCATCTCATATTATATTATATAAGATGGTATACTAACATCTATTGGACGCTTTTCTGAACTTATGAACGCCAGTATAAATAAAGTGCAAAATAACGGGACAACAATCGCGTTATTTAACCTGTGGCGGCGCAATCGTCGCGCTACAAGCGAAACACACCGAAGTTTAAATCGCGCTAACAAAGTTCCGAAGTTAAAGCAGTATATATAGAATAGCTCCGAACTACCACACGGAGCGTTGGCCGTTCCCCGGGGCAGAACACCTTGCCCGGCGGGAGATCTCCTCTTTTCCTTCCACCGGCTACAGTGGTGACCAACCGACGTGATATGAACACGCAATCAACAACCTTCGGAAACTACAACTTCAAACCTTCTTCATCATCCTCAAGCACCCCATTCATTCGCTCCCGAGCAGATATTGTCTGCAGTCTTCACATTCTGCAAGCCATCTAGGTTAGTAGTAGGCAAAACAAAGGTTCATCGCAGCACTGGAATAATAATGGTTCCCGTTCCTTCAAGCTACTCTTTGCGCTACAGTGTTCGGCACGGCTCTGAGCCTTACTGCTCGCCTCTGCTTCACGGCACTCTCGCAGATTACTTGCCTTCTTCTCGACTCACCGCAGACTTACAAGGCAATTCCCTGGCACTTGCAAATTCGTCTACATCTCGACTGCACTATCGACCTCCGGTCTGAGCAGGGGGTGATGTGGCGGCACAGTCGTCGCGCCACAAGCGAAACACACCGAAGTCCAAATCGCGCTAACAAAGTTCCGAAGTTAAAGCAGTATATATAGAATAGCTCCGAACTACCACACGGAGCATTGGCCGCTCCCCGGGCAGAACACCTTGCCCGGCGGGAGATCTCCCCTTTTTCTTCCACCGGCCACAAACCTAACTCGCGACTCCCACAGATTGATGATTAAAGATTGATCTTGTGTCAGTGATTTTGACGGCTCCGTGGCGCAGTGGCTTAGCAATGAGTTGCAGTGCTGGGGGCCGAGGGCTCGAATCCAGCACGGAACAAGTATTTATATGGCCTACAAATGATTGTTTTGTGTCTTGATGTTTGGTCTCATGCAATTTATGTTTGTAAAATGCTTTCACAATACTTTCTGTATAAACGCCTAGTCTAGGGGGTAACATAAAAAAAAAAGAAATTAAATGCAGCGTTACCCGTGTTTAGATACCTATTGGCGCTAACCTAACTGGTTGCGTTACTGGTGAATGTGAGCGAACTTTTAAGTTATAGATATGCGAATTGGCACATTCTGAACGTAATCTATATCCAGCAGCGGATAAAGGAAGGGCGTGAAAAAAGAGCCAGTACTCAGACTTACCTTTTTTGTCATTATATAAAAAAGTTGTCACTAATTGCCTACAGTATCACTGTCCTCAAGACTGATATCGCATCTGCAACGCAACCCTAAAATGGCGTCAGGTCATCACGTTGTAATGACGTTCAAAAACGTGAAGTTGTCAGTAAATCCAATCCTATAATTATCAGGATATACGCATAGTTAAAGTTACAGCTTATATATGACCCTTGCTGGGCACAGGCCACCTCTAATATCTGAGAGGGCAAGGAAATATCTGCCGCTCTGCATTATGCGTGTTGGCGAACTTCACATGTCTTCGAAATATTTTTTTTCTTATTTTTTCGACATGCCGGTTTCCTCACGAAGTTTTCCTTCACCGTCGAGCACGTAGTTTTTTTGTAGGATAGGGTGACAAACGAGCACACAGCCCACCTGATGGTAAGTTGTTGCTGTAGCCCATAGACAGCTACATCTATCCTAGTTAGCGAATCAAAATGCAGATGCGTTGTCACCCGTGAGGACTAAGATGGAATGCCTCTTTTCCAGTAAAAAGGGTCTCCGGTTCTCTACACTCCCCATACGAAACACAGCAGTGTTAAGCTGCTATTTTACACTGGTATTCTGTGAGAGCGTGGTCCTTCCTCCGGTCGAGCCGACCCATACGTGCTACAACTATACTACTAATATAGCTGCAGCATGGCTCTACCACGTCTATGACTCTACTACGTATATGGTAAATCATATTTTAAAATTGCAATTAACAATTTCATTAGTGCCGGCGGGAATCGAACCCGGGTTGTTCGCATACTGTGAAATATGCCGCAAGTGCTTAGTTACTAAGCTACCACGGTTGATACGCATAGTTTTAACAAAAAAAAAATGTTGCAAAGGTGCTCCAGCGACCATAGAGCAAGCGGCTCGTTTAGTGGCCGAGCGAGGTGCACAACTTTCTATAGCATCTGCGAAGCGGTTGCCCACTTTGTTGGCACTCTATGAGCATGCAGGCGGCGAACTTCATCAAGCGCAACAGAGGAACTATGCCAAGGTAAGAACTGGTCATGGCGACATGGTTAGTACGATAACAGACTGAGTACTCGGATGTGTCGGTTGGCGCAAGTGCTTAGATCTTCACGTTGTTCCGGTTACACAGACGGCGTTTGAGCTGTTAGTGGTTCAGAACTGAACTATTTATCATCATCATCATCATTATTGCAGCCCTTCACAAGTCCACTGCTGAACATAGGCCTCCCCCAAGGAACGCCACAAAGCACCGTCTTGAGTCACCTGCATATATCGACTTCCTGCGTGTCTTACCAGGTCGTCTCTCCATCTAGTGGGGCGACTCCCTACACTTCGCCTGCCGGTACGAGGCTGCCACTCGAGAACTTTTCTTCCCCATCGGTTGTCGGTTCTTCGAACTACATTGCCGGCCCATTGCCACTTCAGAATACTAATTCTTTGGGCTATGTCGGTTACTCTGGTTATACAGCGGATATCCTTGTTTTTAAGTCTATCACGCAGAGAAACGCCGAGCATTGCACTTTCTATAGCTCGCTGAGCGACTTTGAGCTTCCTCATACGGCCAGCAGTGAAGGACCACGTCTCAGATCCGTAGGTCATCACTGGCACCACGCACTGTTTGAACAATCTAGTTTTGAGGTTCTGAGGTATATCTAACGAGAAGATAGGTCATAATCTCCCGAAGACTGCCCAGCCGAGTTGAATCCGTCGATTGACCTCTCGGTTGAAGTTGGTCTTACCTAGTCGGACTATTTGTCCCAGGTAAACATATTCGTCAACAACTTCGAGCTTAGTGCTCCCAACAACTGCCGGCACAGGTGTGACATGGAAGTTAAACATGATTTTTTTTGTCCATGTTCATCTTAAGACCTAACCGTTGGGAGACACTATTGAGGTCATTGAGCATAGTGCTTAGGTCCTCCAGCGATTCTGCCATAAGGACTATATCGTCGGCAAATCGAAGGTGAGTGATGTACTCGCCATTGATGTTGATACCGTATCCTTTTCAGTCCAGTAGCTTGAAAACTTCTTCCAATGCGGCGATGAAGAGTTTCGGGGATATTACGTCACCTTGTCTTACACCTTTCTGCAGTTGGGTAGTTTTCGTACTCTGGTTCTGTACTCTGATAGCCATCGTAGCCCTACTGTACAAACACTTCAGCACTTTGATATACCGACAGTCCACTTGGCACCGCTGGAGGGACTGCAGCGCCGCCCAAATTTTGACGGAATCAAAGGCTTTCTCATAGTCCACATACGCAAGACAAAGTGCCAGATTGTACTCTTCGGTCTTCTGTACAATTTGCCGAAGGGTATGTATGTAGTTTATGGTGCTAAAGCCTTTTTGGAAACCAGCTTGTTTGGGAGGCTGGAAGTCGTCGAGTCTGCGTGCGAGACGATTCGTAATGACTATCGAAAACAGCACGTAGACGCGGCACAGAAGGGAAAAGGGTCTGTAGTTCTTCAAGGGTCATCGTTGGAGTCACACTTGCGTGTGGCTTCAGCGATGACGTGTACAGCTGCCCATAGAACCTCTCAATCTCACTCAAAATCTCAGGTGTCTCGGAAACGATGATGCCACATTCGGTCTTCAGCTTTGACAGTTGGCACTTTCTGGCAGACAGATCTCTGGCAAAGACTTTGGAGCCCTGGTTCCGCTCGATCGCTTCTTCAATACGAGCAGTATTAAAGTTGTGTAAGTCCCGCCGCATGCGTTAGGAGATTTGTCTGTTCGGTTGCATGTATGCTATCAAATCTACTGAAGACTGCAAGAGTGTGATCGGAGAGTTTTTGTGTTCTTCTGTGGCGAGTCTTGCAAAACTTAGCTCCGACCGCATGGACTGTTTCCACGAGCTTGTCATTTATATCGTCCACTACATTGCAATCTTCTAGGCACTGAAAACGATTTTGTTATTTAACTAGGTACTTACTAATTTATATTTGTTTATTGTCTTTTTAATGTTTTAGAACTAGCTGTTCCCCCGAGACTTCGCCCGCGTGGCATTTTTTTTTGTGCGGAACCCTAAAATAAAAGGACCCTGAATTACTCCTTGTAACATCAGCTATTTGTCAGTGAAAGTCCCATCCAAATCGGTTCACAGGTATTTGCGTGATGCGTGTTCAGACAGACATCGTGTTAGAGTTTTATTATAGTATAGATTTTAGAGGTATGAAGGAATCGGTTATCTTATTCATGTATATGAATATTTCCAATCATTATTACCTTTGCTGCACAGTTCAATGCTTTACGTAGGCTTACCCCAACGCTTGCCACAAAGTATGATCCAAAAATATGCACATCTATGGAGTGTGGACTACATGCACTTCAGGTTGTCGTTCTGTCTAGTGGCTGATTGGTTATGGTAGCTCTACAGTGCGATTGGCGATATATGGTTGCCACATCAAAATATTGTTTTCTAACATGCTATTCTTATTTCAAACACTCAATATTTTACTACAGTTCGGCCGTTCAGAGAATGCGTTCCTGACACCTATCAGTTAGTCACGACTATTGATGGGCACAACATAACACTGAGTTCGTTACCGTTTCTCCAAAATGAACTGCCGCGTTATTTTTAAGATTATTTTCGTTTTAAATAGGCGGAATCATTTAAAACTTATATTTTAGTAATTTAAGTGAAAACCAAAAAAGGTAATATTAATATAATAAAATTGTTTTATTTATTCTTTGTTACAAAGTTACAATCTGTATTTCTTGCAATAAAGTACATTGAATTGAATGTGCGTACAGAATATTAATCAGACTCCGATTCGCTTGAGGAGGTGGTGTCTTCATCATCGTCTTCGCCTACATGTATAATTATATTATTACTAGCTAACCAGGCAGACGTTGTTCTGCCCTTTCCGAACGACCTTTTGCTTTCCCAAAAAAACTCCTGAAATTAGCAATAAAAAATAGACGGTCACTTATCGCGATAAAAACTATCCTATATCTCAAGTTGGACCAAACTGCACACAGTTTGTAAATTTTTTTTGTAATCGGTTCTATCTGTTGAATACTTACAGCAACACGTGGTGGTTATACTACTAAATTGTAGCTTATATTAGACGTTTGTATTTTTAACATAGCGCCATCTATTAAATATTTACTCAATCCAGTCACAGATATCGTCATCTGACAGAATCGTTTGGAGCTAACAGATAATTGTGACTGTCAAATAATAGACAAATAATTTTCAATAAAATAATATTGCATTGCAACTATAAATTAAGATGTAAGCTATCCTTCCTATCTTTTAAGTTGGACCAAACTGCACATTGACCAAAAATTTCATTGAAATCAGTTCAGTAGTTTAGGAGTCCATCGCGGACAAACAACGTGACACGTACTTTTTATATATAAAGATTAATAACAGAATCAATCCTGATATCTCGGTCAAAATGTTCCACAGTCAGGTTTTTAGTCTTCTCAACAACCTTTGCCCAGTCATCTCTTGTGACTTCCCCGCAGGCTTCTTTTAATAGGGTCATTATCTTTTTCTTGCTGAATGGCGGGGAAGTATTGTGGCGGGCGGCGTAACCTTTTATTTGAGCCCAGATTAGCTCAATCGCGTTATATTGGCAATGATACGGTGGAATTCTTAGAACGCGATGACCGTATTCCAGAGCCAGTTCATCGATTTCGTATCGCACATTTGCCGCTTTATTTTCTTTAACTAATTTAATTAGCTCTGGTTTTAGCATTTGCATATTTGCGTCAATACTTTTTGCTTGTAACCAAGCCACCATTTCTTCTTTTTTATTAGCTTGGGTAGGTGGTTTCTGTTTTTGACCCGAGTGATAGGAGGCATTATCCATGAATATTACAGAAGGCTCTGGTAGGCTGGGCAAAAGCACGTTCTGGAACCACTCTTTGAATGTAGTGGCATTCATTTCCTCGTGGTAGTCATTTGTGGTTTTTGATTGAAATGCCAGTAACGCGTTCTTCACAAAGCCGTATTTTTCAGAACCTGCGTGGCATATTATCAGACTGGCCCCCTTACCCATTGGTACTTTCGACGTCGACGCTTGTGTATCATCCGTCCAAGAACGGGAAACCGTGTGATTGGCGTTTAGCCATGTTTCGTCAATGAACACGACATTACCCAGTTATCAATATTTTTTGCTTCTGTCAAAAAACTTATCCGTTTTAAAATTATGTCGTATCGTTCTAATAAAATTTTTCTTTTGTCTGTTTTTTTTATACGAAAAACCAATATCTTTTAAGATTTTGGTTAAAGCAGTTTTACCCCCGCTAAACAGTCCAGCTTCTCTTAACGATGCCAAAAGCTTCTTCCTGTTGAGATATTCATTTCTGGAATAGTAACCATATATATGATTTCTGATTGCATCGGCGTCAAAGGTGTCAATATCTGTCACGGGTTTAGTTCTACGTTTCTTCTTCGGAGTACGTAAAATATTATCTTCCGTGCCAGTAGAGCCGAACTTTTCTTTATTAATATTTGTTATCGTTCGTTTGCTAACTCCAAGCGCCTGAGAGACGCGTTCTTGCACTTGTTCGACAGGTAACAGGGGTCCGCCATTTTGCCGCTCCCGCTCAAAGTAATCTTGTAGCTTGATGATTAACTCACGGGCTCCACTTTTCAATGTTTGTCCACGTTTAGGCATTATTATGCACCAAAAGTAAAAAGAACGCAATACAAAACACAATCGAAGTCCGATTTAGCGCCGATGTCAGTTTGAAAAGCAGAAACAGTCCGTTAAACGAAAGCCGGGTAATCAAATAAAAACAGATCGAAAACACTTGAAGAACGTGGTCTATGCGCACGAAACGACAACAGACGACTGTTTTAGCGTCACAAAATGGCGGCCCATAACGCCATTTGGGGTTACCATTTTCAACCTAAATATAAAAATGCTACTTTCTGTCGCGCGTTCGGATTGGTCGTAGTTTTATTTTTATATTTAATAAAAGTTATCTTATAGTCCATTATTTTCAAATTCTTAAAAAGAAAAACAAAACGTATTATTTTATAAAGTATAACTGTATAAGAACAGATTACGATACTGTTATTGCCTGTTATTGTTAGCACAGCACTACAAATATAAAGCGCTGACATAACCTTGTAATAGCGCAGTATAGATTTAGAAAAATATTGTTTACCAAGTTATTTGACACTCAGTTTGGCACAAAATTATAACATTCATTGATTATTGATTTAATAATGTTGTTTTAATGCTCATCAATTGTTAAAACGGTAAACAACCAGCAAAAATATTTTTATCGTAACTGCAACGCCGTTACAAAGTTACGTCGTCAGTTCAATCGCGACGTGTCAGGAACGCATTCTCTGAACGGCCGAATTATATGTGGTCGATTTGTTGCTCAATGCGATCAAGCTTTGATCTACATTAGAAAATAGAAACAGAAATAATTATCTCAGCGACGAAATTTATGTAGATAAACTTGGAAAGTTAAACATTATCTAAACACAAAATTTCATTTAAATCGTTGAAACCGTTTCCGTGAAATCAATTGCATATATACATATATACAAAAATTACTCTCATTTTTTAAGAGTGAGTCCCATTGGAGCTGTAACTAATATTGTAAGAATTTCTTATTTTAATTACAAGTATTATTAAAAATATTATCCTAGAATTCAACCATTTTCTCAGGATCCGCGCCATCTAGTGTTACTGCGTGGATACAGTTTGAAGGAAAGACCGCCCAGTCCAGCCCCGCCACCTGCCCCGGACATTCAACCAGACATGTACGGGTGAGTTGTCTTATCGGAACGTGTAGAATTAGAAATTGTTAAGAGTGTTAAATAATAGCTATTTCTCTATGGAAGCAATTAAAAATCCGTTTGTCAGATATAATTTTCCGTGCATAGATATAGTTTATAGCAGTGGCGAAGCTAGGGCTCCAAACTAGGGCAAGCCATGGTTTTGTTGTTTTTAGCAGTTTTATAAAAATACACCAATCTTGATCTATCTCCACTCTTCAGTTTCATATTCAGTGCTGTTGAGGACGTGTTTAACAAAACACACAGATAGATTGTATGACTATATGCATACCTTCGGTGGCTTTGAAAAAATGCGTTTGGGTTTGCTTGAGTGAAAGAAAAAGATATTTACCTATAATACAATACATGAACAAAAGAAAAGCATGAACAAAGTACAAACAATGTATAAAATAAAATAAAAAAACAAATTATTTATATTCTAAATCTCTTTCGTAAAGAAATATTTGATTACGTCCGCGTAAAATGTTGTTGAACGTTTTAATTGTACCAATAACTGTTTATGTGGATATGAGCTGTTTTTTTCTCAACAAAGTTTAAAGATTTTACCTTTTCCTCGCCGATTAGCACTTTAACACACTTGAATTCATCACAAGGAACACTATTATCCTCCATATTCACTAAAAATCTTTAAAAAAGAATTAAAGTAAACATACAGATTAAACATTGAAATGGGAAGTGATGTTGCAAACCTATCGCCCGGGCGCCTCCGCCAAAGAGTATAATAAGTATATACAGGAAGGCCCCGCGTTCGACTAACTTCACTTCAAAAGTCGGGCTTTTGGCTCCATACTAATTGCTATATAAACAATCGTAGTTATATTTCATTATACAACATTTTGCCACAGGTTAGAAAGGGAGCGGTCGACTTTTCGAAAGCCCGGTAAAAAGCCCACGCGTGCGAGGAGACGACTAGTCGTGCAACTCAACTCCTTTTTTATGACAGCAGTATTGCGCAGTTTTGCCGACGACAGAGGAGCGCGCGGGAAATTTGATATAGTTTGAAACAGTTAAAGAGTTATTTTATTAGTTGATGTTATTGATTGAGCAGTTTGATAGAGCAAGCCTGTCTTCTCGGCTTCTATGGAGGCTTCGCTACCGGTTTATAAGCTGGATAGTGTCAGATTTTTAAGTGTGCCGTGTATACAGTCAGCAGTGTGGTGCCCTGGCGTTCTCGCTTGCCTACATAGTTTATATGCCGAATAGTGTGAATTCTATAAGTGCAGTTGTGGTGTTCAGGCAGCAGCGCGGCGGGCCGGGCGTGGCGGGCGCGGCGGGCGGGCCGCGGGCCGTAGCGGGCGCGTACCCGCGCGCGGCGGGCGTGCGCGCGGGCTGGCTGGCGCCGCTGGCGCAGCGGCAGCCGGTCTACGCCAACAACTCCGCGCTGCTCACGCAGCTCGCGCAGCCCTCCTACCCGCCGCCGCCGCCCGCGCACGCTGCACAGGTTACTCCTCATACATTACCTAAAAACCTGGCTTCGTCTGAATTGGGATATGGTAATAAAAGAACCACTTATGTATTAAATTTTTCTTAAATCTAATAAAATATAACACATACCACTTCTGGCATTGCTCGCTATGTGATCGTAAAGTTTCATCTCAATCGGTTCAGCCATTCCGAAGATTAACCGGAACAGATAAACAAACATTTTTTTAAATGATTATCTATTTTTTTTATAGAATATGGGTGACAAGCGAGCACGCAGTCCAACTGAGCCCATAGACATCTACATCTATCCTCTGTGTGAGGACTAAGATGGATTACCTCTATTCCAGTAAAAAGGGCCTCCAGTTCTCTACACTCACCAAACGAAACACAGCAACATTAAACTGTTATTTTACGCTGGTATTCAGTGAAAGTGTGGTTCTTCCCGGTCAAGCCGACACATTCTTACTACAACTATACTGTTAATACGAGAGGTGATCCAAAAGTAATGATAATGAAAATAAAACACGGTAATTAAAGTTAAAATAATAATTTATTTTTCTACATAGTCTTCTAACAAATCAATACATTTAGTCCATCTTTTTCCTAAACCCAGGATTCCCTTTGAAAAAAATTCTTTGATTGACCCTCCCAAAATGCTTCAACAGCGGCCATTACTTCGCTATCGTCTTCGAATTTCTTGCCTCGGAGGCGTTCCTTGAGCCGAGGAAAGAGGTAGAAATCACTAGGAACTAGATCTGGCGAATAGGGAGGGTGTTCGAGCAGTTCGAATCCCGTTTCTTGAATGGCAGCCATCGCAACTGCGGCTTTGTGAGCCGGTGCGTTGTCTTGGTGAAACAGCACTCCAGCTCGCAGTTTGCTGCGTCTTTTTTCCTTAATGGCCTCCCGTAATCTTCTTATTTGGTCTGCGTAGTAAGAACACGTAATAGTGGCCCCCTTTTCCAAATATTCCACCATAATTATGCCTTGAGCGTCCCAAAAAACAGATGCCATAACCTTTCCCGCCGAACTTGAAACTTTGAATTTCTTTGGCGTCGGGGAGGAGGCTCGCTTCCAAGTCATCGATTGTTGTTTCGTTTCAGGATCAAAATGGTGGATCCAGGTCTCGTCCATAGTCACAAAACGGAACAAAAAATTTTCTTGATCTGCTTGGAACTTTTCGAGTTTGACCCTCGAAATGTCAAGTCGATTTTTCTTTTGCTCGTCGGTTAACATTCTGGGTACCCAACGCACAGAGACCTTTTTCATATGCAACTCGTTCGCAAGTATTCTTTGAACGTTGCCATATGAGATCCCTGTGACCTCAGCTACATGCCTGATGGTCACTCTTCGATCTGCCAACACAACATCTTCGACTTTTTTCACGTTGTCTTCAGTGAGGGACGTGGATGGGCGTCCTTCGCGATGTTTATCTTCAGTGGATGTTCTGCCCAGTTTAAACTCCTTGGCCCAGCGTGCAACTGTAGAATATAGAGGAGCAGAGTCCCCCAATGTTTCCACTAAGTCACTCAAGTGCACACAAGTGCCACAAATACACACAAGTGTATGTCTTTTGAAGACATTTTTTTCAAACAGAGGTACTTGATGACAGCTCTAATTTCGTTTTTCTCCATGTTGATGTTCTCTCTTTGACAGTTCGTATTCAAATGAATGTATCTCCCGGAAATCGTGATCTATTTATATGATTTTTTTAGGCTGACGTAGTGAGTATATAAGCAAGCAAAAAATATTTTTTTTGGATTTTTATGCGGACCTGAAGTAACCGATTATCATTACTTTTGGATCACCCCTCTTATAACTGTAGTATGGCTCTACCACGTAAATAAATATCTATGTCTCAATAACATTCAAATATTACAAGCAGACACTTCAATTTTATTTATATATGTATGTATAGATTATTAGTTCATATGTAACGTTCATGTCACACCGAAATTGTTAATGAGTATATTTCCCTGTGATATATTATCCGGCTAAGTAAGTCCAATTTTGACCAAGAGGTCCATCAACGAAATCGACTCGACATAACGGCACCGTTCAAGAAATTACGCCACATCTCGTCACATATACCTCAAAACTTGAAAACGAAATTGTACAATCAGCGCATGTTGCCAGTAGTAACATGAATTTAAAACGTAATCCTTCTTTACTGGCTGTATAAGGAAGCTCGAGATTGCCCAGCAAGTGTCAAATTTCTCTGCGTAATAATCTTAAAAATAAGATTATCCGCAATAGAACCAGAGTAACCAACATAGCACATTGGATCAGTAAGCTGAAGTGGCAATGGACTGGCCATATAAGCTCGAAGAATTGATAACCGATGGGGAAAAAAGATTCTCGAGTAGCAGCCCCATACCGGTATATGAAGAATAGGGCGGCCCCCCACTATAGTGACGATCTGGTAAGGTTAGCGGGAGATCGATGTATGCAGGACCGTGTTTTGTGGTATTCCTTATGGGAGACCTATGTCCAACAGTGAACTTGTAAATAAAAAACCATAACGTTAAGAAGTATTTCAATGAGGGATAGATGATGAGAGGGATATCCACGTCATTTTCTGACGAATTTGAATTGACGAATTAAATTTGAATCGTATAGTGACACTGTGTAACAAATAATTTCACCTCAATCCCCCCCATCTGGCGAGCAGAAAATATTATTGTTAATAGATTGTATGACATATCAGCAATTTCATACCTTCGGTGGCTTTGACAAAAGCCGTTTGGGTTTGCTTTAGCGAAAGAAAAAGATATTTACATACAATACAATACATGAACAAAGTACAAACTATATACAAAATTAAAAAAAAAACCAAATAATTTATATTCTATATCGAATCGTCTCTCTTTCTTAAGCAAAGATTTGATTACGCCTGCGTAAAATGTTGATGAAAGTTTTAATTGTACCAATTACTATTTATGCGGATATGTGCTGTTTTTTCTGAACAAAGTTTAAAGATTTTACCTTTCCCTCGCCGATTAGCACTTTAACACACTTCAATTCATCACAAGGACTACTATTATCCTCGATTTTCACTAAAAATATTTAAAAAAGCATTAAAGTAAACACACAGAGTAAACACTGAAATGTGAAGTGAAGTTGCAAACGTATCGCTCGCATGCCCCCGCGCTTGACTAACTTCATACCTACAGCCAGGCTTACGGCTCCATACTAATTGCTATAGAAACAATCGTAGTTATATTTCATTATAGAACATTTTGCCACAGGTTAGAAAGGGAGCGGTCGTCTTCTCGAAAGCCCGATAAAAAGTCCACGCGTGCAAGAAAGACGACTAATCGCTCAACTCAACTCCTTTTTTATGACAGCACTATTGCGCAGTTTTGCCGCAACGATCAATGAACTGTGTAGAATAGAGCGCGCGGGAAATTTGAAATAGTTTGAAACAGTATACGAGTTATTTTATTAGTTGATATTATTGATTGAGTAGTTTGATAGGGCAAGCCTGGCTTCTCGGATACTATGGAAGCTTCGCTACCGATTACGTTCAAACCGAAAACTCTCATTACGTTCACAATTACAGTACGCCGTTTCAATTTGGAATTCCTTCTACAAGAAATATAATTAAAAATTTTAAATGGTACAAAACATGTTTTTACGGAATATCTATTCTTATCTTATGAGTTATCATTCTAGAATTTCATAAATGCAATTATCAAAATGGTATATGGCCTGCTTGGGTTGTGCAATAAATATTGCATTATACGTCGGCGTGTGGTGCAGGCGTTTGCTGGAGCGTGAACATCCTTCCCTCTCTTAGATAATTGTAACTCACACTTCCCAGAATGTGACATGCTCTGTCATGTACAAAGTTCAAAAGTATGACAACAATGTTGCTGACCATTGCTGAGTGACTATGATTCATTGAGGTTTTCTGTCAAGAAATTCTCAGGAGCAGTCCGGAGTAAGGAAGTTGCCGTTGTTTCACCCCCATGCCTCGGAAAGCAAACAAAGCCGTTGGTCCTGCGACTGGTCTCCCTCTGATCATATGGATTACCCTCCCATCAGACTATGAGAGTGAGGGAACATAGAGTATACCTGCGCTTGCGCATACACTTGGGCACTATAATCCTCTCCAGTGCAGATGGCTAGACTCCGTCGAGAATGGTCGTCGTGACCGAAATTCGGTCTGGAGGACAATTATTATATACTAGGAGTATTATTTAATGAGTAACTATTTTTTGTCCCAATAACATGAAATAAAAAATATCCAGGCGAGTATGCAGCGCATGCCAGGCATGGTGGCGGGCCCGTCGGGTGCTGGTGCTGCGCCGCTGCAGCGCACGTACATCTGGAGCGGCGTGCTCGAGTGGATGGAGAAGGGCAAGGCGCCCGGCGACCAGCAGAAGGTCACCAAGCATCTGCCGTGTCAGGTGAGTAGAGCCGTGCCGCAGCTGTATACTTGTAGCTGCAGCGCATGTACATCTGGGGCGGTGTGCTCGAGTGGATGGAGAAGGGCAAGGCGCCCGGCGACCAGCAGAAGGTCACCAAGAATCTGCCGTGTCAGGTGAGTAGAGCCGTGACGCAGCTGTATACTTGTAGCTGCAGCGCACGTACATCTGGAGCGGTTTGCACGAGTGGATGGAGAAGGGCAAGGCGCCCGGAGACCAGCAGAAGGTCACCAAGCATCTGCCGTGTCAGGTGAGTAGAGCCGTGCCGCAGCTGTATACTTGTAGCTGCAGCGCATGTACATCTGGAGCGGCGTGCTCGAGTGGATGGAGAAGGGCAAGGCGCCCGGCGACCAGCAGAAGGTCACCAAGCATCTGCCGTGTCAGGTGAGTAGAGCCGTGCCGCAGCTGTATACTTGTAGCTGCAGCGCATGTACATCTGGGGCGGTGTGCTCGAGTGGATGGAGAAGGGCAAGGCGCCCGGCGACCAGCAGAAGGTCACCAAGAATCTGCCGTGTCAGGTGAGTAGAGCCGTGCCGCAGCTGTAAACTTGTAGCTGCAGCGCACGTACATCTGGAGCGGTTTGCACGAGTGGATGGAGAAGGGCAAGGCGCCCGGAGACCAGCAGAAGGTCACCAAGCATCTGCCGTGTCAGGTGAGTAGAGCCGTGCCGCAGCTGTATACTTGTAGCTGCAGCGCATGTACATCTGGAGCGGCGTGCTCGAGTGGATGGAGAAGGGCAAGGCGCCCGGCGACCAGCAGAAGGTCACCAAGCATCTGCCGTGTCAGGTGAGTAGAGCCGTGACGCAGCTGTATACTAGTAGCTGCAGCGCACGTACATCTGGAGCGGCGTGCTCGAGTGGATGCAGAAGGGCAAGGCGCCCGGCGACCAGCAGAAGGTCACCAAGCATCTGCCGTGTCAGGTGAGTAGAGCCGTGCCGCAGCTGTATACTTGTAGCTGCAGCGCATGTACATCTGGGGCGGTGTGCTCGAGTGGATGGAGAAGGGCAAGGCGCCCGGCGACCAGCAGAAGGTCACCAAGAATCTGCCGTGTCAGGTGAGTAGAGCCGTGCCGCAGCTGTATACTTGTAGCTGCAGCGCACGTACATCTGGAGCGGTTTGCTCGAGTGGATGGAGAAGGGCAAGGCGCCCGGAGACCAGCAGAAGGTCACCAAGCATCTGCCGTGTCATGTGAGTAGAGCCGTGCCGCAGCTGTATACTTGTAGCTGCAGCGCATGTACATCTGGAGCGGCGTGCTCGAGTGGATGGAGAAGGGCAAGGCGCCCGGCGACCAGCAGAAGGTCACCAAGCATCTGCCGTGTCAGGTGAGTAGAGCCGTGACGCAGCTGTATACTTGTAGCTGCAGCGCACGTACATCTGGAGCGGCGTGCTCGAGTGGATGCAGAAGGGCAAGGCGCCCGGCGACCAGCAGAAGGTCACCAAGCATCTGCCGTGTCAGGTGAGTAGAGCCGTGCCGCAGCTGTATACTTGTAGCTGCAGTACACCTACATCTGGAGCAGCGTGCTCGAGTGGATGGAGAAGGGCAAGGCGCCCGGCGACCAGCAGAAGGTCACCAAGCATCTGCCGTGTCAGGTGAGTAGAGCCGTGACGCAGCTGTATACTTGTAGCTGCAGCGCACGTACATCTGGAGCGGCGTGCTCGAGTGGATGCAGAAGGGCAAGGCGCCCGGCGACCAGCAGAAGGTCACCAAGCATCTGCCGTGTCAGGTGAGTAGAGCCGTGCCGCAGCTGTATACTTGTAGCTGCAGTACACCTACATCTGGAGCAGCGTGCTCGAGTGGATGGAGAAGGATAAGGCGCCCGGCGACCAGCAGAAGGTCGCCAAGCATCTGCTGTGTCAGGTGAGTAGAGCCGTGCCGCAGCTGTATACTTGTAGCTGCAGTACACCTACATCTGGAGCGGCGTGCTCGAGTGGGTGGAGAAGGATAAGGCGCCCGGCGACCAGCGGAAGGTCACCAAGCATCTGCCGTGTCAGGTGAGTAGAGCCGTGCCGCAGCTGTATACTTGTAGCTGCAGTACACCTACATCTGGAGCGGCGTGCTCGAGTGGGTGGAGAAGGATAAGGCGCCCGGCGACCAGCAGAAGGTCACCAAGCATATGCCGTGTCAGGTGAGTAGAGCCGTGCCGCAGCTGTATACTTCTAGCTGCAGCGCACGTACATCTGGCGCGGCGTGCTCGAGTGGATGGAGAAGGACAAAGCGCCCGGCGACCAGCAGAAGGTCACCAAGCATCTACCGTGTCAGGTGATTAGAAGACTACTACAATGATAATGATGATGACGATGATGAAAACTTTGACAATTACGATGATAATGACCGTGACGATGACGATGATGATGCCAATGACGATGACGTTAACAATGCTGATGACATGGATAATGACGATGTGATGACGTTGACAATGACGACGACATAGACAAAGATAATGATGATGACAATGACGATAATGATCACGATTACAATGACGATGACGGTGACGATTACTATGACGGTGACGATGACGATGATGATGACGGTGACAATAACGTTGACAATTTCGATGGCGATGACGTTGACAATGACGTTGACAATGACCACGATATGTCATTGATAGGAAATGCCAGAAAAGTAATATGTCTTCCGGTAGATGGCGGTATATCCATCTCATTTATTTCAGACATAAAATACCCAGACCCGCGCCGAACAGCAGCGTCTAAGCTGCGAGAAGTTTGATACTGCAATTGTCACTACTTGCCAAACATGACGATTAAGGGCAATCCTCCCTACAACGTTAGGGGTCTATCCAGCTGCTGTTTTATGCTGATATATTATGAGCAGCGGATCAGTAAGCTGAAGTGGCTGAAGTGTCCGAAGAATCGACAACAAAAGGAAGAAAGGTTCTTGATTGGTAGCCTCGTACTGGCGAGCTCAGTGTTGGGCGAACCCCCACTGAATGAAGTGACGGCCTGCTGAAACATGCAAGTTTTCTCATAATGTTTTCTGACACCACTTTTATTTGTACCTGCAAACAACTTTAAGGAATACTGTTGTGTCACTTCTGGGCGATACTACTAGGACGGAATGTACCCTACTTTGTGGTAATCTATGGGAGAGGCCTATGTTCAACAGTGAACTTGTGATGGTCTGTAGATATAATGATACTCGTAGTGATGCTGTGATCATTTGCTTCTGCATCGTAGCTCCATCTTTATAACTATTAATAATACCAAATAATTTAGAAATTTTCTCTGTTATAGCTATAATTTTATCCCATCATATTCTTCTTTTTCTTGATCACCAGGTCCATTAGCTTTTTTATAGAATAAGAGTGTCAAACGAGCACACAGCCCACCTGACGGGAAATGGATAGTGTAGCCTGTACATCTACATTTATCCCCGAGTAAGAATCAAAATACAGATGCATTGTAACGCCTGAGGACTTAGATGGAAAGTCTCGTTTCTAGTAAAAAGGGTTTCCGGTTCTCTACACTTACCATATGAAACAGCAGCATTGAGCTGCTATTTTACGTTGATACTCTGTGAGAGGGTGGTCCTACCTCGTTTGAGCCAACCCATTCGTGCTACAACATAATATAGCTGCAGCAATTGCTCTACCACATATAAATTATATACAGTGGCTTTTTCTGTCATAGGAAATATTTGCCTTAATCTTTGTAGCCAAATTGACGATCGCAGTACCAGACGTTACATCTTGATATTTTACCTTTGGCGTAAAACTAGATGATCTGGAGCATATGGCAGATGATATTATGCTATTTTTTAGACAATATTCTTAAATATTAATCCAATTTTAACTACTTTCAGGTGTCAGCCAATTCCAAAGACATAGAGCCCGAGTTAAAGGTTGACACGTGGCCGAACAAGTTGCTGATGCAGCTGATGCCGAAGCAGCTTATCAGCAACATCGGAGGCCAGTATCTTAAGGACAGCAAGTCGGTGTTATTCCACTTGCAGCCTAACGAGGCGCTTGATGCTCTTACCAAGGTCATGGTCAACGGCTTTGTGAGTATTAGTAATATCATCTTTTACACGATTACAGTTCTTTAGGTTTAGAAAGAGTTACAAATGAATCAGTAGTCTTTCTGACAGACGTATGTGGAGTATGTGGCCTGGGCAGTCTATGGACCCCTCCTAATTAACTTCAAGCAAAGCCTATACATGCAATGCCACTCCAGAGGACTAAGATGGAAGTGACCACTAGATGAAATGACGAAATATGCAGGTAGTCGATGGATGCAGGTGGCTCAGGACCATGGTTTCCAGCAAACCGTGTGAGGCCTGTGTTCAGCCATGGCACAAGTTTAGCAAAAGCACAAATTAACTTTAATCATTAATGTCTTATTGAATTACTGCAGGTATTTTTGGTCCCTATATCTATAAAATATTGGTACAACCGACTTCAATATAAATTATTAAGAATTACTCAAAAACTACTAGACAGACCTTGATCAAATGTATATGGGACTACATGAGAAGCACCAGCTTTCAAATAAAAGAAGAATCATCACACAAAAAAAATACAGTCGAATTGAATACCTCCTCCCTTTTGAAGTTGGTAGAAAACTATAAAAATGTATGAAATAAACATTAATTCATTCACTTATACTAGAATTATTTTGGCCGTGCAGTTTGGGTCATAAATCATCGCAATATTTAGCTCTCTCTACCACTCACGGGCTTTAGGGACGAGCATAGTGATGCGCATTATTGTTGTCGATAAGCGTTATCGATAGTGTATTTAGTTTTGTCATTATGTGGGTTAGAGATAAAAATGAAAAAAAATTAGAAAAAACAACGTATTTATTAAAATTAGAATAATAATGATTTAAAATAAATTATTAATTAGGTATCTATGTATTAAAAAAACTATAAGTACAAATGTTTGGAATGTATCAAGTTATATTAAAAATAAATATAAAGATACTAATATCTAAAATTACATCTAAAACTATTGACATTAAATTCTACATCAGAATCATTAGAGTCATCGTCATCCCCATGAAAATCCCATCTTCTGCAAGATGAGATTTCTTCAAGTCTTCCTCTTGGAGTTTTTCTGCTTGCTTCACACAATCTTTCCAGTTTTTTTTTGCGAAAAGTTTTGTTGTTATCAATTATGGTGTTGGCGCCCGCGCAACATGCTCACCGCCCTAGCCGGGCTGAGGTCGAGCTATGATTTATGACCCCAACTGCATGGACAAAATAATTTTACTATAGTTCATGCATGTTGAGATATGTTACTCTCGATAATTTTTATAGTTTTTGTTTTTAGTGGACTAAGATAAGAGAATGTCTCACTATTTATTACGATTTACTGATTACAATATTCTGTGACTGCGTGTTTCTCTCCTTATCGAGTTAAACCATTCGTGCTACAACCATAATATAGCTGTATCATGGTTCTATCACGTTGCTTTTTCTTAAAGAGTGTACAAGTTTTTTCTACTTACACAAAATTATAGTGTCTGTGAAATTTATTATTAAAATAAAATGCTTGTTTCCAGGCCGGATGCGTTCATTTCTCTCCTATGTCATCGCCCCCGCAGTGCGACATCAAAGTGCTGATACTTCTGTACACTCCAGATAAGAAAGCCTATCTCGGTTTCATACCTAACAACCAGGCGACCTTCGTTGACAGACTTCGAAAAGTAAGTTATATTATTTATAGATTTTTTCAAAACTTATTAATACTTGTCTATGTCAGGTATAACAAACATATAGGTATAATAGGTATAATAAAAATAAATAAATATCGTATCGTAGTAGTCAAAAGAAGAATCCAGTAAAGGGGTGTTATGGAATTATGAGGCCGAAATTGCAGTTTTTTTTTATAGGATAGGGTGACAAACATTTTCTTGACAGACATCTTTCTTATTTCTTTTCTTTAACAGCCAGTATAAGTTCATTGCTGGAGCACACATGCACATCCATTACAACCTATACAAGTCCACTGCTGAACATAGGCCTTCCCCATAGATTGCCTCATAGGGGGGATTTTGCCATAGTTGCCACACTTGTCATGGAGGTTGGCAACCATGATGTTAGTTACAAATGATTTTAGATGCATACTGCATCACTAGAAATGTACGCAGCGCTCTGTCTTTCTTCCTTTGATAGTCTGAGGAGCGTACAAATTATATCCATGTTATACAAATATTGGAATTGGTAACCTGAACACTTAGTTGGGAATATTTTATATTAAATTACCGTGTTTTATTGCACGAATATTAAGCCCAGGCCATTTTTGCAGGTGATCCAGCAACAGAAAATCACACAGATAATTAATAAACAGATGCCCGCAGCAGTGAGTGCTGCTGGTGCGATGGGCGGGAATATGAGCACGGCAACCATGGCCGGTGAGAAACAATTTTATGTTACGACAATGAATTTTAAATAATTTTCTGTTTTGTCTTTTTAAATAATTTAATGTATCACGCTCGGCACATAAGTTGAGACCTAGAAAACAGTTGCAGTGGAGGAGACCACGTAGTAGAAGTGTTTTGCGTATGCTATGCTCGGAGTTCCTCTGTGTTGTACAATCCGTAATAAAAATATCATCAGTGAGAAATCAAATATTTTAATTTATTTACAGTTTTTTAAACTTTAAAAAAGTATAACACATTTTTTTGTGTTTTCTTTTCGTTGTGTATAAGTAAAACAAAGGAAAATGCCAGATCGTGCCCCACGTTGTACATAAAAGGTAAAAATATGAAAAAGAATCTTATGAATTTTGAAGCTTTTTGTGATAAATTATTATTTTGTACAACTTGCGGTAAAATATTATTAAAAAAAAAGAAATACAGCGATTAATATTTACATTTTCAATCTTTTCTAATAACATCTGCGTTTCTTTGTACGAATAAGTACATACGTACGCATAAAGTATCGAACAATACATATGTCTATTAAAATATATTATAAGTCTTGGTTATATAAAATGTTACTTATCAATTTTATTTTCAATTATTATCGACTTATAATAATAATAATAATGTCCTTCAGACCGAATTTCGGTCACTGCGGCTAGTCTCAACGGAGACTAGCCATCTGCGCAAAACAGGATTATAGTGCCTAAGTGTATGCGCAAGCACAGGTGCACTCTCTATTCCCTCACTCTCATAGTCCGATGGGGCAGTAAACCGACACGACCGGAGAGAGATCAGGCGCAGGACCAACGGCTTTACGTGCCTTCCGAGGCACGGGAGTGAAACACCGCCAACTTCCTGACTCCGGGCAGCTACTGAGAATTTATTGATGGAAAAACTCAATAACTGGTTTTTTGGCCGGACCCGGGATTCGAACCCGGGAACTCATGATTAGCAGTCGCACTTCTACAATCACTAGACCAACGAGGCAGTCATCAATCGATAATAATCATGAATTGCATTAGATAATTACTGAATAACAATCATAGATTTTCGTGCATTTTGTGAAATGATACACACACATCATTGTGTCAATATCGTAAGTACGTATGTTAAATTAATGTCGAATATTTTCACACATTGACTAATTTGTGCTTGTAAAATATATTGATTACGATTATACCACATTTTTACTTTTGCTGATTCCCGCTTTCTTTACCGTTGCACTTTTTCCTGCTTTTGCTGACGACTTATGCTTTACGGACTCGATCACGCCTACTTATTGACTTACTGCTAATTACTACGGACATTCTGATAATTGCATCCACGATGTTGAGGTGCACTAATAATTGATAGAATCAGGCGTTACTTTATATATATATACGACTTAGGAACCTTCAAGAAAAGAGCTTACACCTTTCTAAAACGTCGGCAACGCAACTGCAATTCCCCTGGTGTTGCGGTTGTTCATTGGCGGCGGTAGTCACTTACCATCAGGTGAGCCGCATGCTCGTCTGCCCCTATTCTATATAAAAAAAAACACATCCCCAGTGCACTAATTGTCATTTTTTAATTAACTCTTCTTTCAATATGGAGATCTTTGCAACAGATATATTTAGTTTCATAGCTTTTTTATGTAGTTGATAATTTGTGGTCCTGCCGTTGTCGTAAAATTAGTTACTAATTTTTAAGTATTTACTATTTACACGTTCTTCAGACACATGTCATTACAATATGTATCTTGAAAAATAATTTTGTAAATAATTTAACTCGTATACATGACTAGGACTTAGATTTCATGAAAAACAGGTGGTGCTAGTCTTATATTGTGTAAGGACCGTATACAAGAGAACCCTATTTCCGATGTTACTGATCATTATATTATTATGCTCCTTAGCTCATAAATTTATATATATCATTAGCGCCTGACAATTTATATCCTGAAATTACAATGAACTGCAACGAATGCTGTTCTAAAAAATAAGGTAAATTTAATCATTAAAGTCCAGTTTAAAAAAAATCGCAAGTTCTAGAGACTTCAAATTATATAATTTGGATGAAGTAATAAAGTAGAAAAAAAAATGTTTCATACGACATTCGTGTACACCACACTTTTGGGTGGGGCAAAGTTCTATAGAGAATCTGGCATTCTCCTTTTTGCACCTATCTGATAATTTAAAACCCGTAAAGACTTTCGCATAATTTTGACTTAATTAATTAATTCATTCATTCATCAAAAGACTACCAAAAGGCCACTGCTGAACATAGGACTTCTCTATATATTGCTTCATGGTGAATTTTGCCTTAGTTGCCACTGTAATGTGATCAAAATAATATAAGCAAGAAAATGGTCCCACGGGTGTGTAAAGCCGAACACGGACGTGTTAAATTCATCTTACGCGGCACTCCCTCTCCGCGTGTGAACTGTACGTGTGGACCTTATCTTTTCTACCAATATACCTTGGACCGTCTTAGGTTAAACATATATTTCATTTTAAACTCCTAAAAACTTACATTATTACATGGCGACCCTGCCAGGATTCGAACCTGGAATCTTGACAGGCTCAGAAATAGTCTGCTGCCCATGTCCTATTTAATTTTAAGATATGGGGTAGTCGATTTTCTTACGCCACCACTACACGGCGAAGTTTAAAACTATAAACAATATAGTGCAATGAATAGCTAATCAAAAGGTGGGAATGATAATATTCGCACTAGAACCACAATAATTGACATAACCCAATGGATAAGTCAAACCGACAACCAATGGTGAAAGGAAGGGAAGTTTCTTGAGGGGCAGCCTCGTACTAGAACGAATTGTAGAGGGCCCCCGATTTGATTGAGTGGCGACTTCGAAGGCTTATATTCAGCAGTCGAATTCTTAAGGGTTATCATCATCATCATTACAGCCCTTCACAAGTCCACTGCTGAACATAGGCCTCCACCAAAGAATGCCACAAAGCACGGTCCTGAGCCACCTGCATCCATCGACTTCCTGCATAATCCGTTGGGCTATGTCGGTCACTCTGGCTCTACTTAAGGGTTAACTTAAGGGTTATAATTATTAATATTTAATATCATTAATTTTAACATATTCATACTGCAACCATAACACAGTTGCAAGGCGGTAAAAATAATAATTACAGTATGAGAAACATAAAATGGTTACTTTAGTATGTTGTGATATATTGAAAATTGTATTACAGGTGCAGGTGGGATGCAATCTGGAGGTATGGGCGGCGCGGGTGCGCTGGGCGGCGCGCTGCAGGGCGTGGGCGTGGGCGTGGGGCAGATGGCCGTGCCCGGGCCCAGCCAGGGCATGGTGCAGCCGCAGATGCAACAACACAATCAGGTCACATAATGTGCGCTGGCCAGCGGGCTGCAGGGCGTGGGCGTGGGCGTGGGGCAGATGGCCGTGCCCGGGCCCAGCCAGGGCATGGTGCAGCCGCAGATGCAACAACACAATTAGGTCACATAATGTGCGCTGGCCAGCGGGCTGCAGGGCGTGGGCGTGGGCGTGGGGCAGATGGCCGTGCCCGGGCCCAGCCAGGGCATGGTGCAGCCGCAGATGCAACAACACAATTAGGTCACATAATGTGCGCTGGCCAGCGGGCTGCAGGGCGTGGGCGTGGGCGTGGGGCAGATGGCCGTGCCCGGGCCCAGCCAGGGCATGGTGCAGCCGCAGATGCAACAACACAACCAGGTCACATAATGTGCGCTGGCCAGCGGGCTGCAGGGCGTGGGCGTGGGCGTGGGGCAGATGGCCGTGCCCGGGCCCAGCCAGGGCATGGTGCAACCGCAGATGCAACAACACAATCAGGTCACATAATGTGCGCTGGCCAGCGGGTTGCAGGGCGTGGGCGTGGGCGTGGGGCAGATGGCCGTGCCCGGGCCCAGCCAGGGCATGGTGCAGCCGCAGATGCAACAACACAATCAGGTCACATAATGTGCGCTGGCCAGCTGGCTGCAGGGCGTGGGCGTGGGCGTGGGGCAGATGGCCGTGCCCGGGCCCAGCCAGGGCATGGTGCAGCCGCAGATGCAACAACACAATCAGGTCACATAATGTGTGCTGGCCAGCGGGCTGCAGGGCGTGGGCGTGGGCGTGGGGCAGATGGCCGTGCCCGGGCCCAGCCAGGGCATGGTGCAGCCGCAGATGCAACAACACAATCAGGTCACATAATGTGCGCTGGCCAGCGGGCTGCAGGGCGTGGGCGTGGGCGTGGGGCAGATGGCCGTGCCCGGGCCCAGCCAGGGCATGGTGCAGCCGCAGATGCAACAACACAATCAGGTCACATAATGTGTGCTGGCCAGCGGGCTGCAGGGCGTGGGCGTGGGCGTGGGGCAGATGGCCGTGCCCGGGCCCAGCCAGGGCATGGTGCAGCCGCAGATGCAACAACACAATCAGGTCACATAATGTGCGCTGGCCAGCGGGCTGCAGGGCGTGGGCGTGGGCGTGGGGCAGATGGCCGTGCCCGGGCCCAGCCAGGGCATGGTGCAGCCGCAGATGCAACAACACAATCAGGTCACATAATGTGTGCTGGCCAGCGGGCTGCAGGGCGTGGGCGTGGGCGTAGGGCAGATGGCCGTGCCCGGGCCCAGCCAGGGCATGGTGCAGCCGCAGATGCAACAACACAATCAGGTCACATAATGTGCGCTGGCCAGCGGGCTGCAGGGCGTGGGTGTGGGCGTGGGGCAGATGGCCGTGCCCGGGCCCAGCCAGGGCATGGTGCAGCCGCAGATGCAACAACACAATCAGGTCACATAATGTGCGCTGGCCAGCGGGCTGCAGGGCGTGGGCGTGGGCGTGGGGCAGATGGCCGTGCCCGGGTCCAGCCAGGGCATGGTGCAGCCGCAGATGCAACAACACAATCAGGTCACATAATGTGCGCTGGCCAGCGGGCTGCAGGGCGTGGGCGTGGGCGTGGGGCAGATGGCCGTGCCCGGGCCCAGCCAGGGCATGGTGCAGCCGCAGATGCAACAACACAATCAGGTCACATAATGTGCGTTGGCCAGCGGGCTGCAGGGCGTGGGCGTGGGCGTGGGACAGATGGCCGTGCCCGGGCCCAGCCAGGGCATGGTGCAGCCGCAGATGCAACAACACAATCAGGTCACATAATGTGCGCTGGCCAGCGGGCTGCAGGGCGTGGGCGTGGGCGTGGGGCAGATGGCCGTGCCCGGGCCCAGCCAGGGCATGGTGCAGCCGCAGATGCAACAACACAATCAGGTCACATAATGTGCGCTGGCCAGCGGGCTGCAGGGCGTGGGCGTGGGCGTGGGGCAGATGGCCGTGCCCGGGCCCAGCCAGGGCATGGTGCAACCGCAGATGCAACAACACAATCAGGTCACATAATGTGCGCTGGCCAGCGGGCTGCAGGGCGTGGGCGTGGGCGTGGGGCAGATGGCCGTGCCCGGGCCCAGCCAGGGCATGGTGCAGCCGCAGATGCAACAACACAATCAGGTCACATAATGTGCGCTGGCCAGCGGGCTGCAGGGCGTGGGCGTGGGCGTGGGGCAGATGGCCGTGCCCGGGCCCAGCCAGGGCATGGTGCAGCCGCAGATGCAACAACACAATCAGGTCACATAATGTGTGCTGGCCAGCGGGCTGCAGGGCGTGGGCGTGGGCGTGGGGCAGATGGCCGTGCCCGGGCCCAGCCAGGGCATGGTGCAGCCGCAGATGCAACAACACAATCAGGTCACATAATGTGCGCTGGCCAGCGGGCTGCAGGGCGTGGGGCAGATGGCCGTGCCCGGGCCCAGCCAGGGCATGGTGCAGCCGCAGATGCAACAACACAATCAGGTCACATAATGTGCGCTGGCCAGCGGGCTGCAGGGCGTGGGCGTGGGGCAGATGGCCGTGCCCGGGCCCAACCAGGGCATGGTGCAGCCGCAGATGCAACAACACAATCAGGTCACATAATGTGCGCTGGCCAGCGGGCTGCAGGGCGTGGGCGTGGGCGTGGGGCAGATGGCCGTGCCCGGGCCCAGCCAGGGCATGGTGGGCGTATCATCTCGTGGGTGCCGCGTAAGATATAACAGGGAGAAATGAAACAGGGGATGGAGCAGCAGCATCTTACTGATCTCAAAATGATAAAAACTGCGGTTGCCAAGCCCGCCTTCCAAGCATCGCAACTATGACAATAATTATCTTCTATCAGGCAATCTATTGGAAGGGCTATCTTCTTCAGTGGACTTCAGACAGTTTTTTCATTGTTTGCTGATACTGCAAATTTACGATGCCTAAGAGCACACCGTGACCCGTATTCTGCGGTACTAAACTTGCAATTACATAACGAATTGCAGATAAGGAGGCCAATATTTTTGTCCAAGTTTTATTACGGCTTGCGGTAATACTATGAAGACTAATAATATTCCGCTCACCAGATGTCGCTAGTTAGAACTGAGTTGAACTCTTTATCTGACCATCTGGGTCATAGAGAGTTATTCTCATTCTAATGTTTTACTTTAATTTATGTACAATGTATATTGTTTATACATAAAACAATGCCTGAGTGATGTGGTTTCTTTATGTTTTACACATTTTAAATTTTTTTAAGTCTTCGAGATTTAGGAATATCCGTAGTTTGTTTTCATTTCTAATCTAATCAATACAAAATTTTACAAAAAAATCTGAAATAGACGTTAATCTTTAAATGTTTTTTTTTATAGCATAGGGTGACAAACGAGCACACAGTCCACCTGATGGTAAGTGGTTGCTGTGGCCCATAGAAATCTACATTGATCCTCGTTTCCGAATCAAAATGCAGATGCGTTGTCACCCGTGAGGACTAAGATGGAATGCCTCTTTTCCAGTAAAAAGGGTCTCCGGTTCTCTACACTCATCATACGAAACACAACAGTATTAAGCTGCTATTTCACGCTGGTATTCTGTGAGAGCGTGGCCTTCCCCGGTCGAGCCGACCCGAGCACGAATGTGCTACAACTATAATATACTATATAACTAATATAGCTGCAGAGCATGGCTCTACCACGTAAAAAAAACAGTTGTTTTCTTTACGTACTTCCCCGCTATGAGCTCTCAAAATATTTCACATCATTCTAAAGGGGCACAAGTTGTCGGATTTTGACGAATATATATTCCTTAGTGTTATCGTTGGGTTTTGCTTTTAAATGATAGTTTGCTTGTTTCTTTTTTTAGAATATGATGATGGGAAACAGTATGGGCGGACAAGTTGGCGGCGTTGCGGGCGTTGGAGGAGTTGGCGTGGGCGGCAAAGGTCCCAGACCTGTCACACAGCTGGACGGCCTGGAGGCTGCAAGACAACAAAACCTCGAGAAAATACAGCATCTGCAGCAAACTTTGGAGGCGGCGCACCAGCAAGAGGCACAGTTCAAGTCGCAGATGGACATCATGTCGCATTTGCACGCCGCTCAACAACAGGAGCAGCACTATAAACAATTGGAGGTAACATTTATTTCCAGTAGTATTAATACCTCGCATTGCGGGTTGCACGGTAGACATAGTCTTAGGAGAGTCTAGAGAGTTAGGATTATCGGGTGCCCTTTATGTTAGCACGTACTGTGGCGGTAAAATGTGCCGTGTTTTGTGGCTTGGTTGAAATCGGGTATAATGAATCGGAAACTTGATATTTATATTTATAATGATATTATATTTATGTTCTTATATTTATATATTATACTCATTTTTTTAATGCAGAGGGCAAACGACCATGCGGCTCACTTGATGGTAAGTGACTACCGCCGCTCATAAACAACTGAAACACCAGGGGAACCAGGGAAATCACAGATGCGTTGCCGGTCTTTTAAAAAGGAGTAGGCTCTTTTCTTGAAGGTCCCTAAGTCGTATCGTTCCGGAAAAATCTCTAGTGGTAATCGATTCCACAAGGAAGTTGTGCGAGGAAGAAAACATCTTCTAAATCGCACAGTGGTGGACCGCCAATCATCCAGATGGTGTGGATGGTATCGGGAGTTCTGCCGCGATGTGCGTTCGTGAAATTTGGCGGCTGGGATTAATCCGAATAATTCCTCAGAACACTCCCCGTGGTAAATGCGAAAGAAAATGCAAAGGGATGCAACATCTCTTCGCAGCGCCAATAAATAATCGGAAAGGACTCAGTCGTCGACGATTCGAGCAGTTCTGCGCTGGATGCGGTCAAGTGGAAGGAGCTGGCACTGGGGAGCCCCAGGCCAGAGATGGGAAACAGTATTCCATGTGAGGCCGAACCTGCGCTTTTTAAAGTTGCAGGCGTTGTGCTGGCATGAAATACTGTCCCGCTCTGCTGAGCACGCCAAGCTTTTTAGATGCCAATTTGGCCTTCTCTTCCAAGTGACCACGAAACTGCACGTCACTCGATATGTCGACGCCGAGGATTCCGATACTGACTGTAGCAACAAGGAGAGTGCCTTGAAACTGAGGAGATGCGACAAAGGGGTTCTTTTTAGCGGTAAACGCGCAAACTTGTGCTTTCTGAGGATTAAACTGGACTAGATTTAGTCGCCCCCAATCCGAGACTTTGTTCAGCAAAGACTCGACTTCAGCCAACCGAGAGCCAAGACCTCGACGAAAACCGTATTGGCAGTCACTAATCAGCTGGTAATCCAGAAAGTACCGCATGAGCTGGCAGTTTATAATGGATTCCATTATTTTGGAGAACAAGGAGGTGATGGCGATAGGCCTGTAGTTGGACGGGTCTGAGCGGTCGCCTTTTTTTGGGATCGGGTAGACAAAAGCTGTCTTCCATGATTTCAGGACTACGCCTAGGGAGTAGGAGTACCGGAAAAGACGCGTTAGAACTGGTGCCAACTCTGGAGCACACGTCCTCAGCACAATTGGGGGTATTCCGTCAGGCCCACTCGACTTGTGGATGTCCAGGTAGAGGAATGCTTTGCGAACCGAGCGCTGTGAGAACCGCACATCCGGCATGGAGCACATTGCGGGATGGTTGGCGGTGTGTCCCCCGTCATCAAGAGTCGAGTTGGACGCAAAAAGGGAGCCTAAAAGGTCGGCTTTCTCTTTTGCGGCATGGACCAGCGAGTTGTCCTCCATGTGCAGAGATGATAGTGATGGCTTACGGAAATTCCCTTGGAGAGCCTTGGCGAGAGACCAGAATGCACGGATTCCCGAAGGATGGCGTACTAGTTTCTTGCCAATTCTGTCGACGTGCAGTTTGACTTTGCCTTGGTAATAACTTTTTTGAAGGACCTGGAGGCGGAATTATACTTCTTTTTAATCATGCTGATGTTTACATCCCGAGCCGTCGAAGCCCCAGCTCAGGCCTGATAACACTCCTGCTTACTACGTAATGCAGTCTTACAGGAGCGTCCAAACCAAGGCTGAAACCTGCCTCCGATGGGTAACACAGATGGTGGAATAAATAGTTCCATTCCCTGTAGCACCACATCAGTGACAGAGTCAGCAACGGCGCTGGGATCATCCGGCGAGAAGGAAGCAAGCCCCGCATGGGTAGGATGCAAAGAAAGACCGCATTCTGGCCCAACCTGCCGACCTGCAGAACGCAACCGCGAGGGGAGCATGAGTGGCACCACACTCCGGATTAGACAATGGGCCGAAGAGCCGATAGGGGCATTGACGGAAACCTGATATCCGTCCGGATGAGGGGTCAGCAGAAGGTCTAACAGGGAAGGTGTATAATCCTCCACATCTGGAATCCGCGTAGGCGAAGTAACCAGTTGTGTCAGACCATATGCCAAGGCAAAGCCATAAACAGATCTCCCCGCATGATCGTTAAACGTGAACCGAGCCATTCGGCGTGGTGGGCGTTGAAATCGCCAAGGATCACGATCTCAGTGGATGGGACCTGTTGTAGCAAGGATTCTGTAGCGATTTGGACGTGGTCGATGAGTCGGTCTGTTTCATCATTATCGCTATGGGACCTATAGAGGCATCTGTAGACGCGCGGATTGTTGTCGCTGTCTACGCGTAGCCAAAGGATGGGCAGGTCCGACTCTTCAAGACTGCCGAGGCGTCGTGAACAGATGTCCTCTATGACGTATATGCAAACTCCAGCCCGAGGCACAAAGGAGTGTTCAATACTGGCTGTGGCACCAAGGGGAGTTCCTTGGAACTGAGGAGTTACGACAAAGGGCTTCTTTTTAGCGGTAAACGCGCAAACTTCTATATTCTAGGGATTAAATTGGACTAGATTTAGCAGCCCCCAATCTGAGACTTTTGCCGGTATATAAGGCATCTGCATAGGCGGTCTGCATAGCAATTAATGTTACCAGTTTGCAACATATTATTGACATGAAGGAGAAACAGCGTTGGTGATAGCACGCAGCCTTGTTAGGCTGATAGGCTTGAAATCATAGCATGCACCGTCTACTACGTCCTTGATGCTCCGATCAGCAAGGAAACTGGTGATCCATTTGCACAATTTCTCTGGAAGCTTCGAAAGAAGCGCTTTGTGCCATACGCGATCGAAGGCCTTCGCTATGTATGGATTCCATTATTTTGGAGAACAAGGAGGTGATGGCGATAGGCCTGTAGTTGGATGGGTCTGAGCGGTCGCCTTTTTTAGGATCGGATTGACCAAAGCTGTTTTCCATGAATTCGGGACTACGCCTTGGGAGTAGCGAGTACCGGAAAAGACGCGTTAAAACCGGTGCCAACTCCGGAGCACACGTCTTCAGCACAATGGGAGGGAATCCATCAGGCCCACTCGACTTGCTGACGTCCAGGGAGAAGTGCTTTGCGAACCGAGCGATGTGTAAACCGCACATCCGGCATGGAGCACTCACACCGCGGGATGGTAGGCGGTGTGTTCCCCCCGTCATCTAGAGTCGAGTTGGACGCAAAGAAAGAGCACAGGACGAATGCTGACAGTATACTAACTAAAGCCATGTCCACTATGATGACGTCAGGACCTTCTTAGAATCACAGTGCACATGCCGTCTCCTCTTTGTATTTGCTTCATGGTAGGGATGTTGCACCCCTTTGCATTTTCTATCGAATTTACCACAGGGAGTAAAGTAAAATATACTTTATTGTACACCAAGGAATATATTACAGTATTTATATATTTAAATGGACATTGGTACAACAGGCGGCCTTATCGCTAAAACAGCGATCTCTTCCAGGCAACCTTAGGCCAGAGGATACTATTTTTAAAAGATAGCGGAAGGGGTGTAGAGAATATAATATAGAAAGATAAAGAAAGAAGAAAGAAAGAGTGAATGACGACAGGTAGTAACTTAAGGGGAAAGGTAATAAAGTTTTAATTTATT
Organism: Parnassius glacialis; assembly: GCA_033319125.1. NCBI lineage: Eukaryota > Metazoa > Arthropoda > Insecta > Lepidoptera > Papilionidae > Parnassius > Parnassius glacialis. Next base: position 20,777,682 of record JAVANC010000014.1, on the reverse strand, counting down.
TTTAAATATAGGAAGAGATTTAGATTCTTTAATATGTAAGGGGAGAGAATTCCATAGTCGTATAGCAGTAACCGTAAAAGAATTAGAATAGAAGGAAGAGGAATGTCTAGGAGTACTTAGAAGGAGATTATTTTGAGATCGTAGAGGTAGAGATTGTAAACTACTTAAATATATAAATCGGTCTTTCAAATAAGAAGGTGTAGTAGTAAGTATTCTGTTCAATCCGACCAGATTGAACAGAATACAGTAAAGAAGATGAAGAATGTGAGTATTCCTGCGAAGGCGAATCGGTAACCACTTGAGCTTATGGCGGAATTCGGATATGTGGTCATACTTTCGTAACCCAAATATAAACCTTATGCAATAATTTTGAAGCCGCTCAAGTTTATTAAGTTGCTCGACTGTTAGGTCAAGATAACAAGTGTCTGCGTAGTCAAGGATCGGTAAAAGAAGAGACTGAGCCAGCGCAACTTTAGTAGGAATGGGGAGAACATTGCGTAATCTTCGAAGTGAACCAACTGCGGCAAACATTTTTCTACTTATTTCACTCACTTGCGGTCCCCAAGACAAAGTCTGATCGAACATAATACCTAAATTCTTAACTTTGTCACTGTATGGGATAAATGTCCCTTCGAACATATACTACCCTTATAATATACTGGCGGGAGAAACTAATATCGCATGTATATTTTCGTTATAAAATGAGGACAACATGTCAGGATAATGTGCAGGAATACTCTGGGCATTTATATGCACAACATTAAAGTTTTTCAGAGTACCTGAGAAATGAGAATCAAGAGTTTCACTTAAAGAAGGGATGCTGTGATAACTGTCATTACTGCTCAATCCAGCTGAATCACCGAAGGAAAAAAAGCTGTCGTCTAAATTATCATTATTGAAACTCATAGATATCAAACTATAAATATAATATAAATAATAAATATAAGAAAAAAATGGTTTACAAACCCACACGCCAGTTGCAAGAAAAGATTCACTTCATAGAAGAAAAATTAGTAGAATTCACAGAAAAAAACAAAAATAATTGTAATTATAAACACACAAAATATATATTTATATACTTAAAAATTAACAAAAAGAAACAAAAATAAAATATTAGGAACAACAGGGTTTTATACTACGCAAAAACCCTTGTAGCCACGGCAGATATTTTGTCTGTGGCTAGATGTCAAACATTACTGCTGTCCAAGGAGATTGTAAAACTGCTGTCATAAAGATAAACAAAACGAACTACCTATCTACTAGTTTCAAAGCAAGCTTTTAAAAATAAATATGAGGGTTAAATAGTGCCCTCACGAATTGTTCAGAGGGAGTGCTCTTACGAATTGTTCAGATTAATTCCAGCCGCCAAATTTCACAAACGCACATCGCGTTGAAATTCACGATACCATCCTCACCATCTGGATGCTTGGCAGTCCACGACTGTGCGTTTTACTAGGAGTTTTCTTCCTCGTACAACTTCTCTGTGGAATTGTTTACCACCGGCGATTTTTCCGGACCGATACTACTTAGGGACCTTCAAGAAAAGAGCTTACATCTTTCTAAAAGGCCGGCAATGCATCTGCAATTCCTCTGGTGTTGCGGTTGTTCATGGACGGCGGTAGCCACTCGCAATCAGGTGAGCCGCATGCTCGTTTGCCCCCTCTTATATAAAAAAATGAATTATTCGCAAATCCTGAGGATCCTGAGGAGGAGATGCATTGTCATCGGCCCTTGATAAGTATGCGAAGTTTCAAATCAATCTGACGTTTTGAAGGGGATGAAAATCACATTCAGATATTCCGTTACATAGATACTTACCAAGATAATTAAAGCGTGTTAATAAATAAAGATATATAGAGTGAGAAGAGTGATCTTATTTTGCAGGAGCAGCAGCGCAAGCAGCAGCTCCAGCAGCAGTTGCAGCAGCAGCTGCGTGGCGCGCCAGCGCACCCGCCTCGCGTCATGCACACGCTCAACCAGGGCCTGCGCAACCTGCTGCAGCAGGTAACGTGCACACACACGCACGCACACACACACATGTACACACGCCGCGCGTCATGCACACGCTCAACCAGGGCCTGCGCAACCTGCTGCAGCAGGTAACGTGCACACACACGCACGCACACACACACATGTACACACGCCGCGCGTCATGCACACGCTCAACCAGGGCCTGCGCAACTTGCTGCAGCAGGTAACGTGCACACACACGCACGCACACACACACATGTACACACGCCGCGCGTCATGCACACGCTCAACCAGGGCCTGCGCAACCTGCTGCAGCAGGTAACGTGCACACACACGCACGCACACACACACATGTACACACGCCGCGCGTCATGCACACGCTCAACCAGGGCCTGCGCAACCTGCTGCAGCAGGTAACGTGCACACACACGCACGCACACACACACATGTACACACGCCGCGCGTCATGCACACGCTCAACCAGGGCCTGCGCAACTTGCTGCAGCAGGTAACGTGCACACACACGCACGCACACACACACATGTACACACGCCGCGCGTCATGCACACGCTCAACCAGGGCCTGCGCAACCTGCTGCAGCAGGTAACGTGCACACACACGCACGCACACACACACATGTACACACGCCGCGCGTCATGCACACGCTCAACCAGGGCCTGCGCAACCTGCTGCAGCAGGTAACGTGCACACACACGCACGCACACACACACATGTACACACGCCGCGCGTCATGCACACGCTCAACCAGGGCCTGCGCAACCTGCTGCAGCAGGTAACGTGCACACACACGCACGCACACACACACATGTACACACGCCGCGCGTCATGCACACGCTCAACCAGGGCCTGCGCAACTTGCTGCAGCAGGTAACGTGCACACACACGCACGCACACACACACATGTACACACGCCGCGCGTCATGCACACGCTCAACCAGGGCCTGCGCAACCTGCTGCAGCAGGTAACGTGCACACACACGCACGCACACACACACATGTACACACGCCGCGCGTCATGCACACGCTCAACCAGGGCCTGCGCAACCTGCTGCAGCAGGTAACGTGCACACACACGCACGCACACACACACATGTACACACGCCGCGCGTCATGCACACGCTCAACCAGGGCCTGTGCAACCTGCTGCAACAGGTAACGTGCACACACACACACGCACACACACACATGGACACACTCACGCACACACACACGTGTACACACGCCGCGCGTCATGCACACGCTCAACCAGGGCCTGCGCAACCTGCTGCAGCAGGTAACGTGCACACACACACACACGCACACACACACATGTACACACGCAAGCACACACACACGTGTACACACGCCGCGCGTCATGCACACGCTCAACCAGGGCCTGCACAACTTGCTGCAGCAGGTAACTTGCACACACACACGCACACACACACATGTACACACGCACGCACACGCACACGTGTACACACGCCGCGCGTCATGCACACTCTCAACCAGGGCCTGCGCAACCTGCTGCAGCAGGTAACGTGCACACAAACACACGCACACACACACACATGTACACACGCCGCGCGTCATGCACACGCTCAACCAGGGCCTGCGCAACCTGCTGCAGCAGGTAACGTGCACACACACACACGCACACACACACACACATGTACACACACACACACATGTACACACGCCGCGCGTCATGCACACGCTCAACCAGGGCCTGCGCAACCTGCTGCAGCAGGTAACGTGCACACACACACACGCACACACACACACACATGTACACACACACACACATGTACACACGCCGCGCGTCATGCACACTCTCAACCAGGGCCTGCGCAACCTGCTGCAACAGGTAACGTGCACACACACACACGCACACACACACACATGTACACACGCCGCGCGTCATGCACACGCTCAACCAGGGCCTGCGCAACCTGCTGCAGCAGGTAACGTGCACACAAACACACGCACACACACACATGTACATACGCCGCGCGTCATGCACACGCTCAACCAGGCACACCGCGCACACACACACAACACACACACCCATACACACACACACGCGCGCGCATTCACATTCCCACTAATTGAACCCAAAAATTATTTGTACGAGGGTGGATTGAAAAGTACTCGGCCTAACACAGATCCATTCAATTCTAAAAATCAAATCTACCCACATTATTTAGTTCAGTTCAGACTAGTTCATTGTGTGAAGTTCGAAACGTGTGCGATAATTAGTTGTGATTTTATAAATTTATTAACAAAGTAATCGGACATAATTTCCGCGAATGGAGCAAATCGAGCAGCGTGCCGTCATTAAGTACCTCCATAAGAAGGGGCTATCATCAAAAGCCATCCATGATGACATGGTCAGTACATTAGGCGATTGTGCTCTGTCATATTCATCCGTCAAAAAATGGATAGCAGAATTTAAGCGTGGTAGAGAGAGTGTGAAAGATGAACCCCGCTCTGGAAGGCCTTCGACGTCAACTACTGACGAAAATATTAAAAAAGTACTTGATTTAATAATGGGAGACCGCAGATTAAAAATTAGAGAGATAACCGAGATTATAGGCATCTCTTATGAACGAACTCAAAACATCATTGTCAACGAGTTGGGTTGCCACAAGGTGTCTGCGAGGTGGGCTCCGCGACTGCTTTCAGTTGAACAAAAAAGGACGCGATTGACTATTTCACGCGACTGTTTGGAGTTATTTAAAGCCGATGCAGATGATTTTTTGAATCGTTTTGTTACTATAGACGAAACATGGGTTCATTACTGTACACCGGAAACAAAACAACAATCAAAACAGTGGAGAAGACCTGGTTCACCACCCCCTAAAAAGGCTAAGTCGATTTTGTCGGCAAATAAGGTGATGGCTTCAGTATTCTGGGACTCGAAAGGTGTGATTATGATTGATTATCTTGAAAGGGGTCAGACTATAAACTCTGATTACTACTGCACCTTACTACGTCGTTTACGAGAGGAAATAAAAGAAAAACGTCGAGGAATGCTCAGAAGAAAAGTCCTGTTTCATCAAGATAACGCCCGTGTTCACACGTCAGTACAGTCAATGGCTGAAATTCACAACTGTGGCTTTGAACTGTTACCGCATCCGCCGTATTCACCTGATCTGGCACCATCAGACTTCTTTCTGTTCCCTAACCTAAAAAAGCACTTGGGAGGTCAAAGATTTTCGACAAACGACGAGGTCAAAACAGCTGTAGACGCATATTTTGACTCTAAGGAAGAATCATTTTTTTTTCAACGGTCTAAATGCTTGGAAGGCGAGGTGGCAAAAGTGTATTGAACTTGATGGTGATTATGTAGAAAAATAAAAATATAACTGATTTAGTATGTGTTTATTTTCTTGGTTAGGCCGAGTACTTTTCAATCCACCCTCGTATTTAATTTTTTTTAAATTTCAGTGCTAATTTTTTACTATGGCCTTGTACAGAGTACTGGGTACTGGGTAGTTGATACGCATGCCAATTGAAATATTTTTACCGGGAAATGACGTCACACTTTTTTGAATAATATGAACCTAAATTTAATTTACTTATTACCCGTCAACTTATACTATTAAACATATCCGATTAAAATTATACTATGGAGCAATTTATCCTTGGTCGTGTCATCTACCCCAATATAAAATGGCATTATATTAAATTGTATATAATAGATTACGTAAAAAAATATATAAGCTTTTTATAAGACTTCTAACTTCATACAATCACTCAATTTTGCATACTTGTGTCTCATTCATTTGGATAACTTTTTATTTGAACATACTTAAACCAATGTGTAAGATTCCATTCGACTCCACGACAGAAGTCGAGTGGAGTGGTTCTACTAACTCCTAAGACAAGGTTTTAAGCTTACCAAGAGTAGTTAAAAGGAATATTAGTAATGTTAATAACAATGCTATGCTAGAATAAAATGTGTATGATTGGATTTTTTTCTTCTTATTAGCTTTTAGTTGACATCGTTTTCTTTGTAAAGGACAATGTAAAAACTCGCCTAAGAACCAACATTTATTTGATAACTACCAAAATTCTTATCCTTAATTATGCATTAGATAACATTGATTAGATAGTAACGGACACTTCTGAATTGTGAAATCAAAATAAACACGACTTTTTTGATTTTGAACTTTGTACCTATTTTTTTAATACTGATGTGCTGCATTTATGGGCTCCTGTGATTTGGCCAATCGCACAATACCTTCACTGACATATTTCTAAAGTGGTCATAAACTCAAATATATTATGAAAACGTTAATATTTTAAAATATACTTCAGATTATTATATATGCCAGAAGTAACTGGGATACAGTAAAATCATCTGTTTTCATTTAAAATAATAATACAATATACTCTCATTGGCCAAATCAGCATTATGCTACGCAAAAAAAACGTCAATAACGTTGACTATACAGTAATCTATGGTTGACAGATGACAAGATGTTAAAATAGACTAGAATAGAATTAGATAGAGATAGTCAGACGTGCGATCATTTCCGTTTCAAAACATTTCTGCTAATATTTTCGGAATTTAAGTGCACTGTACAGTTGGTTTGTTATGCGATATGTTTACCTAATCACAACCTGAGTTTTATTTATATAAATGCTAGGCTAATACTGATCTGCATACATTAGCAAATAGTAATATTTCATAAAAATAAATTATAACCTCAAAATCTCTATTATAACTGCTAATATCTATGTTTTCAGAAGTGTCCGTCAGGAGTTATTGTTCTTACATACAATTATGTGTAATTTGGGACTTAACCCTTAACTGGTATACTATATATATATATATATATATATATATATATATATATATAGTATACCAGTAAAATATATATATATATATATATATTTTTTTTTTATTTTTTTTTATTTATTTATCCTACTTCAAAATCCTCTCTCACTAAAATGCCATCCAGAATGGAGGTCGGTGCGGTTATAGAATTTTGATACCGAGTCCAACACAAACACCAGACAACGGTCATTATATGGGCACAGCAACCCACTGTCTGTTGTCGAGAAGTGCAACTGCAATAATAACCTGCAATCATCTCATCCCAACTTGTCCCTTGTCTCGCCAACAGTATATATGTATAATAAGCTCTGCCCGAGTGATGGCGAGATTTTATACGGCCTCTTATTAAAACAGAGTTGTTGGGATGATATTAATTGCGTCACAACTTATCTGCTACCCAGTCTTCGTTGAACCATACATACAATATACTGATAGTATTGACATTAGGGTACTGGAGCTCATTTTCTAGATTTGTGCCGACAGATAATTCTTGTAATACGTTTGCAAAACATTGTAAACATATTGGTGCATTTTCATCCATCTAGAACAAAACAATCTTATTTTAATAAACTATCTATATTGCAGAAGCGCATTTTAAATAGTGCAACATGTTTTAACAGGTGAACTGAAAGATAATTACATCATATTAAGATTTTGCAGCCATTATGAACTTATGTAGAAATTAATAATTATTAACAGACTACAGATAGAAGCATGTCATTCAAATGCGTTCAATAGCTTAAGGAAACATCTTTATTTAGTACATACCTGCTTACTGATTCAAAATGTGATTCTACAAAATACAGATGTCCGATATCGACGAAATCAAAATCTCACGTAAATCATTGAGTCCATAAAACAAAAGCAGAGTCAAACAAGTAGCAACTGATCCAAAGTCCAAACAAAAAACCAAATCGCCAAAGAAATCCACAATTAAACGCATTCACGAGTTCAGAACTACACAATCAAGCTCGGAATAAATAAAAATATCATTTGACAAAAATGACATTTGACAAATAACCGTGTCCATTTTACTTTTTTATGCCTGGAAGGGCACCATCTTGTAAAACCATCAATAACTTGGGATTGCATTTTGTTTTTAGCAAGTTATTTAGTTTGATTTATTCTCTCATTTTATTTTTAACAAAATCCCTGAATTTTTCTCTTTTTTACGGTATACTGTACATAGACTGGGTCAGAAATGGACCGTCTCCTTTGATCGGAAATGATGATTGATACTTTTTTGTTCTTGTTTATGATGAGAAAAATGAAGTGATTTTATTATTCAAGAAGTCTTAATTTTAGTTTTGTAGAGGAATTATTTTAAGTTTAAAAGATTTAATCATGAAAAAAATTAAATGTTTTTTTTCAACAATAAAAGTGTGCCTTCGTGAACATTTGTATTTTATTGCGTGATTAACCTTAGTATCATATAATTTTAAATTTTGTTTTTATAAATAAATAAGATAAATAAGTGTAAATAAGCAAAAAAATCATAAAAATTACAACATGCAATTTATTCACAACATAATATAACTCGGTCAAATAAGACCCATGTATACCGTTTACGTGGTTAAAAATATGTATACCAGTTAAGGATTAAAAAGGTATTTTTTTCACTGTTGGTTCTTAGGCGAACATTGTATGGACGCAGAACAATGTCATTATTTTAATTCTATTTTTGTCCATTGATTCCTATGATTTAAGTATGTTCAGCTAAGCTTGCTAACTTCAATTGCTAATAATTTAATAAACTAATTTCATTTCTATACCATGATTAGCTAATCCACGACTACCTTTTTGCTCTGCTTATAACAAAGCTTGTCTTAATCCAATTAAGTTTTTATTTTCAGAAATTCTAAACGCAATAAGTATATCTGCGTTTGTTCAGTACACTTTAATAGTCTATATTATCAGTATCGGTATAAATTTCAACAATACGCTCAGGTCTGCTTAATTTAGAAGTTTTAACGGGTATAACTAGACCGGCTGGCTCAGTCATCATCATCAGATTAGTTCAGTTAATTGCTCAAATCCTCCGTTACGTCTTCTTTACGTTGCCTTAAACCATCTATCGTAACGTCTTAATTAAGTCAGCTAAGGTTACTAACAAGCAGTGCGATTGTGTAACTCTAGTGAGAATCGTAGTTGGCTTGATTTTAACTTTGATGTTTGGTTTCCTTATATTGTGATAATGTATCAGGCTTACTCGTTAAATTTATTTCGAATTTGAGTTTAACTGATGTTGTTTCGAACCTGATTTTAAAAGCTTACTTCCGACCCAGTTTGAATTGAGAAACATAATCGAGCTCAATTTTTAATAAATTAAAAATGTACTTCTTTAAATACCCATATATAGGGCAAACATATCAAGGAAAACTATTCGACGACAAGCGCTATCTAGCGGCGGACAGGTGAACATAGCCCTCCTTGATTGCCTCATAGGAGGAAATATGCTATAGTTTCTACGCTTGGCTGGCGAATCGGCAACTGAAGATTTTATTTTTATTAAAGTGAAAGCTTATAATCGTGATTTGAAACTCGATCGCCTCATGACAGCTAAAGCTGAGTCAATCAAATAGCTTACCTTAGCCTGATTTAATCTAATGATGAAAAGTGGGTCAGTGGGGGGTCCCACTATTTTGTATATTGGTCATCTTAACCTACTGACTCGGTCAGCCGAGTGTACTGACTGACCAGGCATCTTAAACCTGCTTGAGTTAGCTCAGCTTACTAAATAATTATAATCTGGTCAATGGGTCTGTTGAGCCTGCCCAGTTCACAAATCGGATCAGTTAAGCTGACGAGACATCTGAGTTTGTTAATCGGATCGACTGAGCATACTGAGCAGGTGAGCTGAGCAATGCTGTAGTGTGTCGGCTCAGTGCGGCGTATGTTTCTAGCAGCAGCAAGCGCCGCGCGGAGGCCGCCCCCACATGTGACCGCCGCCACTCCGCCTTCATATCCTCGCACGCATAAGTAATGCTTCAGACACCTATCTGCCGACCGTGAATGTTTGGGAATGGCTTCTTACCAAAATATAAATAATTTAAAAGTTTGTTGATTAAGCTACACTTAGTACTAACTCAAAAATTTATTTTTTGTATGCTTTTAAGGATACTTCTGGTCGTCTATTGGTCGAAATTCGACCGTAATACATATTTTTTTTAAATTTGTATATTAAGCAAGATCTATTTAACTTTCACCTACACATTAAAATAAATATCTCATATACAAATTTAAAATGAACTCCTTTTAGCCTTGACATACCCTCCACAGACATTTGAAATCACACAAAATTATGTAGTAATAACTTGTGGGAAATATTTTAATTTTTTTAGCGACAATCTCTAATCTGTGCAAGTTTTTGACTACAGTCTATTATGTGTTTGACATTGGCAGTATTAACGAAAACAATGTTTTATTGAAATTAATTTAACGTATTTGTAACACATTATAATCAAATTTAAGCCATTCACAAATATTCATTACTTTTGCTCTAACTTGTGATATCGAACTTATTACATTTCTTGATTTAAATGACACTAATTTTACAGATATTTTCGTTAAAAATAAGAACGTAATAAAATTAGTTTTATTGCATTTCTTTCTCGTTCATATAATTTATATGACGTTATTGACTTTGAATTTTTTAGAACCTATGAAATGTAATATTGGACGATGTGTTATCATTTTCACCAACCGTTTCTTTGATCATCTAATTAGCTTTCTTATAATTGGTATAATCACGAGTGTAAGTCGTTCTAAACTTAAGAATTTTCATATTTAAAACCATCGAACAACATGTACTTGAAATTTATATGAACAAGTAACCCTCGTGTTTATATTTATTAAAATATTGATGATGAAGTAGTTGCTGACATTTTTTAAATAAAACATATTTCCTCAAGGTTCCGCAATGCAAGATAGGCATTAAGCTACATAGTTTGTCATACGTTTGATCGAAAGTATATTTCTATGTCACACTACATGTCTTTCATAAGTAGTGTAATAGTTTCAGTCTACGAGCTAACCCGACATAACCTGCCTACTTTCGCACAGGGCAGCCGGAATATCCAAGGGAAAATTATAAAGAAATTAATAAAAAATATTTTCTTATAAATGGCAGCAAATTTAAAAAATGTTTGCAATTAAAATATGTGACTAATTTAAACTGAAATATTTACAATATTCTAATAAGATTTTGTTACTTAGCTTGAGACTGATTCTGTTGTAAATATTTCTTGTCGTCTTCTATGACACCACTAATCTGCATGCTTTTTTACTTATTAAATAAAATCATCCTCACTTCATACTCATTTTTTTACGATTCATGCTTTCAGTTTCTAAATAATTTTATAAAGCTTTGTCCTCATTACGCTTTACTAATTCTGAGTATGATATATCTACTACTTAAAATTTTATTACCAAAAAAAGAAACCTTAAAAGTTAGGAGCGATTTGTTGTACCAACGAGTACAGGAAAGCATGAACAATCACGCAGTATTTAACTTAATTTTGTACATTAACTTTATTTTGATTTCATTTTATTGAATGAACTGAATTATATATTTCAGTTCAATCAATAAAATACAGGTAAGTAGGTACAGTAAAATGAAAGTAGTAAAGTTCAGTTTCCTATGAGCTAATCAAAATTAAATATTTGCGTCTACTAGAATCAAAAACAGCAATGTCCATCATTTATAAAATTAATGTTATCTATGGTTGGCTGATTCAACAGACGAAATGACATGTCTTACAATATTAATTTTGAATCAAAAACCGCTTATTCCTATAGAATTCCCCATGAGAATATGCTATGCCCCTGCTATTTGCAAATATTAAGTTTATTGCCAGTGAATTGTAGCTACCCGCAATACATGCAAAATGATGTATTGTTGCAACTTTGCAATAGCGGACATTACTGTTTTTGATTCTAGTAGACTCAACTGTATTATAAAATAGTTTTAAAAACTGTTGACAATAAAAAAAATCTAATTGCACTTATAACCATATTTGAGGAAACTTATGTAAATATGTGTTTACTAGCCTCAGTACAGGCCGCAGGGTGGCGCGGTGCGTCCGAGCTCGCAGACGCAGCAGTTCGACGACGTCTCCAACTACAATGACTTTCTATAAAAATTGACTGACGTATGTAAGCGACATTATTTAATAAGACTATTAATAAAGTTTTATTAATTTCTAATGCTTTTTTTACTGTCATTTATTTAACATCATAAGAATTGTGTAGTGTAAATTTGCAATCGTTTAAAATTTTTTAGATACTTCCATTCTATTGATCGGTACCATGCAGACAAATGTAAAAATAAACAGAACAAGATACAAATGGCATACGAAGAATAGAAGAGAATATACTTGTTAAGCTTGGACAACCGACAAGTGACGTGAAACAAGAGGAAAAAATTAAAAATTTTGTACCACCGACTTCAATGTAAATAAAATGAGAACATCAATAATTTAGTTGAAAAATAAAGTAGATATAAAATGGAAAATAATGAATTGAACCGAAGAAACGAATTTAGTTTAAGTCGCTATTAAAATAATTATTTGCATTTGGTATGCAAAGATAACAAAACACGATTAAATATTATTACATTTTATTAGCGACGACCCGTGCGCTAACTGTATTACGGTAGTCTGTTAACTTTGTCAGACAAGTGGTAAAATGAATTAAATGATATAGTTAAAAAATCATTTGAATTGGATTCCGTTGGAGTCTCGACTTTACGACGCATCGGTAATCAATGAGTTGTGTATCGCCAGCAACGCAAAATCAGGAATTCGCATTTAGAAAAACCCAAAATTAGTGGCCTTTTAGGTGCTAATTAGGTGCCAAGTGTAAAAATTAGGTGCTCTAAAATTTTCACGGCAACGAACTGTTGAAATTTGCGTTGCTAGCAAAATGCCTCGCTAGCAACGCAATGAAGTTATTAGATATACGATAGATATTAATAGCAAGGAGTTAAGTGCTAATTAGATATTGCAAGTATAGGCAATGACAAGGCGCCCCTGATAAAAATAAAGTCGTTATTCAGAACATAGCAGATGCAAAATTCAGGTTTTCTGAAAATCAAAATATAATTAAAATTGCTTTTAGAAAAATTCCTAAATTAGGAGCTTTTTAGATGCTAATTATGGCAAGAAGAGGCGCCCTTAAACAAAATGTAATGCAAAGTTTATTATTCGGCGCCACTTGTCCACATTTCATCGCACAATATATAACAAATAAAAATGCTGCAAAATATCAGGATTTATATACCGAAGCCGTCGATATAATTCATCATCATTACAGCCAAGGAATACCACAAAGCACGGTCCTGAGCCACCTGCATCCATCGACTTCCTGCATGTCTTACCAGGTCGTCACTCCATCTAGTGGGGGGTCGCCCTACGCTTCGCCTACCGGTACGAGGCTGCCACTCGAGAACCTTTCTTCCCCCTCAGTTGTCGGTTCTTCGAGCTATATGACCGGCCCACTGCCACTTCTAATCCATTGGGCTATGTCGGTTATTCTGTTTCTACTGCGGATATCCTCATTTCTAAGTTTATCACGCAGAGAAATCCCGAGGATAGCCCTCCCCATAGCTCGCTGAGCGACCTTGAGCTTCCTCATATGGCCAGCAGTGAAGGACCACGTTTAAGATCCATAAGTCATCACTGGCAACACGCACTGGTTGTACAATTTCGTTTTCAGGTTTTGAGGTATGTTTAACGAGAAGATGTGTCGTAGTTTCCCGAACGTGGCACAGCTGAGTTGAATCCGCCGATTGACCTCTCGGTCGAAGATGGACTTACCTAGTCGGACTATTTGTCCCAGGTAGACATACTCGTCAACAACTTTGAGCTTAGTGCTCCCAACAACTACCGGCTTAGGTGTGACATGGACGTTAAACATGATTTTTGTTTTGTCCATGTTCATCTTAAGACCTATCCGTTGGGAGACACTATTGAGGTCATTGAATATAGTGCTTAGGTCCTCCAGCGATTCTGCCATAAGGACTATATCGTCGGCAAATCGAAAGTGAGTGATGTATTCGCCACTGATGTTAATACCGCATCCTTTCCAGTCCAGTAGCTTGAAAACGTCTTCCAATGCAGCGGTGAAGAGTTTCGGAGATATAAAGTCACCCTGTCTTACACCTCTCTGCAGTTGGATAGGTTTCGTACTCTGATTCTGTACTCGGATAGTCATCGTAGCACTACTGTACAAACACTTCAGCAGTTGGATATACCGACAGTCAACTTGGCACCGCTGAAGGGATTGCAGCACCGCCCAAATTTCGACGATTGTTTATATTCATGCGACTCGGAAAGTAAAGCGATTCAATAACGGCTATACATAAGTCAGGTGGGTTCGAGATAACGCATTGAACGAGCAATAGCAAACAGGTTTTGCAATCAATCCCCCCCGATGCGTTCGCGCCTACTGCTTTGGAATTCAAACATGGAGCTACGAATATAACTGAGCACGAGAATGTGATGTGATTTGATGTGATATCCGAACGACGATACATTTGGATTTAAAATTGCTCTTAATAGAATTTCGCCAGATGTTTTCAATGGGTTGGAAATCACCTACAAAAGTGCAAATGTTAAGCATTATGTATTATGTCAGTATATGATTTACACAGTTTTCTTTCACCTTTTATAATTAAAAGAAAAAATATTTTTCAGAACGTACATCGCAGCGATGTTGAGTAGAATTGTCGCATTCAACCCGAAGAGCATGTTTTGTGGATTAGTTGATTAAATGATTTACGAAGCTTAAGTTCACTTCGTATTCCACGGCATTGCTACAGTGCACATAAATGGGTTGAATGCTACTCGGCCGCTCAATGGAAAAACGTACGTAACTTGTCAACTGATAACCATATCTATGATCGCCACATTGTCGATAAACAAATTCATATTTTGTGACGCTTCTTCAAAAGCGTATGCAGCTGTTATTTATTGGCGGTTTACGCATTCGGATGGTCGTATACTAGTTTGTTTTGTAGCTAGTAAAAGCAGAGTAAGTCCGTTACGTCCGGTGTCTATTCCAAGGCTCGAACTCCAAGCTGCATTGTTAGCGGCGTGACTTGTTACTACTGTACAGCACGAGCACAAAGATGTACAGCCCGGGAAGCGGTACTTTTGGACGGACTCAAGTAATGTGCTACATTGGATCCGAAGTGGTCCACGCAATTATAAACCTTATGTGGCTCACCGTTTAGGTGAGAGACGAATTTACGAAGTCGAGTGAATGGCGCCACATTCCCACTGGCTTTAACACGGCGGCTACAGCTACACGCGAAGATGCCCCTCCGCTTGTTTACTCTAGTGACTGGTTTCAAGGCCCTTCTTTTTTGCGCCGTACGGAAGACCAGTGGCCCAAGGAACTTAAGCGTATCAGAGCTCTAGAGGAAGCAATATGTGAGGAACGGTCAGTGCATGTGGTCGTAGAACACGATACCTCAAATTTACCTTTTCCTCACGAAGATAATATCTCGAGTGGAACCACTCTCGTGCGTGCCACGACCAAGGTCTTGCTATTCATTAGAAGATGTCAGCGTAAAGCTTGTAGACTTGTTCTTCTAATGAAGGAGGTAGAGAGCCTATTAATAAAAAGTGTCAACTCGACAGTTTTAGCACAGAACTGTTATGCTTAAAACAAAATAAGCACCTGATGTCAAACAGCCGCTTACTGCAGGTGTCACCTTATGTTGACAAGGTAGTGGCTGTTGAGTACAACACTTGCAGGCCTGCTATTTTAGACGGTCGCCATAGGATTACTCGCTTGCTTAGTGGAACACTACCACAGGCAAGCATTTCATAGTGCAAATGAGCTTGTCGTAAATAATTTACGGCAACATTATTGTATTGTAAAGCCTAGCCTAGACCTACCGTTCGCACTGTTGCGTCAGTTTATTTTGCCGCTATAGGCGCGATGCCCCAGCGACAATGTATGGCTGACCTGCCTGCCGCTAGACTACAACACAATAGGCGGCCTTTCAGCTACTCCGGTGTTGACTTCTTCGGCCCCCTCGAAATAACAGTCGGACGCAGAAGACAAAAAATGTATGGAATGTTTTTTGTCTCACAGTTCGTGCAATCCATATCGAGGTAATTGATGATCTTACAGCCGATTCCTCAATAATGGCACAAAGACGCATGGCAGCTCGTCGTGGTATGCCTCTGGTAATTATTTCCGAACCTGAACTCTTAAAAACGACAGTGGAGTTGACAATATTTTATCTATGTCTTTCCATCTTGTGTATTTGTCGTAATGTCTCGTTTTCCCGGCAAAACATGTCAGGGTCAAGACGGGTTCGCCAACATTCGGAGCGCGCTCGTGGTGATACAAGTTATTTGTTAAAATTTTTGTTATTTTTGTTGTTTGTTTAATTATTGTTATTTTGTTTTGTTGATAATTGTTTTTTTTAAGAGTGGTTAATGATGGAGCTACAACCAAGTACGCCGAGATATAAATCAACATATTTTACTTCTCCAAAAAATAAACGTCCAAAGGTATGTATAGGAATAATGTTAAGAGCTTGGGTTTCGAGACAATTAAAAACTGCCGATTGAATTACCAAAATTGACACTAATTACACAACACTAATTACAATCTAAAAACACACTAATAATAAAACACAATTCGCCGTTATATCACTTCGAAGTATTCGCTTATATCGCCAATGGGTCTGGACACCCAATTTTGTTAAGGATATCAAAAAATTTTATAAAAAATTACGAATTCAATGGTATTCTTATTTTTTTTCTACCTTTAAAAATGACTGAAACATTGATGAGTAAAATGGTGTTTTATGGTAAGGGCGACCGCTTTGCTCCGCATCGCGATGTGACGTCACAAAACGACACGTCATGCCACCAGTAGTCTTTATTGTTATATTTTTCTTATTCTCACCATATTTATTACTCCATATTTTTCTTGTCATGTTATTTATTTATCAGTAACCTTTATTTTCTGTTTTTTTTTTTAATTTCTGTTATATCACGCTCCTTGGGAATAAAATGGTGACCTAAGATACAGATGTTACCTAGTTTAGGCACCAGTTTTTCACCTAACATTAGTATTGTATCAGATGTAAGCACATATTTTTTTTTCTGAATGTATATTGTTGGTGAAAATAAATAAATAAATAAATAGAAATAAATTTAATTTTACTGGAAAAAAATCATATAAAAGCTAAATGTTCAATACTTTAGTTTATACATCAAATCAAATAGTTTATTTGTGATTCACAGTTTACATAAAGGTCTTATTTAAACACAAATAAAGTTCAGTCTGTGATCAGCCTCATGGGCATCAAGATCATCACCATCATCATTACAGCCCTTCACAAGTCTGAACATAGGCCTCCCCCAAGGAATGCCACAAAGTACGGTCCTGAACCACCTGCACCATCGACTTTCTGCATGTCTTACCAGGTCGTCACTCCATCTAGTGGGGGGTCGCCCTACACTTCGCCTACCGGTACATGACTGCCACTCGAGAACCTTTCTTCCCCGTCGGTTGTCGGTTCTTCGAGCTATATGGCCGACCCACTGCCACTTCAGCTTACTAATCCGTTGGGCTATATCGGTTGCTCTGATTCTACTGCGAATATCCTCATTTCTGAGTTTATTACGCAGAGAAACCCCGAGCATAGCCCTCTCCATAACTCGCTGAGCGACCTTGAGCTTCCTCATACGGCCAGCAGTGAAGGATCACGTCTCGGATCCGTAAGTCATCACTGACAACACGCACTGGTTGTACAATTTCGTTTTCAGTTTTTGAGTATGTCTAACGAGAAGATGTGTCGTAGTTTCCCGAACGCTGCCCAGCCGAGTTGAATCCTCATGGGCATACAAATGTCAAATATTATTAATAGTTCATTCATTACATTATTCATACTAATATATTAGATTGAATTATTCATCATAAATAATATTGATTACATTAGATTATTCATAAATTATTAGTTCAAAATTATTATATAGTCGTTGGATTTATTATAAGTATTACGAGTATGTCATCTAATACAGTCAACCGGACATTAACTCTGACATTCCATATAATATGTAGGTAAACGACCGTATACTTCCGAGCGCGCGGTTAGTATTGAACTTAACAAGTTCCTACTGCACGTTCGCTCTCTCGGATTGTGACGTCACATCACAGAGAACGAGGGGCTAAAAATTAAAAAATATTGCGAAACTTCAAAACGTTATAACTTTCGTATTTCTGCACCAATGTGGATGAAACAAAAACTATTGTTATTTTCATAAACATAGTTTTAAAGCTATATAGGTTTATTGTCAAATTAGAACATGTTGGTGTGACCCATTCAATACTGACTCGGTCGTGGTCTATACCGGCCTTATATAGGGCCTCAGATAGTGTCCAGAACCTTCTACTGTAGCGACATGTAGAATGTTCGAGTACATATCGGTCCCAAAATTTCTAGAAGGATCTTGACTCTCCTAGTTCTGCTACTCGACACTAGAGGGCGCTAGTGATGACTAGTGTTGCCGTGTACAAGGCATTAATAGTGGCGCGCAACACTGCCCCCTCCTAAGACATGCTCATCCCGAGCATTATTGGCCCCATAATAATGCGCCAGTCGATGCACATGGGCGATCTTAGGAGTACCTCTGGCACTTTTCTGTATCCGGTAGGTTACTTCATTTACCCTTGTCACAATCCGGTACGGTCCGTCCCATTTAGCTTGAAGCTTAGGAGATTTTCCTTTGCTGCGAGCTGGATTGTGTAACCACACTAGTGAACCTTCGTCAAACCCTTCGTTGTTCATTTTGCGGTCATACCGTGTTTTCATCTTCTCAGACATTTGCTGGCCCGTCTGCCTGACGTTCTCATAAATGTCATTCATTTTGTTCCGCAAGTCATTTGCATAATCGGTTATATTGCGTGGGACATCAGGTGGTATTCCGGTGATCAGGTCTGCAGGCAGCCGTAATTCTCTCCCAAAGTTTGCGAAAGCTGGTGTCACTGATCTACTTTCGTGAACGCTTCGATATGACAACAAAAACGGTTGTATGTGCCTGTCCCAGTCTCGTTGTCGTTTTTCCACAACTTTTGCTAGGTACCTCTCCAATGTCTGATTAAATCATTCTACCATTCCATCAGATTGTGGGTGGTAAGAAGTTGTTCTTGTTTTATGAGTACCCATAACCCGGCAAGTTTCCTGGAATATTTGAGACTCAAAATTCCTTCTTTGATCGCTGTGAATCTCTAAAGGTACTCCAAAACGACAGAAAACTTCATGAACTAGTTATCTGCAACTGTTGAAGCTTCTTGATTTGGAATGGCGAAGACTTCTGACCACTTAGTTTTTTTTTATAGGATAAGGGTTACAAACGAGCACATAGTCCACCTGATGGTAAGTGGTTGCTGCGGCCCATAGACATCTACATCTATCCTCTATTACAAATCAAAATTTAGATGCGTTGTCACACGTGAGGACTAAGATGGAACGCCTCATTTCCAGTAAAAAGGGCCTCCGGCCACCTGCACTCACCAAGCGAAACGCAGAGGTAAACCTCTACTTCACGCTGGTATTCTGTGAGGTCGTGGTACCACCCCGGTTTGAGCCGGCCCATGCGTGAGACAGCAAAAGCTGCCGCGTGGCTCTACCACTGTTAAAAAAATACTAGTGAAGTAATCCATCACAACCATGAAATACTTGTTACCAATTTCACTTTCCGGAAACGGCCCCGCAACGTCAATGGCTATCCTCTCCCATGGTGCACCAACATTGTACAATTTCAATGCGCCTCTACTACAAGTTTGAGGACACTTTACAGCCGCACAACTTGTACATTTGCGGCACCAGTCCTAGACATCGTCACGACAGTGGACCCAGTAAAACCGTTCTCGGATCTTCAGTAGAGTTCGTTTAACTCCCAGGGGGCCTCCTGAGCAACCACTATGGTACAGCTGTAGAACATCCGGTACTTTAGCCTTAGGGACAACCATTTGCAAATGACAACTGTCTCCGACCATTTTCCCATTTACGGCACAGGACTCCATCCTGAATCAGCAAGCTGTGACATTGGGCCCAATAGCCTTTCGTGGTTGAACACATTGCTGAGACGTCGCTCCACTTGGGCTTAAGAGCACTGGCCTTCATCCATTCCAGAATCGGCTTGATGTCCGAATCTTCCTGCTGTGCATGTTGTAGGCTGTCCTTCCACTCATTGCTGAGCTGGTCTGTCCTGAGCATCCTCACAGATACCATTTCCTTACGATGTTGCCTAGTACAATGCTTGCAATCATCAGGGCAAGGTCTTCTTGACAATGCATCAGCATTGCCATGAGATTTCCCGCTGCGATGTTCGATCACAAAGTCGTATTCCTGCAGTAGTTCAATCCATCTTGCAACTTGTCCTTCCGGATTTTTGAACTGCAATAGCTATTTCAGTGCAGCATGGTCAGTTCGTAAGTGAAACTTATGCCCCAGAAGATATTTGCTGAAATGCTGCAAGGACTTTACCACAGCAAGCAATTCTGGTTTTGTGACACAATAGTTCCTTTCCGGCTTTGATAACGACTTGCTGAAGTACGCTATCACAACCTCTTGATCACCATTCCGTTGAGACAGCACACCGCCAAGTCCAATATCACTTGCGTCTGTGTCAACTATAAATTCCTTGCCCGCATCAAGGTACCCCAAATAGGTGTTTTGCACAGACGGTCCTTAAGCTCCTGGAATGCGATATCGCAATTTTCATCCCAGCAGAAATGTCGCTTCTCCTCGGTTAGCTTGTGCAGAGGTTTGGCTATATCTACAAAGTTCTTCACAAATCGCCTATAATAGGAGCACAAACCCAAAAATGCTCTAACCTGCGTCTTGTCTTTTGGCACCAGCCAATCCTTGACAGCGGCAATTTTCTCTGGATCCGTGCGGTTACCTTCTTCCGACACTACATACCCCAAAAAGCTAACTTGCCGTTTGAATAGTGAGCACTTCTTCGGACTCAACTTGAGGTTGGCACTCTGGATCTTCATGAGCACGCATTCCAGGTTTTGAAGGTGTTCCTCAAACGTACGGCCTATGATGATGATGTCATCCAAGTAGACCAGACAGGCAGCTCCAATTAGCCCGGTAAGTACAAGCTCTATCAACCTTTCAAACGTTGCTGGAGCATTGCACAATCCAAACGGTATGACTTTAAATTGCCACAGACCATTTCCTGTGGAGAATGCAGTTTTCTTCTTGTCCTTAGGGTCAATTTTAACCTGCCAGTAGCCACTTTTCAGGTCCAGCGTACTAAACCACTTTACGCCTGTAAGCATGTCCAGCGTGTCATCAATTCTTGGCAAGGATAGCTGTCCTTCTTCGTAACGTCGTTCAGACGGCGGTAGTCAACACAAAACCGCATGTTGCCGTCCTTCTTCTTTACCAGCACTACAGGTGAACACCATTGACTAGATGAAGGTTCAATAACACCATCCTTCACCATTCCCTCAATCATGGTTTCCACTTCCTTTTCACGTGCTACAGGCAATCTTCTTAGCCGCTGACGGATAGGCAATTCTTCTCCTGTGTTTACTTTGTGTTGAACAAATTTTAAATATTAGTAATAATAATTTCTATTATAGATTCATATGTACGTTCTAAATATTTCTGCTGCTTCTCATGTTCCTGATGTTTGAATGTGTCTAATATAATAATAATGATAAAAACTGACTTTTTGTTTTTATTTTGCTCTGGAATATAATTAAGGCCGAGTACTCGGTACTCGGCCGTTAGTACTCGGTGCTCGGCCGAAGCCTAGAAAAAGGCCGAATCCGCCGAGTACCGAATCCAAACCGAGTAGTCGTCCCATGTCTAGTATGCAAAGGCCTTGTGTGGAACTCAATACTAAGATTGTGTTTTTCGCATACTACTGTTCACATTTGTTTAAATAAGACTATTTTTGCTATGTACCTGTTCGCGCAAAAGCGCTAATGTCAAGCATCGATGTTAGATGGTACTCGGCTCGGCGCGATACGGGATGAAGTTCGTCCGAGCGTGTTGAACGGTGGGTGTCTAGAACGCGCTAGAAAAATTAAGAGTCCAAATTCAGCGCTGTGATCGGCGACACACTGTCTTTTTTTGTCGGGAACTCGGAGGCGGAATACGACACGCGCATCTAGGAAATATACGGTTTAGGATACGTAACGCGCATTCCTTTCTTGTTAGCTTCACCCAGGACTTATTGTGTCTAACTCAGAATCTGTATAAGTGCATTCGGCAATAATAGCTAGTGCGGCATTTGATGTTCTAGAAATAATTGTTGCCACGCGAAACGGTAGTTACCTTTGATCCGGTCGCGCGTGTTAAGCTTTATAACAAACGAGAGTTAGTGGCTTCTGTAAGGTAGTTAATCGTACGACAGAGTTACTGGACCGTCATCGTGACTAACGAAGAAAGTGACGTGAGGTGGAGAGGTGCTGAAGTCCGAACTGCTGCAGAGGGTAACGGTCTAATAAGGTCAATAACACTACCAGCGACACCCAGATACACATCACTGACCCTTACTTTCCTAGCACTATACATCCACATGCGACGTGACCGAATCCTGAGGGACCAGTCGCCTTGGATAGAGGTAAGTAAGCTTTCTTGATTAGAATAGAACGCTTCCCCCTGATTGTTTATTGTAATTAGAAACTTTCCACCTTTGGCCTGTAGCAGGCCCGACCAACACCTGCTTGTAAGTTCTTCGTCTATGGGCCGCGGAGGACCCTACTCCTGGGATAAGCAGTTGCCGGCCGTAACAGTACCTATAATCTTTGTTTCTTCCAAACGCAACTTCAAAACTATATTAGAAAAGTCGTCTAAAGGGAACAGTTTTTATAAAACTAGAAGCTAATTTTAATTTAATCGCCGTCAGCGCTGGATTATTTTTACGTTGCCTATGGTTCTCTTTAACCGGTTGAGTGCGGGTGACACGCTAGGCGTGCCATCGAATACTTTTGTGTGTGGCGTATGACACGCGAGGCGTGTCTTTTTTTTAAATCGTTATAACTCGCTCAAATTGCTTTTTTGGAAAATTTATCCAGAACAAAATATTCATTATTTTGCAAGTAGTTCATGCCTGCGGCTTCGTTTCTGGATATTTTGAAAAATTGAAATTTTTAGAAGTTGGCAACCTTTTTTAACTTGTACATGGTACCGTTTTTACTTTATAGCGACCGATTTCTTTCTGATCGGCTTGATTCATGATGTCCCATCTCTTTGCGTATTCAATCGCATCTACCACGGGGAATAATGCTCAGGAAATAGAAAAAGGAATTGTCAGGACTAATTCCAGCCGCTCAATTACAAGCGACTAAACTCGCGATACCATCCATACCGTCTGAACGACTGGCTGTCCACCACTATGGGCTTCTTTGAGAGATATTGATTTTTCCTCGCACAACTTCCTTATGGAATCGACCACCACCAGCGATTTTTTCCGACCGAAACTTAGGGTACAAATTAAGTAACATGTTGTGTAACTTTTGTTTTAGAACACGTCCACATTATGTTACATTGTTTTTAACATTGCAACATATAACAATACTGTAGACATTAGATTAACAATGCATTTTAACAATGTTATATGAGATTGTCGATTGTGGTTCTGCAGTGCTATTCACAATGTCGACACAAGAGGACGGTTTGCTAGCTGATGCAGCAACTCTTATACTTTTAAATAACAAAAGAAAAAAAACATAGATACTAAATTCGGTCCTAGTTTATTGACTAGAGAAAAATACTCTAGTTATATAACTCTTCTATCACTTTATATAACACGTTTTATAACATTCAGTTTTCCAACATTCCAAACTACTGAACAGTCCAAATTACAGAAACATGTTATATAACAATGTTACGTTATATAATATGTACGCACCGTTAAGGACCCTCAAGAAAAGAGCCTACCCTGTTTTAAAGGCCTAAACGCATCTGCAATTCTCCTGGTGTTGCAGTTGTTCATGGGCGACGGCTTACCATCAGGTGAACCATAGAAATATTAAATAGAGGAGAAGTGGCAAGGGGGCATGTCTGTGTCCGCACGATATGATCAAAATGCTCAGGTTCTATTCAAATGGCCGTCTTTGCATATTGGTATACTTTCAACTGTAATCGTGAAACAATATCAGAATGCCGTGTTATTCAGTGGTTTCTTGTAAAAACCGAAGCCAAAACAAAATCTTTGTAGATCTTGGAATCACTTACCATATCTAAGAACAAGTATTTTACTATCTTTATCTTTAAAATCATGAAAAACAACAAATCGTAAAATATTTTTTGCTCTTAATGCGTTATTTTTGTTTTCAAATATCACTGCAACGGAGTACCGTATACTATTTTGTAGTAAATACATTGCTCCTTAACCACTACTTATGTATATCGCTAAGCGACTGAACAAGCAATGTAAATGTGACAAAACGATACTTTATTTATGGGGATGCATCGTGTAGTACGGCCACTGTATCTTGCGATGAGTTAGTGTTGTGCTTGCGCAGATCCACTAACGTATGCTATCGACAACAATGCCGATTGGCGAATTGCTATTATAGTTTATTCTTTCAATATGTCAACCGTTTCAGCCCGGTGGGAAGACTGATGTGACATAATGGTATTTAATTATTTTGATTATTTTCACCGTTTACTACACTGAATTCGTAACTAGCGATCATAAAGTAAGTTGCTCCCCAAACACCACCGATGATTAACCCCATTATTTAATTAGGTTAATCATCGGTGAAGTGTTTTGGGTTGAATTATAGTATATTATGCCTTATCTTCGTGTTAATTTCATACTTTTATGTTTTCAAAACCTTCGAATGCGTTATTATATCTAGTTGGCATGGTTCAGAATTTAGATAATATTATAATAGTGACTTTTGCTAAAATTAAGTCAACATAATTCTCCTGGCTATTTATTTGTTATGCATGAGTGTGTGTTTGTTTTCATATATTTAACAATATCTTAACCAACCAGCGGTTTTTTAACAAAGGCTTGGCAGGTACATGGTCAGGTTAAGAAATTGCGTAGAATATATGTAAATGATAAATAACTTATTATCGTACATTTTCAGCTTCCTAAAAGATGCTAATTTAAAAAAGAAATGAATTGATGCCACAGGAAGGCCACCCAACTGGTTCCCCTACAAAAACTAGTACCATATGCCAAAATACCTACTTTTTCAATACGCTATGACAATCTAAACCAACATAACCAATTTTTTTATTGTATTTGTTAGGTAGGTTAGGTACTTAATA
The DNA here is from genome assembly GCA_033319125.1 of Parnassius glacialis. NCBI lineage: Eukaryota > Metazoa > Arthropoda > Insecta > Lepidoptera > Papilionidae > Parnassius > Parnassius glacialis. The sequence continues at coordinate 20,752,585 of JAVANC010000014.1, read as the reverse complement.
ATTTACGTTTAGCTACATATTGTTTCTTTTTATTATATAATTTCCTGTGCATATCGTTTTTTATATATTTTATTTTCAATTTTAGTGCAATTTTAGTATAAATAGAAGAGAATCGATAACTTTCCAATTTAGTCAATCACTAATGTATATGTAAAATAAATGGCTTTTGTTTTTAAAATGCACAGCACAACGATAGCGACTGATATTTTTGTGTGAGTAAGTAGTACGGTGCATGGTAAATGCACGCTGTTTCTGTAGGGATACAGTTTATAATTGATTGTGTAGTACGTTCTGATTTATAAATGCGGGTGTGCGCGCGACTATTGCTATCTATTACTTTTACTGATCTGCAAGTGTAGTAGTAGGCGCGTGGTAGGGGCCAACTGGAGACACCGGGTTCCGATACATTTTCAACTACCGGGAATATCTCCTTCTATTATTATATCTATGAGGTGAACCAAATTCTCGTTTGCCCTTCTATAAAAAAATTACAAAATGCGAAACTCTGAAAGATGGCACCATAATCTCGTATATGTCAGGCAAAACAATCCTGCGAGAACTCTCCCATTGGAGTCGACACGTTTGGTTAAGCGTGGCGGTTTCCATAGTCCTTTCTAACAATTAACCGATTCGTTGCGGCACCAATTTTCGACAACTTTTAGGTGTGGCGGCGAACAAATATTTCATGACACGCCGGACGTGTCAAGCGCCACAGACAAAAATGACACGCCTATTGTATGTACCATCCGCCATGTGTAAAAGTAATGTTCTTTTTTATGCTTTTTTTACTTGTTTAGACCTAATTAAGTTTATTTGACATCAAACATAAGTTACAAATGGAAGGATACTTGTTTTTAGTTGGTAACTACGTGTATTTTTACGCGTTTTCTTTGAAATTTGAGAGAAAGTGATTTTTTTATGGAGAGATTACAAACCTTTTGTACTATTTTTTGTTGTTATAAAAAATCATTTATATAAGTAGGCACAGCTAAATCACCCTGGAAACCTTGGTTTTTATTAAATTAAATTTTCACCTAATTATAACATTTGTAAATATTAAACACTGAAGAACCTTAATTTGAAAAAAAAAGGTGATGTAATGTATGTAAGATGAGGTGGCAATGAATGATATCATTGATATTTACAAATGTTAAATATTATTTAATGTTATACAAATGTAAAAGTAAAGTAGATCTGAAAACGTCTAATTAGTAAGAATAGCAAAACAAGTGTTTTCAAAAGGAAAAAAACGCCGGCGCTATACGGCGGCGGATTGACCAAAAGACTATTTATTAGAGAACTTTTTTATGCATGAACGGTTTCGAACTGTTTCAAGCAAAAATAAACCTTATACCATATCACAAGAGCACATGGTACTTCGTAGGTCCATTCGGCCAAATTATAGTAATAAGTCGGCACTTCAACCATTTTAAGCAAAAGAGATAAAGGCATTGTTTTTTTTTTAACAGGAGAGTTGTTTTCTAGGAACTTGTTTACAACTTGAGTTTGTGAGCGATCGCAATGAGTGCTATTATTTGTTCATTTGTTTCTTATTAGAGTATTTTTCCACAACATGTTTTTAAAAACCTATAAAGTAAAAACGGTACCATGTACAAGTTAAAAAAGGTTGCCAACTCCTAAAAATTTCAATTTTTCAAAATATCCAGAAACGAAGCCGCAGGCATGAACTTATTTATTTATTTATTTATTTCCAACTATACAATTATCATTACAGGTTTATCACCTAATGCGATAATGTAGACAACTATTTTTTTACAAAGTACAATTACAATTACACAACTATTATATTGATGATGTGTATATGAACTACTAGCAAAATAATGAATATTTTGTTCTGGATAAATTTTCCAAAAAAGCAATTTGAGCGAGTTATAACGATTTAAAAAAAGACACGCCTCGCGTGTCATACGCCACACACAAAAGTATTCGATGGCACGCCTAGCGTGTCACTCGCACTGAACCGGTTAAAGAGAACCATAGTCTACGTAGAAATAATCCAGCGCTGACGGCGATTAAATTAAAATTAGCATCTAGTTTTATAAAAACTGTTCCCTTTAGACGACTTTTCTAATTTAGTTTTGAAGTTGCGTTTGGAAGAAACAAACATTATAGGTACATAGCGAAAATAGTCTTATTTAAACAAATGTGAACAGTAGTATGCGAAAAACACAATCTTAGTATTGAGTTCCACATAAGGCCTTTGCATACTAGACATGGGACGAGTACTCGGTTTGGATTCGGTACTCGGCGGATTCGGCCTTTTTATAGGGTTTCAAAAAAGTCAGTTTTTATCATTATTATTATATTAGACACATTCAAACATCAGGAACATGAGAAGCAGCAGAAATATTTAGAACGTACATATGAATCTATAATAGAAATTATTATTATTAATATTTAAAATTTAAGAGAGGGAGATCAATGATTTTTCTAGATGTTTTCCGATAAAACGATTTCGATAAGCAGTCATTTTCGCGCCAGATAACGAAAACTATATATCGAACATGAAATCATGTTGTCTCATGTGACAAGTAATCAGTGATCACTCATCAACAGTATCCGTGGGTGTGTGACTGATCGAGTACCGATATAAGTACTTTTCTTTCGATACTACTTGGTACTAAGTTTTAAAGTATCGATACCCAAAGTACTTGGTATAGAAAGAAAAGTATCGAGTAACTACTTGTATTTACTCGTATCGTTCCATCTCTAACTCTGTGTAAGGGAAATAACCACACGGCGTCCGCTCCGTCCGCCCGATCTAGGCCGAGTACCCGGTGGCCGAGTACTCGGCGAATCACTACTCGTTCCATGTCTAATGCATACTATAAAACTTTTATCGTACACATTTAGGTTAGGGCCTATACACACGGCGAATTTTTAATAAGCCGACAACGCACGTTTTACGAATGCGCTCCCACGGCGCAATAGATGACCAAAAAGCAGATTGTCGTATTTGTATCGATTCAAACGCTCGTATAAAGCGATACGATAAAATTGTATTAAAATGTCCACTCAATGTTCTTTCGCTCTTGGACGGGTTCATCCAATAGAGTCGCTTATTTTTCCTTTTTATTTTTTTTAGTCAGTTATAAAGCCAGTGTAAGCAAGCAGTGTTGTCTCGACCGACTCCATTTTACTACTGTTTAAGAATCTGGTGAAAACGCAGGGACTTCTGTATTACAATACATACGCGCGACTGTATCGCCGTATCAGCGCATTTGTATCGGTACAAATGAGTGTTTACGGCGCCAATAAATGTTTGAACATGTGCAAAGGTTTATTGTCTGCGCTTGAATTTCGTATAAAGCGAGTTAGCGCGCGTCATCTTCACGTTGTCGGTGCGTTAAAAATATGCCGTGTGCATAGGCCCTTATCTAAACATTGACAATGACAGCTGAGTAGCTGAGATGCGACTTTTGGACTTTGGACTTTTTGCTTATTATTTTATATCAATCTAAAGGTCTTTGACCAGTGATTTTAAAGATAACATGGGCTTAGCCCACGTAACTGGCCTTTCTTGTGGTTCATATAAAACATATACACAGAGGAAAGAGTTGCTGCGCAGTTTGTAGTGTGTATTTATATTAAAAAAAAGAGTTAATTTATTCGTCTCTTGCCAGCTCATATATTTAAATCATTAGAAAAAGAATCCATCGCATTTTTACATATACATATGTCTTATTTGCTCTGTTTAATCAAAAACTAACAAATACTGCATGTGATGTGATAGTGATTATAACTTGATTGTTTTTGATGCACTAGAATAGATTAAAACAATTATTATAAATTGAAAAGTTTTATTTCTAATTTTTCTTTTATAAGTATCGAAACCTTAAACTGTTCATAGCGTAATTGTTAAAATTAAAGGTCACTGATACTTAAAACATTTTTGGTAGAATGCATACATTGTCACATCTATCTTTATGTAAACAATATTACTTTATAAAGTATGGATACGTAATTTTAATACACCTATCCTATACAAAAGTAACGACATCTAAAATGTTTACAAGCCACAGTGACACCACAGCCCCAGAACACACACTAATACACTTGACAATTAAAGATATAGGTAATATATGTATTATGAAAACATGTAAGCAAAAGCAACATATTTTGCCCCCGGTTTCAAATCTCGCAACCCTTGCGCATGGTACACGTTAAATATTTTGTTATTAGAAATTATCGGAGAACCCTATTCATATAGTATTTTTTACGTTGTAGAGCCAAGCTGCAGCTACTTTTATAGTATAGTTCTAGCACGAATGGGTCGGCTCGACCGGGGAAGGACCACGCTCTCACAGAATACCAGCGTAAAATAGCAGCTTAATACTGCTGTTTCGTATGGTGAGTATAGAGAACCGGAGACCCTTTTATTGTAAACGAGGCACTTCATCTTAGTCCTCACGGGTGACAAACGCATCTGCATTTTGATTCGCAAATGAGGATAGATATAGATGTATATCAGCCTCAGTAACCATTTACCATCAGGCGGACTTTGTGCTATTTCTATAAAAAAAATTTTTTTAATATACAGGACAAATCTTATCTTGCTCTAAATTTCGCTAGATGCGAAATATTCCCATATTTTTTATAACGAAAACATTGACGCTGCTGCCAGGACATGAATAACACAGAAGGTGCTAGTCACTTTGCTTTTTATATATGTTAATCAGTTTAGAAGCGTGATAAGACTAGCCTATACTTTTAACACTATTGTATGTAAGAGTAAATACAATGTTCAAATCAGAAATAATACATATTATAAATTAGTTACATGACATATGATCCGAGAACACAATTTTAATTATTTTCGCAGTATTATGTAACAGGTATACAAAAATATCACAATTCTACAGTACCTACGTTAGTATAAAAATATTTTTTTAAACAGTCTCCTAATTACTTAACTTATTGATAGATTAAATATAGTTTAAATACACCCAAGCCATAATAATATAATTATTTTTTTGTTGTGTGACATTTTAATAACAATTTCTACAGAATTAAATGCGAGCTATTGAGTAATAGTGTACAAATTTAAGACACTATATCTATACAAATAAATAAAATTGAAGTGTCTGTTTGTAATGTCAAAATAACAGCTTTTTAGTAAATGCATATGATACGGTACTTTTGCTACAGTTTGTTATAAGTAATAACTTTGGCTACTTTTATTTAAAAAAAGAATTAGGGTTCCACGTAAAAAAAAGCTCTGAAATCCAATCGTAATAAATAAACGCGGACGTAGTCGCGGGGAACAGCTAGTATTAAATAAAGGTTAGAACGGCACCTGTGTAAATTTACATTTCTTCGACATTTTCTCTACTCTAGTGATAGGGTTAGTAACAATTTTCTCTTAAAAGTATTTGCTATAATATCACACCATTTCTTTAAACTTATCCTCGTTTAATGAAATAAATATGCCATAATATTAAAATGAAATAATGAAGGATTAAAGTATACCTATGTGTGACTTACATATTTCATAGCAGTAGCTTATCCTTTTCGTGATTAAGTACTATTAAACGTTTCTGTATGATTAATAATTTTATTTAAATAAATAATAATAAAATGAAAAACCATTTAACATGGAGCTTAATCATAAAAGCGATGTTTCATAATTAGTTTTAACCCTTTTTAAGGCAGCGGGAATATATTTCCCACCACTAATTTTCACATTATTAGTTAAGCAAATTTTAGGGAAAGATTTTTTCCTATTGGCAACATTTTTATGGATATCCGGTCAACATTTTTCATCTATGGTAATGACACGTCGCCATTTTAGATTTTACACTGTGACGTTTGGAAGACTGAAATCGGGTGTGTTTCGGTACGACTTCTAAAATCTTTATAAATCTTTTATATCTGCGACTCATGAACGGTAAGTTGTTATTATTTCTAAAGCTTATTGTATATTTCATTGATATTCAAGCATATTTTCAATTCTACATTTTGCAGATTTTGTTAGTAGGGGCTTTTTGTGGTGGTAAAAATGTTCCCTTTGCCCGTGGAGCTGACAGTATGTATTGGTTGTTACAGATTTATATTTTGAAAATGAATGAAAAGGCACTGAATGACTTGGAAATAGCTTGTGCATTAGAAGAGATTTTTGGTTTACCTGATGATCCCGATGTGTCAGATGATAATTTGGAATCCGATGAAGAAGATGTGCAGTACAGTACAGTGAAACTTCAAAGAATTTTAGAGAGCCTTGATGAGCCTCATGATGGAATTCTAGCACCCACACCTGATCCACCTGATAGTCTTATTAGTAATATAAGTAATGCGTCTGTTGAAAACCAACCTAGTCCATCACCTCAACCAACCAACAGTGACCGGCTTAGGCGGGCAAGAATAATCCAAAATGCACCCAGTACTTCTGGCACTCAACAGACCTTACGGCGACAACCACAATCACCAGTAGCAAATACTAACTCAGATTCGGAAACAGATGATTCAGACGGCGAAGAGGAAACATGGAAAAAAACTATGTGGACAACTGATCGGCCAAGTCCTAGCGTTTACGATGAAATTCCGATGGAACCGGCAATTATGTTTAGCAGCCGTACTAGACCTGTAACTGTATTTGAAAAATTCTTCACTGATGAAGTCTACGATTTGATAATATATCAAACAAACTTATATGCAGAGCAAAGGAAAGATGAAGGATGGACACAATTAGATAAAAAAGAACTGAAGGCCTTTGTAGGGATTTTTATAATAATGGGATACAATATTCTGCCTTCTATTGACCTTTATTGGTCTTCCGACCCTGGTTTCAGGGTAGATGAAATAGCAGAGACTATGACCGTAAAGCGATTCAAGAAGATATTGCGAAATCTGCACGTGAATGATAATACACAGATACCAGATAAGACAAGCGAGAACTATGACAAACTTTACAAAATACGCCCATTATTGGATCTTATCACTCAGGCATGTCAGAAAAATGCCAAAGACTCCTCATCCCAAAGTATTGATGAATCGATGATTCTCTTCAAAGGCCGGTCTTCCATGAAACAGTATATGCCTCTAAAGCCCATAAAAAGAGGTTACAAGGTATGGTGTCGCTGTGACAGTAAAACTGGGTATCTCTATGAATTCTACATATACACTGGAAAATCAAAAACCGGAACAGAGGAAGGACTAGGATCCAAAGTTGTGAAGATGTTGACTGAAAAGCTGATAAATAAAGCACTGGAGGAATATCATATTATTATTACATTTGACAATTTCTTCTGTGACTACACTCTAATGCAATATCTATATGAAAATGGCATTTATGCTACAGGAACTGTACGAAGACACAGAAAACATCTGCCTGTACTTGTAAAAACGAATCAGAAGCTTGCAAAAGGACAATATAAATGGAGAGTCAAGGGAAATGTATCTTTCTTAGTTTGGCAAGATACCAAAGAGGTTCTCCTATTGAGTAATGCATTCCATCCAAAAGTTGGCAAAACCACTGTCTTACGGACTCAGAAAGACGGCACAAAACAAGAAATCAACTGCCCGTTAGCAATAAAGGAGTATACTAAAAGGATGGGAGGCGTTGATCACTTTGATCAGATAAAAAGTACCTATTCAGTAGGCAGAAGAAGTAGGAGATGGTGGGTCCGAATATTCTTTTTCCTTTTAGATACAAGTATAACAAATGCATACTTGTTATATTGCCAAAATAAGAATGCGACAAAACTAAGCAATCTTGAATTTCGAGTCTCTGTCGCTAGAGGACTGATCAGTGGGTTTTCCAGTAGAAAACGACGATCTGGTAGTTTAGTCAACTATATCTGCAGAAAAAAAATTGCTTCTGAGAATCGCCAAAAGGCAGTGCATGTTGTCGCAGAGGAAGTTCGTTTCACCAACGTTGGAGACCATATGCCCGTTGAATCGCCTTCATATAAACGTTGCAGAATGTGTAGCACAAAAGAAAAAGACAAAAGATCGAAAGTTATATGTGAAAAATGCAAAGTTCCGCTCTGCATAACACCATGTTTTACTGCATTTCATAGGAAAGGCTAGTTAAGGCGTCACGGGCAGCGGGAAAATATTTACCACCGTGTTTTTTTTAATTTTTGAATTTCTTATTTGCATTTTGTGAAAAACCATAATAAAAATAGTCTAAAACCATCAACAGTTTTACTTATCCACCCCTAGATGCTTATGCCTTATAAAGGGTTAAACGACCTCAACTAAATTGAAGGAATGTTTTTACCACAAACAAAAATATATATTACACAAATTCATTGCTTCTAATTCAAGCGACAGAAATGCAATAAAATAAAGCAGATATAAAATGTGAAATAATTAATTCAACCGAAGAATTTATTTTAGTTTAAGTCACTATTTTATAAAATAATTATTTGCATATTGTATACAAAGGTACGACACTGCTAAATATTACTACATTTTATTGGCGACGAACCGTGCACCAACTGCATTATGGTAGTATAAAAACTATGTTAACAATACGAATATCAAAGAATATCAGCGACAGTAGGTTGAAGCTTGAAGCTGCTGACATTTATATTTAAACATACAAATAAAATTGAAGTGTATCTGTAACTGCGTTTTATTGAGCTAAAAAATATTATATATAACCATTTTAAAAAATATTGTCTGTTTGTCGTCCGGGTAATCTTCGGAATGGCTAAGCTGATTGTAATGAAATTTCACGAACAAGATAGAGAGCAATTCCAGAAGTGATATTTTATAATGAAAAAATTATTAAATGTAATATTAATTATTTTAAATCTAAATAACTTCATATTGGCAGACCCCAGCCAGGCGAAGCCAGGGCGGCTCACTAGCAATATTATAAATCAGGCACAAAGTGTACTGCAATAGGTACACGGGTAAACAAGGTCCCGTTCCACCCAATGGTGCAGCCAAGCCAGCCAATAGGTGGCACGGGTCTTTGCCCCATTTCATAAGCACTAAGCCACATACTCTCACTAGTAATCAATTTACATTTTGAATAATCACACAAAAATATGCCGTACTTACTCGTACGGTACGTAACTTGCGGAAAAGGTAGGGGTGAGGGGGCGCCAGTTTAGACTAGCGGCCTCGAATGACAGCTACCACGGGCTACATTGCTTTACAGATAGCGACTCGAAGAGATATTTATCGATATGGCTGGCCTTTATTTGATAACATGTCAAAATAGCTAAACATAATTAACCGGCCAAGTGCGAGTCGGACTCGCGCATTAAGAGTTCCGTATTATCGTAAAACACGTTTCTAGTAGGGGAGATCGCTTTAATTTTCAATTTTTTGTTATAGCGGCAACAGAAATACACATTCTGTGAAAATTTCAACTGTCTGCCTACTACGGATCATGAGATACAGCGTGCTGACAGACAGACGGACGGACAACGAAAGCTTAGTAATACCCTTCAGTAACGGAACCCTAAAAAGGGGCGAAAATTCAAGTTTAAAGCGGCCTTAACTTTTTTTAAGAAGTAATTAACATTTAGGTAGACATTATAAAATTCTGCTATATCATGACTGTCGGAAGGCATGTAAATATTATATGTGAAACTATTTTACATTAGTTTAGTAGAGAATACGTGGCATTGTAGTTTATAGAAACATTGTTTAAATGCTTAGATTGGAATACAGGCTTAAGAGGTTTTATAAATGTAGTTAAGTGTATAAAGTTTGAATGTGAATTAAACTTAATTCATCTTCTTGGACGTTCTTTTGACGAATGTTACATTAAAAATATATTCGTAAAACTATTTTTTTAACTTAATAAGAAAACATATAACATTATAATAAATAATTCATATTAAATTACCACATCACTTCGAACATGATTCGATGTATGTCATATTTATTTTTCTGTTCTGATGAGTACTACGCACACGCGATATGAATAGAACTGTCAAACTGACATTTTACTTCGCATTGCGCACTAACTTCAAGTGCGTTTTGTAGTAAATGCAAAAAATAAAACTAACGATATACATTTCTTTATTTTTTGTTTTTAATATTACTCCGTGTCCGCTCTCTGTGGTATTTTTGTTATAAATAATGTAATAATCTTAAAATTACTGCGTGTCAAGACGTCATGAACTTATTAAAATCCTATTCTTACCCTGCGCATTTAGCCAAAATTAGTAAGAGTAACTACAAAATGTATTTCTTGTATCCTTCCCTATATTGATACATTAAATAACTTGGTTAATGAATATCAACATTTAAAGAAGTACACTGAATGCTTTATACCCACTGACCTCTATATATACAGTGTTTATACCACAAAATGCCAACTTAAATTCATATCAGATATACTTACATATAAAAATTGCATACATTATCATATTTTTAATATTAAAGTTATAAAACGCTTTTACTTCAGTCTCAAATGCATTCAATATGTCACATTATTGTACAATCAACACTGTTTTATATAAATCTTAATATTTAGTATGTATTTATACAAAACTCGCACGTAATATCCAACTACATCGTTCATGGTGACGTATTAGGACACTTTCGTTTTGTCCCTTTCATTTTCGTCGCATTTACTATCTTCTTTCTCTTTCTGCACACTGTTTTGACAGGTGCCGTTTGCGGAAGGTTTAGATTTCTCCTTCTTTGGAGATTCGTATACTCTCTCCATAAGGGCGAGTAGTATATTGCCTGGAATCCTTTGGTGTTCTTCCACCATTTCTTCAATTGCTCTCGCTACCTGTAAATATAACATTTATTTTGACTTTAAATAATGCAATATTTTTACGCCCTTTGTGGCAGAGTATGTTGAATATGCTTGTAGGCTTTTGTTCTGTCATATACTAAGAAACAAATACTCATCACAATTATAATAATGTAATAATTATAATATATGTATAAAAATATATATTAGTATTAGAATTAAGATATTAGAAATTAATGCTAACTTTATTTCATGTTGTTATACCCTTACTGGGTGCTGGGTGCATGTGTTACACAAAACCACATGTAAATGCAATAAATAAATAAAAGACTTTGAGTATTTTGTCTCATAAGAGAGTAAAATATGAAGAAAAATATATAGGCATTATGAGCTTTTTTTTAATGTTCCTTCTTTAACTGTATGTAAAAACATGTTTATCTCTTTCTTTTTCATGGAGTCAATGTTATGTATTAAGAGTTATATTTACAAGCTTCTCTAAGATCGCGAATACTATATTTAGACTATATATAGACGACGAAGCTAAGTATCCATGACTGGATACAAGTCTGGTAATGCCTAGTAATGCTTCAAATTACTTATTTCTTAACATATTTGCCCCTACACGTCACGCTAGGCAGGGTTATTGAAGAACTATAAGCTGAGATCTTGCGCTAGATACAATAATGTCACTACTAATAAATTATCATCATTACAAACATTATAGTACTGATGATGATGGATGGAAAGTGGTAAATATACCTCAAGATGTAATGACAGCCTATCAAAAGTCCACCGAGAACAAAGGAACAAAGGCGTCAATAAATTGCCTCGTAGGGATATTTGCTACAGTTGCCACTCTTGGCAGACGGCTACCACCGCAGTTATTTGTTATTTTGAGTTTTTATCGGGAAGATTTACCTTTTTCCAACCATTAAGTGTACCTATAATGCCCGGGCTACACTAACGAGAAATGCCGTTAATTATCACGTCGATGGGCGTTGAATGTAGGTGTGACCACCACTTCAACGGCAAGAACAATGGCGTTTCCGGTTGAACGATAACTCGAGTGTCGGTACATCAAAAAGATTAACGCACGAATTAACGCGTTGAAGCGGCCACACTACGTTTGTCTCATTGTGCACGGTGAGTGCACCGGGGTCACATGTATGACTGTGATGGAGTGGAATAATGAAAAAAATATTAAGTTTCTTGAGATTCTGCAAACAGATCCATGCTTAGGCAATGATAAAATATATTCATATAATAAAAATTTACACTTATCAAATACAGTGTAAGTAACCCTCTCAGAAATGAGGGGAGGCCTGTGCCCAGCAGTTGGACGTATATAGGCTGCAACTTTACTTTACTTTACTAAACATAGAGTAGCAGCGTCAACGTCCATCCATCTTGCTTGAAATTCAAGGAACATTAACGCCAACTTTAACGCCGTTCAACGGCATTGAAATTGAAATGCCGTTGACCTTCCAAGTGTGGCCACTCACTTTATCGCGTTAAAATTAAGGCAATAATTGTTGCGTTTATGGGCATTGACGTTTCTCGTTACTGTGGCCTCAGCATAAATCAAAATTTATCACCGGTTGCAAAAGCAAGATTAATTCAAGACCCGGCAAAAACCGAGGAGTCTTTGTTTTATTGTTGTTTTTTTTTTATAAAAAATAGACTTATGTGCAGTTTACACGCAGAAGTGAAAACTTCAAATGAAATTAAATACATATAAAATAAAAATATTTCTCCGCGCATGATTTATTTAATATAATAATTTTCAACCATAAGTGCGGTATAAAATATAAGATAAAAGTAATTTTATAGCAAATAAATGATAAAATCCTTATTTTTAGATCTATAGATAAATTTAGTGTAATAAATCAAAATATTATTTTCTTTCGAGTACAATGAGGGCATCCACGACTTTTTCTGCCACCAGGGCGGCGCCACTTTCGAGTGAGGTAAAATATTTGACAGATTTCATAGCGGGGACGATAATTTCTTAGGAAAATGAATTTTTTAAGGTTTCTTTCTGTATTATTAGTTATATTTTATATTAATGACATTAGAAATGAATAAACCAAACTATAAATATAACTAAAAGACGACTTTAAAAAAAAAAGAATTATAATTTGCAAAAAATTAAAAATCAAACCATATTAATATAATACTCTAGACAATGACAAACTATTATTTTAAACTAATTTCTCAATTAAATAACACTGTGTAACAAAAAACTTTACCTCAGTCGCTAGTAGCGACATCTGGTGAGTGGAAGATTATTAGCCCTCATTGCTTTGTGATAGCGCTAAAGTGAAGTCATCGTATTAAACAAAAATTTATAGGCTTTCGAGTTGGTAGGTAAAATAGACGTTAGGTGACCTAAACACGACTAATTTAATATAACATTCTATCTTATTCTTTCGCAGTCCAAATCCTATAGATGTATATTTTTATCTTTTTTAATTGTCGCTTTTTCGTTTCATCGAGTTTCAAATTACAACTATTCTAAACAAGTTTTTACTTTAAAAAAAGTGATAGATACATTTTACATTTATAAGAATGATAGAGATTGTAGGAATTATTTTAAACTATATTTTGTTGTCGAAACAATGCTCAATTGTTTGACAGGCACTCACTTACACATAATTCTTCTTTCTTTCTGTATCATCCCGTAAAATATCACTCCTCACGCACCTCAAAAGACGTTGCTGGTTCCAATGATTTTAGATGCGTATGTGTGCGTGTGTAAATGTTTTATTACGGTCACTTAAAGTATACGCAGCGCTGCGTCTATCTTTCTTCTGAGGTTTCTACCTAAATATTATTTTCATGTCACTATTTTAGTTAGACTCTACATTAACAAAACGCAAAATCGGACACAACTTCACACTAATTTTGGCAGGAAACTATCCTTCCACACATTGTTGACATTTTATTGTCGTTCAAATAATGGTTTAAAGTAGATTTCAATTGGTAAAAGTGTCATTTTATGTATGAAATATTTACGCATTTTGCAATAAATAGAAATGACAAGTGGTCCGATAGTATAAGAATATGAGCCCGTTTTGTAGCTTTGAGATATTTTCATCAACGACTGTCTGCTGGTTAAGTTGTCATGATCAAAATTTTAACATATTACACAAGGCTAAAAGCCTCGTAGCCATCGCCACAATAAATAAATAAAAACAGTTTGTCAGTGACCTTCTTCTGTAGTTGTTCGGGCGTAAGCGATGGGTCGTGCGGGATGGGGCGGCCGAGGTAGGTGACGAGCTTGACGGGGAAGCCGCCGTACACGGGCGCCAGCGGCACGCGCGTGGCCGCGTACAGGCGCAGGCACACGCCGCGCAGCCAGCCCACCGTGCGGAACGCCTCGCGCACGTTGCGCGTGAACATCGGCACTATCGGCTGCCAACGCACACAATCCAATCAATCTTACCCTCACAGCTTCTTAAACTTTTATTTTTTATATGAGAAGGGGCAAACGAGCATGCGGCTCACCTGATGGTAAGTGACTACCGCCGCCCATGAACAACTGCAACACCAGTGAACATTACAGGCAGGAATATTTTGAATAAAACTACTTTTACGGATTCTATCGCATTTAATTAAATTGTTTTTTTATTAATTCCGGACGTTTCGGGTACTTTACAGCAAACATGGTCACGGGGAACTGAGGTGATTGATGTCAGACTTCACCCGGAGTACTTCGGGTTAACTCTGACATCGGGTTGTAACAGCGAAACGTCGGGAATCAATAAAAAACAAATTAATTAAACGCGATAGAATCCGTAAAAGTAGTTTTATTCAATGTGCAGTATTCGCGTAAATATAAGAAATCAATAAGGAATATTTGCTATAGTTGTCACGCTTAACAGGCAGTGTTTAGTAGTTATAAAGCAGACGCTGCCACCCATCTCCTGGTTTGTTTCCCTCTGTCACCTCTTACAATACCCACGAAATATGGAGTAATAGATATTCGTACACCGCCACCACAAGGTCTTTTATATCTTTTTTTATATAGAATAAGGGTAACAAACGAGCACTCAGCCCACCTGATGGTAAGTGCCTGCTGTGGCCCACTAACATATACACCTATTATCGATTAAAAATCAAAATTCAGATGCATTGTCATCCCTGAAGACTAAGATGGAATGCCTCGTATCCAGTAAAAAGGTTCTCGAGTGGCAGTCTGGTACCAGGAGATAAAGTGTAGGTAATCTCCCCCACTGGATGGAGTGACGATCTGGTGAGACATGCAAGAAGTCGACGGATGCATGTGACTCAGGAACGTACTTTGTGGCATTCCTTGGGAGGGAGGCCAATGTTCAGCAGTGGACTTGTGAAGGGATTTAATGACGATAATGATGATAATCAAATTAATTACTATTTATGAATTTATCGTATACTGGCTTTTACTCATCCGCGTATAACAATTACAGATCTATAACAGTGGTCTTTGGGTAATTAATTCAATAGAGAAGTTGCATGTTTTTTTAATTATTTTTTTTGAAAGTTTACTAAAAATTAAGAAAAATTAAAAAATATTAACAATTGATTTTTAAATGTAATTTTACCATCAATCACTAATAAAAAACTAGTTACACAATCCCATGCAAGAGTTCTCTAAAACTGTCCCTAATTGTTTTGACATCATTCTAGTTGAAATAAATATACATTAATGTAACTTCAACCTTAAATGCATTACCTAAAGTTGTATTCACAAAGCCACGTACAAATTAAAAGCGCACCCAAATGTTCGTGTGGGCGCTCATTCCGTAAGGACATATTTTGTCACTGATTGTGTATCTAGTTTTTTATTAGTGATCGATGAATTTTACAATTAAAATGGTTAGTCTAAAATGTAAACTCAAACGCCAGTGACGTCATTATACCACTTTAGACATCATTATAACGCTACCACATGGTGAAATGATAAAACAGTCATGTTTACGTTATCAAAATTAAAAAAAATTGTCATTGCATAAAGCGTCGCCCACACACAAGCGGCTTGCGACCTAACTGCCAACCGCGAGCCGCGGCTCGGAGTGGCGGCCTGAAGCGCCGTTCGTTGTGGTGTCTGTGCTACGATCAGACGTCAGTAAACATGACAAACCGTGACGTGATATTTAAATATACTTTAAATGAATATTATTCTTTCATTTATATATAAATTTATGACAATTATTATATAAACTCAATATGGGAAAAGTTGAAACAAAAATTAAAGATCTATTAATTTCATGTAATCAAAGTTTCTCATTGTTTTGTTGAAAAATGAAATATTATTAAATCGAGGTTCAGCAAAGCAAGCCTTCCAAAACCTTTAAAATGTGTTATTCATGTATTAAAAGCATGCAAATAACCCCCTACGCATAACATAAGCCAGTTATTTCGATATTACAGACAAAACAGTCAATTTTGTTTTTATGTATAGGTACATGTATAGAAAAGAAATGGCGGTATATTCACTTTTGTATTGAATATTGGATGCAAAATACCTAGTAAAAGCGACAAAGTTTTCTTGACGTGAGGTGCTGTGGTGAACGGTTATTTGCATGCCGTGGCAATTCCCTTCAATTCACCCCACAATAGAAAAGGCTTATGGTTTATGTCTCGTATTGGACTTTACCAGATTGTTGAGAACAAAGTGATAATGGTTATATAATTAAACGTAAAGGTATTACTTACAACTTTAGCTTCTAAGGCAACCTTCGCGAAACCGATCCGCGACTTCCAGTTGAGCCTGTAGTAGTGGTCGCCAAACTGAGCCTCATAAACTCCGCCGGGCGAGATGGCTAGCGGGTGGCCGGCACGTAGTACGCTGACACACGTCTGAACCGTGCCCGGGATAACGCACAGACCTTCCAGCAACATTGCCCATCCTGTTCAGGGACAAATATTATTATTATTATTTATTTTTTTATAGGATAAGGGTGACAAACGAGCACACAGTCCACCTGATGGTAAGTGGTTGCTGTGGCCCATACACATCTACATTTTTATCCTCGATTACGAATCAAAATTCAGATGCGTTGTCACCCGTGAGGACTAAGATTGAATGCCTCGTTTCCAGTAAAAAGAGTCTCCGGTTCTCTACACTCACCATACGAAACACTTCTGTGTTGCATCTGCATTAGGCTGCTATTTTACGCTGGTATTCTGTGAGAGCGTAGTCCTTCCCCTAGCCGACCCATTCGTGCTACAACTATACCACTAATATAGCTGCAGCATGGCTCTACCACGTAAAAAAAAATCACTCATCATAAACTACCTATGCGACGATAGATTGATTATCTTACTATGCTACCATTGGGTAATTCTCTTTTAAATCTTGACATTTACAAGAAATTTAATATGCTCTCTCCTGGGAACCTTAACAAAGATGACAAATTCTGAATAATGAAATCTATGTACCTGGTATTTTGAACATGAACCGGTCTGCTATCGAGTGGAAGAAGCGGCGTTTGAAGAGAAGCATCCGAGCGTTCAAATAGTACATGTCGATGGGCAACGCGCCGTGGTAATAGATTAAAAGAAACGGGCCGTCTGGAATGTTCTCGAGTCCTCGTACCTCGTAACCTGCGAAAAGAGAAATTATGTATACAGGTCACGGACTCTAGAAATTTTAAAGAATAACTTAAAGCATAATGATTTCTTATATTTACACGAACACATTTAAATAAAACTAGTTTTTATGGATTTTATCACGTATCATATTTACTTTACACGTATAAGCACTTTACAGCACTAATATTTATATCATCAAAAATTAATTATTTTAATTTGAAGGTACCCGTGGTTATTAACTAATGACATTGGAACGTCAATCACCTCAGTCCTCTCCGTGACCATGGGTTCTGTAAAGTGCTCGAAACATGGGGAATATAAAACAAGTTAATATACGCGATAAAATCCGTAATAATTTAAAATTAAAAATTTTGTACAGCCGACTTCAATATAAGCGACTTCAATATAGGTTATTTAAGAATAACTCAATAACCATTGGTCTGACCTTTATCAAATTCATATGGGACCACACGAGAACTATCAGCTTTCATATAAAAAAAGAATCAAAAGGAGACGGTACTCAATTCGGGTGTATGTTTTTTTTTATGTGTGTTACCTCATAACTTTGTACTGGGGTAACCGATTTCGATGATTCTTTTTTTATATGAAAGCTGATAGTTCTCGTGTGGTCCCATATGAATTCGATCAAGGTCAGACCAATGGTTATTGAGTTATTCTTAAATAACCTATATTGAAGTCGCTTATATTGAAGTCGGTTGTACAAAATTTTTAATTTTAAATTATGTTTATAAACAGACAATTGTCATTACGTCTAACAAAAACAATCTAATCTAATTAGTTTGAATGTAAGGAATATAATGTAGGTAATTAAAAGGTATGTATGCAATCAAATGATAATGAAATAATATAATTAAAAATTAAAAATTTTGTACAGCCGACTTCAATATAAGTTATTTAAGAATAACTCAATAACCATTGGTCTGACCTTCATCAAATTAATATGGGACCACACGAGAACTATCAGCTTTCATATAAAAAAAGAATCATCGAAATCGGTTCGCTCAGTACAAAGTTATGAGGTAACACACATAAAAAAAAACATGGTACTTTTTGGAAGTCGGCAGAAAATTGTTAAAAGATCACTCGTGAGGTAAAGTGTCATAAAAGAAGTGGCAATCTCTTGGTAATACTTCTTTTAACTGTTGGAGATGATTTAATTTAGAAAAAGCTATAGGAATTGGTGCGGCATGCAGTCTATACTGTATTGAATTTAGTTTTCTCTGTCTTACAGGTAGCTCTGACCAATCAACAGCAAAATTAATTTTGAAGAAAATAGTGCCTTCTGGTCTATACTGGATGACTCGCAGATCAACAACAAGAGCATCTCGCGCTTTTCGACCGTTATATTTTGCGTGTCGTTTCTTTACGGGTTATAAATCCGGTAACACACACTTTGCACTGGTCGCAGTTTAGATTTTTCCAAAAACTATTGTGTATTTCATAACGCGTTTTATGAGCCAATTTTTGCAGACTAAACGATAGTGCCCGGTTTATTAAAGGGTATTCAAATGTCCTATACATTTGAATACCCTTTAATAAACAGGGCGTTAGTAAAATGGAACGTTACTTTAGTATAGAAATCGATTATGAGACATAATCGAGTCACTGACACTAGCAAAGTCTACATAATCTTTCGTAATTTATCCACTTGTCCTTAAGGACACCTTTAAGATAATTTTATCTTCCAGACAGACATGTTACAACAGATTGATGATTAAATTTTGTTTTGTCTACACTTTATCGAAGTGAAGACCTCGAACATCATGAATGATTCGAAGATTCCATGAATGCACCGCGTGGCCAATTATTTTTATCAGTTATGCTTAAAAAATAATTATGACTTACATAATATGTAATAAAGAATGAGAAATTATATTCTAAACGATGGTGCGTCAGTCAGACGTAGTTTTCTTCCCTTTTTTGTTTCAATTAGTATTTATAAACGTGTTCAGTTATTTTGAAATATGTACCCCATGTTAGTGGGGTAGTGCTGGTTGAATAGAATAAAAACAGATGAAATTTTAATATTGTAAGAAAAGCAAAACGAAGGAACGTTAATTTTGTATTTTTGAAGTGAAAACTCGATGAAAAACAAAAGCGACGCTAAAAAGAGACAAAATATACATCTATAGGATTTAGCCTGCGAGAGAATGAGATGGAATACAGTATACATGTTTCCCAATATCTCGGTCTGCTCTTTGTGCGATGTTTTAAATATGGTTAATATAACTTATGACTGTTAAAATAAACGGTTTAAAAATAAACCACAAACATACAGTGTTTCCTCTATTACCTCGGTCAATAAAAGTAAGCATATTAAATAAAATTATCATATCCAATCCATTTATAATAATCCATGAATATATTAAATTATCGATTTATATAAAATTTGTCGTGCTTAGACTATCTAGCGTCTATTTTACATAGCACCTTGAGAGTCAATCAATATTTGTCCGATAAAATGACTTTACCTATAGAATGAAGTAGATGGCGCTATTACAATGCAATTTTACTCGTAATTTGCTGAAGGTTTCACTTCTTCCGCATGTGAACTCCACAAATGTTTATCTATACAAATAAATAAATTGAAGTGTCTGTTTGTAATGTCGAAATAACAGTTTTTACTATATGCATATGAAAGTATATACGGTACTTATAACAAAACACGATTTTTAAAATTTTTGTCTGTCTGTCTTTCTGTCTGTCTGTCTGTTTGTTCCGGCTAATCTCCGAAACGGCTGGACCGATTTTGACCGGACTTTTACTGACAGATAGCTGATGTTATAAGAAGTAACTTAGGCTATTTATATTTTAGAAAAAGAATTAGGGTTCCGTGTAAAAAATTAAAACCCATGAAATCCAATCGTAATAAATTACGCGCGGGCGAAGTCGCGGGGAACCGCTAGTTTTATAAAAAAATTACCATGCCACAGCCATCCGTGTGCGTCCCACAGGGCGCAGATAGCAAGCCGTGCCGCCTGCCGCCAGTCACCCTGTACGCCATCAACGACGCGCAATCTAAAATAAATAGTTTTGAATTAATGAGAAAACCTGATATAATTTCAAATAATAACTGCTGGTAAAACTAGAGTTTAGTTCCAAAGTACGCACATATATTATGTAGATATTATATTTAAACCATACTTAAACTATTTTCCTACCTTGCCCCAATCTGAAAACTTCTTAGGAATGAAAAGAAACCTTTCCATGTCTATATACCGTGGGACGCATATCAGCAAAATGTAACTTTAGATTTTAATTTTCTTAAAACACTAGCAGTTTAGCGAAGGGATATTAGATTTATATTAGCGCTATACGGCGGCAGATTACAAAAGACTATTTATTAGCGAACTTTTTTTATGCATGAACGGTTTCAAACTGTTTCAAGCAAAAATAAACCTTATACCATATCACAAGAGCACATTGTACTTCGTTTAGGCCATATGATAGTAATACGACGGCAGTTCAACCATTTTAAGCAAAATTAAACAATAAGACAAACGCATTGTTTTTTTTTAACAGGACACTTGTTTTCCAGAAAATTTATTTACAACTAGAGTTTGTGAGCGATCGCAATGAGTGCTATTATTTGTTACTTATTAGACTATTTTTCCACAACATGATTGAAAACCCACAAAGTAAAAAGAGTACCATGTACAAGTTAAAAAAGGTTGTCAACCCCTAAAAATTTCAAATTTTCAAAATATCCAGAAACGAAGCCGCATGCATGAACTACTTGCAAAATAATGAATATTTTGTTCTGGATAAATTTTCCAAAAACGCAATTTGAGCGAGTTATAACGATTTAAAAAAAAGACACGACTCGTGTTTCATACGCCACACGCAAAAGTAATTCGATGGCACGCCTGGCGTGCCATCCGCACTGAACCGGTTAATCGACTTCGTGAATCCTTCTTGAATCCCTTACGTCGTCACTCCATCTAGCCGCCCTACACATCGCTTACCGGTACGAAGCTGCTACTTGAGAAATTTTCTTCCCCATCACTTGTAGTTTCTTCGAACTATATGGCCGGTCTATTGCAACTTCAGTCTAGTGATCCGTTGGACTATGTCGGTTACTCTGGTTCTGCACGCGGTTCGCACGCAGAGAAACTCCAAGCATAGCCCTCTCTACAATTCGTTGAGCGACCAGCAGTGAAGGACTACAACTCAAATGCATATGTCATCACTGGCAACACGAACTGGTTATACACTCCTTTGTCCAATTAGATAGATATGACACTGACAATATGATTACGGTGGGGTGAGTAAAAATGTCGATTGGGATGAAAAATGAATGTGGTCTTCCATACACTCAGCAAGTATCAAATTACGTCATCCAAAATGCTAAGTTTCTTCAGTGAGGTCGACATATGTCGTAGGTCAATGGCTCTTAGCTCGTACTTTACTTTTGCGTTCCCGAAATAGTTAATTTATTTGACTGACCCTGACTTTCCTTATCGTCAGCAACATTGTTGTGCAATGTGATGCAATATGCAACTGGTTGTCGTAGCATTATATTTGTTTTGCAAAGAGGGTCATAATAGCAATATTTTATTTAAAACCTAAAGAGTCTCAAGTAGAAAAAAAAGGAAATTAATAACTAACTTTAGATTTTTAATAAATTTACGAAAGTGTATTGTATGTACACAATAAATATAAGTTTAAAAAAAGTGATATTCACTCTGTGAATATACTAGGAACACACACAAGCTAGTAAGTATTAACTGTTGCGCGGAACCCTAATTATTTTTCCAAATATAAGTAGCCTAAGTTACTCCTTATTACATCAGCTATCTGCCAGTGAAAGTCCCGTTGAAATCGGTCCAGCCCTTTCGGAGATTAACCGGAACAAACAGACACAGACAGACAAAAATTTTAAAATTTGTGTTTTTGTTATAAGTATCGTATATAATTTCATATGCGTTTAGTAAAAAGCTGTTATTTTAACATCACAAGCAGACACTACAAGTTTATTTATTTGTATAGATATATTAAATACATGTAAACTGTTCTTTTTTTTCGAAAAAAAAATGTTACGCTGGGTTTCTTGCTGCTCCTTCCGAGGACAGAGGTATTTTCCGAACCAGTGGTAAATTAAAAACATAAGAGTGACTTTCAATAAGTATTATTTATAATGTTCTTCTATAACGAATAAAAAAGTTTATATTTCTATTTTTTTTAATCCAGGATTTTGTTGCAAAAGCGTATACATGTATAAATGTATAAATTACTGACCCTTTGGAGCCGAGTAACTAGTATTAGTAACTTGTGTTTGTTTCTAGTTTTTACAGAATGTACCCTGTTTTTAACATACAAATACTTTTGTTTTGCATTCCTTGTTTTTCTTCTTCGTCATTAGCACGTAAAAGTCCGCTGTTGGATATGGACTTCTCGCGTCGTAACAATGATTTAATTACATTTCTAATTAGCGTCAAACTAAAATAAAATGTCTAAGACGAAAATCGAATCGATCCCTAGAGTATTAACTCGTGGTACAAAATTATAATAATTGCTATTATTTCACAAATATCTGACGGTAAGTGTTATAACTTATAGACACTTCTATCATTGATTAAGAATCAAAATGCAGATGCATTATCGCCCCTTATAACCAAAATGGAAACAATAATCAGTGAGATTTTGAAGGACAAAACCTAAAAAGTACAAATATGACAAAAATCCTAGGTATATCGATAGATCAATAAAATTAAATAGGAAAAGTCAAGTTCAAAATGTTTGTAAAAAAAATAAATAGATTTTCGTACGTACTTTACAAACTAAACAAAGTAGCTAAAAAAAATAACGCACTTATTGCGTACTTTGCCTATGTGGAATCCGTTTTGCGATACGGACTCATTATATGGGGTAATAGCACAGATGCAAAAAAGGCATTCTTTGCCCAAAAAAAAATGTATTAGAGCAATATGTGGCACTGCACCTGATGAGACTTGCAGGCCGTTATTTATATCTCTGAAAATACTACCCCTCCCATGCCTGTACATTTTTGAAATTGCAAAGTTTGTAAAACAAAACATGTATTATTTTAGATAAGCGAAAGAGATTTACACACGAAATACCAGAAATGGCAACAGACTTGCTGTTGAAATTATACCCAAGTGCTCGATTTTAAAAAAAACTGCTACTGGATTTGTATTCTCATATTTAATAAAATACCCCAAAATATAAAAGACTTACCCATTAATAAATTTAAAGGTGGCTAAATGAACATTGTTTTTATAATGTGAATGACTACATGATGTGACACAACTGTAGTTATATATTTTTAATTTAATTTTAATCTTAATTACATTTAAATTTGTATGTATTGGTATTGCTAATTTGTAAACAATGACATGACGATAAATATTTTAATTGAATTTTATATTGTAATATAATAAATTTAACTATAGAAAATGTATTTGCATGCTATTATAGATGGCTGAAAGAGCTGAACTATACTTTATAATAACCACCTAAATGTTACCCCTTTTTCAAAGCAAATAAATCATTCATTTCATTGAAACGTTTCTTTGATTCAGAAACGGAAGCAGAAACTTTTTTATTCAATATAGATTATAAATAATACCTATTGAAAATCACACTTTTGTTTAATTACCAGTGGTTCGGAAAAAAACTCTGTCCTGGGAAGAACCAGCAAAAAACCCAGCGGGACTCTTATTAAAAAAAAGCAGCTTACAATCATGTATGTTACACAATTCACAACACAAAACAAAATGAATGAGGTGATCGCTACCAAATTAGAAACAGGTTGGTAACGATCACCTCATCCCTAGTCGATCACTTCATCCATAAATTCCATAATAATAACTTTTTTATACAAATTTAGTAAAATAAAGTTCTTGAAGTTTAAACAGGTCAAATTTTGTATATTTTCTGGGATTTTCTGCCGACTTCCAAAAAGGAGACGGTACTCAATTCGACTGTATGTTTTTTTTTTCTTTTTATGTGTATGTTACCTCATAACTTTGTACTGGGCGAACCGATTTCGATGATTCTTTTTTTATATGAAAGCTGATAGTTCTCGTGTGGTCCCATATGAATTTGATCAAGGTCAAACCAATGGTTATTGAGTTATTCTTAAATAACTTATATTGAAGTCGCTTATATTGAAGTCGGCTGTACAAAATTTTTAATTTTAAATTATGTAATGATAAATTGATAAATTATGATATGTGTCGCCCCAAGAATGAATTACTGACTCGGTGGAGTCGAATAACTGGTACTACTAGTTTGTGTCCGTTCATAATATTTACAGAATGAATGTCACTTATTTTTATAAAATCACATTTATTTTTGTATATGTACATTACATTTTCATAAATTAATTGAGAGGCCAAAGTTAATATATTAATTTCCTTAATTTTCTGTCGGAACGACTCTTTAGGTTTTAAATCATAGAATACTCTTACGGCCCTCTTCTGTAAAACAAATATAATTTCAGTATCAGTCGCGTGTCCCCATAGGAAAATAATATACGACATTATGCTATGGAAATAGCTAAAGTAAACTAGTCTAGCTGTTTCCACACTGGTAAGATTTCCAATTTTTTTTACAGCATATGCTGCAGAACTAAGTCTACTTGCTATTTTTGATATATGGGGGGCTCCATCGCAGCTTCGCATCTAGTGGGATTCTAAGAAAAATGGTGGTATCGATAAGACTCACTACCTCCCTATTAAAAATTACACTAATATTTAAATGTTTGACATTTGGAGTCACGAATTTCATAAATTTCGTTTTAGTGCCATTTAAATGCAAATTATTAACATTAAACCAATTTACTAATTCAGATATAGCATTATTTAATTCGTCATATTTTAGTAATTTTCGTATTAATTTCAAAATTAATGAAGTGTCATCAGCAAATAATACTATGTCATGAATATCCCCTAGTATGTAAGCTAAGTCATTAATATATAAAAGAAACAGAAATGGGCCGAGAATTGAGCCCTGAGGCACGCCCATTTGTACTATCGACTCGGACGCGCTCATATTATTAATGACAACTTTTTGCATTCTGTTACTTAAATATGAAACAATTAATTTAAGAGCATCGCTTCTTACACCGTAGTGTTGAAGTTTCCTGATTAATGTTTCATGGTAAACACAATCGAGGGCTCTGGATACGTCACAGAATATACCCAAAGCATCTTGTGAATTTTCCCATGCATTGAAGATGTATTCAATCAGCCCAACACCAGCATCCGTTGACGAGCAACCCTTTGTGAAACCAATTGATTTTTATGAAGTAAATTATTTACATTATAAAATTAACATTTGATCAATAATAATTTTTTCAAAATTTTTACTTTGACAGAGTCTAATGTACTATCAGATTTATAAAAAAATAACTTTACTATGCTTTATTAAATCAGGAAAGACCAGGTTCGATACTAGTATTATATATAATAGCTAGTTGAGGCACGATTGTATCTATTATAGACGCTATAACTTTAAAGGTAACCCCACAGATCTGCAGTTTTCTTAATATCAATATTATTATTAAACATGCCAGAGAATATTCTTTTTTGATAAAATGAATATTCGAGACTCGTGGCCTATATACAGCACATTATAGAATTAAATCAAATGAAGTAAAACAGGTAGACTGATTTAAA
The DNA here is from genome assembly GCA_033319125.1 of Parnassius glacialis. NCBI lineage: Eukaryota > Metazoa > Arthropoda > Insecta > Lepidoptera > Papilionidae > Parnassius > Parnassius glacialis. The sequence goes on along the minus strand of JAVANC010000014.1, from coordinate 20,726,656 downwards.
AATCATTTTTGTCGTAATGTCAGCGTAACAACGAACACAAAAGCTCCTGTCTTTAGAGCACACGTAAACACAGCTTGCTTACAAGCTCCTGTCACTTTATAATAATAATAATAAAAAATCAATTTTGATCAACTAAAACTTTACAATGATTTTGAATCATGGTTGTGTAACAACACCTGTGACAGAAGATCCCGCTCCTCCAAAGCCGTATGACAGATAGTGATTAATTTAATCCGTAAGATTAAACTTTAAGTTTTATTATTGTTATTATTTGTATTATACTATTTAAGTTTTAACTTTGTAGGTGATCATTGCATAACTAATTATTCTTCTGATCAACGATTTTAAAACTCAATCACGTTTGCTTGTTAACAATTGACCAATGAAAAACCAAATTTGAATACTCTTTTTTTATATATTATTCTAAGCCAGCGCTTAACTACAATCCCACCTGATGGTAAGTGGTGATGTAGCCTAAGATGGTGAAGCGCACTAACTTTTTTTTATTGGATAAGGGTGACAAACGAGCACACAGTCCACCTGATGGTAAGTGGTTACTGTGGCCCATAGACATCTACATCTATCTTCGATTACGAATCAAAATGCAGATGCGTTGTCAGCCGTGAGGACTAAGATGGAATGCCTCGTTTCCAGTAAAAAGTGTCTCCGGTTCTCTACACTCACCATACTAAACACAGCAGCGTTAAGCTGCAATTTTACTTACTTTTTTTTGACTTAACAAAAGCCTATTCACTCTTGCCTTGAAGACACATTATACCCGGATGTAAACAGATGCTGGCAACTTATTCCACGCCTTTGCTGTACGCATGATGAACGATGTAACCGTTTGGTTCGAATGTGTGGTAAGTCAACAACGAAGGGGTGGAGACTGGCCGACGTTCGGCTTATCCGATGGTGGAAGGGAGAGGGAGGAATTAAATTATGCAATTCCTGCGCACGCTCTCCGAAATGCATCCTGTACAAAACCTAAAGGTAGTAAGTAAAGTACTTTGCGCTCGTGTTCGAGACTGGTAAGATTGGTTTTAACCAAATTCGGGTCACCAATAATCCTCTTAGCACGTCTTCCCATTGAGTGCAAAGCTGCTAGGTGGCATTTTGCAGCATCAGCCCATATATGGCAGCAATACTCCATGCACGAACTCGTTAAGAAACTGGGCGTTAGTTCAATAAAATATACTGTAACGCAGAACGGAACGTTTTCATAATATAGGAATCGATTATATCAAGCAATGTCTAAATTATCTCTCGTAATTTAACCACTTGTTTAAAGACAACAATAATACAATTTCATCGTCTAGGCAGACGTGTTACGAAAGATTGGTGTTAAAATTTTGTTTGTTTTACCTTATCGAAGTGGACCTCGAACATCATGGATGGTTCGAAGGTTCCATGAATACACCGCGTGGCCAATTATTTTTATCAGTTGTGCTTAAAAAATAATTGTAACTTTACGTAATGAAGAATGAGAAATTAATTTCAGTAATATTTCTTGTAATAGAGATACAGTACAAAAAGATTGTGATGATAACGATGGTGAAACCTGTTGAACCTTCAGACACGGCATTTTCAGTGAGATCCGTGTCGCTTGCAGAGCTGCTGTAAGTATTTGTTTAGCCTATAAATTTACTGTATCGGGTCAGGATGTGTATGTCTTTGTTTAAATTTTTTTACAGGCCGTGAACACACATAATATTATATATTATGTAAAATAAATTGTCTCCACGATACAGAAGAAAATCCTACTGTGAAGGAATCTATTCTAGTCCAAATAGTTTCAATACAATGCATTTAACAACTCGTCAAATTTAATAAAAAAACAACATCTATATTTGCGAATAATAACGAGCCACACTAGAAGTAGGATAGAGATATTTAAAGAATAATCCATGTATATAAATATAATGATAGAGGTTTGCAGTTGTGCGCGCATCACGGAGAAATTACTGCATAGATTTCAATTAGGTTTTCTAAGTTTTATTTCTTATACACTTGGCCCTTTTCTAAACAAAATATTGCGATATCTTCAGTTAATATAAAGTTATTAAGTTTTTAAGAAACAATGTTTTTTATAAGCACTTAGTGTTCAGTGATGTGTGTGTTTTCTTTGTTTATATGTCAAGCAACGCGGACGACATCGCGGGTATCAGTTAGTTACTATTTTAATTTATTTAAAATGGTAATAACCATATACATTATTTACAGACAACATATTCATTCTTCTGAATTACAAAACTTCTCGCGTTCCAAGAAGCAATAACAAATAACAATCTCCAAATCATAATAATAAATTATAATAGAGAAGAGAGTTCAGATTATATCTTATCATAATAATAAAATCTAATCTGAACACGCGGCTATTGACTTATATATTAAGTACTGCGTACTTTGAAGTCAATGTACACGGCAGTGTGTCAGCAAAGATTAGAAAAGAAAAGGGCGAGACGCCAAAGTCAATGTAATTTGAAATTGTTCGTGTAATAACTATGCCATCAAAAACATAACTTGTAAAAAAAAAACTAAGTCTCGCAACTCAGTTCTTCTACCGTAAAAAGTTGTGAGATCCAAGTCGGGTAATTTATTCAGTCCCTACTTAAGGGTCCTTCTGCCACAAATTATTACTTAATTAGCAAACCTAACAACATCTTATAGTGACCATATCAATATTAAAAATCTTTTGTTTTAAATACATAGATTGATTTGGCCATCGCATGAAAACACAATGTATCTGACAAGTAATACATACTATATTAAATTAGATTGTTTAGTGCGATTTCCAAGTCAATCTATGTATTTAAAACATAAAAGATTTTTATAGGGGGTCGAAAATGGCCTGAACTGCTCCGAGAAAAGGATGGTACGGCTGTGCCGCTCTTTTGCTCGATTTAGCGGGGGCACTGCCGTGTCCCCAGATTTCAAATCACTTTGACACTTGTTATTTTGCATAAGAACCCCTTAAATACCTAGAATCTCATTTTTCATGAAATTAAGAAGTAAATTATGCGCGTAAATCATACTCATACAATAATATCATGTTAGATCCAATCCGTCCCCAAGTTAGTCCCGACGCAACGGACACTATTGAAAATCAAGCGGTTAAAGTAAATATTGTACAAGTTAAATGAAACTAATTTTTAAGGATTCTTTCGCATTTAATTTAACTTTTATAATTACCGACTTTTCGGGTGCTGTACAGCACCTATGGTCACCGGGGGGGTCTGAGGTGTTTGACATCCCGATGTCATAGTTAGCCCGGCTACCTTCAGTTTTTGAATATTAAATTAAATGCGATAGAATCCTTAATATTTAGTTTCATTTAATGTGTAGTCTTCGCGTAAATATAAGTAATCATTATTGTGCAAGTATTATCAAATTTTTATTGCCAGCAATATCAAGAACAATCATCTAGACAACAATAATCTGTACATGCTCACAAGAGCCCGTACAATGAATAAACCTATTGTTCTTAAGTTATAAAGGTCTGAAAAGTGCCATTTTTATCACTCACTGACTCGCTAATCCAAAGCCTAAGCAACGTTGGGAATTAAAAAGTGAAGTTTTTATGTGGTAGAGCCATGCTGCAGCTATATTAGTAAGTATAGTTGTAGCACGAATAGGTCGGCTCGACCGGGGAGGATCACGTTCTCACAGAACACCAGCGTAAAAGAGCAGCATATGGTTAGTGTAAAGAACCAGAGACCCTTTTTACTGGAAAAGAAGCATTCCATCTTAGTCCTCACGGGTGACAACGCATCTGCATTTTGATTCGCAAACGAGATGATAGATGTCTATGGGCCACAGCAACCACTTACCATCAGGTGGACTGTGTGCTCGTTTGTCACCCTATCCTATAAAAAAAAAGTGAGACCGACTTCATCACTCGGCGACATACCTGTCTAACACATTCTCACTTACCTATCAATGTTATTAACCTAGTTTTATTGTATATAATATGTAAAAATGTACTCGCTTCACTTGATCTCTCGGGTACAAAAAAAGGAAATATCCTTATTTTCTCTAGAATTACTCATGCATACTTTATAAGTATTAGGCATTTTTGCTTATACAGAACACTTATTATTTACCTATATAAATTTATAATAACTTAATTCTTAATTAATTTAATTAAAATACTTAAATCAGAGGATAAATGTATATATCTATGGGTCACAGCACCACTTACCATCAGGTGGACAGTGTGCTCGTTTGTCACCCAATCCTAATAAAAAAAAGTGAAAACTGTAAAAGTACTTTCATTAAATGTTATCATCAACGCCTATCAGCGATATTTGTCGTAATTGCCACGCGTGACGAGCGTGTTGGCCATCGAAGTTTTATTTTTTATTTTATGTTGTCTTTAGAACGACGATGCTGCCCATCTAGTTTCTTACTATTTGTTCGGCGTTTGACGTAGTATTACGTGTAGTAAATATTATTCCACCGCTACTACGCGGTCACAAGGTCTAATGCTCGACTTAAAATTTTATAGTAGACCATAAATTTGATAAATTTAATTCAAACTTTATAAAATGATACCTGTAGAGCCTGTAGAGATGGAAGATAATACTGCTCATGTAAATCAGGACGATAATGACAGCGGGCAGCAGGAAGGTGACGATCACCGGTGTCAGGAACCACGTGAGCCACAAACTGTACTCGGTGTCCACATACTCCACTGAAAGAAAGATAACATCTTTATTTAAAGTTACAAAACAATATAATACATTATTGCACAGATATATTTCTACATAATTAATGTATTGTGGCAACAAATAAGCATCAGATTCGGCAATACCCTGTAGTGGAAAACTGCAGCACTGATATTCTGCCGATGACCTTATCTGAGTCTATAACTCAAGAGTAGACCTCAAACATATTTTTTATCCTACTTCCTACTATACTATCCTAGTACTATTATAAACGTGAAAGTTTGTGAGTATGTATGGATGTTTGTTACTCTTTCACGCAAAACCTACTAAATGGATTTTAATGAAACTTTACAATTATAAAGCTGATACATCAGAATAACACATAAGCTATAATTTGCAAAGATATTGTGTGAATTGGTCAAAATATAACAAAAACTTTACGTAAGTCGGAAAAAAATATGTTATCTGCGAGCTATTTAGGCGTGCGGTGCAAAACCGTAAGAGTTACACTGAATATAATGTATGGTGGAATTGTTTTTCACAAATAGTTCTACAAAAAAGCCCGCGACAGTATACATATAGCCATATTTTATGTGTAAGCCAAGGAGTAATTTAGGCTACTTTTATTCTAGGGTTCTACGCAAAATAAATCCACGCGGGCGAAGTCGCGGGGAACAGCTAGTAATAGAATAAAATAAAACAGAAAAAACTTTAGAATACTGGAAGTAAAATTTATGCCATCATTGTATGTATGGTTCCGTTTGTTTACTACGCTATGAATTTTGATTTCGTAATCCAGTCGGGTCTATTCATTCATTACCGCCTTTCGAAAGTCCACAACTGAACATGGGCCTCTATGGTTCTATCCTCCTGCATTATTATCCTAAGCTATTACACAACTAGGCCAAGAGCCCAAACTGCTACGATATTAATTTTGGACTCTCTTGACCACAGAAATTTAATTAAACTCCCCGCGTCTGAAGTAAGTTCTGTATCTATGTGTTTATCTGTGTCACCGTCTAACAGACGTCTGCCGTCAGATGCAAGTGACCTCCCCAAGCCAACACGACACAACCCCAAAAGATAACAACCATAAATTAATAGTATATGCGCCGCGTAGCTTAAACATCAATTAAGCGAATAGTTTAATAATGTTTACACTTATTTCACTTTTTTTATAGGATAGGGTGACAAACGAGCACACAGTCACCTGTGTGGTAAGTGGTTGCTGTGACCCATAGAGTCCTCAATAAAGAATCAAAGTGCAGATGCGTCGTCACCCGTGAGGACTAAGATGGAATGCCTCTTTTCCAGTAAAAAGGCTCTCCGGTTCTCTACACTCACCATACGAAACACGGCAGTGTCAAGCTGTCATTTTACGCTGGTATTAAATGTCTCAATAAAGGTTTCATAAAATTAATTTGCGCCGTGTAGCGGCGGCGGCAGACAATCACCTATGTGTACGACACATTACACAGAGTATTGTCCCCTATATGTACGAAACATTACACAGAGGTGGCAAAGAGGGAAAAAGTAGAAGATGGGCAGCAGCATCGTCCTGATAACAACCAGAACAAATAACTGCAGTTTCCAACTCGCCTGCCAAGCATGACAACTATGGCAAACTTACCCCCGAGACAATCTGTAGGGGAAGCCTATATTCAGCAATGGACAATTGCTAAACTGTAAAGAAGGAAAGCATTTTGTTACTAAATAAAGTTATCTGTACGACGTATTCCTACACCACTGCACATGTGGTTAATGAATAAGCTCTTAAAATTGTAATTAAATATTTCATTGACGCTGACGGGGATCGAACCCGGGTTGCTGTACAACTGGAAGAATTGCGAATTTGTCATGCAATTTTGTTCTGCCATTCGACTACTGTTGTAAACTACTTATTCCTAGCACAAAAAATTACAGTTTAGTTACTATGGTTAACGGGATATAAAAAATAAATAATAATATGTACGCTTTCACAACAAAATCCTAGAACATATTCAAAGTTTGTCAATAAACAAACACCACTCTATTAGTAGAGCAGATTACTACTCTTACACTACTCTACTCTTTTGTACGTGGCTCTACCACGTACAAAAAATTTTTGTACATGGTAGCCATGCTGCAGCTATATTAATAGTAATAGTTGTAGCACGAACGGGTTGGCTCGACCTGGGAAGGACCACGCTCTCACAGAATACCAGCATAAAATAACAGTTTAATGCTGCTGTGTTTCGTATGGTGAGTGTAGAGAACCGGAGACCCTTTTTACTGCAAAAGAGGCATTCTATCTTAGTCCTCACGGCTGACAACGCATCTGCATTTTAATTCGCAAACGAGGATAGATGTAGATGTCTATGGGCCGCAGCAACCACTTGCCATCAGGTGGACTGTGTGCTCGTTTGTCACCCTATTCTATAAAAAAAAGTTCAAAAGTTTTATTAAAGAAAAATTTTACCAAACGGGTTGTTATAATATCAAAGAATACTACAATGAAAAAAAACCCTGGGAATGAGGCGATCGCCACCATGCTGGTTCTGTTCTATTAAAATTCATTTAAAAATTGTACAAACAAAATTATTGTAAAGTGAAATATGTTTAAAAAAAGTATTGCTGGGTTTCTTGTTGGTTCTTCCCAGGATAGAGGTATTTTCCGAACCAGTGGTAAAAAATGACTTTCTATAAGTATTATGTAATGATCAATATTGAATAAAAAATCATTTTATTCTAAATTATGTCTTCCAGAACGAATTTCGACCACGGTGATCAGATTCAACGGAAACTAGCCATCTGCACAGTATGTGCTAATTGCAAACACATGTGCATTCTCTATCATACTCATATTCCCTCAAACCCATAGTCTGATTAGACGGAAATCCGGCACGACTGGAGAAAGATCACATGTAGGAGCAACGGCTTCACGTGCGTTCCGAAACACGGAAATGAAACAGCGCTATCGTACTGACGGGCAGCTACTGAGAATTTCTTGAGAGAAAAACACAGTAACTCAGCAGTCGCTCGACTAATGAGACAGTCAGTTAACGGAGTATTAGTACTTGTACCATAATCTATTCTGTGGTGAGTATGAGTAATACTAATAGCTTGAATAAAATAGAATACAATTTTATTCTTATGGTTATTGTAATCAAATACGAATATGAATAATAAACACAAGTTATAGTCTTTGCGTTATGGCATGGTGCGGGTGACAGCTTACAGTTTGGTGTGTCTAGAGATGTAACAATGTTAAATCGATTTTAAAAAGGCGATGAACAATACGCAAAGCAAAGCAAAAATTATCGATTAGCTTGGTATTTATTATGATTGGATTTCATGGGTTTTAATTTTTTTGCGCGGAATCCTAATTCTTTTTCTAAAATAAAAGCAGCCTTTTTTTATAGGATAGGGTGACAAAAGAGCACACAGTCCACCTGATGGTAAGTGGTTGCTGTGACCCGTAGACATCTACATTTATCCTCAATAAAGAATCAAAATGCAGATGCGTTGTTACCCGTGAGGACTAAGATGGAATGCCTCTTTTCCAGTAAAAAGGGTCTCCGGTTCTCTACATTCACCATACGAAACACAGCAGTGTGAAGCTGCCATTTTACGCGGTTGAGCCAACCCATTCGTGCTACAAATATACTAATATAGCTACAGCATGGCTCTACCACGTAATGTCTGTGTTACTCCTTATAACATCAGCTATAAGCCGGAACAAACAGACAGAGAGACAAACATTTTAAAAATTGTTTTGTCTTCTTGTTATAAATACCGTATATACTTTCGTGTGTATATCTAGTAAAGATATTTTGATATAACAAACATACACTTTAATCTATAGATTATACTATGTATTAATTTGAAAATAAAAATCATCTACTATTTCATGTTGATTGCAACATTCATATTGACATTTAAACAAATGAAATGACTGCCAGCATCTGTAATTTTCAGTACGGCATTGACTGCACCGGCAGTTTTTCAAGGTACGAGTGCTAGCGCCTGTCGCTATATGTGTTGCCAGGTCCAATGGGCCAAATATCGGTAGGGAAGGTAAAAAAAATCTTAAATTTGGTTTACAAAACTAATGAAATAAAAATAAAACATAAGTTTTTGTAGCCATTTTGGCCGCCATGAGTTATGATAAAGTGTTTTTTTTTTTTATAAAACGTTACCCCCACACTAGGATTTTCTCCTGTATCGTGGAAGTAGTTTACAAACACAAATTGCACAAGGACAAACAGACATAATGCGCAATTTGCTTTATATATTTTTTTGCCTGAGCTGACCAACGAATAATTTATCGTCCATGCATCGGCAACACTACATATTCGTCTATGTGCGTTTTTTTCCGTAAATTAGAATTTGTTGAACGATTAGTTCCAATTCCAATACATATTGTACGTGATTTTCATATATTCGATTTTTGATAGTCTGTGGTTGTTCGTTATGGCATGGCTACACTATCGTAAGTAGACGGTACCCGTCCATGAAGTACAACAATATCTATATGACAGTTTATCTAAAAAAATACGAAACTTCATAGGCGTGAGATGTCGTTCGCACCATGCTACAACGCAAAAACGGTGTCGAAGTCGGTAGGTAAACATAAACAAAAGTAAAATAGACACTATTTCATTACTCGAAGTGTCGGAGTCATTGCCACCCGTATTTATAATAAGGTATCCACCGCCATCACGTTCTGAATCCGTACTAAATGGTATTTTTGTAATTGGTTCACTCAAAATTTCATCTTGAGACACTTTCCTGTCCTCCCAAGGACGAAAAAACATTTTCTGTATACGTAGCAGTGTCAACAAAAACAAACTTTCATAACAGCGCGGCGTTTCGTTTTAAAATGCCAAATTTTCCTGCGGGTGTACGCCGAACGCTCCTATGTTTTATGGCCCGGCGGCGGCGCCTTTGACAAGGTGTGAAACGTGCCGAGCCGTCACGACACAAAGGCGGCCGTATCTAAGCGAACAGACCATAACTTACACCAACAAACAACATATTTTAGGTGTACACATACAAAAGAAAGAAGAAATGTGTGCATGTGTGCGTGTCAAGAAGTTCGTTGCGGCGTCACTTGAAATGAACGCAGCGCTTCGTCTATCTTTCTTTATTGGTCTGGAACCTCGTTAAATAATTATCACACCGTTAATGACATCGATAAATAGACAGATCTGCAACTGTCGTGACTACAATAGTTATGGATGTTAATGTGGTCAATTACGATGATAAATAGCAGTATCAAATATATAAATACGATAACCTATTGACTAATTGGCTATCATTTGTGCTTGATCACACACGAATTAACGATACCAAGTGATTGATATGGGACGACAATAAGAAGACCTAATCAGATCGGATCTCACCTGTTTAAAACTAAAATAGTAAATAGTGTATTCTCGACGTTTCGGGTTCTTTATTTAAAATCCGAAAAAAAATTAGTTTCATTCAATGTGTATTGTTCCCGTAAATATAAGAAATCATTACGTATTTTCAACAGACTTAAAAAAAGACGTAGATTCTCAATTCGACTGTATTTTTTTTTGTATTACCTCAGAACTTTTTTCTAGGTGAACCGACTTTGATAACTCTTTTTTTATTTGAAAGCTTTTGCTTCTCATGTGGTCCCATATATCCCATACATAAGGGATATTCCGCGTCAATTTCCAGTTCCCGCGTAGTACGGTATTAAGAATGCGGAATCCTGCGGGATCTGCAGGATTTTCTAATACAGTTTGCACATCATTGATCACTGTTAAAGTAACCGTTACAGCCTATCGAATGTCTGCAGGAGGCCTCCCCTATAGATGGCTTCATGGGTCCAATATTTTCCAAAATTGCCACGCGTGGCAGGCGGATTGGTACCCGCAGTTTTATATTATTAGTTGTTTATACGAAGACGCTGCTGCGCATCTTCATGTTTGTTTCCATCTTTCGCCTCTTACGACACCCACGGAACAATATGGAGCAGCCACTACACGGACATGTGCCCATAACCATCTGTAGTTAATTCACTTAAAAGGATTGTGAAGGGGGCTCTTCGGACCATTGTCTGATCCGGAGTACGGTGCCACTCACGCTCCCATCGCAGTTGCGATCTGCAGCTTGCCGCCGTGTGTGGCACTATAGGTCGGCCGATTGGGACGGGATGCGGTCTTTTTTTGCATCCTACCCTTGGGGTTTGCTTCTCGCCGGAAGATCCCAGCGTTGTTGCCGATTCTGTTGCTGATGTGGTACTTCAGGGTATGGAACTTTTTATTCCATCCTCTGTGGTGCCCATCGGAGGCAGATCCCAGCCATGGTTTGGTCGCTCCTGTAAACTAGCATCACGCTATAAGCAGGAGTGCTACCAGGCCTGTGCTGACGCATCAACGTCCCGGGATGTAAACACCAGCGCTATTAAAAAGAAGTACAATTCCGCCTCCAGGTCCTTCAAAAGTGTCATTGCCAAGGCAAAGTCAGAGCACATAGGCAGAATTGGCGAGAAACTAGTTCGCCTCCCTTCGGGAACACGTGCATTCTGGTCTCTCGCCAAGGCTGTCCAAGGGAACTTCTGTCAGCCATCTCTGCCATCTCGGCACAGGGTGGACGACTCACTGGCCCATGACGCAAAGGAGAAAGCCGATCTGCTAGGCTCTCTTTTTGCTTCCAACTCGACTCTAGATGACGGGGAGAATACACCGCCGAACATCCCGCGGTGTGAGTGCTCCATGCGGGAAGTGCTGTTTACACAGCGCTTGGTGCGTAAAGCACTCCTCTCCCTGGACGTCAACAAGTCGAGTGGGCCTGATGGAGTCCCACCTATTGTGCTGAAGACGTGTGCTCCGGAATTGGCACCGGTTTTAACGCGTTTTTTTCGGTACTCCTACTCCCTAGGCGTAGTCCCGGACTCATGGAAGACAGCTTTAGTGCACCCGATCCCTAAAAAAGGCGACCGCTCAGATCCGTCCAACTACAGGCCTATCGCCATCACCTCCTTGTTCTCCAAAGTAATGGAAACGATTATTAACAGCCAGCTCATGCGGTACCTTGAGGATCACCAGCTGATTAGTGACCGCCAGTACGGTTTCCGTCGAGGTCGTTCAGAGGCAGAGGCAGTGGAGTCCAAGAGGGAGGCGTTGTCCGTTAGTTTGGACATAGCGAAGGCTTTCGATCGGGTTTGGCATAAAGCGCTTCTTTCGAAGCTGCCTTCCTATGGGCTTCCCGAGAAATTGTGCAATTGGATCACCAGCTTTCTTGCGGATCGGAGCATCAAGGTCGTAGTAGACGGTGCCCTTTTTACTGGAAATGAGGCATTCCATCTTAGTCCTCACGGGTGACAACGCATCTACATTTTGATTTGTAATAGAGGATAGATGTAGATGTCTATGGGCCGCAGCAACCACTTACCATCAGGTGGACTGTGTGCTCGTTTGTCACCCGTATCATATAAAAAAATAGCAGTGTTAAGCTGCTATTTTACGTTGGTATTCGTTGGTTTCGGCAGATAACGTTTTCACCACCTTTAGAAAATTAGACAATTTTAATCTCGTTAGATTCAGTACACCTTAATATAGGTCTGTACGTTTTTCCTTTTTAGAAATTCAGTTTGTTTTAATTAAAAAAGTAAAAACACTCGAGGAAGTTTTTAGGTCAAAAATATAGATATTTAGATGCTAATAACTTTTATTGTATGCAATATTTATTTAAATTAACGTGCGGTCTTAGATTTTCATTATATCTACAGCATTTTCAAAAATTATGAGAATTAGACTATGTTTACGGGGTAAACGTTATCGCCTTTTGTATGAAAAATTGCAGCTTCACAATTCTCTTAAGTCTATTAAAAAAACAGAAATTAACTTTTATAAATCTGGGAGTTCATTAGGGGATTCTTGATTTATTCTTCTTGGAACTTTATGAATCTGGGAGTGCGAAATATCTTACATTTACATAATATATGTAAGTGCTTTAAAAGGGATACCACCACTTAAAAATGCGGAAACCGAGAGGAATTTTTTTTCTGTTGGCTATATTGCTTGTATGACACGCAGTTCTATGCTATTATATTACATTAATTTGATTTCATCTCTATAAATTACCTCAACATGTTAAAAGTTACAAACTTTATATGTCCCACAGTTGGTTACAGACCTCCTCTCATTTCTGAGAGAGATTAACCGATTCGTTGCGGCACCAATTTTCGACAACTTTTAGCTGTGGCGGCGAACAAATATTTCGTGACATGCCTGTCATGTCAAGCGCCACAGAAGTTGATGACACACCTATTGTGCCATCAGCCATGTGTAAAAAACTTTTTTTTACTTGTTTAGACCTGATTAAGCTTAGTTGACATCAAACATCAGTTGCAAACGGAAGGATACTTGTTTTTAGTGGCTAACTAAGTGTTTTTCTACATGTTTTCCTTGAAATGGAGAGTAAGCGACCTTTTTTATGCAAAGATTGCAAACCTTTTGTACTATTTTTGGTTTTATAAAAAAATCATTTATATAAGTAGGTACAGCTAAATTACCCTGAAAAACCCTGTTTTTTATTAAATTAAATTTTCACCTAATAGTAACATTTGTAAATAACAAACAATCAAGAACCTTAATTTGAAAAAATAAGGTTTATGATTCATTGATATTTACAAATGTAATATATTATTTAATGTTATAAAAATTTTATATATTTATTATTTGGTAATTGGTATATTATTCGGCGAGCATATGACTATTCTATGATACCCAAGTTACCGCGGAGACTTTTCAATACGGTTTAGCCGTGCTTCGTGTTCTATGGGACTATTTATTAGCGAACTTTTTTTATGCATGAATGCTTTCGAACAGTTTCAAGCAAAAATAAACCTTATACCATATCACAAGAGCACATGGTACTTCGTAGGTCTATTCGGCCAAATGATAGTAATAAGACGGCAGTTCAACCATTTTAAGCAAAATTAAACAATAAGACAAACGCATTGTTTTTTTCCAGAAGACTTGTTTTCCAGAAACTTGTTTACAACTTGAGTTTGTGAGCGATCGCAATGAGTGCTATTGTTTGTTACTTATTAGACTATTTTTCCACAACATGATTTAAAACCCACAAAGTAAAAAGAGTACCATGTACAAGTTAAAAAAAGGTTGTCGACCCCTAAAAATTTCAAATTTTTAAAATATCCAGAAACGAAGCTGCAGGCATGAACTACTTGCAAAATAATGAATAATTTGTTCTGGATATATCTTCCAAAAAAGCCGATTTTTAAAAAGGCACGACTCGCGTGTCATAATGCCACACACAAAAATAATCGACGGCACGCTTGGCGTGCCACCCGCACTGAACCGGTTAATGAAATAAGTTTATCAAAGATCTAATAAATAGACATCTTGTTTTCAAGAAAAGGCCATGTTATTTAAGTTAAACATTTAGCATCAAAACAATGCTTTTCAGGGATAAGTTTCAACAGGGTAAACTTATAAAAAAGAAATAAATTTTTAAATCAAACTTAATTTTTCACTTAACGTGAGACTAATTTACATACGTAATTTAGAAGTAGCACTATTGTAGAGATTCGCTGTACATTCTACTGTAAAGGTCACCGCGCGGCATTGTTTGACCTTCCTAAGAATATTTTTCGTAAACAACTTATATACCATGACAGTCCACATATAACTGACAGTATAGTCAAGGTTAAGCAAAAAAAAAAGGGCTTCAGTCATAAAAATCTACGTCAATTTAACAAATTCTTAAAATAGCTCTTAAAATGCTCTTTTTGTTTCAATAAATGACGATAGAAAGAAACAGACACGGTGATAAAGAATATTTAATTTAATTAAGCAATAATCAACGATTGTGAGGCCGTAAGTTATCAATCACTTAAGCCTGCGAAAAATGAACACTGTTTCAGTTGCAATCAGTTAACTTCAGTTGCTAGCCTTAATTGATTAGATACACTTATTTGGGTGTCGTAAGAGGCGACAGATGGAGTGTAGATTAGAAGGAGGATCATCTCTATATATGAAAAGTGTCCCTAAAAACATGTCCAATAAGGGTGGCGCTGCAGTAGCATAGGATAAATTTAAAAAAAAGCGCCAAAAGTAATTAGAATAAGATGGAGAAATAAACAAGGACCGACCAATCCGGTTGGTTTTGTACTACGTAAATAGTTGAGATTTTGTATACTGGCATTTTACTAACTACTCTAGTCATGAATTTTTTTTAATATTTGAATTCAGCTGATTTCACTCCGTTCACAACAGCTCATATCGTAGTTTTTCAGACGCCAGCGCTATTGTGGTAGGTTTTGGAACCTCTATTTTAAGTAAATAGTGGGACACTTTTTCAACTTTCGCCCCTTATAAGATGGTTCTCCTTGTACTCTACACTCCATAAGCAGCGCCTTCCCAATAACGACTAAAAATAAAAAAATGCGGTTGCTAACCTGACGGCCAAGCGGGACAACTATGACATGAGGCAATTTATTGGGGAGACCTATTTTCAGCAGTGGGCTTTAATAGGCTGTAACAGTAACGGTATATCGGTTACTCTGGTCCTCCTTCGGATATCCTTATTACTAAGTCTATCTTGCAGAGAAACTCCGACTCTAGCCATCTCCGTAGCTCGCTGAGGTTCTCGGTTGGCAGCCTCGTAACGATAATCGAAGTGTTAGGGTGGCCACCCACTAAATGGAGTTACAACCTGGTAAGAGATGCAGGAAGATAAAGGAGGCAAGTGGCCCGGGGCCGTACTTTTTGGCGTTGCTTAAGGGAGGTCTATGTTCAGCAGTGGACTAATAGTAAACTGTAATGATGACGATAATGATTCTGTTGTAAATTAAACTTGAAACGATGTTTATATAAAATTGTTATTTCTAATTCATAAATCATAACATAATACAAGAAAAAACTAAATTGCAATATAGTGCCACCTTGATGCTTTAATGGTTTCCTGTTTACAGGTTATCGTCAAAAATAAGGAAAATTCAACATCTCAAATAATAACTAAAGTCCGAATATACGATGTAATCTTTATATATAAAAATTACGTGTCACGTTGTTTGTCCGCGATGGACTCCTAAACTACTGAACTGATTTCAATGAATTTTGCACAATGTGTGCATTTTGGTCCAACTTGAGAGATAGGATAGTTTTTATCCCGATAATTGACTTTCAATTTTTTTATTGTGAATTTAAGGATTTTTTGACATCGTCGTCGGAAAGGGCAGAACAACGTCTGCCTGGTCAGCTAGTTATAGCTTATAAAATGTTTGATGACATAGAGTTCATAAGGAAACTATTGTCACATGTTTTATCAATACAAATAAATAAAATTGAAGTGTCTGTTTGTAATGTCAAAATAACAGTTTTTTACTAAACGCATATGAAAGTATATACGGTACTTATAACAAAAACGCAATTTTTAAAAATGTTGTCTGTCTGTCTGTTTGTTCCGGCTAATCTCCGAAACGGCTGGACCGATTTTTCACGAGACTTACTGGCAGATCGCTGATGTTATACGGAGTATAGGCTTTATTTTATTAGGTATATGGGTATAGAGGTACCGCGCAAAAAAATTAAAACCCATAAAATCCAATCGTAATAAATTACACGCTGGCGAAGTCGCGGGGAACAGCTAGTTCTTCCATGTAATCTTAGTCGGTAAAAAAGCAAACACCCTATTTCACCCCCTGAGGGATTGAACTTTCCAAAATCCCTTCTTATGCTGCGTTTTACTCAGACTTACGCAACGTAACATGCAATGTAACATGAAATGAAAGAATTTGCCGTCCACATTAGTATAATGTATTATGCAATGTATCAGCTAGTTATTTATAATTATATTAATTTTTATATGGACCGCACTAAAACTGCAGTTTTACACAGAGAACACTGAAATTCAGTGCCGGTTATAGAACCGGCATTGAATGGTCAAGCGTTCATGATAAACATCAAACACACGCTTTTGCACAAATTATAGTCACAATCCGCCGAACGCTCACCAGTAACACCTTACACTAAGCGATAATCCGTCGGGCGATGTCCTCTAGAAATAATATAATTGCTTTATATTATGTCATTTAAATAAAACGCAGCCATGACTAAGAAAACAAGCTACTTCGGATCAATGGCTAAATATTTGAATATTCCGCGTAGGCAAGATCAACCTGAGTTATAAGGCACCAATACGAGGCGCCACTGAAATTGCTTATCGATTACCACGTGCTCGGTGAAGAAAATAATAGATTTTTAAGTAACTATTGTAAGCCAGCGTTTGACCACTATCTAATGTTTTTTTTTTTTTTATAGGAGAGGGAGTAACCAAGCATTCGACTAACCTAATGGGGAAGTGACTATCGCCGCCCATGAACAACTGCAACAACAGCTTAATTGCAGATGCGTTGCCGGCCTTTTAAAAAAGAGTAGGCTCTTTTCTTTTAGGCCCCTAATATATATTATACATATATAGTATATATGTATAATATATATCTAATTTAATATATACAAGATGTAACAAAAACCCTGTGGTTCCCGTTAAGTACGTTATCAGGATCATTATTCAAACATAGAACTTTTTTTTAAAAACTCGAACAATTTTATTTTATTTTATTTTATTTAAAAAAAAATATATAACATGCAAACTGTATGTGGTTTTATTACCTCTGCATTGTCTGGGAAGTAAGAGGATTGTCTAAGACCCCGCTTTACTTAGCTTTAGCATCGGCTAGTGCCAGTAAGAGGTAATAAAACCACATAAAAATAAAAAAATAAAGAAAAATATGGTCGAGTTTTTCAAAAAAAGTTATTTCTATAGGTTTGAATAATGATCCTGATAACGTACTTAACGGGAACCACAGGGTTTTTTTACATGTTGTATATAATGTCGCAGCCAACTAGCTTAATTAACTTTTCAGTTAACAGCCTAGCCGTTTTACTAAACGGCGCCGTTTAACTAGCGGTCTAAATGATATTCAGCATGCTTTTCAGCCAATGCATCTAGTGCAACATTTCCTACCTAGTTATGCACATGTGCTATACTATTTCTACGTGCTAGAGCCATGCTGCAGCTATATTACTGGTATAATTGTAGCACAAATGGGTCAGATCGACCGGGGAAGGACCACGCTCTCGCAGAATACCAGCGTAAAATAGCTGCTTAATGCTGCTGTGTTTCGTATGGTGAGTGTAGAGGACCGGAGACCCTTTTTACTGTAAACGAAGTATTTCATCTTAATCCTCACGGGTGACAACGCATCTAAATTTGATTCGTAATCGACGATAGATGTAGATGTATATGGGCCACAGCAACCACTTACCATCAGGTGGACCGTGTGCTCGTTTGTTACATCCTATAAAAAAAAATATAAATGGGTGATCCAAGGGCCACCCCAGCCGCAACTTAACCTACTGTCGCTTTGCTATGTTGTATTAGACGCATCGAGTAGAATAAAATAGACATTAACAGTGGTAGAGCCACGCGGCAGCTTTTGCTGTCGCACGGATGGGCCGGCTCGAACCGGGGTGGTACCACGACCTCACAGAATACCAGCGTGAAGTAGAGGCTTACCTCTGCGTTTCGCTTGGTGAGTGCAGGTGGCCGGATGCCCTTTTTACTGGAAATGAGGCATTCCATCTTAGTCCTCACGGGTGACAACGCACCTGCATTTTGATTTGTAATAGAGGATAGATGTAGATGTCTATGATTCGCAGCAACCACTTACCATCAGGTGGACTGTGTGCTCGTTTGTCACCCTTATCCTATAAAAAAAATTGATTGAATATCATTCAGGGCGCTAGTTCAACAGTGTCCTTTGGCAAACAATCCTAGCCTTTTTTCCAAAGAGCGTCGTGAATGGCTAATGTAATTGGCTACGACATGTATATAGGGACGAAACTTGCATGTTTGGGCAACTAAAACTATGTAAAGTTTGAGGCCCAGCAGCAATGTACTAATAGATGCCATACACGATCCAGTTTACCGTCAAGTTTGCAGCGCGCTTGAAACGGCGTCAAGTTTGCAGTGCATCCACTCACGTTCAAGGTAGCCGTCAGGTTTGCATGATGCCGCATCAATTAAAACCATGATGTCTCTCGCTTATTTGCTCCGACTACCGTTATGCATACTTGACCGCTTACACACGTTTAAGTTTGCATGACGCTGCAAGCTTGATCAAGTCGGCAGAATCGAAATTCAATTTTTGCTTCAAGTAGACTTGTCATGCACACTCATAGCCATACACCGTCAAGTTTACCGGACGCCGCTTCAAGCGCGCTGCAGACTAGACGGTAGTAAACTGGGTCGTGTACGGCATCCATAATTTATTATAAGATTAGCTCACTAATTCTAACAACGCCACCGTTTAGTTTCGGTGTTAGAAAATCCACTACTCCATATCGACCCGTGGGTCTCATAAGAGTCGTCAGAGGGAAACTGAAACAGGTGATGGACAGCAGCATCTTCCTGACAACAACTCGAAATAAGAAACAAAAACTTGCCCGAGTGTCGTGGAACACATGGTTCGAACGAAGTTCCTATCGTAGTATGGTATATTATTATTGATAAACGTATTATATTATTGATTGACAAATACAAATAAATGAATTACTAGCGTCTATTAAAATTAAGCGTCATTTTAAATAATGTTTCTTTCATGGCAGGACAATAAAAAGTGCGAGTGAGATGTATATTATTCCTAGCCTAGGCCCCATCCGCCAAATTCGTACCGTGCGATAAGGAACTTCGTTCCAAAAAACTGCGGCTGCCAACCCGCATGCCAAGCATGGAAACTATGGCAAAATCCCCCCTATGAGGTAATATATGGGGAAGGCCTATGTTCAGCAGTGGACTCTTGTAGACTGTAATGGTAAATGAATGGTTAGCTGACTTACGAGTATATAATTACAGCGCAAATGTGACATGGTTATAGAGCTCGATAAGAGAGTATAATTGTTACGTGGTTATGCAAAAAGGATACAACCCTAAAGAAGAAAGCTAATTTGAGGTAATGAAATTTGAAGAATGGATCTGTATGGTTTGTGTGTGTGTGTTTGTAATTTTCTTCTTATTTATGTTACTTTCGCTAAAATTGTTGCATCACATAATAGTATAGACCACAAACATTATTTTTCAACTGAACATTTTTGTATCACAAATTACATTGGATCCTTTTTGCGTAACTATGTCCAATGAGGGCTAATAATTTTCCATTCACCAGATGTCGCTACTAGCGACTGAGGTAAAGTTTTTTGTTACACAGTGTCATTTAATTGAGAAATTAGTTTTAAATAATAGTTTATCATTGTCTAGAGTATTATATTAAGATATAACACAATGCGTCAGTGGTTTTATTTTTAATTTTTTGCACATTATAACTCTTTTTTTTTAAAAGTCGTCTTTTAGTATATTTATAGTTTGGTTTATTAATTTCTAATGTAATTAATATAAAATATAACTAATAATACAGAAAGAAACCTTAAAGATTACATTTTCCTAAGAAATTATCGTCCCCGCTATGAAATCTGTCAAATATTTTACCTCACTCGAAAGTGGCGCCGACCTGGTGGCAGAAAAAGTCGTGGATGCCCTCATTATAGATTATGAGGCATTTCATCTTAGTCGTGTGAAATAACAACGCATCTGTAGACTACTTTCCTTGAAATAGGTCACAGGTGTCCATGGGCTGTAGTAGCCACCATCATGTGAACTGTAAGTTTGTTGTCACTTCATTTTATAGTAAAAACCTAGTTATTCTTGGCCGGGAGTAGAACTGAGAGGCAACCAGAATTAGAACGGCTTAGGGACCTTCAAGAAAATAGCCTACTCTTTTTAAAAGGTCGGCACGCATCTGCGAATCCCCGAAATGTTCATGGGCGGCGGTAGTCACTTACCATCAGGTGAGCCGCATGGTCTTTTGCCCCCTCTAATATAAGAACGATCAAGAATTAGAAACAGTACGAAAAAGACTCATGATACATAATCATTTTAGATCATATGATCTAAGATAATCATAAACATAACATACATTGTTTAACACCCGCCTGCCAAACGTGGCAACTATGGCATAATATATTCCCTTTATGAGGTATCTATGGGGAGGCCTATGTTCAGCAGTCGACTTTCTTTTCATTTATTCAAAACTAGCTGTGCCCCGCGGTTTCACCCGCGTCATAACGTGTCCGAGGTGCGCGACATGACCTGGTTCAAGCATTTTATAACGCCTAGGGTTTAAGCGTCGTTCGCGCGCCCAGCCAAGTATTGAATTATTTTAATTTTACATTATCTCTTAAACTATGCGTCCAAATAACATGGTATAAAGATTTATCTTCATAAAATTGTCTTGATGATGAAGTAACCTTTCGTTCGTAAGGATAAATAGGCCATGCCTAATAATAACGCTCATAAATCACTTTAAAATTTTCAATATTTTTTGTCACAAAATAACAAATTATGGCTTATGTATAAGAAATAGACATATGGTATCGCGGACTTTTTTTTAGACAGAGTGAAGGTCTATATTTTTCTAGAACACTGTATTTACGTATCCCTAACGATAACACCAGCGTACGCGGATAAATCATTTCGAGAGTGCTTTTTCTTCTCATTTGCTTAACAAATATCCATATTTAAGACTAACTGAGTAATATAGCTTAGTGCTACATAGCCTATACTATTCCACATGAAACTGGCTATAATATACAAAAAGAATTTTTCAAATCGGACTGGTAGTTCCAGAGATTAGCGCGTTTAAACAAACAAAAAAACAAAAAAACTCTTCCGCTTTATTATATTAATATAGATATTTTTAAAAAAAAACTAAGTGTATTTTTTAGCCCTACAGCAGAAACCCCACTATCTACGTCTATTAACTATAAACTATTATCTTATATAAAACTATTATTGATAATAATGTTAGATTTATGTATTTATTTACTAATCAGCTAATCACTATGTAGATTACTAAATATGTAAAGGAGACGGTCCATTTCTGGCCCAGTCTATGTACAATACACCGTAAAAATGAGAAAAATTCAGGGATTTTCTTAAAAATAAAGTGAGAGAATAAATCAAAATAAATAACTTGCAAAAAATAAAAATGCAATCCCAAGTTTCTGATGGTTTTACAAGATGGTGCCCTTCAAATCATAAAAAAGTAAAAAAGACACGGTTATTTGTCAAATGTCATTTCTGTCAAATGATATTTTTATTTATTTCGAGCTTGGTTGTGTAGTTGAGAACTCTACCCTCTACTTGTTTGACTCTGGTTTTGGTTTTGGACTTAATGATTTACGTGATATTTTGATTTCGTTGATATCGGACATCTGTATTCTGTAGAATCACATTTTCAATCAGTAAGCAGGTATGTACGAAAGAAAGATGTTTCCTTAAGCTATTAAACGCATTTGAATGACATGCTCCTATCTGTAGTCTGTTAATAATTATTAATTTCTACATAAGTTCATAAGGCCTGCAAAATCTTAATAAGATGTAATTATTGAATAAAACTGTTTTTTACGGATTTTATCGCGTTAATTTTATTATTTTTATACCCGACGTAATTATCTTTCAATTCACCTATTAAAACATGTTGCACTGTTTAAAATGCGCTTCTGCAATATAGATAGTTTATTAAAATAAGATTGTTTTGTTCTAGATGGATGAAGAATATGCACCAATATGTCCACAATATCTTGTTAACGTATTACAAGAATTATCTGTCGGCACAAATCTTGAAAATGAGCTCCAGTGCCCTAATGCCAATACTATCAGTATATTGTATATTTGGTGTCAACGAAGACTGGGTAACAGATAAGTTGTGACCCAATTAATATCGTCCCAAAAAGACTGTTTTAATAAGAGGCCGTTTAAAATCTCGGCATCACTCGGGAAGAGCTTATTATATACTGTTGGCAAGACAAGGGACAAGTTGGGATGAGATGATTGCAGGTTATTATTGCAGTTGCTCTTCTGGACAACAGACAGTGGGTTGCTGTGCCCACATAATGACCGTTGTCTGGTATTTATGTTGGGCTCGGTATCAAAATTCTATAAGCGCACCGGCCTTAATTCTGGATGGCATTTTAGTAAGAGAGGATTTTGAAGTAGGATAAATAAATAAAAAATAAAAAATTAAGCTGTTTTATTTATGTTTAGTATCCAATACATGACTGACCTAATGTTTCACTTTCTATAATTCATAGGACTGTTAACCTTTGTTATGACATTATCCAAGCTTCAAATGTCTGGCTCAAAAGGCTCAAGGCATACTCTGACACGCTGAGGACCTGTTATATGAAAATATTTGTACGCCGGAAACGGCAGAATATTTAGGATGCCAATTCTTTTGTAACAACTGTAATGTACCATATTATAACAAATAAATTATATTATCTATGATTGTACCCTAGCACTTCAGCAGCCCAGATAGACACATATACCTGAACAGAAATTAGTATTCAGGATTATTCTGTTTATCCAACTTAAAACACACACTCTAAGGTAAAATAAGTTAAATATATTCTATAAGATTAGTGCAATAAAGTAGTATCTCAGGGTGGATTTTTTAGGGTAGAGAAACGGAGTTGCCCTCTATTAATATATAATCTCGGCTTTGAGCTATCTGGCACTAAATTGAGGTGAAGTGTGCATTAGTACACACTAATGAATCCAATGAAATAATTTTGTGCGTAGGCACCGTTGATTTATCTCAACAATCTTCATGTCTGGAATTAGGTAGTACTTTTTACATTTGTTTTCTCCTGAACTGCATTTATGATATGGAAATATGAACAAGAACGTTAGTTGTTTTAAGACCAAAAAAGCACATACACAATCTATAATACACTTTATTCGTGTTTTGATCAAAAAATACAACTTTTTTGCCCTACTTTCCTACTAGTTTTGAGACATTTTAGCTATTTTACATAATAAATCTACCTGATAGGCTATAGGTGATATAAGTATATCACAGACTAACTAGTAGATTCTACCCGAGTGTATATTTCAGAGATGACGGCTAACGTCAAATCAAAACGACATCAATCCGCCATTAGTGTTGCTGTTATTGGTGAGAATAAAATATTAATTGCATTGAAATTAAGGCAAATTCGTGGATTTTAATGGTCAAAAGTGGTTTAATATTTTATTTTAATTTATTTCCATACTAGTACATAAACTGGGCCTACGCTCCATACAATTTTGGACCGTCTCCTTTGAGATAAATCATGTATAAACACATTAGATCAGACAATTTACAGTAATTATGTTATCATTTAAAATACTATTAATATATTATAATAACTTATCATAATACAACATAAACATAACATACCATACCGACCATCTAGTTATTTATTAGAAACTCTTTTAGTGTTCTTTTAGCTATTTTTACTTTATAATATTTTACTTTATTTAAGATAGTGAGGGGAAGTTCGTTGAGTAAAGAAGGGAGCAGGTATTCCCATGTCCGCTTACCATAAATATTTTTGTAAGTTGGAAGCTTAAATGTCGGTAACCTATTCAACTTACGTAGGGTTACAGGTCTACTATATTTTTTTAATTTACTCAACTGTTCCCACTCTTGACATAGGACTGCCAATTTAATTTCTTCATATACATTTAATGTTTTACAATATTTAAATAAGTTTGAATCATCACGTCTGTACAGTTGTTTAACATAGTTAGCTTTTAAGATTTTAATTGTAATTTATAACTTTCTCGTATATAAGTTTTAAATGTTCTACCATAGCTACTCAGTCCATAGTTTATTATTGAATTTGCTAATGCCAAATATAAAAGTCTCAACGTTTGGTAAGAAATTTTATGCTTAAGTATTGTTAAATTACAAAGTATTGCTCTTAGTTTGTTACAAATGTGAATAACATGAGGTCTCCAGTTAAATTTACTATCTATTATTAGGCCTAAATACATACGCTGATCAACCATTTCCAGGGGGTTACAGTTGCATTTGATGTATCGCTGATGCAGACAGCTGTGTTCATGTGCAATGATAGAGGGTCGTGTATCATATTTTATGTAACTTGAGTATATATGAATCAGTTTAGTTTTTTGAGTATTGATTACCAGCCCAACATCATGTGCCCATTTGCACAGCTGATCATAGTTATGTTGCATCAATTCTTGTTCTTTAAATTGCTTGTTATGTGCAGCTATTAGACATGTGTCGTCTGCGAACTGGTGAATGGAACAATCATTAAAAATATTACACATATAACAAGTATTCGGACGGACCAATAATGGAGCCCTGGACTGTACCCTGAGAAGTAGATATTTTATTACTATATTCATCTGCGATCTTTACTACTGTATGACGGTTTGTGTGATAGTTTTTGAACCAATTCAGGTCAGACCCTGAATTCCGTTTAGATCCAATTAAAAAAAAAGTATATTATAATTTAAAACATCAAATGCCTTACTAAAATCAATGAAGACAGCAATAACATGTCTCCTCTCATTTAGGTGCAAGTTGACTTCGTTAGTAAATTTTGCAAGTAACTGTGAGGTACTTTTATTTTTTTGAAATCCAAATTGTTTAGTTTATTATTTTATTCTGAACAAGGTATACCTCTCCATTATTTTGTCAATGGAAGATAAAATAGTAATTGGTCGGTAATTATTTGGATTGTCGTAGCTACCTTTCTTATGTATAGGCCTAATAACACTATATTATATAATATAATAATATTTTTAATAGGTCGGGATAATTATATGTTTCAATGGACTGATTAATTAAATCTATACTAATATAATAAAGCGGAAGAGATTTTTTGTTTTTTTGTTTGTTTAAACGCGCTAATCTTTGGAACTACCAGTCCGATTTGAAAAATTCTTTTTGTATATTATAGCCAGATTCATGTGGAATAGTATAGGCTATTTAGTATTAAGCTATATTACTCAGCTAGCCTTAAATATGGATATTTGTTAAGCAAGTCAGAGGAAAAAGCACTCCCGAAATGATTTATTCGCGTACGCTGGTGTTATCGTTAGGGATACGTAAATACAATGTTCTAGAAAAATATAGACCTTTACTTCGTCTAAAAAAAAGTCTGCGATACCATATGTCTATTTCTTATACGTAAGCCATAATTTGGTATTTTGTGACAAAAAAATATTGAAAATTTAAAAGTGATTTAAAAGCGTTATTATTAGGCATGGCCTATTTATCCTTACGTACGAAAGTTACTTCATCATCAAGACAATTTTATGAAGATAAACTTCGTTCTTTATACCATGTTATTTGCACGCACAGTTTAAGAGAAAATGTAAAATTAAAATAATTCAATACATGGCTGGGCGCGCGAACGACGCTTAAACCCTAGCCGTTATAAAATGCTTGAACTCGGTCATGTCGCGCACCTCGGACACGTGATGACGCCGGTGAAACCGCAGGGCACAGCTAGTGAGTAATAATAGGTGTTATTTTACCTAACACGTTTTATGTATTTTGCACTAATATTATCCCAGCCAGCACTCTTATTCTCATTTAATTTGTTTATTATTGTGGATATAGTGTATTAGTTTGCTTTGCCCAAACAAACAAAACACATTCGGTTCATTAATATAAGTATTGGTTTTAAGAATAGAAATGCTGCAGGATGTACAGGTTTGTTGAATATTTTTTTGAAATTTATTTAGTGCGATTGCCAAGTTAATTTATTTATTTAAAACATAAAAGATTTTTAATATTGATATGGTCACTATAAGATGTTGTTAGGTTAGCTAATTACGTAATAACTAGAGACAGAAAGACCCTTATGTAGGGACTGAATAAATTAACCGACTTGGTAATACATGGATCTCACAACTTTTTACGGTAGAAGAACTAAGTTGCGAGACTTGTTTTTTTACAAGTTATGTTTTTGATGGCATCTTATATTTACATGAAGCGTACATAAACAGTTACATTCTAAGAGTCTTTTCTATAAATGAATTCCAGCTGTTATATGTATATTCATTTATGTGTGGAGTGAAATCTTCCATGAAACACTAAAATAATAACTTGACAGTTGGAGTTACATATAATTTCATTTTGTTTTAAATAATTTCACCAATCTTTCTACATCATTGCTAGATCGAATGTGGTGTATTTTAACTGTTTCATATTTTCTTGCCAATATCACACCATTCTTACACCATACGAACTTGCAGAGATAGCTTGATAGCTAGATGAATGAACGAATATACGACATAGAAAAACAAACATTTTAAGAGCATACTGTATATATTATAGTTCTTTTCCGTTACATTTCACTTGGTGACATTAAAACAATGTTTTACAAAACCAGTTCAATGACAGTATTTAGCAAAAGAGATAACTTTTAATTATTAAACGTGTCTATCCTTGACATTGAAACAATGTTTAACAAAACCAGTTCAATGACAGTATTTAGCAAAAGAGATAACTTTTGATTATTAAACATGTCTATTCTTATCTGTCTTCAGCATTCGTCGGATTTTTTTTTATAGGAGAGGGGGCAAACGAGCATGCGGCTCACCTGATGGTAAGTGACTACCGCGGCCCATGAACAACTGCAGATGCATTGCCGGCCTTTTAAAAAGGAGTACGCTCTTTTCTTGAAGGTCCCTAAGTCGTATCGGTCCGGAATCGCTGATGGTAATCGATTCCACAAGGAAGTCGCGCGAGGAAGAAAACATCTTCATGTATGAAATTCATGACTCCAAATGTCAAACAATTAAATACTAATGTAATTTTAAATGGGGAGGAACTGAGTCTTGTCGGTACCACTATTTTTCTTGGAATCACACTAGACGCGAAGCTTCAATGGGGCCCCCATATATCAAAACTAGCAAGCAGACTTAGTTCTGCAGCATATGCTGTAAAAAAGATGTGTTGAAACAGCTAGACTAGTTTACTTTAGCTATTTCCATAGCATAATGTCGTATGGTATTTTGCTATGGGGACACGCAGCTGACACTGAAATTATATGTGTTTTACAGAAGAGGGCCATAAGATCAATTTATGATTTAAAGCCTAAAGAGTCGCTGCGACAAAAATTTAAGGAAATTAATATATTAACTTTGGCCTCTCAATACATTTATGAAAATGTAATGTACGTACACAAAAATAAAAGTAGTTTTACAAAAATAAGTGATATTCATTCTGTAAATACTAAGAACAGACACAAGCTAGTAGTACCAGTTACTCGACTCCATCGAGTCAGTAATTCATTCTTGGGGCGATGTATACGCTTTTACAACAAAATTCCAGAAAATATACCTGCTCAAAGTTCAAAAACTTTATTAAACTAAGTTTGTATAAAAAGGGTTATTATAATATTAAGGAATTTATGGATGATAATAACCCCTGGAAATGAGGTGATCGCTACCATTTTTTTTTTTTACATGGGGAAATGCCTACGCATACCCGCCTCGCGGGGGCAAGGACGGGTTATGTCGGACTCGCACCGACTAAAACCCCATGGTGTTCCACCCTAGTCGCATATTGGCAGGGCCACGGGAACGCTTTCGCACACTTCCGCGGCCCCACCTGCGCTGGCAGCCCCATGGCAGCCCCTCCTCGGGAGAGGAACACTCCTCCCCCATCTCCTTCTCCGGTAAGGCGCATCAGAACACATGGCGCGCCCTCCTCCTCGGCCTCCAATTTCACATGCGCAACGGACGCCCCCGTGTCCGATGCGCGAAGGTCATGGGGCCAGGAAAAACTAGCACTCAGGAGCACCAGCCTTCCTGACCCCAGCGGCGGATCTGGTCTATGGCTCCGCCCCTAACCAAAATTCGGCTGCGGAGGGTAGGGAGAACGGCGCCTCGCAATACCGGCACTCCTCTCCCCCCGCAGACCCACCACCACCGCATCAACGGTGCGGCCCCGTTTGAGTCGCGGAGGATAGGGCGAGTGGCGCATCGCCATACCAACACTCCTCTTCCTCCGCGACTCCACCCCGGCTGCAGAGGTAGGGGTAGGGAGGACACCCCTCTCGCAGCAGCCCACCGACACACATCCGAAGTGGGCTCGTCAAGCCCACTCGGAGTGGCCACCTCGGGCCGGCCCTACACCACGGGCCAGCCAAGGGGTTCCTCTTTGTTCACCGTGGGTGACCAAGCCACGGCTACTAAGCCCCCCCGCCACTACAAGGCGGGAACCCGTTCGGGGGGGGAGGTGATCGCTACCAAGCTATTTCTAATTTGTTATGTTGTTAATTTGTGTAACATCATGATTGTAAGCTGTTATTTATAAAAAAAGTCCCGCTGGGTTTCTTGCTGGTTCTTCCCAGGACAGAGGTTTTTTCCGAACCAGTGGTAATCAAACAAAAGAGTGACTTTCAATAAGTATTATTTATAATCTATATTGAATAAAAAAGTTTCTGTTTCTTCTAAATCGCACAGTGGTGGACCGCCAATCATCCAGATGGTGTGGATGGTATCGGAAGTTCTGCCGCGATGTGCGTTCGTGAAATTTGGCGGCTGGGATTAATCCGAACAACGAAAGCCTCTGTGATCCAATTTTGTAAAGACCTACGGATCTTTTTATAGCTCTCAATAGTGTACCTGAGAGTGACGGGTAGTTAATTATTCTACAATATCACCCCGTTGTAGTCTACTAGCTAAGAATATGTTATATTGGACACACTTGGCAGGCCAACTATATATAGCCAATGGTCCAAGATGTATCTTGCAACTTTGAAGCTAGTTCCCGTCAACGTAATTAAAATATTATAAATGATTTTTATAGCAGGTAACAGAAATGAAAAAAGTGCTATATTATATTATAAACGCTGCAAAATGGAAACCTATTATTTTAAAGATGCTGATCGCATTAATCCAATTAATAAAGTTAATTAGTTAACCAATAAATATATTTCTCCTATAAATAAGGAGCGAGGAAGAGAACTACTTAATA
This sequence comes from Parnassius glacialis, assembly GCA_033319125.1. Taxonomy (NCBI): domain Eukaryota; kingdom Metazoa; phylum Arthropoda; class Insecta; order Lepidoptera; family Papilionidae; genus Parnassius; species Parnassius glacialis. The sequence continues at coordinate 20,697,100 of JAVANC010000014.1, read as the reverse complement.
TATAATATGTTTTGTTTATACCTAAAAATCGATATATATTCTCGTGCACTTTGCTCAAATAAATATTATTTCATATCAATATGCCATTGATTTAGACATTCACTCAGATGTTATATACATTAAAGTTATGACTGACGATGATGACGTTGCAAGTTTTCTATCAAAATATTTAATTTAAAGTGCAGTTCCGCGTATAATGCACGCTTGTGCTGACACTGACTGACTATCGCTGATCGACTGGCACACTTTTAATTCCTGCTAGGCGCACTAAAATTATTTATATCAGTAATTCTGAGAAGGAATTTTATTTCTTCGTCATATTTATTTTAATTATTTAAAAATCTATCAATGATAGAAGCTAAGCGCACACCGCAAATTTCAAGTATCTTGGGTTCCGTCCCCGCCGTCACAAATGAAATTACTAATTCTTTTATTACAAATAAAGTACTACGTGGTAGAGCCATGCTGCAGCTATATTAGTAGTATAGTTGTAGCACGAATGGGCCGCCCCAATGTGGGAAGGACCACGCTCTTACAGAATACCAGCGTAAAATAACAAATTAACACTGCTGTGTTTCGTATGGTGAGTGTAGAGATCCGGAGACCCTTTTTACTGGTAAAGAGGCATTCCATCTTAGTCCTCACGGGTGACAACGCATCTGTATTTTGATTCGCAAACACAAACAAAATATTGTCTATGGGCTACAGCAATCACTTATCATCTGGTGGACTGTATGCTCGTTTGTCACCCTATCCTATAAAAAAAATTACCTACATGTGCTGATTTACCACGTGCTCTTCGGTGAGGAAAGCCACCGTAAAGAAAACCGCATGCAGACATGCGGATATATATTTTATTTCTTCTCAGTAATCAAATATTTTGAGAACATGTAAAGTCGGACAACAAGCACCGGAGCACCGCGGGAGACTTATCACCTCGTGAAGGTTATGGAGAAATAATTCCTCAGAAATGAGAGGAGAGCCATGCTCAGCAGTAAACGTATCAATAATTGTTTCAGCTCTTGGTGTTTGTACATACGCAATTAATGTTATACTATATTAGGAGATATTTGGTGAACGAGGAAATTCCTAATGCGTAACTAACAATTAAGCTATATTAAAAACAAATCACATAATAACAATGTTCGACAGGCTGTTAATGGGCATTGAATAAAACCTGCTTCAGGGGTTTCCATCGCATTTTCAAACTCAAATATTGTGAGTTATGCAGCACCACTGTTCGCGAAGGGACTGACACTCCATAGTGTTTAATGTCTCGATGTCGTAGTTAACTCGAAGTACTTTGATTATGTTAGAGATCGATATAACCATTTACCGGCGACGGAGTGCAGCGATAAATGTGCGAGACTTCTGGTACTGAGATCGTCATTCCACCTGTAAAGGACGATGACTAAGGCGAGAGGCCTACGTCCAGCAGTAGACTTTTACAGGTTGTTTGTTCACAGAAAGAAAGCTTTATGTTCTTAACCTCATCCTAAAATGTCATAAATCCCTACCGTTTAATGAATCCCTTCAAAAAAAGAGAAGAACTGATATTGTGGCGCCTATACCTCTCGTACGTACTGTCTTTGCTATTAGACAGTACCCATGTCAGTCTGCTTTTATATATAATAAATTAAATTAAATACTTAAAATATATCCTATGCAATTAAATATATGCAAAAAAAATTTAATGCATTGGTTGTATACACTGACTTATGACGAGGTTGAAAATCTTTTAAATAGAATTGTGTGAAATCTACCTCACCAGCATCTTATACATTTACAAGTAACAGTCTAACAGTATGCCGTCTTTCATATTTGATCAGTAAAATTTTATTTTGCAAGGCAACTAGTCGTCTTACGTATAAGTTCTTCATCCACCAGCACATACACACACATCCACATCTTACATACAACAACACTCCTACACTCACATTCACACACTCATTAATATACACATACTAATTACAAATTTTCTGGAGGTTAAACTTTTTGTAATCCTTGAGGGAAGTAGCGGGTCATTCCCAACACGAGTATCCTCTGATTACTCACTGGGAAGTCTCAGTATCACGTTGTTAACAAGATTACCGAAACAAAAAAAAAATTGAAGAGACCGAAAGCGTTTATTTATGAATTATCATATAACGGTATCAGACGTTATCGACGGAAAAGTACCAATAACCTCTTTATCAACGTCGTCAATTTTACAGAGGGAAAAAAATGTGTTTCGATTAAATACAATGTATAACTAGCTTAGATATTAATGTTCAAGTTGACCGATTAAAATTCAAATAGTAGTAACTTCTGTATCGAGAGCTTATTTCGCTGTTTACTGTGTGCACTGCGACTTTAATACCGAAAAAAAAATATACCAAGAATGCAAGATTTATACTGTCGGTAAATTCAATATACACAATGTACTTACATAATTTTACCTTCAAAATATTTACATAATTATTTTTGTATATATCAGTATATCTGCCCAATGATCTAGTTTTTTTTTAAATATAGATTGAGGGTGACAAACGAGCGCACAGTCCACCTGATGGTAAGTGGATGCTGTGGCTTATAGACACCTACATTTATCCTCGATTGAGAATCAAAATGCAAATGCGTCGTCACCCTTGAGGACTAAGATGAAATGCCTCGTTTCCAGTAAAATGGGTATATTTCTATTCTAAATTAGGAATTTTTTTATAGGATAGGATGACGAACGAGCACACAGTCCACCTGATGGTAAGTGGTTGCTGTGACCCATGGACATCCACATCTTACCTCAATAAAGAATCAAAATGTGTGTCACCCGTGAGGACTAAGATGGAACGCCTCTTTACCAGTAAAAAGGGTCCCCGGTTCTCTACACTCACCATACGAAACACAGCAGTGTCAAGCTGCCATTTTAGACTGGTACTATGTGAGAGCGTGGTCCCACCCCGGTGGAGCCGACCCATTCGTGCTACAACTATACTAGTAATATAGCTGCAGCATGGTTATACCACGTAAAGGTATGTAATTAATCCAAGTCTAAATTTAAAAAGTAATTGCTTTTTTTTTAATAAACTGAAATGACAGACGCACATACAGTCTACCTGAAGGTAAGTGGTTACTGCCGTCCATGGACACAGCCAACCTCAAACAAAGAATACTACAGACGCGTTGTCATATATGAGGACTAAGATAGAATGCATCATAGCCCGTAATTATACTGGCTCCGTATAACCATTTGACCGGAATACAGGAAGCTATTGCGACAAAAATGGGTAAAAGGACCATGACCTACCCCGATGAATCGCTTCCTCTCTCCTAGCCCCTAAATTGCGTGCCCGACAGGGTCTACAACACTGGTCTCACATTATTTTCTAACATCTTGTGTACATTATGGTTTAGCAATAAATGTTTGGATTTGAGTATGAACGTCCAGGCACAAAAGAAGTCCTACCAACTAATGTTTAAATAACTTAAATTTAAAAATTTAAAAACCCCCGAAACAAAAGGAGCTAACGATCTTCAAACGCCTAAACAGATTTTCTTGAAACACAGCTAAGAACACTCTCGATTAAAACACCTTTCAAACGAAAAAAACTTAATCAAAATCGGTTCATTCGTTCAGGAGCTACGATGTCACAGACAGACATATAAATACACATATACACACTATAAACATATAACACCCCTCTGTTTTCGTTGGGGGTTGAAAAAGCGGTATACTTTCAATAAATAAATAAAAAATGACTGCATAGGCCTGCTGCTGTAGTGACTATCTGTGTAGGTCCGTTTAGCTGCGGCACTGCGAACTAGTTGTACGATTTCCACACACAAGCATTTATATGGCCTACAAATATTTCGGGTCTGATAAAATAAGATATCAGATAATCATCTGATAAAAGAAGGGAACAAGAGAAATCCTAATGGATTTAACGATTTGACTAAAAGAGAAAAAGAAAAATATAAACTGTATATACTTTGTTATTTCACAAATAATAAGGAACATATTTATAATTGTGTTTTAGATAATTGGCATACTACACAATATACTATTAAATACGAATTTGCTGACGTAAAAAAAAATTAAGTAATAATAATGCAATCAGAGCTCTACGAAATAAAAGGGTCACTTAGCAGTTTTTACACTGCAGAAAAAATGTCATTGAGTTTGTACGTTTATTAGATAAATTATATTCAACTTTGCACAAGACAGCTGATGGTCAAATCTTTACGTACAACATTACAGTAAAATAGTATTAAAATTAATGTGTAATGAATAATTTTAGCCGAAGATTTCGGCACGCTTAAGTAAACGTATATTAAATCGTTAAGTTGAAATTTCAGAAATTTTAAAAATCTATGGTATTATTTTCTATTATAGGTAGGTATCTTCTGAAAATATTAGTTTAAAAGAATACGGCAAAACCGTTAGTACTTTAAAGTAAAGACAGATTTCCGTTAGTTGACAGATATTTAAAAAATACATACGATAAAAGATGCCTATATAGAAGCCGATGAGAGCAACAGTCAACTTGACAAAGTCGTTTGTCGTGTCAAAATCGAACTTCTTCAGCAAATCACTCATGATGTACGCTTTCACTGGTCCCGCGTTGCACTGATTCTCCACCATTGTTTGCAAAAATCTTTAATTAATTTTTTATTATATTTTCAAAGCACAGATAACCCGCCGACCGAAAGATAGAAAATGCATACAACAAAGGCATGCGTCAATGTGACATTTTAATAAATAAAAAGAAGCGTCCTGCCGTCGCGATGTCTCGCATGATAATGATTTGTTGTCATGTCAAAGAAAATATGAAACGGTGGCATGCTGACCCTAGCACAAATTTTATCTTTTTCACATTATGTACACGAGATATTATTACGTGACAAACTTATTTTTGTGAAAATCAGTTCGTCTATCCGTGAATAACGCATGTTTTACAGCTTTTTTGTTTCATTGGCACAAACTCTAAAATTGCAATGATACGAGAGCTTTTGCTTAATTAGCTCCGCCTACGCTCGTAACTGTTTCATCATCTACACAATCATCAGCACGTACAAATCTAGACTTGAGTCTTTCTCATCGTGTAACAATTGCATCGGCGCCGGTAAGGATCAACACGGATTTCTAGCGTACTGAGAATTGTTGCTAATAAAATTGTTAGTTGCAATTTTAAATGTTGATTAACTACGTGCTCGACGGTGAAGAAAAACGTTGTGTGGATGCAGGTGTAAGGAACAAAAATATTTCGAAGCCATTTAAAGTCCGCCAACGTGCATTGGAGCAGTGTGGCCGACAATTGCTCCATAAATCTCTGAGAAATGAGAAGAGACTTGTGCCCAGCAGCTGGGACGTATAAAAGCTATAAAGGAGAAGGAGACGTCTCCATACATTCTTGGCCCCAACTGTTAACAAGATGAAAGTAGGACCATTTGAAAGCGTATATATAAACAATTCATAGCTGAAAATCTGCCAAGATTTGTCAATCTACGAGGACGGCACTGAAAATTTCGGGAATCAAGGAAGTGACACAACATTACTATTTAAAAATGTATTTATTGCTTTTCGAAGTATTCTCCGCGAAATTTGACACATTTTTCCATACGATGGAACCAATCATTGAAGCAACCATTCCATTCGGAAGTTGGGGTCTCCAAAATGGTCGTTTTGTAGGTGTCCACAGCTTCTTCAGGTGATGAAAATCTCTGTCGACGCAATTTATTCTTTATTTTAGGGAAAGTATAGAAATCATTAGGGCTTAGGTCGGGACTGTACGGCGGATAGGATATGGAGGATGATGCGGCGGTTGTAGTTCTCTTTACGGAGTTCAGAAACGACTTGTGGCAAACAAATGCTAACATACCATTCTGCATTAACCGATTTTTGTCCCTCAAGATGAATAGTCGTAACATGGCCGGTTTTGGAGACAAACGTGGGCACCATTTTTTTTGCAACACTCCGTAAACGAACAATTTTTGTTGGCTTTAACTCATTTTCGAACACCCAAACTCGTGACTGGTTTTCTGTTTCGGGTTCGTACGCGTATATCCAGGATTCGCCACCTGATACGATGTTGTATACAGCATTTGAGGATCCTGCGTGGAATCTTTCGAGAGTTCTGACGCACCAAGTAACGCGTGCCGCTTTTTGCCACTCACAGAGCGAATGCGGTATTCATCGGGAAAACAACTTTTTTACACCTAATTGTTCATGCAAGATTATTTGTATTTGACTCATGCCAATGTCTAAAGTTGCCTGAATTTCGCGGTATGTCACATGTCGATCTTCCTCAATCAGCTTACGCACAGCATCAACGTTTTCTTGGTTGACTGCAGTTTTTGGACGAGCTTGACGGGGATCATCACTGAGCTTGACACGTCCACGTTGAAATTCAGCAAACCAGCGATAAATTGTGGTTCTGGATGGGGCTTCATCACCAAATGCAGAAATCATCCGGTCAACACACTGTTTTTGTGTTAAACCACTTCGAAAGTCATAATAAATCATCGCTCTTGAATTTTCTCGAGTCAATTCCATTTTCTCAACGACTAAACAAGTTTGACAAAACCTTGTGACAAAACCGAGAATCTTTTTTTAAATAAATAAATGGTATACGATTTTTAAAACCAAGGGGTTTTCAATTAAAAAGATTTTAATATGACAGGAACAGTGGAAATACTCCATTCCCGATACTTTTAGTGCAGCCCTCGTAGGAGTTGAGTTATTGTAGAATAAGTAAAAGTGAAATTATCTATTACCTACGTTGTAACAGGTGATTTTTCACTGTTATTACACTGTTACAGGCTATTTTTCACTATAATTACTTAAAGATATAAAAGCAAAGTCAGTATAAAATTACGAAAAAAGCTGTAGTTAATAATGAAACGAAATGGTGAAACGATTAACGTAAGTTAAAACAACAACAACTAAGTGAAGTGAATATTAGGGATATCGATCTGAGATCGATTACTTGAATTGTTGTTGTAACTGTTACTTGTTGGAATTTTGATATTTTGTATTTTTTGTTATTATTTAGTAGATATGTATGCATTTTTTTATCTCTCTAGCTAACATATTCATTACATATTTCTTATTTTATGTTTTTTTTTTAAATCTAGATTGTAAAAAGCGCTACTTTTTTGTATTTTATTTTAAAAAACTATGGCCAATTTTTTAAAGTATAAACCGATTGGTTAACTTCAGGCCCAAAAATCCCATTCTCCTTTACCTTTATGTGTACATAACCGACAGAAAATTTATATTTCAGCCCTTGACGATTTCTTATTTTTTTTCTTATTTTTTAAAGAACATTACCCCCACACTAGGATTTTCTCCTGTATCGTGGAGGCAGTTTACAAACACAAATTGCACAAGGACAAACATCCAGAACCGGAACAATTATTTGTAGGCCATACAAATACTTGTTCCGTGCGGGATTCGAACCCGCGCCCCCAGATGCAGCAACTCCTTGCTAAGCCACTGCGCCACGGAGCCGTCAATTTTCAACAATTTTAATTAATTTCAACTGTTATAATAATTGTCAAGTTCACAAGTTACTATACTATATCTGGTAACCCTATTCCGAGGCCAGGATAAAAATAGGGATTTTGGCGGGACTCAACCGGCGGCGGTTTGCTGCTCCTGTATTATAGTTTAAATAATAGTTTGAAGTGGATTTTGATAAGTAAAAGTGATGCGATTTTATGTATTAACTGTCTACGCATGTGAACTATTAGTGGAAACGGTGAAACAAGTGCTCTAATGGTGATGGATTCTCAAGATAAGCCGTTTGTTTGCATAAGCGCCTTTAGATACCATCGCCAACTGTCAGCTGCCTGCTGGCTCAAGTTGTCGTCAAAATCTCCCAAGGGCTGCACAATGTGACGCATCATCATATTGTGAAGCAGTGAACTATATAGGATAATTATACACATAAAGACAAGGCTTGGGGAAATTATAATAAACCGAATAAAAATACTCAAGACTTGGCCTAAAGGTCTAGATACCAGTCCATAAACTCCAAAAAAAAAAAGATAAAAATATTTTTCGTGAATCTTGAATTTAATTCGAGATAGCGTCGATATCTATACTAAATATAAATAAAATTGAAGTGTCTGTCTGTAATATCAAAATGACTGCCTTATATTGTGCTGTTGGGTTATTTACATGCCATTAAGACATAAATAACAATTTTTAAAATGTTTGCCTCTCTGTCTGACCAGACTAATATTGGAATGGCTGGTACGATTGCAATGAAACTTTACCAACAGATAGAGAGCAATGCCATGAGTGACCTAGGCTATATTTTATCTGAAAACTTAAAGATTTTTTGAAAAATCGAAATCTTTAAAAAATTAATAACCTTTGATTATATTAAATCTAAATAACCTTACATTAATATATTCTTCCCAGGCGAAGCCGGAGCCGGTCGCTAGTTTATAATAAAATAAATGCCCCGATACTTCATTTAAGTGCTCGTTCACCACGTGCTCGGCGGTGAAGAAAAAAATATTTCGAAGACATGTAAAGTTCGCCAACACGCAACAGCACGCCGGACATTTCCTTGCCCAAAAACTCTCTCAAAAATGGGAGGAGGCCTGTGCCCAGCAGTGGGACGTACATAGGCTGTAACTTTAACTTTTATTTTCATTTTACTTTAACTAAATCTTCTTTCAAATTTATCGCATACAGCATTGACGACGCGTAATTAAAACTGCAAAAACTGTTATAAATTGTAATTTAATTTTATACTAGAAATTTCCAAATCAAAATTGGAAACGAATACATACAAAGTCTGCTTAGTTGATTCAATTATTTGATCTCAGTAACATAAATCCTGCGGTTACAAGGTAAGAAAACCCAACACATTCACTCGCTTATTGATGTCGTGTCGATAGAAGGGGTTGAGAATATAATAATTTTGTATTCAGTTCAAAACAATAAACGATGGACATAAGAAAACTACTTGTAACTATGTTACCATAAAACATCCCTATGAAAATGAGTAAGGAGGCAAGGTCCATTTCATCCATTACAGCTTATAAAAGTCACCATGATTGGCAGGTGGGTTGGCAATCGAAGTTCTTTATTGTTTTCAGATATTATCAAAAAGATGCAGCTGTCCATTTTCTGCATCAGTTTCCCTCTATGGCTCCTTACGACACCCACGGGATGATATGGGGTAGTGTATATTCTTACACCGCCACTACACGGTGTAAAGTAAGTACGTACAGAAGGCAAATTAGAATGTTATAAGTAGCGGCACGAAAGTCTAGCGGTGACCGTTATTGCGCATAAAGGATGACTCACCCTAGACCGTGCCGGGTCCGAGCCGAGTGTCGGCCGTAGCACGGTCACCGAGCCGGCCCCGTGCATGTAATTGCAACCGACCGGGCCTCGACCGAGCAATTATCGTTGCGCCGTGATGCTGTATACTCGTCCGACCAAACATACTGTTGTAACTGGACTACAATCATGTTGAATTTTGACGATCTGGAATTAGCGGCTATTGCGATCACTCTGGACGATGAAGAATCTGATAAATCTTCTACTACAAGGAAATGGCCGAGCCGAGCCGAGTTGTTTCCGAGCGTTGTCCGTTGCCCGGCCGTCACTCGGTTGCCGCTCGGTATAGCGTGAGTGTGTCCATACAAAATATATGTAATATTAGTTGACCGTGCTACGGCCGACACTCGGCTCGGACCCGGCACGGTCTAGCGTGAGTCATCCTTTAGTCGCGCTGATTGGCTTCTGCGTATCGTTCGCACGTGCTTATTGGCTCTCCAGTCGCATTCGTGCAATTCAATTCGTGCGTGTCCCCTCCATGTTTCGTTCAGCGCTAGATTTACGGGCCGCGACTTGTAACTTACTAACATTCCTTAATCATCTACTGAACTAGAAACCGTGTGAAGGCGACATTTTTTTATAGGATTGAGTGACAAACGAGCACACAGTCCACCTGATGGTAAGTGGTTGCTGTGACCCATAGACATCTAATGCAGATGCGTTATCACCCATGAGGATTAAGATGAAATGCCTCTTTTCCAGTAAAAAAGGGTTCTTATATCGCTACAACACGATTAAGGCATGGTATAGCTACTGTATTATTTCATGGGCGGCGGTCGACGCTGACCATCAGGTGAACTGTACGCTCATTTGCCCCCTCTTCTATAAAAAAGAAAACCTGAATACTTTTTAAAATATCTACAATGTCCTTCAAACCGAATGTCGGTCACAGCGGCCAGTCTCAACAGAGACTAGCCATGTGTGCAGACCTGGATTATAGAACACGTGTGTGTGCGCAAACAAAGGTGAACTCTCTATTCCCTCACTCGATCTTATAGTCCAAAGGGACGGAAATCAAACACGACCGGAGAGAGATGAGGCGCAGGGTTAACGGCTTTACGTATTTTCCGAGGCACGGGAGTGAAACATCAACTACCTGACTCCAGGCTGTTACTGAGAATTTCTTGAGAGAAAAACTCAATTATTGCTATTTTAACCCTGGGGATTTGAACCCCAGAACTCATGATTAGCAGTTGCGCTTACTACCATTAGACCCACAAGGCTATTATTATTAATTTTTATAGAATTAAGATGACAAACGAGCACACAATCCACCTGATGATAAGTGGTTGCTGCGACCCATAGACATCTACATTCATCTTCAATAAGAAATCAAAATGCAGATGCGTCGTCACCCGTGAGGACTTAGATGGAATGCCTCTTTTCCAGTAAAATGGGTCTCCGATTTTCTACACTTACCATACCAAACACAGCAATGTCAAGCTGCAATTTTACACTGGTATTCTGTGAGAGCGTGGTCCTTCCCCGGTCGAGCCGACCCATTCATGCTACACCTATACTACTAATATAGCTGCAGCATGACTCTACCACGTTTAAAAGTAATAGTGTTGTAGGAGGCCAGGATTTAGTATTATAGGAGTTACACGTAACTCATTACTCAAGTACTCAAGTTATGAGCAGTATCAACATGACGGACTATCAGTCTACTGCTGAATATAAGACTCCACGTCGATCGTCTGGAAGGTGGCATATTTGCCATAACAGCCACGTTTGGCAGGCGGGTTGACAACCGCAGTTTGTTATTACTTTGAATGTTGTTATTAGAAAGATGCTGCGGATATGTTATCACTCTGATAGTGTCATTATATTCTTTGCATATTGTGCGGCCAATGACACTAATACAAATTGTCTTAGTACCAACATTCTTTCGACCTTGACAGAGAATTATATTTCATGAGTTAGGGTTACGCAGTAACTATTAGCTAATGTGTGGTTAGGGCGCGTGCATAACGACGGTTAAAACAAAATTAGTTAACCAAATGTTATGCTACTCTTGGAGATTAGATAATGTGTTTTGCTGTGTATATTTCTATATCGGTCCCTTACAGTATGCTGGTAGGCCTTTCCTTTTATAGGATAGATTAGCTGCAATTACCACGCTTGGCAAGCGGATGATAGCACGTATATTGTAGCAGTAATTTTGACCGGGTAAACACTTACAAATATATATTGCGGTCTTTGGCCAAGTAGTACACTAGTATTATACGAGGGTGGATTGAAAAGTACTCGGCCTAACACAGATCCATTCAATTCTAAAAATCAAATCCACCCACATTATTTAGTTCAGTTCAGACTAGTTCATTGTGTGAAGTTCGAAACGTGTGCGATAATTAGTTGTGATTTTATAAATTTATTCTGTGAGGTCGTGGTACCACCCCGGTTCGAGCCGGCCCATCCGTGCGACAGCAAAGCTGTCGCGTGGCTCTACCACTGTTAATGTCTATTTTATTCTATTCGATGCGTCTAATACAACATAGCAAAGCGACAGTAGGTTAAGTTGCGGCTGGGGTGGCCCTTGGATCACCCATTTATATTTTTTTTATAGGATGTAACAAACGAGCACACAGTCCACCTGATGGTAAGTGGTTGCTGTGGCCCATATACATCTACATCTATCGTCGATTACGAATCAAATTTAGATGCGTTGTCACCCGTGAGGACTAAGATGAAATACTTCGTTTACAGTAAAAAGGGTCTCCGGTCCTCTACACTCACCATACGAAACACAGCAGCATTAAGCAGCTATTTTACGCTGGTATTCTGCGAGAGCGTGGTCCTTCCCCGGTCGACCTGACCCATTCGTGCTACAACTATACCAGTAATATAGCTGCAGCATGGCTCTAGCACGTAGAAATAGTATAGCACATGTGCATAACTGGGTAGGAAATGTTGCACTAGATGCATCGGCTGAAACGCATGCTGAATATCATTTAAGCTGCTAGTTAAACGGCGCCGTTTAGTAAAACGGCTAGGCTGTTAACTGAAAAGTTAATTAAGCTAGTTGGCTGCGACATTATATACGAGGGTGGATTGAAAAGTACTCGGCCTAACACAGATCCATTCAATTCTAAAAATCAAATCTACCCACATTATTTAGTTCAGTTCAGATTAGTTCATTGTGTGAAGTTCGAAACGTGTGCGATAATTAGTTGTGATTTTATAAATTTATTAACAAAGTAATTGGACATAATTTCCGCGAATGGAGCAAATCGAGCAGCGTGCCGTCATTAAGTACCTCCATAAGAAGGGGCTATCATCAAAAGCCATCCATGATGACATGGTCAGTACATTAGGCGATTGTGCTCTGTCATATTCATCCGTCAAAAAATGGATAGCAGAATTTAAGCGTGGTAGAGAGAGTGTGAAAGATGAACCCCGCTCTGGAAGGCCTTCGACGTCAACTACTGACGAAAATATTAAAAAAAGTACTTGATTTAATAATGGGAGACCGCAGATTAAAAATTAGAGAGATAGCCGAGATTATAGGCATCTCTTATGAACGAACTCAAAACATCATTGTCAACGAGTTGGGTTTCCACAAGGTGTCTGCGAGGTGGGTTCCGCGACTGCTTTCAGTTGAACAAAAAAGGACGCGATTGACTATTTCACGCGACTGTTTGGAGTTATTTGAAGCCGATGCAGATGATTTTTTGAATCGTTTTGTTACTATAGACGAAACATGGGTTCATTATTGTACACCGGAAACAAAACAACAATCAAAACAGTGGAGAAGACCTGGTTCACCACCCCCTAAAAAGGCTAAGTCGATTTTGTCGGCAAATAAGGTGATGGCTTCAGTATTCTGGGACTCGAAAGGTGTGATTATGATTGATTATCTTGAAAGGGGTCAGACTATAAACTCTGATTACTACTGCACCTTACTACGTCGTTTACGAGAGGAAATAAAAGAAAAACGTCGAGGAATGCTCAGAAGAAAAGTCCTGTTTCATCAAGATAACTCCCGTGTTCACACGTCAGTACAGTCAATGGCTGAAATTCACAACTGTGGCTTTGAACTATTACCGCATCCGCCGTATTCACCTGATCTGGCACCATCAGACTTCTTTCTGTTCCCTAACCTAAAAAAGCACTTGGGAGGTCAAAGATTTTCGACAAACGACGAGGTCAAAGCAGCTGTAGACGCATATTTTGACTCTAAGGAAGAATCATTTTTTTTTCAACGGTCTAAATGCTTGGAAAGGGAGGTGGCAAAAGTGTATTGAACTTGATGGTGATTATGTAGAAAAATAAAAATATAACTGATTTAGTATGTGTTTATTTTCTTGGTTAGGCCGAGTACTTTTCAATCCACCCTCGTACTAATAAACAAAAATATTTTAATTAAAACTTGAGGCTCGATAATTTCACATAAAAAATCTTTTAAAACCTTATCCTTTAACACTTAGTTTTTTTTTTGTAAAATGGTGTTTAAATAAGAGATAGAAGAAAAATGTTAGGACATTTTTTTGTGTAAAATTTCATAACCCAAAAACAAAGATGTTTTATAGGTCCAGATACCGTGTACGCGCGCCTAAAACGCTTCCATTTCAAAGGCGCCAATATTGGCGTATTCGCTCTCGGAGAAGTTTTGATCGCAATTTTTTTTTATATCAAAATATATAAAAAAATATTTTTGATTGTTCGTATTTCATGCGCTGCTATACCGTTCATCAGATTGCGGTAAAACTTTGTCAACAATTTTTGCCGCAACAACTTTGTCAAAAACAACAATTTTACAAATTAACTTACAGTTGGTGGCGCACGTGTGGTACCGAAAAAAATATTTTAAAGTAATATTATATCATTCAACTTCAATGAATGTAGGAATGTACAAAACATAACTCTTCCAAAGTTAAAACTATATTTCCACAATTATTTCTTCTATGGTAGCAACGCTTCGGGTACCGGCTACCCGGCGCGTTAGTACACATATCATATTATATAATAAATATGTCATTCATAGATACACAAGTTAATATTCTTCTACTAAAAATTTGAAGCCAAGCACTCTGACCTTGAGCTATAACTATTAAATAATATTATCTATTCATATTACACATATAGAACCACAAAAATTGTGCAAGTTAACCACATACTTGAATGTAGGTAAATGAAAAGATCAAAGGACACGTCGATGTACTTTAAGCGTCATAGCGAATAATGACATAATTTTCCTCAAAAATAAAAGGTGGTTTTAGTACTAACTATTATTAGGTATATTTGTAACCTATTACCAATTTCATTTAATGTTTTTATATAAACATTTTCTTTTAACCCCCCCCCCCCCCCCCCCCCTAATCTACATACAAATAAATAAAATTGAAGAGTCTGTCTGTAATATTGAACCGCATGATGTTATTTGCATTTATAGTAAGACATAAATAACTATTTTAATAATTAAAAATTAAAAATTTTGTACAGCCGACTTCAATATAAGCGACTTCAATATAGGTTATTTAAGAATAACTCAATAACCATTGGTCTGACCTTGATCAAATTCATATGGGACCACACGAGAAGTACATATATCAGCTTTCATATAAAAAAAGAATCATCCAAATCGGTTCGCCCAGTACAAAGTTGAGGTAACACACATAAAAAAAAAACATACACTTGAATTGAGTACCGTCTCCTTTTTGGAAGTCGGCAGAAAAAATGGATTAATTTTCTGAATGGGTTCATCCATTTCGAAGGATAACCCAAAAATGTTTTGTGATGAAACTTTACGAACAGATAAATGCCACAAATGCGATGCCAGAATAGATCCAGGATATAATTTAATTGAAAAATTTAAAGAATTTTTTGCAGAAACGAAAATAATAAATTGGGAAATGAAATACACTTCAATCTAAATGAAGCCATATTAATAGATATTATCCATGCGAAGCCGGGGCGGGTCGCTAGTGATTAAACAATTACATATAAAGTATAAACTTTCACGGCATTAAGTTTTAACATTCGTTCTAAGCGAATATGTTCGTATCATTAAACGCAGGTGTTCAGGAGTCACCTGGTAAAGTAAAAAAGTAGTAGCATTTCAAACTAGTCAAACCTACTCAACGTAAAAAGTTCTCAAGACACCTGTACCTGCACGAGATGATCAACGATCCGGTTCGATATATTTAACGAACCAGTCTTAAAGATAATAATGGGTTAACAACCTTAACGATCATTGAAAGGAATTCACTTGTAAAAAGTATACAACTTTAATTTGTAACTACGGTAAGGAAAACAGGAGAGTAGTGGAGGCAGTGAACGCAAATGATAGTGTAGATATATTGTACGCGTAAGATTAATTTAATTAAGAATATAACGTAGGTATTTACTTTGAATCTACATATTTAAAGCAAAACCCATTATATAAAACTAACATTAAAATACAAATATGTGTACATTTAACAGCACTTTAGTTTCATCTAAATAAGCGTTAAGTTAATACATTGGTTTTTTTTTTATAGGATAGGGTGACAAACGAGCACACAGTCCACCTGACTTGCTGTGGTCCATAGACATCTACATTTATCCTCGTTTGTGAATCAAAATGTAGATGCGTTGTCAGCCGTGAGGATTAAGATAGATTGCCACTTTTCCAGTAAAAAAAGGCTCTCCAGTTCTCTACACTCACCATACGAAACACAGCAGTGTTAAGCTGCTATTTTACGCTGGTATTCTGTGAGAGCGTTGTCCTTCCCCCGTCGAGCCGACCCATTCGTGATACAACCATACTACTAATATAGCTGCAGCATGGCTCTACCACATATATTTTTTTCCAAGGTTATTTGGCGAATTTTCAAACAGAAAACACTCAACTACATTTATTAACCCCCGACGCAAAAAGAGGGATGTTATAAGTTTAACCGCTATATATGTCTGTCTGTCTGTGGCACCGTAGCTCTTAAATTGGTAAAAATTTTAAAAGCAGGTTTTCTAGCGGCGGTTCTTAGACATGTTTTATCATAATCGGTTCAGCCGTTTGAAGATCATCACCAGTTTTTGTTTCGGGGTTTTTTTTTTAATTTTCGATTTAAGTTATTTTAAACGACTTGAAAAACTAGTTTGTTTTTATATGAAAGGGGACAAACGAGCATGCGGCTCACCTAATGGTAAGTGATTACCGCCGTGAACCAGGGGATTCGTAGATGCGTTGCCGGCCTTTTAAAAAGGAGTAGGTTCTTTTCTTGAAGGTCCCTGAGTCGTATCGGTCCGGAAAAATCGCTGGTGGTAATCGATTCCAAAAGGAAGTTGTGCGAGAAAGAAAACATCTTCTAAATCGCACAGTGGTGGACCGCTAATCATCCAGATGGTGTGGATGGTATCGGGAGTTCTGCCGCGATGTGCGTTCGTGAAATTTAGCGGCTGAAATTAATCCGAACAATTCCTCAGAGCACACCCCATGGTAAATGCGAAAGAAAATGCAAAGGGATGCAACAGCTCTTCGCAGCGGCAATGAATCGAGCCAATCGGAAAGGACTCGGTCGTCGACGATTCGAGCCGCTCTGCTCTAGATGCGGTCAAGTGGAAGGAGCTGGCACTGGGGAGCCCCAGCCCAGAGTTGTTGTTGCCCTGAATGATCTAAAACATTCACTGTTGTCGAGATCCAGAAATTACCCTTGCGAAGTCGAGGCGTATCGTTAGTGATATTTTATATATTGCATCTGCAAACACAAAAAGGGAGGTTTTTTTTTTCAGTAAACTATTTAACGCTGTCAAGTTTTTTCAATTATTGTTTTAACCATTAAGCCTGTTATCTTGTAAAATGATAACAAATGAAAGCTCGCCGGAAAGAACAGACAGATAAACGAGTAACAGTATTTTTATAGTCTGTGCAGTGCATGCAATCACTATACATTATAAGGTCCAGACAGGAGGTGCAAAGTCTGTTCAGATAAAATGATTCCATATTTACAAGTTTATTACCAAATAACGGAGACCATCTCCACTGTGATTCAGGGATAGTCCTATTTCATGTTTATTTTAGGTGAGAACCTAGTACACAGGCCACTAGATTGTAAATCAGCATCAATTTACAATCTCAGGGACCGTGTGCTCGTATCCTTTAAATATCTACATCCATCCTTGATCAAAAATGGCGATTTCACCTCTGAGGTCTAAGAAGAAATGCCTCATTACCAGTATAAAGTATTTCCGGTGCCCGTCACTCACCCACCGAAACACATCCAACTTTATGTTGCTATTTTTCGCTAGTAATCTGCGAAAGCGTGGTCCTTCTCCAGTCACATCGACCCATTCGTGCGGAAGTTATGATTTTTTTATAGGATAGGGTGACAAACGAGCACACCAGTCCACCTGATGGTAAGTGGTTACTGTGACCCATAGACATCCACATCCATCCTCAATAAAGACTCAAAATGCAGATGCGTTGTCACCCGTGAGGACTAAGACGGAATGCCTCTTTTCTAGTAAAAAGGGTCTCCGGTTCTCTACACTCACCATACGAAACACAGCAGCGTTAAGCTGCTATTTTACGCTGGTATTCTGTGAGAGCGTGGTCCTTCCCCGGTCGAGTCGACCCATTCGTGCTACAACTATACTACTAATATAGCTGCCGCATGGCTCTACCACGTAAAAGAAGCTATTGTTGTTACAATAAATTATCTGTAGCAACTAGCAACCCGAAGTCAGAAAATTCGCGGTGTTTCAGCACCGAACCTCGGAAAGCACATAAAGCTGTTTATTTTTAGTAAAAATACTAGTAATGCTATTAAACATTACTAATATTCCCTTTAACCACTTCTGGTAAGCTTAAAATGCTTGTGTTAGAAGTGGTTCACGACAGTAGTCGAATGGCGGATTCGAACCCATGACCTTTCGAGTTCGCGGTCCGCGCCCTGCCATTAGGCTACTGACGCTTAAATTTTTAAAAATTAGGCTTGTTGGTCCTGCACCTGATCTCTCTCTGGTCGTGTTGGATTGCCGTCCCAATCGGACTATAAGTGAGAGAATAGAGAGTGCACCTTACTTGCGCACACATTCGTTTACTATAATCCTGCCTTATGCAGATGGCTAGTCTTCATTGAAACTCAACAACAAGGTGAAATGAAACATGGTCTGGAATACATTATTATTACAGATGCAACGTGACTAACCTGTTGTATTATCATAATGTTTGCATTATATTATAAAATATTTGTATTATTTATATAGAATAGTGTGCACTGGATCGTATCAAAAACAAAAAAGAATCACAAAAACTATGTTGACCTTTCAAGTTTGTTTGTACTGGTAAGCGGTAATAACTTGCTTAGACTTCTTTGTAACTCACCTAATTTGTTGGATTATTTTTTTATTTTACGTAAGTAGGTATAGATATACAGACTACATTTCGAAATAAATATCGATATTATTATCGATATTTATTATGTTGCATGCCTACAAAAAATTATTTTGACCGATAAGCGTTATTTTCTTTATACGTAACAATTAATCGTTACATCCTATTAAAGTCCACTGCTCCCAATAAGTCTATTGGGAGCAGTGGACTTTAATAGATGTAAATAGGCAGTCGCCTCATAGGGGGGACATCTGCCATAGTTGCCACGCTTAGAAAGCGGCTTGGCAATCGCATTTTTTTATTTTTAGTCGTTATTAGGAAAATGCTGCTGCCCATCTCCTGATTTGTTTTCCTGTGTCGCTTCTTACGGCACCCACGGGATCATATTATGGGGTAATGAATATTCTTACACCGCCACTACACGGTAATTTTTTGCGGTACATAAAATACTGTCATACAATAGATACATAATACATTATATCACCAATGGCAATATTAATGGAGAGAATAGTAATCAGTTAAATGTATTGTAAAATATAAATACAAATGTACCTAATTTGCCAAATACAACAAGACAAGTTAAAAATGTAATATTCAACTCAGTCAAAAATTGTTTAAAAAACAACAAATGGCAGTTTTTAAGTATATAACATTATTACGACTAACGGTTCAGTATAATATGATGTTTTTGTATTGCGATAAAAATATGTTCATCGTTCTAACGATTGATAAGGTTACAGATCATTATGTGGTCGATTTTGAAATGGATGAGAGATTTTATTAATTCTTACGTCAGTAAGTGGTGCCCTTGGCCCCGGCGTTTTGTTTTATTATGTCGCTTCGATAATTACGAACTGCTTTTTTATAGAACAAAGGTGACATACGAACAAACAGCCCACCTGATTTTAAGTGGATGCTGTCGCCCACAGACATCTACATTCTACATTTATCCTCACATTAGAATCAAAATGCAGAAGTGTTGTCACCCCTAAGTACTAAAATGGAATGTCTCGTCTCCAGTAAAAAGGGTCTCCGGTTCTCCACACTTACCATACGAAACACAGCAGCGTTAAGGGGCTACTCCATGCGAACGACCTTGAGCATTCGGCCGGCGCGCCGACTCGCTACAATATATCGCGTAAGAAATATGTAAGACGCCACCTACTGTACGAACGTAGTATTATTTTTTCAACATCAATACACAACAATGAACAACTATTTGTAGGCCATACAAATACTTGTTCCGTGCGGGATTCGAACCCGCGGCCCCCAGGCAAACAACTGATTGCTAAGCCACTGAGCCACGGAGCCGTCGCCGGGTTATAGGTAAAGTGACCATACGTCCCGTTTTGAACGGGACTAGCCCTTTTCTCGGTCACCTGTCCCATTGTCCCCAAACAAAGCTCCGGGACACAAAATTGTCCCGTAACTCGTTGGATGGAAGTATTCAAAGTCAACAATCTACAACATAATTTTTTTAATCGAATATATTTTATGTCTACCTGGTACAAATGCTCCAGTAGAAAGAGTATATTACTATTTTGAATAAATTGTGAACGTCTGAAAAAAACACTTACGGTTCCAGTTCTACAGGCGATGTTGTTAACAAAGGTAACAATAAAAAAAACTTGAGCAGAATTTTATTCTTATTTAAAATCATCACCAACTTTATTAAAGCGAATTTAATCCAATGACAAATGTAATTAATAATAAAAAAAAATATGTTGCATTTAATAATTACCGTCTATACCGAATATAATTTTATAGTGAACACTAATTGCATAAAGTTATAGTTTTTAGAGTATACATAAACCCATGTCCTGTTTTGTATTAAAAAATAAATGGTCAGTTTAGTTTTTTTTAGTTAAATTTAGTTTAAAAAATTTTACTTTATAGGGGTTTTTGGGTTGTAATTAAATGATGCCCGGGTAGGTATTAGTACTTACTTAGTAAAAGTAGGTAACTATTTAGATAAGTACCTTTTATCTAATCATAACACCTACATAGGTACCTATTGCGATTAGTTATACTGGGTAGGTATATTAATACCTACTTAGATACTTTTTACCGAATTAGGGTGGATGCCTCTAATACCAGTCATGCCCCTAATTCCAGTCTTTTCGCCTTTTTACTCCATAAATAAGATTTCTAGTAGTCTTAACTACAAATATTGTCCTCTAAAAAATTCTTTGTACCTAGAGGAAAGTATATTTATTCAAATATTACCTCGCAGTTTTAAACCTAACAGTGTTAAATTAAAAATCAAAACACGTACCCAACGAAAAACGATCATTTTCCTAATTATTTGACAAGTTACGATCCCGGTAAAATTATCTCAGAACAGAAAATTATCACTAGACCAACGAGGCAGTACTATACTCGTACCTACAAAGATATTGTGGTTGGGAATTAGGATTGTTTTTAACTGTATACTGATAATATTTAATTAGCCTTTTATAGTGTAAATTATAATATTTGTCGAAATGTTAATTATGGATTCGAACCTTACATGCTTTATTTTTTTATTTGCATTTACTTCAAAGAAAATACACGCAAAAATCTTCATCGCGCAGTAAAAAACACAACAAATATATTTATAACTAATACGAAAAATTATACCCAAAACAAACAAATAATACTACCTATAAATAACCTAATAAGTAATAATAATATTATCGATTGATACTCGTAAGATGACGTCAGCGAGCATGTGCGCTGGCTGACGTCGTGACAAACGACACGGGTTTCACCTTCAAGAGCTTAGCGCTCACTGACTCCAGTAAGCCCGTGGGCAGTGAATACGCCCAGTTTTTAAAATAATTTCTTAATAAAATCAAAGAACAATGGCAGACTTTCATACATAAAATTAGTTGGAAGGAACGGTAGCGTCTATATATCAAAAATATCTTAAAATGTTAAGCGTCAGTCCCTTAATAACTCTTTCAAAGAATTTTGTCTTGAGATGGCGTCAAAAAAAAGATATTTAGATTTGACCTTTTTAGGTTATGTCTTTGTCACTTGAAAAAGTCATGCGTCCTGTGGTTATTTGATGTTAGCTTAATACATTTTCAACATAATGTACCTGTATGTTATGTAGGTACATAATTTAGAGTTTTTAGATTATTGTATCTCTATTATATATTTGAATACTATAAATATATTTTTCTGACATGGCTCCAGAAGGGCTAGAACCCAGAGCCGTATAGCTAGTAAAAAGTGACATTTTGTTTTGGCTAGTGTTGCTATAACATTAAATGGAATTGTTACATAGTACTATGATTGAGATAATGTATTATTGTAGGAAGTTCTTTGTAAGAGACTTATTTTCAACCATATCACTTTTATTTTTATTATTACTGATAGTATAGTTATTAATAATAATAAATTAATATAAAAATATTTTTTGTTTGTGTGTTGTGTTGGTAGTCTTACAAAGTTATACGAAAATAGTATGAAATAAATAAATGGCAACACTTGAATAGAGTAAAATGATATAAGTCATTTGATATTCCCAAAAATGTTTGCTTTTTTCTGTGGCTTTAGTTATAATACATTTTTATTTGAAAAATCATAGAAAAATAATAAAGCGCATTACATATATATATATATATATATATATATATATATATATATATATATATATATATATATATATATATATATGTATAATATATATATATATAATTTGTCCCAAAATTCAACGATAAACGGGCACCAGAGGGTGGACCTGCTCATGACTACTCGAGAAAAAATAAGAAGAAAAAAATCTAAATCGTTTTTGAAATTACAAAACAAATATGAAATTCTTCGAAAATCGATACCCCGATATGGTATTTTTAACTACCATGAGCACATTTTTTTTTGTATTTTTTTTTTTGTATCGGCAACCTTAGTAGTGCTGCTATCTACCACAACCCTTATAAATCCCAGAATACATGTAGTTTTTACACAAAAATCAATCAAAATTATTTTTTCCCCTAAAATTTTGAAAGATTTTTACTTTTAGTCCACTTTCACTCATTGTGGTGTAAAAAAAAAGTACTGACACTACCGTGGCAAGTTTTTTTAAAAATTGACGCAACTAACCGAGATTCTAAAATAGTATAATATTCTAGAAAAACTTCTGTGGGGCCCAGGATTTTTGCTGAAAAATGTTGCATGAATCAAAGCAAAGGGTACAAATATTTACATTTATTTTATTTTTTTGCATTATTAATATTACAGTAAATGTTCGAATTGTTGGCCACCGGCATTAATACAGGCATGGCATCGCCTTAAAAAAGATCTTTTTATTCGTCGTGCATATATTCTACCATTGATATGATCCGTAGCCTGAGTGATATTTTGGCGAAGCTCATCCAATGTTGAAATGGGTTTTGAGTAAACCCTGTCCTTGAGACAACCCCAGTAGAAGAAGTCCAGGGGGTTTAGGTCGGGTGAACGGGGTGGCCATAAGATAGGACCAAGGCGCCCGATCCAACGCCCTGGGTACTCTTGGTTTAAATATTCTCGCACAACACGGGCATAGTGAGCTGGGCAACCATCATTTTGAAACCACATGTTCTGTAAGTCACGCAAAGGCACGTCTTCTAATAATTCTGGCAAGTCGTTTTGTAAAAAGTTCAAATAACTATTTCCATGTAAGTTTCCTGGTAACTCAAAGGGCCCAATTACTTTTCCATTTAATATGCCCGTCCATAAGTTAATCTTGAATTGATATTGGGATTTATCTTGTCTCATCAGGTGCGGATTTTCATTGCTCCAACTATGTAAGTTGTGAAGATTTAAATAGCCATTTTTCTTGCAGGTTGTTTCATCCGACCATAGAACTTTATCTAAGAATTGGGGATCTTACCTGTGCTTTTGCAGCATCTTACGGCAAAATGCGACCCGTGGTGAATAGTCCCGCGGTAATAACGTCTGCACACGCCTGTAGTGGTATGGGTGAAGCCTGTAACGTTTAAGAATTCGATGCGCAGAACTTTTTGGGATTCCCGTAGCTAGTTCTATGGCACGTACCGAGGTAGTCGAATCGTTTTCTATTTCTTTGAGAACTTCTTCATCGTGTCCCAATCTAGGTCTTCCAGCGTTTCTCCTGGCAGATGGTAAACGACCCTCCGCAAACGCTTGATGCACATTAATAAATACTCGATAATCAGGGTATCTTTGAGCATTTGGGCACCTTTCTCGATACAATCTGGTAGCAGCGTTAGCATTGCATCGGCATTCTCCATAAATGAGATGCATATTAGTGTATTCCAACAGTGTGTACGGTAGCGGCATGATAAACGCTAAACAGTCCAAAATACGCCAATAGTCCAATTCACAAAACACACAATCACAGTCCAAAACAATGCCAGGTCAGTTCAGTTTGCAGATCACCACCAGTCCAAAAAGCGAAGCCAAAAGTCGTTAGTACGAGAGCCACATCAATTGAATACGGAACGGTGCACAGTAAACAAAGGAGCAGAGTGTACTGTACTGACTACTGACTGACTTGTTGAGAACACTAAAGCAACTTGTCTACCTGCCCTATTGCTATTAAACAACGAACATCATCTATCTCTCTCTCTAACGTATAGTCTCCCTCTATCTATCGCTCTCTAACTTCAAAATTTTACTGACTACGCACATCTGCAATTCAAGTTCTAAGAACTTGCAACAAAAACCTTTTTAGCACATAGTGTAGTGTAGTGAAAGTGATTAATTACCAACAAAAATTTATGTTCAAAATTTTGGTTCTTGTTTAGAAATAGTAGGCTTTTTTTTGTGGCTAGTTATCTAAGAGTATTATACCATTTTAGAATCTTGGTTAGTTGCGTCAATTTTTAAAAAAACTTGCCATAGTAGTGTCAGTACTTTTTTTTTTACACCACAATGAGTGAAAGTGGACTGAAAGTAAAAATCTTTCAAAATTTTAGGGGAAAAATTAATTTTGATTGATTTTTGTTTAAAAACTACATGTATTCTGAGATTTATAAGGGTTGTGGTAGATAGCAGTACTACTAAGGTTGCCGTTACAAAAAAATACAAAAAAAAAATGTGCTCATGGTAGCTAAAAACACCATATCGGGGTATCGATTTTCGAAGAATTTCATTTTTTTTTTTGGAATTTTAAAAACGATTTAGATTTTTTTTTCTTTTTATTTTTTCTCGAGTAGTCATGAGCAGGTCCACCTTCTGGTGCCCGTTTATCGTTGAATTTTGGGACACGTTGTATATATATATATAACTGATCTCTAGACGTAATAATTTTTGTCAACTATTTTTCTGCCATTGTTCTTTTGGTCTTTTGAAAAAAAAAATTATAATAGACATGTTCATTAATAAATTGCCTATCCATTGGTGTAAATCGCAAAATAAAATAATACTTACTTTACGAGGAGATGCATGTTATCAATAATTATTTCACATTTATGTGGTTTCGTTGTAAAGAGATTATTTTAATATTTATTCCTTTAAAAAAAATTGGATATGACTTTTATGGAATCAAGATTATGTAGAAATATAATGTGTTTTTTATTAGTTGATATATCTTTTAAATAAAAAGTAGATAGCTCCTAAAGACGGCACAAATAACACCTAGCGCGACATTTTGCTCAACCTGTGCCTTAAGCTGCTATTTTACGTAGGCATTCGTGCTACAACCATAATATAGCTGCAGCAAGGCTCTACCACGTATACAAATTAAAAATGTAAATCTGTCGGATTACTTATGTAGCTACTTATAATTACTATGTCTTTAAAATATACCTATAGTCCTCCTAGACCTAGTCTGCGAAGTTCCAATTTGCAATACCAATTTATCTCTGATAAAAGTAAAAGTAAAGTAAAGTTGCAGCCTATTTACATCCCACTGCTGGGCACAGGCCTCCTCTCATTTCGGAGAGGGTTTTAGGGCAAGTCCGTCCGCCGCGCTGCCCCAATGCGTGTTGGCGAACTTCACATGTCTTCGAAATATTATTTTTTTCTCTTATTTCTCAGACATGCAGGTTTCCTCGCCATGTTTTCCTTCACCGCTGAGCACATGGTAAATCAGCACTTAAAATTGCAATTAACAATTTCATTGGTGCCGGCGGGGATCGAACCCGGGTTGCTCGAATACTGTGAAGCTTACAGCGAGCGCTAACCATCTAAGCTACCACGGCTCTGAGCTACCACCGCTCTCTATCTTTGATAAATCGATCTTAAAATCTAATCTTTAATACAAAACTAAATTAAGGCAACTGAACGTTCCCGAACGCTGACCACCCTAATTAGATATTCGATATCGCTCAGCATGCTATGGATAGAGCTGTGCTCGGAATTTCCGACGAAAGAAAGCATCCGCTTTAGAACCTGAGTCACTGAAATAGCTCAACGAATTAATCAGCCAGAGCGGCAATGGATCAGTCATATAGCTCGAAGAACCGATAACCGATTGGAATGAAAGGTGAACCCCGCTAGATGGCGCGCTTAGTTTGTCCCTGGGATAGGTTTAGCCACAGAAAATAATTCTAAAATAGGATTTTTTATGTATTTTATCATTAAGGGCGCGTTTCGACGACACGCACTCGCTACGCGCACGGTACGCGTGTCAGCACCCGCGTCTAACTCGCTTTAAAATTTGAATCTTATGACAAATCAATAAATCTGAAATTGTATAAAAAGCGCGTGTGCGAGGTGAGCGCGGGATCAGCGCGGAGCGGGAACGAGTCGGGCGCGTGGGGTATGCGAGGCGGGCGCGTGGCGTGGGCGAGGCGTGAGCGGTTGAACGTCGATAAATACAATTTCAGATTTATTGATTTGTCATAAGACTCAAATTATATGCAACAAATTTCAAAGCGAGTTAGACGCGGGTGTTGACACGCGGGGCGTGCGCGTAGCGGGTGCGTGTCATCGGAACGCGCCCTAAAGGATAACCATTTATACCGCCATCTATAATTTTTACAACACAAATTTAATCAAGCGACAATAGCCTAATGGTCGGGTGCGGATTGCTACTATTGCTACTAACTAATAAGGTCGTGGGTTCGAACGCTCCATTCGTCTACTGTCGTCAACCACTCCTAACATATGCATTTTAAGCTTCCTTAGAATGGTAAATGGGAAAATCATGTTAATAGCATTACTTGTATTTTTTATATAAAAATCAATCTACACTATATTTTATAACTCTATAAAAATACACGGAGACTATAATCAATGTGGAGACCATATTAAAGAATCATTTAAGCTAATGATTAAAATGTTTTTACGTTATCATCATTATGTTGCAAAAATACACTTTTTTGTCTTGTCAACTATAATTGCTGAAGCACACTTATGTAGTTCCTAACTACAACACATCTAATGCATTGTTCAAACAACACTTAAAATATAGAAATTTACAATTAAATTGGTGTCGGGGAAAGCAAGCCCGGATCGCTCGTGTAATGTGAAATTCACAGCAAGTGCTTAGCTTCTGACCTATGTGAGAAAATCTGCATGTCTGCAAAGTTAAAAGAAAATATATATTTCGATAACGTGTGAAGTCCACCAACACGAATTGAGGTAGCGCGGTGGACAACCGACGTAGCCCAACAGACCTACTGGCCTGTACAAACACTTGGAAAGAAAGTCTTGTACCAGTACCTCAGTCTGTGGGTCATTTGACAGAAAGGTGGCCTGAAACTTATCGTTGACCTCAATTTTGTTAAGCCTAATCTTACCAGTCCTAAGAATTAGCACAAAACAGCCAACCACTCGGTATTTAACAAGATTTACTGTATCGTTTGTCTAATGGTTTTAAGCATGACTGCTAGTCATGCGGTCCAGGATCAATCAATCTCAAGTCAAGACAAAAATCAGTCATTGGGTTTATCTGTCAAAAAATTACCAGCAGTAGCCTGGCGTCAAGTCTGGTGGCAGGAAGTTGGTGGTGTTCTACCCTCATGTCTCTCTGAGAACATAAAGCAATTGTTGGTCCTGCACCTCATATCTCTGCAGTTGTATCAGATTGCCGTCTCATCAGACTATGAGGGTAAGGGAATAGAGAGTGCACCTATGCTATTATACACACTTATGCACTTTAATCCTATCCTGTGCAAATTGCTAGTCCCTGTCAAGACTGGCCACTGTTGACAGAATTGGGTCCGGCAGACACTATTATTATAATCCTACAGAATACCTTTTGATGAGTAAGTGCGAAAGTTACACTAGATAATTCCTTCCGCGCTGTTCCATTCATCGGAAAATGGGAATAAAAATAGTGATGTACATTCTGTAAATACTGTAAACACTCACTGTAAATTACACTGTATGTGAGCACTCAAGTTCAATCCTCACTAGCACTAATGAAATTATTAAACGCTGACTAATCACTTGCTTAGCAGTGAAGGAAATCATCATTAGAAAAACTGTATCTCTGAATAAAATATTTTGAGGAAATGTGAAATGCTTCAACTTTCATTGTACTGGACTTATTGATCCATAACCATCTGAGAGAGATGAGAGCAGGCCTGCGCTCCGCAGCTTTTGTGGATTGTAGACGGTTACATTTAAACTCTACAAAATTTCAGATTGGCTATAGAGGTCCGGTACTTGATTTTAATTATGTTTTCAGTTAAGAAGGCTTGTTAGGGTTAAGCTTGAACCTTTTACACTGTTTTTGGATGTCGGAAATGTGTTTTGAATTAATTACGATAAAATAAATTTCACTAAAAATTGCATATAACGAAATGCAAATATGTCAATTTGGTCTAGTATTATGAAGTAGGCGTCCAGTACTTTATTTTAATTATGTTTTCAGTTTAGGCGGCTTGTCAGGGTTAGGTTTGAATCTTTTACACTGTATTTGGATGTCGGAAATGCGTTTTGAATTAATTACGATAAAAATAAATATCACTAAAAATAGCATATAACGAAACGCAAATATGTCAATTTGGTCAAGTATTATGAAGTAACATTGTGTAATTGATTTTAATTACGTTTTCAGTTTAGGAGGTTTGTCGTGGTTAAGCTAGAGCCTTTTATACTGAATTACGGAATTACAGGTATTTTGATTTAATTACGATAAAAATAAATATCAATAACTAAAAATTGCATATAATGAAACGGGTCACCCATTAAAAAGTTCTTCTTATCTTGTCTGCCCTACCCCTAGAATGTGATTTGCTACGCAAAGGTAAACGGGGTGGACTTCCCGCAGCGCCGAAGTCGTTGCAGAATTAGCTTTGAGTCAATATTCATGTGTAAAGTTAGGTTATGATTTTAAAAATAATTATTACTCATAGACTATACATTTCCGCAACGGGGGAAGGGTACCCAGAACTTCCCCTGAACCCTCCCCCTCCCAAACCCGTACACGAGTACCGGATGTTTATAGTTTTACCAAAATTTCAAAAATGAATACTTCAAAAATAACAAATTTTAGCAATAAAATATTTTAATACCTTAAAGGTTCTGTACAGATAAGCTACTTTAAAAATCAAAACAAAATTATGCCTTAATTTATATAGTTCATTATGCTAATAACAAAATATAAATAAGTAAAAACTTTATTCACGATAATATGTTATTTTTTATCCGATTTAATTAATGTCGCAATATTCTACATATTACGTCTGAACAAACTTTCGTCTAAACCGGAAATCGAAACCACATAGAAGTACTGTTATTCAACGAGTTCGTTCATCAAAATATAAAGGAATTTAAATAATTATAATGTAATTAATACTTACCAATAATATCATACAGATTCGCCGTATAATTGCCCATAAAATACGAAAGAAATCCCATTTTAAAAAAAACAGCTGATCGCAGTTTGAACACAAAGCTTTTAAGTTCTATGTGGCATGAAATTGCCTTAGCAATATATTATATAACGTCACACTTATCACATCATTGACTAAATTTTTATATCACTTTATAACTTTTACTCTCAACGGAGATAATATGGCATATTAAATTTAAAAATCACACATTATTCTATGAAAAATTTCAATTCATCGAAATGCGAAATTTGACAATTGACATTGACATTGACATAGGCTTGAGCAAAAAGTATCGACATTTTTAATAAAAATCGATAGATATTTTAAATCGCGATATATCAATATTTATTTTAGAGTATCGAAATAGTATCAATTTCGATATACATATTTTAAAATGTTGTATGACAAAACATGTAACAACTAAAGGAGGTACAAAAGTATTCATGTGTGGTTGTTTGTCGTATTTATTCGTCGTCCAACCGTCAGTCACATAAAATTGGGACCTTATCTTTACATAATGAAAATGATGACGATATATCGATATTTATCACGCGAGATATATGGATACTTTTTAAAAACATCATTTCAATATACATCGATATATTTTTTCCCTTGCCCATCCCTACATTGACATTGTTGTTGTTATTGTTTTTATTATTCGCTCGAGAGAGCAGGCAAAGGAACTATGCCATACAACCTTGTCTTCATGTATAATTATCCTTCTTTGTTCACTGCTTCACAATATATTGATGCGTTACATTGTGCAGCCCTTGGGAGATTTTGACGGCAACTTGAGCCAGCAGGCAGCTGACAGTTGGCGATGGTATCTAAAGGCGCCTATGCAAACAAACAGCTTATCTTGAGAATCCATCACCATCAGAGCACTTGTTTCACAGTTTCTACTAATAGTTCACATGCGCAGACACTTAATATATAAAATCGCACCACTTTTACATATCAAAGTCCACTTCAAACCATTATTTAAACAATAATACAGGAGCAGCAAGCCGCCGCTGGTCAAATTCCCGCCAAAACTCCCTACATTGACATTGATTATGACATTAACACGGAAGTATATAAGTCATAGATTTATGAAAAATAGGGGATATGGCATGTGGTCACGTGATCTGAAGTCAAGTGTTTCTCAAATATGGCGACGACTCCACCCACAAGAAATAGCGTTGTTTTTGTCGATATTTTCAGTATCGGTGCTATATAAATTATGACGTATTGTCCATTTCATAGGTATATATTAAATAAACAAATATTAGATCACTACACTATTGCATTGGGTTAATCCTGTAATAATAATTGTATTGAGATGATAAATAAATAAATCTTACGTTCAACTCAGAATAGGAAAGTTTTGAAACTGTAATTGCTTTAAGATATGGTGAAGCAACAGTTAAAAGTGAGCGAAGAGACCAAGAAAAGAGCACTTGATTGGAGCTTTAACTCCTTTCTTTTCAGAACACGTATACGACGTGCACCAGACTATTATACTGAGTTCGTGCAACGAGCTAACGTTTTTTCGTAACGACGGCAATCTGCACATAAGCACTCCATCCGTGCGTCCCTAGGTCGACACATGCAATTTTTTCTCCTCTGCAGAGATTAACGAAACCACCACTATAGGCAATGTATTAGGCTTCGTATGAATTTTTTGTCCAACCCATGCTGTCCCACTACTAGCAGAAGTCTCCCCTAAGTTTTTCCCAGTGCTTTTGTCTTGCACCACATCGAACCAGCCCCAACGATATGCGCCCAGGTTGCGTGAATTATATCATATATATATATATATATATATATATATATATATATATATATATATATATATATATAAAGATTTTATAGCGGCTGGGAAGTTAGTTGCGAGCGCAAGTCCTGTACCTTCACGCTTCGCTTTACGTACTGTGATCTGAGACACCATCAAGTTTTCTTTCAACTATATCTGCATAGACTAGCGCTCGCTCTTAACTTCTAAGCCGCTATAAAGATTCGACAACACCTTTCTTTCGTGGTAATGGTTGGTTACCAGTTCAAGTCACCATGAACGTGCAGTAAACTGACCTTTAGAGATTTATTTAAAGTTTGTGGAGCATGTGTTCTTTCATACATGGTTACTAGTACTACTATCTCAGTAATCTAATCGAGTTGAGCAGCCCCTTTCTAACCATACCACCGTTCACACAATCCATTAATCATTTAACTATCCTAACGTATTCCTCAATCTTCAGCATCCCATGTTCATACCATATAACAACCGATTTCCATGCAACATTTCGATCAATAGGGGTGGCTGCGCCACTTCAGACTTCCACTTCCTTCCATACTCATTTCTCATTATATCCATTTGTGTGACACCACCAAAATATCAATTTTATAGTGTTTACAACCTGCAAGTTGTAATGACTTCCACCAGTAGAGTAATTATAGTTCGGCCGTTCAGAGAATGCGTTCCTGACACCTATCAGTTAGTCACGACTAGTGATGGGCACAACATAACACTGAGTTCGTTACCGTTCCTCCAAAATGAACCGCCGCGTTATTTTTAAGATTATTTTCGTTTTAAATTGGCGGAATCATTTAAAATTTATATTTTAGTAATTTAAGTGGAAACCAAAAAAAGGTAATATTAATATAATAAAATTGTTTTATTTATTCTTTGTTACAAAGTTACAATCTGTATTTCTATGCAATAAAGTACATTGAATTGAATGTGCGTACAGAATATTAATCAGACTCCGATTCGCTTGAGGAGGTGGTGTCTTCATCATCATCTTCGCCTACATGTATAATTATATTATTATCAATAACAGAATCAATCCTGATATCTCGGTCAAAATGTTCCACAATCAGGTTTTAGTCTTCTCAACAATCTTTGCCCAGTCATCTCTTGTGACTTCCCCGCCGGCTTCTTTTAATAGGGTCATCATCTTTTTCGTGCTGAATGGCGCGGAAGTATTGTGGCGGGCGGCGTAACCTTTTATTTGAGCCCAGATTAGCTCAATCGCGTTATATTGGCAATGATACGGTGGAATTCTTAGAACGTGATGACCGTATTCCAGAGCCAGTTCATCGATTTCGTATCGCACATTTTCCGCTTTATTTTCTTTAACTAATTTAATTAGCTCTGGTTTTAGCATCTGCATATTTGCGTCAATGCCTTTTGCTTGTAACCAAGCCACCATTTCTTCTTTTTTATTAGCTTGGATAGGTGGTTTCTGTATTGAACCGAGTGATAGGAGGCATTAACCATGAATATTACAGAAGGCTCTGGTAGGCTGGGCAAAAGCACGTTCTGGAACCACTCTTTAAATGTAGTGGCATTCATTTCCTCGTGGTAGTCATTTGTGGTTTTTGATTGAAATGCCAGTAACGCGTTCTCCACAAAGCCGTATTTTGCAGAACCTGCGTGGCATATTATCAGACGGGCCCCCTTACCCATTGGTACTTTCGACGTCGACGCTTGTGTATCATCCGTCCAAGAACGGGAAACCGTGTGATTGGCGTTTAGCCATATCTCGTCAATGAACACAACATTATCCCAGTTATCAATATTTTTTGCTTCTCTCAAAAAACTTATCCGTTTTAAAATTATGTCGTATCGTTCTAATAAAATTTTTCTTTTGTCTGTTTTTTTATACGAAAAACCAATATCTTTTAAGATTTTGGTTAAAGCAGTTTTACCCCCCGCTAAACAGTCCAGCTTCTCTTAACGATGCCAAAAGCTTCTTCCTGTTGAGATATTCATTTCTGGAATAGTAACCATATATATGATTTCTGATTGCATCGGCGTCAAAGGTGTCAATATCTGTCACGGGTTTAGTTCTACGTTTCTTCCTCGGAGTACGTAAAATATTATCTTCCGTGCCAGTAGAGCCGAACTTTTCTTTATTAATATTTGTTATCGTTCGTTTGCTAACTCCAAGCGCCTGAGAGACGCGTTCTTGTACTTGTTCGACAGGTAACAGGAGTCCGCCATTTTGCCGCTCCCGCTCAAAGTAATCTTGCAGCTTGATGATTAACTCACGGGCTCCACTTTTCAATGTTTGTCCACGTTTAGGCATTATTATGCACCAAAAGTAAAAAAAACGCAATACAAAACACAATCGAAGTCCAATTTAGCGCCGATGTCAGTTTGAAAAGCAGAAACAGTCCATTAAACGAAAGCCGGGTAATCAAATAAAAACAGATCGAAAACACTTGAAGAACGTGGTCTATGCGCAAGAAACGACAACAGACGACTGTTTTAGCGTCACAAAATGGCGGCCCATAACGCCATTTGGGGTTACCATTGTCCACCTAAATATAAAAATGCTACTTTCTTTCGCGCGTTCGGTTTGGCCGTAGTTTTATTTTCATATTTAATAAAAGTTATCCTATAGTCCATTATTTTCAAATTCTTAAATAGAAAAACAAAACGTATTATTTTATAAAGTATAACTGTATACGAACAGATTACGATACTGTTATTGCCTATTATTGTTAGCACAGCACTACAAATATAAAGCGCTGACATAACCTTGTAATAGCGCAGTATAAAGCTGAGAACAAATTATCGGATGCGTCCGTCAGCCGCGGCTTATTTGAATCTAGCCAGTACATTTAATACTACACTGTGCAAACTATCAGTCGTAAGACGCGGACGTGCCCTTGGGTCATCCTTGAGCGTTCGGACGTCCGAACAGAATCTAGCCGGCTGGATATTTGTGCGTCCGCGGACGGTGTGCACAGGACACGGGACGCGTCCGCGGACGTTTCGAGTGTCATAAACGAACCGACCGCGCTCGCGACATGTCAGACGAAGAAAATGTAATTGAATGTGTTCGTGGCCACGAATGCCTCTATAACTACAAACTGCAGCACTATAAAAATGCTACTTTAAAACAGGAAGTGTGGGAGCAAATTGCTGTTGAATTAAACATCATTTTCAATCAGACTAAGCAGAAAATTAAATTGGTTTTCATTCATTCTTAAGTACATTCTGTAACGTTTATCATCTTTTTGTCATAAAAATTTATTTTTATGACAAAATTATGTTAAATATTAATTTTTAACATAAAATGGTTTATTTACTGAAACATTCTTTATAATCAAAAGTTAATTTTGTAAATTGAATTTGAACTTTTCTTATTTGAAATTAACACTGATAACATGACATTTAGTAAAGGAAACAATATTGCATGAATCATAATAATATTGTAAATTGTAAATTATTTCTCTAATATGGACTGTGTATGAAAATTGGGAAATAAATGGCTATTATTATTATTATTATTATCATCTTTTTGTAAGTCTGGATACAATGTATGAAATTCACCATACTTGAGTCGTTTTACATTAATATCATGGACCCAAACACTCCTTTTCACTTTTATTTTTGGAGGACAACATAAGGCAGCTGCCGCTAACTCTATAAATTCGTCCTCGTTGTCGCTGCTTGTCATGTTTGTCGATTGAAACACCTTTATAGAATGACTGAAGTGAGGCGTCCGAGGACGCCGTCTTAACTACCGTGCACACCGCTAAGCCGCGACTGTCAGCCGCGGCTGACGGACGCGTCCGATAATTTGTTCTCAGCTTAAAAGTTACGTCGTCAGTTCAATCGCGACGTGTCAGGAACGCATTCTCTGAACGGCCGAACTATAGTGGTGGCTACTGGAGATAAACGAGAGCGTAAGGATTAAAAATAAATAAAATAACAATAAGGTATACTGATTAGAATCATTTATTGGTGACGAAATAATATTATTTAGTCAGAAAATTTATTTTAGACACATGAATCAAATCACCCTTAAGCCGAACAACATCCAGCGTTCTATTTATACATTCTTTTTCAAAATGCAAGGAGCATATTCTTCTTACTACTGCAGGTTTTATGTTTTCCTGACCTATATT
The DNA here is from genome assembly GCA_033319125.1 of Parnassius glacialis. NCBI lineage: Eukaryota > Metazoa > Arthropoda > Insecta > Lepidoptera > Papilionidae > Parnassius > Parnassius glacialis. The sequence goes on along the minus strand of JAVANC010000014.1, from coordinate 20,661,816 downwards.
ATCAATCCACAATTTTTGAAGGCCTTCATTTTTTGGCAACCTAAAATAAATATTATGCATCCTTAAGTACCAATCAAAAATAATCTTAACATCATAAAATAATATTATAGAAAATTTACGATTTACACTATTTTCAAGTTCTTTTCTTAAATGAAAGGCTCTCAATCGATCGTTTGATTAAATATACAGTTTACGTGTCTAAAACGTTATTTGATCATAGGACTACATTAATATTATTGTTAAAATTTATATCGTTTATATAAAAATGTAAACAATCAAAATGTAGTTTTAGCGGGAACTTGATCGGCGGCGGTTTGCTGCTCCTGTATTATAGTTTAAATAATAGTTTGAAGTGGATTTTGATATGTAAAAGTGGTGCGATTTTATGTATTAACTGTCTACGCATGTGAACTATTAGTGGAAACGGTGAAACAAGTGCTCTGATGGTGATGGATTCTCAAGATAAGCTGTTTGCATAGGCGCCTTTAGATACTATCGCCAACTGTCAGCTTCCTGCTGGCTCAAGTTGCCGTCAAAATCTCCCAAGGGCTGCACAATGTGATGCATCAACATATTGTGAAGCAGTGAACTATGAAGGATAATAATACATAAAGACAAGGCTTGGGGAAATTATAATAAACCGAATAAAAATACTCAAGTCTTGGCCTAGGCCAGGCTATACCAGGCCATAAATTAAAAAAAAAAACAATCAAAATGTTTACTTGTTTAAATTTACATGATAATAGTCGTCGGAAATTCTATATAATAGCGGGAAACACGATTTAGAACCCATAACATGAACACGAAACGCAATTCACACGAAAAAATATACAATTTTTTTTTATAGGATAAGGGTGACAAACGAGCACACAGTCCACCTGATGGTAAGTGGTTGCTGCGGCCCATAGACATCTACATCTATCCTCTATTACAATTCAAAATGTAGATGCGTTGTCACCCGTGAGGACTAACATGGAATGCCTCATTTCCAGTAAAAAGGGCCTCCGGCCACCTGCACTCACCAAGCGAAACGCAGAGGTAAACCTCTACTTCACGCTGGTATTCTGTGAGGTCGTGGTACCACCCCGGTTCGAGCCGGCCCATCCGTGCGACAGCAAAAGCTGCCGCGTGGCTCTACCACATATGCATTTTGTAATTTTTTTCCATACAATTATGGAAAAAAATTACAACTAACCTGAAAAATGACAATCCTTCTTCATTTTTACGAGAATTTGAATTACATCCATTGATTCAACACTTTGTCATGTTATTTTTGCTCAATTACCCGTTACTAAGAATAATAATAATTAGGGGTGTAAGGGAGTCAATCGGGGGAACGACTCCAAGCCAACCTCACCTGCACGTGGTGCACCCTGCTGTCAACAAACGAGGCAATGGCGAACCGACCGATGGCGGTATACCCATCTAAGAGGCTACATAGGGCTTTTAGGCACAAGTGCCTTATCGAGGCTTAGGTAGTGCAATTGACATTAGCGCGGGATGTCAGTTTTAGGGCGGCGGCGGAGGAGTATTTTGCATACCAACGGTGGCGCCCATAGACTCAGTTAGGAAATCTACTGCGACTCATCACTATTGGACAAACGTGGTGGGTAACTTTTGTCCAAAAAAAAATATGAGTAAAAATAAGAATAACATGCCCCTAGTGCCCGGCTTACGGGGCCAGATGAATCTCCGGGCGGGGATCTCTCGCAAATATCAAAAGACCAATGCTACTCTCGGACTCCGATGCTTCTGAATCGATCTCTTCATCAACAGCTACGGATGTTGTGCAGAAGGCAAGCGCCGATAACTCTGCACCCGCCAAAGCTAGTAAATGTGCACGCAGGAAATGGAGTGAGGATATGAATATCTTTATACTGCGCACATACCTTACTATCACATCTATGGAAACCAAAAATATTAGGTCATACCTTCCCCAACTTCATGCAAAATTTATAGAATAGTACCCAAATATGGATGTTAGCAGACAACGAGTAGGTGACCAACGTAGGGCAATAACTAACGGTAAATTATTAACTGCTGAACAGGTTCAAGCATAGATATAATAATAGTAGGAGATATGCCCGGTAGTTGAAAATATATCGGAACCCGGTGTCTCCAGTTGGCCCCTACCATCCGCCTACTACTACACTTGCAGATCAGTAAAAGCAATAGATACGCAGTCGCGCACACACCCGCATTTTATAAATCAGAAAGTACTACACAATCAATTATAAACCGTATCCCTATAGAAACAGCGTGCATTTACCATGCACCGTACTACTTACTCACACAAAAATATCAGTCGCTATCGATGTGCTCTGTATTTTAAAAACAAACGCCATTTATTTTACATATACTTTAGTGATTGACTAAATTGGAAAGTTATCGATTCTCTTCCATTTATACCAAAATTGCACTAAAATTGATAATAGCACAGGAAATTATATAATAAAAATAAACAATATGTAGCTAAACGTAAATTATTAAGTACCTAACCTACCTAACAAATACAATAAAAAAAATCCGGTTATGTTGGTTTAGATTGTCATAGCGTATTGAATAAGTAGGTATTTTGGCATATGGTACTAGTTTTTGTAGGAGTTTAGTGGCCTTCCTGTGGCATCAATTCATTTCTTTTTTAAATTAGCATCTTTTGAGAAGCTGAAAAATTACGATAATAATTTATTTATCATTTACATATATCCTACGCAATATCTTAACCTCGCCATGTACCTGGCAAGCCTTTGTTAAAAAACCCCTGGTTGGTTAAGATATTGTTAAATATATGAAAACACACACTCATGCATAATAAATAAATAGCCAGGAGAATTATGTTGACTTATTTTTAGCAAAAGTCACTATTATAATATTATATGAATTCTGAACTATGCCAATGAGGGCATCCACGACTTTTTCTGCCACCAGGGCGGCGCCACTTTCGAGTGAGGTAAAATATTTGACAGATTTCATAGCGGGGACGATAATTTCTTAGGAAAATGTAATCTTTAAGGTTTCTTTCTGTGTTATTAGTTATATTTTATATTAATTACATTAGAAATGAATAAACCAAACTATAAATATAACTAAAAGACGACTTTAAAAAAAAAAGAGTTATAATGTGCAAAAAATTAAAAATCAAACCACTGACGCATTGTGTTATATATTAATATAATACTCTAGACAATGATAAACTATTATTTAAAACTAATTTCTCAATTAAATGACACTGTGTAACAAAAAACTTTACCTCAGTCGCTAGTAGCAACATCTGGTGAGTGGAGGATTATTAGCCCTCATTAGGTATAATAACGCATTCGAAGCTTTTGAAAACATAAAAGTAAGGAATTAACACGAAGATAAGGCATAATATACTTTAATTCAACCCAAAACCGATGATTAACCTAATTATTTAAGCAACTTACTTTATGATCGCTAGTTACGAATTCAGTGTAGTAAACGGTGAAAATAATCAAAATAATTAAATACCATTATGTCACATCAGTCTTCCCTGAAACGGTTGACAAATTGAAAGAATAAACTATAATAGTAATTCGCCAATCGACTTTGTTGTCGATAGCATACGTTAGTGGATCTGCGCAAGCACAACACTAACTCATCGGAAGATACAGTGGCCGTACTATACGATGCATCCCCATAAATAAAGTATCGTTTTGTCATATTTACATTGCTTATTCAGTCGCTTAGCGATATACATAAGTAGTGTTTAAGGAGCAATGTATTTACTACAAAATAGTACCGTTGCAGTGATATTTGAAAACAAAAATAACGCATTAAGAGCAAAAAATATTTTACGATTTGTTGTTTTTCATGATTTTAAAGATAAAGATAGTAAAATACTTGTTCTTACATATGGTAAGTGCTTCCATGATCTACAAAGATTTTGTTTTGGCTTCGGTTTTTACAAGAAACCACTGAATAACACGGCATTCTGAAATTGTTTCACGATTACGGTTGAAAGTATACTAATACGCAGAGACGGCCGTTTGAATAGAACCTGAGCATTTTGATCATATCGTGCGGACACAGACATGCCCCCTTGCCACTTCTCCTCTATTTAATATTTCTATGGGTTCAAGTAATACGTGACGAAGTGAAAACCTACTTAGACAATAGCCCTAACAATGAGCACCCACACAATAATAATAAAGTAACCGGTAACCAAAGAATGCACTGGGATAATGATTTAAATGAATTCATCATAAAAAGTTTCTACAGAATTACTACAGTCGGGATAAACAAAACTGCTTACAGACGCCCTCTACATCAATCTTTATCACCAAATTCCCACATCTTTCTCACGTATCTGAGGTAAATCCGCCCCTGCTAGATACGATTTTATTCGATTAAATGTTGGTATCTTAATTTCTAGGCGATAGTAGAACATACCTTGCGCTTTCGCTTAAGGTATGCAATATACAACATGTAACAAAAATCCTGTGGTTCCCGTTAAGTACGTTATCAGGATCAGTATTCAAACCTATAGAAATAACTTTTTTTTTAAATACTCGACCATATTTTTTTTATTTTATCTCAATCTCAATCAGAATCACCTCAAGATTCTGATGAAGAACTTGAAGAATCTTTGCAACTGGATTCTAATAAAGCACAAGTTACTGTCCTCAGTGTTCCAGATGTTTCACGTGGCAGAGGCACAAAAAAACAGAAACATTGCGAAAAGTTAGTGTTGCATGGATCTCATCCTCGTTCATCACGCACACCAAAGAGGAACATCATATTCCATCCTCCAGGTAACAAAGGTTCTACTAGATTTATTACTACTGCAGTAGATACTTGGAAATTGTTTTTTACGGATGACGTTTTGCAGAATATCATGACTAACACAAACCAAGAGATTTCTGAGCAACGCAAAAAATATTAATCTGACAGGTCAACTCTCACTGAAGATGACGATTTTATTCCATCGAGCATACGACCTTCATTTGTTCGAGATACGTCATGAAAAAACAGAGTTGAAAGCCCTTTTTGGACTATACTACTTGGCTGGTGTACTGAAAATAAATCACCTGACTGTGAAAGAAATCTTCGACAAAAATACAGGTATAAGTTATTTCCGGGCTACTATGAGTGAAAAAATATTTGAATTTTTAACTAATTGTCTCCGTTACGACGATCGTTCGACAAGAGCTGAGAGAAGACAGGTGAATAAATTGGCGCCCGTAAAAGAACTCTTTGATCGTGTAATTGAGACTTCAAAAAACCTGTATTCTCCTTCTGACTGCACTACAATAGATGAGCAGTTGCTTGGTTTTAGGGGAAGGTGTCCATTGCGGATGTACATCCCTTCAAAGCCAGATAAATATGGAATCAAGCTACTGATGTTTTGCGATGCTAAGACATGGTACATGATAAATAGCCTAATATACATAGGAAAATATTCTACTCCCAGTGGAATACCCGTTGCTGAGTATTACGCGCTTGAGTTGTCAACTTCTATTCACAATACCAACAGAAATATAACCTACGATAATTGGTTTACCTCTATACCTACCGCTCAGAAACTGATGTCAAAAATGTAACTACAGTTGGAACACTAAAGAAAAATAAAACAGAAATACCGAATCTTTTTACTGATACGAAAGACCGTGACCTAAATACATCAATGTTTGCTTTTCATGATGAACTCACTCTACTTTCATATGCGCCTGCAAAGCTTAGCAAAGTAAAAAGGAAAAGCGTCCTTACGCTTTCCACCATGCACTACGAAGCAGACAAAGACAAAGCTGTTATTTGCCAGAGATAATATCATTTTATAATAAAACGAAAGGTGGAGTAGATACGTTCGACCAACTTTGTCATACATATGTATAGTGTGTCACGCAAAACTCGTCGCTGGAGCCTTTGTGTATTCTATGGTGTGGGGATCAATTCTATGATATTCCTCAATTCATCAAATGCCACTAATAAGCAAGTTTTCAAGAATAGGCGCACTTATCTGAAGACACTCGCGTTTGATCTTATCAAACCTCATCTGAAAGATAGATTTCAGTATCGTACTTTGCCAACATCCCTTCAAATAAGTATTGGGGATATATTAGGAAAAAAGCGATCATTAGCTGCGGTAACTAATGAACATTCAAAATCTGGAAGATGTTCTTTCTGTCCAAGGTCCAAGGACCGTAAATCACGCACACAATGTGCCACGTGCAAAACTTTCATTTGTAATGACCACCAAAAAAAACTTTGCCAAAATTGTTTAAGTTTCTAATTTTATGTGCCTTAATTGTGTTCATTGGGACCAAAATTAATGTAAGACAGCATATGTACGTTGATTTTTAATAAAAATTTATTTCTTTTTGAATAATGTGTCTTTTTATTTGGGGTGTGCTTGTACCCCAAGGTACCGTTAATGAAATTCTTATATGGGTACGGTTCTAGGGTTAACACTGCCGCCGTGAAGTTATTATAAAATGCTTTGGTAAGAAGCAATCTAGAAACCAGTGCTATCATCTGGAGTCCTTATGAAATGAAGTATAACCTCATGCTGGAGGAAATACAAAATAAGTTTACGCGTTACCTCTAAAGCAATACGGGATATACCCTTTTTATCCTCTTAAGTATCCAACCCTTTTGTAATAGGGATGGTTGTATATTATAAGTTGGAAGTTAGACGTAACTTTGCGCTACTCAGTACATATTCTTGATCTTACGTGGTAGATTAAACAATCCGGAAATTCTGGAATTACGGCGGTTCCTCGTGCCTAATCCTAGGCTGCGACGGGGGCCTAGGGAAGGCTTGCTAGACCTACCAGTTGCTCGTACAAATATCTTAAAGTACGGACCGGTTGTTCGTGCAGCTAGAATGCTTAACATCGTAACACAACGATTAGACATATTTAATTGTACATTGGCGGAAATCGAGAGGGTGACATTAAACTATTTGCCTTTTTAAATTAGTGGCCACATTGTTGCATTAGGCTTCACTCCTGTAATAACAATTTTGAGTTGGCAAATAAATAAAATAAATAAATACATGCTAGGTGGCCAAATTACTTAACATTGTAAAGAGTCAGAAGTTAATGTTTACTGACTTATCTGTGAAGAAATGGTATCGTAATCTATAAAATGGACAGATATTCAAACCGTATTATGGTTGTCATGTCGCTAAAGATACACGAGATTTGATATTTTGAAAGAAGCTTTTGCTATGGGCATTCAATTCTCAACCAACATAAACGTACAAAAGTGGAAACAACTTTTCAGGTAATAAAACCACATACAATTTGCATACAATTATTTTTTATTAATAAAATATTGTTGGAGTTTTTAAAAAAAGTTATTTCTATACGTTTGAATAATGATCCTGATAACGTACTTAACGGAACCACAGGGTTTCTGTTACATGTTATATATATAAAATTAATTATTTATTTTTTACTGAAATACTGACAACGAATAGAAACTTTTTTCAATTAAATATTTTTTAAGCTCTCTTTGAAATTTATTTAATGATTCTTCTTTTTGTATACGTTTAGGGATTTTATTATAAATTTTTACACACACCATAGGGTCCTTATTTGAGTGTGTGTAATTTTGTGATAGATGGAGCTAATTAATTAGGACGTAAAAAGTGAGGCCGGGAGTATATTGAAAAAAAGTGCATGTTCATGCACCTCTTTTTCATTCATGCTAATGCTCTTATTCCTATGCCTTCTAATTTATTTAACAGAATATCATATTTTACACAGTCAAATGCTTTAGACATATCAATAAAAAGTGCAGCACATTGTTTTCAATTTTTCATTTTATGTGAAATGGTATTAAATAATTTATATATCGCCAAAGATGTAGTTTTATTCTTTTGAATTGTTATTGGTTTACATTTAGAATATTATTAATTTCCAAAAACTTACTTAACTTAACTTAGATAACTATTCCAATTATTATAATAGAACCTATTTGCGACGGTTTTCTTTTGCAGTGTTAATTTTGGATAATAAACATTCGTTCTATTATTTTGTGGCACTTGTGTTTACATTTTAACTGCTACAATTTATTTATGATACAAAATTATTATGTGCTAATAATATTATACTATTTATCATATATATAAGTATCATGAGTAAATAAATTATTATATATACTTTCACTTTTTTTTCAGTCAATTTTTACATCTTTCACACTTGAGCGTCTATATAACAACCGCCCGCCGTGCCGGTCAAACTAGTCCATTAAAAAAGACTATTTACGTAAACAGCGTTAAAAAACTAACATTCAATCGCCTAGAATGCGCTAACCCCGCCTGCGTTTTGCCCCAGCCCAGGGGCACCTCGCGATTGTAGGTAATTATTTCACACAGGTAGCAAGAGTGACAGAGGCCTGCTCATGGATAAGGGACTAACTGAATAAAATGTGAAGCTTATTGAAATAATGTTAGTCTATCGCTCACCATCTCTTAGACTAATGGTGATGATAACATATATGAAAACATTCCTATTGAAGGCAAATAATATAATTTATTAAATGTTCTACAAATTATCCTTTTTTATCTGATTTAATCTATGTATAAAAAGTGACTAAATAAAAAATTCATAAAATCAATAGAGAGCTTTAGAAAATTAGCTATTGTTATTAATTAGGTGTTCGAGCCTAAAGGCTTGATCCACCTTGAGACTACGCATGTACATTCTGACGTTATAACAACGTGAAGTTAGCTCTTTTCGATAGTAGCGCCCTCTGTTGCAAGTGTGAAGTGTATCAACTTCACTCTAATGGAGGGGACTCATTCAGCGCGGGCGGTGTATTGGTCAGTACTAGGCATGGGTCATATCACTTTTACCCTATATCAAATCGTACCTATGTATTGGATATGAAAATCCGATTTTGTATGTATATATTTCAATATCTATATATTTGTTAATATCTTCGTTCTGAATAGAAGTCTGTACTCACATGGTGATATGCGATGTACCTATGAACGAATTTCTATATATAGATTTATAGATATATTGTATTATTTATGTAATATAAATTTTCTTAAAGTATCTTATAATATAAAAAGTAACATACATATATCATTAGGATTTATCCTGCGAGATAATTAAATAAAATATTAAATTGAATCGTGTCGTGCTTATGCCATCTAGCGTATATCGCACGTACCACCTTGAGAGTTAATCAATTTTTGTTCGATAAAATCACTTTACGTATAGAATCTAGTAGGTGGCGCTATTACAAAGTATTTTTTACTCCTTCACTCTAAAGAATATATTATTTTAATTTATTACATTTAAATTTAGGCTCTACATGTTTCAAAATAAGGATTGCAACATTTATTTGCTATAAATTTGAACTTTTATATTTTATGCCACACTTGTGGTTATGGTTAGTGGTTTTACCCCTACGCCAAAAGAAATTATCCCGTAGATCTAGAAAGTGCGTATAATTTTTCAGAATCAGTGAAATAAACTTTCCTTCATAATTTTCTGTTTTAATTTACATTCCAAAAATAACATTCTATTAAATACACAAAAAGATCTAAAATAATTTATTTTGAAAACAGTGCAACACAACAAAATAATAATAAAATTATACTACTTAGACTGGATATTGAAAATTATGTGTTCCGTAATAGATCGTATAATAATACTAATAAGGATTAATATTAAAAATATTAGGCGTTAGCGTATCACCTTTTTGTTCTAAAGTAATCGTAATATCTGTTTTAGCTATATATTCTATCGCGCTCAAGGTTTGTTCGGTATCCGAATCAATGTATATACTTAGATATTTTACGATTTGGCGGCTTAGAGTATTCGGCGGTTTCGGTTTTGACTAGATATTAGATATTCTGCGATGACTCATATCAACACGGTATCGTAAAATCGTAATATCTAATACATAGTTAGTTTGTCGTCGGATATATAGATATTGGATATTGTGCTGATATATAGATATTGTATCTATATACGATTTGTAACGCCCACTCCTAGTCAGTACGCTTTTGCATTCTGACAAAACAAGACGTATTCAAAAGCTGATATTTTTCTCTAGGTAAGTAATATTTTCAACAATCGGTTTAAAAAAAAAACTATAATAATACAACATTTTGTCGTACAGAAAGTCGTAGTGCGCCCTTGAGCTACGAAATGCAGTGCGCCCTTATGCCACGTGCGTGGGTTGACGACTAACCTCAAATCAAATACCGTGCGTCGCAATACCACGGTACGACGTCGTATCACTGATACGTTAGACAAACGAAACAACAATTCGATTAATTCCATACGACCGTAATACGACACCCGATACGTCGTATCATCTTCGATACGACAAACCCCTCGGCGACACCGAAACGTAGTTGATTCGACACTAGACTCATACGACAACCGGCTGGTACGACATAAGCCGCATAAAATTGATACGACAATGATACGACATATACAAGTCAATGAGCTATTTTGACTTAATTCATCTCATTGCAGAAATAAGGACGCAACCGCTTCCTGCTCGAAGACAATGACGATGGGCGAATTGTCAAGCCTTGTACCAGAAGGAGACGAACGGCGTTTTAAAACAGTCTTAGAGCTCGTACGAAAATACTACCCTCCAGGTTGGGAAAAATGGGAAATCCAAAATTACTCATTCGAAAACCTTTTTGGAGGCAGCATGTCACCAGAAATCGAAAAGAATATCCGATTTGTGCTACCTACAGTGGAACTTATTCAAACGATCTACCCTAATTCGGCAAATGCTTCGGAAAGATCATTCAGAGACTTGAAGCGTCGCCTTTTGAACTGGTCTTTTGGCCGCGCGTTACTATATTCGCCACATAATATTATGGAAAAAATCCATTATAAGTCTCACAACGCCTTCATGGACACAGTTGTAAAATTGAAACCTCTTATACTCTCGAGGCAAAGTGTTTTCGAGCGCCTCCAGGGCATCAAAAGAACAAGCACCTCCACAGAACGTTCGATCTCACCACAAACACGTGCTAAACGAATACGATCGCCTTCACCAACCCAAATAGATTGTCCAAAGAGGCATTGTCCTACTCCACCCGCTTTATCAGCAAAAATCGAAGACCTACTCTCACTTCTTTTAGAACAACAAGTACGACAGAATAAAATGTTTGAGCATATCGTACAACTAAGTCAAAATCAAGAAGAAAAGATGTCTAAAATTTAAATGAAGCTAGAACATAGATCACCTGACAGTGCCCCAGAGGATCTTAACGTACCATTTGCTGACAACACTCAGCCAGAAAACTTTCAGGATGAAGATGACGAAGAAGCAGAGTCGAACGCAACACCAGCTAATATCTGGATACCCATTAAATCTAATGATGCTGATTAAAACAAAGGAGCACAAATCAGCCAAGAAGAATCTCTTAGAATCCAAATAATAGATGCTCAACGAAAACTACTTGAATTACAAAAAGAAAATCCTTAGCCTCAAATAACCGAAACTAATATCGACTTCTCACCATTAGTAGTTGAATCTCAAGTAAAAGTTGCTAAAGCTGATCCAGAACTTGTAAAACAAGGGTCACGATGCCAACGTTTAGGCGAAGACACATGGAAAAACATACGCTACGCTGATGTCCAGAAACAATTTCAGGCGACTCCGGTATTCACGTCACTTAAAGTCAACAGCCATTTAGCACTCGCTACCCCTTTCTAGCACAGCGTGTCAATCCTCGAACGAATCGACAGTACACTGGAAGCTATAAGTCATGGTCTTCTACAACAACGTAAGCATTTCGAAGAATGTTGTCAAAATCTTAATCCAGAGCTTAAAAGCCAAGTCAATACAGAGCTCTTAGGTCCTGAATCTAAATTCAAAAAGACATCGGGTGCTCTACTTCAATATACATGCGGGAAGAGATCTGAAATAATTCATCAAAGAAGACAACTATACAAAGCTTCTAACAAAGCACTAAACGAAATCCTCCATGACATCCCACCGTCTGATACTCATTTATTTTCCGAAAAATCACTCAGCGAAGTGGTGAAAGATCATGGAGGACCATATAAGATGTTTCCCGCAAAATCCAGAAAACCTTCGAAAAATAAACAAACCGCATCATCAAGGAATTTCCACAACAACAGAAAGAACTTCACCAACAAAGAGCCCTTTCGTGGAAACACACGTAAAGACAACAGAAAAACTACGAAACCTCAATACAACAACTCAAACAGCTCCACCAAACGATCGACCAATCAACATACCAAAAAGCTCTGACTCACTTCAAGCGGGTCAACTAGCCCAATTCACTCATATATGGGAAGGTATAGGAGCACCCCATACAATTTTATCAATGATTCAAAATTACAGAATACCTTTCCTACAAAAACCACCTTTAATGACTTTAAATACAGAAACACAAGCAAAAGTGACGAACGAAAATCCAGATGTTATATCGACCCAAATATCGGAACTTTTGAAATCGAAAGCAGCTATCCCCATAAGGTACTCAAGAGGATTTGTGTCTCCAATATTACTGAGAAAGAAACCGAATGAAGATTACAGAATTATAATAAATTTAAAGATCCTCAACAATTACGTGAACACTCCAAGATTTCACCTCCCAAACTTATATTCAATGCCAAATCACCTGACACTCAAGCACACCAACGGTACTTAACATTCCAGCACAATCAGTCATTTTTCCATATGACATGTTTTCCATTCGGACTCGCAAGTGCCCCGTCAGCATTTGCGAAGATCATAAATTGGTTAGCACAGTACCTAAGAGAGAACCAACTAAAAGTGATCGTGTACTTAGGCGATTTTCTGCTGATGCACGAAGATCCAGAGATTTTATTCCAGCAACAACGCTTCGCGGTAGAGCTTTTGGAAAGTCTCGGATGGTGCGTGAACCATTCCAAGTCTATAACTACACCTACGCGCTGCGTCGAACACTTTGGAGTAATCTGGGATACAGAGAGAAACTTGAAGTACTTGCCACCAGAAAAAATAAAAGCATTTCAAATACACATCACGAAACTTCTCAAAGTGGGTCACTGGAACTGGTGGGACGCAAAAAGCATAGCAGGGAAGCTAAATTTTGCTGCAGAAGTAGTACCCTTAGGTCGTCTACACTGCAGAAATATCCAGAGATCGTCAACACACCTACCAAAGTCAAACCGTCGCAAAGTAGTAACCATCGACTAAGCCGCCAGGGAAGACCTCACATGGTGGACTCGAAATGTACACAAATCTTCTCCTATTCACCGGAAACCAGTATCAGCCTTCATAACGATAGATGCAGCAAACACAGGGTGGGGAGCTTTAATGAAAAGCAAAAAATTGAAAGGAAGATGGAACGACAAACAAAAAGCCTGGCACTCCAACAAGAAGGAACTCTGGGCACTTTACGAAGTTCTCAAAAGTGTGAAAAAGTTCCTGAGAGGGAAATCGATTATCTTCCAATCCAACAACCGAACAACCATAGCCTATATCAACAAACAAGGGGGGGGGGGGGACGAAATCAACTATCCTATTGAAGACAGCTTCGAAGATACTAAACCTAGCTGCGCAACTGAAAATCACTATAACAGCCAGATATCTCCCAGGGAAATTAAATGGCATTGCCGCCAGCTTATCAAGGCAAAATGCTCTACCAGAATGGCACTTAAGCGAAGCATTTCTTGGCCAAATCTTCCAGAAGCTTGGAACTCCACAAGTAGACCTGTTCGCTTCAAAACGTTCGGCAATCGTATCCAATTATGTAACCGAAGATGTTTCGGACAGGAACAGCCTATACACGGACGCCTTCAGTGGAACATGGAATTTCAAACTGGGGTGGGTCTTTCCACCGCCAGCAAGACAACAAGACACAAGAGTTCTTCGCCATCTCAACAAGTGCACGGGGACTTACCTGCTTGTAACCCCGGAATGGACAAATGCATTCTGGATGCCGATGTTCGAAAACAGATCTACCAGCAAACCCCTCCGGCTGATGAATCTGCGGACTCACCTTATAGACTTACGGACCCAAAAACCTCCACGGGGGATAGACACAATAGTTTTGCAGGTATGGCACATACAGGCTGGTCCAATTTCGTTAACTCCTGGCCTACCGAACTCAAACACGTAGTGGAAAAGTCTTGGCGACAATCTAGCATCAAAACATACCGACCAGCTTGAGAAAAGTGGGTCGCATGGGCCTTAAAAGAAGATGTCTCTGTGAAAGAACCACAAGCAACAGACTTAGAACGTTATTTCGGATTCCTACATACCAAGATGAAGCTAACGCCGAACACCATAGCACTACATAAATCAGTAGTATGCACTTTTATGAACCCAGATGCTACCGCATCGATCGGCGCGCAACCTCTGGTCAAACACATGCTGAAAGGCATCAGTTTGGAAGGGCGGAAACGTCCTAGTAGACTTACCTGGAACGTAAACGAACTTACTAAGTGGTTAAAGTGCTACAAATTAAATAAGGATAGCATCTTTCAAGTTAGCAGACATCTAGCTATCCTGTTACTTCTAGCCACAGGTCGAAGAATTCACGATCTAACTTTATTAAATATAAGGGACGAGTTCTTTGAAATAACAGATAAAAGTATTAAATTATGGCCTAAATTTGGCTCGAAAATAGATTTCTGTACATACATACAATCAGGTTGGGAAATAACAATTAACCCAGTCAAAAACTTAGATCTCGTTACCTGGACTATACGCCTACAGGAAATATCAGAACTGAGACGAAGAAACAAAGGTATTACAAATTTGTTTATAACAACCCGCGGTAAAGTCGCCCCAGCTTCAAGATCAGCGGGATGGATACGCACACTGTTCAAAGAAGCCAACATAAATGCCTCTCCAGGTAGCTGCAGATCAGCCGTTGGTACCGGTAATTGGTTACGCGGGTATACAAACATAGAAAAAAAATATGAAAAAGGGTAATTGGCAAACTGCAAAAACATTCTTCAATCATTATCTCAAATCAATCAACCCTAAAGTCCCAAATACAATCAGTAATAACCTTTCAGATAATTTTGCGTTAATCAACTGATTTATTATACTTGTGATAAGTAGTCAAAGTTCCTTTAATCAAGAATAAGAATTATTTATTTTTGTTAGCATGATGATTATATTACTCTGTTTAAGAATAAACACACTTTATTCATACATTCCCTTTTTATTATATTATAAATAAACTTTAACAGTTAATCACAGTACGCTCATTCAGCGCCGGCAGATAAGAAACACGTCTCAAGGTGGATCAAGCCTTTAGGCTCGAACACCTAAATAGCAGCGTTTTCCCCCCAAAGGGCAGAAAACGCTTATTTAGGTTTCAGCCGTTCGGCTTGATCCATCATAATTTTCAGTGCCTTGCCGGCTTGCAAATTGTACTGACCAATACACCACCCGCGCTGAATGAGTCCCCTCCATTAGAGTGAAGTTGATACACTTCACACTTGCAACAGAGGGCGTTACTATCGAAAAGAGCTAACTTCACATTGTTATAACATCAGAATGTACATGCGTAGTCTCAAGGTGGATCAAGCCGAACGGCTGAAACCTAAATAAGCGTTTTCTGCCCTTTGGGGGGAAAACGCTGCTAATTATACATACATAAAACATAACATAATATCTTTCAGATAAAACATTATTTTACAATAATATTGGAGGAAATACATATACTGAACTGAATACTTTGAAAACATGTTAAAATTATTATATTTGTGATTAAATAACACTAAAAGAACAAATCACAGATAATGGAGTTACTGAGTATATTATTTAAAGCTTAAATTTAATCTTGTAGCATTAATAAAAGTTGCCTATGCAAAACGATAAAAAGGACATTATTCATCATCTTACAAATGTAAGTCCGAGCAGTTTTTCATCTAACAACATGTCACTTATATAATGCTGAAGCTTACTTATTGTTTTAAATCTATCATCACTATTTAAACATTCATTTAATAATTTATATAAGTGTGGTCGAGATGCATTAATCGTTTTTGGAATAGGATACAATAAAGGATTGTCATCACCAGCTATAATGTAGCAAGCTGCCCACAAGTTGTGATCACTTAAATGATGTTTGCACATGTTCTCTACAGAGAATGTGAAACCAGGTCCAATTAATTCCCTGTTATACCTTTGATACCAATCTGCCAAATCTTTTCTGGGTGAAATGTGCTTGTCTAAAACAATAACATCTTCTAGATCAACAAAGGAGATTTCATCCTTTTCATTTGCCACAATGTTATCTAGTGACCAATCCATTAAATAAAAGCGAAATCTGTAAAAAATATACTATAGTTACTTCATTGCACAATAAGCATATTCACGAAAGTTAATACTTTTTATTTTAAAGTTTATACTTATTTTTATTATTATTTATACAATCTATACAAATAAATAAAATTGAAGTGTCTGTTTGTAATGTCAAAATAACAGCTTTTTACTAAATGCATATGAAAGTAAATACGGTACTTATAACTAAAATACAATTTTTAAAATTTTTGTCTGTCCGTCTGTCTATCTGTTTGTTCTGGCTAATCTCCGAAACGGTTGGAACAATTTTGACGGGACTTTCACTGGCAGATAGCTGATGTCATAAGGAGTAACTTAGGCTGCTTTTATTTTAGAAAAAGAATTAGGGTTCCGCACGAAAAAATGAAACCCCTAAAACACGAGCGAAGTCGCGGGGAATAGCTAGTATGCAATATAATAATCCAAGACACTAAAATAAAATTTAAAAAACCAGTGCATTAGAAATTGCAACTGCATTGTAACCTTGAAACTATTAAAATATGAGCTATATTTTTATAAAAGAAAATATAAGATATTTTTATCTTGCCTGTCATGTTTAAATGTAAAGTCCATTGCAGCATCAAGTATTTTCTTAGCATATTTCAATTTCCTATGCCATTTTATGTGCATCAATGACGAAATTGGTTCTCCTTCATAAGCTACAACCTCTAACCTTCCACAAACGCCAGCATATGCTGGAACAGGCCAGCCATGAGACTTTGGAAGAATCTGTATCAAATTTAGTTTTATTGAATGTTTTATCAAAACCATTTAAAAGTAGTAACTCGGGCAAATATAATATAGTACTTAACATTACCTGCAATATAATAGGCTCCGGATTTATACTAAGCATAGTCCAAATGTTTAACATTTCAGATTTATAATTTGATGCCCGTTTATCAATAAGTGGTTTTATCAAATCATATACACTATATGCATAAGGGCACATCACAAGTCCTTTTCGTGGTTCTAAATCAGGCCAAGTAAAGTTGAATTGAACAATTGATAATAGTTTTTCATAAACATTTGATGAGTTTAAAAGATGAACTGGTTTACAATCATTTTTTAGATTCCACGTTTTGCAAATATTTGAATCAAATTTTCTTAATTCCCAATCATGTGCCAATTTCTTCAAAATAACTTTTCTATTAGATTTCGTATAACCGTAATAAATATTTTTAGCGTTAAATACTCCTGACCAATGTCGATCACTTTGAAGAATTATCTGGTTGGAATACAGCTCCGGGCAAATAGAAACGCCATAACAAGCAGGACAGCGATACAAATCAGTTAAATGCATTACTTGTGGCGATTTTAAATTTCCGAATAGTAAAATATATACATAAAACGATGCTGTAAACAAAATTAGCGAATATATACCTCGTTTGCAGTATCTACGCCGTAACAACTTTAATCTATAAAGTTTTTCATTCATATTTAATTTGATAAGAAATCTTTATATATTCGTTTTATTTACAAACAATACACCAATGTGCCAAATGCCAGTCACAAATTTTTTTATTAAAATTTTTGAATAATAAATAGGTTCTTGGATGCTTGTCTTTTAAGCCATTTCTTCATTTTTATGTCAGTATCAAGCTTAGAGTATTCAACTAACAGGAGACGCCATGCGCATAAAATTCCAAACAAAAAAGTCTGTCACTTCTAGCGGGAGGCGAGGTAACGCACACTAAGCAAATCGTAAACATTGGGCCACGTCGTTACGCACGCACACAGCATAATATGAGCACACGATTAAGCAAAACGCACACAGCCTTGAAAATCTCTCATAAATGTCTCATCGTTACAGTGCATAAGCCATAAACAACTAGTGCGAGGGCCTTGTCGATATGGATATGTCGATGAAATTTTATGCAAGTTACATTAGCAAATTAAATAAAATAAAATGAACAAATGTTTCATGTGTAATATTACATTCAAAGTAAGTTTAAAAAACACATAAGGTACAAAATAATAATACAAAATTACCAAAATTAAAACAAATTGAAAAAGTAGGTAGTAGGTTTTTAAAGTGAATAAGTTTGGTATATATGTGACGAATACACTTTTTGGGATCACGCTATTTTTGCGAGGTAGCTAATTCTAGTGCTTGCATATTTTCCATCACCAAGTTTGCCAGTTCAATATTATGTGGAACGTAATCATTGTCGAAATAATGTTCCTGTATGCTTAAAAATATATAATATGCCTAGTCTATGAAATATTTTTACCATTTTTTAATCTCATGATCAACCGGAAAGGTTATCTGTATAGGGGTTTTAAACGGTCTAATTTTACAGATTTTACCCAACCTATAGAGTTAAACCGTTTTAAGGCTTAGGGTTGAACTACATCTGGCAGCACGGAATCGCACTTTCCTGTGCTTCTATCCTTTTTGGTCATTCAGAAACGTTATTTACTAGAGCAAGAAAGAGAGCGGGAGTGTATAGTTTCACCTTCAAAAAGCCGATTGTAAACCGGTTTCAAAAGTTTATCTATCATTCTTGACAATCCATACTAATATAATATTATAAATGTGAAAGTGTGACTTTTTGTTTATTTGTTTTTGTCCTTCCTTTACGCAGCAACTGAATGGAGCAATTAAAAAAAAAATTAAACATTTGCTATCTCTTGGCCAAAGTTTACGCTTAACCAAACATACTTTTTTTCGTCATTTTACTTAGGATTGAAAATAATTAATGTCGTCGTAAAAAGCGGTAATATTTTGCGTTCTACAGTACAAAAGTGTAGTACTCTGTATATATTTAATAATAATAGATTATAAATATGACACTGAGATTATTTGTTTGTCCTTATTTATTTATTTAAGCGCTAATAATTCGTGTCTCATCTGAAAACAACAATTTGGTTGACACCATCTAAGACGATATACTTATAAATAACATTTTAAAATGAATAAATATCATTCACTAAACCTTCCATTTCGATTTGTTACATGTTTTAAATTTTATCCTTCATAATGTAAAATAAACCTGTAGCAAAATAATAAACTTACTTCCAATAATTTCAAAGTCAGTACAGCAGTTTCATTTAGTTTCCTTTTATTATTTGATTGGATTACGAAAACCGATTGGTCAAAATGCTCGGAACAAATAGTGCTTGTTCGTTTAGGTACCCAGGTTATATGATTGCCACATGCTTTTATCCAAACTTGGCGCCTGTTAGGATCTTTTGGAAAACTTTAAAACCAAAGATCTTTTTTAAACATTGTACAAAAAAGAATTTTAAATAACACCTTGGTATTATATATCAAGGTATTAATTATAGTCAAATAAAAACATCGACACTAAAGATTACAGTGAACATCACTATTATTGCCTTGATGATACCATTTTATATACTCGAAATTACCCTTCTTTTCCTTTCATAATGTAACATAATGAAATGAAAATATCTACTTAAAATGTTTTATATACAATAAAACAATTTAAATTAATGTTTTCATTTCGTTAAAAACAATTAAAGATTATTAATGTTGTTTGAAATAATATAGTTTTGCAAATAGATCACAATAATATTAATGATTTTAAGACTTCAATAACACGATTTTGTCTTGTGTAATAAGAACAAAGAGAAACGACATTTGTCTACAATTAAGCAAAATTTAATTATGTCCTAGTGGTGCAAAAGTCCCTACTATAGTGTTAATACTTTAAGTTGGCAACATAACCTGCTCAGCTATATTAATCAGAATTTTCGTGATTTAATGCTTATATTAATTATTTAAATCAAAATAAATACTTAAAGATGAAAGGTAACGTCGTCTTTTTGTAAATTTGAGGTCTGTGATCTTCTTTTACAAGAAAACACACTGCAACTCGGCATTTTTCTGGAGGTCAACTCACGCTTACGACTACATGTTAACTGATGCCGTACGCGGCGCAACTAGTTTTATATAACGGGAATGATCCGCGCTCTCGTACTTTTGACAGAGGGGAACGCTCTCCAATGTCGTCTCCTGTTAGTTTAATACTCTAAGGTATCAAGTGATCATATTCCTTTATAGTACATTGCTTCACAATGTTATGTTATTGCGTCACATTGCGGAGTTTTTGGGAGATTTTGACGGCAACTTGAACCAGCAGATAGTTAGCGATACCTTATGTTGAGATTCACATCACCATCGGAGCGCCAGTTCTATCGTTTCCATTAATAGTTCACATGCGCAGACATTTAATATACAAAATCGCACCACCTTTACTTATCAAAATCTACTTCAAACCAATAGCGGACTGTACCAATGCAATATATATTTTGTTTATTAAATCTAATGAAGCTACGTGTCTTAAATTTTTGAAAATCTTAGTTAATTTTCTTACCCTGTTAGCTACAAGATTAATATAAGAGTTTCAGAAGAGATGTTGGTCTATCATTACTTCTAAGTAAATTTTGTCAAAAAAATTTTGTTTAAGTTTTCACAACTTAGCGGTTAGTGGATTGAACTTACAATGGATTATTAAATTGAAAATCGCTATTTGGTTGTGTCCTTTTGCTAATTGAAAAACATATATAATTTGTTTTACTGGTGTTTAGAGTAAGAGGGTTACCAAGAAACGCCCTTTTAATAAAATGAAAAATGTGAATGATTGTTTTATAGGGAGCGGATTCTATTGGAACAAAAACTTAGTACCGCATTTTGTCAAGAGGATTATTTTGATGTTAGAAAATCCCCCGTCATTGTCAAGGACTACATGTCTACAGTTATTATTATTATTAATGTAGCTAGGGATAATTTGGCAGAAATATACCAGCTGAATGATATGTTTTAATATGAATCACCGTACTAAACATAGTGATTACATTATCTTTGCACCGTACGAGCTACGAGTCCATAACCAAAGAAAAAAATGGCAAATGGCAATGTCGATTGACTCCATTGATATAAGAAAAATAGAGGATAAGCAGTAAATTGCATATATATTTTTTGGTTATACAAATATCATGCAAACATGAACCTTGCCAACAAAAATATATCTGTCTCATTCTTACACGTTATGACTTTCAAATGTAAAAAAAGATAAGTACATATCTTAGACTTCAATTTTCTGTTGACAGTTTTCATAATTTCACTAAGCTCCACCTTGAAGCATGACGCCATTTTAGGATGACGTTCATTTGTGGTAGTTCGTCTGTCATCTAAGCCTTGTTCGGAGTTATTTTGCAGTGTTACAGTGAATTTTGACTATTTTGGAGCTTTTTGTTCATTAGTAAAGGGTAATTGAGTGAGCAAAAACAACATGACAAAGTGTTGCATCAATGGATGTAATTCAAATTCTCGTAAAAATGAAGAAGGATTGTCATTTTTCAGGTTAGTTGTAATTTTTTTCCATAATTGTATATTTTTTCGTCTGAATTGCGTTTCGTGTTCATGTTATGGGTTCTAAATCGTGTTTCCCGCTATTATCTAGAATTTCCATTGACTATTATCATGTAAATTTAAACAAGTAAACATTTTGATTGTTTACATTTTTACATACTGTTGCCCTTACGTGCTGTCATGTTTTGAATTTATCGATATAAATTTTAACAATAATATTAATGTAGTCCTATGATCAAATAACGTTTTAGATACGTAAACTGTATATTTAATCAAACGATCGATTGACAGCCTTTCATTTAAGAAAAGTACTTGAAAATAGTGTAAGTCGTAAATTTTCTATAATAGTTTTTTTCATCACAAGATTTGATGATGTTAAGATTATTTTTGATTGGTACTTAAGGATGTATAATATTTATTTAAGGTTGCCAAAGAATGAATGCCCTCAAAAATTGTGGGTTAAAAATATAGGCCAGGAAAACATAAAACCTGCAGTAGTAAGAAGAATATGCTCCTTGCATTTTGAAAAAGAATGAGAGAAGGATGAAAAGGGTGATTTGGTTCATGTATCTAAAATAAATTTTCTGACTAAATAATATTATTTCGTCATGAATAAATGATTTTAATCAATATACATTATTGTTATTTTATTTATTTTTAATCCTTACTCTCTCGTTTACCTCCAGTATCCGCCACTAATTACGCTACTCGTGGAAGTCATTACAACTTGCAGGTTGTAAATACTATAAAATTGATATTTTGTGGTGTTACACAAATGGGATATAATGAGAAATGAGTATGGAAGTGGAACTCTGAAGAGACGCAGCCACCCCTATTGATCGAAATGTTGCATGGAAATTGGTTGTCATATGGTATGAACATGGGATGCTGAAGATTAAGGAATACGTTAGGATAGTTAAATGATTAATGGATTGTGTGAACGGTGGTATAGTTAGAAAGGGGCTGCTCAACTCGATTAGATTACTGAGATAAATAAATAAATAATCTTTATTATCAAAAAAGAGAGATGACGGCTAGTAACTATGTATGAAAGAACACATGCTCCACAAACTTTAAATAAATCAAGATAAAGGTCAGTCTTTTGCACGTTCATGGTGACTTGAACTGGTAACGGACCATTGCCACGAAAGAAAGGTGTTGTCGAATCTTTATGGCAGCTTGGAAGTTAAGAGCGAGCGCTAGTCCGTGCAGATATAGTTGAAAGAAAACTTGATGGTGTCTCAGATCACAGTACGTAAAGCGAAGCGTGAAAGTACAGGACTTGTGCTCGCAACTAACTTCCCAGCCGCTATAAAGTCTATATATATGATATAATTCACGCAACCTGAACGCATACCGTTGGGGCTGGTTCGATGTGGTGCAGAACAAAACCACTGGGAAAAACTTAGGGGAGACTTCTGCCTAGTAGTGGGACAGCATTGGTTGGAAAAAAAAGTCATACCAAACCTAATACATTGCCTATAGTGGTGGTTTCGTTAATCGTCGACCCAGGGACGCACGGATAGAGTGCTTATGTGCAGATTGCCGTCGTTACGAAAAAACGTTAGCTCGTTGCACGAACTCAGTATAATATTCTGGTGCACGTCATATACGTGTTCTGAAAAAAAAGGAGTTAAAGCTCCAATCAAGTCCTCTTTCCTTGGTCTCTTCGCTCACTTTTGACTGTTGCTTCACCATATCTTAAAGCAATTACAGTTTCAAAACTTTCCTATACTGAGTTGAACGTAAGATTTATTTATTTATCATCTCAATACAACTATTATTACAGGATTAATCTAATGCAATTGTGTAGTGATCTAATATTTGTTTATTTAATATATACCTATGAGATGGAGAATACGTCATAATTTATTTAGCATCGATACTGAAAATATCGACAAAAATAACGCTATTTCTTGTGGGTGGAGTCGTCGCCATATTTGAGAAACACTTGACTTCAGATCATAGAGATAATATAGATAGAATGGAGAAGCCATATGCTTTTCTGCAAGTGGAACTGACGCGCTGTTAGAAAGAGAAAGAAGATGAGAGTTGCTGTCTGTCCTTCTCTAACAACAACAGAGCGCATGCGCGGTATTATTTTGTCATGTTAGGTTACCTTGACAACATGTGTCGTTAGAGAGAGATAGATAGCAATCTTGATCTTCTCTCTCTTTCTAACGAGAAGTCACATTTGCGGCTGGCTTCCCTACTCTCTATATTATCTCTATGCATCAGATCGCGTGAACACATGCCATATCCCCTATTTTTCTTATATTTATGATTGACTCGAATGTCCAATGTCCATTGTCCCCTTCGAGCATAGAAAATAAAGGAGATGGCAAGCCTACGAAAAATCGTGTCAAATTGAAACAATAAATGGCAAAACAATTTTTAGTGATGTGAAATCAATCAACTTTTAAAATTTAGCCTATATGTATTTTTATTTATTTATAATATGCAAAATTATATTTTCTCCAACGATTAGGGAGGCTAGGATAATTTGGCGTGAATTTAACCGCCAGCGGATTGTTGCTCCAGTTTTATCGTTTAAATAATGAACTGGGCCTATACCTTATTTTGTTAAGAGTAATTGGAAGTTAACTATCTTAATTTCCAAATTTTGCAAAAAGTTTAAATGAATTCCACAAAAACAATGTTTTAATCATGAACAACATTATTTTGTGGAAGCTCTTAAATTTAATATAGCAAGAATTTTATAAATGTTTATAAAAGATTTTTTAATATTTTCAGTTTATTAACATTTTCCCTTTTATTCTTTCCCCATATTAACCATATCCATATCCTTTTCCCATGTTAACAGTTTCCCTGTCCACAAAACTAACTAATATTATGTATGTCAAAATATGCATAATCAGTAATGTTAAGCATCAGTAATCAATTCTTCTAAAAGTACGTAACTAATCATATTTGCGTAACAAATATTGCTTGTTGTACAAATGTAACAAAACTAGAAACTTACAGCCGGAAAAATTGTTGGCATTGCATCATTACAAAGCCTAACTACATCAAGAATTTTATTAATAGATTCCTTTGCAAAATGCAGGGAACATATGAGGTTTTGTTTATCTGTTGGGTTGATATTTTCTACACCATTAGAGTCAAGCCATATTTGTCTTTTCTTTTTGTTCTTTGGTAACCTAAAAACGATAGAACAGAAAATAATGATTTAAATATATGCAAATAATATTACAAATTAAACAACAGCATGGTTGTTATAAAAGGTAACTTATTTACCTTAAGTTTATAGATAAAAAAAATATGCTTAAAATTTATGTATATTGCATTATTAGAAGGCACGGATGGGCTTATATTTAAAATATATAACTAAACAATATATAATAAAGTTTATTCATTTTTATTTATTTATTTAAGCTTTCATGCACAAAGTTGTACATATGGCGGACTTAATGCCATAGGGCATTCTCTCCCAGTCAACCATTAGGCTAAACAGAGATATACAAACAAGAGGCGGTGCAGCAGTAATCAAAATGTAGAGCGCTAAAAGAAAAAAAATTGTATATACATATAAATATACATATACACACACATACACAAACATATATACTTAAATACACACAATATATACATGTATTAATACATACATCCACATATACACGCATACACTACATATATACGCTATACATATAAATATTATCTATGTCAGAACAAATATAAAATATACATATGTGCATGAAAATAAAAGCTATGTTAGTTCAAACTGCAACAATTTTTTTCACATGCTTAAGGACTTGATTTTTAAAAAGAAACTTGTTGGAAGCTTTTTTAATGTCAAGGGGGATATCGTTCCAGAGTCTGATGGCCGTGAGGGCGAAAGATTGAGATAAATAATCAGTACGGTGTAAAGGAGTGAGCAACTTAAGATTAGCCGATGAACGGAGAGAGCGATTATGAGAATCTCCCAGGTATTGAAATTTGGATTTCAAATACTCGGGAGCACATGGATCGTTCAGAATCGTGAAAATGGTGCAGAGCATTCTGACATATCTGTGCTGACGGATAGGCAGCCAATTTAGCTGAGAACGAAAAGAAGACACATGGTCGTATTTACGGAGACCATAAATGTATCTGATACACTTGTTAAGTAGACGATCCGATGTAATAAGATGATGTTGAGACAGGTCTGAGCAACACACATCGACATAATCAATAATCGGTAAGAAAGTGACTGGACAAGTAAAATCTTGGTATTGGTGGGAAGAAAATTTGTAAAGTTAAGTAATAATGTCCGTAGTCTCTGAGGTATTTGCATCTTTGCCTACAGAGAGAGATTACAGGCGCTAGACTGTACTTTATGCAATCTTTATTGCTTTGCTTCACTTTTCTGCCGACTTCCAAAAAGGAGACGGTACTCAATTTGATGCGTATGTTTTTTTTTATGTGTGTTACCTCATAACTTTTTACTGGGTGGACCGATTTCGATGATTCTTTTTTTATATGAAAGCTTGTCGTGAAGCGACAATTAAAAGAGAAGGAAAACCTAACCTACGATCAGCAAAACAACCAAATAGACCAAGACAATAATATATTTAAGTTTTTAAAAGAGTATTTACAATTTTATATATCAAAAATGGAGTATGAATGTGAGGATGGATGATGTGATTTACAAATTATTTTTTTAAAAAAAAAAAGGTAATAAAAAAAAGATTTATGTCGTAGCTGAGTCCGAAGATCCCAAGCGTGCTCTCAGCGCCTGGAACGAGCACGCACGGCGTAGGTGGGTAGGCGTGGGCGTCTCTAGGGGACGACCTCAGGTGAATGCGGCGATTGCAGGATCGGCGACTTCAGCCCAGACAGGAGCTTGCAGGAACCTCAGCGACTTCAGACAGCGCAGTGGCCTGCAGGATCTGGTGACTGCAGGCGGGACAGAGGTTTGTAGGTTCCGGTGATTTCGGGCGGAACAGAGGTCTGTAGGTTCCGGCGACTCCAGGTAGAGTAGAGACTTGTGGGATCTCGGCGACTTCAGGCAGAGCAACGTTTTGTAGGATCCGGCGACTTCAGGCAGAGCAACGGATCGTAGAGTCCAGTGGCTTCAGGCAGGATAGAGGCTTGCAGGATCCCGGGGCTGAGCGGCCCCGGGATAAGGCCTTTAGAAGATGCTTCCGATACGAGAACTGAAGCAAGACTGAATTTCTTCACCGATTGTTCGGCTTTTATATCTTTCTAGAGAGAACGGAAAAATTATTTAAATTAAAAGGAAATTTATTGTAAATGACCTAGAGCAAAAGAGTATTTATGTGAAAATATCGAGATAAAACATTATATCGGTAACGAATTTGAATAAAAATTGCCATGACAACGGTATAAATAGTAGTTGTCATAAAAACCAATTTTTGGTTTTTGGACTTTTATTAAGAAATTATTACATTTAAGTATGAATTGAGATATGATTCACATAGGAAAAACTTATGCACGGCTGCGTGCATGAAGCCTGAAATTGTAGAGTTACAGAGAATTCAATAAAATACCATAAAAGGTAAGACTTCATTGACAGCTATTTTAAAAGTGATAAATAGTGTGAAAATACGAAGTAAAATGATATGTTATTGTGTAAAAACGTTACAGGATCCTATAGAAATAAAGGTGATGCAAAATATAAATGCAGAAAATCAAAAACAGAATGAAAAAAATAGTATAAAGTGATGCAAAACATGAATGCAGAATATCAAAACAGAATGAAGAATTAGTGTACAATGAAATGTAAGTTGCATAACACTACATTTTCCCCCCGACCCTGGAAAATTTTTGACTCAGCAAAAATTTTGATATATACATTCTAAAATAAACCATAAAAACACAGCTTTGCAGAAACAGACATCACCAGTCAAAATCAGATATACTATCTCTTACATTCATCATCTGCATTCAGGTAAGGGTGGAGTTCACATTCAATGACTACCACTCTAAAAGTGTGTTTTCAAAATAACATTAAGGCTTATTTAAGGAGTAGTCAACCGCTCCTGTGTGGGAAAAAAAAAATTAGTCGAAGAAACACCACTCTTAGAAGTGTGTTTTCAAAAGGACATTCAGGCTTATTTAAGGAGTTGTCAACCGCTCCTAAGTGAAGATAAAAATTAAGGGAGTAGTCAGCTGCTCCCAAGTGAAGATAAAGGTGAAGAAAATTAAGGGAGTAGTGAGCCGCTCCCAAGTGAAGATAAAGATAAAGCAAATTAAGGGAGTAGCCAGTTGCTCCAAAGTGAAGGTTTATACATATATACAAATTAACAGTTATATTTATACATATATACAAATTAACAGTTAATAAATGTATAGAAATAATAAGGTGAAAGTGGTGATATTTATACATATATACAAATGAACAGTTAATAAATGTTTAGAAAAGTTATGGTTTGTTTCGCTTCAGCTTTCAAAAACAATTTTATATAAAGTGCAAAGTGTAAAGTTAAGTTTAAGAAATAAAAATATTATTAAAAATCGTACCTCTAAGTTATCTAGAATAAAAAATATTATAGTGATGAATGTAACTTAGAGTGATGAATGTAAATGAAGTGTTATTTGTAGGCCTAAATATAATCCAAATAAGTTGAAAAACTAGAAGAAGTTTTGTTTTAGAATTTTGAAGGAATGAAAAGGATGTGTAAATGAATGATGAATAGTAAGTTAAGAACAAAAGGGAAAGCAATTAAATCAAAAGGAACTAGACAAGGCGCAGTAAAGGTGAAGAATTAAGAGAGAAAGAGGACTTTTACGTTGGGCGCCAAACTGTCGTGAAGCGACAATTAAAAGAGAAGGAAAACCTAACCTACGATCAGCAAAACAACCAAATAGACCAAGACAATAATATATTTAAGTTTTTAAAAGAGTATTTACAATTTTATATATCAAAAATGGAGTATGAATGTGAGGATGGATGATGTGATTTACAAATTATTTTTTTTTTAAAAAAAAAGGTAATAAAAAAAAGATTTATGTCGTAGCTGAGTCCGAAGATCCCAAGCGTGCTCTCAGCGCCTGGAACGAGCACGCACGGCGTAGGTGGGTAGGCGTGGGCGTCTCTAGGGGACGACCTCAGGTGAATGCGGCGATTGCAGGATCGGCGACTTCAGCCCAGACAGGAGCTTGCAGGAACCTCAGCGACTTCAGACAGCGCAGTGGCCTGCAGGATCCGGTGACTGCAGGCGGGACAGAGGTTTGTAGGTTCCGGTGATTTCGGGCGGAACAGAGGTCTGTAGGTTCCGGCGACTCCAGGTAGAGTAGAGACTTGTGGGATCTCGGCGACTTCAGGCAGAGCAACGTTTTGTAGGATCCGGCGATTTCAGGCAGAGCAACGGATCGTAGAGTCCAGTGGCTTCAGGCAGGATAGAGGCTTGCAGGATCCCGGGGCTGAGCGGCCCCGGGATAAGGCCTTTAGAAGATGCTTCCGATACGAGAACTGAAGCAAGACTGAATTTCTTCACCGATTGTTCGGCTTTTATATCTTTCTAGAGAGAACGGAAAAATTATTTAAATTAAAAGGAAATTTATTGTAAATGACCTAGAGCAAAAGAGTATTTATGTGAAAATATCGAGATAAAACATTATATCGGTAACGAATTTGAATAAAAATTGCCATGACAACGGTATAAATAGTAGTTGTCATAAAAACCAATTTTTGGTTTTTGGACTTTTATTAAGAAATTATTACATTTAAGTATGAATTGAGATATGATTCACATAGGAAAAACTTATGCACGGCTGCGTGCATGAAGCCTGAAATTGTAGAGTTACAGAGAATTCAATAAAATACCATAAAAGGTAAGACTTCATTGACAGCTATTTTAAAAGTGATAAATAGTGTGAAAATACGAAGTAAAATGATATGTTATTGTGTAAAAACGTTACAGGATCCTATAGAAATAAAGGTGATGCAAAATATAAATGCAGAAAATCAAAAACAGAATGAAAAAAATAGTATAAAGTGATGCAAAACATGAATGCAGAATATCAAAACAGAATGAAGAATTAGTGTACAATGAAATGTAAGTAGTATAACACTACAAGCTGATACTTCTCGTGTGGTCCCATATGAATTTGATCAGGGTCAGACCAATAATTTTTGAGTTATTTGAGTTATTCTTAATAACTTATATTGAAGTCGGCTGTACAAAATTTTTAATTTTAAATTATATTATGTAAGTATCGTGGGTACCTAAGATGAATGTAACTCCGTTTCCGTATAATTTAGTTAATCGTTTATGCTTACCGTGCTCAGACCCATGACAACACAATGCAATGCATAACGCAAAACTTTTTTACATAATACGTCAAAGTAAATTAATAAAAACCTTAATAAAGTATGTACTTGAAAGAATTTATTGTTAACAATGTAACATCACTATTTACGAACAACAAAATTTTATAGATACGCAAAGAATGATAAGAAGTAATTAAATTATATAAATTAAAGGTTTAATTTTAATAATTACATCCATCTTCTTACTGTCGCAAAAGATATAAACGTTTTTACATTATATTTACACCAAAAACTAAATCACTCACCTAGGAAATGATAGTTCGCGTGATTTTTGGCTATATTTTGAGGCACAGTCTCTTACACAATCCTTAGTCATCTTCATACTTTATTATGAATTGAAAAAATGGCTATAAACTGTTTAAAAGTTCGTAATTTTTTAAAATTTAGAAATATCAAACGACTTTTTATAACAGCAAATCTGAAACAATAAATGGCGGAATCAGCCACAAGGTGGGATTAAATGACGTCACCTTAAAAATGTTTACCAGAATACGAAACAGTTTCTATTATCTGTTTCTTTTACGAATGACACTTTTAGCTGAGTGAAAAAAAGATAGACAACGTATTGATAATTCAATGTTTGACAATGACATTCAATTCAATTTGATGGGGATAGCTTGCGCATTGCCGTAGGAATCCGACTAGGAGCGGCGATTTGTCAACCCCGTCAGTGCCCCTGTGGTAGCAGCGTCGACAAGTTTGGGCTCCACGGACTTTCATGTAAGAAAAGCGCTGGTAGGTTTTCACGACACAGTTATTTGAACGATGTCATCCGAAGGGCTCTTGTCTCTATAAATGTTCCCTTGGTTTTAGAGCCTTGTGGAATATTTAGAGACGATGGCAAGAGACCCGACGGTAGACATTGGTCCCTTGGGAGAGAGGTACAGCCCTAGAGTGGGATGCTTCTTGCGTAGACACTGGTGGCCTCTCATCTCAGGGGTACCTCGTTTAGAACCGGGGCGGCATCAGAGGCAGCTGAACTGAGTAAGTGGCGCAAATATGAGTCTCTGAGAGATGACTACATATTTGTGCCATTTGCGGGTAGAGACTATCGGTCCGTGGGGTCCACGTGCGGTGAGGTTCCTAAAGAAGCTCCATCCGCAGCTGGTCGTTGCTGCTAGTGATAAGAGGGTTGGTTCTTTCCTCGCTCAAAGGCTAAGTATAGCCATTCAACGGGGAAATGCAGCCAGCGTTCTTGGCACGATACCGCGGGGAGTAGGACTATATGATAATTAATTTTCTAGTTTTAGTTTTATTTATTATCATAGTTTTTAATATTGTAGATAAAAATAAAGATTTACTGTTGAAAATAAAAGTTTATTAGTTAATTTAATGTCGAATTTAACCATATTTGTATAACCAATGAAACATAGACGTTCTGGACAGCTCCTCTATTTTCTATGCTCAAAGATTATCCCATTGTCCATGTCAAACGTCAAAGTCAAATAATATTTTGGAATTTATCATATTATCATAGGTTGTTGTTATTATCTTTTATCTTTACCTATTATATTCGTTGGTCTAGTGCGTGAATAGAAATTTAATCGTAAAGATAATCTACCAAGCGTAATTAATTCATGATACACTATGGTCGACTCAGATTCAGAGGAAGAAAATATAATTCGTTTTGGGACACCGCTTGAACCATACGAAGAAGGTATAAATAACTATCGAATTATAAGTTCATGATTGTTAATGAAATTAAATTCCGTTCCGTAAGAGTTTACTGTGAAAAATTGGTAATACTATCTACCGCTGGCTCGGAGAGCGAATAAATCTTTAAGCACATACAAAGTTAATTTAGTATTACCGTCTCACTCTGAACATAAGGGGGTTCTAGAGAAAAAAGGAGAGGTTGAAGTGTTCATTAATTTGTAGTTTTATAATACTTGTGAAGCATCATGCTATTTATTTTCTAAACCCATGTGAAAACATGCAAAAGTTGCTGGTTTATTATAAGACATAAAGGCAGTTATCTTGGTATGAAACACATAAAACTATAAACAGAATTTACATATATATTTTAAATTACTAAACACATAACTTATTATTCAAAGTTGCCTAATAAGGTGCATTAGGGTAAGGTAGGGATGGATTTTCAGCATGTTAGAAGGTTTGCTAAATTTTTTTTTGTGTGTTTATAACTATCTTTTGCAGACTTACAAATACTCAAAGAAAACAAAGTTGTAAAAATCAGACTTAAGTGAGGAAAGGTCAGAATAATGTTTATTATTGTATCTTTAGCTATGATAATTTGGGTTTATAATTTTGAGTTTATAAATGGGAAATATATAGCTATATGAATGAGATACATGCTGCTGAATTATTTTTAAATACATAGTAATATAGTGAGCTTTAATAACAATTTTTTTTGAAACAGAAACTATTCAATATTGATTATAAATAATACTTAATGAAAGTCACTCTTTTGTTTAATTACCACTGGTTTAAAAAAAAACCTCTGTCCTGGGAAGAACCAGCAAGAAACCCAGTGAGTGAAACCCAAAACTTATTTCATGAAGGGCTTCCGTATCTTGTCTACAGTATACTAGATCTTTCCAAAGCTGAGCGTGTTGATTAGTGAAGTTTCTACGTACTAGTAAACGAACATTACCATGGGGCATTGGTATGGTTGGTTCCAGCCCTATAGTGGCCAGAGTCACTTTTTTTTAATAGAATAGAGCCGATCCTCTTCTGGCCTGTTCGTCTGCTGCATCATTGCCCCTGAAAAAAATCCTTTATCCATTGCAGAGTCACATTGTTGTGTTTACATACCTCATTTAATCGTTGATGGCATTCATATATTAGTCCTGAGTTCACCACATTGCTACTCAGAGCTTGCAGAACCGCCATAATGTCGGTCAGTATTCTGATGGAGAAGTCTTTTACCTTCCTTATAGGAATATATACATACATAGCAATAAATGCTAGGAAGTTCCTAGCATCTATTGCTATGGCCTCTTGGATGATACACATTCCGCCTAAAAGACTGTGTTGTGGATACCCAGCATTGTACATATGTGGATATTGAGGTCTTCAGAGAAAGTTCCAGATCCTACACCTTAATTTGTTTTAGAGCCATCCGTGAAAACTGAGCTCTTTTGGGCTTAATCCCTTTTTGTGTCTTATACTTCTTATCAAACACAAACTGTTTGGGGAGCTTATCGTATTTGGTTTGTAAGCTAGGAATTTTTAATTAAATTCTATGAATTTTACTTGTATAAGGGACTACTCTTACTCCAAAGATTTAGGGTCTTGAGTATAATGGCAGCTAAAGTCGCTTCTTGTTGTATGTGTAGGTGAAGCGGGTTCATGCTGGAAGTAACCCCTACTACATACAGACTACAACAACAGCAGCATCCAGGGCTGCTGTTAGTGTAGTCTGTATGTAGCCTGTGGCAACCACACATGCCAGTTTCTGGTAACGCTGAAGTTTCTTTATAGTGGTGGCTTCATTTGTTTTGGTTTACTATACCAGAGCGGCGTATGCGATTATTAGCTGAATTACAGTTTTGTACAGCCACACTATAATTTTTGGCGTCAGACCCCATAGTTTGCCAATCATGGTTCTGCATTGCTCAGAGGATAGCTGGAGTTTTGTGCTGAAGTTTGTGATAATCTAATCTATCATTTCTTTGTACAATACCGTACAGAAGTATTTCTTTTTCTGTACTATTTAGTGCACCATAATCACATAATACTATCATCATTGCTCTATCCAAATTGCGGAAATAAGAGTATAATCATTTTTGGACTTGCAGATGAAGTTCCTACAAAGAGAAAGTTTCAACAACAGCCGGACCAGTATGCTGTGGATGCACATGGTCGTCGAAGATTCCATGGTGCATTTACGGGTGGATTCTCGGCTGGATATGGCAACACAGTCGGTACGCCAGAGGGATGGATTCCTACCAGCTTCAAGAGCTCGCGGTCTGAAAAGGCGCAAGTCTCTGTGAGTTCAGTCTTTTATGATGATTGATATAACATTGCAATTTTTTTTATTGTTTGTAGAATAAGGGTGACAAACGAGCACATAGTCCACCTAATGGTAAGCGGATGCTGCGGTCCATTGACATCTACATTTATTCTCCATTAAGAATCAAAATGCATGTGCGAGGACTAAAATGGAATGCCAGGTTTCCAGTAAAAAGGATCTCCGGTTCTCTACATTCACCATGCAATCACAGCAGAATTAAGCTGCTATTTTACGCTGGTATTCTGTGAGAACGTGATCGTTCCCCGGTCGAGTCATACTATATAGCTGCAGATTGGCTCTACCACATATATTTTGGTTGAGTAATACATTTTAATGTGGTAGAACTACGCTGTAGCTACATTATAGTTACATTGCTGCACGAATGGATCATGACCACTCTCGCACAGAATACCAGATAAAATAGCAGCTTAATGCTGCTGTGTTTTATATGGTGAACATATATAGAGAACCGGAGACCTTTTTTTCTGGTTATTAATAAATTCCTTAATATTATTATAACCCTTTTTATATAAACTTTGTTTAATAAAGTTTTTGAACTTTGAGCAGGTCAAATTTTGTACATTTTCTGGGATTTTGTTGTAAAAGCGTATACATTGCCCTAAGAATGAATTACTGACTCGGTAGAGTTGAGTAACTGGTACCTAGCTTGTGTCTTTTCTTAGTATTTACAGAATGAATATCACTTATTTTTGTACTTTTATTTTTGTGTACGTACATTACATTTTCATAAATGTATTGAGAGGCCAAAATTAATATATTAATTTACTTAAATTTTTGTTGTAGCGACTCCTTAGGTTTTAAATTATAAGTTGCTTATATTAACCTCTTATGGCCCTCTTCTGTTAAAGAAATATAATTTCAGTATCAGCTGCGTATCCCCATAGCTGTTTCAACATTGGTAAGATTGCTAATCTTTTTTACAGCATCTGCTGCAGAACTAAGTCTGCTTGCTAGTTTTGATATATGGGGGCCCCATTGAAGCTTCGCGTCTAGTGTGATTCCAAGAAAAATAGTGGTACCGACAAGACTCAGTTCCTTCCCATTTAAAATTACATTAGTATTTAATTGTTTGACATTTGGAGTCATGAATTTCATAAATTTCGTTTTAGTGTCATTTAAATGCAAATAACATTGAACCATTTATTGATTTAGATATAGCATTATTTACATCTGCTATTTTAGTAATTGTCGTCTTAATTTGAAAATTAAAGAAGTGTCATCAGCAAATAATACTGTATCATGGTTATCTCCTACTATGTAAGGTAAGTAATTAATGTATACAAGAAACAGAAAGGGGCCGAGAATTGAGCCTTGAGGCACGCCCATTTGTACCATCGACCCGGAAGAGATCATATTGTTAATCACAACCTTTTGCGTTCTATTACTTAAATATGAAATAACTAATTTAAGAGCATCACTTCTTACACCGTAGTGTTGAAGTTTCGTGATTAATGTTTCATGGTGAACACAATCGAAGGCCTTGGATAGGTCACAGAATATACCCAAAGCATCCTGTGAATTCTACCATGCATTAAAGATATATTTAATCAGCTCCACACCGGCATCAGTAGTCGAGCGATCCCTTGTAAAACCAAATTGATTTCTATGAAGTAAATTATTTATATTAAAGAAATTTACAATTTGTTTAAGAATCATTTTTTCAAAAATCTTACTAAGTGTTGGTAGTACAAAAATAGGTCTAAAATTGGCAGGGTCTAATATAAGGGTGGCACATAAGTAACGTTATGATTTATTTAATGAAACTTTTTCCTTTCTGATTTTATTTAACGCTGGCGTTTATTAATTAGATTATAGTTTGGAAATATGTTCACATTATGTTTTGAAGATAATATCTTTCAAATGGTGCCCATTGTTTGCTCCGACCTGACGAGCTCTTTCAAGAGCATTTCCCATAACTTTTCTTAGAATTTCTGGTTCCAGCGCCCTCACTTTTTCTCGGATATTCGCCTTAAGCTGTTGCATGGTTCTTGTCTTATTAGATAACCCCAAAGAAAAAAATCGGGAGCCGTTAAATCGGGTAAACGCGATATTATTCAATCGCCAAAAATTTCGCGCAGGAGAGCTATAGTTAGACGAGTTGTATGCGCTTGTTGGAACCGCAATTCTGGATTGTTCTCTACCTCGGGCCTTAAAAATTTTCAATCATTGTCCGGTATTGAATGCCATTCACATTAACCGCAACTTGTTCGTCGTTTTCCAAAAAATATGGTCCAATTATATTTTCTGAAGCTATTCCACAACATACTGTGCATCTAAGTGGGTGCATTTGTTTATTCACGTAACCATTGAGGTGAAAATGGGCCTCATCGCTCATTATGAGTTTGTGACTAAGCTCGTTGTTTTCTAGGCTCAATGTGTCTTTGTGCATCATTTGTTTTTACTCATGAACCAAGTGAATCTTATATGAGAAAATATATCTTATATGTGTAAATTATGTAAAATTCTTTGCAAAGACCGCCTCTTTTTTTACATGAGGAAATGCCTTCGCATACCCGCCTCGTGGGGGCAATGACGGGTTATGTCGGACTTGCACCGACTAAAACCCTATGGTGTTCCACCTTCGCCGCATATTGGCAGGGCCACGGGAACGCTTTCGCACTTAGGGACCTTCAAGAAAAGAGCCTACTCCTTTTTAAAAGGTCGGCAACACATCTGCAATTCACTTGGTTCCCCTGGTGTTGCAGTTGTTCATGGGCGGCGGTAGTCACTTACCATCAGGTGAGCCGCATGCTCGTTTGCTCCCTCTCCTATAAAAAAAACACATCCGCGGCCCCACCAGCGCTGTTCGCCCCATAGCAGCCCCTTCTCGGGGAGGACCTCTTCTCCCCATTCTCCTTCTCAGGTAAGGCACGCCCTCCTCCACGGCCTCCAACTCCACCTGCGTATCGTATCCCCCCGAGTCCGATACACGGAGGCCATGGGGCCAGGAAAATCAAGCGCTTAGTAGCACCCGCTTTCCCGACCCCAGCGGCGGATCTGGTCTCTGGCTCCGCCGCCAACCAAGTTTTTGCCGCGGAGGGTAAGGAGAGCGGCGCCTCGCAATACCGATACTCCTCTTCCGCCGCGTTGTTGTGTCCATATAAAAATTTTGGATCATTTTGGTATGAAAGTAATGGAAGTTTGTTCACTATGTTAAACTTCTCCAAGCGACGTGCATTTACTGGAACAAACACAATTTTCTCATTTCCTTGCTCTTATGAACATAAGGTAACGAAACTAATTGTCTACAGTGATAAGAAGTTAATTTTTGAATTATACATTTATCCAACAGCTTAAAATTTGTAAATATGTTATCTATACATGTTGCTGAAATAAATTAAAAAGACCATATGATTTAAACAATGATCTAAATTTAATATTAGTGAAGGAAGTTTCTAGGAGATTTATATTAAAGTCTACATATTACAACAGATTTATTCTGTTTATTAAGCTTTACAAAAACTTACTCAATATTTTTTTTAAATATCGTATATACGTGGTAGGGCCATGCTGCAGCTATATTAGTAGTATAGTTGTAGCACGAATGGGTCGGCTCGACCGGGGAAGGACCACGCTCTCACAGAATACCAGCGTAAAATGGCAGCTTGACACTGCTGTGCTTCGTATGGTGAGTGTAGAGAACCGGAGACCTTTTTTTACTGGAAAGGAGGCATACCATCTTAGTCCTCACGGATGACAACGCATCTGCATTTTGATTCGCAAATGAGGATAGATGTAGATGTCTATGGGTCACAGTAACTACTTACCATCAGGTGGACTGTGTGCTCGTTTGTCACCCTATCATATAAAAAAAATAGAACATGGGGGTCTATAGGCGCTCACAACAATGAGGTACTAAACTCAACACATGCCATTTCTACAGTTCGTTCAACGTTATACGTCTCGCTTTACGTCTGTCGTAAAAAAGTGGATGTACCAACATTTTTCTATATCTCTCATAATCGCCTCTTACGACACCCACGATTTGAAATGAGGTGATAAATTCTCGTACAGTTGATTGAGCAAGTAGATGAGTTTGTGTATTTGGGATGTGTATTTAGCAGGGATGGTAGATATGATAAGGATATATAATGACGAGTGAATGCACGAAATAGAGTAAATGGGGCTCTACACTCTATTGTGGAAAGTCAGAATGTGTCAAAAAAGCCACATATGGCAATTCACAACGCTGTGTTAGTCCCTACTTTAATGTATGGCAGTGTGCGTTACGTGTGGCAGAAGAAGCACGAGAGTAGAATAAATGCTGTAGAAATGCGGTCATTAAGGAGTATGTTAGGGCGGATTCTGGATAACAGGGTGAGAATATTGCGGTTTGCAAGATGATGTTTTGTGACCAGGATTAAGAAAGGAATGCTTCGGTGGTTTGGTCGTGTAGAAAGAATGAACGAGGAAAGTGTGACAAAGCAAATCTATGTAGCAGACGTAACAGTAGAGTCGGGAAGGGACGCCCTAGGCCTAGTTTGTCGACCAAATTGGCGATATATTGACAATGGACTAAATTAAGAGTACTCTTAACCGAAAAGCGTGTATACGTAGGTATATGGATGTGGAGGAAACGAGAGGGGTGTGTCAGGATCATGCCAAATGGAAGTCTATAGTCTCTGCCTACCCCTCTGGGTGACAGGCGTGAGTGGAGTCTTCTTTTTTTTTATGCATATTCACCGATTACTCAAAGACGCCTGAACCGATTTGGAATTTTTTTTTTGTTTCAAAGGATATACTTCCCAGGTGGGGTGCTAATTAAATTTTATCGAAATTGATCTATAGGTTTTTAAACAAACAACAAGAAATTATATTCATATTGAAGTAATTTGTACAAAATTTGAAATTTACCGCTTGTTATGAATTCTCTTACACTTTATTAAATTAAATTAGTATTTACTAAATCAATAATAAAATGTATATAATATATTATATGATAAATTATAATATGTAATAATATGAATATGTATTTCATTAGAACTTCAGGCCGGAAGATTTTATGGATGAAGAGGACCGGGGTGAATTTGGTATAGCACCGCGACATTTACAAACTAACAATGAGTTTTCTGGGCAAAAGAGACAGAGACAGCAACAGTTCCACGATGGACCTATTCCTGGTAATTACTATTATTTGTTCCTATCCATAAGAGGAAAGATAGGTACGACTTTCCATTGACGTCCGTCAAGTTGGGGGTTGATATTTTTTTTTACAGAAAGGTTACATTATTATAAGCACACACGCAAAGTTTCAACATTCAAAAAATTGAAAATCAATTATTTTTGCAATATTTATTTAAAATATCAACATATAATAAAATATATTAAAAATCAACCCCAACTCCACGGACGTCAGTGGAAAGCTAAGCCAGATAATATTCTTTAACGTGGACTAATGCTAAGCGACAATAAAAAAAAATCATTGCACTAATTCACGTATTTTGAAATTTTATAAAGGCAACAATTTTATTTATTAGTGTTTCCTCTTAGCATCAATGTGCTTTTTTCATGTATTAGTGCAGTATACAAATAACAAACCAGATTTAATGAGAGCGGGCAGCGTGACCTTGTGAAGTCGACAAACCCCCGACCTCGTTCGTCGTAGTTGGTTTATTTTACCTATTTGAAGTGAAAACGTCTTTAAAATCGTTGTGATTTGAAACTCAATGAAATGGAAAAGCGACACTAAAAAAATACACAGTTTATCCAACTTTTCGGATCCACGATCCCAAGATTACAAAAATAATTCAATAAAATGGTGCTTTTAAATTCTATCTCTATAATGGGAGCTACAATTACAACTAACAAAAATAACCTTGACCTGAAATTAACCTTGCCCATAATGTTTTCACTAGAAACTTGTGTAGAAATGGTGTTTGCTTTCTGTTTCAGCGAATGGCTATAAAACAGTAATTACAAAATCAATACGTGTACGGTAGGAAAGTAAAAACGCCTTAGTTCACTTTTTTTTTTATAAACGAGTGAACAAACGAGCACGTGGCTCACCTGATGCTATGTGACTACCGTGATCCCATACCACCCATGAAACAACTGCAACACCGAATCTCGTTCGCCGTCTATATTTACAATTCTGACACCGGCTCCCACGACCAGTACATATTGGTGTACCGTGAGGTGATTCCGGGTAATGGGAACTCCCCAAGGCCCGAGACCTGCAGTGCATTGAAGTACATGGAGATGCAATAGGTAACTGCAACACCAGAGGATCGCATATGATCGTGTGTTGTTTTCATAGCAATAAGGACATTGTAACTTTCCAGGTGAGCCGGTCTTGCAGCAATTAGTACGCGCAGTTCACGAGACGGCAGCTGTGAAGATGTTACGAGCGATGGGTTGGCGCGAAGGACAGGGCACTGGCGAGCGATTGGCGAAGGAGGCCAAAAGACGTGCCAAGGAACAGCATAAAGTGTATGGATGCTACATGCCACCTGAGATGAGAAATGTGAGTTTTGATTTATAAGAAATGAAAATAATGAAAAAATATGGACAGGCTTTTGTTAAGCTAAGTTTACGCTTATCTTCGGCTGCATCACCACTTACCATCAGGTGAAATAGTAGTCAACAATTTTAAAATATTACACTGAAAACCCATTACATTTATTACAAGTAGAGTATCTTAATTTTTCTCTCTTATTTTGTGATCCAACAACTGCTGGACAGCGTGCAAGAGATTACGACGTATCTTCTTGTCAAGCGTATCTCAAAACAAGATCGTACAACCATTGCGTGTTGCCAGTGATGACTTATGGATCTGTGACGTGGTCCTTCACTGCTGCCCGTGTGAGAAAGCTCAAGGTCGCTCAGCGAGCTATGTAGGGGGCTATGTCGGGGTTTCTCTGCGTGTTAAACATAGAAACCAGGTATTCTTATTTAGTAGAATAGAGTAGAGTAACCGACATAGCGCAACGGATCAGTGGGCTGAAGTGGCAATGGACCGGCCATATAACTCGAACCGATGGGGAAGGAACTTTCACGAGTGGGAGCCTCGTACCGGTAGGCGAAGTGTTGCCCCCCTCCCCCCACTGAATGAAGTGACGACATGGTAAGACAAGCGGGAAGTTGATGGATGCAGATGGCTCAGGACCGTGCTTTGTGGCATTCCTTGCGGAAGGCCTATCTCCAGCAGTGGACTTGTGAAAAGCTATAATAATGATGATGATAATTTTGTTCTGTTGTGTGCAATAAATAATTTCCTATCTAAAAATATTCTAAAAAAATATGTCTAAAGAATAATGTTATTTCAACATATTATGTCAACATGGCGGATCTTTCGATATCCAATCAGAAAAGACGAAAGGACCTTATTTATTTCTTTATGATATATGTCTAGATTTGTAAAAGAGCTTTTTTTTTCAGGAGAACCCTCCCCAAACAGACGAAGACAGCTCGGATTCAGAGATAGACTATGAAACTCTATTCGCTCCAGACGACTACGAACCTTATATCCTGCAGCGTAAGAACGATCGGTTCGGACTTGGCTACAGCGGACTCAGTCGACACTCTGTTCTCGGTAATTTGGTGGGAGAGTACGGAAGTGATGCGGGTTCATCAAAGAGTCACCTTGTTATGAAGAATAAAGGCAAAAAGGTGGGCTATTTAGAGCTTTGCACAAATCGTATTTAAAAGATACACACCAGATCAAGTTGCGAAAACAAACTCATTTAATCAAATCTAACTTCCACAGAGATTACAATTTTACCCTCAACATTATCAATGTATAACAGTATTTATGAATGTAATAAACCACTTACATAACATCCCGTGAATGTCGTATGAGGCGACTGATGGAAATAAAACAAGAAATGGTTTTTTTTTTATAGAACAAGGGTGAGAAACGAGCACATAGTCCACCTGATGGTAAGTGGTTTCTGTGGCCCATAGACATCTAGATTTATCCTCGTTTGCGAATTAAAATGCAGATGCGTTGTCAGCCGTGAGGACTAAGATGGAGGCCTCGTTTCCAGTAAAAAGGGTCTCCGGTTCTCTACACTCACCATACGAAACACAGCAGCGTTAAGCTGCTATTTTACGCTGGTATTCTGTGAGAGTGTGGTCCTTCCCCGGTCGAGCCGACCCATTCGTGCTACAACTATACTATAAATATAGCTACAGCATGGCTCTACTACGTATCTGCATTTTCCTGATAACAATACCAAATGATAAAAGCTGTAATTGTCAACCTGCTTGCCAAAGGTTGCAACTATGACATATATCTCCACTATGGGGGAGAACTATGTTCAGCAGCGGGCTTTTGATATGCTATTATGATGATAACGATGAAATTACTTATACTTTCACAATTATTTTCTATCGCTATGTATTTATCAGTTTTTGACCGACTTCACAAAAGGGAAGAGGTTCTCAATTAGACTGTATAGTTTTTTTTTAGATGAATCATCAACATCGATTCACATAGAAAAAAGTTCTGAGGTATGTTACCTCAGAATACATAGAAAAAAGTTCTGAGGTAACATACCTCAGAATTTTTTCTATGTGAATCGATGTTGATGATTCTTTTTTTTATTTGAAAGCTGGTGCTTCTCATATGGTCCCATATAAATTTGATCAGGATCTGAGTAGTACTTTTTGAGCTATCCTTAATAATGCGAATTTAATTGATTTCGACTACATTAATGATGTTCCCATTTTATTTTTATTGAAGTCAGTTGTACAAAATATTTAATTTTGCCACTTGTTGTACGTACATGATATGCATAAAATTATACAATCAGAGCACATATTTCATAACAACAGACTGCATCACATCTTGATATTTAACCTCGTATTTTTAACCTTCGACGCAAACAGTGGGACATTGTCTGTCTCTGGCATCGTAGTGCTCAAACGGATGAACCTACATTAATTTAGTTTTCTTTGGATTAAAGGTTCAGAGTGTCTTTAGATATGATTCAAGAAAATCTGTTCAGTTAATTTTTGAAAACGTCTTTAGAATCGT
Source organism: Parnassius glacialis (assembly GCA_033319125.1). NCBI lineage: Eukaryota > Metazoa > Arthropoda > Insecta > Lepidoptera > Papilionidae > Parnassius > Parnassius glacialis. Next base: position 20,618,945 of record JAVANC010000014.1, on the reverse strand, counting down.
TGTGATTTGAAACTCGATGATCGATTGATCTATAGGATTTAGCCTGCGTGAGAAAGAGATAGAATACAGTGTTTCCCTTTATCTCGATCTCCTCTTTGGTAAACATAACTTTATCTGTTAAAATAACAGTTAAAAAATTAACAAATTTATTAAATAATTAAAATTAAAACAATATGTATGTAATATGTAAAATATTAATATACAATCTAGGATTTCATAATTTACCGATTTATATTAAATTTGTTGTGTTTATGCCATCTAGCGTCTATTTTACATACCACCTTGACCAGTCAATCAATTTTTATTCGATAAAATTATTTTACCTATAGAATGACGTAGATGGCGCTATTACAAAGCAATTTTAATCGCAATTTTTTGAAGGTTTCACTTTTACCGCGTGTAAACTGCACACGTTTTTTTATGTTTCGCGGGCTTTAAATTTTTTTACTTAAGTTATATATCATTACTCTCATATGTTTTAATTTACTGTATTTGTATTTGTATGTTTTTGTTTTTGTATTATGAATTATTTTTCCAGGTATCCATCCGCGGCCAAGCGTTTGGTGTTGGCGCTTTCGAAGCAGACGACGACGACATTTATGCTACGGAAGATATGTCGCATTACGACTTTGCTATAGGTGGCGCCACCATTGACAAGCAGAAGGCGAAAAAAACTAAAGAGAAAACTGTTAATGTAAGTTAAATGTTTAACATATTCAAAAATTGTTTAAATAGTGACACTATTCCTAATGCGACACTTATGTTTGGATCTTTCTCGTAATTGGCAATAGGTGATTTTACCAGTCATGAAACATAGATTCAATTCAAGGTATTGAAAGTTCTTAATACATTAATTATGTTACGTACTTACGTATTATAAGTGGTAGAACCAGCCATATTATGGTTGGTAATACGATTGGGTCGTTTGGTCCTGGGAAGGACACACTCTTATACAAATCCAGCATAAAATAGCAGCTAAATTTTGCTGTGTTTCGTATGGTAACAGTGCCTCTGCGTTTTCATTTTTAATCTAATGGAAAGTCTAGGTGGACTGGGTTTTTCTTTGCCACCCCTATTTTATAAAAAAATGTGATAAAAAAATTCCACCCTGGTGATGATATCCTTACCAAGCAAGGGTATTGGTTTTGGGCTCACCAGCAATACTACACCGCATGGCGAGCTTGGCAAATATTTCAAGAAAGGTGGCATATGTCTAGATATGATCGTAAAAACTCGGATAGTGATTGTCATGTTGATGGTGCTATGTTGGGAAAAATGTAATTATATGCTTGTTACTGCACTAATATAGTAATTGTCTTCAACGGTATTTGTAAATGCTAGAAAATATTTATTTTAACGTCATTATCCATCCATCAACTTTTTTTTTATAGTATCGGTGACAAACGAGCACACAGCCCACCTGATGGTAAGTGGTTACTGTGACCCATAGACATCTACATCTATCCTCAATAAAGACTCAAGATGCAGATGCGTTGTCACCCGTGAGGACTAAGATGGAATGCCTTTTTGCCAGTGAAAAGGGTCACCGGTTCTCTACACTCACCATACGAAACACAGCAGCGTTAAGCTGCTATTTAACGCTGATTTTCTGTGAGAGCGTGGTCCTTCCCCGGTCGAGCCGACCCATTCGTGCTACAACCATAATATAGCTGCAGCATGGCTCTACTCTACGTCTACGTCTAATTGTGAATCTAAACCATTCTCTAATTAACTTAATCACCCGCACTAAATTTAATCAAAATCGGTCCAGCCGTTTAGGAGGACTTCAGTCACAAACACACGGACAGAAGAATTATATGATATATAATATGCATGTATTAGACATATAAACCTTCCTCTTGAATCATTCTGTATATTGGTGAAAACCGAATCAAAATCCGTTGTGTAGTTTTAAAGATCTAAGCGAACAGATGGTGGGAAGCGAATTTGTTGTATGAACTTACTGTACTATGTAGAGATAATTACAATACTTATTCATTAAAATACTATATTAAATGCCCTTTTGCCATTTCTATTTACGGTTATTGAAATTTATTTCTAGATAGTATCCCTAAAAAAGCAGATGGTAATGCAACTGTATAATTTGTGTGCTAGTGTTCTTTGTTTGTTTCCTGTATATTGCTTTTTTTGTTAGTTTGTCTATTGGGTTTGTGTAATTATGTCTTATGGTTAGGTTTTTTAAACTTTGACTATGATGTCCTTGGAGCTCCGGAAGGATTCCAGGGAAATTCAGGAACAGTATCTCCAGGAAGGAAGGTTTTCATTTCATCATATTATTATTATTATTAACACTTTCAGATATTAGAAGGGTTTGTGAAATCGAGCAAACCTCTTCCATCCGTGCCATCGTATCCGCCGCCAGCTTTACCACGCGATTATGTACCGGCACCCGCGGGCAGTCGGCGTTCCAGGTTCGAACCAACCAGAGAAACGCCGAGAAATCAAGGTACATTATTGTTACTGATTTTTGATATAACTGATTATATAACTGATTCAATGATATAACTACATCATGAAGATAAAACTTCGTACCTCCTTATAAGCATATTGCGCGTACGGAGGTGTGAGATTTGGTATAGTTTAGTTAAATTTATATGTATAATTTGTCTTACAAATACATGAAATAAAACATACATTGTCTACGTACATACTGCCAAGGTCAGACATAATTATTGTAATGTGTTGTTCATACTGCTGATTATAATTACAAGTATAAATGCATATGTATGTTATTACTCCAAGGCGAATGTCAAACATTTAACAGGCTGTAACCAAACAATCGCACAGAGTAGAAATTTTTAAAATGTTGCAAACAAATAATTACTGATAGATTGACTGAGTAAGCTGTAAATTTTGTGTAATTTTATGCTTTATATATTTCATACTTGTGTTTTTATATAAAAGTTGAATATTAAATACAGGTTGGGGTTGTTATAAACTAATTTGCTTAATTCCGCGTAAAGAAAGAAAATGATGTGTCCTGCTCAGATTTAAGGGGACCTCCCACCCTCTCTTAATCGCGCGCACTATACCCGTCGCCGTCAATCCCAGCACTACCATCCCCAGCACCACCACACTAGGCACGACACACCACTCTCGAAAATACGACACGTGTTTCGCCTCTACACGAGACATCCTCAGGTGAAGTAGACTGTGCGGAGGCTGGCCGCTAAGTGAGCGGCGAGCCGAAACTACTCCTATTTATACTACTTGCTAACGTAACCGCGCTCAAAAACAGAAGAAAAAGAAGAGTAAGAAACACAAATCTAAACACAAGAAGTCTAAACATAAGAAGAAAGATAGGTAATAATAAAATAAACAGTACACATAGACTAAAAAGCATTTTTATTTCAACTTCCAGTGTGGCAAAAGTCAAAGGCTTTAATTCAATTTAAACTAGTTTAAAGCTCTTATCAACATCAAAATCTACACCGGTTCGTAAGCAAGACCTTGGAAAAGAACCGGCGAGAAACTGGAGTCTTTTTAAATAATAAATAAAATATAATACTATGTGTGTATAGATGATTATCATCCACCGCTGGAATTTACGCTGCCCTCCGGGTATTCAGCTAAACTTCTTTCCCGTAATTATAATAAGAGACATAAGTTCTATAAAGCTGATTTTGAAAAAATATCTAATTATTTAAGCTCGATACCATGGGAGAGTGACCTGGCTTCGTGCTCCTCGGTGGATGAAATGACTAACAAATTTTACTCAATACTGAGAAGTTCTATCTTAAAATATGCTCCTAAAAGCAAACCAGCATCAAAAAAGTTTCCCCCGTGGTATACCAGGGATCTTATTCGCCTTTCACGTGAGAAGTATAAGCTCAGGATGAGATACAAAAAGTACAATAACCCACTCGACGAACTGGCTTTTTAAACAATTAAAAAACGGATTTAAGAGAATCTTGTTATCTTAAATATATAACTGACCTCGAAAAGTCCCTATCAGTAAATCCAAAAAAGTTTTGGACCTTTCTCAAGAGTAAAAAAGTCAATAGCAACGCATATCCATCTGCAATGACATTCGATGATAAGAAAGAAACTTGTGGAACTGGTATTTGTGATCTTTTTGCTTCCTATTTTGCCTCGGTTTACCGGCCAAGCTTGCCTCTCTGCAATGTACCTGATTTAAAATACTCAGTCTCTTGCTTCTTTGGAAGTCTCACCCTTAGGCGGGAGGATATTCTGAAAACTCTAAAAGGACTAGATAGAACTAAGGGAGCAGGCCCGGATGGAATACCCTCTTTGTTTGTAGTTCAATGCTGTGAATCTCTCTCCTTTCCTCTAACAATAATATTTAATGAGTCTTTGATGAATGGCGTATTTCCCTCTATCTGGAAGGAGGCGAGAATTGTTCCAGTTTTTAAGTCGGGAGATTCGGCATCCGTGAAGAACTATAGGGCCATTTCGATACTCTAAGTCTTTGGAAAGGCATTTGAATCGTTGGTTTGCCCGGTCTTGTCCTATCACATAAAGCATTTAATTTCTCCTCGCCAATCAGGTTTTTTAGCATCTCGCTCAACGGTAACTAATTTGATCCCGTTTGTGGATTTTGTTTCTAACTCCCTTGATTCCCGTATTCCTGTAGACACCATATACACCGACTTTAGTAAGGCTTTCGATTCAGTTGATCACAAAATTTTACTGGGTAAACTTTCTCGTTTGGGTATGTATGGCAGCCTTCTAAAATGGTTTGAATCCTATCTTTATCAACGCAAGTCGCACGGTGTGGTTTATGGCTACTCATCGCACTCCTTTCAGCCAACTTCCGGCGTTCTACAAGGTTCGCATCTGGGTCCAATCCTCTTTAATATATTTATTAATGATATCGTGGGTATCTTTGATCATGCTGCTTGTTTCCTTTACGCTGATGATATGAAACTGTCTATGCAGATCAGAGGTATTAATGATTCATTGTTATTACAGGAGGATTTAGATCGACTCGCTGCATGGTGTAGGGAGAACAGGTTATATTTAAATATTGAAGAATGTAAATTTATTAGATTTTCGAGATGCAAAACGAACTTGTCGCCGTCCTACAATATTGCCGATCAAAAATTGCGAGAGGTGGACTCTATTCGCGATTTGGGCGTCATTATGGATAAAAAACTACGCTTTCACAAACACATTGACCAAGTCGCAACAAAAGGTTTCCAGATGCTAGGGTTTGTGCTGCGGAATGCAAAGGAATTCAAAAAGCCCTCAACAAAAATTCTCCTGTATTTGGCATTGGTTCGTTCGGGTTTGGAATATTGTAGTCAGGTTTGGTCCCCCACATTATGAGGTCCATATAACCGCTCGAGAGCGGTGCCACAGGCGGAATGCGAGCGGCGAGCCGAAACTACTCCTATTTATACTACTTGCTGACGCAACCGCGCTCCAAGAGTCAGCAGGACACATCATTTTCTTTCTTTACGCGGAATTAAGCAAATTAGTTTATAACAACCCCATTGTAATGGATTTCCGCAAAGTAACGCCTGATTCTATTAATTATCCTAAATACAGGTTGGTTAATATTCAAACTTCACAATCAATGAATTTTGGTCGGATTTCGAACACTAGACGACATTTAAAATATCCTTCTCCACCTCATCAAACCATAAACAGTCCACTGGGAGGATTTGGAGTAACCCCCAAGCATGGATTGGCGATGGTTTTACCAGATGTCTTCTACATTTGTCAATTATCTGGACATTTTACATATATAAATACTCCCCACTAGATGGCGTGACGTCCTGGTAAGACATGCAGATAGTCGATGGATGCAGGTGGCTCAGGACTGTGCTTTGTGGCATTCTTTGGGGGAGGCTTGTATGTTCAGCAGTGGACTTGTGAAGTGACTTGGCTGTAATGATGATGGTGATTAAATACGAGGAAGTTGTAGTGCATTCTACTGGAGGCCACAAAGTCTTATATGTTATAGGTCCTGTGTTGTCTTCATTCTTGAAAAGACATTCATCCATTAGAGGTTTAGGAACGATTGTTTAAGGTTTTTTAAAAGTTGTTTACTATGCATGATGATTGTACACAATTAGTGTGAACCATAGACATCTTTATTCGTCCTTGACGATGAATCAAGTACGAAGCCGATAATGATAATGATGATGATGATGACTTATCTGAAATTATTATTACAGGTCTAGGTCGTCATGAACTAACCGCAGAAGCGAGAGGTGCTTTACTTGGCGAAAGTCCAGTACCAAAAACTATAACAGACTCAATATCAAATGAAAATAAACAAGTACAGAGCGATCCTATAGCACAAGTAGTCGGCAGAAACGTAAACTTTGTCTCTACCTCAGATAATAAAACGGAGACAAAAGAACTGGATTTTATACCGATCAAAGACTCCGGTAAAGAGTTGTCGAATGTCTTCAAACCATTTGTAAGCGATCCACAAAAACAGGCACGGTATGAAAGGTATTTGAAAGACAAGAATAGTGTCATCCAAGAAAATAATAGCACTATAGATAGGCTTACCGAGTGGGAGAGGAGCAGAGAGTTGGTGGAATTTGAGCAGGCAGCGAAATTATATAAGCCTTTGTCTGGAATCATGGAAGAGAGGTAAGTGGTTAATCTGTTTTTTTTTATAAGGTAAGGATGACAAACGAGCTCACAGTCCACCTGATGGTAAATGGTTGCTGTGGCCCATAGATATCTACATCTATCCTCGTATGCAAATCAAAATGCTGACGCGTTGTTACCCGTGAGGACTAAGATGGAATGCCTCGTTTCTATTAAAAAGGGTCTCCGGTTCTCTACACTCACCATACGAAACACAGCCTCGTTAAGCTGCTATTTTACGCTGGTATTCTGTGAGAGCGTGGTCCTTCCCCGGTCGAGCCGATCCACACGTGCTACAACTGTACTACTAATATAGCTACAGCATTTCTACCACGTACCAAAATTTATAAAGAATAAGGATGCAAACAAGCACACACTCCACCTGATGGTAAGATAATAGCTGTCGCCCATACGTCTACATCTAACGTCGATTAAAAATCAAAATGCAAATCTATTGTCACCATTAAGGGCTAAGATGGAATGCCTCCTTATCAGTAAAAACGACACCAAGTTTCCTATCCTCGCCATACGAGACACAGCAGCTTTTTTCTACTGTTTCACTCTAGTATTCTGTGAGAGCATGGTCCTGAGCACACCGCTTGAGCCAACGCATTCGTGTTGCAGCAATAATTATAGCTGCAGCATGGTTCTACCACATTTCAAAGTGTTAACTTAATTGATCAATTTGAAGTTTACATGATATTTACTAGTTTTCTTTGCTCGATAAGAAAACTAAATCAATCGGTAAAAGTACACATAATCCATGGTTGGCAGGCAGACGGCCGTGACGCAGTGGCTTAGCAATGAGTTGCAGATGGGGGGGGGGGGGGTCGATCCCTCAAGGAACAAGTATTTGTATGGCCTACAAATAACTGATCCGGGTTTCGATATTAGTCCTTGTGCAATTTATATTTGTAAACTACCTCCACGATACAGGAGAAAATCCTATTGTGGAGGTAACATTTCAAAAATATAAAGAAATTTTCTATACCAACACCAGACGTATCACACCTTTGATGTTGCTTTTCTTCATAAGCCTGTGTATTACGTATGCCGGAAACGCAATGGTTCAACAGCCATGTATCAGATCAGCCAGGTATAAGCCGTTTTATATATAAAAACACTTCTGGCTTTTCCCAAAGCCCTTCCTATGACTCCCGCATAACGAAATAAGGCTTAAAACATTACCTTAATTAGTATAATAAAAGAGAATAGTAAGGGTGTGCTGTCTCTTTTATAAAATAATAAGTTTTTTAATTTTCTTCCTACTAGGTTCACACATGCCTCAGAACCTGACGACGGAGTTCTTAATCCTCTATGTGCGGTTGCAAAGAGTTCGAACAACTATGGTCAAGCAACCCCTGAACAAATAGAAGCAGCGATGAAAGGGGCTTTCGGTTCCATCACAAGACAGGAGACAGCGTGGAGACCGGAATCTCTTGTTTGTAAACGGTTCAATGTGCCTGAGCCTGGTACCACCAGGTAAGGATTTTTATTTACTATGGCTTTTTTAATAATCCTTATTACGCATGTCAATACAATTATTAATTATACAGTTAACAGAGAACGGAGCCATAATATTTAGGTATTTATTTAATTTTTATTGCATTCTCGTAAAAGAGGGCGGAGGGCGACAAAGGGCGGCCTTAATACCTTTAGGCATTTTCTACTACTCAACCCGTGGAGTGGTGAGAATTTGACATAACTGTAGAAAACCCCTTTTAAACCCTTAAATTGAAATAACACGTAATGTATTAAAGACAAAATAATGTTGCGTTAAATGTAAAAACGGTGACATAAATGTCTTAATTAATAACCGTCTTACTCATAAATATCGACATCAATTTAAGAAATGCTCGATCTCTTTTAACTAAATGTCAATAGAAAGAGACAGCCATAAAGATAAATAATACTTAATTTAAGTAAGCGATAATCAACGATTATAAGTAAGGCCCTAAGTGTTTCTGTAAATGTTGCTCAATAAAGATACTTGATTAAAAAATATCAGTATTACTTTCAATAATTAACATAGTTTAGACCTAGTTCTGACAATGTACTGGCGATGTAAGAATATCCACTACCCCATATCGTCCCGTGTCGTAAGAGGCGACAAATGGACACTGAATCAGGAAATGGGCAGCAGCATCTTCCTGATAACAGCTCAGAATTATCAAAATTGTGGTTGCCAGCCCGCCTGCCAAGCGTGGCAACTATGGCAAAATCGACGACAAGGGAGGCCTACGTTCAGTAATGGACTTTTGTAGGCTGTAATGGATTGATTCGTAATTTTGAAATATCAATTAAATAATAAGTTCATCGACCTTACTCACGTTTTCTCTTCTTTACAGAGATGAACCAAAAAAGGAAGATAAACCTAAGGTTTCCTATTCGATATTTTCATATTTAGAATCATCTGTACATGACAAAGAAAGTTTTACCAAAGAACAAACCAAGTTCAGTGGTTCTAAATCCTTAAATATGGACGCAATAAATAGAACTAAGCTAAAGGAACGTGAGAAAAACGAAAATAAAAAAGAACCAACTCCACAAATTCCAGTTATTAACAATAACAGTACTGGTTTTAATAAAAGAGTGACGGTTGCTGAACTGTTCTTAAAGGAATCGGAAAATGATCTAAAGAACAAAGATCAGGGTGTTGTAGTTACAGAGACGATAAATAAATTTGACAAAATGGATCTTTATAAGTCAATTTTTCTAAGTGACAGTGAAAATGAAGAGGAAGATAGTGGGGAAAACGTGAAAACAACCGATCACACTGATTTTATCGAAAAACCTAAAAATTTGGAAAGAAATACATCACCACCGCGCGGAATTTTCGCTAACATAGATTTCGATGAACTTAATTCTTGGAAAAGAAACTCTGAAGCTAAAAATTCTGAAAAGGCTACAACAAACACTACCACAGAAATTATTGCAAATGACACTATGGATAAAAAAGGGAATAATAACAAACAAACTGACAATAATGATCCAATTACAGATATAGAAGCTAATGTATATGGTCCGAAAATTCCAGAGAGTTTGAAAAACAGACTAGAAGATACGGGAGCGTTAGAAAATAATTTCAAACCGACGTTTAGAAGTAAAGAACAAAGAGATATAGTTCAAGAAGTTGATTCATCGTCGGATTCCGACTCTTGGGTTGAGGCAAAGGAAGCGAAAACGAAAACACAGAAGAAAAAGAAGAGTAAGAAACACAAATCTAAACACAAGAAGTCTAAACATAAAAAGAAAGATAGGTAATAATAAAATAAACTGTACACATAGACTAAAAAGCATTTTTATTTAAACTTCCAGTGTGGCAAAAGTCAAAGGCTTTAATTCAATTTAAACTAGTTTAAGGTGGAAGCTCCAGGGTGGCCCGCGAAATTCAAATTTTCTTGCGTTTTTTGGAATCGTCGGAAACCCCCCGTCGTTGCTCGTTTCCCAACTGCTAGACTCTCTTTAAACTGTGACAATAGCGTCCAACCGAAAATCAATTTATTGTCCAAGCCAAACCGAAGGTTTACATATGTTAAAATTTACTTTTTAGGTAGAAACGACTGTGCAAATTCTGTACATTTCATGACCTAAAATTATGACATTGTGGTTGCTGTGTGGCAATTGAGAATTATATCATCCCATTTTGTCTCGTGAGTATTGTAGGAGGCAACAATGGGAAATGTAAAAAAAATTTTATCACTTGAGCTTTCGATAGAAAACGGTATCACCGTGTAGTGTTATGCTACTTACTTATCATTTTACATTAATTTAAATCCATTTTTCCATTCTGTTTCGATTTTCTGCATTCACTTCAAAACTGGATATTTTACATCACCTTTATTTCCATAGGATCCTGTAACGATTTTAAACCATAAGAACACAATCACAAATCATTTCTACTTCGTATTTTCACATTATCAGCACTTTTAAATTGGTGTCAATGAAGTCTACCTTTTTTTCGATCTTTTAGTTAGTTTTCCTTAACTCTACAATTTCGGGCTTTGTGTGGGTAGTTGCGCTACCTTTTTTCCTATTTCAATAATATCTCCTTTTCCACTTAAATCTTGCCGTTTTCTTATTACAAGCCTAAAACTAAAATTTGACATGTTTTGTTATTGTTGTTTATTTGGTCTCCATGGAAATTATATTCAAATTTGCTACCGGTCTGTGTTGTTTCTATTTCGATAATTCCACATAAATACTCTTTCCTCTTGACCATTTACAAAAAATTTGCGTTTAATTTAAATAATTTTTCCGTTCTCTCTAGAAAGATATAAAAGCCGAACAATCGGTGAAGAAAGCGAGTCTTGCTTCAGTTCTCGAATTGGAAGCATCTTCTAAAGGCCTTATCCCGGGGCCGCTCTGCCCCGGGATCCTGCAAGCCTCTGTCCTACCTGAAGCCACTGGACTCTACGAACCTCTGCTCTATCTAAAGTCGCTGGACTCTACAAACCGTTGCTCTGCCTGAAGTCGCCGGGTTCCTACAAGTCTCTGTTCTACCTGGAGTCGCCGGAACCTGCAAACCTCGGTTCCGCCTGAAGTCACCGGAACCTGCAAACCTCTGTCCCGCCTGCAGTCACCGGATCCTGCAGGCTTCTGTGATGTCTGAAGCCGCCGAGGATCCTGCAAGCCCCTGTCTGGCCTGAAATCGCCGGATCCCGCAATTACCACATTCACCGGAGGTCGCCGCCTAGAGACGCCCACGCCTTCTCACCTACGCCGTGCGTGCTCGTTCCAGGCGCTGAGAGCACACCTTGGATCTTCCGACTCAGCTTCGGCACTAATCTCTTTTTTTATTACTTTTTTTAAATAATCTGTAAATCGCATCATCCATCCTCATATTCATACTCCATTTTTGTTATATAAAATTGTAAATATTTTTGAATCTTAAATATATTATTTGTTTTGTTGTATTTTTGTTGTTTTGTTGCTCTTAGGTTAGATTCTTTTTGTTCTTTATTGTCGCTTCACGACAACCGTCTCATTTACACCAGACATAAAATACCAAGACAGACACGAAAGGACATAAAGCCGTTGGTCCTGCGCCTGATCTCCCCCGTCGTGTTGGATTTCCGCGTTATCATACTATAACGAGTGAGGAAATAGTGCATCTGTGTTTCCCCACACACTGCTGCACTGTGATCCTGCCTTACGCAGATGGCTAATATCCGTTAACACTGACGGCCGTGACCGAAATTCGATCTGGAGGACATCATTGTAGATATCTTGCTAAGTGTTCAGGTCGAATACAGGAGCAATAGCTTGCCTCCATCTTATAATATATAGAGATTTTATATTATTGTTATCAGTTATCGCACATTAGGGATCCGTATTCAGTAAAAATTAAGATTATTTTAAAAATAATTTGAAAAAGAACAACAGACGAAAACCGCGCTGGTGTGTGTTTATGAAATGGAAAATAATGATGTTTTATCAAATGGAAATATGTGGAAAATGAAATATATGATAAATGTGCGGCGTCACCATGGCCGACCGAAAGCGAAACGAAGAGATTCGCAATATGGCAGGTTTGAAAGATGACCTTATCACAAAAATTGATAAGGGCGTGCTTCGATGGTTTGGGCACGTTGAGAGAATGAGTGAAGACCGAATGGTGAAGAAAATATATAGCGCGAAAGTTAATATTAAAAGGTGTCGATGTAGACCGAGACTAACTTTCGAAGACCATGTGAGCAAACTGCTCGAAGAGGGGAGGGTCAAGAGTACTCGGATACCTAGACGTGCATGTATGAAGAAGATAATGAATCTGAAAGAAGCGAAAGAGGTATGTAAGGATCGTGACACTTGGCGATCTGTTCTCTCTGGCTACCCCGTCAGGGATTGTGCGTGACGATAAGTAAGTAAGAAATATTTTTTTTATATTCTACTAAGCCAGCGCTTATCTACGATCCCACCTGATGGTAAGTGGTGATGTAGCCTAAGATGGTGAAGCGCACTGACTTAACAAAAGCCTATTCACTCTTGCCTTGAAGACACCCACACTGTAATCGGATGGGAAGACAGATCCTGGCAACTTATTCCACTCCTTTGCTGTACGCATGATGAACGATGTGGCGAACTGTTTGGTTCGAATGCGTGGTAAGTCAACAACGAAAGGGTGGAGACTGGCCGACCGTCTGGTTGTCCGATGGTGGAAGGGAGAGGGGGGAATTAAATTATGTAATTCCTACGCACACTTTCCGAAATGCATCCTGTAGAATACCAAAAAGCTGGCTAGTTTACGTCTGTGTTCGAGGCTGGTAAGATTTGTTTTAACCAAATTCGGGTTACCAATAAGCCTCTTAGTACGCCTTTCCATTGAGTCCAGAGCTGCTAGGTGGCATTTTGCAGCACCAGCCCATATATGGCAGCAATACTCCATGCACGACCGGACTTGTGCTTTATATAAAGTTAACAACTGTCCCGGCGTGAAGTATCGCCGCACCTTTGCAAGGACTCCCAGCACTTCCTTGCAGCTGCTTTGGCCTTGGACTCAATGAACCGCTCGAAGTTCAAATTTGAGGATATTTCAAACCCTAACAACTGAAGGCGGTCGGTATATTTCAGTGATACATTTCGGAAAGAAGGAGCCAAGGTGAGCTGGCTCCTTTTTGCGGTGAAGAGACACGCTTGTGTTTTGGAGGCGTTGAACTTCACAAGATTGGCATCGCCCCAATCGGAGACTGCCTGCAGTGTGAGATTCACATGCTCTACCATAGCTTCTCTTTCGGACTGGATTTGATCCCAACTGGCCCGAGGACTTGGTTGATATCTCTCAACAACTGTGCTATCGTTTGCATACCCATAGATACCGGGCATAAGCAGATCATTAATATGCAGCAGGAAGAGAGTTGCGGAGAGAACGGACCCCTGAGGAACACCGGCGTTAGTCGCCATAGGATCGGATGAGCAGCCATCGACGACGACCCGGAGAGACCGTTCACTCAGAAAGTCCTTTACCCATTCAATCAGACCAGAGGATAAGCCGTACGCTGGAAGCTTAGCCAAAAGGCTAGTGTGCCAAACTCTGTCAAAGGCCTTCGAGACATCAAGGGAAACAGCAAGTGCTTCCCCACTGTTCTCGAGTGCCTCGCCCCTTACGTGTGTGACATACGCTAGAAAGTCCCCAGCTGACCGATTTCGGCGAAACCCATATTGCCGGTCACTCAGAGGTCATTCTGTTCTAGGTATGTGGGCATTCAATATACGCTCCATAATCTTGCAGAGTATGGAATATATTTATAAATTAAAAAAAGAAATTAAAACATTTCTAAATGATAAATATTACTACTCAATTAATGAATATACTCGTATAAGCGACGCGTCAGTGGCATAATATAACGACATTGCATATAATATTTTTTTTTACAATCGATTTGGCTAATTATTGTATGATGTATCCTTGGGATACACCGACGCCTCCAGTTGTTAAGGGTTGAGATTTCCTCGAATCTGAAGTTGATAAGCGGTTTATTAACCCCAGGGCCCAAGCAGCTGCAAATATGGTTTCATGTTCTTGCAAAGATGCGACGATATTTCACACTGAGCCAGCTGCTTACCTATCTATACAAAGCGGAAACTCCTAAACGGCTTGACCGATTTTGATGAAATTTTGTATGTGTGATTGAGTTGGTTAGAGAATGGTTTAGATTTACAATTGCACCCGGTAGGTGGCGTTTTTGTCGAGATCCAGAAATCAACCGTGCGAAGCCGGGACGGATCGCCAGTATTTAATAAGATTAGAAGGAGAACCTGCCATGTGTCACATCGAGATAAGCAGTGTTGCTGTTAATTTAACTACTTACTTAATCTATTGGTGTTATAACAATTATATAAGGTAGTATAAGCAGGAGTGCTACCGGGCCTGGGCTGACGCATCAACGTCTCGGTATGTAAACACCAGCGCTCTTAAATAGTCACCAGGTCAGAATAGTTCACCTTCCTTCGGGAACCCGTGCATTCTGGCCTCTCGTAAAGGCTGTCCAACTTCTGTCAGCCATCTCTTCCATCTCTGTACGAATAGGACGACTCACTGGTCCATGTCGCAAAGGAGAAAGCCGAACTGTTGGCTCTCTCTTTGCGTCCAACTCGAATCTCGATGACGGGGGGAACACACCGCCGACCATCCCGCGGTGTGAGTGCTCAATGCCGGATGTGCGGTTTACACAGCGCTCGGTACGCAAAGCACTCCTCTCCATGGACGTCAGTAAGTCGAGTGGGCTTCATGGAGTCCCTCCCATTGTGCTGAAGACGTGTGCTCCGGAGTTGGCACCGGTTTGAACGTGTCTTCAACTTCGTACTTCTACTCCCAAGGCGTAGTCCTGAATTCATTGAAGACAGCTTTGGTCCACCCAATCCCTAAAAAAGGCGACCGCTCAGACCCGTCCAACTACAGGCACATCGCCATCACCTACTTGTTCTCCAAAATAATGGAGTCCATTATAAACTGCCACCTCATGAGGTACCTTGAGGATCACCAGCTTATTAGTGACCGTCAGTACGGTTTACGTCGGGGTCGATCAGCTGGTGATTTTCTGGTCTACTTGACTCGAAAGCATTGGCCGTTAGTTTGGACATAGCGAAGATCTTCGATCGGGTCTGGCACAAAGCGCTTCTTTCGAAGCTCCCTTCCTATGGGCTTCCCGAGAAATTGTTCAATTGGATCACCAGTTTCCTTGTTGATCGGTGAATCAAGGTCGTATAGACGATGCATGCTCTGATTACAAGCCTATTAAGGCTGCGTGCCAACAAACAAAAAGTTGTACCAACGCTGTTACTTTTGCATATCAATGATATGTTGCAAACTGGTAACATTCATTGCTATGCAGAACGATAGCACTGGTGATGCTTTATACAACGGCCGTGCCAATATTTCTCGACAAAACTTCGCCGAGTACCGGGACAAACTTGTGTCTGAAGTCCAGACTTTGCTGAACAAAGTCTCGGATTGGGGGCGACTAAATCTAGTCCAGTACAATCCCCAGAAGACACAAGATTGCGCGTTTACCGCTAAAAGGAACCCCTTTGTCGTATTTCCTCAGTTTCAAGGCACTCCCCTTGCTGCCTTAGCTAGCATCGGAATCCTCAGCGTCGACATATCGCACAGTGTGCAATTTCGTGGTCACTTGGAAGAGAAGGCCAAATTGGCCTCTAAAAAGCTTGGTGTACTCAGCAGAGCGAGATAGTATTTCTTGCCGGCACATCGCTTGCAACTTTACAAAGCATAAGTTCAGCCTCACATGAAATACTGTTCTCATCTCTGGGCTGGGACACCCCAGTGCCAGCTCCTTCCACTTGACCGCATCCAGCGCAGAGCGGTTCGAATCATTGACGATCGAGTTCTTTCTGATGGGCTCGATTCACTGGCGCTGCGTAGGGATGTTGCATCCCTTTGCATTTTCTATCGAATCTACCACAGGAAATGCTCTGAGGAATTGTTCGAATTACTTCCAGCCGCCAAATTTCACTAAAATTCACTAAATTCACGATACTATCCTCACCATCTGGATGCTTGGCGGTCCACCACTGTGCGTTTTACAAGGAGTTTTCTTCCTCATACAACTTCTTTATGGAATTGTTTACTTATCACCGGCGATTTTTCCGGACCTATACGACTTAGGGGCCTTCAAGAAAAGAGCTTACTGCTTTCTAAAAAGCCGGCAATTCCCCTGGTGTTGCGGTTGTTCATGGACGGCATTAGTCATTTATCATCAGGTGAGCCCCAACCTCGTTTGCCCCCTCTTCTTTAAAAAAAATCCATTGTGTAATACCTAGTCGAATTATAAATGCGCTTTACACTAAATGAATAGTGCGTTGTTTACGCTGTTTTATATCTCATAATAATCAATTGCGTAAGCAAGAGAACAACTAAACATCATTATTTATTATATAACATTATTTAATATATATAAACACATTATTATATTTATTACAGGGCTCGGAAACCGGTTCAAATTCTAAACCGGTTTCGGCCATTGACCCCAAAACCGGTTTTTGCGGAATACTAGTTTTTCACAAATTTCGGTTTAGGTAGTAAGAATTAACCGGTTAAAACCAAGTTTTGTAATGTTGCCCTCTCCCTTACCCCGCTTGTACCCAACTTTGTACGGCTGTTGTCTGTTTAATTCCCGAGGTTTTTAGACACATGAATGATATGTTCATTGCATCAACGCGACTGTCTTGTAACGTACTTTTACGTAGCTTTTCTAAATAGAGTGCAAGGTAACCACATAGACGAAATTAAATTTACTGATACTGAAATCAATAAAGAAAAATAATTTAAATGTAACAAATCATTATGATTAAAGTCGGCTATATTTTGCTGTCGACTGTAACCAAATACATACACTAAAAACCCTGTCTTTTATTTAAATTAATTATTAATAACTCCCAATCAACTAGATCATCAGTATAAATCACACTGATATCTACGATCTTGTATTGAATTGCTTCCATAAAATTATATAATAAAGTACCTGACATATTAAAAAATGAAAACAATGACATCATATTTACATACGAGGGCAGCACTGAAAATTTCGCGAATCAAGGAAGTGACACAACATTACTATTTAAAAATGTATTTATTGCTTTTCGAAGTATTCTCCGCGAAATTTGACACATTTTTCCATACGATGGAACCAATCATTGAAGCAACCATTCCATTCGGAAGTTGGGGTCTCCAAAATGGCCGTTTTGTAGGCGTCCACACCTTCTTTAGGTGATGAAAATCTCTGTCCACGCAATTTATTCTTTATTTTAGGGAAAGTATAGAAATCATTAGGGCTTAGGTCGGGGCAGTACGGCGGATGGTCTAACAATTCTATGTTTTCTTGCTCTAAAACTCTTTTGTTTTGTGTGCGGTGTGAGAACTCGCATTGTCGTGATGGATGATGATGCGGCGGTTGCAGTTCTCTTTACGGAGTTCAGAAACGACCTGTGGCAAACAAATGTTAGCATACCATTCTGCATTAACCGTTCTTTGTCCCTCAAGAGGAATAGTCGTAACATGGCCGGTTTTGGAGACAAACGTGGTCATCATTTTTTTTGCAACGAACGAACAATTTTTGTTGGCTTTAATTCATTTTCGAACACCCAAACTCGTGACTGGTTTTTTGTTTCGTGTTCGTACGAATATATCCAGGTTTCGTCACCTGATACGATGTTGTATACAGCATTTGAGGATCCTGCGTGGAATCTTTCGAGAGTTCTGACGCACCGAACGCAACGTAAGTAACGCGAGCCACTTATTGCTCTTCACAGAACGAATGCGGTATCCATCGGGAAAACAACTTTTTTACACCTAATTGTTCATGCAAGATTATTTGTATTTGACTCATGCCAATGTCTAAAGTTGCTTGAATTTCGCGGTATGTCACATGTCGATCTTTCTCAATCAGCTTACGCACAGAATCAACGTTTTCTTGGGTGACTGCAGTTTTTGGACGACCTTGACGGGGATCATCACTGAACTTGACACGTCCACGTTGAAATTCAGCAAACCAGCGATAAAATTGGTTTTGGATGGGGCTTCATCACCAAATGCAGTTTTTGTGTTAAACCACTTCGAAAGTCATAATAAATCATCGCTCTTGAATTTACTCGAGTCAATTCCATTTTCTCAACGACTAAACAAGTTTGACTAAACCTTGTGACAAGACCGAGAATCTTTTTTTAAATAAATAAATGGTATTCGATTTTTAAAACCAAGGAGTTTTCAATTAAAAAGATTTTAATGTGACAGGAACAGTGGAAATATTCCATTCCCGATACTTTTAGTGCAGCCTATCGTCGCTCGGCATTCAGTACCGCGAATGTGAAAATATTGCAAATTTTTATTTTTTTTTGTTTCGATAGTATTCAATCAAATACGCGATTTTGTATTTAAAATATGACCAAAAACCTTTCAAAAATAGATTTAGAAATACTTAAAAAACTCTTTCCAACAAATAGTAAAGCGTACATTATAAATAAATCAGTTTTTTGTCTCTCCTGTAAAGTGACTCAATTACACATTCGCGGTACTGAATGCCGAACGACGCTATGTAAAAATTAAAACAGTACCTAACTAATAAATGTTACTATAGTACTAATGAATATTTTACAAATAATACTTATATAGGTTTTACAAAATGATCACTAATTTAAATTAAATTCTATTTCAATAAATCACAATGACATTCTTATAAGTAGTTAAATACGCTTCTTCTCTCCTAGCCCCTAAATTGCGTGCCCAACAGGGTCCATAACACTGGTCTCACATTATTTTATAACATCTTGTGTACATTATAGTTTAGCAATAAAAGTTTGAGTTTGAATTATAAAAGAGAATTATTAAAACTGCAGCAAAGTTTTATGACGCCTCAAAATCAAAATAATATAGTAATCACTTTCGAATTTTATACAAACTTTCATACTTTACGAATATGAAACTATTCAAATAAATAAAATTGAAGTGTCTGTCCGTAACGTCAAAATAACAGATTTTTACTAAATACATATCATGAAAGTATATAATATAAAAAATTTAAAATTGTGTCTGTCTGTATGTGGTTACTAGCGCGACTGTGGATCATGATTTGGTCCTGGGTTTAAATCGTGTCCTGGGTCGTGCCAAGTACCGTTATTGGATTAATTTGGGTAAAATGAGTGTTCTAGAAACCACCCTGATAGTCGTATTCAGCCCTCAATCAAACAATTAGATTTTTGGGTTTTCTCGTCGTACGTTTTCTTATAGAAAAGGGGACAACCGAGCATGCGGGTCACGTGATGGTAAGTGACTACTGCCGCCCATGAACAACCACAACACCAGGGGAATTGCAGGTGCGTTGCCAGCCTTTCAGAAAGAAATAAGCTGTCCTCTTGAAGGTCCCTAAGTCGTATCGGTCCGGAAAAATCGCCGGTGGTTAGCAATTCCACAAAAAAGTTGTACGAGGAAGAAAACTCTTAGTAAAACGCACAGTGGCGGCCCGTCAAGCATCCAGATAGTGAACATGGTATCGTGAATTTTGACGCAATGTTGGTCCATGAAATATGGCGGCTGAGATTAAACCGAACCTCAGAGCACTTCCCGAGGTAGTGCCAGTCAATCGAGCCGATCAGAAAGAATTCGGATGTCGACGACTCGAACCGCTCTGCGCTGGATGAGGTCAAGTGGAAGGAGCTGACATTGGCGTGCCCCGGCCCAGAGATCAAAGGCCAAATTTGCGCTTTGTAAAGTTGTAAGCGGCGTGCCGGCATGAAATACTGCCCCGCTATGCTGAGCACGCCAAGCTTTTTAAAGGCCAATTTGGCATTCCCTTCCAAGTGACCCCAAAACTGCACACTATTCGATATTTCGACGCCGAGGATTCCGATGCTAGCTGAGGCAGCAAGGGGAGCGCCTTAAAACTTAGAAGATACGACAAAGGGGTTCCTTTTAGCGGTAAACGTGCAAACTCGTGTCTTCTGGGGATCGTACTGGACTAGATTTAGCCACCCTCAATCCGAGACTTTGTTCAACAAAGAATCGACTTCATACACAAGTTTGTTCCGGTACTCGGAGACGTTTTCCCGAGAAATATTGGCACGGCCGGTGTATATTGCATCATCAGTGTTCTCATTATTACCTGTTTGCAACATATCATTGATATGGAGTAGAAACAGCGTTAGTGATAGCACGCAGCTTTGTGGAACACCAGCGTCAATAGGCTTGTAATCAGAGCATGCACCGTCTACTACGACCTTGATGCTCCGATCAACAAGGAAACTGGTGATCCAATTGCACAATTTCTCGGGAAGCCTATAGGAAGGGAGCTTCGAAAGAAGCGCTTTGTGCCAGACCCGATCCAGGCCTTCGCTATGACCAAACTACCGGCGATTCCCTACCGCTTGAACTATACTGCCTCCGCCCATCTATGAGTTGGATAGACCAGAAGATCACCAGCTGATCAACCCCGACGAAAACTGTTTATAATGGCTTCCATTATTTTGGAGAAGAAGGAGGTGATAGCGATAGGCCTGTAGTTTAACGGGTCTGAGCAGTTGCCTTTTTTAAGGATCGCGTTAACCAAAGCTGTCTTCCATGAAATTTGGATAATGCCTTAGGAGTAGAAGTACCGGAAAAGGCACGTTAAAACCGGTGCCAACTTCGGAGCACACGTCTTCAGCACAATGAAAGGGAATCCATCAGGCTCACTCGACTTGTTGATGACCAGTGAGAGGAGTGCTTTGTGAACCGAGCGCTGTGTAAGCCGCACATCTGGCATGGAGCACTCAAACCGCTGGATGGTAGGCAGTGTGCCCCTCCGTCATCGAGAGTCGAGTTGGACGCAAAAAGAGAGATTAACAGATCGGCTTTCTTCTTTGCGGCATGGACTCAGTGAGTCGCCCTCTCTTTGCAGAGATGGCTGATAAGTTCCCTTGGACAGCCTTAGCAAGAGACCAGAATGCACGGGTTAAAAGTTCCATATCGTGAAGTACCATATCAGCAACAGAATCAGCAACATTTCTGGGATTGTCCAGTGAGAAGCAAATCCGCCCTCAAGGGTAGAATGCAAAAAAAGACCGCATCCTTTCCCAATCGGCAGCCTGCAGAATGCAACCGCGAAGGTAGTGTGAGTGACAACACCCTACGGACAAGACAATGGCCCTAGGAGTCGTGAGGGGTGTCGACGGAAACCTGATATCTGTCCGGATAAGAGGTCAGCGGAAGTTCCAACGGGAAAGGCGCATGATCCTCCACATCAGGAATCCGCGTAGGCAAAGTAACCAGCTGTGCAACCATATGCGAAGGTAGTCATAAACAAATTTCCCCACATGATCGGATAAATGTGAAACGAGCCATTCAGCGTGATGGTCGTTAAAATGAGGGCATCCACGACTTTTTCTGCCACCAGGGCGGCGCCACTTTACAGTGAGGTAAAATATTTGACAGATTTCATAGTGTGGACGATAATTTCTTAGGAAAATGTAATCTTTAAGGTTTCTTTCTGTATTATTAATTATTTTATAATAATTAGATCACAAATGATTAAACCAAACTATAAAATATAACTAAAAGTCGATTTAAAAAAAAAGGGTTATAAAGTGTAAAAAATTAAAAATCAAACCAAGGACGCATTGTGTTGTGTATTAATATAATCATAGATATAATAATAGAAGGAGATATGCCCGGTATTTGAAAATGTATCGGAACCCGGTGTCTCCAGTTGGCCCCTACCACCCGCCTACTACTACACTTGCAGATCAGTAAAAGCAATAGATACGCAGTCGCGCACACACCCGCATTTTATAAATTAGAACGTACTACACAATCAATTATAAACCGTATCCCTACAGAAACAGCGTGCATTTACCATTCACCGTACTACTTACTCACACAAAATTATCAGTCGCTATCGTTGTGCTGTGCATTTTAAAAACAAAAGCTATTTATTTTACATATACATTAGAGTTTGACTAAATTGGAAAGTTATCGATTCTCTTCCATTTTTACTAAAATTGCACTAAAATTAAAAATAAAATAAATAAAAAACGATATGCACAGGAAATTATATAATAAAAATAAATAATATGTAACTAAACGTAAATTATTAAGTACCTAACCTACCTAACAAATACAATTAAAAAATCCGGTATTGTTGGTTTTGATTGTCATAACCTATTGAAAATGGTGGCCTTCCTGTGGCATCAATTAATTTCTATTTTAAATTAGCATCTTTTGGGAAGCTGAAAATGTACGATAATAATTTATTTATCATTTACATATGTCCTACGCAATTTCTTAACCTCACCATGTACCTGGCAAGCCTTTGTTAAAAACCCCTGGTTGTGTAAGATATTGTTAAATATATGAAAACAAACACACCCTCATGCATAACAAATAAATAGCCAGGAGAATCATGTTGACTTATTTTTAGCAAAAGTCACTATTATAATATTATCTGAATTCTGAACCATGCCAATTAGGTATAATAACGCATTCGAAGCTATTTAAAACATAAAAGTATGGAATTTAAACGAAGATAAGGCATAATATACTATAATTCAACCCAAAACTCTTCACCGATGATTAACCTAATTATTTAAGCAACTTACTTTATGATCGCTAGTAACGAATTCAGTGTAGTAAACGGTGAAAATAATCAAAATAATTAAATACCATTAAGTCACATCAGTCTTCCCACCGGGCTGAAACGGTTGACAAATTGAAAGAATAAACTATAATAGCAATTCGCCAATCGACATTGTTGTCGATAGCATAAGTTAGTGGATCTGCGCAAGCACAACACTAACTCATCGCAAAATACAGTGGCCGTACTACACGATGCATCCCCATAAATAAAGTATCGTTTTGTCATATTTACATTGCTTGTTCAGTCGCTTAGCGATATACGTAAGTAGTGGTTAAGGAGCAATGTATTTACTACAAAATAGTACCGTTGCAGTGATATTTGAAAACAAAAATAACGCATTAAGAGCAAAAAATATTTTACGATTTGTTGTTTTTCATGATTTTAAAGATAAAGATAGTAAAATACTTGTTCTTACATATGGTAAGTGATTCCATGATCTACAAAGATTTTGTTTTGGCTTCGGTTTTTACAAAAAACCACTGAATAACACGGCATTCTGATATTGTTTCACGATTACGGTTGAAAGTATACTAATACGCAAAGACGGCCATTTGAATACACAGAACACATGTACCGTTTGAATAGAACCTGAGCATTTTGATCATATCGTGCGGACACAGACACGCCCCCTTGCCACTTCTCCTCTTTTTAATATTTCTATGAATATAATACTCCAGATAATGATAAACTATAATTTTAAACTAATTTCTCAATTAACTGACACTGTGTAACAAAGACTTTACCTCAGTCACAAGCGACATCTGGTGAGTGGAAGATTATTAGCCCTCATTGCCAAGAATCACGATCTCTGCGGATAACCCCCCCCCCCCCCCCCCAGTATACCAGAATACGCCGGGCAGCTTGAGCACACACGCTCAGGAACAGTTGGTTAGGTTGGGCGTCACCAGGATTCTGGTACCCTCCTGGGGCAGTTTTTTATTTGATTCCGCTACCATACTTTAAGGGGGGGGGGGCGGGGAATCGGGCCTCCGACCACCTACACTTACCAAGCGAAACTCAGAAGTAAACTTCTACTTTACGCTGGTATTTTGTGAGGTCGTGGGACTACCCTGGTTCGAGCTGGCCCATCCATGCGTTAGCAAAAGCTGCCGCGTGGCTCTACCACTGTTAAAACGTAAGCATGGAATAAATTATATTTACATTTTTCTGCCCATCATAAATAAACAACTGATACACAAGAATAAATTATTTTCTTCGTTATGAGCCAAGTCCAGTCTTAACGAATAAACCAAACACAATAACTGCCTTTCTTTCTTCAAAACTTCTCTAATACTTTCACGTTTTTCGTAAACACCAAACTCCCACTACACACCCTAATCACGACTGAAAAAACGTATCGCTTAAAGGCAGATAATTGATGATAAATATACCCGCATGCGGCGATGCCACACAAGCACCTCGCAAAGTGAATCTACCTGTCCTATTCATAACTGCCTTTACGTTTTACGGAATTAACCGGTTAATTTGGGTGTCAAAACCATTAAGTAACCGGTAACCTTTATCGTTTAGGTTTAATAAAAACCGGTTAATTTTTTAACCAGTAATTGAAGGAGCGATAAATTTACCGGTAATTAATCGAAATTAACCGCTCTTATTAAACCGGTTCTGAGCCCTGATTTATTATAAAAAAATAGCATAATATATTTCTATAATACAATAATATTATCAAAATCCAGTTACTCTTTCACGCCTGTGCACTAGGGTGATGTTCATCATTCATTTCATCATCATTACAGCCTTTCATAAGTCCACTGCTGAACATAGGCCTCCCCCAAGGAATGCCACAAAGCACGGTCCTGAGCCACCTGCATCCATCGACTTCCTGCATGTCTTACCAGGTCGTCACTCCATCTCGTGGGGGGTCACCCTACACTTCGCCTACCGGTACGAGGCTGCCACTCGAGAACCTTTCTTCCCCATCGGTTGTCGGTTCTTCGAGCTATATGGCCGGCCCAATGCCACTTCAGCTTACTAATCCGTTGGGCTATGTCGGTTACTCTAGTTCTACTGTGGATATCCTCATTCCTAAGTTTATCACGCAGAGAAACTCCGAGCATAGCCCTCTCCATAGCTCGCTGAGCGACCTTGAGCTTCCTCATACGGCCAGCTGTGAAGGACCACGTCTCAGTTCCGTAAGTCATCACTGGCAACACGCACTGTTTGTACAATTTCGTTTTAAGGTTTTGAGGTATGTCTGATGATGGGGTGATGTTAGGGAAGTGGTTATATCGGAACTGAATTCGGAAGCGGAGTTTCAAATTCTGTTTGTCAGAACCGGAACTGAAATCGGAACCTGAATCGGAAGTGGAGACAGAAGGGATGTGTTAAGGGTAGGTCTATTGCACTGTATTTTTCTTTTTAGTTTCAAATGTTTTTAATTCTTCACATTCAGTGGCATGCACAGACTTTAAATGACTTTTTAACGAAGTAATCGTACCTCCCTTTCGTAAATATATCTTCTCACATAGTTTACACGTTGCTGTATTCCCAGAAACTTCATTGAAATAATTCTAAATGGCACTTGATTTTGACTTCATTGTCCAATTCAAACACATCTGTTACACGTCAAATAAAACACTACTAAAACTAATCAAAAACTCAGACAAATATAAATAAAGTGCGAACGCACAACATTCCAATTGCCAAATACGCTACAAAACATCAAGTTAAACAGTAATCGACAGAAGGCACGGGGAGAGGGAGGTTTCCGGGGCGACAAATATAAACTTGTTTGTACACGCTGATCGCAGCTGCCGCCGCCACTGTGCATCGACCTCCGATATGTAAGTTAAAATTTAACGGAACCGAAATCGGAATAGAAGGTGCAAAATCAATCGGAAGTTCCGAACTTTCGGAATCGGAATCGAACCTCCCTAACATCTCTACTGTGCACTAAGATGGAATTATTGTTTTTAAAATATCCGTTTATTATTATTAACTTTAATAAATACAGCAGCATTATCTTACTTTTTCAGGGTTCCGTACCCGAAGGGTAATCACCGGGACTTTATTACTAAGACTCCGCTGTCCGTCCGTCTGTCTGTCAGCGGGCTGTATCTCATAATCCGTAATAGGTAGACAATTGAAATTTTCACACAATGTGTATATATACTGCCGCAATAAGAATAAAAGTTAAAAGCGCCCCTGCTACATAGTATTCAATCTTGTACGATAGTACGGAACCCTTCATGCACGAATGCGACTCGCACTTGATCGGTTTTTTAACGCTGCTGTTCTGTGAGTGCGGTCGTTGCCCAATAAAAAAAACCGGCCAAGTGCGAGTTTGACTCGCACACCGAGTCAGCGAGAACAAATCCGTAGGTATATAAGTTTAAAATTATTAAAAATATTTTTATTATATGATGTAACTAAAAATTTTTGCTTTTCGCAATTTTTCCGTAAAACGTTGCTTCGTACCAAATTTCAAGATTCTGAGTTCACGGGAAGTACCCTGTAGGTTTTGATTCCCTTGCGAATGTCGAAAATTTGCGGCATAAACGGCTGTATCTTTTGATTGAGTTGGCTTAGAAGTTTGATTTTTTCACAGCTCCAAGGGACGGTAGACTTGAGTATTTGATATGATTTCATGATCAGCTTGATACCTCCACGCGTTCCTGCGAAAAAGGGTCTTGACGGACAGACAGACAGACGGACAACAAAGTGATCCTGTAAGGGTTCCGTTTTTTCCTTTTGAGGTACGGAACCCTAATAATAAAAAAATTCTCTACCCAGACTCTAATCTAGACTTTCCAGTCTTCGTCGCCATTAGCAAGGCTATAAGAATGTTCATGTAGGTTCAGCCCCGCTGAAGCCAGTACCATCATACCACAGTACTATTCTCCACCTAATTCCTCCTAACAGGGCTCGAAGGAACGCGCTTTGGCATGCTTTCCTACAGACAGTCTTTCCCCGAGTACGCCACGAGTTACAGGTCTCTCTGTGGGTGGCACTCTGCAGTACCAACATAATACCAATTAGCCAAAAATCACTAATACCAAACTACAAGCTAATATACAGTTTCGTGGACAAGAATTGGCTATAGGACCAAATTTGCTGGAGAATTGTTTTTACATACCAGACGTTTAACACTTTTGATGCTGCTGCCTGCAGTTATCAAGTAACATCTGACCTACACCAAATACGATAAAGACAATATTGGGATATATCGCTATTTACTATGTCATGTTACTATGTTATGACTATGTCATCTTGGCACTACCTATGCTCAACTCTTACGATACCCGCATGTTTGTGTTTTTAGTAAATTTGTTTAGTCATAAGCTCATAGGGAGTACTTATAATTATACAAATAGAATTCATTGGTACTATTTTATTTAATGAAACTTGAAGGTACCCATGGACGTATAAAAAGTAATTGTCAAAACGACTAAACTAAACCGTTAATTATAATTCCGTCAACATTGCATGAACCACTCCGTAACATAGATAAATATATATGTAGCAAGCTACAGATACGACAGTGACTTTTAGTCAAGTTTCCAAACTACGCGTTTTGGCGCTGCAGTCGCCCATTTTGACAGATGTGTAATAAAAAAAAATATAGCTTAGAGATTGCAAGCACACATTCTTCAATTCATCGATATCGATGTTTAGTGGTGTTCTTATTTTGTCGATATCTACAGAAGTGCATTATACAGGAATACTAATATTACTTAATGAAACACTTATAATACATTAACATTTATTTTTTATTCAAGCACACCAACATCATATACATACGTAATCTTAGGATTAAATTAAAGGCACACTAAGTTATATAAACAAATTAGAAAATTGTACATAACATTGAACATAAATAAGTACAATTTGACGAGAAACAGAGCAATATTTATAGTTCATTAAATAAAGCAAATTAAACCACATGAATCATATTTAAGTGCTTAATATTTTACTTTTCAAGTTACTTTTTATTAGAAGCAATGCTATTTACTTTTCATGTAGGGTAAACCTGGCCATTTTTTTACAAAAT
Source organism: Parnassius glacialis (assembly GCA_033319125.1). Taxonomy (NCBI): domain Eukaryota; kingdom Metazoa; phylum Arthropoda; class Insecta; order Lepidoptera; family Papilionidae; genus Parnassius; species Parnassius glacialis. The sequence continues at coordinate 20,591,225 of JAVANC010000014.1, read as the reverse complement.
TGTTTTAATTGTATTACTAAGAAAGTTATTTGTTTAACATATAAAGGTTTTCAAATAATTCTCTATAGTTTTAAAATAGATTGGACATTAAGCAAGTCTTTGTGAGGATTGTTCACCTACAAGTTACAATCTTTTTTTAAATTTTAACATCTCTTCTTTTATTTCATTTTCTTCACCACGTAACCTGAAAAGAAATAAATAAAAATAAAGTCTAATATTCATATTTTATGACTGAACGATAATCATAAATCATATATTATTCATATTAAATTAACAAAGGGCAGCTTCATGACAGTTGGCATTTTCTTTCGGTCAGCCATGGTGTGGTGAAAATAAAGTGGTAGATGCAGTAAATAAGAAATAAAAAATATATAAATATTAACATTGTATACATCCATTATCAGGAGCTTTCTCAATGTCTTCAGGCACTTCCAAATAAGTGTAACCTTAATACTAAAGGAGTAGTTGATAAAACCATTGAAGTGTAGTGGAACTGTAATATTTAGATTAGATGAAGAATAAAGAAATCTTACTGTGATTTGAGGATAGATGATATGCTGAATATAGATATAATAGATATGTTGAAATTTTGCCTAATTATGTCTTAGAATAAAGTGAATTTATCATACCATTTTGCCAATGTGTACATTTTGTATCATCTGGCTACATTTGTCTCACCACATCAGCATTAGATTTCTATTCCTGAAAACAAACAATATTTGTGAATTTTATGCTCTTATACTTGAACCCAAAATTAAAGAATAAATATATAATGTATACGTCTATATTGTATATATTAACTGTTAACGACAGTTTAGTATAATCTTAATTAAAAAGTAATCTATATTATCATATAACTCAGTTATATGGTAACATAAATTACTTTTAAAAAGAACATTTATCTCCTTGGTGTTGGTACTTTCACTTGGAGGTTGTTCCATGATAAGCATCTGAAAAATAAACAAATATCGACATCAACATTAAAAATAACAAGTATGCTCAAGATGCTAATAGCGTAATATAGCATAAAATCGACTCCGCGCTATAGAAGCATATTATAGGTTGCTACAGACCAGAGATTTTTAGGGAGTAACTTTATTTATTTCTACCTTTGTCTTTACAGGCGTACCTAATACGACAGTGTAGGCACATTAAACTATCTAATTTAATAAGGACAGAACACAACTTATCTACTATTATAACATAATACATAATATAATGCACTTAGGTAAATTCACCCAAGGAACAGCAGAATAAATCTACATCCTGAGCTACTTTATTTAGTGGGCAGCACTCTGGTCAGTGGGCCTCGTTTAGAAGTCTACTATTATAACATAATACGTCATATAATGTCACTTAGGTAAATTCACCAAAGAAACAGCAGAATAAATCTACATCCTGAGCTACTTTATTTAGTGTGCAGCACTCTGGTCAGTGGGCCTCGTTTAGAAGTCTACTATTATAACATAATACGTAATATAATGTCACTTAGGTAAATTCACCAAAGAAACAGGAGAATAAATCTACATCCTGAGCTACTTTATTTAATGTGCAGCACTCTGGTCAGTGGGCCTCGTTTAGAAGGTACGTGCGCGCGGTGTCTCGAATGGTGGGGGCCGCTTCCGGCACCACACGTACCTGTCCGGCACACACAACATAGCCATTCGCAATATCGCCTCGGCCAATACTTGGTTTGCGGGGACCTGAAACAGCGTTTACGTTTCAGGAATCCGAACATTCTATTTAACCACCGTCATCATTACAGCGCTTCACAAGTCCACTGCTGAACGTAGGCCTCCCCCAAGAAATGCCACAAAGCACGGTCCTAAGCCACCTGCATTTCCAGGTCGTCACTTCATCAACATTTTATTTACTTAAAAATTTTTTTCTTAACCTAAGACTTTTATACTTCTTTAAGGCCAATTTCTGGGGTTCACCCATTTTAGATACATATTTTTCATCAATATCACCCTTCAATATTTTATTATTTATGTTGCACCAATTGTGTCCATGTAATCTAATTAAAATATTGGTGAAATAGTTTTTTACAATAAAGGCATGCTTATCACACCCTAGGCAGGAAAAACTCAAAGTGCTCAATATTTTTCTTTTCAAATTACTTTTTATATTACTTCCAATACAACTATAATTCAAATAGTTATGAATAAAGTGAGTACCATCCCTGTACAAGATAAGGAATTTTTCGTTAGGGTATGCCAAATTATTATTTTTTAACAATTTATACTCTCTAAATTTAATGTAAGAGTGAATGTTTGTCTCCGTACTGCTAATATATGTTTTGATGCAATTCTTACAACGAATCGCTCTCGTTATTTTCCGACAAATGTATCCAGCAGTGTAAGCTGAGCAGTGGACTTTGATTTTTTCCATGACAACATCATTCACCAGCAACTTTTCACTTGAACTTGCTTGTGAAGAAGATGGGAGATCTCGCGAAACACTGATAGTGTTTTCCGAATCATTTTCTTTATTATTATGAAGGTTTTTAAAAAGAACACTAACATTTAATAATGTTTCTCCATTATCCTCTTCACAGTTAGAGAATTTGGAATGTGGACTAAGCATGTTAGATAATATCAAAGATTTAAAGGCATATATAAATGTGTTTGCATCTGGGTTAACATTTCTATAATTTATAGCTCTTATACGGCCAAAAAAATTTTCTAATGGGTCTTGATTAATATTCCTCGGATAATAATATTCTACATTATACTGTTCAAATAATAATTTGGAGACCCTTATAAAACTTTCAAGAGTTGTAACCCATCCTTGTTGGGATGGCACTCGCACAAGTCGAGGTTTTCCTGCTTTTGTAGCATGTTTGCTACTGGTGTCTACAAAAACAATTTTTTTTTTATTTTATTAATGGCCTCAATCCAAAAATTGTGATGTTGTGAATTTTGTTTAACCGCTCGTCTTAACTTTCCTCTTTGCACACCACCCGGGTAGCCATTGACGCTGTCAAACAGTGTGTCGAAGAATTCAACAACTTCCGCTGTTGTGGCCATTGTTGCGTCAGAGTTTGCAGTATGAAAATAATCTGAAAAAAAGTATTTTTAATTTAATTTCTTTTACAGTTGTAACTGCAAATCTTTCGCCAAAAGACACTTCGTATTTGGTTACAACAACATACTTTTTTAACCATTTTTTTACAAATTGAGACTTATGGTCAAATTTTACAATAGTATATACATAAATTGAATAAGTCTACAAATCAATATAGCAATCGTTACTTACTGAGTGCATTTGTATATTTGAGCATAGCAGCAGTTCGAGCACTAAATACTTGAGCAGCTACGCTGACCTTCATTTTTTTAATCTTTTGGCGATCAACATGATGAGCCGTTAACTTTGGTAGTGCCCTTGTGTGTCCCAATTTGCTATCCAAATCAAAAATGAACTCAATATCTTTCCAAGAGGCAGTTTTTTCTTCCCAAATTATATCTTTATTTAAAAAATTATTCCTTAAACCCTTTAAGAGATGAGGTGGGTCAAAAAATATGCTTAAATCGTGATCAGCAATATTAACCGACCCATCTGTAAAATAATTAAAATAAATACTATTTGTCATGAAGTAGAACTAGTTTTTAAGTAATTAAGAATGGTACACACCATCATGAACACCTTGAATATTCCGCCTACGAATTGTATCTTCCCTAAGTCTTCTTATTGCTGTTCGAAATGTGGACCCTTGGTCACAAACAAGTCCTAAAGGTATTAACCCAGTTCGTATTACTTGGGACACAATCTGTTTTAAAATGCATTGCAGCTCTGCTGCTGATACTGTGCCTTCACAGAAATAAAATGCTACACTCTGTCTCCATGGAGAGCATATTCCTCTTAGCATAAAAACTAAAGCATGATCACAATATTTCAGTTTTCTCTCTCCAGCTATATCTACAAACCCATTAATTATATCATCTTTTTCATTAAAAGTTAAATGTGGTGTCAGAGAGACTTCGTCAAAAACGATTGTACATAGCTTTTGTTTAGTATCCCATTTTTTGGTTGTATTTGATATATGTTCAAATATTAATGGATTGAGTCCTGGTTGTATTGAAACCTTCTCAGAAAGTCTATTTAATGTCCGTTTACTAGGCAAGGCAAACATTTTTTCTAATAGTTTATAACTTTTGGGGCTTTGTTTCATTATGAGCAACGCCATTAATTTTTCATCTAAGGTAAACCTTCTGGCCATTTTGCTTTTATGAATTTGTTTTAATTGCATAAACAAGAAAGTCTGCGCTTGTTTGTTTAACAAATAAAAGTTTTCCAAAAGGTCTTTATTTCTTGACAGGGATTGTGCTTGATCAAGTCTTTGTGATACTGAGTCACTTAAAGTTTCAGTTGCAATATTAGTCAAAATTTTAACCAATTTTCTTTTCCTTGATACTATTTTCTTCACCATGTAACCTGAAGTGAAATAAATAAAATAATTAAGTTCTATATTCATATTTCATGACTGAATGATACACTTAAAAATATTAATTTATTATTTATATATTTTTATTTTAAACTTTTAATGTATTTACTTTGAAAAGATAACAAATAAAGTGGATGTCATCAGGGGTAGAGTTCCAGAGAAATGTAACCTTAACAGTAAAGGAGTTGTTGATAAAACCATTGAAGTGTAGTGGAATTGTAATCTTGGGATTAGATGAAGAACAAAGAACTCTTATTGTGATTTGGTAGATATTGAAACTTTTTCTAATTATGTCTATGAATAAACTGAATTTATCATACCTTTTTGCTTTTTTGTACATGTACTACCTTTTGGCAACATTTCATTCACCACATTAACATTAGAATCAATGCCTGAAAAGAAGCAATAGTTATGAATGTTATGGTCTTAAACATAAACTCAATATTAAATAATAAATTTACAATGTATGCTTCTCTGTATGTCTACATTAAATCTAGCTACTGTTAATAATAATAATAATAACTCTCTGAACCCTCTTAGTACATTACTGGAGGGTTCCGGGAGGGGATTTCAGCTTCGGAGAGGAGGTACAAAAGTGACCCACCTTTTCTATATGGATGATCTCAAGTTATTCGCCTCCAGTCGCTCTCATCTTATGGAATTGCTAAACATCACTTGTGATTTTAGCAATTCTATTAGAATGGAGCTGGGGACGGATAAGTGTGCGGTCCTCCATGTTGAAAGGGGAAGGGTTGCTAACTCGGAGGGCATAGACTTATCTATGCCCATCAACATAAGGACCCTTTCCGAGGCTGAAACATACCGATACCTGGGTATGTCACAGAACATCGGTGTAGATGAGGCGGGTATGAAACAGTCAGTTTGCGATGTGTTTTATGCACGCTTGACCAAAGTGCTTAACAGCCTTTTGTCCGGTGTGAATAAGACGCACGCATATAACGGTTGGGTCATGCCTGTTCTCATGTATACCTTTGGCATACTCAGGTGGACTCAAACCGAACTAAACGCTCTGGACAGAAAAGTCCGCACTATAATGACATCCCACAGGATGCATCATCCGAGATCGTCAGTAATGAGGCTGTACTTGCCGCGGAAGCATGGTGGACGCGGCTTTTTAAGCGCGCTTACCATGCATAATCGCGAAGTGTGCAGCCTCCGTAATTACTTTCTGACGAGAGCGGATGATCCATACTATAGGGACGTTATTTGTTGTGATAAAGGACTTACCCCTCTATCCTTAGCCAACGAGCAATGGCAATACCCGGCAGTACAGAGCATTTCCGACCGGGAGACCGTATGGAAGGAGAAAGAGCTCCACGGGAGGTTCTACAAGGCTCTACATGAGCCTTTCGTAGACACAGTCGCCTCCCTCCACTGGCTACGTTTCGGTGACCTCTTTGGGGAAACCGAGGGTTTTGTCTGTGCGATACAGGATCAGGTTATTAAGACCAACAATTATCGGAGATACATCCTAAAGGATGGCACCGTTGACGTCTGTCGAGCTTGTCGCCATCCCGGTGAGTCACTTAGGCATGTCATCTCCGGTTGTTCGGCGCTTTCTAACTCTGAGTATTTGCACAGGCACAACTTAGTAGCCAGGATTCTACACCAGGAGCTCGCTCTGAAATACGGTCTCGTGGATCGGAAATTGCCGTATTATAAGTACTTGCCGGAAGCCGTGCTCGAAAATGACCGCGCCAGGCTCTACTGGGACCGGGCCATCATCACAGACAGGACTATTCTTGCGAATAAGCCTGATATTGTGCTGATGGACCGGGCACAGTCAAGGATATTTTTGGTCGACATTACCATTCCTTATGACGAGAACCTCGTGAAAGCCGAAACAGATAAACTGACTAAATATCTGGACCTGGCTCACGAGGTGACCGACATGTGGGGTGGATTGCCGGCCGAAATTATACCTGTAGTCGTCTCTGCGAACGGGTTAATCCCAGTCAGCCTCTCGGGTCATCTGAGGCGACTGGGACTCCGTGACGGACCGCTCCAAGCTCAAATGCAGAAGGCGGTGCTCCTCGATACCGCCCGCATCGTCCGCCGGTTTCTTTCCCTCTCCCCCTAACCCTCGGCCGTTTGGTCTCCCCTGCCGAGGGCTTCCATCTGGTTGGGTTTTTATTTATTTATGTATTTTTTATGTATTTATTTTATTTTGTTGATATTTATGTATGTTTATCATTTTCATTTACAATTATATATTTATACAGCCCAACCAGATGAGAAAACTATATAGATACCCCATAATAATAATAATATTCCACAACTATCACACAACGCCATCTAGTCCCAAGCTAAGCAGAGCTTGTGTTATGGGTACTAGACAACTGATAAACATACTTATATATTTCTAAATACATAAATATTATAGATAAATTACACCCAGACACAGAACAAATGATCGTGCTCATCACACAAACATTTGTCATAGTATAAAGACAGGGAAGTAGGCTGTCTCCGGCCCAATCCGCGATATAATTGCCTACTGTCTCAGGGTTGTCATTGTCACCAAATCATTAGTTTAAAGCCCGGCCTTTGCCAAAAATAATACATCTCTGTATAACTAATTCAGTGATCATTAGTCGATAAAGTTCAACAATGGTTTTCCTAACAAATACAGAAATGTATTAAGATTCAGAGCAGTATTATTTATAAAAAAAGGGATAAAATAAACCGGCGGGGCGGTGTGTGAGCTCGTGTTTAAATTATTTACTTAGTATATTCTAGTTATTTTTTATTTTTAATAGGCATAATATAGTATTTGCACACATAAAGGACCATATTAATTTTTATTTTTAATTAATACAAGCATATATATATTGAATCACACATTTATTACAAAATTACAAATTAGCTACAGAAAAATACTTTCTTCGGTTTTGACTATTACGAAACGACTTATTATTAAACTTTAATGTGTAATATATCCGCATCCTTATAAATAACTTTTGCAATTATAATTAATTACGATTTTATAACCGTAAGTAGGTACTTAGTTACTATTCTTCCTCTGATAGACAACTAATACAACAAAAATATGTAATTGTATGTAAAAAAGCCGTAACGCGCGAACCTCGTGCGGTGTTAGCCCAGACTGGCGTTATCTAGTTTTATCCATAACTTCGTTATGGATAAAACTAGAAGCCTGCATTTTTACTAACCAAGTAGGAATTGTATGAACTCGGTATATTTGAAATTTCATTAAATTGGAACCAGTAGTTTAAGAATTATAACTAGTCAAAGTTTCTTAATTTTGTCACTCACTGACTGACCGATCATCAAAACTCTAAGGCACTTCTAGCAGACATAGAAACTTCAAATTTGGAATTTAATTATTGTTTAGTATATAAATCAAGGAAAAATTAAAATATTTTACAATTTCGGTCTAGTTTTCGAGATACACCAACTGCATAAATAGCTTTGTAATCCCATATAAACATATAGTATTACAAAGTTACAGTTGCAGTTAATGAATCAGTGTACCTATATATGTACATATAATGGAATAATAGGTGTAAATAGCTACCTAGATATAACTATCTACAAAAAGAAATGAGATGCCATCAAAAATATAACTTGTAAAAAAAGCCAAGTCTCGCAACTCAGTTCTTCTACCGTAAAAATTTGTGAGATCCATGTAATACCAAGTCGGTTAATTTATTCAGTCCATAGATTGACTTGGCAATCGCACTAAACAATCTAATTTAATATAATATGTATTACTTGTGAGATATATTGTGTTTTCATGCGATTGCCAAGTTAATCTATGTATCAATCTATGGACTGAATAAATTAACCGACTTGGTATTACATGGATCTCACAAATTTTTACGGTAGAAGAACTGAGTTGCGAGATTTGGCTTTTTTTACAAGTTATGTTTTTGATGGCATAGAAAGCTTTTTTTGCTACTTCGTAACTAGTACTATATGAATATTAGTACACACCTGATGATCCAATCTCTACCGATGATTTGTAACAATCATTTTGCTCTTTGCAGTAATTGTGTTCAATCGTAACATCACTTCCTGAAAACATTATTCAAAATGTTGAAAAATTTGCCACTGACTGAAATTTAAATAAAATATTTTTAGAAATCATGGTGTTCATCATAATATGTTTACTATAATTTACAATTAACATCAATTAAGATATTTGTACATACCAGGCTTTCTAATCAATACCACAGCTTCTGTGAAATCATCGTCATCTTGCACTTTACAATAATTATGTTCAGTTGTGACATCCCATCCTGAAAACATTACATAATCATAGCAAATAACGATGTAGAGTCAATGACATTTGTACTTTACTAAGCATAGAGTCAAAGAGTAAAAAGAGAATCCTTAGTTAGCCAACCCACAAAATGCTTATTCTGGAAAAAAAATTACCCACATGCAATCTTTGGAAATTTGTAATAAATTGCTGCTTTTTCGATATTGAGATATTTTTATAGAATAGAATGATTTTTATTCAATATTGTTTATTACATAATATCTATAATATAATAATCAATTCTCGTTTAAATTGATCATTTTAATATCTATTTTTGATTATTTTTCTGTGTTAACTAGGGAGATAAAAAATAATTGCATACTTGTCTAGAAAATAATAATAAAAAATACAAAATATCAACATTCCAACAAGTAACAGCTAAAACAATAATTCAAGTAATAGATCTCAGATCGATTAGTAATGAGTTAACTCGAGTTGAATCTTCCTAACTTGAGTTTGGGTTGTGGTACATGAACGGATCAAGTAAGCTAGCAAAAGAGTAAAAGTGTAATTCATTCGTTGTGTGAGAGCTTTGCATTTCAAAGAGTATTTAGCTACAACCAAAACAATTTGTTATTTAGAATTTTATTATAGCTAGTTGTGTAATTTAATTCCCTTTATAAATTTGATTAATTATGATCAATATCAATATGAACAGCGAGCGCTACCCATCTGAGCCGTGGTGGCTCAGATGGTTAGCGCTCGCTGTAAGCTTCACAGTACTCAAGCAACCCGGGTTCGATCCCCGCCGGCACCACTGAAATTGTTAATTGCAATTTTAAGTGCTGATTTACCACGTGCTCGGCGGTGAAGGAAAACATCGTGAGGAAACCTACATGTCTGAAAAATAAAAAAAGATATTTCGAAGACATGTGAAGTTCGCCAAGACGCATTGGGGCAGCGCGGCGGACATTTCCTTGCCCTAAAACCCTCTCAGAAATGAGAGGAGGCCTGTGCCCAGCAGTGGGACGTAAATAGGCTCCAACTTTACTATGATCAATATAGTGTCACCATACTTTAAATTAACGCCAAATGTAACACAACTCACAATAAATATATTGAATTTATTTAAGAATATTTTGACTATAAACTTCAACCTTTTGTAATTAAACTAGTAATAGCTTATGTACCTACATCTTAAAGCTAGACTAATATTATACATCTTAAAGCTAGACTAATACATAAGTATATGATACATACTAAATATACCTTTTTATATCAATCCTACATAATAAGTTTTAATAGGTATAAAAAAGGAAATATAATTATCTCAACCCACCAAAGAGATAGAAAAACAAATTTATAAAAAAGTAGTTTGTAACAAATCATTTACTCTGATTTGTACTGCTAACTCAAGTTGCGTGGATTTCAACTTGGGTTAAATCAAGTCATAATTTTCTAAGTTGGCACATCTATAAGATCAGAATTCCTAATATTCACTCCACTTAGTTGTTGTTGTTTTAACTTTCATTAATCGTTTCACCATTTCGTTTAATTATTAACCACAGCTTTTTTGGTGATTTTTTACTGATCCTGCTTTTATATATTGAAGTAATTATAGTGAAAAATAGCCTGTTACTGTGTAATAATAGTGAAAAATCACCTGTTACAGTGTAGCCAATAGATAATCTCACTTTTACTTATTCTACAATAACTTAGTTCCTAGATTGACAAATCTTGCAGATTTTTAGCTAGGAATTGTTTATATACACGCTTTATAATACGTACTTTCATCTTGTTAACACTTGGGCCCGAGAATGTATAGAGATGTCTTTTTTTCCTTTAAGTACCATGATTGAAAGTAATAAAATGACTCACCTGTTGCAGTCAGAGGCACACCATGAGCTATTTCATTGTCAGTAAGCAAGCACGGGTAAGAGTATCGAAGTCTTCTGCCTTCATTGTCGAACTGAAACATATCAAAATGTTTTTCACAGACACGTTTGTTAAGTAACTGTTCTTTGGAAAGTACAATGAGCTGGGGATTTGTCGGCACTACGAAAGATATCCATAAGTTTCTTAAATTATCGTTCTTAGGGAATCTGAAAAGCCGGTGCGTTTCATGTGTTGTATTGCAACCACCAACACAACACTTTTCGTATACCATTATGTTGGTATATGCAATATTCACACGAGCAGCACAAAAACAGAATATTTTAATAACTGAGGAAAATTCGCATTAATATTGGCGGCAATCAATCTATATCGATAGCTTTGACTTTTGACAAATGATTTGACATTGGCGTCTCAAAATGCTCAAAATGGCGTCCGTAGGCAGATAACAAATTGCGACGGTAGCGCCAAATGGCGTAGAATGGAACTAAGCTGTCACGGGCCTGCTCCGTAATATGGAATCAAAACAACTAATACACTCCGTAACTTGTTTATCTGAATCACAGATATAGTGTAATATAATAGTACGACGTCTAAATACTCTAATGCGCGAAAGTCTACGCACAAATAAAAATCATAAAAATATAGTCTAAATGAGCGAACTCTTACACAATATTTACGCTATGTTGTTGCGAAAGTGTAGGTGGTGCGACTTCCCAAGGTTAATTTTGATGGCGGGAAGCGATCATTATCATTTTACAATTCATTATTTTATATTACAATAAATGGAGCTGAAAGATTTGGTTGCTTAGAGGTTTATTAGTTTCTTTTATTTCTAATCTAGGCTTTAGTAGTCGGCGAAGTATGAACATAGAAATAGTTTTGTTTAATAATTTTTTAATATATTAATTACTTGTTTCTTTGTCTAATAGATTGTGACTAGACAAACTGTTAAATGGATAAAGTTTCGTGATTTCGATAAAAGAAACACAAACAGTTATATTTAAAAACAAATAATTATACATTGCTCTTTTAACGCCAATGTAAAAAAAATAAAATAAATATGCAAGCAATGAATTACGTACACGTAAGCGACGACTGTACAGGACGACTGTCAACAACTGTCAAAACACAGAATACTTTATCTTTACTCCTAACCGAGAGTCAAAAATCAAAATATCACAAAGTTGTCAATAACAATTTTGTGAAACAGAGACAAAGATAGTAAACTTATTGTGAGTCGAAGGAAGATAAGCAAACTGTTCGTGAGAAAGAGATGGAGAGAGGCATTACAAACATGCACGAATGAGATATATATAAAACAATGCCTACAACATTAAAATTTACCTTCATGTTTGATACGCATGCGTCATTATGCTATTACAGAGCTGTATTCAATTAAAATTTTAAGTCCATTACAAAATGTGAGTGACATAGATAGATGACGATACATTACTACATTTTAATTATAAAAAGGAAGTTCTCAATTATTCGTCTGTATATATTTTTCGTGTATATTCAGACATAACTTCTTTGTTCATGAACCCATTCTAATGATTTTTCTTTTATCATACTTCAGGGTTGATCCATGTAAATTTTAAGAGGAATAGGATTAAGTTTTCAATGTAAAGTTTTAGACGTTATTCTAGTTTCTTGAACTTGTGATATTCCTAATATTTTACCTACATAATTTTTTGCATGTATATTGATGTCAGCATCTATATAGTATTTTTGTATATCTGTATAAACATTTATCCCCGTAGTGCCTTTTACTATTGGTATGATTGTATTCAGAATATGCCTCTTCTCTTCAGGATATGATTGTATTCATAATATTATTATACATAATCACATAATCACCTATTGGTGATTATGTTATTGATAATTGCTCAGTTCTTCTAAGTCTTTAGTTCCTATGTTGGATGATATAGTAATTTTCATGAGGTGGGTTTCGTTTTTTATTTGCCTTATTAAGGTACATTATGCCCTTTCTATTCTGCACAACTTTTGTCTTGTTTTTTGCTGTGTCTGTATAGGCATTTCTCAGTGTCTTAGTGGATTAATCGCATAGTTTGCTATGGTGTTTGGAAATGTAAGATTGTGTTTCTACCAAAGTTACCAAACATGAAGATTGTCTTTTAGCCAAAGTCCAATTAATGTATTGCACTTTGTATATTTTATGCCAGTTTTTATAATTATGTCGTTTATAATAATGAAATATGAAAATAGTTTTTAAATTGTAGACAATGTCGGTGTAACAATAACATTTTTTTTTCGTGCGTGTCGCAATTATTAAAATTACATTTGTTTTATAAAATTTAGACTTAACTGCATTTTCTATCGACTTCAAATAGGAGGAGGTACTCATTCAACTGTATGTTATTTTTACGTGTGTTAACTCATAACTGATTTCTCGGTGAACCGATTTCGATGATTTTTTTTTATCTGAAAGGTGGTGCTTCTTATGTGGCCCATATATAATTTGATCTAGGTCTGACCAATAGTTTTGAGTTATCCTTAATAATTTATATTGAAGGTTGTACAATTTTTTTAATGTTAAATAATATATTGTGATGTTAATAAAAGAATGAAAGAAAAAGTAAATATTCCTAAATTCTAAATTGATAAGGTGTTTATATTTTACTATACTATTTTATGTGATGTATTGGAACGCCTCTAATACGTCCCTGACTAAATACAATCAGCTGTTTGTAATGACAGTTCCTCTGACAAATACAAAATGGTTGAAAACTAAAGTTGGCAAACAAAGAAAGGCAGCGTAATAGCGCATTTGAACGTTAAAATTGAGATTTCTGAAGTGAAAGTTAGTTAGTTTAGTGTGTATTTAGTGTTTTGTGCACGATGTTGGATTTAGAAATTGTTCCTGAGCGATCCCTGGGCTGCGATGCCTGGGAATTTGTATTAGGTGAGCTCTCATCTGTTTATTACCTTACGTCAATTATTTGCGTTGTATTTTTACGGGAAGCTTCTTACGCAATGATCGTATATTTACTTGAACTCTAATACTTGTGAAAACATTAAATTAGATCCTAAAATATTAAATGTGTAACATTGATTTTTTTTTGCGAAGTGTCATGGGCAGCCTTTGTTTCGTCTGTGCTTTCAATGTTTATTTTTTATTGCTAAACTTGACCGTGAAATACTAAAGGGTATCTTGTTTTTAAGTTTTCTCATGACTTTACTTAGTTTAACTTGTTTCTGCATAGGAATTTACTGCTATCTCTACGAACTATTTATATACCTAAATAAATTTAAGTTTACCTAAGTACAGTAAATAATTCTCTTTTGATAATACTAATAAATTTTCTTTAAAAATTCAAAACAATCATAAACAAGTGGTAAAATTAGAAATTTTGACTTCAATATAAATAAAATAAGAACATCATCAATGTAGTTTGAAGTCAATTAAATACATATTATTAAGGATAACTTAAAAGTATTGGTCAGATCTTGATCAAGTTTATATAGGACGACATGAGAAGCACCAGCTTTTAAATAAAAAAAGAATCATCAAAATGAAAAAAGTTCTGAGGTAACCTCACATAATTTTTTTTTTGAAGTTGGTTAATAATTGCCTTTATATAGTAGGGGCTTGGTATCCACTTCTTAACAATTATCACTGTTTTTTGACTGGCTATTACCATTAGTGACAAAATGCAAATGTACATTCTATAATCAAGGATCTTATTCTGATAAATTGATTTAATATATTATATAAAGTATTTATAATAAAATGTTTCTTATAAGAAAAGAAGCCAATTATCCATCATTCATTATAACCCACTACACCGAAGTTTACTACTTAACATAGACACCCCCGTCATAGATTTCCTTCTGGGGGAGATATTTTGAATTGGTATTAGGAAGATGCTGGTGCCCATCTCCCTTTCCAGCTTCCCTCTGTCCCCTCTTACAATGCCCATAGGGTAATAAAGATCAGTGATTTCTCTTAAATCACTACACGGCGTTAATCCATCGAAGGGATAAACATACAGATTCTGGATAAGAGCTACAGTTTTATCTACATTGATATCCCAATCGTAATTCTAATGCTGTATTTATAAATTATAAATAATAGCTTTTGTTAAGCTGAGACTGCACATTATCATCTTTGGCTACCACTATCATCAGATGGGTAGGAGTCAAAGAACTGACCAATAGGCGAAATAATAATAGCAATTTATAAGTCTTAAATTAATGACATCAAAAATCAAGTTTCGTTACATATTTTTTAAATAAAATATAGGGCATTGATCTTTTATCTTCCATCTGTGATTGAGGTCATTTAGAGAACAATATTTTTAGACTATCAATAGCCCAAACAAACTTGTTTAGTGTTTCGTATTCATTTGAAACTTTGAAATATAATCAGGATAAATTATGCACTTTATATTTTTTGCACAAATCTGAACTGAACTAAACTAAACTAAAAAAAAATAACCTTCCGATATTACTTTTTTTTATTTAACTTTGTCAGCCATCAAGCTGAGGAGAGGTTAACATAATATTATTAAACTAGGCATCCATCCTGGCTTCGCACAGTTGATTTCTGGATTTTGACAATTTTTTAACAGTGGTAGAGCCACGCGGCAGCTTTTTCTGTCACACGGATGGGCCGGCTCGAACCGGGGTGGTACCACAACCTCATAGAATACCAGCGTGAAGTAGAGGTTTACCTCTGCGTTTCGCTTGGTGAGTGCAGGTGGCCGGGGGCCCTTATTACTGGTAATGAGGCATTCCATCTTAGCCCTTACGGGTGACAACGCATCTGCATTTTGATTCATAAACAAGGATAGATGTAGATGTCTATGGGCCGCAGCAACCACTTACCATCAGGTGGACTGTTTGCTTGTTTTTCACCCTTATCCTATAAAAAAAAACAAAAAAAAAAACACCACCTACCAGGTGCAATTCTGAATCTAAAGCATTCTCTAATCAACACACAAAATTTCATTAAAATCGGTTCAGCCGTTTAGGAGAAATTCAGTCACATACACACAGACAGAAGAATTATATAATATGCATGTATTATACATATAAACCATATCATATATATCATAGCCATCATAATATCTTGAATCATTCTGTCTATTGATGAAAACCACATCAAAATCCATTGCATAATTTAAAAGATCTAAGCCTACAGGTAGATAATTGATATATAAACATAACTATAATCATAAACTATATTATTTCTTATATCAATATACAGATGCAGTGTATATTGATATAAGAAATAATATAGTTGCTTCACCTGTGCAGTAGACACAGGGATGTCTACTGCACAGGTGAAGTTGGAGGTTGTGGAGGCAGGCATGCCATGTGTTCTGGTGCACATTACCCGAAAAGGAGATAGGAAAAGAGTAGCCCTCTCCCGAGGAGGAGCCGGTTAGCGCTGGTGGCGGCCGCAGATGTGTGCGAAAGCGTTCCCGTGGCTCTGCCATTATGTGATGTAGGTGGAACACCATGGGGTTTTAGTCGGTGCAAGTTCGACATAACCCGTCCGTACCCCCGCGTGGCAGATATGCATACCTATTTCCCTATGTAAAAAAAGGATTCCTTTAAAAGAATTAATAGGCAGACCTATTAATTTTTTTAACTATTATTTATTCTGTGCTATTAATCCGTTTGGGTTACCATGCATTTACCTATTTCTGCCGCCAGTAGTGCATACACTGCTGCGTTTAGTTCTGAAGGAAATAGAGAGCTATTATAATTAAAGACCGTAAGGAATACTATCTTAGCCCTAAGTATGGTGACAATTTATCTGTAAACATCGTTTTTAAGTTGGTTACAGGCGTCCACATAAGTTTGTATGTGAGTTTGATTTAATAATAAAAAATAAATAATTGTTATGAATATAGAATGTATTACCTAAGCTGATGATAAAGAAGATGTTTGTTTTACTATATTATTAGATGAAACAAGTACAATAACATTTGTATCATAATGTTCTCGAAGCATTGTATATTTCAATTTGTTTCTTAATTGCATATACAATATGTATATTTACATTTTATTGCATTTGCATACTTAACTTTAAGCTAGAAACAATTGCAAGTGGCAAGAAATGCTAACTGCCTTGTTTTTCAATATTACAAGTAAGTAATCCTTATTGAAAGTAATTTTTTATTTCGACTGGTTCGGAAATAACTGTCCTGGGAAGAACCAGCAAGAAACCCAGTGGGACTTTTTTTAAAGCAAAATTATACAATAAAGACCCAAAGACAAGGGGAAGTCTGCCTTTTCATCTATATTATTTCTGTAAATAAAGCTTAAATAAATAAATATTTAAATGTACCCATTCTTCTTCAGTCTCAAGCTTGATGCATTTCCTTAGAAGAGCGTAGCATTAATAATTTTTAATTAAAGTAGAAGAAACATGACATAAAAAAATTTGTTCATATGACTCATGGTAGGTCAGGGGCTAAGCACACACTGTACATTTCACATTATGCGAGCAACATAGGTTTGATCCAATCGCAGCACCAATAAAAAAAAAAAAATTGATATTTTTAAGGCTGGTTTATCAAATGCTCAGCGATAAAAGAAAATATCGTCAGGAAACTTGCATGAATGAGAAATTAATAAATATTTCGAAAACATTTGAAGTCCGCCACCATGCAGTGGTGCAGTGCGGCTGACATTCCCTTGCCCTAAGCTTTGCTAGAAATCAGAGGAGGATGTGCTCAGCTGTGAGACGTACAATATGTAGTCTATAACTTTACTATTTTACGTTTATAACATTATGATAACCTACTTTTTGCGTAGTTTCACACTTGTTCACTTTGTTGTTTAATAACATCCTCTAGAGGAGTATGTCGGGCATATGTATTTACCTACATATTTTCGCCAAGACCAAATTTTACTGATGTATAATTTGCCTAGTGTAAATAAATATGCTAAGTGCTCAGTCAGTCACCAATGAAGTTGTTAATTGCAAGTTTGAATTAGCCGTGTAGTGTCGGCGTAGAGAATAAAACACTACCCTCATATCATCTCGTCATATGAGGTGACAAAGAGAAATGAAACAGAAGATGCGAAGTAAGCATCTGTGGCGGCGCTGTCGTCGCGCGCCACAAGCGAATCACATCGAAACCTAAATCGCGCTATCAAAGATCCGAAGTAAAAGCAGTATAATAGAATAGCTCCGAACTACCACTTGGGGCGTTTGCCGCTTCCCGGGCTGAACACCTTGCCCGGCGGGAGATCTCCCCTTTTCCTTCCACCGGCTACACATCCTTTTGACAAATCAAAATAATAAAATACTAAGATTGCCAACCCGGGTTGGCCTTTTAACCCTGGCAACTATGACAACTATGACAACTATCGCAAGTATCCCAACTGTGGGCTAGGCCTATGTTCAGCAGTGGACGTTTGGTAAACTGTAATAAATAAATAAAAATTATGTGCTGGTTCATGACGTGCTTGACGTTGAATCAAAACGTCGTGAGGAAACGTGGAGAGTCACGCGCAGCCAGTCACGTGGTATTGTCACGATGCAGCTATATTACGGTTGCAATACGAATGGCTAGCTCGACCGCGGTAGGACCACGTTCACACTACCAGCGTGAAACAGTATGATAATGCTGTGTTTCGTATGGTGAGTGTAAAGAACTGGAGACCCTTTTACCGGTTACGAGGCAGTCCATCTTAGTTCTCAGGGGTGACAACGCATCTGCATTGTGATATTTAATCGAGGACAGATGTGCCCAGCATCCACTTACCATCAGGTGGATGTGTGTTCGCTAGTCGACCTTATTCTATAAAAAAATATTTCATATTTATTCGAAGTCCGTCATCATGCTCTGTAACAGCGCAACGGACTAATAATTTCATATTCCTCCAAGAAATGAGAGGAGGTCCGTGCCCAGCAGTGGGGCGTATATATGCTGTAGCTTTCACTTTTTATTAGATGGGGCGTAAGCTAGGTGCTAAGTGACGACCTATATTATGCCGTGCAGGAAGTCGATGTGTGCAGGTGGCTCGGGACCGGGCTTTGTGGTATTTTTTGTTAGAGGCCTATGTTCAACAGTGTCTGTAATGATGATGATGAAGCTAACTTCGACTATACTGGGGTGCTGCCAGTTGTTTGAAACCAGGCTCAAGCAGTATTAAAAAATTGTAATAAACAATTTCATTGGTACCGGCAGGGATCACCGACGATTCACTCGTGTACTGTAAATATTTACTGCGAGCACTTAGCTATGCTTTCACGGTACTTAACGTACGTGTAGTCCTGAAATGATCGTTTTTACCTAAAATGAGCCTACAAAAAATTCCAGAAATAATATATCTTATACATTAACATTTTACCACGCTTTGATACCGAAGCTGGTGCGCACTATACACGCTTTATATAAATCCAGTAAAAAAAAATCAGTGAATTTTTTGAAAATCATATTCATTAAAATAAATTGCAAAACCATGCGTAACGTAAAACGTTGCCTTTACGTTACGCATGGTTTTGCAATTCTTTTACTTCTTTATTTTGTAGGCACAGCCACAGTTTATTGACCCTTTATTATTTATAGACCTTCGCCCGGTGAAAATTATTTATCTATATCTTCATTATTACACTTAATTACTATAGCACAGTAAAATTCCTATGGGTGAACTAAAAAAAATCGAATGTTAATATTCGACTATATACGTTTTTTATGTGTTTGTTGTGTAATGTGTACGAAAAATACTGTTTTGTATTATAACTGGCGAGCCGCCTAGGCTTCGTACGTTAGATTTCTGGATCTCGACAACAACGCCATCTACCGAGTTCAATTGTGAATCTAAACCATTCTGTAATCAACTTATTTACACACATAAAATTGCATCAAAATCGGCCCAGCCGTTTAGGAGAAGTTCAGTCACATACACACGTACAGAAGCATTATAATATAATATATAATATGCATGTGTTACACATATAAACCTTCCTCTTGAATCATCATGCCTATTGATGAAAACCGAATCAAAATCCGCTGCGAAGTTTAAAAGATCTAAGCGTACAGACGGCGGGAAGCGACTTTGTTTTACGCTATGTAGAGATAAGGGTGACAAACGAGCACACAGTCCACCTGATGGTAAGTGGATGCTGTGACCCATAGACATCTACATCTATCCTCGATTAAGAGTCATAATGAACCTTGTCACCTCTGAGGACAAAGATAAATTGCCTCGTTACCAGTAAAAAGGGTCTCCGATTCTCTACACTCACCATACGAAACACAACATCTTTTAGCTGCTATTTTACCCTGGTAATCTGTAAGATCGTAGTCCTTCCCCGGTCGAGCCGACCCATTCGTGCTGCGACTATTTAGCTGCAGCATGGTTCTACCACGTAAAGCTGGCATAGAGTTAGCTGTATTGTTTATTGTGTGTAAACCGACGCAACCATGTATCAATAATTAATGGCAGTATTAAATTAAAATTATCTATCCTTAGTTACATATTAGCCTTTTTTGCATCAGTGTTCAATTATAAATCAACAAAGCATATTGTTTAAACACAACAAAGGCTATCTGGTCATTACACTTTAATTGCATATTGTACTCGTTTGTTTTCATTTAAAATAACTTTGATGTAAGTAAATGCTACTGAAGTTAAAACTTACAACAGCTTGCTTAAGTGTTCAAACATTTTTGTGTTCTTGTGCGTACGTGCTTACGTGTTTCTCCTTTGTCTTACTTCGCATAAATGCTTGTAAGGATAGACACACCATATAAAGCAATTAACATCATTTGTGTTAACCTTTAGGACCGACATTACTTGCTTATCGCAAAAATACTGTCTGCAATTCGAACAGATTTAACGATTTAACAGCAAGTTTCACTAATATCTGAGCTACAAGGAAAAAATAAAGTAAAATTGCGTATAAAATATAGGTATTTAATTTTTTAGACTTTAAGCAACAAGTACAAAGAGGTGAACTCAATGCAACAGGGCATTCTCTGTCAGTCTACGCCATGCTAAGCAGAGAAGATATTATGAGTGCAAACATTTACGTTAAATATCTCTATAAATGATTTTTTTTTCTATTTGATAAAGTGCAGAAAGACGGGGACACTATAATTTTTTTTTATATGATTGGGTGACAAACGAGCACACAGTTCACCTGATGGTAAGTGGTTGCTGTAGCCCATAGACATCTACATTTATCCTCATTTGCGAATCAAAATGCAGATGTGTTGACACCCGTGAGGACTAAGATGGAATGCCTCTTTTCCAGTAAAAGGGTCTCCGGTTCTCTACACTCACCATACGAAACACAGCAGCGTTAAGCTGCTATTTTACGCTGGTATTCTGTGAGATCGTAGTCCTTCCCCGGTCGAGCCGACCCATTCGTGCTACAACTATACTACTAATATAGCTGCAGCATGGCTCTACCACGTAACATAAATATAATGCTTTCTCCATAAGATGTTTAATAGTTCATACATAAAACAAACGTTCTAGACGAGTCTCCAAACTACTATATATATGGCCCGCGAATACAACCAACTTGACTGTACTCATCATTTGAAAAAAACTACAATTCCACTGGTGTTGCAGTTGTTCATGGGCGGTGGTAGTCACTTACCATCGGGTGAGCGGCACGCTTGTTTGCCCCCTATTCTATAAAACAAAAATTTATGCGTAATACAAAACTACAGTATATTGGTATGACGCCCTTGGCAGATCTTGGCTCTTGGGAGTTACTGTGGATAAAAAAATTAGAAGAGTAGAGATCCCTGTACTAGACGGTAATCCTTACCTAGTTTTATAAAGTTTATTCTGTACACAATAATTTGTCTCTTTTATTATTCTATACTGTATCAATACAATTGTGCTTTTTTTTAAAAAAATGTCCCGCTGGGTTTCTTGCTGGTTCTTCCCAGGACAGATGTTTTTTTTGCGAACCCGTGGTGAAAGTAAAAAAAAAAACTCAATAAGTATTATGTATTATAATCTATATTGAATAATAATTTCTATTCTATTCTACCTCTTAGCACCGACTTCTGAAGTTATTACGTAGAATTTCCGTTTTCGATTTTAATTAAATAGGTTTTTTTTTATATTCTCTTTGTTTTGGCAACAACATTCATAAAGTAAACTTACAAAGTAAAAAAAAAATTGGGATTTTTAAATACGGGGCCCTAAAGTTACTTCAAAATGTAATACAATAATACACAGTCAGGTCATAAGTATTGTCACACAGTAAAAACTTTTCTTTTAGAATGCTGGCCACAAAAAAGTTTATTGAATTCGAATTTTGAATTGTTCATGAAAATAAAACTGTATACTTTTTAGAATTTTACTCATTTTTAAATATGGAGTGGACGCTTAAAGAAGACCGTATTGCAGTTATTGCGTTACATCGTTGCGGTTACGCGCCAGTTCAAATTTTAGACATACTGAAAAATTTGAATATAACCAAAAGATTCATATATCGTACCATCAAACGATACAATGAAGACTCTAGTGTAGATGACAGGTCAAGAAGTGGTCGTCCTCGGTCTGTTAGGACTCCAGCAGTGATAAAAGCTGTGAAGGCGCGAATTCAAAGAAATCCCAAACGTAAGCAGAAACTGTTGGCCCTTCAGATGGGGTTAAGCAGAACCACGGTGAAAAGGGTGTTAAATGAAGACTTAGGGCTTCAGGCATATCGAAGAAAAACAGGACATCGTTTGAATGCTTGTCTTATGGACCTGAGACTGAAGAGATGCCGCGCTTTGTTGAAGCGGTACGCGGGAAAAAAATATCGGGAAATTCTTTTTTCGGATGAAATTTTTTTTACCGTAGAAGAGAGCTACAACAAACAAAATGATAAGGTGTACGCACACAGTAGTGAAGAAGCGAGCAACCGTATTCCGCGTGTCCAACGAGGTCATGTTCCAACCTCGCTCATGGTATGGTTGGGAGTTTCTTATTGGGGCTTAACAGAGGTACAGTTTTGTGAGAAAGGTGTAAAAACGAATGCAGTTGTGTATCAAAATACAGTCCTGACGAACCTTGTGGTACCTGTTTCTCATACCATGTTCAATAACAGGCACTGGGTATTCCAACAAGATTCGGCGTCAGCTCATAGAGCGAAGAGCACACAAGACTGGCTGGCGGCGCGTGAAATCGATTTCATCCGACACGAAGACTGGCCCTCCTCCAGTCCAGATTTGAATCCGTTAGATTACAAGATATGGCAACACTTGGAGGAAAAGGCGTGCTCAAAGCCTCATGCCAATTTGGAGTCACTCAAGACATCCTTGATTAAGGCAGCCGCCGATATTGACATGGACCTCGTTCGTGCTGCGATAGATGACTGGCCGCGCAGATTGAAGGCCTGTATTCAAAATCACGAAGGTCATTTTGAATAAACTTTAGTGTCATAAGAATCTATGTTTTGTTAAGTTCATTTTGGTATGTAAATGGCTACATAATGAATAAACTTGTTTCAATTATTTTATATTAAACATGTGACAGAATTTATGACCTGACTAGGTATAATATACACTTAGGTACACTTTATTATTTTATTATATTTTCTACTCTAAACAGTTAACAGGACCTGTGAACACAATGTGCGAAACAGTGACAACATTGTGTAAATTTAAAAGTAATACCTTGCGTTTAAAGATATTGAGTGTATTATTACCTAAAGGTATATTATCGGGTCGCATTTTTCTATAATGTTGTAAGAGTATTCCCTTTTAAAAGTTCGACGAAAAGTTTTCTTGGTGTAAATTTCGAATGGAGATACGCTGCGTAACTTTGAAGGATTTTTTTAAAATAGTATAATAGTTTTTTTACAACAGCGAATTGACAAACTTCAACTGCTTCTTCTTGACATAACTGACAGTCCAACTGGTGGTAAGTTTCTACTGCGGCACATAGACACCTGCAACCAACTTCAAACAAAAAGGCTACAGATGCGTTATCACCTCTAAGGACTAAAATAGAATGCCTTATATTTTTTTTTATAGGAGAGGGGGCAAACGAGCATGCGGCTCACCTGATGGTAAGTGACTACCGCCGCCCATGAACAAATGCAACATCAGGGGAATTGCAGATGCGTTGCCGGCCTTTTAAAAAGGAGTAGGCTCTTTTCTTGAAGGTCCCTAAGTAGTTTCGGTCCGGAATAATCGCTGATGGTAATCGATTCCACAAGGAAGTTGTGCGAGGAAGAAAACATCTTCTAAATCGCACAGTGGTGGATCTCCAATCATCCAAATGGTGTAATTATGCTAATAGGTGTAATTATGTAATTAAGCCTGTAATTATGCTAGATCTTTTTGCCTTTCGGATCTGAACACCCTTTTCTGCCGACTTCCAATAACTTAAAATTAAAAATTTTGTACAGCCGACTTCGATATAAGTGTTTCTTTTGGAAGTCGACAGAAAAGGAGACGGTACTGAATTCGACTGTTTTTTTGTGTGTTACCTCATAACTTTTTACTGGGTGAACCGATTTCGATGATTCTTTTTTCATTTGAAAGCTGGTACTTCTCGTGTAGTCCCATGTGAATTTGATCAAGGTCAGATCAATAGCTTTTGAGTTATTCTTAATAACTTATATTGAAGTCGGCTGTATAAATTTTTTAATTATTATCTTTTATAGTGTATAAGATAATTATCAAAATCATCTATTTCATCAGTTTTACGATTTCAGAAAGAAAAGTAATTTTTCTTTCAGACAAAATATAGCTTATTTCACTTCTGAAATTGCTCTTAATCTGTACGTCGTGAAGTTTCGTTACAATTTGTTCAACCATTCCGAAAATTAAACCAGTCTCTAAATAAACCCGTTAGCTTAAAAGAAGCCAGTTTTATTGTTTAAATGAAATAAATTTTACGGATTTTATGGCATTTAATTTTAACTTTTTAATTCTATGGTCTGAGTTGACTGAGGTGTCCCGATGTCATAGTTAACCCGGCTACCTTCAGTTTTCTGCCGACTTCCAAAAAGGAGACGGTACTCAATTCGGGTGTATGTTTTTTTTTATGTGTGTTACCTCATAACTTTGTACTGGGCGAACCGATTTCGATGATTCTTTTTTTATATGAAAGCTGATAGTTCTCGTGTGGTCCCATATGAATTTGATCAAGGTCAGACCAATGGTTATTGAGTTATTCCTTAATAAACTATATTGAAGTCGCTTATATTGAAGTCAGCTGTACAAAATTTTTAATTTTAAATTATTATTGAATATTAATTTTTGGTCCAATCTACACAGAAGGAGTTTGCAGTATCTTGAAGTCTTGCAGTGGTATGCTTGGGTTTGGATTTAATTTTATTAATTATAGGATCCCAAGCAGATGGTAGCTCCCATTCATCTCCTTTATTAAAATTAGGATGTTTCTTTAATTTCAATAGTCGCGAATCACCTTGGTAGGTGTTTTTTTGCGACGATTTGTGGTCTATCAAATTGTGAAATAGATTGTACAAGCAGTGCTTGTGTGTAGTGATGACTTATAGATTTGAGACGTGGTCCTTCACTGCTGGCCGTATGAGGAAGCTCAAGGTCACTCAGCGAGCTATGGAGAGGGCTGTGCTCGGGGTTTCTCTGCTTGATAAACTTAGGTATGAGGATATCCGCAGTAGAACCAGAGTAACCCACATAGCCAAACTGATTAGTAAGCTGAAGTGGCAATAGGCCAGTTATATCTGTTACTATATTAGAGTCTATTTGAGTCAGCCTCACGGTTGTCTCGGGGCGGCATATGCTTAGTGCAGCATCCATTATACGTAATATTTTAAAAATTCTTGTCATTACGTTTAAATCCATTATCAGTATAACATCCGTTATGAATTACGATAAATTGTTTATGATTTGGGACTCGTGCGTGACATTGAAATATTATTTCATCAAACATAAATCACCAATTTAAAATGTGTGTTTACCTGATGCTTATCTGTAACAAACTCTGCGTCGAAATATGTACAGGCTGTGCCACGACTCAGTTTACATTAAAAACATTAAAAAAGAAAAACATATGACTTATTTTAAAAATGATTTATTTACAACATAGCTATTTGACGGGAATTTACTTTTTTAAAATAATACCGTCTAATTTAATATCCTCTCGACTTTGGCATTTTTCTAAACGCTCACGGAAATTTTCAAAGACTCTTGGCAAAGAGACTGTAAGATTGCAGACTCTAATCTTTGACTTTAATTAACATAGTGGTTTTTGCGTGTATTTTCAAATACAGTAAAACCCGCTTAAGACGATTTTGAAGGGACCGAGCCAAAATCGCGACTTAAGCGGGAAAGCGTTAATACGCTATTAATATTATATTATGCGGGATAGGGAAAATAAAACATCATTTACAAATATTGTGCAGGTATTGAATTATAGGTGTACGTAACTTGCTTGTTAACAAGCGTGATGTTCTTTAGTTCAACATCTTTAGGGTGAGCGGAGCAGTTATCAATGAAGAGAATTGTGCGTCTACATCTAATCTGGAACTGATCATCTAAAGCTTTTAACTAGTTAATAAAACTAAGGCCAATGCAGTTAATGGCGTGGTAGAACCATGCTGCAGCTATATTAATAGTATAATTGTAGCACGAATTGGTCGGCTCGACCGGGGAAGGACCACGCTCTCACAGAATACCAGCGTAAAATAGCGGCTTAATGCTGCTGTGTTTCGTATGGTGAGTGTAGAGAAACGGAGACCCTTTTTACTGGAAAAAAGGCATTCTATCTTAGTCCTCACGGCTGAGAACGCATCTGCATTTTAATTCGCAAACAAAGATAGATGCAGATGTCTATGGGCCACAGCAGCCACTTACCATCAGGTGGACTGTGTGCTCGTTTGTCACCCTAATTTTATATAAAAAAAGGCCAATCATCCAAGCTCGAGATTGTGCAACATATTACAGGGAGCGATTTCAGGTTTTTGAAGCAACGTGGATTTTACCATTGACTAGTAAACGTAACTTTTCCGACTCATCAGAATTTGCCTAGGCCAGGATAGTGAGTCTCTCTTTACTTGCTTTGCCACCATGGCAAGTTTCTCCCTTCAAGACATACGATTTATCTGACATCAATTTATAAAATAAACCAAATTCGTCTGCGTTAGAAATGTTTCGCAATTCATAATTTTTTAATAATGCAGGAAGTTGTGCTATCCATGTATCAACTACATCTTGTTCTGCCACTATCTCCGATTCCCCAGTGATTTGACGATACACAATGCCGTGACGATTTTTAAAACAATCTATCCATTTGAAGCGGTAAAATCTGTGATTTGTAAGCTTTCAGCAATTTTACGCGCTTTTTCGCCTAATATGGGTCCACTTATGGGCAGTTTTAAAGTTCGTGCTTGATGAAGCCATTTCACTAACACTTTCTCTAATTGATCAAACTTTCCTACCTTTTGATTTTTTTCTCTTCACACCTCCCAATCTGTATTTTTCGTTAATTTCTTGTTTATTCTTTAAAATGTTACTACTTTATAATGCACCGCGGCTCGGCTCGGGTGTTGCACAGATGGCGTATTAGACAGGATGACGAGTCGTATTAAGCGTGTTAAAAATGTATGAAAACATGCCTCAAGTTGCAGGGACCGACATAAAATGGCGTCATCATCATCATCATCATTACAGCCCTTCACAAGTCCACTGCTGAACATAGGCCTCCCTCAAAGAATGCCACAAAGCACGGTCCTGAGCCACCTGCATCCATCGACTTCCTGCATGTCTTACCAGGTCGTCACTCCATCTTGTGGGGGGACGCCCTATACTTCGCCTACCGGTACGAGACTGCCACTCGAGAACCTTTCTTCCCCATCGGTTGTCGGCAGAATCGCTGGAGGAACTAAGCACTATGCTCAATGACCTCAATAGTGTCTCCCAACGGATAGGTCTTAAGATGAACATGGACAAAACAAAGATCATGTTTAATGTCCATGTCACACCTATGCCGGTAGTTGTTGGGAGCACTAAGCTCGAAGTTGTTGACGAGTATGTTTACCTGGGACAAATAGTCCGACTAGGTAAAATGGCGTATTAAACGAGAAATCGTATTAAACGTGATCGTATTAAGCGAGTTTTACTGTATTTCCATAAAAGGGTCCTGCTGGTGTCAAATTGGAACTGCTAGATGGCTACGAGATGTCGCCTCTTCTAGAAATCAGCTTTTCTTTAAACATATCTTTTACTATCGGCAGGGACTCGTTAAATGTGTAGCAAGTCGGTCCGTCTTGCTGCAACCGATTATAGCCTAACAAATTTCTGTGGCTGTGGTGCCAAAAAGTCCCGTAACATTCTTACATATTCAGTGGAGTTAACTGTGTCTATACGCCGGGCAAAAAACAAAGCACAATGATTCCTCTGGCAGAAATTGCTGCCTTTCACGTTTAGTTTTGGGATTTTCATTACTCCAATATTTACAGTTCAGTTTATTAACGTGCCCGTTGAGGTGGAAAATGGTTTCGTCGGAAAACAAGATGTTGTCGCAAGTTAATGAAGCGATCCAACATTGTTTGTTTCGGCATGCAACTTTCGTAAATTTAAATCAGGGTGCATGGTTATAATTTCAGATCTAATTTCTAAATACGGCGTAAGGATGTGCGTGATGTTCGTAATTCAGTCGGACGTATGCACGTCGATAAATCTGGATTGCGTCGCACTGAAGCGGAAACTTGCTGCACGTTTGGTTTAAATTTAATATCGATTTCGACTAGTCGAACTTCTTCATAGTCCAGGAGGAATCGGCGCACGAGTACCGAAAACTATTCCACCTCTATTTTCTTCAAATGGCCCTACTGATTATATAAATGCATGTTACCATGGGGCAACTCGGTGCCATATTGTTTAAACAGAAATATTTTAAACAATTGCAAGGAATTGTTATTTTCAAACAGGACAATATTTCTTTTAGATTTTTTGATGAAATACGAATATCCTATGAATTTTTACTCTAAAGTTAATATTTTCAGAGTTATCAATTTTAAAGGTTTGGAAAATACCAAATTCGGATACTTTCGACCTATTAAAAATATATAAATAAAAGAATGAAATATAAAAGATATTTTTTTTTGTATATTCTTTGATTAAATACGAATAAAAAAGTTCCTATCCTATGACTTTTTTTAGAAGAGATTCGCTTAAATAAGTTGAGGTGGAATCGCCTCACAATGATGACAGAATTATCTATATAAATAAAATGATAGAGGTTTGCAGTTGTGCGCGCATCACGGAAAAACTGCTGGATAGATTTCAATTAGGTTTTATTAGTTTTATTTTTTAGACACTTGGCCCTTATCTAAAAAATATATTGCGATATCTTCATTTAATATAAACTTATTAAAGTTTTAAGAAACAACGATTTTTATAATTATTGCAGCTATATTAATAGTATAGTTGCAGCACGAATGGGTCGGCTCGACCGGGGAAGGACCACGCTCTCACAGAATACCAGCGTAAATTAGCAGCTTAATGCTGCTGTGTTTCGTATGGTGAGTGTAGAGAGACCTATTTTACTGGAAAATAATAAAATCTTAATCCTCACGGGTGACAACGCATCTGCATTTTAATTTGCAAACGAAGATAGATGTAGATGTCTATGGGCCACAGCAACCACTTACTAACAGGTGGACTGTGTGCTCGTTTGTCACCCTAATTCTATTTAAAAAAAAATATGAGCACGCACAAAAAAATGATACGTGTTCAGTGATGTCTGTTTTCTTTGTTAATATATCAAGCAACGCAGACGACGCGACGTCGCGGGTATCAGCTGGTTGTTTAAATAAAATTGCTTTACGCAAAAAACGCGCTACGTCACAGATTAACTAATAGTTACTACGTAGTTACGTGCCTATCAACAGGATCTATTGCGTCTGAATTTTTGAGAAACGAGTCAGTGGCTAGCTAGATACGTCTCCACACACAGATCGAACCGTTTGGGTTTGCGCGGAAAATAAGATACAAATGTAAACCAATTCATGGCATCTTTATAGAATCACCCTTATCTTTTAAAAATCATAAAAAATATTTAGAGCAAACGAGCACACAGTCCACATGATTGTAAGTGGATGCTGTGGCCCATAGACATCTACATCTATCCTCGATTAAGAATCAAAATGCAGATGCTTTGTCACCCGTGAGGACTAAGGTGGAAGGCCTCGTTTCCAGTAAAAAGGAGTCTCCGGTTTTCTACACTTACTAAACTAACCATCAGAATTAAGCTGGTACTCTGTGGGAGCGTGGTCTTTCCCGGTCGACCCGACCAATACATGCTACAACCATAATATAGCTGCAGCGTGGTTCTGTCATTTATAAGAACGTTTGTTTACAGTAGTACAAGTTCCTTTACGTCAATGTTTTTGAAAGTTTTATCAATAAGTTTAAAACACGCATTATCAGATTAACAAACAAGGGTTAGCATTTTTTTATTATCGGGGACTTGGCATTGAAATTGTTGTTTTCGCAAATAATAATTAGATAATTTTTATGAGCTGTATTTTGTAAAGTATGGCGATCACTTATGACGTCATAGTTGTGTTGATAACGTTTTTAGATTCTTTAAAGTTATTTATGTAAATTATCATACGATTATAAAATCAAACGCAAAGGCATAACATTAGTAATTCAGCAGTATAAAACACATCGAACCGGACAGACAAACAAACATTTTAAAATGGTTATTAATGTGTTAATTACATGCAAATAATCTCCTGAGCTAAGTAGAAGGCATTATTTCGATATTACAGATAGACAATTTTATTTTGTGTTAGAAAATATGTAAACGTTAATGCTATTTTACGCTGGTATTCTGTGAGAGCGTGACCCCCCCCCCCCCCCCCCCCCCCCCCGGTCGAGCCGACCCATTCGTGCTACAACTATAATAATAATACAACTGCAGCATGGCTCTACCAGGTAAAACGTGTGTTACATATGGTTTCTGTCCAGAACTAGACCTTTTTAGGGTTCCGTACCTCAAAAGGAAAAAACGGAACCCTTATGAGATCACCTGTTGTCCGTCTGTCTGTCTGTCAAGACCCTTTTTCTCAGGAACGCGTGGAGGTATCAAGCTGAAATTCATATCAAATACTCAAGTCTACTGTCCCTTGGAGCTGTGAAAAAATCAAACTTCTAAACCAACGCAATCAAAAGATACAGCCGTTTATGCCGCAAATTTTCGACATTCGCAAGGGAATCAAAACCTACAGGGTACTTCCCGTGAACTCAGAATATTGAAATTTGGTACGAAGCAAGTTTTATAGCACAGATAAAGGAAAAATTGCGAAAAGCATACATTTTTAGTTACATCATATAATAAAAATATTTTAAAATAATTTTAAACTTATATACCTACGGATTTGTTCGGAACCCTCGGTGCGCGAGTCCGACTCGCACTTGGCCGGTTTTTTTACTAGTAATGCGACAATGTGTATTGTCAGGGATGCGTTTTTAATTTGAATCTTGGACGAGGAATGCGCTCTCCGCAATTAAAATTAAAAACCTGTCCTGCCACGTTAAGGCGTTTCCCTGACCAAATAACCTTGAGCATGCAGTGCACTGCCGCCCGCACTCTGCGTACACCCATTTATCATAAAATTCACACAATTTTTGGAATAAATTTTAACTAAAAAAGAAAAGCGAACTTTAAAAATTAAATAAAACGTGCATAATATAGATTTTTGAATTATCTATTCATTAGTGTTATCCTCAAATGATTAGAGCGTTGCCTTTAGCAACAGGTACATGTAATCAATAATTTTAGTCATTTTTTAAAAGTAGATTTTAAATGTATTTATAACACATAAAAACAAATTAGAACGTGGAATGTGATTATAGGATATCGAACATTAATAATGTGCTTTTAGATGTAGTTTGTTTCTCATAACTAATGAGATAATATTCTCTGAATAACGAAGAAAAACGCACTGTCGAAAGGTTTTGGTCGGGGTATCGCTTTAAGGGGAGGCCCACGTTTAATGGTGGATGTCTGAGAAGTATTGGTGTTTTCTCAATTTTGTGACAAACACAAGCTTTCTCGAATCAAGAAAGTCAGTACTCCATTCATGGGGCAATTACAACGAACTTCCAGAAAATATACAAGGTATCTCTATTACTATGTTTAAATATTTTATTAAATAAAAACTGTTAAAGGGTTATTATAATACAAATGAATATTATGTTTTTTTTTTAAAAAAATATTTATAACCCCTGGGAATGGGGTGGTCGCTTCCAAGCTGTTTCTTAGAGTAGGTATAGTTTGTAAGTAGTTCGTACAATCTGGTCTTAGACCCCCCGCGCACTAAGCAGCCTGGCTGCGGCAGCCAGGTTGCGGCAGCCAGTCGAACATATGACGGTGTATGGGAGCCCGCGCACCTAAGCAGCCACGAACTCCCGGCTGCGGCAGCCATAAAAATGCGCCCGATTGCACGGCAGCCCGTTGGCTGCGCGCAGCCAGAGCGAGCAGGGCAAATGTATGTGGCTGCCGCCAGACACCGCGCACTTGTCGTAGCAGCCAGGCGTATTTTGTGTTCCGAAACCACAAAATGACGTAGAAAGAGTCACAACTGGCCGCCCATTGGCTGTTTAGAACTGGCTGCTCAAATATTTGGCTGCGCAGCCAGGCTGCCTAGTGCGCGGAAGGTCTTATTGTATAATTTACTTGGATCTTTAACCGACTTCAAAAAAGGAGGAGGTTCTCAATTCGACGGTATTTTTTAATGTTTGTTACCTCAGAACTTTTTTCTAGGTAAACCGATTTTATTGTTTTTTTTTGGAAGCTGGTGCTTCTCATGTGGTCCCATATAAATTTGATCAAGATATGACCAGTAGTTTTGAGTTATCCTTAATAATGCGTATTTAATTGACTTCGACCGATATAATTGCCTACTGTCTCAGGGTTGTCACTGTCACCAAATCATTAGTTTAAAGCCCGGCCCTTGCCAAAAATAATACATCTCTGTATAACTAATTTAGTGATCATTAGTCGATAAAGTTCAACAATGGTTTTCCTAACAAATACAGAAATGTATTAAGATTCAGAGCAGTATTATTTATAAAAAAAGGGATAAAATAAACCGGCGGGCGGTGTGTGAGCTCGTGTTTAAATTATTTACTTAGTATATACTAGTTACTTTTTATTTTTAATAGGCATAATATAGTATTTGCACACATAAAGGACCATATTAATTTTTATTTTTAATTAATACAAGCATATATATATTGAATCACACATTTATTACAAAATTACAAATTAGCTACAGAAAAATACTTTATTCGGTTTCGACTATTACGAAACGACTTGTTATTAAACTTTAATGTGTAATATATCCGCATCCTTATAAATAACTTTTGCAAATATAATTAATTACGATTTTATAACCGTAAGTAGGTACTTAGTTACTATTCTTCCTCTGTCTGATAGACAACTAATACAACAAAAATATGTAAGTAGGTATCTCATCGTCAAGTAAAAATTATATGCTATAATAAGTGACTCGCTTACCTGTCCTGTTCAATAGGTAATCTGAACAGAGACAATTCTGGAATCGATGAATTATTAAGACACTCAAACACACAGCAATACGTTCTCCTGCGATTATCACACATTTTTCATTCATTTAGCGGTGCCAAAAGCCGTGACGCGCGAACGTCGTGCGGTGTTAGTCCCGACTGGCGCATTGAGAAACATTTCGAGATTGTGTTTAAGTGTGCGTGCGGCGCCTCATAGATACTATGGCGCACACATACAAGCCGCGCGCAGTGCGTTTGTATGAAGATAACGTACTTCCCACTCTTTATACTATGGTTTCGTGGTCACTTGGAAGGGAAGGCCACATTGGCCTCTAAAAAGCTTGGCGTGCTCAGCAGAGTATTTGATGCCGGCACACCGCCTGCAACTTTACAAGGCGCAGGTTCGGCCTCACATGGAATACTGTTCTCATTTCTGGGCTGAGGCTCCCCAGTGCCAGCTCCTTCCATTTGACCGCATCCAGCGCAGTGCGGCTTGAATCGTCGACGACCCTTTCCGATCGGCTCGATTCAGTGGCGCTGCGAAGAGATGTTGCATCTCTTTGCATATTTTATCGCATCTATCACGCAGAGTGCTCTGAGGAATTGTTCGGACTAATTCCAGCCGCTCAATTTCACCATCGCACATCGTGACAAAACTCGCGATACCATCCATACCATCTGGATGATTGGCGGTCCACCACTGTGCGATTTAGAAGAAGTTTTCTTCTTCGCACAACTTCCTTGTGGAATCTATTACCATCGGCGATTTTTCCGGACCGATACGACTTAGTGACCTTGACCTATTTTACCACTTGTTTTCCGAACCAGTGGTAAAAGTAAAAAATGACTTCCAATAAAAAAATATTCTATTCTAGTATGCGAGAACCTTAAAATTGAGGTGAACTGTGAACGCTGCAATTGTTCTGGTTGATGATTACTTACTTCAATTTTTTTTTAAACTTTTATCTTTCCTCATTAGCTCAGCTGTTATGTAAGCGGAACGTTCGGTCCCTGATCTACATACATCCGCTCATACGTGGAGTGAGTAATTATTTCGAATCGTTCCATGGCTATATTTAACGCAGTCAAACACACACAATAGGGCCTATTATACGGTCGGTGTAGGCAACGACTGCTGGGTGCTGGCCTGACCCTTTTTCGGCTCACCTTGTTACAGTACTGTTGCTTGTAATTTTTTTGGGATTGTGAAGTAACATAGAGAGTTGAATTTTTTAACTATTGTTAAGTCAGTACTTGATCATGATGACAATCAGGTGATGGTAAGTAGTGATACGGCCGAAGATATTAAAGCGCACTGATTTAGCTTAACAAAGGCATATTCAATCTCGTCTTAAAATCATCCACGTTGTAATCGGATGGAAAGACAGACGCTGGCAAAATTATTTCTTTGCTGTAAGCACTACGAACGACGAAGCAAGCTGCTTGGTTATATGTGGTTGGATAACAAAGTGGTGGAGACTGGTCAAGCTTCTGGTTGTCCTATAGTGGAAGGGAGAGGGTAGAGTAAAGTTATGTAATCCCAGCGCACACTCCATTATCTATCCCGTATAACAGTGGTTCCCAATTGATTTTTCCTGTGTACAACTTCGGTAATGAATTCAAGCTCTCGTAGCTCTTATAAAAGAAATCTACATAAATGAATATGTAAGGTCGTTTGTTCAAAATCTTAAATCTCCAAAAGTTCGTTAGCAATCGCTTTGAAATTTTGACATAACGTTGCATTCGATACGCGCGTGTTTTTATAATGCATTCTTTTTTTTAAAACTAACCATGCGAAACACGCTGACATACTCTGCGAGCGTGATCCTTCCCCGGTCGAGCCAACCCATTCTTGCTGCAATCATAATACGACTCCAGTGTGGCTCTACCAAGTTACTTCCATTATGTTACCTTTAAAATATACATCATATTTCCAATCGTTTTGCCTTCCAGTATAAGGCAAGACCTTGGTATTAGAACGTTCCACATGTTTTGGTATTTGTCTTATTTATAATTGCTTAAGGTTATAAATAGGTAAGAATGACAAAGTATATTCGCAATGAATTCCATGTAAATAAAAATAAAAAAATCACACACTTAACAAACGACGGCTCCGTGGCGCAGTGGCTTAGCATTGAGCTGCAGCGCTTAGGGCTGCGGGTTCAAATCCCGCACGGATCAAGTATTTGTATGGCCTACAAATAATTGTTCTGGGTCGCAGGATGTTTGTCCTTATGAAATCTGTGTATGTAAACTGCCCCCGAGATACAGAGGAAAATCCTAGTGTGGAGGTAACGTTTAAAAAAAACTTCTGTTTATTCTAAGGCTCTATCTTTCAAAGAACTTCTGTTTATTCTAAGGCTCTATCTTTCAAAGACTTGTGCATGACTTCAAAAAAGAAGAGGTACTCAATTCGACTGTATTTTTTATTTGTTGTTACGTTATAACTTTTTTCTAGGTGGACCGATTTTGATCATTCTTTTTTTTATATGATAGCTGGTGCTTCTCATGTGGTCCCACATAAATGTGATCAAGATGTGACCAGTACTTTTTGAGTTATCCTTAATTTATGCGTATTTAATTGACTTGGACTACATTGATGATGTTCTCATTTTATTTATATTGAAGTCGGTTCTACAATTTTTTTTATTTTATCACTTTTTATGCTTATGCTGCAACATGCCACCTAGCAACTTTGGACTCAGCTGAGTCGCGTCCAAAATAATACCAAGAAGTTAGTTGATATGCGCTGAAGCTTGTTGATTGAGAGAGTGCATAGGAATAACATTAATTTCTCCCTGTTCCTTTAACCATGGGATAATTAGAAATCCGGCGGGCCTCCAACCCTTTGATGTTGACATCGCAACACGCATTCGAATCAAACGGTAAAGTTTCACCGTTCATAATGCTCACAACAAGGTGATGGAATAATTAGCCAGCGTCTGTATTTCCATCCAATTACAATGTGGGTGTCTTCAAGGCAAGAGTGAACGGAATTTTGTTAAATTAAGTCAGTGCGCTTTATCTATTTTCTGTGATGTAAGTGCTGTTAGCATATGCGGCTCTTACAGCTCTATCCGAGACAGGACTCGTGGTCTGCGGGCTATTTAAAAAAAATATATTATTAAAAAAAATAAAGAAAAAGCAATTATGGGGATGAGGGTAGATGTTGGTTTATGATTTGGTATTGTTACTAATCATCATGTCCCCTCTGTTGAGGTTTTTTTGAGCTGTCTAACCGCTGTCTGAACCCCTGGGGTGTGAACCCCCGCCTCTGACAGCTTAGCGAGCTGAGCATTTTATAACTAATGCTTCTTGATAGTCATTTTTACTTTTATCATTGGCTCGGAAAAAAACCTCTGTCTTGAGAACAATCACAATAGAACCCGGCGCCGGCGGTATATTTTTAAAGTAACATTATAGAATGAAAGATTATAAAGGTTATACAATTATTTAAAAGATTCATTTGAAAATAGCTTGAAAGCGATCACCTCACTCTCATAGGTATCAACCATGTATTCCTTTATATAGCGCTATGAAAAACATAGAGAAACAAAGTCAAAGAGAATCGTACTATGGAAAATATTGAAAAACACTGCATGAAACTAATATTAGTTTCTTTGATTAAAATTAATTTTCACACTACGCGGTCCATCGCATGACGTCTTAATTGGCACAACGCCATTACCGCTAAGATAATTGAGTAGCCCACATCCAACACCATTGAATAATTACATTCCTTATGGCGCGACGCGAATGTGACATGTGAAAGGGCATCGTAATTTTTTTTAATTTAAATATGTTGACAATGGTATCTGGACAATTTTCAATACAGCTATATTGAGACGACATTCTTATTGTTACCTTGAGGTTCTTGTAGTGCAAATGCAAAGTCTACTAAATTATAAATGTCCCTTATTCGCGTCTGTCTCAATATGCTAATAAAACTTTAGAACTACTTGGTTAGTTTTGATCCCTTTATCACCATTAGTACAGGAATTTCTTTACAAATATTTTTTTACAAGTAAGTACGACAAACGAAACTCTTTGATGATGATAAGTGGATGCTACGGCACATAATACATTTATCCTTGATTAAGAGTAAATGCTTATCGATTGCTATCCTTAAGGCCTGAAATGAAATGCCTTATCAGTAAAAAAGTAACTGCGGTCTCGGTTTGCGGTATTATATACATACGTAATCCTGCAGCATTAAACTAGAATTCTATGCGAGTGTGGATCTTCCCCGGTCGAGTCGACACATTTATGCTGCAGTCATAATACTTCGCAGCGTTGCTCTCGTTATTGTCATCATCATAATAATCATCATCATCATTACAGCTCCAACCAGCCTCCATACATAGTACGCATTCATCGTTGCTCAATCACGAATCATTTTTATATGGGTTGTGGAGAAATGTTCACGTTTCACACCCAGGTTGTAAAGAGATCCAATCCAATCCAATTAGTGTCACCCGTGCAAAGCCAGGGCTAATTGTTAGTTTTCTTTTTTACTAACTCTATTATTTTTGATGTTTCGAGATAAAGCCAGAAAGCCATTAGTTGCTATTCTCCCGGCACCTATTGGTCAACCACGCCCCGGTCATTGTGGCTAATGGGGCTAATTAAATAAAATGTGGCCATAACGCTAGTAGTCGCAACAGTAGTAATTAAAAAAATATGTTTAGCTTTTTTTACTACGTTTACTCCAATGTAGTGGAGGAGTTTTACATACTCGTATATAGTCTGCATATGGACAACAGTCTAGAATCGGTGGGCTATAGAATAGAATAGAATTGAATAGAATATTTTTTTATTCAATGTAGATCACAACATGTGTAATTCTTATTGAAAGTCATTTTTTACTTTATCACTGGGTCGGAAAAAAAACCTCTGTCCTGAGAAGAACCAGCAAGGAAACTAGCGGAGCTTTTTTATAGTTGATGAAAAGTTGTACAAACTATTTACAAAATTTATTTTAGAAACAGCTTGGAAGCGACCATATCATTCCCAGGGGTTACAATCAACCATGTATTCATAATACCATATTTCATAGGCGAAGTGTAACCCGACCCCCCACTAGATGGAGTGACGACTAAGTAAGACATGCAGGAAGTCGATGGATGCAGGTGACTCAGGACCATTTTTGTGGCATTCCTTGGGGGAGGTCATGTTCAGCAGTGGACTTGTGAAGGGCTGTAATGATGATCATGATGATGATGATGATGTATTCATTTATACAGTTTGTGTTTAATAAAATATTTAAACTTGGTAATAGATAGACCTTGTATATTTTCTGGGACTTTGTTGTAATAGCGTATACATTGTCCCAAGAATGAATTACTGTCTCTGTGGGGTCGAGAAACTAGTATCATTAGTATGTGTTTGTTTCTAGTGTTTACAGAGTGTATATACCTTTTTTTTTTACTAAAACTACCTTTGTTTTTGTGAACACACATTAAATTTTCGTAAATACACTGAGAGGCCAAAGTTAATATATTTATTTCCTTAAATTCTTCTCTAAGAGACTCGGTTTTAGGTTGTAAATAGCTGTAATGACCCTGTTCTGCAAAACAAAAATAATTTCTACACCAGCCGCATTTCCCCATAGCAAAATCCCATAAGACATTGTGCTGTGAAAATAACTGAAATAAACCAATCTAGCTGTCTCGAAACTAGTGAGATCTCTAATCTTTTTACAGCATAAGCTGCAGAACTTAGTCTTCTTGTTAGTTTGAATATATTGGGGCCCTACTGAAGCTTTGCGTCGAGAGTGATGCCAAGAAAAACAGTGGATTCAACAGTCCTCATTTCTTCCCCATTTAAAAACACATTGGTATTCAGATTTTTATCATTCGGTGTTATAAAT
Organism: Parnassius glacialis; assembly: GCA_033319125.1. NCBI lineage: Eukaryota > Metazoa > Arthropoda > Insecta > Lepidoptera > Papilionidae > Parnassius > Parnassius glacialis. The sequence continues at coordinate 20,552,301 of JAVANC010000014.1, read as the reverse complement.
TTAATATATTTAATTTTATTTCCGTTTAAATGTAGATTATTAACGTTAAACTAATGCACTAATTTTGATATAGCATTATTCACTTCGTCACATTTAAATGGTTGACGTATAAGTTTAAAAATCAAGGAAGTATCACACAAATTTCTAGTGACCCGATCATTCAAGTATTAATTCGTCTTACAAACCGGGTCAATCGGGTTGGTCATTCAAATGTACCATTTCGAGTTTAAGTATTCTGTGATCTGTGAGATCTGGTCGATAATGTCGGTCGTCGGACATTACTACACTCTTTGGTCGTAATTCCTGTCAATCTTTGATCCGAAACGTTCAAAAATGTAATTATTGCATCAATATTTTGCTGTGACCCGGGCCAATTAAAGGAATCGTTCATGATTGACACATGTCTATCTCCAACCCTTTGTTGTCGACATTCAGCGCATACGAACAAAAATGCTTGCTTTGTCTTGTGTAATTCGTATATTCGGTACCGGCGGTGATCGAACCCGGGTTGTTCGCGTACTGTGAAACTTACAGCGAGCGTTAACCATCTGAGCTACCACGGCTCTTCTTGTTAACTAATAAGTAAAAAAATAACAGGAGATATAATACTAGTAAATATACGCGTCCTCGATTGTCTTCCAAAGGATGGAATTTAACATGAACATGGACAAGAGAAATGACATGTGTAACGTCTATGTCAAACCTACCATAACACTACACTCGAAGTAGTTGATGAGTATGCTTACCTAGGACAAATTGTCCGATTAGGTAGGTAGGTTCAATTTCGACAAAGAGGTCAATCGACGGATCATACTCACCAGCGTTCGGGAGATTACGGCCCTTCTTCTCGTCACATATTCCTCAAAATCTTAAAATAAGGGTGTGCAACCGGTGTTTGTTGCCAGTGATGACTTAGGGAGTGTCCATTAGTTACGTGGGGCGATTTTGTCGATTTTTTATCCTCCCCCTCCCCACCCTTCTGGTGAGATGTCGTAAGATATGGCTCGACCCCTCACACCCCCAATCTCACGTGAGATTTTTCAAAATACGTACCTATTTTTGGTATAAATAGGTTAAACTGTGCTTGATTGCATTGATTTATTAAAAAAAAATAAACAAATTTCTTAATTATTAAGTGGCGAAGCTTGCGAAGACACTTATTGATTTCACGATGTCTGTCCGTCTGTCCCACGATTATCTCGAGGACGGTTTCGAATTTTCAAATTCTGTTTTCAGCAATCGATTACTGATCACCCAGGCATCTGAACCTCCTATTTTGAAACTGATTGCTCAACGGCAACCGTTAGAAACCGCTACAAAGCTGATTGCTTCGCCACTTTGCTATGCTGTTAGCTTGCTAGGTTTATTTTTATATAGTTTATGGAGTTCGCATAACTGCGATAAATATTATTGTGTAGGATTTAACTCAATTTTCTCGAAATTTTAAACTGTTTCTTACGGGAAAAAAATTACGTGATATTTACCGAGAACCACCCTCTCCCCCACTTGAGATTGAGTGAGATTCAGGTTGACCCCCTCCTCACCTAAACACCTCATGTAATTAATGGACGCCCCCTTATGAATTCGAGAAGTGGTAGATTGTATCCGTAGTAGAGTTAGATAAACCGACATAGACTAACGGTTCAGTCACGAACCATTGCTGTTGACGGGGAAGAAAGGTTCTAGAGTGGCAGCCTCCTACCGGTAAGCGGATGATGAGGAGAGAGAGATGTAGCAAGTTGTTGAATGCAGGTGGTGTAAGATCGAGCTCTGTGACGTTCCTTGGAGGAGGAAACATTTAGCTGTGGACTTGTGAAAGGCTGTAATGACGATGATGAAATATACTTGCAAGCACAAAGGTACTCACTCAACCTAATCCACCCGTGGGATGGTGCAAAAAGGTTTACATTAACTCATAATGACTTTTACTTTCTTACTATTTATATGAAAAATAGTGACAAATGAGCACACAGTTCATATTATGTATGGAAAGTGGATTGCTACCAAGCTATTTCTAATTTGTTTTAAGTTGTTAATTGTGTAACATACACGATTGTAAGCTGTTATTTTTTTTAAGTTCCGCTGGGATTCTAGCTGGTTCTCCCCAGGACTGAGGTTTTTTTCCGAACCAGTCAAACAAAATAGTGACTTTCAATAAGTATTATTTATAATCTATATTGAATAAAAAAGTTTCTGTTCCCGTTTCATATTGCCTCCATTAAGATCGATGCAGATTCGTTGTAACTTCTGAGGACTAACATGGAATGCCTCGTTACCAGTTAATGGATCTTCAGTTCCCTTCACTCACCATACGAGATAAAAGTCGTGAACGAAAAGGTAAAAAAAGAAACGCGATTTCATAAATTGATATCATGCACGAACAGTACACGTATTACTACACATCTGTATAAGAAACCGATCTAGTCTTCACAATGTATTTAAAAAAATCGGTTGTCTGTAAAGTCGGTTTACTGACGATAGTTGAACGTGACAACGTCATAAGAAATATTTAATATCGAAAGAATCATTACCTTTATCGCCGCAATTATCGTTGCTATAAACAATTGACACCACATTCGCTCGCACAGTCGCTCGTTCCGCGCTCTCGCTTGCACTTTAAATGGAACGCCTAGGTAACGCCGCATGAGTCATGTTTTTTCGTTCGTGCAGCCAGCTTCATCAGTTTGGAGTGAGGAAATAGAGAGTACTCCTATGCTTGCGCACAAACATGTGAACTATAATCGTGTCCTGCACAGATGGCTAGTCCCCGTTGAGGCTACGACTGCGAGTAGCCGCCGAGATATTCGGTCTGGAGTGCGGTTGTGTGACACGCGTTCGTCCGTTGTTCGTGGTTGGCTTCGTTTTCTGCCGACTTCCAAAAAGGAGACGTTTTTTATGTGTGTTACATTGAGTTATACAAGACTAAATCAATGGTGTGTTACCTCATAACTTTGTACTGGGTGAACCGATTTCGATGATTCTTTTTTATATGAAAGCTGATTTCTGAGACCTGAGACCGACTTCTCGTGTGGTCCCATATGAATTTAATCTAGGTCAGACCAATAGTTTTTTTAAATATTCTTAATAATTTATATTGAAGTCGGCAGTACAAAATTTTTAATTTTTAATTATTTATGTTGTTTGACGTTTGGTTACGTTGTAGGTAATGCGTAAATGTATCAGTACAAATATCAATAAAAAATAATCAAGATTATATCCATATCTTATTTTATGTAAACAAAATATTTTCAAGTGATGTTATTGATAACAAAAAAAATATCGCAGTTACGTAGTGATTTCCACCGACAACGGATTATCACAAAAGTTAAATAATCGCAGTGCTGGTATTTGATTCCAAAATAGTTTTAAACGAGCTCGATCATTCTATAATTTAAAATTTACAACCGACTTCAATATTAATTATTAATAAGCAACTTATGAAGTTTTACTTATTATTTAAAATTATTGATGATATTAAATAAGTTAAGCTACAATCTAGCTCTCTTATCTGGCTGCTAGATCGTGGAGGTTATTAAAGCTATTACAGGGAGACAGTGGACAGTGCAGACATAGGGTACCGGCTTTTGACTAGAAACAAAAAGGTCAGATGAGTTGTCACCTCTTTTATTGCCTACTAGGAATGCATCACGTCCTGTCATTATACTAGCTATCCATACAAAAGATATTACAATGTGCTGTCGTTTTATTAAAGAATAGGCGCCAGACATCCTTTTTAATAAATATTGATGACCGGCCTTTAAAATATTATGAGCGGATAGTTAATATTCTGCAGGCTTCTGTTCCGTTTTTGGTCACATTACGATAGTAAAAATACGACGATTGGCCGCATGTGTATAGGCTAACATCACTAGATCAATATTGTATTAATTGTTTTGTATTATTCTTGGATGTGCTATGTCTATTATTTTATTGCGTGTGATGTAAATAAGTCCCAGAAAGTTCTAGTAAATACCTAAGAGTAATTCAATTAGCCAATATCAATTCATTCAAGATAATATTAACTTTTATCTGGAGTAATATACTTCGCTTTATTTACCATTAGGGCTACCGATCCTAATTCTGAAAACCGATCCTGTTTGTAGTGTGTATCTGTGTGTATGTCAGTGGCATCATAGCTCTTGAACGGTGGTTCATCCGTTCAGGAGCTATGGTTATTGATATTTTGATTACGTTTGTTTGAAAGGTGTGTTAATCGAGAGTGTTCTTAGCGTTTCAAGAAAATCTGTTCAGCCGTTTGAAGATCATCAGCTATTTTTGTTTCAAGGGTTTTTTTAAATTTTAAAGTTTTAGTTATTGTCATAAATTTTATTTACGGTATTTTGACGACGTTCATTACATTATTGTAATATTGTATTCGTCATTAGTTCATTAGTTTTGATCAATCTGCGTTCGGAAATTATAAGTATAGTTTTTACGTGGTAGAGCCATGCTGCTGCTATATTATGGTTGTAGCACGAATGGGTCAGCTCGACCCGGGTGGGACCACGCTCTCACAGAATACCAGCGTAAAATAGCAGCTTAATGCTGCAATGTTTCGTATGGTGAGTGTAGAGAACCGGAGACCCTTTATACTGTAAACGAGGCACTACATCTTAGGGGTAACAACGCATTTGCATTTTGATTCTTAATCGAGGATATATGTAGATTTCTATGGGCCACAGCATCCAATTACCATCAAGTGGACTGTGTGTTCGTTTGTCACACTTATTCTATAAAAAAGAAGTATAGTATTTTAAAAGAAGGTACCACGAGTCACAAGTTAATTTGCATAGACTCGTAAAGCACAGAAAGCGAAACAAAATGTAAAAATCTTTCATGTACTAATAGAGTGATAAACGAGCCCGCAGTCCATTCTAAGTGACGACCACTTTACTCCATGGAGGTGCACCACTGTGCACAGGTGTACTACCGTGAGGACTAAGACTGCTAATATTCTGTCATCTCACAGACTCTTATAATAATCGAGGTAGCTCAGAACCTGTGCGATTGACTAATATAATTTTTACGTGGTAGAGCCACGCCGCAGCTATAGTTGTAGCACGAATGAGTTGAAGGACCACGCTCTCACAGAAAATCAACGAAAAATAGAAGCTTAATGCTGATGTGCTTTTTATGGTGAGTGTAGAAAACCGGAGACCCATTTTACTGGACTTACCACTAGGTGGGATTGTGGTCAAGCAATGTCTATTATGACAAGAAAAAAAAACTTAAAAAGTTGCGAAGAGTTATTGTCATACAATTAACGTTTGTAAATGTATCATTAAAAATCTAATTTATTATCACGTGATTTGAAAGAACTGCTACAATGGCATGATTATCGATGTTGAAGGATATCGATCGGTAGGAAATAATAACGGACCACCATAACATCATACAAATGTAGATGTCTATATGCCCCAGCATCCACTTACCATTAGGTGGGTTATGTGCTTGTTTATCGCCCTTATTCTATAAAATAAAACATGCATGAGTGTCGTGGAACACTCGGTTGGAACAAAGTTCCTTTCGTAGTATATTATTATTGATAAACGTATTATATTATTGATCAACGAATACAAATAAATTTACTAGCGTCTATTAAATGAAGCATCATTTAAAATAAAATAATACTTTTTCTCGCCTAGCCTCTATCCGCTAAATTCGTACCGAGCGTTATGGAACTTCGTTCCAAAAAAAAACATCACCCATACCAATAAATTATTAGTGACAGTAATATGATATTATTTTCTTCTTTATCAATCAATATAATCAATCAATTAATCATTAAATATAATCAATCATTCTTTACTGCACCCCAATACGAATTAGAATGAGACAAAATGAAATAAATATATACAAAGTACAATAGGCGGTCTCATCGCTCTGGAAGCGATTTCTTCCATACAACTCCTATTTAGCAAAAAACTGTTGTTTACATTCAATTGCAAATAGGGAAGGTGTACATAAATCTGACAATCAAGTTAAAAAAATAATTATAAGTATATAAATACACACAAGATGATGACGGTTGAGGATAGGTAGGATAGATACAATTAAGAACGTGAATTATGATGGGAAATATTAGAGTTCCAAGTAATAAGTTTTTAGATTTTTAAAGGAAAAAAAGACTGAGCAAAGGCAAGGGGTTCCACAAGCGTACAGCTGTAACTGAATAAGATTTATTGGAGAAGGAGGATGAATGTGCTGGAATACGAAGCAAAAAATTGCTAGTGGAACGTAGATGACGATCGTGGGAGGAGGAAACGAATTCAATGCGGTCTTTTAGGTAACGTGGAATAGAGGGATTGAATGTATAAAGCAGAAAGGACGTGAGTATTCCTGCGAAGGCGAATCGGCAGCCACTTGAGACGTTACGAAATTCTGAAATGTGATCATATTTACGGATTCCAAATATGAATCGTAAGTATAGATTTTGAATACGCTCAAGTTTATTTAACTGTGCTTCGGTAACGTCCAGATAGCAAACATCAGCATAGTCAAGAATAGGCAGTAGGGATTGAGCAAGCGCGACTTAAGTGGCAGTAGTGAGAAAGTCTCCGCAGAGAGCTTAGCGCTGCAAACATTTTTCTACTGACTTCATTAATTTGTGGTGACCATGTTAGACAGGAGTCGATATATATTCATAAATTCTTAACTTTATCACTATAAGGAATGTGAATGCCGTTGATGAGAATAGGTGGTATGAGATAAAAGTCAACCTTAGGAACTAATCTCGAGCTACCGATAATTATTGCTCGAGTGTTAGTGGGATTAATGGATACTCCATAAGGTTTACACCAGTCCAAAATACAAGCCAGATCAGCATTCGTTGTGTTCATTGTGTGAAATAGCTTTCCGTAAATCATCCAGAGTAGATTGACTGTAAATTTGGAAATCGTCGACATACAAGTGGTAAGAAGAAGACAGTTGATTACTCATAGAATTTATAAAAATTGCAAACAAGAGAGGAGACAACACGCCACCTTGTGGGACGCCGGCAACAGTAGCAGTCCAAGAGGAATACCCATCCTGTACTTTAATACGCTGTCGGTGCCCAAACAAGTAAATACTAAACCGGTCAACTACGGCCGGAGATATGTTGAGAGAGCGCAATATATATGAGGAGGAGGTGAGCAGAGGACTTAAGTAGGCTGTAACGGTAGCGATTTTATATAGAGTTCTAGGAACATTTTTCCAGAAAAAAGTCTCATTGCTATCTGTACAAATAAATAAAATTTAAGTGTTTGTTTCATCATCATTACAGCCTTTCATAAGGCCACTGCTGAACATAGGCCTCCCCCAAAGAAAGCCACAAAGCACGGTCCTGAGCCACCTGCATCCAGTGTTTGTTTGTAATGTCAAAATTACAGCGTTTTACTAAATGCATATGAAAGTATTAGCTGTGCCCCGCGGTTTCACCCGCGTCATCACGTGTCGGTGGTGCGTTCAAGTTCAAGCATTTTATAATTGCAATTAAATATTTTATTTGATAGCAATGGATGAAAAAATTGGCATAATTAATGGAGTACTTTTATCTGTCGGCATATTATGTATGATGTAGAGTGAAGGTAAGTTTTATCCACTTTCCCTCCCCCTCCCGGTTGAGTGTCCTCTCCCCCCCCCACGTTCTCATCGGGCGGCTAGGGTTTATGCGTCGTTCGCGCGCCCAGCCAAGTATTGAATTATTTTAATTTTACATTATCTCTTAAATTATGCGTCCAAATAACATGGTATAAAGAACAAAGTTTATCTTCATAAAATTGTCTTGATGATGAAGTAATTTTCGTTCGTATGGATAAATAGGCCATGCCTAATAATAATGCTCATAAATCACTTTTAAATTTTCAATATTTTTTGTCACAAAATACCTAATTATGGCTCATGTATAAGAAATAGACATATGGTATCGCGGACTTTTTTTTAGACGGAGTAAAGATCTATATGTTTCTAGAACATTGTATTTACGTATCCCTAACGATAACACCAGCGTACGCGGATAAATCATTTCGGGAGTGCTTTTTCTTCTGACTTGCTTAACAAATATCCATATTTAAGGCTAGCTCAGTGATATAGCTTAGTGCTAGATAGCCTATACTATTCCACATGAATCTGGCTATAATACACAAAAAGAATTTTTCAAATCGGACTGGTAGTTCCAGAGATTAGCGCGTTAAAACAAACAAAATAACAAAAAACTCTTCCGCTTTATTATATTAGTATAGATTAGTATAGATAACAAAATACACTTTTTAAAATTTTTATCTCTGTCTGCCTGTCTGTTTGTTCCGGCCAATCTCCGAAACGGCTGGACTGATTTTGACGGGACTTTCACTGACATATAACTTATGTCATATGGAGTAACTTAGGCTACTTTTATTTTAGAAAAAATAATTAGGGTTCCTCGCAAAAAAATTAAAACCCTAAATTACACGCGGGCGTAGTCGCGGGGAACGGCTAGTTGCAAATAAACTTAGTCGTGAGTCGTGACGAAGCAGCATACATATTGTCTCTAGAGTGTTGCATGGGGAGTGCGCTAAGTGGAGTGTTGCCTTAATTGCGGTCGGTCTTAATTTTCGATGAGTACGGTCGTTCACTAGTTACGCACTACACGCAATAATTGCAAGGTCCTCATCCTTACCAAATATTAAACAGCTAGCTGTTCCCCGCGACTTCGCCCGCTTGTAATTTAGGGTTTTAATTTTGTTGCGCGGAACCATAAATATTTTTCTAAAATATAAGTAGCCTAAGTTACTCCTTATGACATGAGCTATCTACCAGTGAAAGTTACGTCAAAATCGGTCCAGTCGTTTTGGAGATAAGTCGGAACAAACAGACAGATAGACAGACAAAAATGTTATAAATTGTGTTTTTATTATAAGTTCCGTATGTACACTTATATACATTTAGTAAAAAGCTGTTATTTTGACATTGCAAACAGACACTTTAATTTTATTTGTATAGATTCAGTCTTCAGGGCTAATGTCATCTTAAACTTAATTTGCTCTCTTAATGTGATATTTTATGGCGCTTGTCGCAGCGCCTGAGCCATAAATCTATACAAAAAATAAAATTGAAGTGTCTGTTTGTAATGTCAAAATACCAGCCTTTTACTAAATGCATATGAAAGTATATAAGGTACTTTTTTTATAGGAGAGGGGGCAAACGAGCAACGCGGCTCACCTGATGGTAAGTGACTACCGCCGCCCATGAATAACCGCAACACCAAGGGAATTGCAGATGCGTTGCCGGCCTTTTATACTTATAACAAAAACACAGTTTTTAAAATTTTTGTCTGTCTGTCTGTCTGTTTGTTCCGGCTAATCTCCGAAACGGCTGGACCGATTTCGACGGGACCTTTCACTGACAGATAGCTGATGTTATAAGGAGTAACTTAGGCTACTTTTATTTTAGAAAAAGAATTAGTGTTCCACGCAAAAAAAACTAAAACCCCAAATAACACGCGGGCGACGTCGCGAGGAACAGCTAGTATACACATATATATATATATATATATATATATATATATATAAAATCAATTGCTGTCTGTTAGTATCGCTAAAACTCGAAACTGGCTCGAACGATTTTGATGAATGTTTTTGTATGCGTTTGAGTGGGTCCCTGCATGGTTTAGTTTCACAATTGAACCGTGCGAAGCCGGAGCGGATCGCTAGTAAGACGAAGTTAAAGCTATACAAACTATACATAAGACCTGTATTAACCTACGCTGCTCCGGCCTGGTATGCACTCCTGAGCGACCGGCAGAAGCGGCGACTGCAAGTCCAACAGAATTTGGCATTAAGGACCATTGTCGGTGCTGGTCGCTACGTCCGGAACGACGTGATAGCGGCCGTCCTGAAAATTGAAGACCTTGAAGAATTTGTGGTCCGGTTGGCGCGCGGTATGTTTAACCGCGCCGACAACGGGCCACATTCTCACCTCAACAACTTCGCGCCGCTTCACGCCCGCCCCCCGGACGGGCGACCATTACCAAGAGAACTCCTCCCTATATAGATTAGGGAGTTGAGTAAAACCCACAATGCCACAGAAAGGCCAACATAGACATCCGAATACCTCTCATTTTGAACACCAACTCACAGCGACCGGAATCGAATACGCGTCGCTGTAGTAAAGGGATAAATGCCAAGAAGGCACCCATGACCGGCCCATAGTTATGGGCTGAGATGAATACCCAGACAATGGGGAGATGCCCGAGGCCTGAACCTGCAGCGCTAAGGCGCGCACAGAAGAAGTCAACGTAGATCGCTAGTACCTGATAATTGTCAAGTAGTAGTATGCGCCCATCGGTGGGTAGTGTGCCTAAAGAAAATCCATCGAATTCGCACAATTGATTAAGGTATATTTTTTATACCAGATAAAGTTATTTATATGATAAAACACTATATTAAAAATTACAGTTGTATGAATAAAAAAATGTTCACTTGCTTCACTTTTGTATTGTCAGGGATGTCAGGGTATAATTCATTTGGAATCGCAGAAATAAATACTATAATGGCCTAGTTTTTTTTTATAGGATAAGGTGACAAACGAGCACACAGTCCACCTGATGGTAAGTGGTTACTGTGACCCATAGACATCTACATTTATCCTCGTTTGCGAATCAAAATGTAAATGCGTTGTCATCCCTGAGGACTGAGATGGAATGCCTCGTTTCCAGTAAAAAGGGTCTCCGGTTCTCTACACTCACCATACGAAACACAGCAGCATTAAGCCGCTATCGTACGCTGGTATTCTGTGAGAACGTGGCCCTGAATTTTGATTCTTAGTTAAGGATAGATGTCCATGAGCCACAGCAGTCACTTACCATCAGGTGAACTGTGTGCTCGTTTGTCACCCTTATTGTATTAAAAATGTGTGTGTGTGTGTGTGTGTACTTACGTACGCACATGGGAAGTTATACTTCTTTAGCGTATCAAAACAAAAAAACTTGAGAGACAATTACCCACTGAAGTTGTCGCTTTTAGGTGTCGGTGTGCGCGCGCATCGTAACAACTTCATGGTGTGGTTTTTGGGTGTCGGCGTGCGCGCGCAGGTGTGCGTGCGCATCGTTAAAATTCACTCATCATTATTCCCAAACGCCCCAAAAGAAGTATAACTTCAAAAATATTTCCGAAGACTGCCTGGTCGTACTTGTTTACATAAATTTTCCACAGGACATAAAAATGTTTAGAGATAAACAATAGCCTAGTGGTACCGATTGTAGGACAAAGGACGCGTGTTTTCTGCGATAGTTTTATCTATGAACAGTGAGTTGTTATAATAATTAACAAGTAATTATAGTTACGTTAACTAGACGTGTACATCTGTGAGTTTTGATTTATTTAACGTTAGTTGTTGATGTTAATTGATTCTTAATAGACTCGTCCATCAGTCTTATCTTTGTTAACTGTATTTAAATTGGCGCTATTCAAGTAAAGTGCAAATTACAAGTCCACTGCTGGGCCAATATCTACAGGTGGGTACAGGTCACTCAAGTAATGCCAGTAAATGAAAAAAATGCAGTCCTGTGTCACACGAATCCATCGATTTCCTGCACACTTTACCAGGTCGTCACTTCATCAAGTGAGGTGCCGCCTTACATTTTGCTTAGCAGTACGTGACTGCCACTTGACAACCTTTCATCCCCATCTGTTGCCATTTCTTCGAGCTATATGGCCGGCCCATTGACACTTCAGATTTTTTACCCGTTTAGCTATGTTGGTTATTCCGGTTTCAATGCTGATATCCTTATTATGAAAGTCTCATTATAAAGCCTCGTATATCACGCAAAGAAACTCCTATGAAAGCTCGATGGCCCATATCACGTATGCATAAAGTTAAAAAAGTTAAAGTTATACACGTCCCACTGCTGGGCACAGGCCTCCTCTCATTTGTGAGAGGGTTTTAGGACAGGGAAGTGTCCACCGCGCTTCCCCGATGCGTGTTGGCGAACTTCGCATGTCTTCCATTTTTTTTTTCTTATTTCTCAGACATGCAGGTCACGTATGCATAGATAATACTAATTAATTCTAAGATTAATTTGTACTTGTGCATTACATGGTGTAATGGACACGTGCAAATAACACAATAGACACGTGCAACTAACACAATGGACACTTGAAAATAACAAAAAAAAAACACAGACACGTTGCCACCACTGAGGATTAAGATATATATAATAAATACAAAACAATAACTACAATATTGATCTCGCGATTTTATAGTCTGTTCGCTGTGATACGTTCTCCGCCTGTTTTCTGCCGCGACTTCAAAGGTTGTCGCGTGCGGCGTACAGCCGAAGGAAAATTTATTGTCTCCTCTACACTACTCGCGAAGTTGATCGAAGTTGGACGAGGCGAATAGTGTAGAGAGGTACTTCGCTTCGTGCAACCTCGATTCGCCTTGGGTGACTTCCGGTCGCTGTCGGTTTTTGCGCCAGAGTCAAAGGACTATGCGAATTAGCCCGAAGTTACACAAAGCATCTCACTACACTACTCGGCTTACGCCAATTATGAATATTTTTTTTTATATATGAATATTAAATATGTAACTTTCTACATCATTATTTATTTAGTTAACGCATTGACATGGTACTGTTCACACAAAGGTCCCTACAGCAGCTGCCTCTTGAACGTTATTCATGTAAATGGTGCGGGAGACATAAGACGAATGAGCTCTTCGCGAAGTAGCACAAATGTGTAGTTACGTTCTTCGGACTACGATTGACTTCGACGAGCACTTCGTCAAAGTTACTTCGCGAGTAGTGTAGAGGAGACATTACACTTTAAAACGAAGCGACGTAGTGAAAGGTTCATTCGTAACCTAACTTGTGTTTATTATTAATATTCGTATTTTGCTACAATGACCATAAGAATAAAATAGTATTCTGTTTTATTCTTAGAATAGAATAGAATAACATTTATTTAACAAACACTAATATAATAAAATAACAGCAAAATAATAAGTGCGCCTCCGGGTGTACCGACACTATCTTAGCGAACAGAATAGCCTATACAGATGCGGCCAACCGTCGTTATTTTTTTATTTAATTTAATTTATACTACCTATCACAAAGTGGCACAAGTCGGTTTTTACTTCTTACTGTTTTTTTTTTACCCTTTTGAGTTCACTAAGGAATATCAATCTAGTCTAAATAATTACATATAAAAATAATTCTCTATTTTACCACCCGGTGTGGAATGTTTTCTTAAATTTTATCCACTTTATTTATCCAGCATCCTTATTTATCCACTTCCTACTATCCACGTATGTACATTGTACATACCATATACATATGGAATTTCGTTTCGGAATTCCGTTTCGATATTCTGATTCGGAAATCCGAACGCAGCAAGTCCATATAAAATCTATAAGCCGCCACACACGTACGGTAATTCTCCGTATTCTCCAATTCGAGATTCCTTAGGCCGGCCACATACATACGGAATTCCGTTTCGGGATTCCGTATGTATATGTCGAGATTCCGAACGCAGCAAGTTCATATAAAATCTATGACCTGTCACACACGTACGGTATTTTTCCGTTCGAAATTTTGCGAGCAAAACGGGATTCCGTATGTGTGTGGTCGTCCCGTACGGGATTCCAAAACGGAATCCCGAAACGGAATTCCGTATGTATGGGGCGGGCCTAAATCACACACATACGTTTATTTCCGTTCGGAATAACAAGGCTCAGTTGAGAGACGTTAGCCATTGAGGCTAGACATTCTGCCAGCGAATAATGACGATTTGCGGATTGCGATTCCATTGTTACTGGGTGCATCCCCTAATCACCCTAAGCTCGCAATATAGTTAATATTATCTAAAATGATCTCTCTATCAAGAGATATTTTTTTTGAATATGGATGTCTGTAAACCCATTCGACGAATTATTAAACAAAATAAAATGAAAAGTTACGAAAAGCTATACACATATAAGATTAAATGTAATAACGTACATAAACACAGCCTACTCGCTTCGGTCGTGCGACGAACACTGAGCGCGTTCCGTACGAAATTTACGAATGTGTGCTGCGACTCTTACAAAGTCTATGGAAGACTTACGTTCGGAGCGGGGGGATTCCGAACGCACAGGCGGTCATAAGGTTGGTCATATGAGGTTTAAGAAATTTATTTCCCAAAAGAGTATACACTCACTTACTGAGAAATATAAAAGAAAACAAATAAAATGTGATTTGAGTAGGCATAGCATATCTGTGAACTTACATTAAATATTAAACATGAATATAAAATCTTGCACAAAATATAAAAAAGACAGAGGGTAGTTTAAGAATATTTCATAGGCGCTTACTATTAAAAATACAAGCAAGAAACAAAACGCAGTCAAACTCCCAGTACAATAACCCGTTAGGTCACGCAAAATAAGATTAACTAGATGTGTTAAGAAATTTGTTACTGCTCGTAAAAAAAAAATAATAATTGTGTATCACTAGTTAGGTATAATGTGATAAGCTGTTAATTATTATAGTATATGTAAGATACTTTAATTATGTTTTGAAATGAGTATGCATTTATTTTAGTGTAAATATATTATATATTTCAATATTTTGTAATGTTTATTTTTTGTTAGTTTTGTGTAAGTTGTATTAATATTGTATACATTTAACTAATTTTTGTGCTACTATGGACCCAATATTGCTGTAATTTGGTGTGAATATATATTCTTATTTACAAATATTTCACTGTTCCATTATGTAAATTCTATATGTAATATTTTAATAGATTTTGTTTTTGATGTAAAATTTTAATTGTCGCTTAAATGTAATAATGGTCTTAGAATCCTTTATATCTTTTGGCAGTTTATTATAAAGTTTTGCACCCTCATACAATATGTTTCTTTTACCGTAATTTGTACGTGGAACGTATAAGCTAATATTATTTGCACTTCTAAGCATCCGATCATGCAATTGTTGTTTTTTAGTGATAGTTATTTGGCTGCGCACATTTTTGTATAATATTTTACGTATAAGCAAGCAGGTGAAATACGTATATGTCTGATTAATGTTCATAATTTTAGTTTCATCATATAATTTTTTTGTGGGTGTTAAGAAATCATAATTAAATAATACTTTTACTAATTTGTTTTGCGCAATTTGAAGGGGCGCTAAGTTAGTTTTCGTTGCTGAGCCCCATACTTCAATCAAATAATCTATGTGTGGCTTTACCAGAGTATTATATACTGTATATCGCACTTGACGCGGTAAGACTTTAACAAAGCTACGAATGATCCCAGTTAGTAAAGTAAGTTTATTTTTAATCTTATTTAAATGTGGCTTCCAAGTCAGTTGACTATCCAACAACAAACCAAGATATTTCTCTTTGTCTATTCTTTTTATGGGTTGGTCATTAATAGTTAATGGTGGATAGGTAGTAATTTTTTTGTTTTTAGCTAAAAATATTATGTAATTCGTTTTATTTGCATTTATTATGAGAAGATTCGATTGGAACCAAGTGTTAATTAAATTTAAGTCGGTTTGTGCATCTAATATGATGGTTTCAATATGATGTCCAAAGTAAAATAAGCATGTGTCATCAGCGTATAAAGTTACGTCTCCCTTAAGGCCGATTTCGTGCAGACTATTTATATAAATAAGAAATAGCAACGGTCCTAATATTGACCCCTGAGGATATACGTACGAAATTCCGTTTCGGAATAAATTAGCATACTATGTATGTATTTGCATATTATCTCTATGTATAAAAATCAAATGCTGTCCGTTAGCCTCGCAAAAACTCGAAAACGGTTCGACCGATTTTGATGAAATTTTTTGTGTATGTTTGTTTGAGTGGATATCTGAATAGTTTAGATTTAGTTTAGCCACTTACTTAATTGGAACCGGTAGATGGCGTTGTTTTCGAGATCCAGAAATCACCCGTGCGAAGCCGGCACGGATCGCTACTAGTATACCTATATTATATGTGTAGGTTCAGCCGTTTGGTATATTTTCCAATAACTTGTAAACATCCTTACCATTTCTCATGTCGGGTTTCCACGCTTGCCAAGTCTCGGCAAGCGTCCACAAGCACAAGTGTGTAAAGAGGGCGTTTGGCTTGGCTTACGTGAGCTTGTGGACGCTTGTCCCTGATCCGGGCTAGTGTCGGTTTTTGGACACAGATCAAAGGGCGCTTGCAACGCATTCAACGTTGGTGCGCGTTTAGCCGTTTAGTAGAAATTGTGATTTCGCGACGAGCGCATGTTTAGTTCTTTGACCGAATGGTCTATCTGGAACCCCAAAGACGTTAATCATAAAAATAAAAAGAAAGTTGCAAATGCTCGGAGTCGTCTTGCCGAGCTAACGGGAAAGCCAGTAAAAGAATTAAAAGCCAAAAGTTCCTTGTTTTTGTATTACTTTGCTTGTATTTCAAATAAAAGTATGTTAAACCAAACCCAATAGCCGACACAAGTTCGGTGTCCGCCATGCTTGGATATACGTAGCACACTGACGCATTCACAAGCGTGTAAACGACTTCCAAACGCCAAACGAGATTTGTGGACGCTTGGGGGCTTGATGACGTTTGCCGAGGCTTGGCAAGCGTGGAAAGGCACCATCACAGGTCATTTTAACCTAAGGCCGCCAAATTGTAGCTTTTTATATTTTTATTTTCTTTATTTCCTTGTTTATTGGTGTACAATAAATTATGTATATTTAATTCATTTCATTAATTCGTTCAGTCGGACTGCAAAAAATATATTTCTTTTAAAATAAACTTATTTAATTCCCCACTCATTCTCAATTTACAATAATTGTGTGGGTGTGATTCGCCTTTCTTTTTCTACTACATTTTTTTGGAACGAAGTTCCTTATCGGACGGTACGAAATTCGTGGATGGGGGAGGGGGACTAGGCGAGAAAAAGTGTAAGATTTTTCCGTCACGATCCCTTTTGACGTAGTGTAGACAGCCTTGTCGGCTCTAAGGAAGCGAGGTGGAATAATATCCATCTCCCCCGCACTTATTCTTATCTTGCCATGAAAAAAAATATAATTTTATTTAAATGACGATTCATTTTAATAGACGCAAGTAATTCATTTATTTGTATTTGTTAATCAATACGTTTATCTATAATAATATACTGCAAAAGGAACTTCGTTCCAACCGAGTGTTCCACGACATTCAGGTGTCTTTAATTTAGTGATGAATAAAAATTTAGAATAAATAATTGAAGGTAATTTAAATTTCCAAAAATATTTAAAAATTGTAAAGATTGTTAACCAACCTTTTTTTTTGTATTGCAGGAATGCATTTTTCACAATCGGTTGCCATCATACAGAGTCAAGTCGGCACAATAAGAGGAGTACAAGTCTTATATAGTGATCAGGTAAATATAAGTATTTTCAGTATTATCACACGTATGTTACATTGATAACATACCTAATTAATGTACGAGGTGGCAATTTTCCGCTGTGTGAAACGATCTGGAAGTGGCCTGTCCCTTGTAGTAAAATGTGGGGCGGTTACAATGATGACTATAATGATATTGATTAGCCCAGGGGTTCCTAAACTTTTTCAGTTCGCGGCGCATTTACAGATTTAGTATTTTGTCTCGGCGCCCTAGCTAGTCGAAGAAGGATACAATGATACTAGAAGGTACAAAAATTAAAACATCCACAATATGAAACTACGTTTTTATATTTATATTGACACACAAGAATACATTTATTATTTAAGAAAAATAGGAAATAAAATACAATGGCAACTTAGTCAACGTGACGTGTGGGCTTGGTGGTTCCTCACATTTTTTCAAAGCGTTGAACAGGCTTGAAACCGCTATTCCCATTTCTTACCCCACATTGATTTTTGAGCGCTATTTGCTACGTTTAGTTACCGGAGAATGGTAAACAGGAGCGTCTCTACTAGTCTCTGCGGTGCACCAGGGCGCCGCGGCGCACAATTTGTGAACCCCTGGATTAGCTGAATACTTAAGACTTTTAGCAGTTTTACTTAATTCGTATATAATCTAATTCTCTCGCCCCTTTTATGTAAAAGTTCATTGTAAGTTCCTAGCTCCTAGTCTTAGTAGGGTTGCCACTCGTACTATAATGTATATTATATATGTTTTAGTACGTATATATCATAATATATATCGTACTATATTTCAGTTAATTGTACTACATATTATAGAAAAATAATATATGTACTACGAAAAATACTATATTTTATCCCTAACTCAACTGTCGCGCTTTTTTATGTTAACTGTGACTGGAAGTCTGAAACAAGTAAGTTTTACGAAAAGAATTTTCTCTGACTTGAATGTAAAATGGAAAGAAATAGAGCGTGTAGGTTTTACTTGAATTAAAAATGAATTGTTAATTTATTTTAAAATTAAATTAAAATGCTAATCATTGATTGCCAAAGCGAAGAGCAACTACAAATATATATGGAAAATACATAAAGATTTAAAAAGTACTTTTTTCCCGAATTTCCCGAAAGTACTATATTTTTGCCTCTTTTGGGAAAAATACTATATTTGTTAAAAAAAAAAAAGGTGACATCCCTAAGTCCTAGACAGTATTATTTTACTCTACGTAATATATACGTATTATAATAGTAGGTAGCGTTTTTGTTTTCATAACTTCATGAATGTATTCATCAATAGAGTTATATAGTGAAGTGCCTAGGGGTATTCACCTCGCAATCCAATAATCCTAAACGAATTTGCATGAAACCTTTTGGAGTGTGTTTTGTAAAATGTTGATTTTCTTCTTTTTAAAGCATTTCAATAAAAGTTTGTTATTAAAAATGTTTGTTTTACTATTCATTTATTTTTTAGTTATTATTGGAAATGTTTTAAGTCTGTTAATTTAGTGCGTCATTGTTGGTTTTTGATTGCCAGATTGATAGTAGGGAACTAGTAGTTAGACTTTGACAAAACTATCTTTAACTTTTGCCGAGTTATAAATCTTTAAAATTGGTATGGCGGCCATCTTGTTTTCCGCCATTTTGCATTTTTTCACCACTTCTAGAATTTGCCCAGGATGTAGCCCGATATTAGTTAGGGCGTTGTTTTTTTAAAAAAAAATCTTGTGATTGTTATCGGCCCATGAAACCCTACTACGTGGTAGAGCCATGCTGCAGCTATATTAGTAGTATAGTTGCAGCACGAATGGGTCGGCTCGACCGGGGAATGACAAAGAAAAGGGAAGGAAGAGGAACAGCTTAACGCTGCTGTGTTTCGTATGGTGAATGTAGAGAACTGGATACCCTTTTTACTGGAAATGAGAGATTCCATCTTGGTCCTCACGGGTGACAACGCATCTGCATTTTGATTTGTAATGGAGGATAGATGTAGATGTCTTTGGGCCACAGCAACCACTTACCAGCAGGTAGACTGTGTGCTCGTTTGTCACCATATCCTATAAAAAAACTGCCTCTCTCGTTAAAAGGAGAATTTGCAGATCGATACGATTGCCAAGCGGATTGGCTTTCGCAGTGCCAGACTAGAGTATTTAATTGTTTATTTAAATTTTCTATTCCTTTAAAGGGGGCATCCATTAATTATGTGAGATGTTTAGGGTGGTAAGGGGGGTCGAGCCGAATCTCACCCAATCTCACGTGGAGGAGAGGTGTGGGGGGGGGGGGTCTCGGCAAATAATTTTTTTCCGCAAGAAATAGTATAAAATTTCGAGAAAGTTGGGTTAAATTAAGTAAAATATGGCTAAATACTACATAATAATATTTATCGCGGTTATGCAAGCTCCACAATTTATGTAAAAGTAATTAAGCAAATTGTGAATGTGTTTATAAATAAACCTAAAAATAGGTATGTATTTTGAAAAATCCCACGTGAGATTTAGAGCGGGGTGAGGAGGTCGAACCTTATCTCACCAGGGGTACGGGGAGATTCGAAAAATTCCCAAAATCGCCTCACGTAATTAAGAGACGCCCTCTAATATTTTTGTTTATGACAAATAAACTTAATATTCACCTGACAAACAGTTTTCATTTTCTCTCTTCTAGTCCGTCGTAAACTAAGTCCAGATAATAAATCAATGTCCAGATATAACAAAAGTTTTTGAACGTGGTGTATTTGAATATTCAAAAAAATTGTTTCTTTCGCCTCTTCGTACTTATACTTATGAAAAGACGATTTCCAAAAATAAGACGCGAGCTGTTAATTGGATATAACCAATACTACCTGCGTCGTGATTGATACTTATACAGTCGACTCTTGATAATTTGACACTCGGTAATTTGAATCTCTCGATAATTTGAAAATTTTTCCCGGTCCCTTGAAAAATACTCGATAAATTTAATAAAATCAATATTAATTAGTTCCCTCGGTAATTTGAAGTTGAAGGAATAGTATTTTGCCCGCCAACAGGCTATAATTTGAAGTCTGGGCTTCCCTACTCTCGATAATTTGAAGCGTTAGTCATGCACAGACCTGTCGTTTGTTTACATACATGTACATACCTGTCGGTTATTTACATAAATGAGAGAGATTTCTTTTCAAAATGAATATTTGTGAATAATTGCACAAATGTTTAAAATAATAAATTACGAATTCTGATCAAACTCTTGTTTACTTGATTTTTATTACAGAACAAACATAGGTGGCAGCCATTCGACCTAAAAGACTTTTGTTTATGAAATAACCTCTTTTTAACCTTTTTTTTTAAATGTTGCAAATGTAATATTAAAATTTGAAAGTCTCTTAGTAATTTGAAAATTTTCTCTGGTCACTGGAGTTTCAAATTATCGAGAGTCTACTGTATTAATAATACGGAAAGCAACGTTGCTTTATCAAAATCCATAGTAATAGTGTAGCTTCGTCAAGATCCAGTGCAACTAGGCTGTGTTCCGCATGATGATGCAATCTTCTCACTTAATTACCTCGACTGTTATCAGATATGTGCAGAGCGTAGCGTTCATCGCTGCCTCGAGCTTCCAAAAAGTGACTTGATCACTGCGACTGGAGTTTGCAATTGTGCAGATTGGAGCGTTCGGGCGCTACATTGAGCTTCCAAAAAGCAAGTAAAACGCCAAACATCGTTTAGGGATGAGCAAGTGAAAAAATATATCGATATATATTCTATCGATATTCTGAAACAGTTTCGATATATATCCAGTGATAAATATCGATATATCGTCATGTTTCGTATGATGTACTAGGATAAGGCTCAAAATTTTATTACTGACAGTTGGATGAGGAATAAAACGACAGCAGCACATGAATGCTTTTGTAGCTGCTTTCGTTGCTTAATGTTTTGTCGATTAATACAACATTTTAAAATATATCGAAATTGATACAAATACGATATTCCTAAATAAATATCGATATATCGCAATTAAAATAGACGAAGTATATCGATATGTTTATGAGAAAATATCGATATTTTTATACTTTTACTTTTACCAAGCTTATCGTCGTTGCTAAAAGTATCCATTATGCTTTGGCCCTAACAAGGCAAAAATCAATTGATATGTCGGGGTGGTGTCTTTGAGAGTTTCGCCATCATTATTTGAAGTTCTTCACATTAGATATCGGCTGTTACTGCTACACCGGTTCTCAAAAAAATGAATTGAATCATGGAGTCACCAAACATTTACCATTACTTTTCTAAGGGTGATCTTCATTTTAAGGCATTGTTTCGGTGTTTGAACTGGGTTCAGCAATTGCGTTTTTCAATAGCAATTACTGTAGACAATCCATGTTTTATCACAAGACACATTTCTGTACCTACTTATCAAAGCAAGGCGAGCTTCAATGTGTGATTCTCTATGCACATAATTTCTGAACATGTTTTTTTATACAAATTTGGTGCAAATGAAGTCAATATTGCGAAGTGTAGGGCATCCCCCATTAGATAGAGTAACGACCTGGTAAGACATGCAGGAAGTCGATGGATGCAGGTGGCTCAGAAGTCAGGACCGTGCTTTGTGCCATTACTTGGGGGAGGCCTATGTTTAGCAGTGGACTTGTTAAGGGTTGTAATGATGAGTCAATATTGTGGGTAAACTAACGTCAAACCATGACGCTTATTTCTTGGTTGTTTGATAGGGATCGGCTTCCACTTTTAGTTTTAATACATCTCTATTTACCTTAGTCTCTGATCTTTCTCTTGGTTCATTGTTCAAATCAAAGCTTCTATTACGACTGCAATCGAACATAAAACGCACATTGCGTTCTTTAGTTGTATCCTCTCCAAATTTTGCATTGCGAGCTGTCTCTGCTCCGAGGTTCTAACCTTTTGGAACTCGTATTCGTAAAATTACTCTAATTTATGTGATCTCCAAGCTGAAGTCAAACACTGAATGAAAATCTATTGAAAATATACAATGAAACGTCATAAATATCAAATGATAAAGCTTGTGTATAAAAAATGTTGGCCACTCTATTAAAACGGAAACTTCATACTTTCATAAGCATAGCTAAGAATTTTGTACCGTAGCTATCCTATTCTACTATAATTAAAAATTAAAAATTTTGTACAGCCGACTTCAATACAAGTTATTAAGAATAACTCAATAACTATTGGTCTGACCATGATCAAATTCATATCGGACCACACGAGAAGTACCAGCTTTCAAATAAAAAAAGAATTATCGAAATCGGTTCACCCAGTAAAAAGTTATGAGGTAACACACATAAAAAACATACAGTCGAATTGAGTACCGTCTCCTTTTTGGAAGTCGGCAGAATAGAGAGTTTGTCGTTGATAGTAGATGAAACAGATGTAGATGTAGACATAGCTCATGGTCAGTACTATTATTTATTCAGTGGACACGGCGCGGGTAACCCGGATACGATTCCAGCGGGCACCAATTAAATTATTAGTTGAAATTTTAAGTGCTGATTTATCATGTGCTCCATGGTGGAGGAAAACATCGTGAGAAAACCTGCTGGCCTGATAAATTAAAAAATATATATATATCAGAGGTATGTGAAGAGAACAAGTGGTAAAATTAAAAATTTTGTACAGCTGACTTCAGTATAAGTTATTAAGAATAACTCAATAACTATTGGTCTGACCATGATCAAATTCATATGGGACCACACGAGAAGTATCAGCTTTCAAATAAAAAAAAATCGAAATCGGTTCACCCAGTAAAAAGTTATGAGGTAACACATATAAAAAAAAACATACAGTCGAATTGAGTCATCATCATTACAGCCCTTCACAAGTCCACTGCTGAACATAGGCCTCCCCTACAGAATGCCAAAAAGCACGGTCCTGAGCCACCTGCATCCATCGACCCTGCATATCTTACTAGGTCGGCACTCCATCTAGTGGGGGGACGCCCTACACTTCGTCCGCCGGTACGAGGCCGCCACTCGAGAACCTTTTTTCCCCAACGGTTGTCGGTTATTCGAGCTATATGGCCGGCCCACTTCCACTTCAGCTTACTAATCCGTTGGGCTATGTCGGTCACTCTGGTTCTACTGCGGATATCCTCATTCCTAAGTTTATCACGCACAGAAACTACGAGCATAGCCCTCTCCATAGCTCGCTTAGCGACCTTGAGCTTCCTCATCCGGCCAGCAGCGAAGGACCACGTCTCAGTACCATAGGTCATCACTGGCAACACGCACTGGTTGTACAGTCTTGTTTTCAAGTTTGAAGTATACCTGACGAGAAGATGTGCCGTAATTTCCCGAACGCTGCCTAACCGAGTTGAATCCGCCGATTAACCTCTCGGTCGAAGTTGGACTTACCTAGTCGGACTATTTGTCCCAGGTAAACATACTCGTCAACAATTTCGAGCTTAGTGTCCCCTACATCTACCGGCATAGGTGTGACATGGACATTAAACATGATCTTTGTTTTGTCCATGTTCATCTTAAGACCTATCCGTTGGGAATCACTATTGAGGTCATTGAGCATAGTGCTTAGGTCCTCCAGCGATTCTGCCATAAGGACTATATCGTCGGCAAATCGAAGGTGAGTGATGTACTCGCCATTGATGTTAATACCGTATCCTTTCCAGTCCAGAAGCTTGAAAACGTCTTCCAATGCAGCGATGAAGAGTTTCGGGGATATAACATCACCCTGTCTTACACCTCTCTACAATTGGATAGGTTTCGTACTCTGGTTCTGTACTCGGATAGCCATCGTAGCTCTACTGTACAAGCACTTCAGCACTTCGATGTACCGACAGTCAACTTCGCATCGCTGAAGGGCCTGCAGCACCGCCCAAATTTCGACGGAATCAAAGGCTTTCTCATAGTCCACATACGCCAGACATAGTTGCAAATTGTACTCCTCGGACTTCTGTACAATTTGCCGAAGGGTATGTATGTGGTCTATGGTGCTAAAGCCTTTTCGGAAACCGGCTTGTTCGGGAGGCTGGAAGTCGTCAAGTCTGCGCACGAGACGATTCGTAATGACTCGAAAACAGCACGTAGACGCGGCTGAGAAAGGAAATCAGTCTGTAGTTCTTCAAGAGAACGTTGTCACCTTTCTTGAAGAACAAGACCACCGCACTTCCGTGGTTGCTAAGGGCTGTTAATAAAGAGTAAAAAAATACATTGTGAAATGGTAAGTTACTTAGGTAAAGTGCCTATGCTGACTATAATCGACCATATTATCTACTATGTGAGTTCTGTGATGCCCATTGCATGCAACTTGCAAGGTAATTAGTCGGGAATGGCGATGCTGGGTTCGTATAGGTAGATAGCGTAAACAACAAATAAACCCGAAATACGATTCCTAACAGAAATATGATCATAATCTACTTAGTTGAAAATCTTGTAAACAATGTTTTAATTTCAGTATTTTGTGCTATTATAACTTAAAAATATTTTAATAACAAAGACGCGTATAGGTATGTAAGTAGGTACTTGGGTAGTGAAGTAAATTTCAACTAAGTTTTGTAATAAAGTACTAAGGTATTACTTCTGTAGTTAAATTATTACTTAATTATTCTTTCGCTATAAGTACCTATTTAACAAAAGAATGAAATAAATTTACATTTCATTATCCTTCGGTAACTCACAAAATCATACGAGTATATGTGAATCCTTTTGATTGCTCATTAAGCATCCATTCCCGCAACAATTATAGTAGGAACGACGTTTTGCCATTATAATTTATCAAATAGATAGGTAATATACATATATATTATTTTTAAATTACATTAAAACTGTTTCAACTATTTTATTTTACAACTAAATACAATAAACACTAAACAAAAACTAATTTGACGAGTATATCAACAAGTAAAAAATTATTTACGTAAACAACGTTAAAAAAAACTTTAACATTCAATCGCCTAGAGCTACTACAATAGCGAGCACTTCCTGTGGGGCCGCTTCTGGAAGAAAGAGTTCATCATAAAGAGGCCCTCTTTCTCCATGAAGTCGGCCAGCTGCTGGCCCCTTGGGTTCCGTTGCCCTATTCCGAAATTCCCTACTTTCAGCTCACCGTTCTCTCTTATGCCTAGTTTTGCGTTGAAGTCTCCCATTAACACCGTATAGTGGGTTTTGGAGAAATGCATGGCTCTAGAGATATCCTCATACATTTCCTCCACCTCCACATCGGGGTGTGCCGAGGGGTGCGTAAACCTGTATGACCTTCAGCGAATACAGTTTGGTGATTCTGAGTATAAGGTACGCAACTCTCGTCGACACACTCCCAATCTTTACAACGTTGTTAACGAGAGACTTGTGGACGATAAATCCGACACCTCCTTGGGACAGATGGTCGCCCTCCCGGTGATAGAACAAATTGCCAGATTCGAGGATTACCGTGTCCTCCCCCTCTCTTCGGACTTCGGATAATCCTATGACATTCCAGCGCAACTTGTCTATGTCTTTTTCCAGCTCCAGGATCTTCTCGTCAGTCCTCAAGGTGTGTGCGTTATATGTTGCCAGGTCGAGTCGTCGTAGGTGGCAACCGAACCTCCACCGGAGATTCTTAGCATCCCCTGTCCCGCCGTTACCATGGTCGCCACCGTAGCCAGAAATAGCAGGGCTGCCGGGGACTGGGGGCCGTCTCTTCGTCACTTTCATGGGTGGTATATTGCCATAGTTGCCACGCTTGGCGAGCGGGTTGGCAACCGCAGTTTTTTTATTCGAATTGAGTACTGTCTCCTTTTCGGAAGTCGGCGGAAAATGAGAACATCATCAATGTAGTCTAAGTCAATTAAATACGCATTATTAAGGATAACTTAAAAACTATTTGCCATATCTTGATCAAATTTACCTAGTCAGGTCAAAAATTCTGTCACATGTTTAATATAAAATAATTAAAACAAGTTTATTCATTATGTAACCATTTATATACCAAAATGAACTTAACAAAACATAGATTCTTATGACACTAAAGTTTATTCAAAATGACCTTCGTGATTTTGAATACAGGCCTTCAATCTGCGCAGCCAGTCGTCTATCGCAGCACGAACGAGGTCCATGTCAATATCGGCGGCTGCCTTAATCAAGGATGTCTTGAGTGACTCCAAATTGGGACGAGGCTTTGAGCACGCCTTTTCCTCCAAGTGTTGCCATATCTTGTAATCTAACGGATTCAAATCTGGACTGGAGGAGGGCCAGTCTTCGTGCCGGATGAAGTCGATTTCACGCGCCGCCAGCCAGTCTTGTGTGCTCTTCGCTCTATGAGTTGGCGCCGAATCTTGTTGGAATACCCAGTGCCTGTTATTGAACATGGTATGAGAAACAGGTTCCACAAGGTTCGTCAGGACTGTATTTTGATACACAACTGCATTCGTTTTTACACCTTTCTCACAAAAATGTACCTCTGTTAAGCCCCAATAAGAAACTCCTAACCATACCATGAGCGAGGATGGAAAATGACCTCGTTGGACACGCGGAATACGGTTGCTCGCTTCTTCACTACTGTGTGCGTACACCTTATTATTTTGTTTGTTGTAGCTCTCTTCTACGGTAAAAATTTTTTCATCCGAAAATAGAATTTCCCGATATTTTTTTCCCGCGTACCGCTTCAACAAAGCGCGGCATCTTTTCAGTCTCAGGTCCATTAGACGAGCATTCAAACGATGTCCTGTTTTTCTTCAATATGCCCGAAGCCCTAAGTCTTCATTTAACACCCTTTTCACCGTGGTTCTGCTTAACCCCATCTGAAGGGCCAACAGTTTCTGCTTACATTTGGGATTTCTTTGAATTCGCGCCTTCACAGCTTTTATCACTGCTGGAGTCCTAACAGACCTAGGGCGACCACTTCTTGACCTGTCATCTACACTAGAGTCTTCATTGTATCGTTTGATGGTACGATAAACGAATCTTTTGGTTATATTCAAATTTTTCAGTTTGTCAAAAATTTGAATTGGCGCGTAACCGCAACGATGCAACGCAATAACTGCAACACGGTCGTCTTTAAGCGTCCACTCCATATTTCAAAATGAGTAAAATTCTAAAAAGTATACAGTTTTATTTTCATGAACAATTTGATATTCGAATTCAATAAACCTTTTTTGTGGCCAGCATTCTTTTTTCAAAATTCAAAATTTCAAAAGAAAAGTTTTTACTGTGTGACAATACTATGAATAATGACCTGACTATGCATATGGGACCACATGAGAAGCACCAGCTTTCAAATAAAAAAGAATCATCAAAATCGGATCACCTAGAAAAAAGTTCTGAGGTAACACAATTAAAAAAATACAGTCAAATCGAGTACCTCCTCCTTTTTTGAAGTCGGTTGAAAACGAACAGCCTCGTTTTCCAGTAACTGCAATATTATTACAAGCAATGGAAAAGTGTAGCATGCCACCCTGAATAATGTTGGCCATTCAAGACATGTACGTAGACAAGGCGGATGTTGTATCGCTGTCGTACCAACCAATCATTAAACGGCCGTATGCTACTGTCGCTTTCGTTTTCTGTTCTTTTTATTATTTTTTTTCTGCGTAATTTGTAGAATCATGTGGACAATTTTTATTGCGTAGTAAAATTCTACACGTGTATAAATTTGCAATGTGTTTTTTACTTATATATATATATATATATATAATATTTACATTTGCGCGAACCTTCTTTGTCGCATTGCAATCGATTTGTCAGCTGTTAATTATTCCACATTTGCACGGAAATATTTGTTATTTTTTGCGCGGGAGAAAACATATTATAACTTGTCCATCACAAAGAATAATATACCATAATTAATTACTCGCGAAAACGTTCCTATTTATTTCAATATCAAATATCTGTATTGAATATGAATTTTTGTTAATATAATTTAATTGCTTGTACGTGGTAGAGCCACGCGGCAGCTATATTATGGTCATAGCACGATGGGTCGGCTCGACTGGGGTAAGACCACACCTTCACAGAATACCAGCGTAAAATAGCAGCTCAATGCTGCTGCGTTTCGTATGATGAGCGTAGAGTACCGGATACCCTTTTTACTGGAAACCATGGGATTCCATCTTAGTCCTCAGGGGTGGCAACGCATCTGCATTTTTATTCTTAATCGAGGATAGATGTAGATGTCTAATAGACATCTACATCTATCCTCCATCGATTAGGAATAAAAATCACACATCACAGCATCCACTTACCATCAGGTGAACTGTGTGTTCGTTTGTCACCCTTTTCTATAAAATAACTTACTAGGTGGTAGGCCTCTTTATGCCTAGGAGTACGAGGGCGGCACTGAAAATTTCGGAAATCAAGGAAGTGACACAACATTACTATTTAAAAATGTATTTATTGCTTTTCGAAGTGTTCTCCGCGAAATTTGACATACGATGGAACCAATCATTGAAGCAACCATTCTATTCGGAAGTTGGGGTCTCCAAAATGGCCGTTTTGCAGGCGTCCACAGCTTCTTCAGGTGATGAAAATCTCTGTCGACGCAATTTATTCTTTATTTTAGGGAAAGTATAGAAATCATTAGGGCTTAGGTCGGGGCTGTACGGCGGATGGTCTAATAATTCTATGTTTTCTTGCTCTAAAAACTCTTTTGTTCTGTGTGCGGTGTGAGAACTCGCATTGTCATGATGGAGGATGATGCGGCGGTTGCAGTTCTCTTTACGGAGTTCAGAAACGACCTGTGGCAAACAAATGCTAGCATACCATTTTGCATTAACCGTTCTTTGTCTCTCAAGAGGAATAGTCGTAACATGGCCGGTTTTGGAGACAAACGTGGCCACCATTTTTTTTTGCAACACTCCGTGAACGAACAATTTTTGTTGGCTTTAACTCATTTTCGAACACCCAAACTCGTGACTGGTTTTTTGTTTCGGGTTCGTACGCGTATATCCAGGATTCGTCACCTGATACAATGTTGTATACAGCATTTGAGGATCCTGCGTGGAATCTTTCGAGAGTTCTGACGCACCAAGTAACGCGAGCCGCTTTTTGCTCTTCACAGAGCGAATGCGGTATCCATCGGGAAAACAACTTATGTACACCTAATTGTTCATTCAAGATTATTTGTATTTGACTCATGCCAATGTCTAAAGTTGCCTGAATTTCGCGGTATATCACATGTCGATCTTCCTCAATCAGCTTACGCACAGCATCAACGTTTTCTTGGGTGACTGCAGTTTTTGGACGACCTTGACGGGGATCATCACTGAGCTTGACACGTCCACGTTGAAATTCAGCAAACCAGCGATAAATTGTGGTTTTGGATGGGGCTTCATCACCAAATGCAGAAATCATCCGGTCAACACACTGTTTTTGTGTTCAACCACTTCGAAAGTCATAATAAATCATCGCTGTTGAATTTTCTCGAGTCAATTCCATTTTCTCAACGACTAAACAAGTTTGACAAAACCTTGTGACAAGACCGAGAATCTTTTTTTAAATAAATAAATGGTATTCGATTTTTAAAACCAAGGAGTTTTCAATTAAAAATATTTTAATATGACAGGAACAGTGAAAATATTCCATTCCCGATACTTTTAGTGCAGCCTATGTAGAATAGAATATAATAGAATATTTTTTTATTCAATATACATTAACATGTGTAATTCTTATTGAAATTCTTTTTTACTTTACCATTGGTTCGAAAAAAAAACCCTCTGTCCTGGGAAGAACCAGCAAGAAACCCAGCGGGACTTTTTTTTAAAAATAAATTTTACAATATAAATGATTACGAACTATTTACAAAATTTATTTTAGAAACTGCTTGGAAGCGACCACCTCATTCCCAGGGGTAATTATCAACCATGTATTCATTTATACTATAATATCCATTTTTATACAGTTTCAGCTTAATAAAACATTTAAACCTGGTAATGGAGAGAACCTGTACACTTTCCGGGACCTTGTTGTAATAGCGTATACATTGCCCCAAGAATGAATTACTGACTCTGTGGAGTCGAGAAACTGGTATCACTAGTTTGTGTTTGTTCCTAGTGTTTACAGAATGTATATCACTTTTTTTACTAAAACTATCTTTGTTTTTGTGAACATACATTAAATTTTCTTAAATATACTGAGAGGCCAAAGTTAATATATTTATTTCTTAAAATTTATCTCTAAGAGACTCTCTCGGTTTTAGATTGTAAATAGCTCTAATGGCTCTCTTCTGTAAAACAAAAATAGTTTCTGAATCAGCCGCATTTCCCCATAGCAAAATCCCATAAGACATTATGCTATTTAAATAACTAAAATAAACTAATCTAGCTGTTTCGACACTAGTGAGACCTCTAATCTTTTTTACAGCATAGGCTGCAGAACTTAGTCTGCTTGCTAATATGGATATATGGGGGGAGTCCGGAGCCTACCTCTTCTTCCTATTTCTACCGCCAAATAGCAGTGCTTGCACTCCCGTATTCCGGTCTGAAGAGAATACAGTACGGTATTTCATCGTGGTCTTTAGAGAAGACAAAGCAACTGTAGTCTTCCTCTATGTTTGAAGTTAGTTGCAGATGTCTATGAGGTGCAGTAGTCCAGGCGGACTGTAAGCTTTAGTTTTTAATAAAAAAAACACCTGCTGTCGTACTACTCTACGTATACGTATATAAAATACGGATCTTCTAAACTTTGTTTTTACATGTGGAATATCACATGCCACCAATATGTATTACTCGGAGGACTTATCGATACCACGCTGGGATTGGTGAGTGCACAGATAATGTCACTCTGATAATGTTATTTCCCATCACCAGTTAGTGTCACTAGTCACCAGGTTCAGCGTTTATGTGTTTTTTGCTGGTAGAGATACCAAGAAAGCTTAAGGCCAGGTCGGAAAAAATATCGTATTTAAGACACGATTTCGTTGACTAAAACTGATACTTCTTGAAATAATATGGGCATGCATGCAATACTCAATAATTAATCGATATAAAATAAATTATAATTTAATCGCCGGCAAAATACTTTCAAGCTCGAGTTCTTGTTTTTTTTTAAAGCGATAAACATATAATATTTTTCGATAAAAGGAAAAGCATGTTATTGAATTAGATTTCTTATCAGCTGCATTTTTATTTGCATTCTTTACTTCCGTAAAAATTGTTTCAATAGTATTTTTTTGTCCACCGAATATCGCACGCGTATTCTTACTGGACAAATATGCATGCAGCGGAGAATAGAGCGCTAAAAGCCTTTTAACACTTCCTCTTTAGGGTTCCGTACACAATTGTAACCAATGAAACCCTATTACTAAGCCTCTGCTGTCCGTCCGTTCGTCCGTCTGTCTGTCAGCGGGCTGTATCTTATGATCCGTACTAGGTAGACAGTTTAAATTTTGCCGCTATAACAAAAAATAACAACAATTTAAAATTAAAAATTTTGTACAGCCGACTTCAATATAAGTTATTAAGAATAACTCAAAAGCTATTGGTCTGACCTTGATCAAATTCATATGGGACCACACGGGAATAGTACCAGCTTTCAAATAAAAAAAAATCATCGAAATAGGTTCACCCAGTAAAAAGTTATGAGGTATAACACATAAAAAAAAACATACAGTCGAATTGAGTACCGTCTCCTTTTTGGAAGTCGGCAGAAAATAAAAATAATTTAAAAATTAAAGGATACTCCCCTACTAGAAACGTGTTTTACGATAGTACGGCACCCTTCATGCGCGAGTCCGACTCGCATTGGCCGGCTTTTATTATTTAATTTGCTGACGCTAAAATCTGTATATTTAATGGAATTGCTTTCTTTTGTTTCAGAATCCGTTATCCGTAGACCTAGTAATAAATATGCCGCAGGACGGCATCCGGTTAATATTTGACCCGGTGGCGCAACGCCTCAAGATTATAGAAATTTACAATATGAAATTAGTTAAGCTTAGGTATAGGTGAGTATTTTATTGTTTTTATGTATATTTAAAATAATATTCATAGTTGAAAATTATCACTGATAAAATTTCTACGGCAGCGCGATCGTTTTCGTAATATTGATCAAACAAAGTCTAGACGGACGGTCAGCCAAGTTTGGAAAAGAAAAGGCGCACTGGCAGTGTGTTTGCACGGAGTATATTTACACGGATAATTTCGAGCTACATTGATGCCCCCCTCCCATTACTCAATTTTTTTTATACCTAAACATTTGTAATTTTTCATGTCTGTTATACCTAGAATCCCAAATTTCACGAGTAAACCTAAGGTGGTTATTATGGGGTTCTCACCCCATAATAACTCAAGAACTACCTTAGTGCCATTATTATCATTCGCTGATTCACTAACTTCATAAAATACCTAGAATACTTCTTGGTTATTTGGAAGTTTGAAATTTGGCATCAAGGTAGATTGTTATACTTATATATACAAAGGAAAAATCTGAAAATTACAAATTGTCTATATTCGATGTCGAAAAAGTTACTGTATGTTACTGTATATTTCTGTATATTAAATTAACTTAATTTCTTGCCAGTGATGAGTTATGGATCTGAGCCGTGATCCTTCACTGCTGGCCGTATGAGGACGCTCAAGGTCGCTCAGCGAGCTATGGAGAGGGCTATGCTCGGGGCTTCTCTGCGTGATAAACTAAGAAATGAGGATATCCGCAGTAGAACTAGAGTGACTGACGTAGCCCAACGGATTGGTAAGCTGAAGTGGCAATGGGCCGGCCATACAGCTCGAAGAACCGACAACCGATGGGGAAAAAAGGTTCTCGAGTGGCAGCCTCGTACTTGTAGGCAAAGTGTAGGGCGTCCCCCCACTAGATGGAGTGACGACCTGGTAAGACATACAGGAAGGATGCAGGTGGCTCAGGACCGTGCTTTGTGGCATTCCTTGGGGGAGGCCTATGTTCAGCAGTGGACTTGTGAAGGGCTGTTAGAATAAGGATAATGAAACTAACTGCACCAAAAACTTTGTAGAAATATAATGCATATGATTAAAAATAAGAAATCAGTGAAGCGTTAACGCTAGAAAAAACCTTAGAAGTCGCATAAGGATATTACTTTTTTTAAATTAATGATATTCCACCAAAAACATTACGAAAAGGGTGTATCAGGGGGTCATTAGTACTGCCGGGGCTGCGGGCTGTTCGAAAGAGATACCGCGGCTCCGGAACGTAAGGGCACTGAAGGAACACGGATGGTTTTTAGTCAGTAAAAGTCTGACACTCCCTTCCGCTCCACCCAGAGCGAAAGGCGTCATATGATGATTTTCCATCCGCAAAAAAAAAAGGGGGTCATTAGTATCATAGCAGTTTCTTATTGGGAATGTATCTACAACGTTCTTATTACTGCT
Source organism: Parnassius glacialis (assembly GCA_033319125.1). Classification (NCBI taxonomy): domain Eukaryota; kingdom Metazoa; phylum Arthropoda; class Insecta; order Lepidoptera; family Papilionidae; genus Parnassius; species Parnassius glacialis. Next base: position 20,518,711 of record JAVANC010000014.1, on the reverse strand, counting down.
ATGGAGCTTGTTACTCGTTCAGATTCCCACTTATCGGAGAAGCCGACATCGCCCGACCCCCATATGTACCGAATTTGGCCCCCTTTTCACATTTTTATGCTTTCGGTGGGGGATAATTATTACGCCTGAAATACGGGATTATGTTATGGTAACGACCATCTTGTGGGTATCGTTTAAAGCGGATTTTTAATGTATAATTTAAATGTAATGTGAAACTGTTCTAAAAGCCAGGTGTATATAAGCATACTTTGTTCTACCATGTCTTTTGTTTGGAAAAAATTAGCAACACAACACATCTATATTGACCTAATGACATTTTAATGTTGATCGAGTAAATAAAGTTCCCGCGCACGCCAATCTCTCAGGGACGATGCATTTACTCGTTAACATGCAGGAGTGGTACTTAGTGTGTATATACTATGTTAGTACTAAATACACTTTATAAAGACGACTTTTATAGTATTCATCCACCCAATCACATTTCTTTATAGCCTATAAAAGTTCACTGCTGAACATATGCCTCTAACATAGTTGTCACGCTTGGCAACCGCAGTTTTTGGTATGGGCAAGTGAAAAAAATATATTTAATACTTATTTATCGTAATTTTAAAACAGTGTCAATAATTATCGCGTGATAAATATCGATATATCGTAAATAAAGTTTTACTTGATGCAGTAGCATAAGAGCCAAAACTTTTTTAGTAGACGTTTTGACGACGAAAAAAAAACAGCATCTAAATGCTTTTGTGGTTCGTCTATTCAATTATGAAATAAATATAACATTTGAAAATATATTGAAATTGATACAAATTCGATACCCTAAAATAAGTATCGAATATCGATATATAGGCAATAAAAATATCGACGATAAATATCAATAATTTTGTGAGGTTTTGGCGGGAACTTGATCGGCGACGGTTTGCTGCTCCTGTATTATAGTTTAAATACTCGTAATAGTTTGAAGTGGATTTTGATATGTAAAAGTGGTGCGGTTTTATGTATTAACTGTCTACGCATGTGAACTATTAGTGGAAACGGTGAAACAAGTGCTCTGATGGTGATGGATTCTCAAGATAAGCTGTTTGCATAGACGCCTTTAGATACCATCGCCAACTGTCAGCTGCCTGCTGGCTCAAGTTGCCGTCATAATCTCCCAAGGGCTGCACAATGTGACGCATCAACATATTGTGAAGCAGTGAACTATGAAGGATAATAATACATAAAGACAAGGCTTGGGGAAATTATAATAAACCGAATAATAATACTCAAGACTTGGCCTAAAGGTCTAGATACCAGGCCATAACTCAAAAAAAAATTTTGTGAAAAAAGCGTACGCAGTTTTTTATTATATGAGTTGTTATCACGAAGGTGCTGCTGCCCATAGCCAGTTTCAGTTTCCCTCTGTCGCCTCTTACGACACCCACAAGATGATATGGGGTAATGGATATTCTTACACGGGATATTTTATAGTGCATTTAGAACTTAGTTCTAACGTACTAAATACAATATTGTTACGCTTGGGGTTCGAGACAATTACAAACTGCCGATTGAATTACCAAAATTGACTATTTAATTACACAACATTACAACTTAAAATCACACTAATAATAAAACACAGTTCGCCGATATTTCGCTTCGAAGTATTCTCTTGTATCGCCAATTCAATACTGCCTCGGTCGTGGTCTATACCGGCCTTATATAGGGCCTCAGATAGTTTTCAGAACCTTCTACTGTAGCGACATCTAGAATGTTCGAGTACATATCGGTCCCGACATTTCTGGAAGGATCTCGACTCTCCTAGTTCTGCTACTCGACACTAGAGGGCGCTAGTGTAACTAGTGTTGCCATGTACAAGGCGCGCAACACTTTCTTTTACTCGAAACTAGAGGGCGCTAGTGTAACTAGTGTTGCCATGTACAAGACATTAATAGTGGCGCGTAACAATATCAAGACGAGTTTTATCTACTGTATTATTTAAACAGTGGTAGAGCCACGCGGCAGCTTTTGCTGTCGCACGGATGGGCCGGCTCGAACCAGGGTGGTACCACGACCTCACAGAAAACCAGCGTGAAGTAGAGATTTACCTCTGCGTTTCGCTTGGTGAGTGCAGGTGGCCGGAGGCCCTTTTTACTGGAAATGAGGCATTCCATCTTAGTCCTCACGGGTGACAACGCATCTACATTTTGATTTGTAATAGAGGATAGATGTAGATGTCTATGGGCCGCAGTAACCACTTACCATCAGGTGGACTGTGTGCTCGTTTGTCACCCTTATCTTATAAAAAAAAAAATATTATTTATTTATAAAGCACTATTTTAGTTTAGTAGCCGTGTAGTGGCGGCGTCATAGAATCAAGATTCCCCATATCATATCGTAGGCGTTGTAAGAAGCGACAGAGGCAAACTGAAACAGGAGAAGGGTAGTCGCATCTTTCTGATGACAGCTCAAAAGAAAAAAAAACCTACGCATACCAAGCGTGGCCTCTTTAGCAAATAAGTTTTTTAGGATACAATCTATTGGAGAGACCTAAGTTCAGTATTGGACTTTTAATAGACTGGCATTGACATTTTAATAAGCGGTAACGATGATGTAGATGATGATGATAAGCATGAGTTTTTTTTTATTTGATAACTAATGGCGTGGTATTATTTTCAAAATCTTAAGTTATAACTATATACATTGAAGGGTGGGTTGCCAGCCTTCAATGTTTGCACTCGACTGCGGCGGAATCCAAAAGAATGGTGATATATTTAAGCTGGTTATTTATGTTTGTACGTATGTATATATGTATTTTATTGTCTACAGTTAACTCCTAAACTAGTCATATCTCAATCAATTCCTCATATCACAACTAAAGAATGGAATGTTGAAAATAAGTCGTTTGCCGTATTTAAACATATTTTTACTATTGCGATTTCTGTTTACAGCGGCATGTGCTTCAACTCGCCGGAAATAACGCCGTCAATCGAACAAGTGGAGCACTGCTTCGGTGCGACGCATCCCGGCCTCTACGACTCACAGCGTCATCTGTTCGCGTTGAACTTTCGAGGCCTGTCTTTTTATTTTCCAGTCGATAGCAAATTTGAGGTGAATAATATTGACATGTCATCTTAATGAGGTAAAAAGTTGTTTATGATTTGTCGCCAAAATTCAAATAGACTCTTGTAATAATATGTCATCATCATCATCATTATTACAGTCCTTCACAAGTCCATTGCTGAACATAGGCCTCCCCCAAGGACTGTCACAAAGCACGGTCCTAAAATAATATATTTTTTATAGGAGAGGGGGCAAACGAGCATACGGGTCACCTGATGGTAAGTGACTACCGCCGTCCAGTAACAACCGCAACACCAAGGGAATTGCAGATGCGATGCCGGCTTTTTAGAAAGGTGTGAGCTTTTTTTTGAAGGTCCCTTAAGCGGGGAATTCACTTGACGGACGTGCCCGCGGGCATGTCTGTCGCCGCAATACACTACACAGACTCATCAGTTTGTTTTATGTCTGTGCCCGCGCAGACAAAATGGTATCGCGCGGACGTTCAACAGGCAAGTCTGCCAGATCGACTGTGATGGTCCTACACTATAAAACTTTGCACAGACCTATAGTAGCGAAGTCCGGCAAGCATGTCTACAGACATTCCCGCGGGTATGTCCGTCAAGTGAATTCCCCGCTTTAGGCTTATCGGTCCGGAAAAATCGCCTGTGGTAAACAATTTCACAGAGAGATTGTACGCGGAAGAAAACTTAGTAAAACGCACAGTCGTGGACCGCCAAGCATCCAGATTGTGTGTATGGTATGGTGAATTTTGACGCGATGTGCGTTCGTGAGATTTGGCGGCTGGAATTAAAATAAACCTAGTAAGCTAACAGCATAGCAAAGTGGCGAAGCAATCAGCTTTGTAGCGGTTTCTAACGGTTGCCGTTGAGCAATCAGTTTCAAAATAGGAGGTTCAGATGCCTGGGTGATCAGTAATCGATTGCTGAAACCAGAATTTGAAAATTCGGAACCGTTCTCGAGATAATCGTGGGACAGACGGACAGACGGACAGACATCGTGAAATCAATAAGTGTCTTCGCAAGCTTCGCCACTTAATAATAATAACAATAATAATGTCCACCAGACCGAAATTCGGTCACGGCAGCCAGTCTCAACGGAGTCAAGCTGGCTGCGTAGGATAGGATTATAGTACCCGAGTTTATGTGCAAACGCAGGTGCATTCTCCATTCCTTCACTGTCATAGTCCAATGGCCGTCCCATTCCCAATCCGACACGACCGGAGAGAAATCAGGCGCAAGATCAACGACTTGATGTCATGTTATATTGAAATGATTTCTATTGTAAGTGTAACTTCGACCGAGAGGTCAATCGACGGATCCAACTCCGCGGGGCAGCGTTCGCGAGATTACGACACATCCTCTCGTCACGTATACTTTGTCATGTACCTTGGATGAAGCCTATGTTTAGCAGTGGACTTCTGATAGGCTGTGATGATGATGATGATGATGTGGGCTATCTGATAATTTCCCTCCGATAGTCTCCCATTCGGTACACGGCTACATTTTCTCGCTAAATGGCTGTACTGAATGTTTGCGAGGATAGAACCAGGTCTTTTGTTACCAGCGACGACGACCAATCGCTGATACAATTCGCCTCGCCTTGACCTTTACTTTCTACGCCAAATGGTACGAATAATATAAAGTAATACTCATTTATTTGCGCTGTTTACTCACTTCCTTCCCCTCTGCTGCTTGTGATTGGCTGTTATGCTGATGATGAAGACGATTTCAATCTATACAAATAAATAAAATTGAAGTGCCTGTTTGTAATCTCAAGATAACAGCTTTTTACTAAATGCATATGAAACTATATACGGGTACTTATACACAAGTTTTAAAATTTTTGTCTGTCTGTTTGTTCCGGCTAATCTTTTTTTTATATGATAAGAGTGACAAGCGAGCACATAGTCCACCTGATGGTAAGTGGTTGCTGCGGCCCATAGACATCTACATCTATCCTCTATTACAAATCAAAATGTAGATGCGTTGTCACCCGTGAGGACTAAGATGGAATGCCTCGTTTCCAGTAAAAAGGGCCTCCGGCCACCTATCTCCGGAATAGCTGGGCTGATTTTGACAGGACTTTCACTGACAGATAGCTGATGGTATAAGGAGTAACTTAGGCTATTTTTGTTTTTTAAAAGAATTAGGGTTCCGCGCAAAAAATTTAATACACATGAAATCCAATCGGAATAAATTACACGCGGGCGAAGTCGCGGGGAACAGCTAGTAAGTATTAAAAAGATAAAGTTAAAAAAGTTAATTTTACATGTATATTAGTCCTTTTGCTAGGCACAGACCTACTATCATTTCTGAGACGATTATGGAGCAAAATTAAATTTTATAAAAGATAAAAAAGAATCACGAACGTCTCACGATGAATACACACAAGGAGGCGCTTTTTCAATTGGGTTAAGTTATTATGATATATCTGTAGCATGTAATATGCAGCTGATTTTTTAATTTATCGATAAAGTATACTTGTAAAGTAGCTCAACTTGAACCATGATAATGATAAATGAAGTTGGTTTATATTTTTATCCCACTGTCCTAGAAAGAGGACAATGCTTCTCAAGTGTATGTATGTGTGTACAATGATTATTTATTGTGCAGGCTTAAATGTCGTGACGGATTAAACATGTAGGGTGTCGTTATATGCGGCTTAGTTATGGAAGGGATAAGGCTTAATATTTGAATTTTTTCTTTTCAGTAAACTTCCACAAACAGGTTTTTTATTTACGGTTTTAACTCCTGGACTTGTTAAATCTATACAAATAAATAAAATTGAAGTGTCTGTTTATAATTTTAAAATAACAGCTTTTTTAATGAATGCATATGAAATATACGGTACTTATAACAAAAATACAATTTTTAAAAATTTTGTCGTCTGTCCGTCCGTCTATCTGGCTGTTTGTTCCGGCTAATCTCCGTAATGGTTGGACTGATTTTGACGGGACTTTCACTGGCAAGTAGCTTGTGTTATAAGGAGCAACTTTAAAAAAAATAATTAGAGGTCCGCGTCAAAAAAATCGTAATAAAAACGGGAGTCGCGGGGAGACCCACGCGGCAGCTTTTGCTGTCGCACGGATGGACCGGCTCGAACCGGGGTGGTACCACGACCTCACAGAATACCAGCGTGAAGTAGAGGTTTACCTCTGCGTTTCGCTTGGTGAGTGCAGGTGGCCGGAGGTCCTTTTTACTGGAAATGAGGCATTCCATCTTAGTCCTCACGGGTGACAACGCATCTACATTTTGATTTGTAATAGAGGATAGATGTAGATGTCTATGGGCCGCAGCAACCACTTACCATCAGGTGGACTGTATGCTCGTTTGTCACCCTTATCCTATAAAAAAAACAGTAGTCATTAACATAAAATCTGATTTATTTAAAATTTTCAGCCCGGCTACGCGCATGGTTTGGGCTCACTACAGTTCCCTAACGGCGGTTCGCCCGTCGTGTCTAGAACCACAATCTACTATGGATCACAACATCAGGTATGAAAACTTTAATGAATAATATTGTTTTATATAAAAACTGGAGTGACATACGAACTACAGTTCACCTGATGTTAAGTTACTACTGCAGTATAGAATAGAATAATTTGTATTCAATATACATTATTACATAATATTTATTGAAAGTATTTTTTTTATTTGCCACTTGTTCGGAGAAAAGGGAAGTGTCACTGTCCAGGGAGGAACCAGCAAGAAACCCAACGGGACTTTTATTTTTAAACCTATTTTCACTTTACAATAATTTTGTTCGTACAAATTTTAAATGAGTTTTAATAGAACCAGCATGGTGGCGATCACCTCATTCCCAGGGGTTATTTTCATTTATGTATTCTTTGATATTATAATAACCCTTCTCATTCCAAGAACGCATGTAGTCAAATTGAAACAAAGAAGGAAACAGATGTGTTGTCTCTTGCGGGGACTAAAATGGAATGCTTCATAGTCAAGGTAAAACAACCCTAGTGGAATATATGAAAAACATATCGTTATATATCAGCGTACCTAGCAATGAAATTAGCGAATCATGCTCAAAATGTGAATCGTCATAATTAACACGAAAGATGTTTCTTAAAGTCACTGTTAAACAACAATAATTATATCACAGAAACACTAAATTGTAACCACAAACAACACGCCATTAGGTATTTTTACGTGGTAGAGCCATGCTGTAGCTATATTATGGTTGTAACACGTATGCGTCAGCCGACCGGGGTGGGACCACGCTCTCACAGAATACCAGCGTAAAATAGCAGCTTAATGCCACTGTGTTTCGTATGGTGAGTGTAGAGAACCGGAGAGAAAAGAGGCATTCCATCTTAGTCCTCACGGGTGACAACGCATCTGCATTTTGATTCGCTAACGAGGATAGATGTAGATGTCTATGGGCCACAGCAACCATTTACCATCAGGTGGACTGTGTGCTTGTTTGTCACCCTATCCTATAAAAAAATCACTACGGGAGTAACGTGTGTGTGTGCATTTTCATAAACAAAAAAATCTGTTTTTCTTTTTTTTTTTTAAATAAATGCATATAACTTCGACCAGTCCTTAATAATTTGAAATCGATTTAGTCTTAAATTTTCGATTATTATAATTGTATCGTATATTATGTTACAAATCACCTGTGTACAGATGAGCAATAGCAGCGGCAGTAGCGGTCGCTGTACCGCTCCGTTACCAGAACTACCGCTGTCCTGCTACCGGCAACAGTTACATTTACGTCGCTGCGACGTGTTACGATCACCCTCCTCTACCCTTGGCTTAAGGCTTCACATGTACACGGAAGGTGAGTTGGACTAATTACTAACGTAACAGTGTATTATTAACAAGTTATTAGGGCTCTATCAGTTGAAGTTGATAAATTGTTAGAAGTCAATTAGTGCGTGCTGTACATATTATATTCAGCATAATATTCTTTTTTTATAGCAATTAAAACAAATAGATTGTTGGTAAAAATAGAAATATACAATATTTAAACAAGTGTTCAAATTAAAAATTTTGTACAACCGACTTCATTATAAATAAAATGAGAACATCAACAATGTACTCGAAGTCAATTTAATATGCATTATTAAGGATAACTCAAAAACGACGAGAAATATGAGAAGTACCAGCTTTCAAATCATAAAAAATAGAATCATCAAAATCGGTTCACCTAGAAAATAGTTCCGAGGTAACGGACAATAGTAGCAGTGGCGCGTGGTGCGGTTCGGCGACAGCTGCCAGGCGGTGTGTGTGCGTGCTAGTAACGAGTGTGTGTGTGTGTGTCGGTGTAGGGTCGTCGCGCGGCAGCTCTGTGTCGCTGGGCGCGCGGCGCGTGGTGCGGTTCGGCGACAGCTGCCAGGCGGTGTGTGTGCGTGCTAGTAACGAGTGTGTGTGTGTGTCGGTGTAGGGTCGTCGCGCGGCAGCTCTGTGTCGCTGGGCGCGCGGCGCGTGGTGCGGTTCGGCGACAGCTGCCAGGCGGTGTGTGTGCGTGCTAGTAACGAGTGTGTGTGTGTGTCGGTGTAGGGTCGTCGCGCGGCAGCTCTGTGTCGCTGGGCGCGCGGCGCGTGGTGCGGTTCGGCGACAGCTGCCAGGCGGTGTGTGTGCGTGCTAGTAACGAGTGTGTGTGTGTGTCGGTGTAGGGTCGTCGCGCGGCAGCTCTGTGTCGCTGGGCGCGCGGCGCGTGGTGCGGTTCGGCGACAGCTGCCAGGCGGTGTGTGTGCGTGCTAGTAACGAGTGTGTGTGTGTGTCGGTGTAGGGTCGTCGTGCGGCAGCTCTGTGTCGCTGGGCGCGCGGCGCGTGGTGCGGTTCGGCGACAGCTGCCAGGCGGTGTGTGTGCGTGCTAGTAACGAGTGTGTGTGTGTGTCGGTGTAGGGTCGTCGCGCGGCAGCTCTGTGTCGCTGGGCGCGCGGCGCGTGGTGCGGTTCGGCGACAGCTGCCAGGCGGTGTGTGTGCGTGCTAGTAACGAGTGTGTGTGTGTCGGTGTAGGGTCGTCGCGCGGCAGCTCTGTGTCGCTGGGCGCGCGGCGCGTGGTGCGGTTCGGCGACAGCTGCCAGGCGGTGTGTGTGCGTGCTAGTAACGAGTGTGTGTGTGTCGGTGTAGGGTCGTCGCGCGGCAGCTCTGTGTCGCTGGGCGCGCGGCGCGTGGTGCGGTTCGGCGACAGCTGCCAGGCGGTGTGTGTGCGTGCTAGTAACGAGTGTGTGTGTGTCGGTGTAGGGTCGTCGCGCGGCAGCTCTGTGTCGCTGGGCGCGCGGCGCGTGGTGCGGTTCGGCGACAGCTGCCAGGCGGTGTGTGTGCGTGCTAGTAACGAGTGTGTGTGTGTCGGTGTAGGGTCGTCGCGCGGCAGCTCTGTGTCGCTGGGCGCGCGGCGCGTGGTGCGGTTCGGCGACAGCTGCCAGGCGGTGTGTGTGCGTGCTAGTAACGAGTGTGTGTGTGTCGGTGTAGGGTCGTCGCGCGGCAGCTCTGTGTCGCTGGGCGCGCGGCGCGTGGTGCGGTTCGGCGACAGCTGCCAGGCGGTGTGTGTGCGTGCTAGTAACGAGTGTGTGTGTGTCGGTGTAGGGTCGTCGCGCGGCAGCTCTGTGTCGCTGGGCGCGCGGCGCGTGGTGCGGTTCGGCGACAGCTGCCAGGCGGTGTGTGTGCGTGCTAGTAACGAGTGTGTGTGTGTCGGTGTAGGGTCGTCGCGCGGCAGCTCTGTGTCGCTGGGCGCGCGGCGCGTGGTGCGGTTCGGCGACAGCTGCCAGGCGGTGTGTGTGCGTGCTAGTAACGAGTGTGTGTGTGTCGGTGTAGGGTCGTCGCGCGGCAGCTCTGTGTCGCTGGGCGCGCGGCGCGTGGTGCGGTTCGGCGACAGCTGCCAGGCGGTGTGTGTGCGTGCTAGTAACGAGTGTGTGTGTGTCGGTGTAGGGTCGTCGCGCGGCAGCTCTGTGTCGCTGGGCGCGCGGCGCGTGGTGCGGTTCGGCGACAGCTGCCAGGCGGTGTGTGTGCGTGCTAGTAACGAGTGTGTGTGTGTCGGTGTAGGGTCGTCGCGCGGCAGCTCTGTGTCGCTGGGCGCGCGGCGCGTGGTGCGGTTCGGCGACAGCTGCCAGGCGGTGTGTGTGCGTGCTAGTAACGAGTGTGTGTGTGTCGGTGTAGGGTCGTCGCGCGGCAGCTCTGTGTCGCTGGGCGCGCGGCGCGTGGTGCGGTTCGGCGACAGCTGCCAGGCGGTGTGTGTGCGTGCTAGTAACGAGTGTGTGTGTGTCGGTGTAGGGTCGTCGCGCGGCAGCTCTGTGTCGCTGGGCGCGCGGCGCGTGGTGCGGTTCGGCGACAGCTGCCAGGCGGTGTGTGTGCGTGCTAGTAACGAGTGTGTGTGTGTCGGTGTAGGGTCGTCGCGCGGCAGCTCTGTGTCGCTGGGCGCGCGGCGCGTGGTGCGGTTCGGCGACAGCTGCCAGGCGGTGTGTGTGCGTGCTAGTAACGAGTGTGTGTGTGTCGGTGTAGGGTCGTCGCGCGGCAGCTCTGTGTCGCTGGGCGCGCGGCGCGTGGTGCGGTTCGGCGACAGCTGCCAGGCGGTGTGTGTGCGTGCTAGTAACGAGTGTGTGTGTGTCGGTGTAGGGTCGTCGCGCGGCAGCTCTGTGTCGCTGGGCGCGCGGCGCGTGGTGCGGTTCGGCGACAGCTGCCAGGCGGTGTGTGTGCGTGCTAGTAACGAGTGTGTGTGTGTCGGTGTAGGGTCGTCGCGCGGCAGCTCTGTGTCGCTGGGCGCGCGGCGCGTGGTGCGGTTCGGCGACAGCTGCCAGGCGGTGTGTGTGCGTGCTAGTAACGAGTGTGTGTGTGTCGGTGTAGGGTCGTCGCGCGGCAGCTCTGTGTCGCTGGGCGCGCGGCGCGTGGTGCGGTTCGGCGACAGCTGCCAGGCGGTGTGTGTGCGTGCTAGTAACGAGTGTGTGTGTGTCGGTGTAGGGTCGTCGCGCGGCAGCTCTGTGTCGCTGGGCGCGCGGCGCGTGGTGCGGTTCGGCGACAGCTGCCAGGCGGTGTGTGTGCGTGCTAGTAACGAGTGTGTGTGTGTCGGTGTAGGGTCGTCGCGCGGCAGCTCTGTGTCGCTGGGCGCGCGGCGCGTGGTGCGGTTCGGCGACAGCTGCCAGGCGGTGTGTGTGCGTGCTAGTAACGAGTGTGTGTGTGTCGGTGTAGGGTCGTCGCGCGGCAGCTCTGTGTCGCTGGGCGCGCGGCGCGTGGTGCGGTTCGGCGACAGCTGCCAGGCGGTGTGTGTGCGTGCTAGTAACGAGTGTGTGTGTGTCGGTGTAGGGTCGTCGCGCGGCAGCTCTGTGTCGCTGGGCGCGCGGCGCGTGGTGCGGTTCGGCGACAGCTGCCAGGCGGTGTGTGTGCGTGCTAGTAACGAGTGTGTGTGTGTCGGTGTAGGGTCGTCGCGCGGCAGCTCTGTGTCGCTGGGCGCGCGGCGCGTGGTGCGGTTCGGCGACAGCTGCCAGGCGGTGTGTGTGCGTGCTAGTAACGAGTGTGTGTGTGTCGGTGTAGGGTCGTCGCGCGGCAGCTCTGTGTCGCTGGGCGCGCGGCGCGTGGTGCGGTTCGGCGACAGCTGCCAGGCGGTGGCGCGGGCGCTGTGTGCGCCGGCGCGCTTGTACTACAAGGCGGACGACAAGATGCGCATCCACCGCCCTACCGCCCGCCGCCGGCCGCCGCCCGCGTCTGATTACTTCTTCAACTACTTCACGCTCGGCCTGGTCAGTATTTTTTTGTATTGATATAGTTTTGATAAAGGTGCCAAAGGAACATACAATCCACCTGATTGTAAATAATTGCTGTAGCCTATAAACATCTTTATTTATCCTCGATTGTCCATCAAAATGCAGATTTTACAGTGGTAGAGCCACGCGGCTTTTGCTGTCGCACGGATGGGCCGGCTCGAACCGGGGTGGTACCACGACCTCACAGAAAACCAGCGTGAAGTAGAGGTTTACCTCTGCGTTTCGCTTGGTGAGTGCAGGTGGCCGGAGGCCCTTTTTACTGGAAATGAGGCATTCCACCTTAGTAGTTTTAACGGTGGTAGAGCCATGCAGCAGTTTTTGCTGTTGCACGTATGGGCCGGCTCGAGCCGGGTTAGTACCACGACCTCACAGAATACCGGCGTGAAGTAGAAGCTCTGCTTCTGCGTTTCGTCTGGTGAGTGCAGGTGGCCGGAGGCCCAATCCCCCCCCCCCCCATCAACATGGTAGCGGAATTACACAATAGACTGCCCCAGGAGGGTACCAGTACCCCTGGAGAATCCCTCGCTGAGCATCCACGACCATGTTATTCCAATCCTGAGCGTGGGTGCTCAGGCTGCCCCGCGTATTCTGGGGGGGGCAAAATTCCGCTCAAAAACATAACTGCTCGGGGTAAACAGAGCAACAATACCAAGGCGACCCCTGCCACGCTATCCGTGAATTTCTGCAACATCAGGGGACTTAACTCTAACCTAAACGCCGTCCACTACCATCTCGAGACGGCGAAGCCGGCCTTGCTCTTCCTGACCGAGACGCAGGTTTCCTCTCCGGCTGATATTTCGTATCTCTCCTACCCTGGGTACAAATTGGAGCACTCCTTTGTGCCTCGGGCTGGAGTTTGCGTGTATGTCAGAGAGGACATCTGTTCTCGACGCCTCGGCAGTCTTGAAGGTTCGGACCTGTCCATCCTTTGGCTACGCGTAGACAGCGACGACCATCCGCGCGTCTACGGGTGCCTCTATAGGTCCCATAGCGGTAATGCCGAAACAGACCGACTCATCGACCACGTCCAAATGGCTACAGATTCCTTGCTACAACAGGTCCCATCCGCAGAGATCGTGATCCTTGGCGATTTTAACGCCCACCATGCCGAATGGCTCGGTTCACGTTTAACCGATCATGCGGGGAGATCTGTTTATGACTTTGCCTTGGCATATGGTCTGACACAACTGGTTACTTCGCCTACGCGGATTCCAGATGTGGAGGATCATACACCTTCCCTGTTGGACCTTCTGCTGACCTCTCATCCGGACGGATATCAGGTTTCCGTCGATGCCCCTCTCGGCTCTTCGGACCACTGTTTGATCCGGAGTATGGTGCCACTCACGCTCCCTTCGCGGTTGCGTTCTGCAGGTTGCCGCCGTGTTTGGCATTACAGGTCGGCGGATTGGGACGGAATGCGGTCTTTCTTTGCATCCTACCCATGGGGGCGGGTTTGCTTCTCGCCGGATGATCCCAGCGCTGTTGCTGACTCTGTCACTGATGTGGTGCTACAGGGAATGGAACTATTTATTCCATCATCTGTGGTACCCATCGGAGGCAGATCTCAGCCTTGGTTTGGTCGCTCCTGTAAAACTGCATTACGCAGTAAGCAGGAGTGTTATCAAGCCTGGGCTGCGGCTTCGGCGACTCGGGATGTAAACACCAGCACACTTAAAAAGAAGTATAACTTCGCCTCCAGGTCCTTCAAAAGAGTTATTGCCAAGGCAAAGTCAGAGCACATAGGCAGAATTGGCGAGAAACTAGTTCGCCTTCCTTCGGGAACCCGTGCATTCTGGTCTCTCGCCAAGGCTGTCCAAGGGAATTTCTGTAAGCCATCACTACCATCTCTGCACAGGGAGGACGACTCACTGGCCCATGACGCAAAAGACAAAGCCGACCTTTTAGGCTCCCTTTTTGCGTCCAACTCGACTCTTGATGACGGGGGGAAAACACCGCCGACCATCCCGCGGTGTGAGTGCTCTATGCCGGATGTGCTGTTCTCACAGCGCTCGGTTCGCAAAGCACTTCTCTCCCTGGACATCCAGAAGTCGAGTGGGCCTGACGGAATCCCCCCAATTGTGCTGAGGACGTGTGCTCCGGAGTTGGCACCGGTCCTAACGCGTCTTTTTCGGTACTCCTACTCCCAAGGCGTAGTCCCGAATTCATGGAAGACAGCTTTTGTCCACCCGATCCCTAAAAAAGGCGACCGCTTAGACCCGTCCAACTATAGGCCTATCGCGATCACCTCCTTGTTCTCCAAAATAATGGAATCCATTATCAACTGCCAGCTCATCCGGTACCTTGAGGATCACCAGCTGATTAGTGACCGCCAATACGGTTTTCGTGGGGGTCGATCAGCTGGTGATCTTCTGGTCTACCTGACCCATAGATGGGCGGAGGCAGTAGAGTCCAAGGGGGAGGCGTTGGCCGTTAGTCTGGACATTGCGAAGGCCTTCGATCGGGTTTGGCACAAAGCGCTTCTCTCGAAGCTCCCTTCCTATGGGCTTCCCGAGAAATTGTGCAATTGGATCACCAGCTTCCTTGCAGATCGGAGCATCAAGGTTGTTGTAGACGGTGCATGTTCTGACTACAAGCCTATTAACGCTGGTGTTCCACAAGGCTGTGTGCTATCACCAACGCTGTTTCTTCTGCATATCAATGATATGTTGCTAACTGGTAACATTCATTGCTATGCGGATGACAGCACTGGTGATGCTCTTTACACCGGCCGTGCTAATATTTCTCGGGAAAACGTCTCCGAGTACCGGAACAAACTTGTGTCTGAAGTCGAGTCTTTGCTGGACAAAGTCTCGAACTGGGGGCGACTAAATCTAGTCCAGTTTAATCCTCAGAAGACACAAGTTTGCGCGTTTACCGCTAAAAAGAACCCCTTTGTCGTATCTCCTCAGTTTCAAGGCACTCCCCTGGTTGCCTCAGCCAGTATCGGAATCCTCGGCGTCGACATATCGAGTGACGTGCAGTTTCGTGGTCATTTGGAAGAGAAGGCCAAATTGGCCTCTAAAAAGCTTGGCGTGCTCAGCAGAGCGGGACAGTATTTCATGCCGGCACACCGCCTGCAACTTTACAAGGCGCAGGTTCGGCCTCACATGGAATACTGTTCCCATCTCTGGGCAGGGGCTCCCCAGTGCCAGCTCCTTCCACTTGACCGCATCCAGCGCAGAGCGGCTCGAATCGTCGACGACCGAGTTCTTTCCGATCGGCTCGACTCATTGGCGCTGCGAAGAGATGTTGCATCTCTTTGCATTTTCTTTCGCATCTACCATGGGGAGTGCTCTGAGGAATTGTTCGGATTAATCCCAGCCGCCAAATTTCACGAACGCACATCGCGGCAGAACTCCCGATACCATCCACACCATCTGGATGATTGGCGGTCCACCACTGTGCGATTTAGAAGATGTTTTCTTCCTCGCACGACTTCCTTGTGGAATCGATTACCATCAGCGATTTTTCCGGACCGATACGACTTAGGGACCTTCAAGAAAAGAGCGTACTCCTTTTTAAAAGGCCGGCAACGCATCTGCAATTCCCTCCCTGGTGTTGCAGTTGTTCATGGGCGGCGGTAGTCACTTACCATCAGGTGAGCCGCATGCTCGTTTGCCCCCTCTACTATAAAAAAAAAAAAAAAAAAAGTCCTCACGGGTGACAACGCATCTGCATTTTGATTCGTAATCGAGGATAGATGTAGATGTCTATGGGCCGCAGCAGCCACTTACCATCAGGTGGACTGTGTGCTCGTTTGTCACCCTTATCCTATAAAAAAAAAAAAAAAAAAAGATGTGTTATTACCTCTGAGGACTAAGATGGAATGCCTCGTTTTCAGTAAAAATTATCTCCGATTCTCTAAACGCGCCATACAAAACACAGCAGCATTAAGCTGGTATTCTGTGATAGCGTGATCTCGGTCGTGCCAGCCCATTTATGCTACAACCATAATTTATCTATAGCTTGTCTATACTACGTAAAAAACATATACATTCGTTTTTCTAAAATTATATATTTCATACTAAAAGAAATAAAACTACTTAACCCTCGGCCTGGTCTCTATCTACTACATCACATTTGGCCAGGTCAATACCTACCACTTCACCCTCGACCAGGTCAACACCTACTACTTCACCCTCAGCCTGGTCAGTACCTACTACTTCACCCTCGGCCAGTTCATTACCTACTACTTCACCCTCGGCCAGTTCATTACCTACTACTTCACCCTCAGCCTGGTCAGTACCTACTACTTCACCCTCGGTCAGGTCATTACCTACTACTTCACCCTCGGTCAGCTCAGTACCTACTACTTCACCCTCGGCCAGTTCATTACCTACTACTTCACCCTCAGCCTGGTCAGTACCTACTACTTCACCCTCGGTCAGGTCAGTACCTACTACTTCACCCTCGACCAGTTCATTACCTACTACTTCACCCTCAGCCTGGTCAGTACCTACTACTTCACCCTCGGCCAGTTCATTACCTACTACTTCACCCTCAGCCTGGTCAGTACCTACTACTTCACCCTCGGTCAGGTCATTACCTACTACTTCACCCTCGGTCAGGTCAGTACCTACTACTTCACCCTCGGCCAGTTCATTACCTACTACTTCACCCTCAGCCTGGTCAGTACCTACTACTTCACCCTCGGCCAGTTCATTACCTACTACTTCACCCTCAGCCTGGTCAGTACCTACTACTTCACCCTCGGTCAGGTCATTACCTACTACTTCACCCTCGGTCAGCTCAGTACCTACTAGTACACCCTCGGCCAGTTCATTACCTACTACTTCACCCTCAGTCTGGTCAGTACCTACTACTTCACCCTCGGTCAGGTCATTACCTACTACTTCACCCTCTGCCAGTTCATTACCCACTACTTCACCCTCAGACTGGTCAGTACCTACTACTTCACCCTCGGCCAGTTCATTACCTACTACTTCACCCTCAGCCTGGTCAGTACCTACTACTTCACCCTCGGTCAGGTCAGTACCTACTACTTCACCCTCGGCCAGTTCATTACCTACTACTTCACCCTCAGCCTGGTCAGTACCTACTACTTCACCCTCGGCCAGTTCATTACCTACTACTTCACCCTCAGCCTGGTCAGTACCTACTACTTCACACTCGGTCAGGTCAGTACCTACTACTTCACCCTCGGCCAGTTCATTACCTACTATTTCACCCTCAGCCTGGTCAGTACCTACTACTTCACCCTCGGCCAGTTCATTACCTACTACTTCACCCTCAGCCTGGTCAGTACCTACTACTTCACCCTCGATCAGGTCATTACCTACTACTTCACCCTCGGCCAGGTCATTACCTACACTTTTTCGCTATTGTAAAGTTATATGTTACATAATAAACGAAATAAAACTATTTCACCCTCGGCCAGGTCAGTACCCACTACGTAATCATCGGCCAGGTCATTACCTACTACTTCACCCTCGGCCAGGTCATTACCTACTACTTCACCCTCGGCCAGGTCATTACCTACATTTTCTTGCCGTTCTAAAGTTACATATTTCATAATAAACGAAATAAAATTACTGTACCCTCAGCCGATCAGTACCTAATACTTAATCCTCGACCAGGTCGGTACTAACTACTTTACCATCGGCCAGTTCATTACCTACACTTTCTCGCTATTCTAAAATTATATGCTTCATAATAAACGAAATAAAACTACTTCACCCTCAACCTGATCAGTACCTATTACTTCATCCTCTGCCAGGTTAGTACCTACTACTTCACACTCGGCCAGGTCATTACCTACACTTTCTTGCTTTGCGAAAGTTACATGTTTCATAATAAACGAAATAAAACTGCTTCATCCTTGGCCAGGTTTGGACCTACTACTTCTCCCTCGGCCATGTCATTACCTAGACTTTCTTGGTTTTCGAAAGTTACATGTTTCATAATAAACGAAAAGAAAACTTCTTCACCCTCGCCCAGGTCAGTATCTACTACTTCATCCTCGGCCAGGTCATTACCTACTACATCATCCTTAGCCAGGTCATTACCTACACTTTCTTGCTTTTCTAAAGTTATATGTTTCATAATAAACGAAATAAAATAACTTCACCCGCGACAAGATCATAACCTACACTTTCTCGCTATTCTAAAGTTACATGTTTCATAATAAACGAAATAAAACTACTTCACCCTTGGCCAGGTCAGTAGCTACTACTTCTTCCTCGGCCACTACCTCGGTCAGTACCTACACTTTCGCTTTTCTAGAGTTGTAGAAAAAAATATTGAACGATATAAAGACAATTTTTTATTGTCGTTCTATTTTTTTACCGTTTACTACGTGATAGGAGCCCATGTAAGTAGGTACTACCCTCTTAACTATTTCTTCCGCCAAAAAGTAATCCGCTCTAAAGGGTAAAGAGATCCAGTTAATTACAGACTGTGAGCCATTCCATCTTATCTCTCAGAGGTAACGAAGCGTCTGTAGCCATTTTTTGTGTTTGAAGTTAGTTGTTTATTGTAAGCTCGTTTGTCACTTCTGTTTTATAAGAAAAGTAAAACATTATACACAAAAAACAACGGTAGGAAACGAATGGTAAACGTAATGGATATGATAGTGACATAAGGAAAATCCAGTACGCCTTTTCGTCCCGTGGATATCGTTAGATGTAACTATGGGAAGGGCCAAAAAGACATCACGTTTTTGAAAAGTTTATAATATAAATGTTTTAAAAACGTCATATTAAAATATATCAATGAATATTCAATTGCATGATTTATCTGGGAATAACACAGTGTTTCAAAAGAGTTCAGGGCTAAACGCTCGCTGTAAATTTCGCAGTACGTGAGCAATACGTGTTTGATTCCCACCGGCACCAAGGAAATTGTGAAAATTGATTACTTACCGTGTTTGGCGGTTTGTGGGCTGTGCGGTGAACACTTCCTTGCCCTAAAACCCTCTCAGAAGTGAGAGGAGGCCTGCGCCCAGCAGTGGGACGTGTATAGGCTGTAACTTTAACACTGTCTTTAAACACATGTCTAGTACTCATGTGTACGAGATAGCAGTACGTCTATGCATTTGACGTCGCTGGGTTCTAAATATTATGTTTTCGTTTTTTTCCTAATCAGTGGTAAAGTTTAAATGACTCTCAATAAATATAAATAAGCTAGCAAGCAGACTTAGTTTGCAACATATGCTGTTAAAAATATTAGAAATCTTACCAGTGTTGAAACAGCTGGACTAGTTTACTTAGCTATATCCATAATATAATGTCGTATGGTATTTTGCTATGGGGACACGCTACCGACACTGAACTGCAACAAACATTTAAGCAAATTAATGTATTAACTTTAGCCTCTCAATATATTTATTAATTCAATTAATAGAATCAATCTTTCATTTCATCAATCAAATAGAATCAATAGAAAATTCAATGTACCTACACAAAAATAAATGTGGTTTTATAAAAATAAGTGATACAAATTCTGTAAATAATATGAACAGACACAAGCTAGTAGTACCACTTACTCGACTCCACAGAGTCAGTAATTCATTATTGGGGCGATGTATACGCTTTTACAACAAAATCCCAGAAATATACAAAATTTGCCCTGATAAAAGTTCAAAAACTTTATTAAACTAAGTTTGTATAAAAAGGGTTATTATAATATTAAGAAATTTATGGATGATAATAACCCCTGGAAATGAGGTAATCGCTACCAAGCTATTTCTAATTTGTTTTGTGTTGTTAATTGTGTAACATACATGATTGTGAGCTGTTTTTTTAAGTCCCGCTGGGTTTCTTGCTGGTTCTTCCCAGGACAGAGGTTTTTTCTCGAACCAGTGGTAATTATACAAAAGAGTTACTTTCAATAAATATTATTAATAATTTATATTGAATAAAAAAATCTGCTTCTGTTATCTATATGGAATAAAAATGATTATATTCTATTCTACTCTATTGTTTATTTAGGATGTATTGTTCGACGCGCGCACCCACCGTGTGAAGAAGTTCGTGCTGCACACCAACTACCCGGGCCACTACAACTTCAACATGTACCACCGCTGTGAGTTCGAGCTCACCGTGCAGCCTGATAAGTAAGTATACTATCTACACCACTATATTTCTTCTTCATTAGCTATAACTTTATTTATTTAAACTTTATTGAACCTCACGTCAGTATATAATAAAAAGGTGGACTAAATACTAAAATCATTCTCTGCCAGTTAACGTTAGGGCGGTTCAAATAGATAAATAACAATAATAGTTCACTATTAAGCATGGAGTTCATGCATAGTAGAAAGGATTTTACGTTTTTAGCCACTCAACCATCCGCCCCGCGCGAGTGATTCTCGCCTGACCTGTCCGCGAATTAAATGTCACTATTTTTTTTAATAATTTCTAGACACATCAACAGATATTTCGTTTATAAATTGATATCAACGTGTTAATAGTGAGTCATTATTTTATATTTTGCATTAATTTAACACAAAAAACTGATTAGAATACATTTTAAACACCATATAATCAATAAACGATGATCGCGTATAGTGATTAAAATTTAGAGTTAAATTATTATATGTAAACGTTTTGGAATTGTCGTAATGATACATATTTACTAAAGAAAATATCTTCACAATTAGTTTGATGTAAAATAACATTAGAAATAAAGTATAAAAACAGAAAAGTTATCATATTTTTTGATCGAATTTCTCAAACGTTAACATTCCACAAACAAAAATGGCGAAATTTAATTTTAACTTTTTTTTTTTAAATATTTTGTTACTATTATGCAGATGAAATTCACTTTCACAGACGACAAATTTCATATAGCACCATCTATATTTTTTTACTGTATTAATAACAGCTGTCTTTTGCGCTGTACGCGTTTAAACCGAAAGATGTCGTTTGGTGCCTAGACAGGTGAGGCAATAATGGTTTTTGGGGACTGTAGTCACCGTGGACAGTTGAGTGGTTAGTTAGCATGTCTGGTAAATGCTTCTCGGTTATGGGATTTTATATCTGGCATTACTAAATGGTATGGCTTCTTTTTTGCCGAGGAGTCAGTCTGGGTATGTACCACCCCCTTTCCTATTTCTAACGCCGCTTGCACTGCTGCGTTCCGATCTGGAAAGTAAAGGGAGCTAGTTTAATTACAGGCTGCGAGGTATTCCATCTTAGTCCTCAGCGGTGACAATGCACCTGTAGCCAACTTTGTTTGAAGTTGGCTGCGGCTGTCCATGGACTTCAGTAGCCACTTACCATCAGGTGAACTGTTGTTTTGGCCTGCCACTTCGGTTTTATAAAAAGAAAATATACGTGACTATGACATTTACGTGAGAATTTCCTTTGTGGACTTCAACGATACACATACCGTTACAGCATAGTGAAGTCCACTGGTGAACATAGGCCTAACCTCATAAATTAGGTACCTCATACGAGTCGGCAACCGCAGATTTTTTTTAGTCGTTATTAAGAAGCCCATCTCCTGATTTGTTTCCCTCTGTCGCCACTTACGATACCCACGGAATAACATGGGATTAGTGGATATTCTTAAACTGCCCCTATACACACGGTGTTTCCACTGAAAGCAAATTTTAAACACGGTACTTTAACAAGCTTAAAGGTTAAAACAGTAATTAAAAAAAAACCTGAATGCATAAATAAGTTTATTGAAAAGAGAAAAATTTTATACGTGGTAGAGCCATGCTGCAGCTATATTAGTAGTATAGTTGTAGCATGAATGGGTCGGCTCGATCGGGGAAGGACCACGCTCTCACAGAATACCAGCGTAAAATAGCAGCTTGACACTGCTGTGTTTCGTATGGTGAGTGTAGAGAACCGGAGACCCATTTTACTGGAAAAGAGGCATTCCATCTTAGTCCTCACGGGTGACAACGCATCTGCATTTTGATTCTTAGTTGAGGATAAATGTAGATGTCTATGGGCCGCAGCAACCACTTACCATCAGGTGGGCTGTGTGCTCGTTTGTCACCCTATCCTATAAAAAAAATCACTCACAACTAAGACGAATCTAACGACAGCCCGTATGTTTAAATCCATCAAGCCCTTTAGGTTACAAAGCGTGCCAAAGAAATAGACATACATACATACGAAAAACATTACCCTCCTGCGGCAGTGGGGTAAAAATAGGAGGATATTCTTAATCTATTTCTTTTTATGTACGTAATGCAATATTTCCGACATAGTTAACCAATTTGCTGATGATTTTTGTTTCGATTCGCATTATGAGACTAACATTTTTTTCTTTATCTGTGTAATAATCCTAATCTCGATTCGACAACAATGGTTTAATAATTACAGATGTGAGTCAAACGCTCTAGTAGAAAGCCGCGGCGCCGTCACGATAACAGCGTACAGCAAATGGGAGACGGTCTCACGGGCGTTACGTGTTTGCGAGCGGCCTGTAGTGCTTAATCGTGCCTCCTCTACAAACACCACCAACCCATTCGGCTCAACATTCTGCTACGGCTACCAGGACATGATATTTGAGGTGAGGACAAGAACCTTAAAAATCTTTATTCTTTGGTCCTTCGAGCAGGATATTTTTACGCCATCTCAGAAATGAGGTTAACAAAGTTCAGAACTATATAAAATATATTGCAGTTAAGTAGCTAAGATCCGCGTAAATAATAAAAATGATGTGTTTTACTCAGATTCAAGAACACCTCCCTCCCTGCCTCAGTTGCGTGCACTACCACCGTCACTACTAATCCCTCTCGACTCAAACCAATTATATTCGAAACTCAAACGTGGCTCAGTGTTAGGAGCTGTTTGGTTGAAGGGTTAATGTTCAATCGACAAAAACAAGCGTGTAGGTTAGGTCAGTAGAGATGGTGAAGACGACAGCCGGTACCCGGGTTTATAGAAAAAGGTAAACCTATATGGAAATGGAGCAGGAAAAGTTCCGTGGTCTAACAACATAATCATTGCCTACAGAGGTGGCATATAAATATGCATTTTTTATTGTTGTAGCACGCATTGTTCGGCTTGACCGGGCAAGGACCACGCTCTCACAGAATACCAACGTGAAATAGCAGCCTATTGCTGTTGTGTTTCGTATAGCGAGTGTAGACAACCGAACAGCTTTTTTACTGGATACGAGGCGTTGTGTCTTAGTCCTTAGGGGTGACAACGTACTCTAGTTTGATTCGTAATCTAGAATAGATGAAGAAGTCCTATGGGACACAGTATCCACTTACTATTAGGCGGACTGTATGCTCGTTTGTCACCCTTATCTTATAAAAAAAATCAAGTCCATGGATTTAATGCCTTTTATAAGAGTCAATGAAGTTGTCGCTGCCCTTGCGCATTGAGTTCAGTGTTCCGTGAAAGCGGTACTGCTCGGTGGATGCTGCTAAGAACGAGGAGGAAGGACACAACCAGATCTTTTGTGTTTTTGCACAGGATCCGCGTCATAGTACCTAGAATGCACGCTGTTAATGACGGTAGTCGTAGTCAATTTAGGTATAGGAATGTCGACAAGACTGTTTTAATTGTCATTTTGTTGTTTCCCCTACGATGCACTGAACTAACTACTTTACGGCGTATATTTTTTATTTTTTTACTTTAATCATAAGTAACGCTTGTGATTATACTTTAGGTGATGTCGAACAACTACATAGCGTCGATAACTCTGTACCAGCCAGAAGGCACTCGACCACAATATGCGGTTAATTCAATCGCGTGACACAGCCAGGTAACTAAAAAAATTACATACATACATAAACACTCACGCCTGTCACCCAGAGGGGTAGGCAGAGACTATGGACTTCCATTTGGCACGATCCTGACACACCTCTCTCGCCTCCTCCACATCCATATACCTACGCATACATGCTCATCGGTTAAGGGTACTCTTAATTTGGCCCATTTGCAATATATCGCCAATTTGGTTGATAAACTTTTGCCTAGGGCGTCCCTTCCCGACTCTGCCGTTCACTTCTGCAACATAAATTTGCTTTGTCACTCTTTCCTCATTCATTCTTTCTACATGACGAAACCACCGAAGCATTCCTTTCTTAATCCTGGCCACAACATCATCTTACAAACCACACTAAAAAATTGTAACATACGAACCTACTAAAATAATATAACGTGGAAGAATTAAATAACTTTCATATTTCTCCAAACAGGTTTCGCCAAGCAAAGGGAAGTACACGTCTTGAACGCTGAATTAAGTGAATTGTCAGTCTCAATACAAACAAACCTTCACTAGTGTGGCAACACCTACTCGGCAACAAAAAAAAACTTGTCACACTTTAAATTCAATTCTGGCAATGATACTTTCTACATATCTTTCAAAGCACCTAAGAGGAAACAGTATTGAAAAAAAAATGTGATAAAACTATTAAAAAAAAAGTGGTAAAAAATTACGTAAGTGAGTGACAGATCTCAAGATGATGTGTATAAATAAGTTATATTTAATTTCTTAGCGATAGACGAATTAAAAAAAGATTTTTTTATTTAAAATATCCTAAGTTAAGCTGAAATGTTTTTTGATTATGAGAAGAGTGGGAATGATCTTAGTAATGATAATTAGTCAAATGTGTTCTCTTAAGTCTTACAGCTGTAATCTAAAAAGAAAACTTTACACTGATATAATACTAATCATGGTAAATAGAAATAGAGACTGCGATGTAAATATTTTTAAAAGTTCGGAGAAAATTATGGAATCATAAATTGATGTATTTTTTCTAAAATCATTTTCGAATTGAGAGAATAGTGTGTGATTATTGTGAATTAATAAAAAAAATGTGCAAAAAATATTTTCTCTTACAAGAGCACCACAATAATGCCATGAATGTTTTTTTTTATTTGTATTGTTTAAGTGTAGTCTGTTTGATAAATTAAGAGCTTCATAGACAAAAATTTTAATCACATAAATAAAAATAAATGCTGCTGTTGATATTACGGTACTATACATAAATGTAAAAGATTTACAGCGATATACACTATTTAGTATTTACACTTAAAGCCTAAAACTACATATCATTTGTCTATGGGGCGTTTAATTTGGTCAGTGTCTAACAGTGACGTTATTATTTATTCAAACGTCGTCGTTGTATACAATTTGTTTTTTGGTATTGTGATTTTTCTTATTTTTCGATTTTACACCTTTTTATTACAAAATCGTAAAGTTAAATCGACCCTACGACTTTTAGTTTCGAAAAAGAATGATCTACTTATTTATTTTTATATTTCTAATAAAAATCACAGTGTGCGCTTGATTTTGAAATACGTAGAATAGATAAGGATCATATAAGAATATAAAAGCTTTGAAGTGCTTGGATTTTAAAGTATTTTAAAATATGGGCAAATGTGGACGAACGAATGTATTTGTGTGCTATTTTGTGTATTTTACTCGGTAGATGTGATCATGACAGTAATATGGTTATGTGATAAATGCTAGATAATTGTCACAAATATTCAAACTCAGGTCGTCGACATTTTTTTTTTGTAATGACTTACAATTCTAAATAAATAAATATTTTTTTCCATTGTATGTAAAAATTACGGTATTTACATTTGTGTTTTGTTTTCCTCTTTTATTATAAACTTTTTTAGTGTCCTAGTTGTTATTCTTATTCGATAATTTATATTTTACATTGGCATGTTTACATTGTAATGAAAAATGTCGACCATCTTAGCTTTTTTATATTTTTTTCTTAACTATAATGTGTGCATTGTAGTGTTATATTCTAAAATATTCTAATGATGTTATTACAAATAATCAAGCGAGATTGTTCTTATTGTATATATTTATTGTACATGTAAGTATATTATGTATATCGGGACTATTTGAAGCAACCATAAATCTAGTTCAATTTTTAAACGTTTATCATTTATAATGCTATAATGCACAATTAAAGTTAACCTATCATATATTATGATAAACAAAGTCAAATATAATTTTAATTTTTACTATGTAAACTCATGCTTAGTTATAATAGTGCCAATATTTTTATGCAAAATTGGACTCTCAGACTATAACATAAAGTCAAAATTTCAATAACACATGAGCTTAAAAAGTAGGCTACATAACGAAGAGGGGATGGTTGTGATGTATGTTAAACAATTATTCTGCTGTCATGATAAGAACACTTTCAATTTTTGAGCTCTGTTGTTGCATCTAGCTTACGTTAAATATTTTCGAGACAAGTACTGACATCATCCATCTCTTAACCCTTTATAGGGCATAAGGATCTGGGAATTATATACAAAAAGCGGTTAGGGTATCATTTTAATTATGTTTTTAATAAGCAAGAAATAAAAAAATATTTTTTTTGATTATTTATTGTAAAAAAATTGGTGGTAAAAATATTTCCTTTGCCCGTCAGGCCACTCAAGATAAATTTGCAAAGCATGGAACCACGCAGAGTGGTACGGCGCAAATTCTGCACATTATTTTCGTTCTCTTGTCATGCGTCTTTGTGGAACATAACTTGCAACGCCTGTAAGATGGTGATTCAACTGGCATATGTGTCCCAACATTTTCAAACCGTTTCTCAAGTGGTACACTACCCACTGCTTTTTGGTAGTTTTCTGACAATACTTTTTTTCTATTCACATAGTTGGCCATGCTGGAAGCTCTTCGTTTACGGCTGGAATATTTTCCAACAAGGCCTCTTCCTAAAGCCACGTGAAATTCAAGGTGTGACAGTTGACTTGCTCTTTTATTTTGTTTATAAAGCAGGTATGCATTGGTAATGCTGGGATCTACCAAAAAATAAAATATTCTTCGCCACCACTTCTTACTTCTTCTGCTAACAGAATACGTACTTTAACCTGGTCAAATTTGTCTACTCCCCCCATTCTCTTTGTATATTCTCTTACTGTCAATGGGCAACTTATAGCTAATTTTGAGCCATCTTTCTGTGTTCGATTTACAGTTGTTCTTTCTATTTGCGGATGAAATACATTGCTCAAGATAAGAACTTCTTTCGTGTCTTGCCACACAACAAATGAAACATTATCTTCTACTCTCCATCTGTACTCTCCCTTATTTAGTTTTTAGTTTTTGGCTTGCCTTCTTTCCATTTTTCTTTTTTATAAAATCAGGAAGTTCTATTCTGTTTCTACGTACAGTTCCAGTTGCGAAAATCCTTTTTTCATACAAATAATTTAGTAAATGATAGTCACAAAAAAAATTATCAAATGTTTCTCCTTCCATATCCAATAATTTTTCTGTGAGTTTTTTTACTACCTTACTTCCCAATCCACCCTCAGTTCCAGCATCTTGCTTGCCTGTGTAAATATCGAATTCGTAAAGATAGCCCGTGCTACTATCACATCTACACCATACTTTATAGCCGCGTTTTACCGGAATGTATTGCTTCAAGGATGATCTACCCTTGAATATTATCATTGATTCATCTATGCTCTGGGATGATGTATTTTTCGCCGCTGCTTGACAAGCCTCATTTATCAAAGTTACTAATGGGCGTACTTTGTATAGTTTATCAAACGTTTCTTCATCTCTCTGGGGCTGTTTAGAATTGTCATTCAAATGTAATGTTCGTAGCAACGCCTTGAATCTCTTTATTGGCATTACATTGGCGATTTCATCAACCCTGAACCCCGGATCAGATGACCAATAAAGATTATAGTCTGGTAAAACATGATAACTCATCATTATAAGAATGCCTAAAAACGCTTGTATTTCAGGCTTTGAAGTCGGTGACCATGTCCGAATATTTTACTGTTGAGCATATAGATTTGTTTGCTCAATTATGAGGTTATAAACTTCGTTAGTAAAAAACTTATCAAAGTATACTAAAAGCCTGCTGTTGTAAGATATTGGACTACGAGGTGCCAAAGTTATTTTGTCAAATACTGAGTAGTGTGGCCTGTTTCCATTAGACCACATCGCTTTATTCCATGAACCTTCTGATTCAGATTCTTCAGAGCTTTCTTCTATTGTTTCATTTGAAGAAATTCCAGATCTACTACAGCTCGGTTGACCAACAGACATTGCTATTTGTGGATTTTCTGGTATGGATATTTGAAAATGCTCAATTGAAGTGTTTTGAATGTGTGACTCAATATTATCTTTATAAGATTGTGGAAACTCCTGTGTCATTGGTGACGGAATTGTTTCCGGAATGTTTATATTTGTATTACTACTTAAGCTAGATTGCTCACCTTCTGAATTCACCAAAAGATTCTTGAGTTTTTCCACATTATACTCTTCACCATGTTCGTCAGACTCGTATTCATCTTCGTAATTCGCTGGATCATCAGGCAAGCTAACTAATAATTACAGCTCTTTCGCAATCTCATCATCTAGCAACAGTCTCCGTGACATTTTAAGAATTCTGAAATAAATTCATATTTTGTACATAATAATGAGTAGGTATGGCGGACCGGACAAGGGGAAATATATTCACACCGATTCTTAGACACATTACTCTAATCACGAATATTGAAATTGAAAAATATGAATGATTTTGAGAAAACTATACATATTTCTAAGAAATAAAAGTAAAATTACACAATGACGCCATGTTTTTTGAAAGATTTATCGAGATTAATTACAATAGCTCAAATATTACCTTTTTCGCAATCTCTTGACGCCACCATCGAAAAACGAATAATAATTGTCAGATGTCACGTGTCAAAATTTGTTTCTTGTCATTCATGAATGTTGCCAGGCTAAAAAATAAAGACCTAACACAAATGCATTCAGAAATATCTCAAAAAAAACTGGTTGTAAAAATATTCCCTTTGCCCTACAAAGGGTTAAATCACTTTCTTAAATTTAGCTAATTTCATTTACGAAGAAATTTATAAAATTATAAAATAACAAGAGTTAACTTTATAGTATCGGGTATTTTCTTTTAAATATAACGCTAAGTTTAACCGAAATCTGTGAAATAATTATTTAATTTTATACAAAAACAACATTTTTATATGAGAGCATAATAACTGCCAGCGCTTTGATGATGATAAAAAATAGTTTGCCTATTTTGACCCCGGATTTGAAAAAATCTATTAAGGGTATTTAAGACCAGGCTATACAAAAATATCGTTTTTTCGCCAAGATTTTGACTTCTTCAAATAAATATGCGCTACATGAAATACTTAGTAAATTCTTAACCTATTGGATTTTGGAACGAAGTTGCTTATCGGACGGTACGAATTTGGCGGGTGGGGGACTAGACTAGGCGAGAAAAAGTGTAAGATTTTTCCGTCACGATCCCTTCTGACGCAGTGTAGACGGCCTTGGCGGCTATAAAGAGCGAGATGGAATAATATCCATCTCCATCACACTTTTTCTTATCTTGGCATGAAAGAAATATTATTTTATTTAAAATAACGCTTAATTTTAATAGCCGGTAGTAATTCATTTATTTGTATTTGTTAATCAATAATACAATACGTTTATCAATAATAATATACTACGAAAGTAACTTCGTTCCAACAGAGTGTTGGAACACTACGCTCACGCGTGTTTTTTTTTTTAATTTAATATAATAAAATAAAATTAATCGAGATAAAATAATGATAATTTAATCGCCGGAAAAAGAAATCTTTAACGGCTACATTTTTATTTAGATCCTTTGTTTTGATAATAACCTTTCAAATAAAGTAACTTTTTGTCCACTGAATCTAGCACTTTTATTTCGTGCTGGACTGCGTGCAGTGACGAAGAGAGCGTTAAAAGCCTTTTAACGTAGGAAGTCCTCGCCTTAAACCACCTGGCTGGTTCAAGGTTTAAACAGACTTTTGTTGTACAAAAGTATATATGATTACTACTACACGTGTTCAAAATACGAAAATATTGTCCCGATTTGTTGTATTAATAATATAAAATTAATTTTACCCTTCTGCTACGGAATATTTTAGGACATATTATGGTAATGAGATCGCTAAGGCTTAATACTAAATGTGAAAATGAAGAGGTCTTTTCTGTTATTGTATAAATAATGATTACACATAAAACAATAAACGTTTAGTTACTCTTAGAGGGCAAAAATCTCGGGCCTACAAATAATTGTTCCCGGTCTGGATGTTTGTCCTAGTGCAATTATTGTATTTAAAACGCCTCTAGGGTACAGGTGAAAAGTCGAGGTGTTCCTTTTTAAGATCAAAAGCTTTTTGAGATATAGCTAATAAAATCACCAAGAGTCTAGTCTACTACGCCAGCGCAATTTGAAAGACGTTATGTCTCTGAAATATTTTTATATATAACTAGCAATCTGCCCCGGCTTCGCACGAGCGTTTTCTGGATCTCGACAACAGCGCCACCTACTGGATCCAAATGTGAATCTAAACTATCTAGGGACCCATTCAAACACACAAAATTGTCATCAAAATCGGTTGAAACGTGTTTGAGTTTTAGCGAGATTAACGTACAGCAATTGATTTTTATATACAGGATAATTTTTAGTTTACAGAAGATAACCAATCTTTTTGCTTATATAAACGAAGTGCTTGTCTTTAAAATATTTAGCGTGTTCAAAAAGATAAATTAACATATTGCACAATGTGTCACGAGTGTGATTGTCATTAGGAATGGTGGCTGTGGTGCCATACAACAAAAAAAATATAAAAAAATGACAAATAATAAAATAAAAAAGTATTAATTAAGATAGCGTACGCTGCGTCTTCGTTATTTGCATGCAAATATTTTACGCATTTGCAATGAAACGTAATATTTAGAAAAATTCATATATTACGTTTTATTACACATCCCATTTTGTAACAAATTAGTTTCTAATTCATTAATAAAAGAAAGAACACGTGTTTTCTACGGTCTAGGGTTGTTAATCAGTCATCTGGAATGCGATACATTTTTAATAATCACATCCTGTGGTACATATTACCTTTCAAATTGGAGATAGGGAAGAAATATCTGAGATTTGCAAAATTGTTGTTAGATTTGTAACATTTTTTCAAGGATCTCGAAATTTTCGAAGAATAGGCAACCGTGTACTTATGGGAGTTGTGTAGAAATTTAAGACTTCTTAAAATATTCTAACGACTTTTGCCGGATATTAAATAACCGGATCAAGTGGCTGGGGCCTGGTGTCGAAAATCGGCTGTGACGGTGTACATAGGCATATTGATAATTTATTTCAAAATATTTGCATGCACAATAGCGAGTATTTTTATAAACATAATTAGCTTACTTTTGTCTCGCTGTGTACTTATATGGTCACAGCTTTATCACTTAATTCATAATGTTGTTTGTATTTTATAATTGTCAGCCTTAATTAATGTACATTCAAAATTAAAATTCAAGAGATTTCCGTTTAAAGTCGCCCATCTTGAATCAAACTTGGCCAGCAATGTGCACATACTCAACGTTAAAAGACTAAACTTAGAAAAGAGACGTTTAACATATTCGTCCTATTCTGTTATTTTACGCTCGTAGAATTTATTTTTGTCAAAAATTATATAAATTAAAAAAAATATAAATACTTTGGTGAAAACAACGTGGACAGTAAAATCTAGAAATACTACTCGCTCAGATAAAAAATGGGATTATAAATGGTCTCTCATTTATTCACCTCTCGCTTGCACACTGCTCATGTCTGTGTGTATCGTATGGAGAGTGTAGAGAACCGGAGACCATTTTAATGGAAACTAGGCATTCCATCGTAGTCTTCAGGGGTGACAACGCATATGCATTTTGATTCTTAATCGAAGATAAATGTAGATGTCTATGGGCCACAGTATCCATCCACCATCACATGGACTGTTTGTCACCCCATTCTATATAAAAAGTACCAAAAATAAATATTGTTTATTAATTGATTTATAATATTCAGTTATTATTTAAGTACATAATCAATTGATTTTCATACACTAATCAGTTTTTTTTTACCAACATAACGTTTTAATTATTATAATATCGTTATTTGTAATGTTACGAGCTTGGGGTTCGAGACAATTAAAAACTGCCGATTGAATTACCAAAATTGACACTTTAATTACACAACACTAATTACAATCTAAAACCACACTAATAATAAAATACAATCACTTTAGTTCGCAGTTATTTCGCTTCGAAGTATTCTCTTGTCGCCAATTCAATACTGCCTCGGTCGTGATCTATACCGGCCTTATATAGGGCCTCAGATAGTTTCCAGAACCTTCTACTGTAGCGACATCTAGAATGTTCGAGTACATATCGGTCCCGAAATTTCTGGAAGGATTTTGATTCTCTTAGTTCTGCTACTCGACACTAGAGGGCGCTAGTGTAACTAGTGTTGCCATGTACAAGACATTAATAGTGGCGCGTAACAGTAATATAACGATATAAAGTAAGCACCGTTTTCGCTTTCCCTACAGTGTATGCTGACAATACAGGCTTGCCGTTTCTAATCCAATTCCTTATCCGCACGAGCAGTACTTGAGATTTGGGAACTATGATTCGGATATTTAAAAAGGCTGACATAAATCGTATAATATAACTATAGCTTGTATATTATACGTGTAGTAGCGTTATATTATGCATTTAGCGATACATAACAACCTTTATGATTAGTGAATAAAGGAGACCCACTTTCAAAAGGTACTTTTGATATTTTAAGAATCTAGTAACAATTGTCAGGAAGCATAATAATTTTATTTTATTAGTAAATAGGATTCGACCACACTATGCATGTTCTGAAAGAGTTGCCACATATTATTTTTATTTACTACTAAAGTTTTTTTTTGTAATAGCCAATGTTTTTTATTTATTGCTATATTGTTGTAAAATTGTTGATAAAACCGATTGTTGTTGTTTATGAGCGAATTCATAGTTGTGTTACGTGTGATTACTGTGATTTGTACTAACTTCGATGTTGCCATACTTAAGATATAAATATATAATTATTATCTCTAATAAAGCAACATGTGGTTACTTTTACGATAAGTACTAGCATCGGACGGTTAGCTCAATATAATTTTAGATAATCTTATTTTCAATCTTGTAATTTTAGATAATATCTTGTATTCTCGGTTTAATGAGTATATTATCTAAGTTTCAAGCCCCCTTCCATAATTTAACTTTTGTAATAGTCTAAACCAGAATCGTCTAGTTATATTTTTGTATTCGACTATTCTACTCAGTTTTTATAAGTTTAAAAATATGTGAACATATGTATCTTATTATAGTGTCATTGCTTTAGTTTTGTAATAAAACGAAAAATTATTAAGTAGTTAGTACAAACCACATTAAAATGGAAGCGTGATTGATAACATTAAAATTATGACAAATACGTGAAGAATTGGTTGTTTTAAATAAAAGCAATATATTTTTTATTAAGAGATAACATTTTAAAGGCTACAAATAACATTAATTCTTACCGATAACAAGTGTTATTAACATTAGAATGCGAAATATGAAATCGTTATCACACCATAAAAATTAAAGTAAAAATAAATCTGACTTTTTTATGTTGCTTTGTTCACTTTAACTGATGTGTCAATAATAAAATGTTAATATTGTTAACTTAAGCACCTTATTCACGGTCCATCTTGCTGTACGTCCTGCATGGCCTTGGCGGGACGTACAGCAAGATGGACAATGAATAAGGCGCACTAATCTCCATTATAGCTTACCACTTTCTAGCTAATTTTATAATTTTAAGAAACTACGAATGGTGTATACGACATAAATACATATGGAGCTAACATAACTATGATTTGCTTATAGTGTAGATAGTTAAAATAGTCAACAAATTGTAAAAGACGCGCTCGGAAGTAAAGTGTAAAGTTACTGTTGTAGGTGATTATAAACTATTAACTCAGGCACGTGTTTCACCTATGATCGTTGTTACTGTATTTTTCGAAGATGCCAAAATTAACAAAACAAATCGTTCAGGTTAATGCTAACGCACATGTTCATCTACCGTATGTTTAGGGTTTCAAATAATCCATAAATAGTTATCCAGAATGTAACTTTCGATTGAAATTAACGTTAAGCTATATTTTTGGGCATTATATACATACCTGCTACTGCAAACAGCGGTTTAGTGCTGTGAACTCGTTTACATTTACCAAATATTTTTTTACTACATTGTTTGTAATTTTACGCCAACACTTGCATTATCTTTCACTTAGAATGTAAATGTTATGTCAGTACTATAGAAATCGTCCAAACCCACAAAAAATCCTCCAACA
Source organism: Parnassius glacialis (assembly GCA_033319125.1). Lineage (NCBI taxonomy): Eukaryota > Metazoa > Arthropoda > Insecta > Lepidoptera > Papilionidae > Parnassius > Parnassius glacialis. The sequence continues at coordinate 20,484,814 of JAVANC010000014.1, read as the reverse complement.
TTTGATGTAGATCACTATATCAAATGTTGGGTCCAATCATCAGATTGGATTATTTGACTCAACTTTTTTAATTTTGCGTCATTTGTACGGAAGCTCTGTTTGTGGCTCTAAAGAGAGTGGAAGTATAGTTAATCTGTGGACGATTACTAAGTTATTAGTTCATAAAAAAATGAAAACGCAGGAGTGCAAGTGTAGGTATAGAATAAGTACGTGTTTGACCGATAATTATGTTATGTTATTTTCTAAATTATTATGTATCTAATTCATTAAAATTCTCTTTTAAATTCCAACCAAGTGGGTACAAAGAAAAAAAAATGTCTCAAAAAATACCAAAAAAGTTAATAAAGGATTTCATACCGATGTTTTTGTTTTATTAAAATGACCTGTAGTTTTCATAACTGGGATTATTATTTAATTTAAAACAACTCAAAAGTTGAAAACGCAATGGAAACGTACATTATTATTATTATATACCAAAGAATGAAGGTATTCACTTGCGTATTATATTCAACATATTTTTATATTTATATTTCGCTCTATGATTTGCTGGCAGTTGTACCTAATAATAATAATTGCCGTGTAGTGGCGGTGTAAGAATATTCACTACCCCATATCATTCTGTGGGTGTCTTAAGAGGCGACAGAGGGAAACTAATCAGATGGGCAGCAGCGTCTTCCTAATAACGACTAAAGATAAAAAACTGCTGTTGCCAACCCGATTGCCAAGCGTGATAACTATGGCGAAAATTCCCCCTATGAGTAGGGTTACCATATCTCAGGATTTGTCCTGAGATTTCAGGATTTTTAGAATTTTCAATATAATACATTTTAAAGATCTCTAATAAAAAGTTAAACTAAAAATAATCTTCCTTTGGTAATAATTGCACAATTAAAATCAAAACTTATTTATCCAAGTAGGTACTTAAACAGTTTTATCATACTTAAGATGTGAAGATACCTTTTTAAGTAAGGTTTTTTTTTTCTCAAACTGTAAAAAATCTCAGGATTTTCGACTTTCGATTTTTTCATCTGATAACCCTACCTATGAGACAATCTATGGGGGAGGCCTATGTTCAGGAGTGGACTTTACTAGGCTCTAACGGTACCTAATAAAATTTTTGGTCGCGATCATAACGATAATTGTGCCTTTGTTAAGATTAAGTTATTATTCTATAAATAATAAAGCCGTCAAACTCGTCCTTCCATTAGGTGACTAGTAGACAGGGGCGTAGCTACCGCCGTATCAGCCGTATCAATGATACGGGGCCCCCGGGCTACAGGGGCCCCCAACGTGTGTAAGCAAAAACTCCAAGGACTTCTAATGGGACAGGAAAGGCTATCACTATTCTCTAAAGAAGTAAAGAATTTAGTAAAACTGAAATCGTCTTCAGCTATGTTCGCCGAACAAAAGGCACGAAAATTAAATTGTTTGGCTAGCTTAGTTCCTAGGAGTATTTATTGTAAGTAATAACTCATAAGCCCGTGTAGTGGCGGGTAAGAATACTCACAACCCCATATCTTCCCGTGGGTGTCGTAAAAGGCGACAGACGGAAACTGAGGCAGAGGATGGGCAGCAGCATCTTTCTGATAACAGCAAAACAACAATAAAAAAACTGCGCTTGCCAACCCGCTCGCCAAGCGTGGCAACTATGGCAATATACCCCCATGAAAGTAACGAAGAGATGGCCCCCAGTCCCCGGCAGCCCCGCTATTCCTGGCTAAGGTGGCGACCATGGTAACAGCGAGGCAGGGGGTGCTAAGAGTCTCCGGTGGAGGTTCTGTTGCCACCTACGACGACTCGACATGGCAACTTATAACGCACGCACCCTGAGGACTGACGAGAAGGTCCTGGAGCTAGAAGAAGAGATAGACAAGTTGCACTGGAATGTCATAGGATTATCCGAAGTCTGAAGAGAGGGGGAGGTCACGGTAATCCTCGAATCCGGCAATTTGTTCTATCACCAGGAGGGCGACCATCTGTCCCAAGGAGGTGTCGGATTTATCGTCCACAAGTCTCTCGTTAACAACGTTGTAAAGATTGGGAGTGTGTCGACGAGGGTTGCGGACCTTATACTCAGAATCACCGAACGGTAATCGCTGAAGGTTATACAGGTTTACGCATCAACCTCGGTACACGCCGATGAGGAGGTGGAAGAAATGTATGAGGATATCTCTAGAACAATGCATTCCTCCAAAACCCACTATACGGTGTTAATGGGAGACTTCAACGCAAAACTAGGCACAAGAGAGAACGGTGAGCTGAAAGTAGGGAAATTCGGAATAGGGCAACGGAACCCAAAGGGCCAGCAGCTGGCGAACTTCATGGAGAAAGAAGGACTCTTTATGATGAACTCTTTCTTCCAGAAGCGGCCCCACAGGAAGTGGACCTGGTCGAGCCACGACGGTTCGACAAAAAATGAGATTAACTTTATTATGACGACCAGACGACAACTATTCAGTGATGTCTCAGTGATCGCGAGGGTGAAAACCGGCAGCGATCACCGAATGGTGAGAGGCACACTGAACCTAAACGTTAAGTTGGAGAAGTCACGTCTAATGAAGTCAACGCTCCGTCCTTCTCGTGCTCTAATCCAAAGTCCAGAAACCTTTCAGCTCGAGCTACGAAACCGTTTTCAGTGCCTAGAAGATTGCAATACAATGGACGATATGAATGACAAGCTCGTGGAAACTGTCCATGCGGTCTGAGCTAAGTTTTGCAAGACCCGCCGCAGAAGAAACAAAAAGTCTCCGATCACACTCTAATCTCAATGGCTTTTAGACGGGGTATATAGCTGCAGTCTTCAGTAGATTTGACAGCGTACAGGCAACTGAACATACAGATCTCCAAATGCATGCGGCGGGACTTGTGCAACTTTAATTCTGCTCGTATTAAAGAAAAGATCGAGCAGAACCAGGGCTCCCAAGTCTTTGCAAGAGATCTGTCTGCCAGAAAGAGCCAACTGTCGAAGCTGAAGACCGAGTATGGCAGCGTCGTTTCCGGGACACCTGAGGTTTTGAGTGAGATTGAGAGGTTCTATTGGCAGCTGTACACATCATCGTTGGAGCCACACGTAAGTGTGAGTAACGATCCAAGAGCGAGTCTTATCCGACACTATTCCGATGATATCTCGGACGTCAGTCTGAGCGAGATTAGAATGGCTCTCCAGCATCTTAAAAACGGCAAGATCCCAGGCTGGATGGAATTACAGTGGAGCTTCTGAAAGCGGGTGGAAAACCGATACTTGATGTCCTTCAGAAGCTCTTTAATTCCGTCCTCCATGGTGGCACTACTCCGGAAAGGTGACAACGCTCTCTTGAAGAACTACAGACCGAGTTCCCTTTTGAGCCGCGTCTACATGCTGTTTTCGAGAGTCATTACTCCCGAACAAGCCGGTTTCCAAAAAGGCTTTAGCACCATATACCACATACATACCCTTCGGCAAATTGTACAGAAGTCCGAGGAGTACAATTTACCACTATTTCTGGCGTATGTGGACTATGAGAAAGCCCAAAGACTTTCAATCAAAATTACGTCGAAATTCGGGCGGTGCTGCAGTCCCTTCAGCGATGCCAAGTTGACTGTCGGTATATCGAAGTGCTGAAGTGCTTGTACAGTAGGGCTACGATGGCTATCCGAGTACAGAACCAGAGTACGAAACCTATCCAATTGCAGAGAGGTGCAAGACAGGGTGACGTTATATCCCCGATACTCTTCACCGCTGCATTGGAAGACGTTTTCAAGCTTCTGGACTGGTAAGGATACGGTGTTAACATCAATGGCGAGTACATCACTCACCTTCGATTTGCCGACGATATAGTCCTTATGGCAGAATCGCTGGAGGACCTAAGCACTATGCTTAATGACCTCAATAGTTTTTCCCAACGGATAGGTCTTAAGATGAACATGGACAAAACAAAGATCATGTTTAATGTCCATGTCACACCTATGTCGGTAGTTGTTGGTAGCTCTAAGCTCGAAGTTGTTGACGTTTATGTTTACCTGGGACAAATAGTCCGACTAAGTAAGTCCAACTTCGACCGAGAGGTCAATCGAGGGATTCGACTCGACTGGGTAGCGTTCGGGAAATAACGGCACATCTTCTAGTCAGGTATACCTCAAAACTTGAAAACGAAATTGTGCAACCAGTGCGTGTTGCCAGTGATGACATACGGAACTGAGACGTGGTCCTTCACTGCTGGCCGGATGAGGAAGCTCAAGGTTGCTCAGCGAGCTATGGAGAGGGCTATGCTCGGAGTTTCTCTGCGTGATAAACTTAGAAATGAGGATATGCGCAGTAGAACCAGAGTCACCGACATGGCCCAACGAATTAGTAAGCTGAAGTGGCCATGGGCCGGACATATAGCTCGAAGAACCGGCAACCGATAGGGAAAAAGGTTCTCGAGTGGCGGCCTCGTACCGGCGGATGAAGTGTAGGGCGTCCCCCCACTATTTGGAGTGACGACCTGGTAAGACATGCAGGAAGTCGATGGATGCAGGTGGTTCAGGACCGTGCTTTGTGGCATTCCTTGGGTGAGGCCTATGCTCTTTAATGGACTTATGAAGGGCTGTTATGATGATGATGATGATGATGAACTAGTGGAATTAGTACTTTTGCCGTTGTCGTGATAATTGACGATAATTTATGTGTACATAGAGAACTGAAGACCATTTTTATGTATATGTTTTTTATTCCTTTATTCGTTTTTTCATTCCTTGGACTTATGAAGGGCTGTAACGATGATGATGAATAACTTAAAATCAATATATAATAATTTGAATTCAATGCAAGCGTTTTTGTTCCTTTTATGAAATCTTTACTCTTCATTGGGGCCCCCCAACAAATTTTGATACAGGGCCCCTCGAAGGCACGCTACGCCACTGCTAGTAGACAATGCCTAATGGCATTCCGCTCTTTGTTTCTATTGTAATAGATAATGCAAGTATGGCAGTAAAGAATAAATAAATAGTTATTGTTGGTACATTAAGTACCTAATATATATATAGCGGCGACCAATGATAATATTTTTAAATCATATTTACGTGTAGTGGCGGGTAAGAATACCTACTACCTCATATCTTTCCGTGGGTGTCGTAAAAGGCAACAGAAGGAAACTGAGGCAAAAGATGGGCAGCAGCATCTATCTGATAACAGTAAAAGCAATAAAAAACTGTGGTTGCCAACCCGCTCGCCAAGTGCGACAACTATGGCAATATACCCCTCCCCCCCCCCCCCCATGAACAATGACAATAATAAACGGCCCCCAGTCCCCGACGGCCCCGTTATTCCTGACTACGGTGGCGACCATAGTAACGGCGGGGCAGGCTAAGAATCTCCGGTGTAGGTTCGGTTTCCACCTACGATGACCTGACCTGGCAACTTATAACACACGCACCCTGAGGACTGACGAGTATATCCTGGAGCTGGAAGAAGAGATAGACAAGTTGCGCTGGAATATTATAGGTTATCCGAAGTCCGAAGAGAGGGGGAGGACACGGTAATCCTCGAATCCGGCAACTTGTTCTATCACCGGGAGGGCGACCATCTGTCCCAAGGAGGTGTCGGATTTATCGTCCACAAGTCTCTCGTTAATAACGTTGTAAAGATTGAGAGTGTGTCGACGAGGGTTGCGTACCTTATACTCAGAATCACCAAACGGTATTCGCTGAAGGTCATACAGGTTTACGCACCAACATAGGCACATCGCGATGTGGAGGTGGAGGAATTGTATGAGGATATTTCTAGAGCCATGCATTCTTACAAAACCCACTATACGGTGTTAATGGGAAACTTTAACGCAAAACTAGGCACAAGAGAGAACGGTGAGCGGAGGTAGGGAAATTTGAATTAGAGCAACGAAACCCAAGGGGCCAGCAGCTGACCGACTTCATGGAGAAATACTCTTTATGATGAACTCTATATTCTAGAAGCGGCCCCACAGGAAGTGTACCTGGTCGAGCCCCGTCGGTTCGACAAAAAATGAGATTGACTTCATTATGACGACCAGACGACAACTGTTCAGTGATGTCTCAGTGATCAAGAGAGTGAAAACTGGTAGCGATCACCGATTGGTTAGAGGCACACTGAACCTAAACGTTAAGTTGGAGAGGTGTCATCTAATGAAATCAACGCTCCGTCCCCCTCGTGCTCTAATCCAAAGTCCCGAAACCTTTCAGCTCGAGTTACAAAATCGTTTTCAGTGCCTAGAAGACTGCAATGCAGTGGATGACATAAATGACAAGCTCGTGGAAACTGTCCATGCAGTCGGAGCTAAGTTTGCAAGACCGAAGAAGATGAGATTAAGAAGAAGAAAGCGGGTGGAAAACCGGTAGTTAAAGTCCTTCAGAAGCTCTTTAATTCCGTCCTTCACGGAGGTCCTACTCCGGAGGCGTGGATCAGAAGTCTTGTTCTTCAAGAGAGCGTTGTCTTTTGAAGAACTACAGACCGATTTCCCTTCTGAGCTGCGTCTACGTGCTGTGTCTACGTGATGTTTTCGAGAGTCATTACGAATCGTCTCGCATGCAGGCTCGAAGACTTCCAGCCTCCCGAACAAACCGGTATCCGAAAAGGCTTTAGCACCATGAACCACATACATACCCTTCGGCAAATTGTACAGTAGTCCGAAGAGTACAATCTGCCACTTTGTCTTGCGCATGTGCACTATAAGAAAGCCTTTGATTTCGTCGAAATTTGGGCGGTGCTGCAGTCCCTCCAGCGTTGCCAAGTGGACTGTCGGTACATCGAAGTGCTGAAGTATTTGTACAGTAGAGCTACGATGGCTATCCGAGTATATAACCACAGTACGAAACCTATCCAACCGCAGAGAGGTGTAAGACAGGGTGACGTAATATCCCCGAAACTCTTCACCGCTGCATTGGAAGGCTTTTCAAGCTACTGAGCTGAAAAGGATACGGTATTAGCGTCAATGGCGAGTACATCACTCACCTTCGATTTGCCGACCATATAGTCCTTATGGCAGAATCGCTGGTGGACCTAAGCACTATGCTCAATGACCTCAATAGTCTCCCAACGGATAGGTCTTAAGATGAACATGGATAAAACAATAATCATGTTTAACGTCCATGTCACACCTATGCCGGTAATGAGGGCAAATAATTTTCCACTCACCAGATGTCGCTAGTTGTGACTGAGGTAAAGTTTTTTGTTACGCAGTGTCAGTTAATTGAGAAATTCTACTTAAATAATAGTTTATAATTATCTAGAGTATTATATTAATACACAACACAATGCGTCAGTAATTTTAATTTTTAATTTTTTGCACTTTGTAACTCTTTTAAAAAAAATCGGCTTTTAGTTATATTTACAGTTTGGTTTATTCATTTCTAATGTAATTAATATAAAATATAGCTAATAGTACAGAAAGAAACCTGTAATCTTTAACATTTTCGTAAGAAATTATCGTCCCCTAGTCTGTCAAATATTTTACCTCACTGTAAAGTGGCGCCGCCCTGGTGGCAGAAAAAGTCGTGGATGCCCTCATTGTTGGGAGCACTAAGCTTGAAGTTGTTGACGAATATGTTTACCTAGACAAATAGTCCGACTAGGTAAGTTCAACTTCGACCGAGAGGTCAATCGACTGATTCAACTCGGCTGGGCAGCGTTCGGGAAATTACGACACATATTCTCGTTAGACATAGATACCTCAAAACTTTAAAACTAGATTGTTCAACCAGTGCGTGTTACCAGTGATGATGATGACTGAGACGTGGTCCTTCACTGCTGGCCGTATGAGGAGGCTTAAGGTCGCTCAGCGAGCTATGGAGAGGGCTATGCTCGGGGTGTCTCTGCGTGATAAACTTAGAAATGAGGATATCCGCAGTAGAACCAGAGTAACCAACATAGCCCAACGGATTAGTAAGCTGAAGTGGCAGTGGGCCGGCCATATCGCTCGAAGAACCGACAACCGATGGGGAAGAAAGGTTCTCGAGTGGCAGCCTCGTACCGGTAGGCGAAGTGTAAGGCGACCCCCCACTAGATGGAGTGACGACCTGGTAAGACATGCAGGAAGTCAATGCATGTAGGTGGCTCGGGGCCGTGCTTTGTGGCATTCCTTTGGGGAAGCCTATGTTCAGCAGTGGACTTGTGAAGGGATGTAATGATGACGATGATGATGATATTATTTGCGACATATGAAAATTACTACAACATAGCCATAAACAAATCTGCGATATTTTTTAAGGTACATAGTTTAAATCCTTTCTCTTCTGATTTTAGAACGGCAACGGAAATTTGACGGCTTCGTGGCGTAGTGGCGTAGTGGCTTAGCAATTGAGTTAAAGACATTGTAAAAGTAATGGTGTTATACAAGACAAGTATGGATATTAATACTCAAAAGCAGTCTTTCTAAAGTTGCGAATTGTTATAATTTTTTGTTATAAACAACCTTATTACGAAGTGAAGAAATTCTTCTACCCAGTAATAATATTAAGTTACATTAAAATGAAACGATTACAAACATGGAGTAAACATAAGAAAACAGGTGCAGTGAAAAAAAGGATTAAGCAGGAATACCGTATTTTTTTTTGGATTCACTTAATAATTGTACGAATGACACAAACAAATCACTTAATTGTGATGATATCCGATTAGATTCTGGTGTTCCAGTTATTACGGAAAATAAAGAAGATTCGTTACAAAGTGAATATATAAATAGCCATTATACGAGTAATTTTAGTCAAGTTCGAGTGGAGACACAACAGGGTTCTGTAGAACAAGAACAAGAACAAGAAAAAGCCCAGATAAATCACAATTTTTTCGATTCCATACTACTTAGTGCGTCAGAAGATGATGAAGAAGAGGAAGAAATAGTTATAATATATATAATATGAAAACCTAGAGGCATTTTTAAAAATCTGTAAATTACCGTCTGAGATCCACCGGGCAGTAAGAAGTATAGATTGTCTCGCTTATTGGAAAGTGAATTTAGTTTTTTTTAATTATTTAAGCGTTATCATATTGCCTGATATCCTTCGTGTTGATGTTGTTGAACACTTTTTGAGTTAAGAACCTTATGTTGTCTCTGATGATGTTATGGTAATAAATCCAAATGAAATCAAAAGTAAATTAGTTTGTATTAGTCATTAAGATGTAATATACTTTCTACCATTAATACATACGCTGTAAGTACTCAAATGATAAGCAAACTTTAATTTGAAAATTTCTTTATTAAAACAGTAAAAATTTAAGAAAAAATTGTTGTACAAATGTTTTTTTAGAAACATAAAATATGTGAAACATTATTTTCTGAAATAAATACTCTGTATGTGAATTATGAAAAAATCAATAAAGAGAATATTATTTATCCATTATAATATTAAAAATGCTTTCTTTAGTATAGACTGCTATACATTGTAAATTGTTATCGTAATACATCGGTCCGTTTTACTTTACATTTCATTATGTCCCAGTCTAACGTTGGTGTTGAATTTTCATCTTTTAAATACTTTGATATGCATTTATTTGGATATCTGAGAATAATGTTCGATTCCCAATCCGAGGGGACAGTAAATAATTTATATTTTATTTCCCTCCAAGGTTTGAACAACTTTGAACGGCATGCTGAAACAATAATAATAACACCTTAGTACACAAATTCTGACAACAGAAAACATACGTAACACATAGTTAGTTACTCAAGGTATAACAAATTGTCCCAATAGAGAAAATCTTTTTAACAAAACCTTTAATCAGTCAAAAGACCACACAATTTGCACAAGTTGGCAATTTTTTTTAAATATTTTGACCCACATTCTCTGGTGAAAGTTGTTAACTTTAATTTATCCCCCACCTACACACGTATCCCTTATATATTTCGTTACAACCCGTATAAACATAGATCATGTCGTTTGCGGCTCTAAAAGGTGGTTTTGATTATTTTGTTGAAGAACCCTAATCCATTTAGTTCGTAAAATGTTTAGCCGGTTGTATTGCCTTGGCTATAGTAAGTATAATTATTTAAGTCTATTATTGCACTGTTAAGTATACTAAAGACTGCACAATATTCGTGAGTAAAGATGTTGTATCTCAAAATGTGTAATAGATGACTTAAGTGAAGACTAAAGCTTTAAGTAAGTTCGCCATTGTTTTGGTAAACTAACCTATAAATTGATGACTGGGTTATTCAATATTTGACAACAAAATACTTCATAATTTTTGTTTAATTTTGTTATTCCATTGATGCCAGTTAATTTAACGTGCCACTGGCCAGGATGCAAGAATAAAATATAATATAAATTTGGGGTGTCTATTTTATTCTTCATAACTTTTATTTCAAATCTCTAACAAATCCTGAGCGCGTTAAAATTGAGATGGGAAACATGGTATACACTTACCGTAAAATTACAATAGCCGATTGTTTTCACTTCACAAACTAAAATAACTTGACTAATTTATTATAACTAATTCCTCTGTCAATTATGTTTCGCCATCCAGTAAGCTGTTCTTCGTTGTCACAGTTTTATTGTGTCGTTTATAGAATTTCTCAAACGAGCCTTAAGAGTATTTTAGATAACTATCACGCGTCAAAGTGTCAAACAGCTATTTTTAATAGGTCTAATGAAGTTTTGAGTGATAAATCATTCTTAGCCGACGTTTTTCTATGACCCGTAGTGTTAACTGACCCATCTACAACCACAGTAATACCGGTTAAAGTAGTAGCTGAGGATGAATAAACACTCTTATGTAGGTACTTTAACACCTTTATACAATTGCTCTACAGACTTTCTATAACCTTTACCTGTAAAATCGTGGACCTCTTTCTTGGTTATAAGTGAGTTAGAGCACTCTATAACACCGCTGCTACAGGTATTCTTAACACTTTGATACTCGAATGGATCCCAAATACGAACGATATACAGGTTGTTTTAACGCTACCGTGCTAGTTGGGCGGTTCTTCGAGCTATATGGCCGGCCCACTGCCACTTCAGCTTACTAATCCGTTGGGCTATGTCTGTTCCTTTTAGCTGTGATAAAATCAAACTTCTAAGCCAACGCAATCAAAAGATCAGCCGTTTATGCCGCAAATTTTCGACATTCGCAAGGGAATCAAAACCTACAGGGTACTTCCCGTGAACTCAGAATCTTGAAATTTGGTACGAAGCAACGTTTTATAGCACAGATAAAGGAAAATTTGCGAAAATCATAAATTTTTAGTTACATCATATAATAAAAATATTTTTAATAATTTAAAAACTTATAATATACCTACGGATATGTTCGGAACCCTCGGTGTGCGAGTCCGACTCGCACTTGGCCGGTTCTTTTTCTTTATTTATTTTAAGCCAGTGCTTGACCTCAATCCCACCCCCTGGTAAATGGTGATGAAGCCCTAGATTTTAAATAGCATTATTTTAGCTTAACTTTAACCTATTCACGTTTGTCTTAAATACACCAAGATTGCAATCAGATGGAAAGACAGACGCCGGCAAATTATTCTACTCCTTGGCGTACAGTATTACTAACGACAAAACATACCTACTGTATGTAGGTACTATATTCGAACTTCAAATGCGTGAAATATCGACCACAAAGGGGTGAAGGCCCGCCGACGCCGACCGTCTGCTTGACCGATGGTAGAAATGGGATCGCAGGTGGATGGTCTTATTGTTGTTCCGGGTCGGGTTATCCATATATACATAATTTATTAGCATGTAAAATGCCGTGTACAGTTTAAAATCAATTACGTCCGATATTCAAAATTTGCTGCCGTGGGCGAAATTTTCCAGAAAAACATCATTAAATGTGACATTTGATTGTTAAAGTTTTTTTAACGCTGTTTACGTAAACAGTTTTTTGTAAATACTTGTCATATATAACGAGTATGTTTACCTGGGAGAAATAGTCCGACTAGATAAGTCCAACTTCGACCGAGAGGTCAATCGACGGATTCAACTCGGCTGGGCAGCGTTCGGGAAACTACGACACATCTTCTCGTTAGACTTACCTCAAAACCTTAAAACGGAATTGTACAACCATGCGTGTTGCCAGTGATGACTTACGGATCTGAAACGTGGTCCTTCATTGCTGGCCGTATGAGGAAGCTCAAGGTCGCTCAGTGAGCTATGGAGAGGGCTATGCTCGGAGTTTCTCTGCGTGATAAACTTAGAAATGAGTATATCCGCAGTAAAACCAGAGTAACCGACATAGCCCAACGGATTAGTAAGCTGAAGTGGCAGTGGGCCGACCATATAGTTCGAAGAACCGACAACCGATGGGGAAGAAAGGTTCTCGAGTGGCAGCCTCGTACCGGTAGGTGAAGTGTAGGGCGACCCCCACTAGATGGAGTGACGACTTGGTAAGACATGCAGGAAGTCGATGAATGCAGGTGGCTCAGGACCGTGCTTTGTGGCATTCCTTGGGGGAGGCCTATGTTCAATCACACACAATCTAAAACCACACTAATAATAAAATATAATCACTTTAGTTCGCAGTTATTTCGCTTCGAAGTATTCTCTTGTCGCCAATTCAATACTGCCTCGGTCGTGATCTATACCGGCCTTATATAGGGCCTCAGATAGTTTCTAGAACCTTCTACTGTAGCGACATCTAGAATGTTCGAGTACATATCGGTCCCGAAATTTCTGGAAGGATTTTGATTCTCCTAGTTCTGCTACTCGACACTAGAGGGCGCTAGTGTAACTAGTGTTGCCATGTACAAGACATTAATAGTGGCGCGTAACAGTAATATAACGATATAAAGTAAGCACCGTTTTCGCTTTCCCTACAGTGTATGCTGACAATACAGGCTTGCCGTTTCTAATCCAATTCCTTATCCGCACGATACTTGAGATTTGGGAACTATGATTCGGATATTTAAAAAGGCTGACATAAATCGTATAATATAACTATAGCTTGTATATTATACGTGTAGTAGCGTTATATTATGCATTTAGCGATACATAACAACCTTTATGATTAGTGAATAAAGGAGACCCACTTTCAAAAGGTACTTTTGATATTTTAAGAATCTAGTAACAATTGTCAGGAAGCATAATAATTTTTATTTTATTAGTAAATAGGATTCGACCACACTATGCATGTTCTGAAAGAGTTGCCACATATTATTTTTATTTACTACTAAAGTTTTTTTTTGTAATAGCCAATGTTTTTTTATTTATTGCTATATTGTTGTAAAACAGTTGATAAAACCGATTGTTGTTGTTTATGAGCGAATTCATAGTTGTGTTACGTGTGATTATTGTGATTTGTACTAACTTTGATGTTGCCATACTTAAGATATAAATATATAATTATTATCTCTAATAAAGCAACATGTGGCTACTTTTACGATAAGTACTAGCATCGGACGGTTAGCTCAATATAATTTTAGATAATCTTATTTTCAATCTTGTAATTTTAGATAATATCTTGTATTCTCGGTTTAATGAGTATATTATCTAAGTTTCAAGCCCCCTTCCATAATTTAAATTTTGTAATAGTCTAAACCAGAATCGTCTAGTTATATTTTTGTATTCGACTATTCTACTCAGTTTTTATAAGTTTTAAAAATATGTGAACATATGTATCTTATTATAGTGTCATTGCTTTAGTTTTGTAATAAAACGAAAAATTATTAAGTAGTTAGTACAAACCACATTAAAATGGAAGCGTGATTGATAACATTAAAATTATGACAAATACGTGAAGAATTGGTTGTTTTAAATAAAAGCAATATATTTTTTATTAAGAGATAACATTTTAAAGGCTACAAATAACATTAATTCTTACCGATAACAAGTGTTATTAACATTAGAATGCGAAATATGAAATCGTTATCACACCATAAAAATTAAAGTAAAAATAAATCTGACTTTTTTATGTTGCTTTGTTCACTTTAACTGATGTGTCAATAATAAAATGTTAATATTGTTAACTTAAGCACCTTATTCACGGTCCATCTTGCTGTACGTCCTGCATGGCCTTGGCGGGACGTACAGCAAGATGGACAATGAATAAGGCGCACTAATCTCCATTATAGCTCACCACTTTCTAGCTAATTTTATAATTTTAAGAAACTATGAATGGTGTATACGACATAAATACATATGGAGCTAACATAACTATGATTTGCTTATAGTGTAGATAGTTAAAATAGTCAACAAATTGTAAAAGACGCGCTCGGAAGTAAAGTGTAAAGTTACTGTTGTAGGTGATTATAAACTATTAACTACCGATCGGCACGTGTTTCACCTATGATCGTTGTTACTGTATTTTTCGAAGATGCCAAAATTAACAAAACAAATCGTTCAGGTTAATGCTAACGCACATGTTCATCTACCGTATGTTTAGGGTTTCAAATAATCCATAAATAGTTATCCAGAATGTAATGTTTCGATTGAAATTAACGTTAAGCTATATTTTTGGGCATTATATACATACCTGCTACTGCAAACAGCGGTTTAGTGCTGTGAACTCAATTACATTTACCAAATATTTTTTTACTACATTGTTTGTAATTTTACGCCAACACTTGCATTATCTTTCCCTTAGAATGTAAATGTTATGTCAGTACTATAGAAATCGTCCAAACCCACAAAAAATCCTCCAACATTTGATGTAGATCACTATATCAAATGTTGGGTCCAATCAACAGATTGGATTATTTGACTCAACCTTTTTAATTTTGCGTCATTTGTACGGAAGCTCTGTTTGTGGCTCTAAAGAGAGTGTAAGTGGAGTTAATCTGTGGACGATTGCTAAGTAACAGCGTTATTAGTTCATAAAAAAATGAAAACGCAGGAGTGCAAGTGTAGGTATAGAATAAGTACGTGTTTGACCGATAATTATGTTATGTTATTTTCTAAATTATTATGTATCTAATTCATTAAAATTCTCTTTTAAATTCCAACCAAGTGGGTACAAAGAAAAAAAAATGTCTCAAAAAATACCAAAAAAGTTAATAAAGGATTTCATACCGATGTTTTTGTTTTATTAAAATGACCTGTAGTTTTCATAACTGGGATTATTATTTAATTTAAAACAACTCAAAAGTTGAAAACGCAATGGAAATGTACATTATTATTATATAACAAAGAATGAAGATATTCACTTGCGTATTATATTCAACATATTTTTATATTTATATTTCGCTATATGATTTGCTGGCAGTTGTACCTAATAATAATAATTGCCGTGTAGTGGCGGTTTAAGAATAGCCACTACCCCATATCATCCTGTGGGTGTCTTACGAGGCGAGAGAGAGAAACAAATCCGATGTGCAGCAGCGTCTTCCTAATAACGACTAAAAATAAAAAACTGCTGTTACCAACCCAATTGCCAAGCGTGGTAACTATGGCGAAAATTCCCCCTATGAGTAGGGTTACCATATCTCAGATTTGTCCTGAGATTTCAGGATTTTTAGAATTTTCAATATAATACATTTTAAAGATCTCTTTAATAAAAAGTTAAACTAAAAATAATCTTCCTTTGGTAATAATTGCACAATTAAAATCAAAACTTATTTATCCAAGTAGGTACTTAAACAGTTTTATCATACTTAATATGTGAAGATACCTTTTTAAGTAAGGTTTTTTTTTCTCAAACTAAAAAATCTCAGGATTTTTGACTTTCGATTTTTTCATCTGATAACCCTACCTATGAGACAATCTATGGGGAGGCCTATGTTCAGGAGTGGACTTTACTAGGCTCTAACGGTACCTAATAAGATTTTTGGTCGCGATCATAACGATAATTGTGCCTTTGTTAAGATTAAGTTATTATTCTATAAATAATAAAGCCGTCAAACTCGTCCTTCCATTAGGTGACTAGTAGACAATGCCTAATGGCATTCCTCTCTTTGTTTCCATTGTAATAGGGAATGCAAGTATGGCAGTAAAGAATAAACAAATAGTTATTGTTGGTACATTAAGTACCTAATATATATGTATATAGCGGCGACCAATGATAATATTTTTAAATCATATTTACGTGTAGTGGCGGGTAAGAATACCTACTACCCCATATCTTCCCGTGGGTGTCGTAAAAGGCAACAGAAGGAAACTGAGGCAAAAGATGGGCAGCAGCATCTCCCCCCCCCCCCCCCCCCATGAACAATGACAATAATAAACGGCCCCAGTCCCCGGCGGCCCCGTTATTCCTGACTACGGTGGCGACCATGGTAACGGCGGGGCAGGCTAAGAATCTCCGGTGTAGGTTCGGATTCCACCTACGATGACCTGACCTGGCAACTTATAACACACGCACCCTGAGGACTGACGAGTATATCCTGGCGCTGGAAGAAGAGATAGACAAGTTGCGCTGGTATATTATAGGTTATCCGAAGTCCGAAGAGAGGGGGAGGACACGGTAATCCTCGAATCCGGCAACTTGTTCTATCACCGGGAGGGCGACCATCTGTCCCAAGGAGGTGTCGGATTTATCGTCCACAAGTCTCTCGTTAACAACAGTAAAGATTGGGAGTGTAACGACGAGGGTTGCGTACCTTATACTCAGAATCGCCAAACGGTATTCGCTGAAGGTCATACAGGTTTACGCACCAACCTCGGCACATCGCGATGTGGAGGTGGAGGAAATGTATGAGGATATTTCTAGAGCCATGCATTCTTACAAAACCCACTATACGGTGTTAATGGGAAACTTTAACGCAAAACTAGGCACAATAGAGAACGGTGAGCGGAGGTAGGGAAATTTGAATTAGAGCAACGAAACCCAAGGGGCCAGCAGCTGACCGACTTCATGGAGAAATACTTTTTATGATGAACTCTATATTCTAGAAGCGGCCCCACAGGAAGTGTACCTGGTTGAGCCCCGTCGGTTCGACAAAAAATGAGATTGACTTCATTATGACGACCAGACGACAACTGTTCAGTGATGTCTCAGTGATCAAGAGAGTGAAAACTGGTAGCGATCACCGAATGGTTAGAGGCACACTGAACCTAAACGTTAAGTTGGAGAGGTGTCATCTAATGAAGTCAACGCTCCGTCCCCCACGTGCTCTAATCCAAAGTCCCGAAACCTTTCAGCTCGAGTTACAAAATCGTTTTCAGTGCCTAGAAGACTGCAATGCAGTGGATGACATAAATGACAAGCTCGTGGAAACTGTCCATGCAGTCGGAGCTAAGTTTGCAAGACCCCGGACAAGGCTGGAATTACAGCGGAGCTTCTGAAAGCGGGTGGAAAACCGGTAGTTAAAGTCCTTCAGAAGCTCTTTAATTCCGTCCTTCACGGAGGTCCTATTCCGGAGGCGTGGATCAGAAGTCTTGTTCTTCAAGAGAGCGTTATCTTTTGAAGAACTACAGACCGATTTCCCTTCTGAGCTGCGTGTACGTGCTGTGTTTACGTGCTGTTTTCGAGAGTCATTACGAATCGTCTCGCATGCAGACTCGAAGACTTCCAGCCTCCCGAACAAACCGGTATCCGAAAAGGCTTTAGCACCATGAACTACATACATACCCTTCGGCAAATTGTACAGAAGTCCGAAGAGTACAATCTGCCACTTTGTCTTGCGCATGTGGACTATGAGAAAGCCTTTGATTCCGTCGAAATTTGGGCGGTGCTGCAGTCCCCCCAGTGTTGCCAAGTGGACTGTCGGTACATCGAAGTGCTGAAGTGTTTGTACAGTAGAGCTACGATGGCTATCCGAGTATATAACCACAGTACGAAACCTATCCAACTGCAGAGAGGTGTAAGACAGGGTGAGGTAAAATCCCCGAAACTCTTCACCGCTGCATTGGAAGACTTTTCAAGCTACTGGACTGAAAAGGATACGGTATTAGCGTCAATGGCGAGTACATCACTCACCTTTGATTTGCCGATCATATAGTCCTTATGGCAGAATCGCTGGAGGACCTAAGCACTATGCTCAATGACCTCAATAGTCTCCCAACGGATAGGTCTTAAGATGAACATGGATAAAACAAAAATCATGTTTAACGTCCATGTCACACCTATGCCGGTAATTGTTGGAAGCACTAAGCTTGAAGTTGGTGACGAATATGTTTACCTAGGACAAATAGTCCGACTAGGTAAGTTCAACTTCGACCGAGAGGTCAATCGACGGATTCAACTCGGCTAGGCAGCGTTCGGGAGATTACGACACATCTTCTCGTTAGACATACCTCAAAACTTTAAAACTAGATTGTTCAACCAGTGCGTGTTGCCAGTGATGACCTATGGAACTGAGACGTGGTCCTTCACTGCTGGCCGTATGAGGAAGCTCAAGGTCGCTCAGCGAGCTATGGAGAGGGCTATGCTCGGGGTGTCTCTGCGTGATAAACTTAGAAATGAGGATATCCGCAGTAGAACCAGAGTAACCGACATAGCCCAACGGATTAGTAAGCTGAAGTGGCAGTGGGCCAGCCATATAGCTCGAAGAACCGACAACCGATGGAGAAGAAAGGTTCTCGAGTGGCAGCCTCGTACCGGTAGGCGAAGTGTAAGGCGACCCCCCACTAGATGGAGTGACGACCTGGTAAGACATGCAGGAAGTCAATGCATGTAGGTGGCTCGGGGCCATGCTTTGTGGCATTCCTTTGGGGAAGCCTATGTTCAGCAGTGGACTTGTGAAGGGATGTAATGATGATGATGATGATGATATTATTTGCGACATATGGAAATTACTACAACATAGCGATAAACAAATCTGCGATATTTTTTAAGGTACATAGTTTAAATCCTTTCTCTTCTCTTTCTCTTCTGATTTTAGAACGGCAACGGAATTTTGACGGCTCCATGGCGTAGTGGCGTAGTGGCTTAGCAATTGAGTTGCAGCGCTAAGGACCGCGGGTTTGAATCCCGCAGAGAACAAGTATTTATATGGAGGCCATTGTATTATACATTAAGATCATACAGACATATTATTTATACATTGTAGGCACAAATAATTGTTCCGAGTCTGGATGTTTGTCCTTGTGAAGTCTATGTATGTAAACTGCCTAAAAATGTAAACGATACAGGAGAAAATACTAATGTGGAAGTTACGTTTAACAAAACGAATAAAGAGCATTATTAAAATATCATTGATTGATATATCAATGTGTAGGTACAGGTACATTAAGTTTTAAAGCAGAAATGGCCGAAAATTTGCAGAACATTGTCACAAATCGATAAGCTAATAATAAACTCACCAGTAATTTACATGAGGTGCAATATTGTTACTGTTCCCGTGATTCTTATTATTTTTAGGGTTCCGTACCTCAAAAGGAAAAAAACGGAAAGCTTATAGGATCACTTTGTTGTCCGTCTGTCTGTCTGTCTGTCAAGACCCTTTTTCTCAGGAACGCGTGGAGGTATCAAGCTGAAATTCATATCAAATACTCAAGTCCACTGTTCCTTTTAGCTGTGATAAAATCAAACTTCTAAGCGAACGCAATCAAAAGATCAGCCGTTTATGCCGCAAATTTTGGCATTCGCAAGGGAATCAAAACCTACAGGGTACTTCCCGTGAACTCAGAATCTTGAAATTTGGTACGAAGCCACGTTTTATAGCACAGATAAAGGAAAATTTGCGAAAAGCATAAACTTTTAGTTACATCATATAATAAATATATTTTTAATAATTTAAAAACTTATAATATACCTACGGATGGATATGTTCGGAACCCTCGGTGCGCGAGTCCGACTCGCACTTGGCCGGTTCTTTTTCTTTATTTATTTTAAGCCAGTGCTTGACCTCAATCCCACACCCTGGTAAATGGTGATGAAGCCCTAGATTTTAAATAGCATTATTTTAGCTTAACTTTAACCTATTCACGTTTGTCTTAAATACACCAAGATTGCAATCAGATGGAAAGACAGACGCCGGCAAATTATTCTACTCCTTGGCGTACAGTATTACTAACGACAAAACATACTGTATGTAGGTACTATATTCGAACTTCAAATGCGTGAAATATCGACCACAAAGGGGTGAAGGCCCGCCGACCGTCTGCATGACCGATGGTAGAAATGGGATCGCAGGTGGATGGTCTTATTGTTGTTCCGGGTCGGGTTATCCATATATACATAATTTATTAGCATGTAAAATGCCGTGTACAGTTTAAAATAAATTCGTCCGATATTCAAAATTTGCTGCCGTGGGCGAAATTTTCCAGAAAAACATCATTAAATGTGACATTTGAATGTTTGAATGTTAAAGTTTTTTTAACGCTGTTTACGTAAACAGTTTTTTGTAAATACTTGTCATATATAACGAGTATGTTTACCTGGGAGAAATAGTCCGACTAGATAAGTCCAACTTCGACCGAGAGATCAATCGACGGATTCAACTCGGCTGGGCAGCGTTCGGGAAACTACGACACATCTTCTCGTTAGACTTACCTCAAAACCTAAAAACGGAATTGTACAACCAGTGCGTGTTGCCAGTGATGACTTACGGATCTGAAACGTGGTCCTTCATTGCTGGCCGTATGAGGAAGCTCAAGGTCGCTCAGTGAGCTATGGAGAGGGCTATGCTCGGAGTTTCTCTGCGTGATAAACTTAGAAATGAGTATATCCGCAGTAGAACCAGAGTAACCGACATAGCCCAACGGATTAGTAAGCTGAAGTGGCAGTGGGCCGACCATATAATTCGAAGAACCGACAACCGATGGGGAAGAAAGGTTCTCGAGTGGCAGCCTGGTACCGGTAGGTGCAGTGTAGGGCGACCCCCCTAGATGGAGTGAGGACTTGGTAAGACATGCAGGAAGTCGATGAATGCAGGTGGCTCAGGACCGTGCTTTGTGGCATTCCTTGGGGGAGGCCTATGTTCAGCAGTGGACTTATGAAAGGCTATAATGATGATGATGAAATACTTGTCGAAATATTCGTCGAAATAGTTATTGTTTAGTGTTTAGTATATTTAATTAATTTATTTATTTATTATATAGACAACAAAACAGATAACAATCAAAATACATTAAAATATAATATATATAACAGTTTTGTGCCAGATTGTTATCCTAAATATGTTGACACATAATTTTTATATTAAATCCAGGAGATCAACTCTACGCTTTGCAATGTTTATGACATACATAACTACATTATACTTACAAAAAATAAAAATCTACAAATAAGAAATTGAAAACCTAAGTGTGTGATAGGAGAATGAGTGTGCATAAGTGTAAACTGTTTTACTGCTCTTTTGAATATCCTGGATCTTGGGTCAAAAACATCCAAGCCGGAGCTTTTCATGGATATCTCATTGTAAAGTCGACACATTTTTATTATCGGGTTATAAACGGAAGTATTATTCTTATATAAGTCTGCAGGTAAAATGTCTTGCTAGGAATTCGGGGATTGCCCTTTGTAGTTAAGTTTAATTTACATAACGTAACGGCACAAAGAGAAACGCGCATAATGCCGCTGCCTGGGGGTCGCCGGAGCGCGTCTGGAGCTGGCGCTGGACGCGACAGCATGCGTGTCGCCAGCCGAGCGCGAGGTGTTGACCTCATAGCAGCCCCTCGTATCCATCATCCCCACTAGATGGCTTGGTGTCGGCAGGGTTCCCTCGGACCCGGCAAGCGACACTCGCCGCTGGTGGAGTACACCGCATGCGTTGGAATAAAAACATGAACACAAACGCATTGCGGGCGTAATATAAGGTGAGAGGGGACGAAACTAGAGGGATAGCGTATCGGGCTCGGATGCATCGTTTTTTTGCGGAGTTGGAGCCCTCTGTTCCCGTCACAGAGCAAAACCTGGCAGACCGAGTTCGGTACATCATGCGCTCGAAAACATTTGATGATGCCGAATTCGAACGATTACGACGTGAGGCTATTCCCTCATTGAATGAACCGGCTATAGCTGGGGATGCGGCTCCTCAGGCCACAGACCAGTAGCCACATGTAGAGGCCGCCATGGATCTTCCCGCTCTGGTTAATTCAGGCGATGATGGTGTGGTCACCCAAGAACTAGAGCAGATGAGAAGTAAATTGGAGGAGGCGATTGTGGAAACGCGCAGTACGCCTCTTGAAAATCGACCGCGACTCCCGCGCATACACCTAAGCAAGCGGAATCAGGCTGTCGTGAGGGCTCTCAACCCAATGCTGGTGACCTATTTGGAAGCCAGCCGGGACCTTTGCGAAACGGACTCAATTCTTTTTGGCGCCGCACTGGCAGTTTGCCGTATTATTGGCGCCAAAGTTCTCACGGCTGGACGCGCTACTAGACAAAGTAACGCCATTCAAGCCTGGAGAAGAAGGATTGAGGACCGCATCGCAAAGGCAAGGGCCCTCATCGGCAGACTGATAAGCTTCAGGTCGAGCAATAATAGGCCGAGAGTTGGGCGCACCGTAAGGATGACGTTTGCTAGGACAAATATCAGTTTGTCCCAGCCGGATATAACGCAAAAACTGACGGAGCGCATAGACGACCTGAAGCAGAGAATCGTTGCTTGGGGGAAGCGGATTAGGCGATATGAGGCGAGAGGTCGACACGGTTCAACCAGAATCGTCTCTTCCATAGTAATGAGAAGAGGCTTTATGAATCATTGGAGCGACCAATGGTACGTGGAACGGGCCCAGCACCGAATCAGGCCGACACTATCGCATTCTAGCGCGGCCTGTGGTCAGAGCCCGTAAACCACAGCGAGGGCCCTTGGACGGAAGTTGTGGCGAGTCCCGTCATCATATAGCTGAGGCGGTCCGTAGGGCCGGGCCCCGAACTGGAAAAGTCCGGGACTCGACGAACTGCATCACTACTGGCTGAAGGGGTTCGTAGTGTGTCACGCTCTGCTCACCCGACAGTTTCAAGAGGCTCTCGACAAAAAGTCGCTCCCGAGCCTCTTCACTACTGGGATAGTCATTTGGTTCCTAAAGACCGGGATTCCACAGACACGAGCAAATACCGCCCCATAACGTGTCTACCTACCATTTACAAGACACTAACATCCATTTTGAGCGCGAGAATCACTCGTCACCTGAACTCAAATTAGGTGATGTCGCGCGCTCAAAATGGATATTGGGGCGGTGATCAATAATTCAAAAACTTAGTTCAGATCACTGTGGACAACTGGTTTCATTTCCTCATATGCACAGAAAACAAGTAATTGAGAAAAGTTTGTTTGTTCCTATTAATGCAAAACGCCTGGAGAGATTTAGAAGTAATATGGTAAAAAACCTTCCATCACTTTCTTATAAGAACAATGCAGACTATTTATATGGAGAATTATTTACCCTTATAAGCAATGAATTTAAAAAAAAAAACATTTACTTCTAAAATATTCTTCAGAAACAGTCGCAAGGCATTTAATGAGTGGGCGACAGTAGGAATTCATAAAAGCAGACGAAGGTTATATGACCATTACCATGAAAGATCATACAATCTTTCCGATGCTTTTAAAGAATATGTTAAAAATTATTCTAAAATGTTTAAAAGAGTTTCCTCCACAGCCAAATGGTTACGGTATGGTAAATATTAGCAACAAAATTAAGACGGCTAAGAATAAAATTAAAATGACTTGGAGTATAATTAACAATGAAACCGGTAAAAACAAACCTCGTAACTCAAACTATCAATTAAAAATTAACAATGAATTGACTAAATCAAATCAAGAAGTCGCAGCGGTGTTTGAGAAGTATTTCACCGATAATCCTATCTTGACTACAGAGTCATTGAATACTTCTCCAACTGTCGCCGAGTCATTACACAAACAGAATGTTAACACCTGTTTAAAAGAATTTAGATTTGAAAAAGTATTATCGCAAGATGTTGTAAAATACTTCAAAACCATTGATGTAAAGAAGACCGCAGATTTGTGGGGGATTTTTTTTATAGAAGAGTTTGCCCCAAACGAGCATGCGGCTCACCTGTTGATAAGTGACTACCGCCGCCCATGAACAACCGCAACACCAGGGGAATTGCAGATGCGTTGCCGGCCTTTTAGAAAGGTGTAAGCTCTGTTCTTGAAGGTTCCTAAGTCGTATCGGTCCGGAAAATTCGCTGGTGGTAATTGATTCCACAAGGAAGTTGTGCGAGGGAGAAAACTTCTTCAAAATCGCACAGTGGTGGACCGCCAATCATCCAGATGGTATGGATGGTAACGCGAGTTTTGTCGCGATGTGCGATGGTGAAATTGAGCGGCTGTAATTAGTCCAAACAATTCCTCAGAGCACTCCCCGTGATAGATGCGATAAAATACGCAAAGAGATGCAACATCTCTACGCAGTGCCAGTGTATCGAGCCGATCAGAAAGAACTCGGTCGTCGACGATTCGAACCGCTCTGCGCTGGATGCGGTCAAGTGGAAGGAGCTGGCACTGGGGTGCCCCGGCCCAAAGATGAGAACAGTATTCCATGTGGGGCCGAACTTGCGCTTTGTAAAGTTGCAAGCGACGTGACGGCATGAAATACTGTCTCGCTCTAGTGAGCACGCCAAGATTTTTAGAGGACAATTTGGACTTCCCTTCCAAGTGACCACGAAACTGCACACTATTCGATATGTCGACGCCAAGGATTCCGATACTAGCTGAGGTAACAAGGGGAGTGCCTTAAAAGTGAGGAGATACGACAAAGGGGTTCTTTTTACAGGTAAACGCGCTAACTTGTGTCTTCTGGGGATTGAACTGGACTAGATTTAGTCAGCCCCAATCCAAGACTTTGTTAAGCAAAGACTCGACTTCAGACACATGTTTGTCCCGGTACTCGGCGACGTTTTCCCGAGAAATATTGGCACGGCCGGTAAATAAGGCATCACCAGTGCTGTCGTCTGCATAGCAATGAATGCTACCAATTACCAACATATCATTGATATGCAGGAGAAACAGCGTTGGTGATAGCACGCAGCCTTGTGGAACACCAGCGTTGATAAGCTTGAAATCAGAGCATGCACCGTCTACTACGACCTTGATGCTCCGATCAGCAAGGAAACTGGTGATTCATTTGCACAATTTCTCGGGAAGCCCATAAGGAAGGAAGCTTCGAAAGAAGCGCTTTGTGCCAGACCCGATCGAAAGCCTTCGCAATGTCCAAACTAACGGCCAATGCCTCCCCCTTGGACTCTACCGCCTACGCCCATCTATGAGTCAGATAGACTAGAAGATCACCAGCTGAGCTACCTCGACGAAAACCGTACTGGTAGTCACTAATCAGCTAGTGATCCTCAAGGTACCTCATGAGCTGGCAGCTTATAATGGATTCCATTATTTTGGAGAACAAGGAGGTGATGGCGATAGGCCTGTAGTTGGACGGGTCTGAGCGGTCGCCTGTTTATGGGATCGGGTGGACCAAAGCTGTCTTCCATGAATTTGGGACTACGCATTGGGAGTAGGAGTACCGGAAAAGATGGAAGAGATGGCTGACAGAAGTTCCCTTGGACAGCCTTGGCGAGAGACCAGAATGCACGGGTTCCCGAAGGAAGGCGAACTAGCTTCTCGCCAATTCTGCCGATGTACTCAGACCTTGCCTTGGCAATGACGCTTTTGAAGGACTTGGAGGCGGAATTATACTTCTTTTTAAGTGCGCTGGTGTTTACATCCCGGGACGTTGATGCGTCAGCCCAGGCCCGGTAGCAGTCCTGCTTATAGCGTGATGCTATTTTACAGGAGCGACCAAACCATGGCTAGGATCTACCTTCGATGGGCACCACAGAGGATGGAATAAAAAGTTCCATACCCTGAAGTACCACATTAGCAACAGAATCGGCAAATAACGCTGGGATCTTCCGGCGGGAAGCAAACCCGCCCCCGAGAGTAGGATGCAAAAAAAGACCGCATTGTCACAATCAGCTGAACTATAGTGCCCAACACGGCGGCAAGCTGCAGATCGCAACTGCAATTGGAGCGTGAGTGGCACCGTACTCCAGATCAGATAATGGTCCGAAGAGCCCAGAGGGGCATCGACGGAGACCTGATATCCGTCCGGATGAGAGGTCAGCAGAAGGTCCAACAGGGAAGGTACATGGTCTTCCACATCTGGGATCCGCGTAGGCGAAGTAACCAGTTGTGTTAGACCATATTCCAAAGCAAAGTCATAGACAGATCTACCCGCATGATCGGTTAAACGAGAACCAAGCCATTCAGCGTGGTGGGCGTTAAAATCACCAAGTATCACGATCTCTGCGGATGGGACCTGTTGTAGCACAGAGTCTGCAGCCATTTGGACGTGGTCGATGAGTCGGTCTGTGTCGGCATTACCGCTATGGGACCTATAAAGGCACCCGTAAACGCGGGGATGGTTGCCGCTGTCTACGCGCAGCCATAGGATGGACAGGTCCGTACCTTCAAGACTGCCG
The DNA here is from genome assembly GCA_033319125.1 of Parnassius glacialis. NCBI lineage: Eukaryota > Metazoa > Arthropoda > Insecta > Lepidoptera > Papilionidae > Parnassius > Parnassius glacialis. The sequence continues at coordinate 20,458,629 of JAVANC010000014.1, read as the reverse complement.
AGGCGTCGAAAACAGATGTCCTCTCTGACGTATACGCAAACTCCAGCCCGGGGCACAAAGGAGTGTTCCAATTTGTACCCCGGGTAGGAGAGATATGAAGTATCAGCCGGAGAGGACACCTGAGTCGCGGTTAAAAAGAGCAAGGCCGGCTTCGCCGTCTCTAGATGGTAATGGACAGCGTTAAGGTTGGAATGAAGTCCCCTGATGTTGCAAAATTTCACGGATAGCGTGACAGGGGTCGCCTTGGTTATATTGCTTCGCTTGCCCCGAGCAGCATTAGTCGCGAGCGGAAGTTTGCCGCCCCCCCGAATACGCGGGGCAGCCTGAGCACTCACGCTCAGGAGTGAAGTAGTTTGGTCGTGGATGCTCAGCGAGGGATTCTCCAGGAGTGCTGGTGACCCTCCTGGGGTAGTCTTCTATTTAATTCCACTACCATGTTGATGGGGGGGGGGGGGATTGGGCCTCCGGCCACCTGCACTCACCAAGCGCAACGCAGAGGTAAACCTCTACTTCACGCTGGTATTCTGTGAGGTCGTGGTACCACCCCGGTTTTGGCTGGCCCATCCGTGCGACAGCAAAAGCTACCGCTTAGCTCTACCACTGTTAAAATTTCCGTTACAGTTATTGCGTCCATAATAGATTTAATTGCACCTCATCTTGCTATTATTTTTAATACTTGTATCGATTCTGGTGTGTTTCCTGATTTAATGAAGTATAGTATAGTAATACCTTTAATTAAATCTGGTAGTACATTGGACCCCGCTAATTTTAGACCTATTTCTGTACTACCAACTCTCAGTAAAATTTTTGAAAAAATGATTTTGGATCAATGGTTAATTTTTTTTAATACTAATAAATTATTTCTAAAAAACCAATTTGGTTTTACAAGGGGTCGCTCGACGTCTGACGCCGGTGTTGAGCTTATGAAATATATTTTTAATGCCTGGGAGAATTCACAAGATGCCTTAGGTATTTTCTGTGATCTTTCAAAGGCTTTCGATTGTGTTCATCATGAGACATTAATCAGGAAACTACAACATTACGGTGTAAAAAATTTAGCGCTTAGCCTTATTACTTCATATTTAAGTAACAGAACACAAAAAGTCGTGATTAATGGTAGAGGTTCCTCCGGATCGGTAGTATCAATGGGCGTTCCTCAGGGCACGATTCTTGGCCCATTCCTGTTTTTAATCTAAATTAATGACTTACCTTATCTTGTAGGGGACAATCACGATATAGTATTATTTGCTGACGATACCTCTTTAATTTTCAAACTCAAACGGCAGTTAATTAATTATGACGATGTAAATAATGCTCTATCGAAATTAGTACATTAGTTTAACGCCAACAATATGCTCTTAAACGGCAATAAGACAAAGTGTATTAAATTTACAATACCTAATGTAAAACATTCGAATACCAATGTGCTGTTAAATGGGGAGGAGTTGAGTCTTGTGGATACCACTGTTTTTCTTGGTATTACTATTGACGCGGAACTTCAATGGGGCCCCCATATATCTAAATTAGCAAGCAGGGTTAGTTCTGCAGCATATGCTGTAAGAAAGATTAGAAGTCTCACAGATGTTGAGACAGCTAGATTAGTGTATTTTAGTTACTTTCATAGCGTAATATCATACGGAATTTTGCTATGGGGTAATGCGACTGATATTGAAGCTATATTTATTCTGCAGAAGACAGCCGTACGGGCGATTTATAACCTAAATTGTAAAAAGTCCCTCAGAGAAAAATTTAAAGAAATAAACATATTGACTTTGGCATCGCAATATTTATGAGAATGTGATGTATGTGCATAAAAACATAAATAGCTTTAATAAGTATAAGGATGTGCATACTTTAAACACTAGGAACAAACATAAGCTTGTAATGCCAGTTACTAGACTCCACAGAATCAGTAATTTATTTATGGGGCAATGTATACGCTTTTACAACAAAATCGCGGAACATATTCAAAGTTTGTCAATAAACAAGTTTAAAAGTTTTAATAAAGTAAAACTGTACAAAAAGGGTTATTATAATATCAAGGAATACATGAATGAAAATAACCCCTGGGAATAAAGTGATCGCCACCATGCTGGTTCTATGAAAAATCAATTAAAATTGTATAAACGAAATTATTGTTAAGTGTAATATCTTTGAAAAAAAAGTCCCGCTGCGTTTCTTGCTGGTTCTTCCCAGGACTGAAGTGTTTTCCGAACCAGTGGTAAATAAAAAATGCCTTTCAATAAGTATTATGTAATTATTAGTATTAGTATTAATCTTGTGGATCGGAAACGGCCCTATTATAAGTACATGTCGGAAGCCGTGCTCGAAAATGACCGCGCCAGGCCCTACTGGGACCGGGCCATCATCACAGACAGGACCATTTTTCCGAATAACCTTATATTGTTCTGATGGACCGGGCACAGTCAAGGATATTTTTGGTCAACATTACCCTTCCGTATGACGAGAACCTCGTGAAAGCCGAAACAGACGAGCGTACAAAATATCTGGACCTGGCTCACGAGGTGACCGACATGTGGGGCGGACTGCCAACCGAAATTATACCTGTAGTCGTTTCTGCGAACGGGTTAATTCTAGTCAGCCTCTTGGGTCATCTGAGGCGACTGGGACTGTGTGACGCACCGCTCCAAGCTCAAATACAGAAGGCGGTGCTCCTCGATACCACCCGCATCGTCCGCCGGTTTCTTTCCCCTTCCTTTTACTGCCACAGAAGAATTAATTGTCGCTCAAGAAGAGGTCTGTTGTTTATTTAGGAATGATAATACATTCATTGAAGTTAAATGCTATGCTTTGCGCAAGTGCAAGCAATATGTTGACAAAGTTTTACCGGAATCTGATGAACGGTATGGCAGCGCATAAAATATGAACAAACAAAAATTCATATTTATATATTAGATTAATATTCACCATTCCGACGAAATTTAAACAGCTCTGGCGGATTTTAATTCGAACTTTTGTTATGTACAACGCAATCTAATGCTCGTGCCTTGCTACACTCAATTTTCGCAGATGGGAGCATACTGGAATCGTGCCGCACCCAGCCAGAGTTACCGAGTTACCTATAGTTCGCCATGCGTCATTACCCTTGGCTGGTATTCACTTTGTGTTGAGATAATAGCAAAAGCTAGCGAATGCAGTGGCAGTTCGCTAGCTTTTGGGTCACTACCCACTCTCTTACCTTTGCTCGTTTTCATTCGGTTGTTTTGCCCCCGGCGCGGCATTAGGATGTCGAGGGATATGAACGATAAATAACGATTTTTTTTATTATAATCCTTCGTGTTCTGACTAAACTTATTACTTGGTGTAATAACTGTTACCTGTCATTATTTGTTTAATGCACGCTGCATTGAGCGGATGCGTGCATAATCATTTCCTTCCTTTTTTAAATGTTACAAATATGTTATCAAATAAATGGTGAAAAGCTATTGTCTTTATTGAATTCAGTGACAATGAACTTTTAACGATGTGAGAGACGCGACATGTCGGCACGCCACATATTACTGCGCGTCCCGTACCCTTTAATATTTTTTTTTATAGGAGAGGGGGCAAACGAGCATGCGGCTCACCTGATGGTAAGTGACTACAACACCAGGGAGGGAATTGCAGATGCGTTGCCGGCCTTTTAAAAAGGAGTAGGCTCTTTTCTTCAAGCAAAAATTTATTTTTCGGTCCGGAAAAGTTGCAGATGTTAATCGATTCCACAAGGAAGTCGTGCGAGGAAGAAAACATCCTCTAAATCTCACAGTGGTGGACCGCCAATCATCCAGATGGTGTGGATGGTATCGGGAGTTCTGCCGCGATGTGCGGTCGTGAAGTTTGGCGGCTGGGATTAATCCGAACAATTCCTCAGAGCACTCCCCGTGATAGATGCGAAAGAAAATGCAAAGGGATGCAACACCTCTTCGCAGTGCCAATGAATCGAGCCGATCAGTAAGGACTCGGTCTTCGACGATTCGAGCCGCTCTGCGCTGGATGCAGTCAAGTGGAAGGGAGCTGGCACTGGGGAGCCTCTGCCCAGAGATGGGAACAGTATTCCATGTGAGGCCGAACCTGCGCCTTGTAAAGTTGCAGGCGGTGTTCCGGCATGAAGTACTGTCCCGCTCTGCTGAGCACGCGAAGCTTTTTAGAGGTCAATTTGGCCTTCTCTTCCAAGTGACCACGAAACTGCACGTCACTCGCTATGTCGACTTCGAGGATTCCGATACTGGCTGAGGCAAGAAGGGGAGTGCCTTGAAACTGTTGGAGATACGACAAAGGGGTTCTTTTTAGCGGTAAACGCGCAAACTTGTGTCTTCTGAGGATTAAACTGGACTAGATTTAGTCGCCGCAATCCGAGACTTTGTTCAGCAAAGACTCGACTTCAGACACAAGTTTGTTCCGGTACTCGGCAACGTTTTCCCCAGAAATATTGGCACGGCCGGTGTATAGAGCATCACCAGTGCTGTCATCCGCATAGCGATGAATGTTACCAGTTAGCAACATATCATTGATATGCAGAAGAAACAGCGTTGGTGATAGCACACAGCCTTGTGGAACACCAGCGTTAATAGGCTTATAGTTGGAGCACGCACGGTCTACAACGACCTTGATGCTCCGATCTGCATGGAAGCTGGTGATCCAATTGCACAATTTCTCGGAAAGCCCATAGGAAGGGAGCTTCGAAAGAAGCGCTTTGTGCCAAACCCGATCGAAGGCCTTCGCAATGTCCAAACTAACGGCCAACGCCTCCCCCGTGGACTCTACTGCCTCTCTGATCTGAGCTGATCGACCCCGACGAAAACCGTATTAGCGGTCACTAATCAGCTGGTGATCCTCAAGGTAATGCAAGAGCTGGCAGTTAATAATGGATTCCATTATTTTAGAGAACAAGGGGGTGATGGTGATAGGTCTATAGTTGGATGGGTCTGAGTGGTCGCCTTTTTTAGGGATCGGGTGGACAAAAGACGCGTTAGGACCGGTGCCAACTCCGGAGCACACGTCCTCAGCACAATTGGGGGGATTCCGTCAGGCCCACTCGACTTCTGGATGTCCAGGGAGAGGGGTGCTTTGCGAACCGATCGCTGTGAGAACATCACATCCGGCATGGAGCACTCACACCGCGGGATGGTCGGCGGTGTTTTCCCCACGTCATCAAGAGTCGAGTTGGACGCAAAAAGGGAGCCTAAAAGGTCGGCTTTGTCTTTTGCGTCTTGGGCCAGTGAGTCGTCCTCCCTGTGCAGAGATGGTAGTGATGGTTTACAGAAATTCCCTTGGACAGCCTTGGCGAGAGACCAGAATGCACGGGTTCCCGAAGGAAGGCGAACTAGTTTCTCGCCAATTCTGCCCATGTGCTCTGACTTTGCCTTGGCAAAAACTCTGTTGAAGGACCTGGAGGCGAAGTTATACTTCTTTTTAAGTGTGCTGATGTTTACATCCCCGAGTCACCGAAGCCGAAGCCCAGGCTTGATAACACTCCTGCTTACTGCGTAATGCAGTCTTACAGGAGCGACCAAACCAAGGGTGAGATCTGCCTCCGATGGGTACCACAGATGATGGAATAAATAATTCCATTCCCTGAAGCACCACATCAGTGACAGAGTCAGCAACAGCGCTGGGATCATCCGGCGAGAAGCAAACCCGCCCCCATGGGTAGGATGCAAAGAAAGACCGCATTCCGTCCCAATCCGCCGACCTGTAATGCCAAACACGGCGGCAACCTGCAGATCGCAACCGCGAAGGGAGCGTGAGTGGCACCATACTCCGGATCAGACAATGGTCCGAAGAGCCGAGAGGGGCATCGACGGAAACCTGATATCCGTCCGGATGAGAGATCAGCAGAAGGTCCAACAGGGAAGGTGTATGATCCTCCACATCTGGAATCCGCGTAGGCGAAGTAACCAGTTGTGTCAGACCATATGCCAAGGCAAAGTCATAAACAGATCTCCCCGCATGATCGGTTAAACGTGAACCGAGCCATTCGGCATGGTGGGCGTTAAAATCGCCAAGGATCACGATCTCTGCGGATGGGACCTGTTGTTGCAAGAAATCTGTAGCCATTTGGACGTGGTCGATGAGTCTGTCTGTTTCGGCATTACCGCTATGGGACCTATAGAGACACCCGTAGACGCGTGGATGGTCGTCGCTGTCTACGCGTAGCCAAAGGATGGACGGGTCCGAACCTTCAGGACTGCCGAGGCGTCGAGAACAGATGTCCTCTCTGACATACACGCAAACTCCAGCCCGAGGCACAAAGGAGTGCTCCAATTTGTACCCCGGGTAGGAGAGATACGAAGTATCAGCCGGAGAGGACACCTGCGTCTCGGTCAGAAAGAGTAAGGCCGGCTTCGCCGTCTCGAGATGGTAGTGGAAGGCGTTTAGGTTCGAGTGAAGTCCCTAATGTTGCAGAAATTCACGGATAGCGTGGCGGGGGTCGCCTTGGTATTGTTGCTCAGTTTGCCCTGAGCAGTTATGTTTTTGAGAGGAATTTTGCCCCCCCCCCCCCACCCAGAATACGCGGGGCAGCCTGAGCACCCACGCTCAGGAGTGGAATAACATGGTCGTGGATGCTCAGCGATGGATTCTCCAGGGGGGCCGGTACCTTCCTGGTGTAGTCTTTGGTGTAATTCCGCTACCATGTTGATGGGGGGGGGGGGGAATTGGGCCTCCAGCCACCTGCACTCACCACACGAAACGCGGAAGCAGAGCTTCTACTTCAAGCCGATATTCTGTGAGGTTGTGGTACCAACCCGGCTCGAGCCGGCCCATACGTGCAACAGTAAAAACTGTCCCTTGGCTCTACCACCGTTAACTTTTAGCATAATCAATTAACTCTCATTAGTAGTTTATAGTTGAAGCAAAGAGGCAGTTACACGTGCATTTTTATGCATGCTTCGTCTCGCCATTTGGGCCAAAAATTATGTATATTATATTTTATTTATTTATAATATATTTCTTAAATAAAACTAGAATGAAACTATCCAGTTTCTTTATCAAGAAAAGATTCCACTATAGTCTTTGTATCGGAATTCAGTAAGATTTAAGAACCTATTGTTTTTAGTAGAATTCGGTATTTTTGTTTTTGTGTTTTAAATAACTAAGCTCGGACCAGTATCTGTTAGCGAAGCCGGTTAGATAAAACGTCGCGTCAATGAAATGGTGACTCAACACAATAATACATTAATACCTACTGTGACTTTCAATATATCGACCGAAAAAACTCTATCTAATCTAATCTAATTGCTCATCCGTACGATTTATGTCAGTGTAAATATTTGATAAACGTATTGCTCTTTTTCGACTTCAATAGCTACCTATAAATCAATTGCTTGTTCCGTTCAGTGCGACCGCAATCGAATAATTCAGCTACGAAAAAATAAATAAATCAACAATCGGATTTTCTATATATTTGATTGTTTGCTCCCAATAGTAATGTCCTACAGACCGAATTTCGGTCACAGCGTCAATTCGCAACATAGTGCCCGGGTGTATGCGCTAACACAGGTGCACTCTCCCGACACGACCGGAGAGAGATTAGGCACTGGACCAACGACTTTACGTGCATCCCGACAACGGGGGTGCACCACCGTCAACTTCCTAACTCCGGACTGTTACTGGTAATTTCTTGACAGTAAATACCCAATGACTGAATTTGGCCTGACCAGGGATACGGGGACAGACTTCTAAGCAGAAAATGAGTCCTACCACCTACCACTCACCTATTGTGACCATATTGATGGTGACAACTGCAGTTGGTGTTTGCTCGGGTGCGAACGGAATGGATTAAAGAGGACAATGTCGAAAGTTTAAAGTTAAGGTGCGAAGGTTGCAAAGGAGAAGGAGACGTCTCAATACATTCTTGAGCCCAAGTGTTAACAAGATGAATGTAGGATCATTTGAAAGCGTATATATAAACAATTCATACCTGAAAATCTGGCAAGTTTTGTCAATCTACGAGCTGAGTTGTTGTAGAATAAGTAAAAGTGAGATTATGTATTACCCACATTGTAACAGGTGATTTTTCACTGTAATTACATTGTAATAGGCTATTTTTCACTATAAGTACTTAAAGATATAAAAGCAGGATCAGTGTAAAATTACTAAAAAAAGGTGTGGTTAATAATGAAACGAAATGGTGAAACGATTAATGAAAGTTAGAACAACAACAACTAAATGAAGTGAATATTAGGGATATCGATCTGAGATCGATTACTTGAATTGTCATTGCAACTGTTACCCGTTGGAATGTTGATATTTTGTATTTTCTATTATCATTCTGTAGATATGTACGCAATTATTTTTTATCTCCCTAGTCAACACAGGAAAATAATCGAAAATATATTAATAAAATTCTGAATTTAGTCGAGAATCGATTATATTGCGCTCGTTTCAAATCGAATCGAAAATCTGTCTTTTTCTATAAGTAAATAGTTTGAAGTTTTAACTGTCAAGTTTCAAAATGAGAAGGCCTATATTGGAAGATAACGTTCAGAAACGAGAATTTCACTAGTGTGGTAATCGATTTATTGCGATAAAGAATATATAATCGATTTTCTAACTTATTTCTTATTTCATTTTTTATTGGAATACTTTATAAAAATATGGCCAATTTTTTAAAGTATAAACCAATTAGTTAACTTCAGGCCCAAAAATCCCATTCTCCTTTGCGTTATTCAATATCACATCAGGGCCATCACTTTAGGTGTTAGCTATAGCTTTGTTTGTGCGAGATAAATTGGTGATCTCTCATCAGGCGAGGTGCCCGAAGAGCGGCCAACACTGTGTGGAGGTGCCAAGTTTAAGCTTGTTCCATAATATATTTTACTTAGTACTGCTGTAACTTCGATATCGTGCTTTAGACTCGTTTTGTGTTTGCGCCACAACTTCTCGTGCAAAACAATAATTATTTACAAGTTGTTAACCATTGGATCAGAAACATGCCTGAGGCACCACAAAATATGGGTAAATTAAAAAGAAACAGTAAAAAAGTGACGTCATTAATGTTATTTCATGTCATGGCCATATCTATATTTATGTTATAAAAATTATCACCGGTAATTATGTATGCGACGTTGCTCGTAAATTGTTAATTAGAGTAGCTGCTTGCGATTAACACAACATTAAAAATGTAAATTTCTTTGTTGTGTATATTATCTTCTAATTATTTCTGTTCTTATCTCAAAAGAAAAGAGGGCTGCATACATAATACGTGATGGTTTTATGTTTAGAATAGTTTTAGCTTTCTATTATGATAGTAAATATTGTATAGTTTTTGATTTGAAAAATATTGTATACCTACATAATATACTTATTATTTAAATAATTTTTTTTATAGGAGAGGGGGCAAACGAGCATGCTGCTCACCTGATGGTAAGTGACTACCGCCGCCCATGAACAACTGCAACACCAGGGGAATCGCAGATGCGTTGCCGGCCTTTTAAAAGTAGTAGGCTCTTTTCTTGAAGGTCCCTAAGTCGTATCGGTCCGGAATAATTGCTGGTGGTAATCGATTCCACAAGGAAGTTGTGCGAGGAAGAAAACTTCTTCTGAATCGTACAGTGGTGGACCGCCAATCATCTAGATGATATTGATGGTATCGCAAGTTCTATCGCGATGTGCGATGGTGAAATTGAGCGGCTGGAATTAGTCCGAACAATTCCTCAGAGCACCCCCGTGGTAGATGCGATAAAATACGCAAAGAGATGCAACCTCTCTACGCAGTGCCAGTGAGTCAAGCCGATCGGAAAGAACTCGGTCGTCGACGATTCGAACCGCTCTGCGCTGGATGCGGTCAAGTGGAAGGAGCTGGCACTGGGGGGCCCCTGCCCAGAGATGGGACCAGTATTCCATGTGAGGCCGAACCTGCGCCTTGTAAAGTTGCAAGCGGTGTGCCCGCATGAAATACTGTCCCGCTCTGCTGAGTACGCCAAGCTTTTTAGAGGCCAATTTGGCCTTCTCTTCCAAGTGACCACGAAACTGACCGTCACTCGATATGTCGACACCGAGGATACCGATACTGGCTGAGGCAACAAGGGGAGTGCCTTGAAACTGAGGAGATACGACAAAGGGAATCTTTTTAGCGGTAAACGCGCAAACTTGTGTCTTCTGGGGATTGAACTGGACTAGATTTAGTCACCCCCAGTCTGAGACTTTGTTCAACAAAGTCTCGACTTCAGACACAAGTTTGTTCCGGTACTCGGCGACGTTTTCCCGAGAAATATTGGCACGGGCGGTGTGGTGTATAAAGCATCACCAGTGCTGTCGTCTGCATAGCAATGAATGTTACTGGTTTTCAACATATCATTGATATGCAGAAGAAACAGCGTTGGTGATAGCACGCAGCCTTGTGGAACACCAGCGTTAATGGGCTTGTAATCGGAGCATGCACCGTCTACTGCGACTTTGATGCTCCGATCTGCAAGAAAGCTGGTGATCAAATTGCACAATTTCTCGGGAAGCCCATAGGAAGGCAGCTTCGAAAGAAGCGCTTTATGCCAAACCCGATCGAAAGCCTTCGCTATGTCCAAACTAACGGCCAGCGCCTCCCCCTTGGACTCCACTGCCTCTGCCCATCTATGGGTCAGGTAGACCAGAAGATCACCAGCTGAGCGACCTCGACGGAAACCGTACTGGTGGTCACTAATCAGCTGGTGATCCTCAAGGTACCGCATGAGCTGGCTGTTAATAATCGTTTCCATTACTTTGGAGAACAAGGAGGTGATGGCGATAGGCCTGTAGTTGGACGGATCTGAGCGGTCGCCTTTTTTAGGGATCGGGTGCACCAAAGCTGTCTTCCATGAATTCGGGACTACGCCTAGAGAGTAGGAGTACCGAAAAAGACGCGTTAAAACCGGTGCCAACTCGGGAGCACACGTCTTCAGCACAATAGGTGGGACTCCATCAGGCCCACTTGACTTGTTGACGTCCAGGGAGAGGAGTGCTTTACGCACCAAGCGCTGTGTAAACAGCACTTCCCGCATGGAACACTCACACCGCGGGATGTTCGGCGGTGTGTTCTCCCCGTCATCGAGAGTCAAGTTGGAAGCAAAAAGAGAGTCTAGCAGATCGGCTTTCTCCTTTGCGTCATAGGCCAGTAAGTCATCCACCCTGTGCAGAGATGGCAGAGATGGCTGACAGAAGTTCCCTTGGATAGCCTTGGCGAGAGACCAGAATGCACGTGTTCCCGAAGGGAGGCGAACTAGTTCCTCGCCAATTCTGCCGATGTGCTCTGACTTTGCCTTGGCAATGACACTTTTGAAGGACCTGGAGGCGGAATTGTACTTATTTTTAAGAGCGCTGGTGTTTACATCCCGGGACGTTGATGCGTCAGCCCAGGCCTAGTAGCACTCCTGCTTATAGCGTGATGCTAGTTTACAGGAGCGACCAAACCATGGCTGGGATCTGCCTCCGATGGGCACCACAGAGGATGGAATAAAAAGTTCCATACCCTGAAGTACCACATCAGCAACAGAATCGGCAACAATGCTGGGATCTTCCGGCGAGAAGCAAACCCGCCCCCAAGGGTAGGATGCAAAAAAAGACCGCATCCCGTCCCAATCGGCCGACCTATAGTGCCACACACGGCGGCAAGCTGCAGATCGCAACTGCGATGGGAGCGTGAGTGGCACCGTACTCCGGATCAGACAATGGTCCGAAGAGCCCAGAGGGGCATCGACGGAGACCTGATATCCGTCCGGATGAGAGGTCAGCAGAAGGTCCAACAGGGAAGGTACATGATCCTCCACATCTGGGATCCGCGTAGGCGAAGTAACCAGTTGTGTTAGACCATATGCCAAAGCAAAGTCATAGACAGATCTACCCGCAGGATTGGTTAAACGAGACCCAAGCCATTCAGCGTGGTGGGCGTTAAAATCACCGAGTATCACGATCTCTGCGGATGGGACCTGTTGTAGCACGGAGTCTGCAGCCATTTGGACGTGGTCGATGAGTCGGTCTGTGTCGGCATTACCGCTATGGGACCTATAGAGGCACCCGTAGACGCGGGGATGGTCGTCGCTGTCTACGCGCAGCCATAGGATGGACAGGTCCGTACCTTCAAGACTGCCGAGGCGTCGAAAACAGATGTCCTCCCTGACGTATACGGAAACTCCAGCCCGGGGCACAAAGGAGTGTTCAAATTTGTACCCCGGGTAAGAGAGATATGAAGTATCAGCCGGAGAGGACACCTGAGTCTCGGTTAAAAAGAGCAAGGCCGGCTTCGCCGTCTCTAGATGGTAATGGACAGCGTTAAGGTTGGAATGAAGTCCCCTGATATTGCAAAAATTCACGGATAGCGTGAAAGGGGTCGCCTTGGTCTTATTGCTCAGCTTGCCCCGAGCAGTATTAGTCGCGAGCGGAATTCGCCCCCCCCCCCCCTCCAAAATACGCGGGGCAGCCTGAGCACCCACGCCCAGGAGTGGAGAGGTTTGGTCGTAGATGCTCAGCGAGGGATTCTCCAAGGGTGCTGGTACCCTCCTGGGGTAGTCTTCTGTTCAATTCCACTACCATGTTGATGGGATGGGGGGGGGGGGAATTGGGCCTCCGGACACCTGCACTCACCAAGCGGAACGCAGAGGTAAACCTCTACTTCACGCCGGTATTCTGTGAGGTCGTGTTACCACCCCGGTTCGAGCCGGCACATCCGCGCGACAGCAAAAGCTGCCGCTTGGCTCTACCACTGTTAAAACATAAACTTATTTTAAATATCTTTTAAAAATTTCAAGCACAAAGGGTTGCCATCTTTTTTTTAAAATAAATATAGTATTTTTGCCAAAAAGGATGCAAAAATACAATACTTTTGGGAAATTCAGGAAAAAAAGTACACATTCACATTAAATATCTTTGTTTATTTTTCCATAATAATTTGTTATTGCTCTTCGCTTTGGCCATCAACCTTCAAAATAATTATAGGAATCTGAGCAATTTATATTCATATTTAAAAAAAAATTACATTTATTATGGCTGTAGCTGTAGCACGAATGGGTCATCGTGACTGTTGAAGACCACGCTCGCGCAGAATATCATCATAAAAAAGTGGCATAATGTTTCATATGGTGGGTGAACGGAACCAATAATCCTTTCTACTGGTAACGTGGTTCGTTTTATACGTGGTAGAGCCATGGTGCAGCTATATTAGTAGTGTTACGAGCTTCGGGTTCGAGACAATTAACAACTGCCGATAGAATTACCAAAATTGACACTTTAATTACATAACACTAATTACAATCTAAAACCACACTAATAATAAAACACAATCACTTTAGTTCGCAGTTATTTCGCTTCGAAGTATTCTCTTGTATCGCCAATTCAATACTGCCCCGGTCGTGGTCTATACCGGCCTTATATAGGGCCTCAGATAGTTTCCAGAACCTTCTACTGTAGCGACATCTAGAATGTTCGAGTACATATCGGTTCCGAAATTTCTGGAAGGATCTTGACTCTCCTAGTTTTGCTACTCGACACTAGAGGGCGCTAGTGTAACTAGTGTTGCCATGTACAAGACATTAATAGTGGCGCGCAACACTGCCCCCTCCTAAGACATGTTCGTCCCGAGGATTATTGGCCCCATAATAACGCGCCAGTTGATCCAAATGGACGATCTTACGAGCACCTCTGGTACCTTTCCGTATCTGGTAGGTTACGTCATTGATCCTTGTCACAATCCGGTACGGTCCGTCCCATTTAGCTTGAAGCTTAGGAGATTTCCCTTTGCTGCGAGCTGGATTGTGTAACCACACTAGTGAACCTTCGTCAAACCCTTTGTTGTTCATTTTGGGGTCATACCGTGTTTTCATCTTCTCAGACGTTTGCAGGCCCGACTGTCTGACGTGCTCATAAATGTCATTCATTTTGTTCCGCAAGTCATTTGCATAATCGGTTATACTGCGTGGGGCATCAGGTGGTATTCCGGTGATTAGGTCTGCAGGCAGCCGTAATTCTCTCCCAAAGTTTGCGAAAGCTGGCATCACTGATGTACTTTCGTGAACAGCGCTTCGATATGACAACAAAAACGGTTGTATGTGCCTGTCCCAGTCTCGTTGCTGTTTTTCCACAACTTTTGCCAGTTACCTTTCCAATGTCTGATTAAATCGTTCTACCATTCCATCAGAATGTGGGTGGTAAGAAGTTGTTCGTGTTTTATGAGTACCCATAACTCTGCAAGTTTCCTGGAATATTTGAGACTCAAAATTCCTTCCTTGATCGCTGTGAATCTCTAAGGGTACTCCAAAACGACAGAAAACTTCATGAACTAGTTTATCTGCAACTGTTGAAGCTTCTTGATTTGGAATGGCGAAGACTTCTGGCCACTTAATGAAGTAATCCATCACAACCATGAAATACTTGTTACCACTTTCACTTTCCGGAAAGGGCCCCGCAACGTCAATGGCTATCCTCTTCCATGATGCACCAACATTGTACAATTTCAATGCGCCTCTACTACGAGTTTGAGGTCCCTTTACAGCCGCACAACTTGTACATTTGCGGTACCAGTCCTCGACATCGTCACGGCAGTGGACCCAGTAAAACCGTTCTCGGATCTTCAGTATAGTTCGTTTAACTCCCAGGTGGCCTCCTGAACAACCACTATGGTACAGCTGTAGAACATCCGGTACTTTAGCCTTAGGGACAACCATTTGCAAATGACAACTGTCTCCCCGACCATTTTCCCATTTACGGCACAGGACTCCATCCTGAATCAGCAAGCTGTCCCATTGGGCCCAATAGCTTTTCGTGGTCGAACTCATCGCTGAGACGTCGCTCCACTTGGGCTTAGGAGCACTGGCCTTCATCCATTCCAGAATCGGCTTAATGTCCGAATTTTCCTGCTGTGCATGTTGTAGGCTGTCCTTCCTCTCATTGCTGAGCTAGTCTGTCCTGAGCATCCTCACAGATACCACTTCCTTACCCTCTTGCCTAGTACAACGCTTGAAATCTTTAGGACAAAGTCTTCTTGACAATACATCTGCGTTGCCATGAGATTTCCCGCTGCGCTGGGCGGTGCTGTTAGCCGCACTACCCTCTCGAAATCGATCACCTTCCCTTTTTACAGATCGCTTAGGGCAGCTGGATCGAAGATGGCCCCTTTCCCCACAATCGTAGCACCTAGGGCTGTAGCGTTTATTGCGGTCCTGAACTGTAGCTGCTGCAACCTCCCTGACGCGGTGGGAACGATGATCATGCCGCACGGCTTCCACCTCCAGTGCATGAGTCAAGGCGTCCTTAAGCGTCTCGTGGTGCCCGAGCCTCACAGCAGCTCTGACTTCAAGGTCGCGGATTCCGTCGATGAATGTCTGCACCAGGTTCCCTACAATGAGCGCAGGTACAGACTGGTACGCTTTTCGAACCAGCTTCTCCACCTCAAGGGCCCACTGCTGCAGGTTTTCGTTACTGCGTTGCACGCGATCTTTGAGCTGCGCACGAAAGACGTATTCCAGGTGAGCGTCGCCATATCTCGCCTCCAATGCCTCAAGGAGCTGCTAGTAAGTCACTTCCTTACCGAGAGCTTCCAGAACAGTTAAGGCCTGGTCGCGCAGGCCTAGGGTGAAAGCAGTCATGGCCTGACTTTTATTCCAGCCATTCGCCTTCATGACAGCCTCGAATTGGATTTTGTAGGCCGACCAGGAAGAAGTCCCGTCGAACGGCGGCACTTTGAATCCACGTAGCGAAGGTGTTGTAGCTACCACGGGAGCTGTAACTCCATCCCCAATTTTGAGGTCGTCCAGCGTTTTCTTCACGTCAGCCATCACGTTGTCAACCCGATTGTTGACTTGGTCGATTCGGGTTTTAGCTTCCGACAGGCGGTTGTCATGTTGAGCAACCCTATCCTTCACCTCCTTTATCTCTTTCCCGAAGGTAGCGTGAAGGTCCATCTTGAGGAGCATCTGCTCTTCCATACCGCGCTGCAGCTGTTCTTCCAACCGACGGGTCTGTTCCTCCTGTCGGCGGGCCTGTTCCTCCTGTCGGTGAGCCTGTTCCTCCTGTCGGCGAGCCTGATCCTGCAGCATCATCATCAGAGTACCTAAGTCAGGTGCTGCAGATGCAGGTGCTGCTGTCGGGCCGGCCTCCGTGGTCAGCAGCTGGCCCTCCGACGTTTGCGGCGTAGCATTACTAAATCGCCTCTGGTCCGTCTCCAGCTGGCGTTGACTTCGGGTACGGATACCCTCCATGTCGTCATTTGGTAAAATCGGCATGATTTGATCCCACTTCTGACACCAATTGTTACGAGCTTGGGGTTCGAGACAATTAAAAACTGCCGATTGAATTACCAAAATTGACACTTTAATTACACTAATTACAATCTAAAACCACACTAATAATAAAACACAATCACTTTAGTTCGCAGTTATTTCGCTTCGAAGTATTCTCTTGTATTGCCAATTCAATAATGCCCCGGCCTTATATATGGCCTCAGATAGTTTCCAGAACCTTCTACTGTAGCGACATCTAGAATGTTCGAGTACATATCGGTCCCGAAATTTCTGGAAGGATCTTGACTCTCCTAGTTTTGCTACTCGACACTAGAAGGCGCTAGTGTAACTAGTGTTGCCATGCACAAGACATTAATAGTGGCGCGCAACAGTAGTATAGTTGTAGCACGAATGGGTCCGCTCGATCGGCGAAGGACCACGTTCTTACAGGATACCAGCGTAAAATAGCAGCTTAACACTACTGTGTTTCGTATGGTGAGTGTAGAGAACCGGAGACCCATTTTACTGAAAAAGAGGCATTCCACCTTAGTCCTCACGGGTGACGACGCATCTGCATTTTTATTCTTTATTAAAGATAAATGTAGATGTCTAGGGGTCACAGAAACCACTTACCATAAGGTGAACTGTGTTCTCGTTTGTCACCCTATCCTATAAAAAAAACGTCAGGGATAACACCGTTGAGCACGTGGTAAATGAGCACTTAATATTGCAAATTGCAATTAACAATTGCATTGGTGTCAGCGAGAATCAATATTTGGTATCACCATCATCACTATCACTACAGCCCCTCACAAGTCCACAGTTGAACATAGGCTTCCACCAAGGAATGCTACAAACACAGTCCTGAGCCACCTGTATCCATGGACTTCCTGCATGTCTTACCAGGTCGTCACTCCATCTATTTGGGAGTTGCCCAACACTGCGTTTTCCAATACGACGCTGCTTTTCGAGATTCTTTTTTCCTCATCGTTGGTCGGCTCTTCGAGCTATATAGTCGGTCCATTGCCACTTTAGCTTACTGTTTTAGTGGGCTATGTCAATTACTCTTATTCTTTCGCGGATATCCTCATTATAGATTATATACCGCAGAAAAATGGTATGGATTTAGATATTTGTTATATCCTGACCTTAAATCACCGACATTTAAGATTTATAGTAGTATTTAAGGTCAATAGTAGCGACCATGATCTATGATCTAATGGTTGTAGTAGTGCGACTGCTTGTCATGAGGTTCTGGCTTTAAATCCAGGGGTCGGGCCAAAAAAAAAACAGTTATTGAGTTTTTCCGTCAAGAAATTCTCAGTAGCTGCCCGGAGTCAGGAAGTTGGCGGTGTCTCACCCTCGTGCCTCGGAAAGCACGTAGAGCCGTTGGTTCTGCGCCTGGTCTCTCTCCGGTCATGTCGGTTTACCGTTCCATCGGACTATGAGAGTGAGTGAATAGAGAGTGCACCTGTGCTTGCATATACACTTGGGCACTATAATCCTGTCCTGCGCCGATGGCTAGTCTCCGTTGAGGCCGGCCGCCGTGACCGAAATTCGGACTTGAGGACATTATTATTAGTAGCGACTAATTTGTTTACATTCATTTCAAAAGAAACAAGTGTAGAACGAACATTTTCACAGATAGTGACGTGCAAAGTGCCACGCAAAACAAAGATAAGCGGTCAATTATGTTTGTAAATAATAGGTCCGAGAAAAAATTTCTTCGTATTTGTTTGTATAAAATTGAAGAAAAATCTCTTTGGTTGTATTGTTTGTTTCTGACTGGTTTTAATATCAATACATATAGAACCTCAAGAAAATGAAAAATAAAAGTAAAAATCACTTTCCCGCCATTTATCAAATGTTTTTCTGTCCGCCAGAATGAGTGAATCTAACGAAGAAATTCAATACATTCTGATATTTTGACGTGACGTTTATGAACCTAATGCAGTGTCAGTAAGAGTAGCTTAAAGTTGGTTCAAGTGTTTAAGTCCGGGAATTTTGATGTCAAAAATGCAGCTCGCTTTGGTCGCCTCATACGGATAAAGTTGATGTCATTTTTGAATAAGTGGGGCAAGATCGGCTTATTAGCTACGACATAGGCATATGACCCAATTGAAAAAGTCTGGCTATACAAAAAAGCTCGATATTTGGGTACCACACGAGCTCACTACATATAAAAGAAATCTAATTCATCGTGTACTCATTTGCTATTCTCTAATGAAACGTAATAAAACTGAACCATTTTTGAAAAGATTGATCACTGGTGATGAAAGTGGATCACCTACGACAAGAACGTGTGAAAAAGATCACACGGTCAAAGAGTAGTCAAGCTCCACAGACTGTAGCGAAACCCGGATTAATACGCAGTAATGTGATGCTGTGTGTATGGTGGGATTGGAAGGGCATCGTTTATTATGAGCTTTTACCGCCGGGCAAAACCATCGATTCGGACCTCTACTGCCAACTACTAATGAGACTCAAGCAAGAAATTGAGAAAAAGCGCCCAGGAGTGGTCTTTCATCATGATAACGCCAGACCACACACATTTTTGGCTACTTAGCAAAAATTGAGAGAGCTTGGTTGGGAAGTGTTAATAATGCATCCACCATATAGTCCTGACTTTGCACCCTCAGCTTTTCACCAGTTTCGGTCTCTTCAGATTTCTTTGGGTTGTGTTAGGTTAGCCATCACCATCAAGGGAGGACTGTCAAAACTAGTTGTCGCATTTTTTTGATTGAAATTCCTAAGATTTCTACGGAAACGGAATTGTGTCACTACCTACAAGATGACAACAAGTTAACAAACAAAATGGCACCTATATATTGTAATTAAATGTAACTCTTCAAAGCTCGCCGAATCCATAGGGATTTCTTTGTTGACAGTAATATGATCCCCTCCAAAGAGTATATAATAAAGTAATTTAATTAATGGCCCCTTTAGAACAATAAAAAAAGAGTATTCAGAACTTAGAGTACGCAAGGTATAGAGCGTGCGTATCGCTCAATGCCCATTATGCCAAGCGTAAAATTGACGCCTATGCGTTATTATACTTAAGTTATTAATTTGATTATGTAAGTATTTGTAAATTTTAGGTAATCAATAATTATAAGGTATGGTTTAGCTCAATAAAACATAGGTACGAATTTATGAAACGAGATGCGCAAAATAATGCGTTTTAAAGTGATATAATATGACATTACATTTCGTACCGAGGAATGTTACGTTATACTATGACTCCAAACATGACGCGAAATGACGATTTTGTTTGTTTTAATCTAATTATTAATTATTGCAAAAATACTTAATAAATTAATTGATGTATAACATTTCGAAATATTGTTGGTCTATTTATTTAAATGCGCACGATTAACAGCCCTTTCATGGATACTCTGACTGAGCCGGCGCAAACCGGTTTGTACCCCGACGGAGCGTCGGTGAACCTGTCGGTGAGAGCTCACGCACACATCGCTGCGCCATGTATGGGTGTACTCGCAGCGAGCCGTTTGTATGTAGCTTCCCCTCTGGACGGTTTCTTTACTCATGTGACATAACGGCATCATAAAAACATAAAATTGAATAGCGTTTGAATATTTGGGCAATAAAGTCATAAATAAAGTAATACGCGATGCATAATTAAAACATCACTAGGCGGTCCGCGCTGTTAAAAAACAGGAATATTCGACATACCGACTGGGAAAATACATGTTCAACTGTCGAATTTCGGTCGGAGGTTCATGAATATAAAGACTCGGCGGATAATAATCCAATTTCGGAGTTAGCTTCTTTGGCCGTATCTATATATATTTTATGCCACACTCGAATGCTGAGATAGAATAGAATAGAATAGGATAATTTTTATTCAATATACATTACATATGTAATTCTTATTGAAAGTCATTTTTTACTTTACCACTGGTTCGAAAAAAAACCCTCTGTCCTGGGAAGTACCAGCAAGAAACCCAGCGGGACTTTTTTTAAAATAAATTTTACAATATAAATGATCACGAACTATTTACAAAATTTATTTTAGAAACTGCTTGGAAGCGACCACCTCATTCCCGGGGGTTATTATCAACCATGTATTCATTTATACTATAATAACCCTTTTTATACAGTTTCAGCTTAATAAAACATTTAAACTTGGTAATAGAGAGAACTTGTACACTTTCCGGGACCTTGTTGTAATAGCGTATTCATTGCCCCAAGAATGAATTACTAACTCTGTGGAGTCGAGAAACTGTCATCACTAACTTGTGTTTGTTCCTAGTGTTTACAGAATGTATATCACTTTTTTTTTTTACTAAAACTATCTTTGTTTTTGTGAACATACATTAAATTTTCGTAAATATACTGAGAGGCCAAAGTTAATATATTAATTTCTCTAAATTTATCTCTAAGAGACTCTCTCGGTTTTAGATTGTAAATAGCTCTAATGGCCCTCTTCTGTAAAAAAAATAGTTTCTGAATCAGCCGCATTTCCCCATAGCAAAATCCCATAAGACATTATGCTATGGAAATAACTAAAATAAACTAATCTAGCTGTCTCGACACTAGTGAGACCTCTAATCTTTTTTACAGCATAAGCTGCAGAACTTAGTCTGCTTGCTAATTTGGATATATGGGGGCCCCACTGCAAAAAAGCCACATGAATATTGTAAAAACAAAATTAAAAAATCGTATGTCACTAAATACACTAAACTCGATCCTACACAGCAGATATGGCCTTAAAAGATCAGGAAAATGTTGTCATTCCTATAACGTTCCCGAACATGTTTTAAAACACATTAGAGGGATTAAAGAGTCGCTTGTGATGCCAATGACTATTGCTTTTGAAGATGGCCCTTCACAAGCACAAGCACAAGCACACGGCGAAGCTGATATTGATGATCTACAAATATTATTTGATTTATCTTGATGATTAAATTAACTTTAAAATAGCACTGCATTTTAGTTACACTACCTACTTGCAATTTATTTTCATTTCTTATTACTTTAAACAAGATTTAGCAGCTGACATTTTTTTTAGCATATTTAAGTGTGTTTTAGCACTTTTTTAGCATTTTTTTCATTTACAAAACGGCAACACTGACGCTACGCATAGTGCGACAATG
Source organism: Parnassius glacialis (assembly GCA_033319125.1). NCBI lineage: Eukaryota > Metazoa > Arthropoda > Insecta > Lepidoptera > Papilionidae > Parnassius > Parnassius glacialis. The sequence continues at coordinate 20,437,328 of JAVANC010000014.1, read as the reverse complement.
AGGCCATCCACGACTTTTTCTACCACCAGGGCGGCGCCATTTTACAGTGAGGTAAAATGTTTGACAGATTTCATAGCGGGGATGATAATTTCTTACGAAAATGTAATTTTTAAGGTTTCTTTCTGTATTATTAGTTATATTTTATATTAATTAAATTAGAAATGAATAAACCAAACTATAAAATATAACTAAAAGCCGATTTTTTTAAAAAGCGTTATAAAGTGCAAAAAATTAAAAAGCAAACCACTGACGCATTGTGTTGTGTATTAATATAATATTCCAGATAATGATAAACTATTTTCATAAAACTTATTTCTCAATTAACTGACATTGTGTAACAAAAAACTTTACCTCAGTCGCAACTAGCGACATCTGGTGAGTGGAAGATTATTAGTCCTCATTGTTTTCTCCGTTAGTCTATGGCAAGAGCCAAAGGAGAGATCTATGGTCATTTCGGGTACATGTATTCTGTGATGCTACTAATGTCATTTCATTTATATTTACATACAATATTAAAAACAAAAGAAACTAAAACTAAAGACCTAAGATCAGAGTACTCACATGGTGATATGCGATTTATGAACGAATTTCTATATATAGATTTATAGATATATTGTATTATTTATGTAATATAAATATTCTTAAAGTATCTTATAATATAAAAAGGAACATACATATATCATTAGGATTTATCCTGCAAGATAATTAAATAAAATATGAAATTGAATCGTGTCGTGTTTATGCCATCTAGCATATATCGCACGTACCACCTTGAGAGTTAATCAATTTTTGTTCGATAAAATCACTTTACGTATAGAATCTAGTAGGTGGCGCTATTACAAAGTATTTTTTACTCCTTCACTCTAAAGAATATATTATTTTAATTTATTACACTTAAATTTAGGCTCTACATGTTTCAAAATAAGGATTGCAACATTTATTTGCTATAAATTTAAACTTTTATATTTTATGCCACACTTGTGGTTATGGTTAGTGGTTTTACCCCTACGCCAAAAGAAATTATCCCTTAGATATCTAGAAAGTGGTTATAATTTTTCAGAATCAGTGAAATAAACTTTCCTTCATAATTTTCTCAGTTTTAATTTACATTCCAAAAATAACATTCTATTAAATACACAAAAAGATCTAAAATAATTTATTTTGAAAACAGTGCAACACAACAAAATAATAATAAAATTATACTACTTAGACTGGATATTGAAAATTATGTGTTCTGTAATAGATCGTATAATAATACTAATAAGGATTAATATTAAAAATATTAGGCGTTAGCGTATCACCTTTTTGTTGTAAAGTAGTCGTAATATCTGTTTTAGCTATATATTCTATCGCGCTCAAGGTTTGTTCGGTATCCGAATCAATGTATATATTTAGATATTTTACGATTCGGCGGTTTCGGTTTTGACTAGATATTAGATATTCTGCGATGACTCATATCAACACGGTATCGTAAAATCGTAATATCTAATACATAGTTAGTTTGTCGTCGGATATATAGATATTGGATATTGTACTGATATATAGATATTGTATCTATATACGATTTGTATCGCCCACTCCTAGTGAGAAATACCTTACTTATAGTATGTGCCATATCGATTGAGAAAAACGGGCAATGACCTCAGATATGAGCCGAGTGTCAAAAGGCGTAACTTACAAAATCTCAATTTAGATGTGATAACAATATTTAAATATTGATATTATTCCCACTTCTAGGTCAGCACATATGTTTTGTTTTTTTGTTTCTTAAATAATATTGTCTGTGGTTCCTATAAACATAGTAAAATCTTACGGTACATCGCGAAAAATGTGTTATATTTTATATTTCAATTTATGGTAAGTAACGCAGCAATTCATTTAATAACAGTTTCATATTAAAAAAATATTTGAAGCAATATAATCACCATATTGAGCTTTTGCAAATTCATCCCTTTAAAATAAACAAAACGCGCGTTACGTCAGTTCGTTCTAAAAGAAACGTGACAATGGCAGCCAGAGATGCGTCACCTTTTTTGGGCCGGTCCGCCATTTTGTTTTCATTCGTGTTCGGATAGCGCTTGCGTGTGTACGTCTCGGGTAATTCATAGCATTCATTGCATTGTTTTAGTTGAGTTTTTACTGTTAAATTTGTTATATCGTTAAGTTTTTGTTTTTTGAATCTGTTATATTAGTTTTACTGTGACGGTCGTTACTAAATCGACATGAGTTCAGGAGAATTTGGTGAAGGACCCGGTCCTTCAACATCAAGTGGAAAGAGACGTCGCCGACCCATAATAAACGTAGCAGGTACGTACAAATAGGTACAAATGCGACGACGTAGCCTTTCTATTTCTTAAAGCGCTCTTTTTATGTGACCATGTGGTATTTATTTTCTAAAACAATATGTATTTATGTGATGTAGTACTATGGTAGTATATTTTTGTCATTTATTTACAGGCCCATCTTCTGGAGCACCTTTAACGTCACCAGTAAAAAAGAGAAAACCTACCACTTTGTCGGTCGGGGAACAAGAGATTATCATTAATGTATACAAATATGTCAAAAACACCTGGCCCGAAGACGTGTATCCTTCAAACGTTAATATGGTAGAAAAGGTTTCGGAGATCTCAGGAGTCAGCAAGAGCACTATATATCGCGTATTAAGCGTGTATAGAGATTCCCATAAAATACCAGAAAAGGGAATAATTAATAAAAGAAAAAAGTCTGTAATTGACAAGTTGGACGATTTTGATAAATCGGCTATAAGAGCGAAAGTGCATCAGTTCTTTCTTGCAGGAGAATTACCGACTTTAGACAAAATTTTGCTCAGTATAAATCAAGATGACCAGTTGCCAAACTTGAGCAAAACTTCCCTGCGACGTGTGTTGCGCCATTTAAAATTCAAATATATAAAGAGAAACAGAAAAAGTGGTCTAATAGATCGCCCAGAGATAGTTCTGTGGCGTACCAGATATTTGAGAGAAATACAAATATTAAGAAACGAGGGACGTAACATTTTTTACCTTGACGAAACATGGATTAACGCAGGTCATACTATGGGAAAGGTATGGGAAGACACCACAATTGAATCTTCTCGTCAATCACGGTTAGAAGGCTACTCTACTGGCGCGAAAGCCCCTTCGGGTAAAGGAAAGCGATTAATAGTTGTACACGTTGGCAATGAAAATGGCTTTTTGGAGGGATGTGATTGGGTATTTGAATCATCATCTACTGGTGACTACCATGAGAGTATGGACGCTCTCCATTTCGAGGACTGGTTTAGAAAAGTAATAGAAAAACTGCAAAGCGGCGATGTCATAGTTATGGATAACGCTAGTTACCACTCCAGACGTTTAGAAAAAACCCCAACAATGTCTTGGCGGAAACAAAATATGCAGGAATGGCTAGAATCTAAACAGATCGCATACGTGCCCTCGGACACAAAGACCCACTTAATGGAAAAAATAAAGGCAGTTAAAGATAACTATCGAAGTTACGTCACCGACGAGATGGCAAAAGAAAAAAGCATCACAGTGGTAAGGTTACCTCCTTATCACTGTGAGCTTAACCCCATTGAACTTGTGTGGGCAGATGTGAAAGGGTACGTTGCACGAAAAAATACAACTTTCAAGTTAAAAGATGTTAAAAATTTACTTAAAGATGGTTTAACTCAAATCACGCCAGATAAATGGAAAAACTGTGTTCAGCATGTCCTTAAGGTTGAACAAAAAATGCGTGGCATGGATGATAGAATTGACCAAACTGCAGATCGCTTTATAATTAATGTTACAGATAGTTCATCAAGTGAAGATACGAGTGATGATTGCACCGAATAAAAATAAAGTTCTTATATAATATTAAAAATAAAGTTTTATCTTTTGCATAAGTACGTACTTATTCGGTGTCGTTATCACTCGAATCTTTATATGTGTTATAAATTAATGTTTTTTGTTGTTAAATGAATAAAGTACTTTATAACAATAGATGATTTTTCTTCTACAGCGATCTTTCACATAACTTTTTAATAATAGTTAATAAATATATATTATATCAATCATTATAAAAAAATCATTATAAATAAAGAAAGTACTACATATAAAATGTGCCTATATATTGAAGGTTTGTAACCCCTGGTTAAACGACCGAAAGGTCATTGTCCGTTTTTCTCAATCGATTTGGCACATACTATAGCATAGTGTTGCTACTATACTTATGTATGTGTCGTTTGTGAATACGGGCCTAAATCTCAGTTAACCTCTCAATTTAGAAAACTACTAAATACGTTTAACTTGAACTATGCAACGCGCATTTCAATGGAGAAATAAATAATGCTGTTGGCATGATGCAAATTCAAACATCTGGCTACATATATTGACATGCATATTTCATATCTATAAGTATTGTAATAGAGCTTACTTTTACAAAACACCGCCCACTTCGAGAGTACAACATGTGCAGAAAGAGAGATAGCCGTCGAAACACGGCTTAGTGTGAAGAAAACAGAATGTTCACACACATCTGTTATCATTATCACACATTGAAATTTACCGATAGACAAGGACAGAGATAGGAAACGTCGTAGTTGTGCGAGCGAAATCGCGTTATTTTATCGCGTATCGTGTCTCGCACATGTTTGTATTATCTAATCTCGCTCTCTATTCTATCTATGTTATCTATTTTTATTTCTTGAATTATTAGAACACTGTTTAACTGCACAAGAAGTCATTCAGAGTCTTTTTTTATGGCAACTTTCTCTATTTCTGACATTTTGGTTTATATTATAGAACCGAAGTGCTGGTATGTAACTGTATCTGCAGCGTCCGTACAGCTAACGCCCTCTACGGAAACTCCATAGTACTAATTAATACATATCTCCGTTAACTCAATAGTTATTTAGTTATCGAAAAATCTAGCGATGTCTTTAAGCGTGGAAAGTGGTTTTGATGATTGAAAATAGATGTCGCTGTTATTGCGCAGACACGGGTGCAAAGAGTATATATTCCATATATATAGTAATATATATGGAAGAAGAGAGACCTCTTGCGAGAAAAACTGGTGCTCTTTGGAAACAGCGCCACCTGATGATTGTTACGCCAACTATAATATTTACATGTGTGTGTGTATATACCAATACACTCACACGAGAGCATTCTGTGAATGTGTGTGTGTGTGTATATGTACAATGCTCTTTGCCTACACTCACATTCAATATTCTATATATTACTATTTCCATTCCAATTTTCTACGAATGTAGAAATTACATTCTACATTCGTAAAAAATTGAAATGGAAATAGTAATAAATGAATATAATAGGTACATATTGGAATTTATAAAAATTTAATAACGCAAAGCTTAAGAGTAAGATAAAATTAACAATTAGCTATGCATTCATACATAAGTAGAAAATTGGAATGGCACACGGTTAATTTGACCAAACAGAAATAAAACAATTATTTTCATAGAGATTTAAATATATTATTAACAGTTATTAGATACACAGAAATAAACTTGGGCACTCAATTTTAGATGATAATGGAAGCATCTTAGAACACACCGTCTTCTGCAACCCATTATTATTCGTAAAACATTTTCATTAAGTAAAACGACTCTAATAAATCACCATAAACTAAATATTCACTGGCTAGTAACACCACACTTAAGTAATTGTTAAGAAAGTACGAAATACGAAATTAACTAAATCGACATCAAACTTTTGAATTTGTCTTAGAAAAGTTAAACAAAACGAACTCGATTCACTTTGAAAATGGTTTGATACATTCCCGTTTAAAATAATATCTAATTAATGAAAAATTAACTTTGAAAAAAACTTTTAACAGATAAAGATACATTTATATTTTCGGCTACAGAGCTTGTAGTACAGACTAATCATTTCAATCGAACTTAAATATAATCGGAACGTATAATTTATATATACTTTATAAATCATGGATTAAACAACTTTTATTTGTCATGCATACATATGACAAAATATATAGTTTATAATTTATAAGATAAGTAAAAATAATTTTAATGGACAGGTGACAAAGATATTAAAGCCATCTAGTGAGTATTAAACTAACTAAACTGAGGAAATTATGACCCGTATAATACACTTGATGGCGTTACTTTCTATGACCAAATGCATTACTATGGAACTGTACCCCCCCTGCACGGGTGTTGTTAAATGACAAAGCAAAAATAACTTTGTTGTTATAGGTTATAAACATGTGTCTTTTTTCACTAATAATATTGTATTATTACTATTATTTTTTATATTAATATTTATATTTGGATAAGAACTTAGTAGTGACTCTAAGTTATATTTACCTTCATTTAAAAAAAAATTCTTTGGCCTTATGTACTACATACTATGTACTATATACTATATACTCTTTGGCTTGACCTTAGGTCAGACTAATTTGTTTATTGAACTGTCAAAAGTTTGGGAAAAAAATGTCTTGAATTTATATATAAAGTACGAAGAAACTTTTCCCCGACTTTATATTATGTATAGTTATATCACATGAGTAAAGAAACGGAATTCTTTATTCATGTGGTTATATCATCTCGTAAACTTTAACACAGGTTTTTTTAAAGTATTAATGAGAATCCAACAGCGGACAAGAGATAAACTTAGGAAAGGTCAAACTGATTTTAAAAGTGGGTCAAGTGCGTGCTAAAACTATACTAGTATTCCGTGCGACAAGAACCCCCCACCCCCCCCCCCCCCTCTTCCATCTCCTCTTCCCGTTTACACTGTTATCTATACATATAATAAATCTGTAGAAAAGTCCTGTCTGTAATTCTAAGATATTCTTGAAAAAACAAGTCCAGGGGACTAAATAAAGGGTTCTGAATCCAAATTAGGGGTTTTTAGAATTTTTGTCTGTCTGTCTTTCTTTCTGTCTGTCTGTCTGTCTGTCTGTCTGTGTATTCCGGATTCACGCAAAAACTGCTGAACCGTTTTACATGAAATTTTGTATGTAGGTAGTGAGTAACCCGGGGCAACTTATAGGCTACTTTTTATCCGATTACGAAGCTTCAAAAAAGGAAGGTTAAGTATTTATTTCCTTTACATATTAATTTTCTATTATATCTTAGTTATAGGCGGATGACGGGTGTTTTTCAAATAAATACAATATTTGTAAATAAAATTTAATATATAGTTATAATCTTGGTAAATTAATTTGAAACTGCACGGATTTGGTTTTCAAAACAGCGCCATCTATCATCAAATGGAAAAAAAGTATATTTTGCCTTCAGTTACTAATAAATGAAATAATATAATATAACTTACATTTATACGATTAAATGATTAGATTTTTAAAATTATTAAAAAATTCTAACGTTTAGTTTTTAGAATTTTTGTTATTTTATTTTAAAAGTGTAATAATTTCAATACATAATAGTGACGTCTATCAAAAATATGAAAATTGATAAGGTATTTATTTCAGTTACTAATATAAAGATGTAAAGTGATTAAAACTGGTTTGTTTGCAATTGCAAAATTATAGTTTTATTAAAGAGATTTTTATATATGTCGTGGCCAGATCGTAGAATTGATCACATATCATAAAGTAGTCTATCAGTTCGTGAAATGGTGTGGTCATTTCATGATATTTAACACTATTTGTTGTCCATGTCATATTTTTTATAGGATAAACGAACATGCGGCTCACCTGATGGTAAGTGACTACCGCCGCCCATGAACAACTGCAACACCAGGGGAAACAGGGGAATTGCAAATGCGTTGGCGGCTTTTTAAAAAGGAGTAGGCTCTTTTCGAAGGTCCCTAAGTCGTATAAAAATTGCTGGTGGTAAACTATTCCACAAGGAAGTTGTGCGAGGAAGAAAAATTCTTCTAAATCGCATAGTGGTGAACCGCCAATCATCCAGATGGTGTGGATGGTATCGGGAGTTCTGCTGCGATGTGTGTTCATGAAATTTGGGGGCTGGGATTAATCCGAACAATTCCTCAGAGCACTCCTCGTGGAAAATGCGAAAGAAAATCCAAAGAGATGCAACATCTCTTCGCAGCGCCATTGAATCGAGCCGATCGGAAAGGTCTCGGTCATCGACGATTCGAGACACTCTGCGCTGGATGCGGTTAAGTGGAAGGAGCTGGCACTGGGGAGCCCCAGCTCAGAGATGGTATTCCATGTGAGACCGAACCTACGCCTTGTAAATTTGCAGGCGTCATGATATAGTTTGACCAAATCAATGAATAGAAATCGTTTGAAGATATTAATAACTAAACACAACGTTGCTATTTCATAATATGGTCATTTGCGGATATCATTAAATCGTTTTTCACCGCTAGGGCGCTGATAGCTTATTTTTTAACAGAAACAGACCTTTTAAGAGAATTGAGATCACTTTATCCTTTATTGATATAATAAATGTTCGCTTCTATTGCTGATATAACTAAATGGTATAGTTTTGGCTTTCATTATTTCATCTAATATTAGCGCCACCTACTTACTTATAAATAAACTAAAATGGCAAGTCATTGATAAAATTAAATAATAAAATGCTACTGAATATACGGTGTAAATAATTGAATCATTTACATTACATTCATCCCGCGTTGGAATCAGCGCAGCGAACACTTTTTTGGCTAAAAACTCTGCGGGTTGTGCCCAGTAGTAACATGTATGTAAGCTGCTACTTTTTACCTTTCATGGGGCAATATATGTATGTAGTTTTTATTTCATTCGTGTTTTTGGGTATGTTACGTTTTGTTTTGTTTTTTTTTAATATGAAGGCTTGCAAAGATGAGTAGAACTCATTATCGTCAGCCTATCAAAAGTCCACTGAAATGAACATAGGCCTTCCCCATAAATTGTCAAGTAGATGGATATTTGCTATAGTTGCCACGCCTGGTAGCCGGGATGGCAAACGCAACTGTTATTATTTTGATCTGTTGTCAAGAAGATGATGCAGCCCATCCCATCTCCAATTTGTTTTTCTATGTCGCCTCTTACGACGGGACGATATGAGGTGGTGGATTTTCTTTCACCGCCACAACAGGGCGAACATTTTTCTACTCCCTTTCATGAGTATAGTGCTTCTCACGTTCACTGTGAATAAAATTAATAAGGAATAAAACGTATTTTAAGGATTTTATCGCGTTTAATTTTAAGTTTTTAAATTTCCGATGTTTTGGGCACTTTACAGCACCCATGGTCACGGGAGGGGCGAGAGAACTGAGGTTTGACGACCTGATGTCATAGTTAGAATAGAATAGAATAAATGCAGTAGTAGTTTGAACTTAATTTTATTAATTATGGGATCCTTAGCAGATGGTAGTACTCAACAATCATCCCTATTAAAATTAAGATATTTTTAGTTTCTATAGCCTCGCGAATCATCATTGGTAGGATTCGGTGTTCTATTGCAAGGATTTGTTGTTTATCAGATCCGATATAATGATTGGGACGATTCTAAACATTTTGACATACTTTAGACTTCCCGGAGCTTCGGTGCTTCACATCAACGATATGTTCTTTTACTCGGAACTTTCATCTAAGATGCGTAAAAAACCCGTAACATTAGTTTTGATCCATGTGTAGTATTCATTATTATAGAACTGTATTTATGAAATTTTCAAGTCTACTTGAAGAAAAAAAAAATATCTACATCTATTTTATGGTGCCAATCAATATTAAATAGCACCAATGATATGAATAAAATGTCTCAAATAAAAATTATATTACTTTGTTAAAACTAAATTAACTTTAACACTGAATAAATGTAAAGAGTAAAATGTAAATAATAATACGTTTCGATTTCAAGACTATTTACCTTTCTTATGAATGTACATCGGAATCGGAAGACACGGCATATATAAAAGATAGTAGGTGTTTCTAGACATAATATATATTCACGTGTTTCTATAGCATGTTACCAATCATCTAATTCTAATAGTATTTTAGAATGAAAAAAAAAATCTGACAGACGTAGAGACATAGGCACCGAGGTGACTCTAAATGAGATTAATTTTTTCTAAATTTGGCACGAAAAGCATTTAATGATGTTCCTAAATTCAAGCGCACGCGAGCGAAGCCGCGGGTAAAAAGCTAGTTACTAATATATTAATAAGGGTGACAAACGAGCACACGGTCCACCTGATGTGAAGGACCATGTTCTCACAGAAAAATAGCCTCCTCTGCGAGTAAGATTAAAAAATATTTAAATTTAATTAACACAATCGGACTCTCACACTATCGGAGGCTATCAGGGGCTATCTGATATTTGAGTGATTTGACGGAAACAACTGCATTGTTATCATTCATTACATTGAATCTAGTTTTAAAATATCTGTGATTCACGACTTCAATCGTTCGACGCCAATCATGTCGATTCGATAAAGACTAATATGAAATCAAATAAGGTAATAAAAAGATTTAACGTAATCTTCGTTTGAGCCCCTTGATCGACACGATTAGAATTGATCAAGGTAAAAACAAACAATCATGTAAGTAAGCGACAATTTCATAAGAATAAGGAACACGTCGTCACAACAAATACGTACCCACGTGATTCGTACAAGCATTTTATAACGATAAGAGTGTTTTAAAGAACGGTTTTTCAACAGTGGTAGAGCCACGCTGCAGCTTCTGCTGTAGCATGGATGGGCCGGCTCGAACCGGGGCAGTACCACGACCTCACAGAATACCAATTTAAATTAGAAGCTTTACTTCTGCGTTTCGCTTGGTAAGTGCAGGTGGCCGGAGGCCCAAAACACCCCTGATAATGGAGAATCCCTTACTGAGCATCCATGGTCACGGCTACCCTCTTATTGCTGAGTGTAACAGCGAAGACAGCCTTGCTCTTTTTGACCGAGACGCATTTGTCCTCTCCGGCTGATAAATTCGTGCCTGTCCTACCCGGGGTACAAATTACAATACTTCTTTGTTCCCGAGCTGGAGTTAGCGTATAGGTTAGGTCTGAGAGGATATCTGTTCTCGAAGCCTCGGCAGTCTTGAAGGTACGGACCTGTCCATTCTTTGGCTCCGCGTAGACAGCGATGACCATCCCCGCGTCTACGGGTGCCTGTATAGGTCCCATAGCGGTAATGCCGACAAAGACCGACCAAATGGCTAGAGATTTCTTGCTCCAACAGATCCCATCCGTAGAGGTCGTGATACTTGGCGATTTGAACGCCCACCACGCTGAATGGGTGGGTTCACGTTTAACCGATCATGCTGGGAGATCTGTTTATGACTTTGCCTTGGTATATGGTCTGACACAACTGGTTACTTCGCCTACGCGGATTCCAGACGTGGAGGATCATACACCTTCCCGGTTGAACCTCCTGCTGACCTCTAATCCGGACGGCTATTAGGTTTCCGTCGATACCCCTCTCGGCTCTTCGAACCATTGTCTGATCTGGAGTGTGGTGCCACTCACGCTCCCCTCGCGGTTGCATTCTGCAGGCTGGCTGCCGCCGTGTTTGGCATTACAAGTCGGCGAATTGGGACGGAATACGATCTTTCTTTGCATCCTACCCATGGGGGCGGGTTTGCTTTTTGCCGAATGATCCCAGCGCTGTTGCTGACTCTGTCACTGATGTGGTGCTACAGGGAATGGACTTTTTATTCCATCATCTGTAGTACCCATCGGAGCCAGATCTCAGTCTTGGGTTGGTCGCTCCTGTAAGACTGCATTACGCTGAAAGCAGGAGTATTACCGGGTCTGGGCTGAGGCTTCGGCGGCTCGGGATGTAAACACCAGCATACTTAAAAAGAAGTATAACTTCGCCTCCAGATCCTTCAAAAGTGTAATTGCCAAGGCAAAGTATGAGCACATTGGCAGAATTGGCGAAAAATTATTTTGCCTTCCTACGGGACCCGTGCATTCTGTTCTCTCGCCAAGGCTGTTCAAGGGAACTTCTGTAAGCCATCACTACCATCTCTGCACAGGGAGGATGACTCACTGGCCCACGCCGCATAGGAGAAAGTTGACCTTTTTGCGTCCAACTCGACACTCGATGACGGGGGAACACACCGCCGACCATCCCGCAGTGTGAGTGCTCTATGTATGATGTGCGATTCACACAGTGCTCAGTACACAAAACACTCTTCTCCTTGGACATACATAGGTTGAGTGGACCTGGCGTAATCCCGTCAATTGGGCTGAGGACGTGCGCTCCAGAGTTAGCACCGGTGGCACCACGCGTCTTTTCCGGTACGTTCCGGTTCGTGCACCCAATCGCTAAAAAAGGTAACCGCTGTGATCCGTTCAACTACAGGCCTATGGCCATCACCTCCTTGTTCTCGAAAATAATTGAGTCCATTATTAACTGCCAGCTCATGCCTGTACGGTTTTCGTCGGGGTCGCTCAACTGGTGATCTTCTTGTTTACCTAGCACATAGATGGGCGCAGGCGATCGAGTCCAAGGGGGAGGCATTGGCCGTTAGTTTGGACATAGCGAAGGCCTTCGATCGGTTCTGGCACAAAGCGCTTCTTTCCAAGCTTCCTTCCTATGGGCTTCACGTAAAATTGTGCATATGGATCACCAGTATTCTGGCTGATCATAGCATCAAAGTAGACGGTGTATGCTCCGATTATAAACCTATTAACGCTGGTGTTCCACAAGGCTGTGTGCTATCACCAACGGTGTTTCTTCTGCATATCAATGATATGTTGCAAGCCGGTAACATTCATTACTATGCGGATGACAGCGTTGGAGATGCTCATTGGCCGTGTCATTGGGGGCGACTAAATCTTGTCCAAATTAATTCAATCCTCAGAAGACAGTTTGCACGTTTACCGCTAAAAAGATCCCCTTTGTCGTATCTCCTCAGTTTCAAGGCACTATCCTTGTTGCGTTAGTAAGTATCAGAATCCTCGGCGTCGACATATCAGAGTGACGTGCAGTTTCGTGGTCACTTGGAAGAGAAGGCCAAATTGGCCTCTAAAAAGCATGGCGTGCTCAGCAGAGCGGGTCAGTATTTCATGCCGGCTCACCGCCTGCAACTTTACAAGGCGCAGGTTCGGCCTCACATGGAATACTGTTCCCATCTCTGGGCTGGGACTCCCCAATGAAAGTGTCCAGCTCCTTCCACTTGACCGCATCCAGCACAGAGCGACTCGAATCGTCGACGACCGAGCCCTTTCCGATCGGCTCGGTTCACTGGTGCTGCGAAGAGATGTTGCATCTCTTTGCGTATTTTATCGCATCTGCCACGGGGAGTGCGCTTAGGAATTATTCAGCCGCTCAATTTCACCATCGCACATCCCGACAAAACTCGCGATACCATCCATACCATCTGGATGATTTAGAAGATGTTTTCTTCCTTGCAAAACTTCCTTGTGGAATCGATTACCACCAGCGATTTTTCCGGACCGATACAACTTAGGGATCTTCAAGAAAAGAGCCTACTCCTTTTTAAAAGGGCGACAACGCATCTGCAATTCCCCTGGCGTTGCGGTTGTTCTTGCGCAGCGGTAGTTACTTACCATCAGGTGAGCCGCATACTCGTTTGCCCCGTCTCCTATAAAAAAAAGGTTACTTCAATTAATAAGTCATCGACGATCAGGCGAGGCTTTATAAGCTTTACGATATTAGGTAAATAAGATAATAAGTAAAGTTTGTGTACGTAGTACGTACTATCTAATACTAGGTTCATCTATATACTCATCTATACTAATATAATAAAGCGGAAGAGTTTTTTTTGTGTTTTTTGTTTGTTTAAACGTGCTAATCTCTGGAACTACCAGTCCGATTTGAAAAATTATTTTTGTATATTACAGCCAAATTCATGTGGAATAGTATAAGCTATAGCTAGTATATCTAGCATTAAGCTATATTACTCAGCTAGCCTTAAATATGGATATTTGTTAAGCAAGTCAGAAGAAAAAGCACTCCCGAAATGATTTATCCGCGTACGCTGGTGTTATCGTTAGGGATACGTAAATACAATGTTCCAAAAAAATATAGACCTTTACTCCGTCTAAAAAAAAGTCCGCGATACCATATGTCTATTTCTTATACATAAGCCATAATTTGGTATTTTGTGACAAAAAATATTGAAAAAAATTTAAAAGTGATTTATGAGCGTTATTATTAGGCATGGCCTATTTATCCTGACGAACGAAAGTTACTTCATCATCAAGACAATTTTATGAAGATAAATTTTGTTCTTTATACCATGTTATTTGGACGCATAGTTTAAGAGATAATGTATAATTAAAATAATTCAATAATTGACTGGGCGCGCGAACGACGCTTACACCCTAGCCGTTATAAAATGCTTGAACTAGGTCATGTCGCGCACCTCGGACACGTGATGACGCGGGTGAAACCGCGGGGTACAGCTAGTCAATGACACAACACTTAATCAATGAGTTATAGAAATGCGTTCTATTTTTTTTTCGAATCTTAAAGTAGCCACGGCCAGCAAAAACTAAATTAAAAACTATACCCATTTTTTTTTCAAACTTCACATTTGGCTGGAATTTAATGCCTATGCAAAATGGAGAAACTCGAACTTCGTGCGGTTATTAAATATTTCTGCCTGAAATTTTTTTCTACAAAAGTGCTTATGAAGAACTGCAGTCTACTTTGTCAGACAATGAGCTCCGTCTTATTCTACAGTGGTATAACTGATGCGCTGAATTTAAACGCGACAGAACCGTCTGCAATAACGACTCTCATTCCGGGCGGCCAACAACAGCGTAACCACGTTAAAAAAGTCGAAGAAATTTTTAAGATAGTTCGACGTGTGAACGTCCGTTATTTTGCTAAGATTCTAAATATTTCGTTTGGAACAATTCTGTTTATTTTAACTCATACCTTATAATTTAATAAGAAGGCCGCACGCTGGGTTCCTCGAATGTTAACAGACACCCAAAAGAAAGCAAGAGGTGGCATTTCAAAGCTAAATTTAGCAATAATCGACTAAGAGCCTCATTACTTTTGCGCTCGTTTCGTAACCGTAGATAAGATGTGGGTACACTATTTTAACCCAGAGACGAAAAACCAAACCTGCTTCCCCTCTAGCCAAGAGATTCAAGGTGTCTGCGTCCGCTGGAAAAATATTGGTAAATCCAATCGGGCATACCTTAAGCGCACTAAAAAAAATTACGTATAACATGATTATACGGAATTTTTAAAGTAGTTTAAATACATTTCGACAGCACTATCGGCTTCAACACCCTCGAAAACCATGAAAATAACACCCATGATGAAAAAATTGATACCTATTGCAGCCCGCCATCTTGGATTTACATTTCGACAGCACTATCGGCTTCAACACTCTCGAAAACCAAGAAAATGACACCCAAGATGAAAAAATTGGTACCTACTTCAGCCGCCATCTTGGATTTACATTGCGACAACCCTATCGGTTTCAACACCCTCGAAAAGCATGAAAATGTCACCCATGACAACAAAAATTATACTACTTACTTTTAGTACGTACTACTATTATTTATTCTGTACTTTTAAATATTTTAATAAAAAAATCTCTTATTATTATTATAATCAAGTATTTAAGAAATTTGGTTATTCGAATATTGTGTATTTGTACAGCGATCTTTTTGAGACGCTGCAAACAACCGAAACACAAACTATATAGAAACTGAACCGAAAAAATGTCCACTCACGACGGCGACTGAAGCCGAATCTATATATAATGTACTCTGTGAGCCGAACCAAATTACTAAAGTACTCTGTGGCTGTAGCTCCCCATTTAGAGAAATAATTTACATACGAGGTTACCAAATCAACGAAAATTTCGCCATTTTGGAGCCGAAAATAATTTATTATAGCTAAATAAAACAAAATTACACTGCCACTTACATTCAGTGGCTTCCCACATAATAGATGAAGAGATTAAAAAATAGATTGAGTTAAACAATTGATATTTTCAAAAGTTATCGTGTTTACAAGCCACAGGTACATGATAAATCCACACCATAGTCACTAAAACCCTTTTTTTTATTTAAAAATAGCAATTAATCAATTTAAAAAAAATTTTTAATAAGTTCAACAATTATTTATCTTTCTAACAATGTGCTTTTTATATCATTTATATGTATAATATGATTGCTAGATACGATTTTATTCGATAAAATGTTGGAATCTTAATTTTTAAGCGATAGTAGAACATACCTAGCGCTTTCGCTTAAGGTATGCAATAATGGCATCTATCTTCTGGGATGCAGAAGGTATAATAATGATTGACTATTTAAGTAAAGGAGAGACATCTATTTTCTGTGATGTATGTAAGCGATAAGTGAGCCGTGGTAGCTCAGATGGTTAGCGCTCGCTGTAAGTTTCACAGTACTCGAGAAACCCGGGTTCGATCCTCGCCGGCACCAATGAAATTGTTAATGCAATATTAAGTGCTGATTTACCACGTGCTCGGCGGTGAAGGAAAACATCGTGAGGAAACCTGCATGTCTGAGAAATAAGAAAAAAATATTTCGAAGACATGTGAAGTTCGCCAACACGCATTGGGGCAGCGCGGCGGACATTTCCTTGCCCTAAAACCTCTCAGAAATGAGAGGAGGCCTGTGTCCAGCTGTGGGACATAAATAGGCTGCAACTTTACTTTACTTTATTTTTATGTAAGTGATGTTAGCCTATACGGCTCTTTCAGCTTCATCTGATACAGGGGTATTTAAGCTATTTAAAAAGGGAAAGACAATGATGATGAGGATGATGATGATGTTGAGATTTTTTGAGTTTTCGAACCGCTGTCCGAGTGGGGGTGTGTGGACCCGCGCCTCTGACTGCTTGGTTCGTTTCGGTCGATGTTCTGGTCAGTAATAAACGCTCAGGTACGCGGGAGTACGGTGTGTACGCAGTGTGTGCCGTCGTGCCCGCCTACGGGGTAGGAGAGACAATAACGCGAGATTTTTACGCATCATTAATTAAAAAACTACGCGAAGAACTAAAGAATAAACGTCGAGGAAGACTGCGTGCTGGAGTCACTCCAGTGGAGTGTTTTTTCATCATCATATATGCCCCTGTCCATTGATCTGATGTTGCAGGCGCTGCTATCAAAACTGCTGGGTTTCAGTTGATGCAGCACTCACCATATTCTCCGGACCTAGCTCCGAATGATTTTCACTCACCTGAAAAAGCCCTTGCGTGGTTTAAAATTCGACGGAGATGAAGAGGTGATGTGTGCTGTAGAGGCCTTTTTCTAGTCCCAGGATCAAGCCTTTTTTCCCAAGGAAATTAACCAACTTGCAAAACGCTATTAAAGGTGTTTTAGCTTAAATG
The DNA here is from genome assembly GCA_033319125.1 of Parnassius glacialis. Classification (NCBI taxonomy): domain Eukaryota; kingdom Metazoa; phylum Arthropoda; class Insecta; order Lepidoptera; family Papilionidae; genus Parnassius; species Parnassius glacialis. The sequence continues at coordinate 20,420,088 of JAVANC010000014.1, read as the reverse complement.
ACGATTACGCTAAAAATAAATACAATTTACATATACTTATCCTAGACTTTATTTGTTTAATGTACGCAGCATTCGGTGGATACGTTCATAAAAATTTCGTTTCCTTCTTAAAGTGTTTCAAATGTGTCATCAAATAAATGATGAAAAGTTATTGTCTTTATGAGTGACGCGACATGTCAGCACGCCATAATATATTGCGCGTCCCGTATCCTTTGACACTTTTACTAACCTTGTTTATTAATGTAATCAATTAACTCTCATTAGTAGTTTATAGTTAAAGCAAAGAGGAAGTTAAATATACGCTCATACATTTGTATGCATGCGTGTCTTCGTCTCACCATTTCGGTCATATATTATGTATAATATATTATAATATATTATGTCTTAAACATAATTGAATGAAACTATCCAGTTTATTTAGCAACAAAAGATTTCATTACAGTATTTGTATGGAATGCACTAAGATTTAAGTTTTGTTTTTAATTATTCGGTGTTTTTGTGCTGTTTCTAACGATGTTAGTGCTGTTAGCTGTTAGCCCTCTTACAGCTTACCGGACTCAAGTATTTTTGTGTTTTATCTAATCTCGGACCTTTAAGTCTGTTCGCGTAGATAAAACGGTGTTTCACTGAAATGGTGACTCAATGAATACATAATAAAGTGTACCTACTGTGACTCATTATATCGATTAGAAAAACTATCTAGTTGGTCATCCGTACGACTTGTCTGGCGAAATATTTGATAAACTTATATCTATTGAAGTAGAAAATAGAAATATGCTTCTTTGACTTCCGTTACCATTACAGCCTATAAAAATCCACTCCTGAACATAGGCCTGCCTCATAGCTTGCCTCGTAGGGGAATTTTGCCATAGTTGCCACTCTTGGCATGCCGGTTGGCAACCGCAGTTTTTTATTACTTCGAGTTGTTATCAGGAAGATGCTGCTGCTCATCTCCTGATTCAGTTTCCCTCTGTCGAATCTTACGACACCCAGGGACGATATCGGGTAGCGGATATTCTGACACCGCCACTACACGGTGTATGAGACCGTCCCTGAGGTATTTTCTTTCTAATAGAATCATTGAAATCGGACAATATGGAAAAGAATTAAGGCTGAACATACATAAAAATACACCAACGAATTGAGAACCACCGCCTTTTTCTGAAGTATTTAAACAGGCCAATAGACAAACAGGACATACTTTTTTAAAATAGCTTAATATTTTCGAATATGGGTTTAGTGTGATTGTACCCATGTCTGTGACAAGAGGAATCCTGTACACTCACGATCCTAAATAATTTGAATCACCAAAATGTTCTAGATTTGTTTATCGTGGTCAAAAACCTGTCAAGAGGACATTGACATCATCTTACAAATTCTAACTACAGACTTAAGGACCTATGAACAGCCCGTTGCCACTTTAGCTTACTATTTCGATGTGCTATGTCAGTTACTCTTGATCTTTTGCGGATATCCTCGTCAGATATTTGGTATGTCCTGACTTTAGATCTTGCTACTAATTTCTTTACATTGATTGCAAATTAAACAAATATAGTACAAACATTTTCAAAGTCTATGATGTGCAAAGTGACATACAAAACAAAGATAAGAGATCTTCTCGTAAACTCTTTTTTCTTATTAATGAGAGGCAAACAGAGGTCGAAATGGGACTTGGGAAAAACTTGGTCAAACTGATTAAAAAAATAGGTTAAGTATATACAAAGCTAAACTAATGTTCCGTGCGACCAAACATCACCCCTATCGCTTATGAATTATGACTTAGATTGCTCATAGAGATCGGGAAAATCAATTTTTAAGCATTATCAACAAAAAAAAATTAATTACATAATTTAATCCATACCCTATTACTACTAGGTACCTATAGGTATACTGCCCCAAGCTCCACCCGCGTAGAAGCAGTGGTATTTTCCCGGCCAGGAATTGGTCTAACTTCGTATCAGTTCATCAAAATCCATTTAGCCGTTGTTCCATAATTGAGTAATAGACATTTTTTTTTACTTTTTATAAGGCAGTCCTTAACTACAATCCCCTTTGATGGTAAGTGGCGATGATGATTTTTATATGTGGTAGCGCCATGCTGCAGCTATATTATGGTTGTAGCACGAATGGGTCGGCTCGGCCGGGGAAGGACCACGCTCTCACAGAATACCAGCGTAAAATAGCAGTTTAATGCTGCTATATTTCGTATGGTGAGTGTAGAGTACCGGACACCCTTTTTAGTAGAAAAGAGGAGTTCCATCTTAGTCCTCACGGGTGACAACGCATCTGCATTTTGCTTCGCAAACGAGGATAGATTTGGATGTCTATGGGCTACAGCAACCACTTACCATCAGGTGGACTGTGTGCTCGTTAGTCACCCTATACTATAAAAAAATCAACGACCTATTTATTTCGTCAATTGTTCCTATGTATAAAAAAAATCTCCAAGTTTTTCGGATAACATATAGTTAAATCACTCATGACATTGTTCTCTATCTGATCGTTAAGCTTCACCACTATCGGTTCAACCATTCTGAAGATCAGCCCAACAGATAGACATACAATAATGTTAAAAATGTTTATTCATGTATTAATAAATAAATTAACAAAAAAAATCAAATAAATTAACTCGATAAAAAGGTGATTATTTTAATATTGCAATTAAACACGACCGGTCTTATTCTAAAACGCGGACTAAATATAGAACTGGGATTAATAATGGTTTAAAGTATAAACTAAATATGTATATTTTCTGCCGACTTCCAAAAAGGAGACGGTACTCAATTCGAGCGTAAGTTTTTTTATGTGTGTTACCTTATAACTTTGTACTGGGGGAACCGATTTCGATGATTCTTTTTTTATATGAAGGCTGATAGTTCTCGTGTGGTCCCATATGAATTTGATCAAAGTCAGACCAATGGTTATTGAGTTATTCTTAAATAACATATATTGAAGTCGCTTATATTGAAGTCGGCTGTACAAAATTTTTAATTTAAAATTATTTTAAATTATAAAATTAAACATTTTGTACAACTGACTTCAATATAAATTATTAATAATAACTCAAAAACTATTGGTCAGACCTTAATTGAATTTATATGGGACCACATATGAAGTATCAGTTTTCAAATAAAAAAAGAATCGTCGAAATCGGTTCTCCCAAAAAGAAGTTATGAGGTAACACATAAAACAAAAACATACAGTCGAATTCAGTACGGTCTCCTTTTTGAAATCGGTAGAAAACGAGAATTATCTTTTATTCAAGTATTAGGCTGGCTTTTCACTATGGGATATAATATATATTATATCCCGAAATATAAATTATATCCCGCAATTGGCGTTCACACTGTGAGATATATCTTTTAACCAGTGTGCGTTCGTCATTGGTCATTGGATTACCCCCCTTTACCCCGTACACCGTTCTGCGGGGGCGCGGAACGGTGTGCGGGGTACAGGGGGCAAAATATAATATGAAAATATCGCTCGGTCGATCGAAAAAATATTTATAGCTAGAGATGTAATATATAATATAGCTAAGTGTAAACGGTTCCATATGAAATGTATGGTGAGCGATATTAATTTATATCTCGAGATGTAATATATATTATATTATATCCCGTAGTGAAAAGGGGGCTTGAATTGTGATTCTAAAGTCAAATTTCCGTGACACCCAATTTATTTAACACTAGGACTAACATCGATTTCAATATTACTTTATATGAAGTTACTGTTGTTTTTAAAATCGTTAAAAATGGATATTAACATGATTGTCTTGTTGGATTTTGATATCGTACCTATTTGTGCATAAAAAAGCATTGAGTACTATTTTATTTTATACATATTTATTGTCTTTTCGTCGACTTATCATCTTCTATAATATGTCCTGACTGGGTAATAATTGTAGGTACGTAATATTTCCTATATTAACAAGAATATTCACCTTGGTCTACTAAGTACATAGTAATAAAATAAATTTCGATGTTTTTTTTTGAATAAATAATAGTTAAAAGAAGTTTAACTAACTTTTTCTGTAGAACGAACGTAGAACTCCAATTCTCACCCCTTTTTATACATACAAGTATCTCAATATATATATAAAAATTGTATATAAGTAAGAAGGAAAATTCAATTTCTTTTATATAATATAAAGATAAGGATATTTAATAACATAATATTATAAAATAGTATGAAAATATTTTTAACTGTACATATAAAAACAAAATTGAAGTGTCTTTTTTTTTTATAGGAGAGGGGGCAAACGAGCATGCGGCTCACCTGATGGTAAGTGACTACCGCCGCCCATGAACAACTGCAACACCAGGGGAATCGCAGATGCGTTGCCGGCCTTTTAAAAAGGAGTAGGCTCTTTTCTTGAAGGTCCCTAAGTCGTATCGGTCCGGAAAAATCGCTGGTGGTAATCGATTCCACCAGGAAGTTGTGCGAGGGAGAAAACTTCTTCTGAATCGCACAGTGGTGGACCGCCAATCATCTAGATGATATGGATGGTATCGCAAGTTCTGTCGCGATGTGCGATGGTGAAATTGAGCGGCTGGAATTAGTCCGAACAACTCCTCAGAGCACTCCCCGTGGTAGATGCGATAAAATACGCAAAGAGATGCAACCTCTCTACGCAGTGCCAGTGAGTCAAGCCGATCGGAAAGAACTCGGTCGTCGACGATTCGAACCGCTCTGCGCTGGATGCGGTCAAGTGGAAGGAGCTGGCACTGGGGGGTCCCTGCCCTGCCCTGTCTGTCTGTAGTATTGAAATAACTGAGTTGAGGGGTTTATTTACATGCCATGAAGACATGAATAATCATTTTAAAAAATGTTGTCGATCTGGCCGTCTGTATTTTTGTCTGGGCTAATCTTCGGAATATTGAAACCGATTGTAAAGAAACTTTACGAACAGATATCCGGCCCATTGCCACTTCACCTTACTAATACTTTAGAATATGTCATTTTCTTAATCCTTACTTACCTACTATAATATAATTTTAGAATAATATAAGGTTTTTATATATAAGTTTTTATATAGGTACTATATCGCGAAGAGTAGGACTGTATGATAATTTTCGTTTTAATTATACTATTACATATAAGTATTGTATATAGTATTGTATACCATATGCTAATTATTATGTTACAAACAATTATTTCATTAATCTGTTTTAAGCGTAGTGTCACGTACCTACGAAAAATAACGATTGAAAACGGAAAATCCAATATATATATATTCTATATTTTGAGTTTTATCAGTTACCATTGTGAAACAATGAAAATTTGTAGGCTGTATCAAAACAAGTTTTTGATGTGTTACAAAATATGTAAGTGGCACATTAAAAAGATAAAAGCGCATTGTTGTTAAATAACAAAGAACGTCGTAGAGCTACGTTGCAGCATAATTCTAATTAAAATGCAGATGAACTGGACGGCTCTTTGAGAAAAAAAAACGTATAATATAATTCTTAGAATAAAAAAAAAATATTTTTATTAAAAAAAATTTATTTTTAATTTATGGACGATATATTTCTCTCTTCTCAGCATTTTCCTCACCGAAAAATCTCTTTCAGTGAAAACTGAGGTTGCGGGAAGAGAAAAGTTAAAAAAACCGGCCAAGTGCGAGTTGGACTCGCGCGCGGGTTCCGAACAAATCTGTAGGTATATAAGTTTAAAATTATTAAAAATATTTTTATTATATGATGTAACTAAAAATTTACGCTTTTCGCAATTTTTCCTTTATCTGTGCTATAAAACGTTGCTTCGTATCAAATTTAAAGATTCTGAGTTCACGGGAAGTACCCTGTAGGTTTTGATTCCCTTGCGAATGTTGGCAATTTCTTTTCTTTTTCTTTTATTTTTTATAAAAAATTTGCGGCATAAACGGTTGTATCGTTTGATTGCGTTGACTTAGAAGTTCAATTTTTTCACAGCTCCAAGGGACAGTAGACTTCGAGTATTTGATATGAATTTCAGCTTGATACCTCCACGCGTTCCTGAGAAAAAGGGTCTTGACAGACAGACAGACGGACAACAAAGTGATTCTATAAGGATTCCTTTTTTCCTTTTGAGGTACGGAACCCTAAAAAATAAATATATTTTTTATATTTGATAAGTTATCATACACATTTCTAAGTATATTGCGATTTTTCAGTAAAGTTTTTCGTCATTCAATCAGTATTTTTCTTTATATATATTATATAGTTTGCAACCCTAGCTAGATCCGGTAAGGACCACATCATCTCAATCACAACATCTCACAGAATACCAGTGGCAACATAATAGAATATAAAACATCACGCCTGTAATCCTCGAGGGTCCGCAGAGTCCAAAGAGCAACAAGCTACTCGTAACAGGTTTAGCTCAAAATATGGGTTTATATGAATAATTGTGAAATAAATGATAATAGGCTAGCCCATCACCTACACAATTAAAAGCCTAATATCCCATTAGTGGCCTTTAACGACCTGCTAGACAAGTAACATAGTAATTCCCAGTTAAATATGGAAACTTTAAGTCCCATAACAACATGGAAGTAAGGGAATCCACGCCATTTCGTCTGTGGATGTCGAAAGAGGCGTTTATGTGGGCAACACCAACAAATCTTACTGCTTGCTATAGATGGCGGTATAAGGATAGAGGAGGATAGAGGGTTTTTTTCGAACCAGTGGTAAAGTAAAAAATGACTTTCAATAAGAATTACACATGTAATCTATATTGAATAAAAAAATATTCTATTCTATTCTATTCTAACATTTAGATCGGCGACGGCCAGCAGCGTCAAAGGGATCAAAGATGTGAGACGTCTGGTACTGCAATCGTTGATGCGCCTTCCGAGCATGACTCTTCCCTTCAAGGAGAGAGGTCCATGTCCAGCAGTGGACTTTTACTGGCTGATTAATAAAAGAAGTTTGTAGTGCTGATTAACAATACGTGTTCGAAGGTAAAGAAAACATTGTGCGAATACCTGCTTATTTCTGAGAGAATAATTTTACGTGGTAGAGCCACGCTCCAGCTATATTATAGTTGTAGCACGAATGGGTCGCTCGACCAGAGTTGAACTACGCTCTCACAGAACGCCAGCGTGAAATAGCAGTTGGATACAGCTGTGATTCGTATGTGGAGTGAACCGGAGACTCTTTTTACTGGAAAAGAGGCATTCCATCTGTCCTCAGGAGTGACAACGCATCTGCATTTTGATTCTTACTTGAAGATAAATGTAGACGTATAGCCACAGCATCCACTTACCATCAGGTGAACTGTGTGCTCGTTTGTTTTTTTTTATAAAATTAGGGTGACAAACGAGCACACAGTCCACCTGATGGTAAGTGGCTGCTGTGGCCCATAGACATCTGCATCTATCTTCGTTATACGTTTGTTACCTTTATTCTATAAAAAAAAATCCGTGGATATGTGAAGTCCGTCAAGATTAACTGATTCATATCCCTCTCGGTACCCAGCTGTGGGACTTATTGGTTGCAGTTGTTTATTGTTAATATTGTGTTTGTACCAGCACGAGTTATAACATTATATCTTATCAAGCCACATCAGCATCGCGATAGTAAAATTTGGAGTGATTTTGATACTCAGTCATAAACATCACACAGCCTGTTTAAGATATAGGTTAAGTGGTTTCGTCTGAAGTGTTTCTATATTTAACGCTAAATAAAAATGGTTTTCCTATTTTTAAACAGTCTTGTTTTAGGATCAAAATGATAATATATATACAAATTATATAATAATTTTAATAATTAATTATATAATAAAATTACTTTAAAAGTGAAGAAGAATTTACTGAGAAAGTTAATTCATTTGAGAGCCAGTACAAATATAGGCTGCAAGCCATCCATCTTAGTCCACAGACGTGACAACGGTTCTTTAGTCTTCTTTGTTTTTAGTTGTTTTCCGGTGTCCATGGGCTGCAGAAGCCACTTAACATCAGGTGGGTTGTAAATACGTTCGTCACTTCAATTTTATGAAAAAAAAATATAAAGCGATCGGCACTCTTTATGAATTCTTTTTCCCTTAATTAGTAATTAAAAAAAAAAACATGCGTTAGTGTTGTGGAACACGCGGTTGAAACGAAGTTCCTTTCGTAGTATATTATTATTGATTAACAAATAGGTACAAAGTAAATGAATTAATAGCGTATATTAAAATGAAGCATCATTTAAAATAAAATAATTTTTCTTTAATGGTAAGACAGAAAGTGCGAGGGAGAAGAATACTAAATCATCTTTTAAATAAAAATAATTTTACGGATTTTATCGCGTATATTAACTTATTTTACATTCCCGACGTTTCAAGCACTTTACAGCACCCATGGTCACGGGGGGGACTGAGGTGTATGACGTCCCAATGTTATGACAACTTTAACCACGTCTACCTCCAGATGAAAAATTATTAATTTTTGTTCCGATCTACGCAGTATGAACTTACAGTATCATGAAGTCTTGCAGTTGTATGCTTGGGTTGGGATTTAATTTTATTAATTATGGGATCCCAAGCAGATGACTACAATCACCCAGCCATCTTCTCTATTGAAATTAGGATGTTTTTTGATTTCAATAGCCTCGCGAATCATCCTTGGAAGGAATCGGTGTTCTTTAGCGAGGATTTGTGGTCTATCAAATCTAATGTAGTAACGGGGGCGATCCTGTACGTGTTCACAGACTGCAGACTTCCCGGAGCGTCTATTTCATCTTGCTTCCTTATAGCCGCCAAGGCCGTCTACACTACGTCACAATGGTTCGTGACAGAAGAATCTTACACTTTTTGTGGCCTAGCCCCAATCCGCCAAATCCGTACCGTTCGATAAAGAACTTTGTTCCAAAAAATTTTATATCTGATATCAGAGTGAGTTGACAGGCACGCCTGCGCTGTTATCTTTACATTAAATGTAGTATTGAAATATCTGTGACACACCTGAATATTCCAGGTATTTTCGTATGTTTGCAAAGTGAATCACAAATATTTGGCAAAAACGCAAGAAAGAAACTAACACTCACCATCTAGGTTAAATAAAAATAAGAGCTTTTTGTTAATAAATAATATAAAACTTTTTAAGAAGTCTACAGTCTGTGAACGAACGTGTTCAAGATTGTCCCCGCCATTACATCAGGCATCCACGCAAAGGAACACCTCCTATAATTAATAAAATTAAGTCCAAACCCTAGCATACCACTGTGAGACTTCAAGATACTGTAACCTTGTTCTACGTAGTATTATTCTATTTATTCTGTGACGGGTGTGTCAAACTACGTAAGGCAGCCCGCGACCGGCGGTACCTTATGGCGGGATTACGTTAATAAAGTTGGTTTGATCAAGAGTGAAACGAAACGAAATAAGGTAATAAAAATATATAAGTATCGTATGCGTAACCATAGAAAATTCTATGATCGTAACCTTAGCTCGGGCCTTTGATCGACACGAATAGAATTTATTAAGATAAAAACAAATCTTGTAAGTGACAGTCTTTTAAGAAAAAGGAAAAACCTCGTCACAATAAGCACTTACGCACGTAATTCGCACAAGAGTTTTAGAACGATAAGACTGTTTCAAAGAGCGATTACTTAAATCAATTCCGAATTAAAAAAAACGATGCACCGACGATCAGACGAGGTTATATCAGCTTTATGATATAGATAAATAAGATAATTAGATATTTTTGTGGGTGTAGTACGCACTGTGTAATAGTTTAGTGAACGTATTAGCACTTATCATATTATCATACATACATTATACATTTACTTTTTGAATCTACTACTGGAAATATACATTTCAAGAATGACTTCGTTACATAGGTTTGTCTTGAATGATATGTCCATATACACGCAAAGCAGGCGGATCCACACGTTTAAAGTTGCTGTCATCTAGCAGTCTGTGAAACATTAGTTCGGTATTTTCTAGATAGATATTATGTCAAATATGCCATCACCGGAGACAAGTTCGTCAGGGTGCATCAAGATTACTTTTTATACTTTGCACTGGTGACTGTTATCATTACCGCCACAACCTAACAAAAGTCCACTGTTGAACGAAGGGCTCCGTCATAGATTGCCTCATAAGTGCTCAAGAATAAAATTCAGTTTTATTTAAACGATCAGGGTGTACCAATTTTTGGTTGACATTGATTTGGTGAGAAACAAGCCTCTGGTAAATATACAAAATGGAACTCACATCTATCAGATTGGTAGCTGACGGTAGCTTTACTATTAAAACCATATAAATTAATAAAATAGTATTAATTTATAAAAATCGATTGGAAGTTGACGGTAGCTTTACTATTAAAACCATATAAATTAATAAAATAGTATTAATGAATAAAAATCGATTGGTAGTTGATGGTAGCTTTGCTATTAAAACCGTCAATTAATAAAATAGTATTAGTTAAGGTACGCAGTACTATTATTTATTCTGTGGTTAAGGTGTAAGAATATCCACAGCCTTATATGGTCCCGCGGGTGTCGTAAGAGGCGATGGAGGGTATCAAATCGGGAAATGGCCAGCAGCGTCTTTCTCATATTTTCCTCATAACAACTGAAAAATTAACACCTGCGGTTAAACGTGGTAGAGCCGTGCTGCAGCTATATAAATTGTATAGTTGTAGCACGAATGGGTCGGGTCGCCCGAGGAAGGACCACGCTCTCACAGAATACCAGCGTAAATTAGCAGCTTAATGCTGCTGTGTTTCGTATGGTGTGTGCAGAGAACCGGAGACCCTTTTTACAGCAAAATAGGCATTCCATCTTAATCCTCACGGCTGACAACGCATCTGCATTTTGATTCGCAAAGGAAGATAGATGTAGATGTCTATGGGCCACAGCAACCACTTACCGTGTAGAAGGCCTTTAAGTGTACTTTTACCGACTGATTTCATTTTTTTATCGAGCAAAGACAACTAGTAAATATATAATGTAAACTTCAAATTAATAAATTATGTTGACACTTTTAAAATGTGGTAGGTAGAACCATGCTGCAGCGGTAATTATGACTGCAACACGAATGGGTTGGCTCAAGCGGTGTAGTACCATGCTCTCACAGAATACTAGAGTGAAACAACAGAAAAATGCTGCTGTGTCCCGTATGGCGAGGATAGGAAACTTGGTGTCGTTTTTACTTGTAAGGAGGTATTCCATCTTAGGCCTTAATGGTGACAACACATCTGCATTTTGATTTTTAATCGAGGTTAGACGTAGACGTATGGGCGACAGCTATTATCTTATCATCAGGCGGACTGTGTGCTTGTTGTCATCCTTATTCTGTACAAACTTTGGTACGTGGTAGAGCCATGCTGCAGCTATATTAGTAGTATAGTTGTAGTACGAATGGGTCGCCTCGACCAAGGAAGGACCACGCTCTCACAGAATACCAGCGTAAAATAGCAGCTTAATGCTGCTGTGTTTCGTATGGTGTGTGCAGAGAACCGGAAACCCTTTTTACAGCAAAAGAGGCATTCCATCTTAATCCTCACGGCTGACAACGCATCTGCATTTTGATTCGCAAAAGAAGATAGATGTAGATGTCTATGGGCCGCAGCAACCACTTACCATCAGGTGGACTGTGTGCTCGTTTGTCACCCTTATGCTATAAAAAAAACAACCCGCCCGTCAGGCATGGCAACTATGGCAAATATCTCTCATAAAAATATTAATTATACGCGAGGTACATTGAAAGTTTTGTATAATTCATAAATAAAACCCTTTGTGGTATGTAAATTAATATATTTACTTCTTTTCAAACTATTTTCCATTACATTTAAAACATACAACATAAACAAAATACAAAATGAATTTTTACTTTTTTATATAATTAATTACAGACTCATAGGCATTCCGTTAACTCGTTCCTCAAACAAGGAATTACTAACGAGAGTTCTCATTAGTAATAACATACTAGAGTAGGTAGATTTCATCGAAATCTATCTATTGCATTGGTCCTCATGTTGGAATTTACTTAAAATTTTGTCATATTATCTCTCAAATAGTAGAGTAAGGATATATATATATATATATATATATATATATATATATATATATATATATATATATATATATATATATAATATATAATATATATCTACACTACTATTATAAAGAGGAAAGATTTGTTTGTTTGTTCGTTTGTTTGAATTTAATAGGCTCCGAAACTACTGGACGAATTTGAAAAATTCTTTCACCATTAGAATCCTACATTATCCCTGATGAACATAGGCTATATAATATTTTCAAAAAGTTAGGGATCCGTATGAAACTTCGTTAATGTAACCCAAGGTGTGAAAAAAATACCAAAAAGAATCCTTATATCGCGTACGCTTCGGAAACTATTGATAATAGAGCAAAGTAATGTACTTCAGTCTTATAGAGTATATCAATATCTATAAAAAAGTCTGCGATACAATATGTTTAACTATTACAGTTATGTCACAATAACTACTTTTTCATGTTAAAATGTGAAAAAGTAACGCCGGTACAAACTAGGCCACATTATTCGTATCAGTACCTGTATCATGCATAACCACCAATTACGTTAACCATGTAATTTACTAACATATTTCACTTTTTAAATCTTTGTTAATTCAGCAACCGTCCATTGTGATGTCTCTCTCGAAGTTCGCATGTCGCAAGGCGCAGACGCGTGATATACGCGGGTGAAACCGCGGGGCACAGCTAGTGTAATATAACACTAATGCTGTGTCCACCGTAGCGCCTACAATTCACCACGATCTTAATAAAACTCAGTATATTTCTTCCTCACACGATTATATTGAACGAGTTCGAAGATGACCGAAATTGGTCGATTAGTCTAAACTAATCCATTTATTTTTTGTGGCGTGTAGTGGCAGTTAAGAATATCCACTACCCCATATCTTCCCGTGGGTGCCGTAAGAGGCGACAGTGGGCTACAGTCAGGAGATGGGCAGCAGCATCTTCCTGATAACAGCAATATCATAATAAAAAACTGCGATTGCCAACCCGCTCGCCAAGCGTGGCAACTATGTCAATATACCCCCCAAACGGATAAAGTCACTAAGAGACGGCACCCAGTCCCCAGCGGCCCCGCTATTCCTGGCTACGGTGGCGACCAGATTCTTAGCACCCCCTGCCCTGCCGTTATCATACGGCGGGGCAGGGGGTGCTAAGAATCTCCGGTGGAGATTCGGTTGCCATCTACGACGACTTGACCTGGCAACTTATAACGCACGCACCCTGAGGACTGACGAGAAGATCCTGGAGCTGCAAGAAGAGATAGACAACTTGAGCTAGAATATTATAGGACAATCCGATGTCCGAAGAGTGGGGGAGGACACAGTAATCCTCGAATCCGGCAACTTGTTTTATCACCGGAGGGCGACCATCTGTCCCAAGGAGGTGTGATCGTCCACAAGTATCTCGTTAACAATGTTGTAAAGATTGGGAGTGTATCGACGAGGGTCGCGTACCTTATACTCAGAATCACCAAACGGTATTCGCTGAAGGTCATACAGGTTTACGCACCAACCTCGGCACACCCCGATGAGGAGGTGGAGGAAATGTATGAGGATATCTCTAGAGCCATGCATTCCTCCAAAACCCAATATACGGTGTTAATGGGAGACTTTAACACAAAACTAGGCACAAGAAAAAACGGTGAGCTGAAAGTAGGGAAATTTGGAATAGGGCAACGGAACCCAAGGGGCCAGCAGCTGACAGACTTCATGGAGAAAGAGGGACTCTTTATGATGAATCCTTTCTTCCAGAAGCGGCCCCACAGAAAATGGACCTGGTCGAGCCCCGGCGGTTCGACAAAAAATGAGATTGACTTCATTATGACGACCAGACGACAGTTTTTCAGCGATGTCTCAATGATCGCGAGGGTGAAAACCGGCAACGATAATCGAATGGTGAGATTCACACTGAACCTAAACGTTAAGTTGGAGAGGTCACGTCTAATGAAGTCATCGTTCCATCCCCCTCGTACTCTAATCCAGAATCCCGAAACTTTTCAGCTCGAACTACGAAACCGTTTTCAGTGCCAAAAAGATTGCAATGCAGTGGGCGATATGAATGATAAGCTCGTGAAAACTGTCCATGCGGTCGGAGCTAAGTTTAGCAAGACCAGCCGCAGAAGAACACAAAAACTCTCCGATCACACTTAATCTCATGGCTTTTAGACGGGATATGAAGCTGCAGTCTTCAGTAGATTTGACAGCATACAGGCAACTGAACAGACAGGACAGATCTCCAAATAGATACGGCGGGACTTACGCAATTTAATACTGCTCGTATTGAAGAAGCGATCAAGCGGAACCAGGACTCCAAAGTTTTTGCTAGAGATCTGTCTGCCGGAAATAGCCAACTGTCGAAGCTGAAGACCGAGTGTGGCAGCGTCGTTTCCGGTACACCTGAGATTTTGAGTGAGATTGGGAGGTTCTATGGGCAACTGTACACATCATCGTTGGAGCCACACGCAAGTGTTAGTAACGATCCAAGAGCGAGTCTTATCCGACACTATTCCGATGATATCCCGGACGTCAGTCTGAGCGAGATTAGAATGGCTCTCCAGCACCTTAAAAACAGCAAGGCCCCAGGCGAGGATGGAATTACAGCGGAGCTTTTGAAAGCGAGTGGAAAACCGGTACTTGAAGTCCTTCAGAAGCCCTTTGATTCCGTCCTCCATGGTGGTATTACATCGGAGGCGTGGAGCAGAAGTGCGGTGGGCTTGTTCTTTAAGAAAGGTGACAACGCGCTCTTGAAGAACTACAGACCGATTTCCCTTCTGACCCGCGTTTACGTGCTGATTTCGAGAGTCATTACGAATCGTCTCGCGCGCAGACTTCACGACTTCCAGCCTCCCGAACAAGCCGGTTTCCGAAAGGGCTTTAGCACCATAGACCACATACATACCCTTCGGCAGAGTCCGAGAAGTACAATTTGCCACTATGTCTGGCTTATGTGGACTTTGAGAAAGCCTTTGGTTCCGTCAAAATTTGGGAAATGCTGCAGTCCCTTCAGCGGTGCCAAGTTGACTGTCGGTATATCGAAGTGCTGAAGTACTTGTACAGTAGAGCTACGATGGCTATCCGAGTACAGAACCAGAGTACGAAACCTATCCAACTGCAGAGAGGTGTAAGACAGGGTGACGTTATATTCCCGAAACTCTTCATCGTTCCATTGGCAGACGTTTTCAAGCTTCTGGACTGGAAAGGATACGGTATTAACATCAATGGCGAGTACATCACTCACCTTCGATTTGCCGACGATATAGTCCTTATGGCAGAATTGGTGGAGGATCTAAGCACTATGCTCAATGACCTCAATAGTGTCTCCCAACGGATATTCTTAACCAGTTCACTGCGGATGACACGCCAGGCGTGCCATCAATTACTTTTGTGTGTGGCGTAAGACACGCGAGTCGTGTTTTTTTAAAATTGTTATAACTCGCTCAAATTGCGTTTTTGGAAAATTTATCCAGAACAAAATATTCATTATTTTGCAAGTAGTTCATGCTTGCTTCGTTTCTGGATATTTTGAAAATTTGAAATTTTTAGGGGTTGACAACCTTTTTTTAACTTGTACATGGTGTACTCTTTTTACTTTGTGGGTTTTAAATCATGTTGTGGAAAAATAGTCTAACAAGTAACAAATAACATAGCACTCATTGCGATCGCTCACAAACTCAAGTTGTAAATAAATTTCTGGAAAACAAGTCTCATGTTAAAAAAAAACAATGCGTTTGTCTTATTGTTTAATTTTGCTTAAAATCGTTGAACTGCCGTCTTATTACTATCATATAGCCGAATAGACCTACGAAGTTCCATGTGCCCTTGTGATATGGTATAAGGTTTATTTTTGCTTGAAACAGTTTGAAACCGTTCATGCATAAAAAAAGTTCGCTAATAAATAGTATTTTGTCAATCTGCCGCCGTGTAGCGCTGGCGTTTGTTTCCTTTTGAAACCACTTGTTTTGCTATTCTTACTAATTAGACGTTTTAAAATCGACTTTACTTTTACATTTGCATAACATTAAATAATATTTAACATTTGTAAATATTAATGAATCATAAATCTTACTTTTTTCCAAATTAAGGTTCTTGATTGTTTGATATTTACAAATATTATTATTAGGTGAAAATTTAATTTTATGAAAACCAAGGTTTTCCAGGGTGATTTAGCTGTACCTACTTATATAAATGATTTTTTTATAAAAAAAAGTAGTACAAAATGTTTATAATCTCTGCATAAAAAAGTCACTTACTCTCCATTTCAAGGAAAACGTGTAGGAAAACACTTAGTTAACTTTAAAAACAAGTATCCTTCTGTTTGCAACTGATGGTTGATGTCATCTAAACTTAATTAGGTTTAAACAAGTGAAAAAAGCATAAAAAAGGACATTACTTTTACACATGGTCTGTGGCGCATGACACGCCGGGCGTATCATGAAATATTTGTTCGCCGCCACAGCTAAAAGTTGTCGAAAATTGGTGCCGCAACGAATCGGTTAAGATGAACATGGACAAAACAATGATCATGTTTAATGTCCATGTCACACCTATGCCGGTAGTTGTTACTTGTTAGCACTAAGCCCGAAGTTGTTGACGAGTATGTTGAGTAGAGTTATGCTGAACCTGGGACAAATAGTCCGACTAGGTAAGTCCAACTTCGACCGAGATGTCAATCGACGGATTCAACTCGGTTGGGCAGCGTTCGGGAAATTACGGCACATCTTCTCGTCAGGTATATCTCAAAACTTAAAAACGAGACTGAACAATCAGTGCGTGTTGCCAGTGATGACTTATGGGACTGAGACGTGGTCCTTCACTGCTGGACGGATGAGGAAGCTCAAGGTCACTCAGCGAGCTATGGAGAGGGCTATGCTCGGAGTTTCTCTGCGTGATAAACGTAGAAATTAGGATATCCGCAGTAGAACCAGAGTGACCGACATAGCCCAATGGATTAGTAAGCTGAAGTGACAATGGGCTGGCCATATAGCTCGAAGAACCGACAACCGATGGGAAAAAATGTTCTCGAGTGGCGGCTTCGTACCGGTGGATGAAATGCAGGGCGTCCCCCCACTAGATGGAGTGACGACCTGGTAAGACATGCAGGAAGTCTATGGATGCAGGTGGCTCAGGACCGTGCTTTGTGGCATTCCTTGGGGGAGGCCTATGTTCAGCAGTGGACTTATGAAGAGCTGATGATGATGATGATGATGAATCCATTTCTAAAAATGGTAGCTATTTAAAATTTTCAAAATGGTAAAAATCGTCAAGTTTGAGCAAAAATAGTCTTAAAAATTTTTAGCGGCGAGACGATTCAAAGGACATAAATTAGCTATAGACACTTTCAAAAAAAATAACTTTGTATGTCGCGAAGCAATAGTTAACCGAAATATAAAAATATAAATTTACGCGTTTAATAGGGAGTATACACACTGTATTAACAATTACACAATAACTCTGTACTTATACAACTATACTTTGAGATATATCACAATTATCGACAGTTTAATCATGGATACTTCAAGATATGGTGCGAAAATGTAAATCGCGGAGGATTTCTCATTTGTAACTTTTTCAGTTACCACGACTTACTTCACAGCTGCGGTGTAATCATGTCGAAACCTAACTAAGCATGATTAATTTTTTTTTGTTTTAAATATAAAAATCCGAGTTATACGTGTTAATTAAATGGGAAATTTTCAAATTCATTCAACGAGTACTTAAGATTGAAATGATGAGCCTATTTTTGTGAGAATTTTTATGTGTTAAGAAAACTGAATAGTATTTAAAAATTATATGCTCTTTGAGCTTCAGATCAGCCAATTCTCAGTGCTAAGTCCAAGAGAGCGTACAAAATCAAATTATATGCGTTTTTAGTATTTAAAGTAGGATGTAACATGTACAAACATTGCAGCTAAGCATGTGTTCGGAATTATCTAAATGATTTAAGTAGGTAAGTTGTAACATTTTTCATGATTTTCATTATGAAGATATGTATGGTAATTAGGTTCCTACACATTTAAATAAAACTAATTTTACGGATTTTATCGCGTATATTAACTTATTTTATATTCCCGACGTATCGAGCACTTTTCATCACCCATGGTCACGGGGGGGCTGAGGTGTATGACGTCCCAATGTCACAGTTAACCACGGCTACCTTCAGATTAAAAATTATTAATTTTTGTTCCGATCTACGCAGTATGAACTTAAGTTAACAAATCCATAAAATTAGTTTTATTTAAATGAGTAGTGTTCGCGTAATTATAAGAAATCATTAGGTTCGTATAGTTTATTATTGGTGAATAGATTTACAAATGATTAAAAGTGAACGGATTGTATTAATTCTTAGTCTTTATGCAATTATTTAGTTAACACAATTGAAAAATCTGGCTGTGTTAGTTAATATCAAGCTGGCTCAGCCAACAATTTAAATCCATTAAAGATAAATGTATTTTTTAAACATTAAGTAAATGTCTGTGCTGATAATGGATATAACTTTTCGGCTGTGCTGTTTACTATTAAGCTAGCACAGCCATGATTTGAAAATCTATACTTATATGAGAATTTGGCTGTGCTCATAATTAATTAGTTAGGACAGCCATAACTTTACGGCTGTGCTGTTTACTATTAAGCTAGCATAGTCACAAATTCATGATGTCAATTAGCATATATTGTCGTGAAGCAACAATTAAAAAAAAGATATAGAACCTAACCTAAGAACAGCAAAACAACAAAAGTAGACCAAGAAAATAATATATTTAAGTTTCAGAAAAATATTTACAATTTTATAAAAAAATGAAATATGAAGATGATGGATGAAATGAGATTATAATTAGGTTTTAAAAAAATAAAGGTAGGAGAATAGGACAATATAGTTTTATAGTGGAGCCTGGAGCCTCGCTGTTTTTGTAGAAATAGGCACACGCAGAGCTTGAGGTTTCTCAGCGGCGACGGCACGCAGCGCCTGGACTGGGCACACGCAGCGTCCGGAGCCGGCGCACGTAGCGCCTGGGGTAGGTGCGCTCAGTACTTGGAGAAGTAGTCGCCGTGCCCAGAGGTAGCGCGGGCAATAGGTGCACTCGGCGTCTGGAGCAAGCAGTCGTAGCGTGCCCGAAGGTAGCGCGGGCAGTAGGTGCACTCGGCGCCTGGAGCAATCAGTCGTAGCGCGCCCGAAGGTAGTGTGGCCCCGCGCTTGAAGCAGACTGCCGACGACTTCACGTGTAGATGGAGGCTTGCAGGATCCCGGGGCAAAGCGGCCCCGGGATAAGGCCTTTAGTAGATGTTTCTCGTTTGAGAACTGAAGCGAGACTGTCCCGTATTCTCCAATTGCTCGACTTTTATACCTTTTTAGAGAGAACGAGAAATTATTTAAATTAAAACGAAATTTATTGTAAATGACCTACAGCCAAAGAGTATTTACGTAGGAAGAACATCATACCAGAGACGAGTTTGAATAAAAGTTACCATAACAACCACATAAACAATGGTTGTCAAATTGAGCAATTTTTAGTTTTAGGACTGTTATTAAGAAACTATTACATTTAAGTAAGAAATGAGATATTATTCATATAGGAAAAACTAATGCACGGCAGCGTGCGCGAAGCCTGAAATTGTAGAGTTACAGAGAATTCAATAAAAGACCAAAAAAAGGTAAGACTTCATTGACAGCTATTTTAAAAGTACTAAATAGTGTGAAAATACGCAGTAAAATGATGTTATTGTGTAAAAACGTTACAGGATCCTATATAAATAAAGGTGATGCAAAATATAAATGCAGAAAATCAAAAACAGAATGAAAAAAATAGTATAAAGTGATGCAAAACATGAATGCAGAATATCAAAACAGAATGGAGAATTAGTGTACAATGAAATGTAAGTAACATAACACTACAATATATATATATATATATATATATATATATATATATATATATATATATATATATATATATATGAAAGTATTTAGCATATAGTCTGTAATACCCCCCCCCCCCCCCCCCCGGTACATAGCATAGTGTCTTAGCAGTATTTCGACTATGGCTGTGTCAGAATATTTATGCTAGGCGCAGCCGCTCAATTCATTAACAAAAAAATGCAAATAATGTCTGATTATGGCAACTAATTAGCAACAAATAAGAGCATGATTTTTCATATCTTTTTAGTGGATTGTGCCATCATGGCTGTGCCAGCTTTAAGGAATTTATTTTACGCGTAGTGTCACGTACCTACACATGATTGATAATGAAAAATCCATTAAAGTTTCTATATTTTTACTTTTATCACTTACAATAATTGTGACACAATAAAAATTCGTAGGCTCTATCATAACAAGTTTTTGATGTGTTAGAAAATATGTAAGTGGCACATTAAAAAAATAAAAGCGCATTGTTGTTAAATAACAAAGAACGTAGAGCTACGTTGCAGCATAATTATAATCAAAATGCAGATGAACTGGCCGGCTTGATCTGGGGTTGCCAAGTTTTTGAGAAAAAAAAAGGTATTTAATTCTTTGAATAAGAAAAAATAAATTATTTGCATCGTTAATCAATATCGTTGACTGGCCATTTATTTTAATAATATCACGTTATAAACTAAAAGTTGATGGAGTTTGCTTGAAATGAAACGTGATATAAAGTTGTGGAACCGATAAACGGCACACATTGGTCAGTTAAGTTTAAACGGAGCTTATCTTACATTGTGATGTTCGGAAACGCACTCGAATCAATAGAGCTAACGAATAGATAAACCGCCGATAAAAGTACTTCAGAAACGGAGCAGTAGACTGTTTCAAAGAATGATTATTTAAATTAATACGAGGAAAATGAGTCACCGACTATCAGGCGAGGTTTTATCAGTTTTACGATATAGATAAATAAATAATTTTAGATATTATGTTTGTGTACGTTGTATCACAGAATAAATAATAGTACTACGCGGTATTACGTACTATGTAAAAGATTAGTGAACGCTTTACCGCTTATTATATTACATACATACATAAACACTATCGCCTGTCACCCAGAGGGGTAGGCAGAGACTATGGACTTCCATTTGACACGATCCTGATACCTCTCTCGCCTCCTCCACATCCATATACTTACGCATACACTTAATTTGGCCCATTTTCAATATATAGCCAATTTGGTCGATAAACTTTCGCCTAGGACGTCCCTTCCCGACTCTGCCGTTCACCTCTGCAACATAAATTTGCTTTGTCACTCTTTTCTCATTTATTCTTTCTATATGACCAAACCACCGAAGCATTCCTTTCTTAATCCTGGTCACAACATAATCTTGCAAACATCACACAATTTTTCACCCTGTAATTCAGATTCAGCCCTAACTTACTTCTTAATGACCGCATTACTACAGCATTTATTCTACTCTCGTGCTTCTTCTGCCACACACAACTTTCACTACCATACATTAAAGTAGGGACTAACACACCATTGTGAATTGCCATACGTGCCTTTTTGGACACATTACTTATTATATTATTATATACTAATTGACCCATGCCCACTTTGCTGGGCGTCATACACAATGTGATGAAATTATATTGTGGTAGTACTGAGTGTTTAGGATATATTTTCGGCATAGATTGACAAATATTGTTATTTCACATTAAAAATAGTATTAATCTCAATCAAAAATGACCTAAGTCACTCAGGAATAAGCTACATTATTCCTGAGAACTACTGGTGAAAGAATTTTTAAAATCGATTCAGTAGTTCCAGAGATTACTTCCTAGAAACAAACTCACAAACTTACAAACTTTAACTCTTTATAACATTAGTATAGATTTTATAGGTTTTTTTAAGAATGACGCAGTTACATAGGTCGTGAATGATATGTCCATATCTACACGCAAAACAGACGGTTTCACACTGCTAAAGTAACTGTCATCTACAATATGTGACATATAAGTTCTATAATAGTTATTATGTCATAATATGCCATCACCGGAGACAAGTTCGTCAGGGTGCATAAAGATACTTCTTATACTGTGCACTGGTAACTGTTACCTGGGCCGGCCCTAACCATCTAAGCACCCTGGGCGAGTGATTCCTTTGGGTCCCTTTTTATATCCTATTAATGATATAAACGTGAAAGTGTGTAAAGTGTAAAGTATGTTAGGATGTATGGATGGATGTTTGTTACTCTCCCACGCAAAAACTATTGAATGGATTTTGATGAAACTTTACAGTAATATAGATTACCTATACATCAGAATAACAAATAGGCTATAATTTACAACGCGGGCGAAGCCACGGGCTGGTGTTTGGTTTGATTATAATTAAACACTTTTTTAATTTTTGTAGACACATTATTTTTTATTGAATTGGTGTCTACCAATTCAATAAAAAATAATGTACTACAAACATATATTTATTATTATTAATAATTACATATTGCATACCTTAAGCGGAAGCGCAAGGTATGTTCTACTATCGCCTAAAAATTAAGATTCCAACATTTTATCGAATAAAATCGTATCTAGCAATCATATTATACATATAAATGATATAAAAAGCACATTGTTAGAAAGATAAATGATTGTTGAACTTATTAATATTTTTTTTAAATCGATTAATTGCTATTTATAAATAAAAAAAGGGTTTTAGTGGCTTATGGTGTGGATTTATCATGTCCCTGTGGCTTGTAAACACAATAACTTTTGAAAATATTAATTGTTTAACTCAATCTATTTTTTAATCTCTTCATCTATCATGTGGGAAGCCACTGAATGTAAATGGCAGTGTAGTTTTGTTTTGTTTAGCTATAATTAATTTTTTTCGGCTCCAAAATGGCGAAATTTTCGTTGATTTGTTAGCCTCGTATACAAAAATATTTCTCTAAATGGTTGTTGTTGTTGTTTTTATTATTCGCTCGAGAGAGCAGGCAAAGGAACTATGCCATACAGCCTTGTCTTCATGTATAATTTTCCTTCATATTTCACTGCTTCACAATATGTTGATGCGTCACATTGTGCAGCCTTGGGAGATTTTGACGGTAACTTGAGCCAGCAGGCAGCTGACAGTTGGCGATGGTATCTAAAGGCGCCTATGCAAACAAACAGCTTATCTTGAGATTCCATCACCATCAGAGCACTTGTTTCACAGTTTCCATTAATAGTTCACATGCGCAGACACTTAATACACAAAATCGCACTACTTTTACATATCAAAGTCCACTTCAAACCATTATTTAAACAATAATACAGGAGCAGCAAGCCGCCGCCGGTCGAGTTCCCGCCAAAACTCTTTCTCTAAATGGGAAGCTACAGCCACAGAGTAGTAATGAGTAGTTTAGTTTGGCTCACAGAGTACATTATATATAGGAAATAATGTAAAATAAATAAATTATACTAAAAATTTAATTACAAATTTGTTTTGTAACAAAATAGTAAGTTAGCAAGGTTCGATTGTATTTTAAACTATTCATTAATTTGTTTGATTCTTAATTGGCCAAGCATGGCTAAATTTAAAAAAGCGACATCTACTGCAACATGGACAAACTGTCATGACATAATAATACCTCTAAGAAAAATTATAGTATGGACTGTATGCCACTGGTTTGGTAGTGTTTCTATATAGTTTGTGCTGGTTTTTTGTTTTTTTTTCTGTGGTTTGGCTTCAGTCGCCTTCGTGAGTGGACATTGTTTCGGTTGTTTGCAGCGGCTCAAAAAGATCGCTGTACAAATACACAATATTCGAATAACCAAATTTCTTAAATACTTAATTATAATAATAATAAGACATTTTTTTATTACAATATTTAAAAGCACAGAATAAATAATAGTAGTACGTACTAAAAGCAAGTAGTATATTTTTTTTTTGTCATGGGTGACATTTTCATGGTTTTCGAGTGTTGAAGCCGATAGTGCTGTCGAAATGTAAATCCAAGATGGCGGCCGAAGTAGGTACCAATTTTTTCATCATGGGTGTCATTTTCATGGTTTTCGAGGGTGTTGAAGCTGATAGTGCTGTCGAAATGTAAATACAAGATGGCGGCTGAATTAGGTACCAATTGCATACCTTAAGCGAAAGCGCAAGGTAATGTTCTACTATCGCCTAAAAATTAAAATTCCAACATTTTATCGAATAAAATCGTATCTAGCAATCATATTATACATATAAATGATATAAAAAGCACATTGTTAGAAAGATAAATGATTGTTGAACTTATTAATAATTTTTTTAAATCGATTAATTGCTATTTTTAAATAAAAAAAAGGGTTTTAGTGGCTTATGGTGTGGATTTATCATGTCCCTGTGGCTTGTAAACACTATAACTTTTGAAAATATAAATTGTTTAACTCAATCTATTTTTTAATCTCTTTATCTATCATGTGGGAAGCCACTGAATGTAAATGGTAGTGTAATTTTGTTTTGTTTAGCTATAATTAATTTTTTTCGGCTCCAAAATGGCGAAATTTTCGTTGATTTGGTTACCTCGTATATAAATTGTTTCTGTAAATGGGGATCTACAGCCACAGAGTAGTTTAGTTCACAGAGTACCTTTGTATTAAGTTTAGTTCGGCTTCAGTCGCCATAGATAATACACTATATACCAGTCAGTCGCCGTCGTGAGTGGACCACAGAGTACTTTCCTATATGGAGTGGACATTGTTTCGGTTGTTTTCAGCGGCTCAAAAAGATCGCTGTACAAAATACAAATACACAATATTCGAATAATGCCGCCTCTACACGTTGGCCAACACGCTGGCGAATGTGTTGGCCAACAACGATGGCCATCGTGTGGAGCGGGTGTTTAAGCTACGTTGGTACGTATTGGGACGATGGCCCACAAGTTGGCGCGAGATCCGTCTGGTGTCGGTTTTTTACAAAAGATCAAAGGGTTGTGGCAGAGTATTGGCCGCCGCGTCCACACGTTGGGCGCACGTTTAGTTTGCTACGAGCTCTCAGAATGATCGCACGCACGCACGCTTAAATTTTATATGCACGCATCGTAACCAGTGTCTACATAACGGCAGTAACAATGACCAATGAATAAACTTTTCGCTTTATAGAGCCCTACCAAGCTGAAAATTGTTTGTAAAACACAAGTCTTTTTAAAAAAAAATGTTATTATACACAGGATTTTCTCCTGTATCGTGGAGGCAGTTTAGAAACATAAATTGCATAAGGACAAACATCCAGACCCGGAGAAATTATGTGCAGGCTATACAAATACTTGTTCCGTGCGGGATTTGAACCCGCGGCCCCCAGGGCAGCAACTCATTGCTAAGCCACTACGCCACGGAGCCGTCAAGAAATAAAATTTATTTTTTCCATTTCTTTTTGATCACCCTTATCTTATACACATTCACGTTGTAGTGATTGATGTATTCATTTATTTATTGATGTATTAATGCTATATTATAGGTAGCATTTAGCGTGAAGTAGAGGTTTACCTCTGCGTTTCGCTTGGTGAGTGCAGGTGGCCGGAGGCCCTTTTTACTGGAAATGAGGCATTCCATCTTAGTCCTCACGGGTGACGACGCATCTGCATTTTGATTCGCAAACGAGGATAGATGTAGATGTCTATGGGCCGCAGCAACCACTTACCATCAGGTGGACTGTGTGCTCGTTTGTCACCCTTATCCTATAAAAAAAAAAGCATACTAAAATCAAATTAAAAAGTAGGATACTAAAATCATGTTTTTACTGTCTTTATTATTCCCTATTAGTTTCTTTATTTCGTTAATAATACTTTAATTTTTAGCTATCGAAGAGCGAAGCCACCTGTTACAGGCATTATTTTGCTTACTAGGTGACCTCGATCACTAATTGTATAATGTAACTTTAATGTTTGACAAAATAAATTATTTATTATTATTATTATTAAGTTTTATTCTATAATTATATTATAAGAATAATCATCTTTAAAAAGGTTTTGTTTAATAAAATTTTACAACAGTTTCATAGACAGGCTTCGAATATTTTCCAGGCCTTAGTTGTAAAAGTGTTAATTATACCTATGCCTAGGTGTGTTAATGTCTATATAGTTTACTTATCTGTATAACGTTAGTGTATGATAAAGAAATATTAAAAATTTATATTAAAAATATTAAATATTATAAATAGTGAAAATTAAATAAAAAATAGTGGTATGCTGTGAATAAATAAACCGCAGCAGCCGTTAGCGCTTCAATAATCATTTTAATAAATTCGTCCGCACATTGGCCTGAACCGAAGCAAACTGAACGACCTTCCAACGTGTGGACGCGATCACAATTTCTTGGCCAATATCTCTGCCAACACATTGGCCAGTGTGTTGGCCAACGTGTAGAGCCGCCGTAACCAAATTTCTTAAATACTTGATTATAATAATAATAAGAGATTTTTTTTTACAATATTTAAAAGCACAGAATAAATAATAGTACGTACTAAAAGTAAGTAGTATAATTTTTTTTGTCATGGGTGACATTTTCATGTTTTTCGAGGGTGTCGAAACCGATAGGGTTGTCGAAATGTAAATCCAAGATGGCAGCCGCAATAGGTATCAATTTTTTTCATCATGGGTGTCATTTTCATGGTTTTCGAGGGTGCTGAAGCCGATAGTGCTGTCTAAATGTAAATCCAAGGTGGAGGCTGCAATAGGTATAAAATTTTTCATCATAGGTGTCATTTTCATGGTTTTCGAGGGTGTTGAAGCTGATAGTGCTGTCAAAATGTAAATCCAAGATGGCGGCTGATGTAGGTACCAATTTTTTCATCATGGGTGTCATTTTCATGGTTTTCAAGAGTGTTGAAGCCGATAGTGCTGTCAAAATGTAAATCCAAGATGGCGGCTGCCAAAAAATATCAATTTTTTCATCTTGGGTGTCATTTTCATGGTTTTCGAGGGTGTTGAAACCGATAGTGCTGTCGAAATGTAAATCCAAGATGGCAGCCGCAATAGGTATCAATTTTTTTCATCATGGGTGTCATTTTCATGGTTTTCGAGGGTGCTGAAGCCGATAGTGCTGTCTAAATGTAAACCCAAGGTGGAGGCTGCAATAGGTATAAAATTTTTCATCATAGGTGTCATTTTCATGGTTTTCGAGGGTGTTGAAGCTCATAGTGCTGTCAAAATGTAAATCCAAGATGGCGGCTGATGTAGGTACCAATTTTTTCATCATGGGTGTCATTTTCATGGTTTTCAAGAGTGTTGAAGCCGATAATGCTGTCAAAATGTAAATCCAAGATGGCGGCTGCCACAAAATATAAATTTTTTCATCTTGGGTGTCATTTTCATGGTTTTCGAGGGTGTTGAAACCGATAGTGCTGTCGAAATGTAAATCCAAGATGGCGGCTGCAATAGGTATCAATTTTTTCATCATGGGTGTCATTTTCATGGTTTTCGAGAGAGTTGAAGCCGATAGGGTTGTCGAAATGTAAATCCAAGGTGGCGGCTGCAATGGGTATCAATTTTTTCATCATGGGTGTCATTTTCATGGGTTTCGAGGGTGTTGAAGCCGATAGTGCTGTCGAAATGTAAATCCAAGATGGCGGCTGATGTAGGTACCAATTTTTTCATCATGGGTGTCATTTTCATGGTTTTCGAGGGTGTTGAAGCCGATAGTGCTATCGAAATGTAAATCCAAGATGGCGGCTGCAATAGATATAAATTTTTTCATAATTGGTGTCATTTTCATGGTTTTCGGGGGTGCTGATGCCAATAGTGCTGTTGAAATGTAAATCCAAGGTGGCGGCTGCAATAGATATCAAGTTTTTCATCTTGGGTGTCATTTTCATGGTTTTCGAGGGTGTTGAATCCGATAGTGCTGTCGAAATGTAAATCCAAGATGGCGGCTGATGTAGGTACCAATTTTTTCATCATGGGTGTCATTTTCATGGTTTTCAAGAGTGTTGAAGCCGATAGTGCTGTCGAAATGTAAATCCAAGATGGCGGCTGCAATAGGTATCAATTTTTTCATCATGGGTGTCATTTTCATGGTTTTCGAGGGTGTTGAAGCCGATAGTGCTGTCGAAATGTATTTAAACTACTTTAATAATTCCGTATAATCATGTTATACGTAATTTTTTTAATGCGCTTAAGGTATGCCCAATTGGATTTACCAATATATTTAACATATTCACTATCTTATTATGTTAAAAAATAAACTTTAAGCACTTTTCGCCATGATTAGTGTTCCTAAAAATAAATTACAGGTGAGACATATGTAAATCTTTATTTGTAAAACGCCTTTAGGGTAGATGTATATGTATATATATGTACAATCACATTTATTGAAGTAATCATTGTGTAAGTAATAGTTGTACATTGTGCAAGTGGAATCATTTGCCGGCGTCTATCTTCCCTTCCGAATACAATCTGGGCGTCTTTAAGGCAAGAGTGTATAGAATAGGCTTTTGTTACGCTAAGACAGTGTGATTTACCAACTAAGGCTGCATCGCCACTTACCACCAGGTAGGATTATGGTCAAGCACTTGCTTATAAGAAAAAAAAATACGACTTGACTTTCAGAATTGTTTAAAAGATCATTGACTCCTTGAAGTTATAATAAAAAACATCAAAAACAACAAACCTTCGAAATGATGAATGAACATTGAGTAATTTTAGGTCAGAATAAACCTGAATTAGCCAACGTAATGAAGTTTTGATTCTGAAAAGACAAGCAGGCCAAGGCATACGGTGAGTCAAGACTCTGTAGAAAGAACCAACCAAGGCGTAGAGAATATGCTTTGATCTTGACTAGTTGATAATAATTTAAAAAAGTGGTCAATTGGATGCTACTTTATTCAATATCAGAAGAATAGTTCATTTCACCGCACTATATAAAGGACACCGGATAAAGCATTATTTTGTACAGACCCCAAAGTAGGTTTACAGTCTACTCATATTTCGGCTAACATAATACGCTAATGACCGAAAAAGATTTAGATAATATTATCTCGAACTATAATGACGGAAAACAGATAATCGTGGAAGAACTTTTGACAAAAGGTATAGAAAGCGTACAAGTGACAGAATGCTCAGCAGGAAGGAATTATTCAGTAATGATGGATGTGGAAGAAGTTTTGACAAAAGATATAGAAAGCGCATAAGAGACAGAATGTTCAAGAGAGAGAAATGATACAGCAGAAGTAGTTGATATGAAAGATGTTTTGACTAAAGATATAGAAAGCGCACAAGAAACAGAATATTCAGCAGAAAAGAATGATGTAGCAGAAATAATGGATGTGGAAAAAGTTTTGACAATAGGTATAAAAATCACACAAGAGGCAAAATGTTCAGCAGAGAGGAATGATGCAGAAATGGTGGATATAGTGGATTTTTTTAATAAGGATGTACAAAGTGTTCAAGTGACAGAATGTCCAGTAAATAAGAATGATGCAGCGCAGTTGGCAGTCTGGGAAGAATATCTGGCGACGGAAAATGAAATGGAAATTAATAGCGTACAAGTGAGAGAATGTTCAGTGGACACTGACAAAAATGTTATAGAACGGTTGATATTTCAGGTATCTAGCAATGAATCCGACGGCGCTCATTCATGTTAAAATTGTAATCAACCTGTACATGTCATTCCTGGAGATGAATGCTATGAGTCTAAAGTTATATTTTTCTTGTGTTTTAAAGAAAAATCTGCAATACAAGAATAAAATTAAGCTAACAAGAATCAAGTGAAATGTGCAGAGAAGACGAAATTTGCTGTTTTAGTTAAATTTGGTGATGTTAAAGTCAGTGGTACTGTTTTGATCGAGGACCATTAGAATCTAAAAATAAGGTATAGTAATAGATAAAAATGAACTTTGTAAAGTTGGGAATTCAGCTGGTTCATTAAACTGAAACTCAAAAACTTTTTTTCCATCAAACCCATACATGTGGGGTATCTATGGATAGGTCTTCAAAAATTAGGTTTTTTATATCATTTTTTTCTAAACTGAATAGTTTGCGCGAGAGACACTTCCAAAGTGGTAAAACGAGTGTCCCCCCCCCCCCTCTGTAACTTCTAAAATAACAGAATGATAAAACTAAAAAAAAATATTTGATGTAGGCACACTACCATGTAAACTTGCACCGAAAATTGGTTTGAAGGAGATAACTATACATACATATTAAGTAGCTTTTTTTAAACGTCATAAATCGTAAATTATATTGCTGCTACGGAACCCTTCATGGGCGAGTCCGATTCGCACTTGGCCGCTTTTTATTCATGCCGCACGTAACAATGTGTGTTGATAGATAATGTTTATCTTTTTGCCATATGTTTCCTTATAGAATAATAGGACTAAATCAAATGTAGTTTTAGTAAGAAGAGTTTTGTTTTTCAGAATGACTAGAAATAAATGAACAAAATGATTCATTACACTGGAAGTGTCCAACCCAGAACTTCAATGTTTTATTACTGATAAAGATAATTCTTATTATATAGTATTATGAAAACAATAAACACTAAGCAGTCTTTAAATATTACATTATCGGTGTCTATTACAAAAGCCGTTTCTTAATTGCATTACAGAAGGTGATAAATAAGTTATTCTAAAATTGAATACAACAGCGCATTTTTTAAATCTATAAACATACAAAACTCTTCAAAACATAAACAACGTGTACTTATTAACCATTGTTTTCAAAAATTATAAATAGCATATTAAAATAAAACCTTATGCTAATATAATAAACACTCATCCATATACACAGACAATAAATATGTACACTATGTAAAGAAAACTACCCACATTCACCAAATTAAAGCCTTTTAAAATATGGTTTTACTCAAACCTTGAACTTGGGTTTGAGCTCATGTGCACGACCGCCCCAGTCAAGACGGTAGCACCGAGTCCGCCACGAGATTTCAGGGTTTAGAAGAGCAACCGCGAGAATGAATGGC
Source organism: Parnassius glacialis (assembly GCA_033319125.1). Classification (NCBI taxonomy): domain Eukaryota; kingdom Metazoa; phylum Arthropoda; class Insecta; order Lepidoptera; family Papilionidae; genus Parnassius; species Parnassius glacialis. Next base: position 20,389,264 of record JAVANC010000014.1, on the reverse strand, counting down.
GCACAGCACTCACTCCACACCCAACCAAGAAGGAACTGCACTTTTGTAAATGGTGGTGATCCATTCTGGACAAAACGGAGCATCAACCAGTCAGACAGGAACCACACAAGCACATGCACCAAGAAGAAGGGTAACGGTTCTGCGCCGAATAATTGCCCAGCCGCCCACGCGGCGCCAACGCCGAGTGGCAAGCACTCACTTAGGGGCTCAAGCAACACGGCAGTGGGCACCATGGCGATTCGCAACCGCGCCCAGCGCGTCAGTCTCGCCTGTAATGCACCCACCGATCGCGTTCCAGAATTTTGTAACGCAGGCAAGGAAGCCACACGCATTCGCCATCCACGCGATACCACTGCCTTCGCCATGAAGTAATCCTCGGCAAGATATTCACCAAAAGCTGCCAGTCCGCCCATCTCCTCCAGAGCGCATCGTCGTATAAGCGATGACATTCCAACATGGCAAGTTATTCCCAAAATTTCAGCACAGAGGTACATCCGTGCCTGAGCAGTACCGAAGTATACCTTTTCGTAAACACCGGCAAATCCCTCCGCATCACACGTAAAAGGCATTTGATGAACAATCGCCACGTCGTCTTTCAAATGTTGCACCATATCAAGCAGAGTATCGTCTCGCATACGAATGCCGGCGTCGCTTATCAGTATCAATGGATGTTTTGCCGCCAAGTAAGCTGGTTGCATGTTGTTGATTTTAGGGTTAACACCGACACACATCCCACCGACGAAAAGCTGTGCTTCAATATGTGGATATTTATGCAATAAGTTGTTCACCAGCGTTACAGTAGGGTCGTGCTCATTCTCAACACAAAATAACACTTCGTAATTTGGGTAGTCAAGGGTAAAAAATGTTTCTAAGTTGGAGAATAAATTAGGGTCGACGCCTGTTAACGGTTTAAAAATTGAAACTCCCGGATAAGGTTGCTCTGGCGGCGTACGGTCCACCGTTCTATGTAATTTCCACTTCGAATACGATAATGCCATTATGTGAATTAACCACAGACACACCCAGGCAACTATAAAAAATATGGCAAAACCATACACTACGTACGCCATGGGAATCTTAACTGTAAAATTCTATCGTTTCGGCGTTCCGGCCACATATTATCGACTGGTTTTATGTGTTTTAAACCGGATGATATATGATAGTATCTTATCACTTATAACTGAACTGATAAGAATTGAACGGTCGATATCATCAGTCAAAATAAATAATATACACAATTCATTCGATATTATCATGTCATTTTTATCGTATAAACCTTGGACAAATTATTATACTGGACTTAGTAGTCATAAGACGTTGTCAAGCCCGGATTCAGCGTTGTGGTAGCCCTTATTGAGGTTGATGGGCTAATGTTGTATCCATTGCTTCTACAAAATTAAAAAACCAATGACTCGTGCATGATTTGTAACGAACACACACACACACACACACACATTGTCAGTGTACATTTTCATGCTAGTAAAATGTACCAATATGCTTGTCACAATTTGTGTGCAAGCGTATTGATACATGCTAGCCGCTCAGTCTTTGCGCTTATCTCATTGAAACATGCGACCAAGATCTGTACCCTAACATAAAAACTTACAAATACTGGCTGTAACAGTCTTGGTCAGCATGGCTACCACGTAGAATTCATTTTCTACTCTGCGCAGAGATCTTGGTTGCGTGACAACCACCGCAGAGTCTACTTCACCTGAGGATGTCTTCTGTAGAGGCGAAACACGTGGCGTATTGTCGACGGTGATGTCTTTCCTATTGTGTAGTGTGGGAGTAGTGGTGCTGGGATTACTGGTGACGGGGACAGTGCACGCAATTAAGGTAGGGCGGAAGGTGCTCTTCAAAGCAGATGAGACACTTCATTTTATTTTATTTCACGGACGGCAAGTTGATTTTAACATAACATAAAAACACAACAATTACTCTGAGTACAAAATTCGCTCCTTCTAATTAAATTTTATTTTTACCGCCAACACATTTTATTTTTCTTTTATTTAAATTTCGAATCAATCTGGAATAAATGACGAACAATGTGATATTAAAAACATTTTAAAGTAGTCACTAGTCAGTACTTTTTTAGTTGATCGATGTTATTAAAAATATTCATAGACCGTGTTGATGTGTTTATAATACGTAAGACATCAACTACGTTTTGTATCCTTTTAAATGCTTAAAGAATTAGTTTTTTTACCAGTAAAATTTGTAGTGATTACATTTTAATAGTTCTACGTCAATTATTCCTATGTGATAATGATAAAATTTAAGTGTGAAACCATTAATTATTGTATTAATAAATGTATTGTTTTAATCAATTTTGCTAGTGGTGTATCTACACCAATGAATTAAGCTTTTCCGATAATATTTTAGCTTTATTTAGGTTTCCAAAATGCCCAAAAATAAAACATAAGTTAATTAACGTTGTCAAATGTGACAACTGGGAGCCAAATTAATATTTAAGGTAATGAATTTAAAACATAAGAAGAAGAAATATCCAAGGCTTTATCTATAAAAATAAAATGATTGAGGTTTGCAGTTGTGCGCGCTTCACGGAAAAACTACTGGATAGATTTCAATTAGGTTTTCTAAGACACTTAACACTTGTCTCAAAAAAAACATTGCGATACCTTCATTTAATATCAAAGTAATTAAAGTATTAAAAGCACTACGTGTTCAATGGTGTGTGTTTTCTTGCCGCGGAGAAGATCTAAAACTTTGTTTATATATCAAGCAATGCGGACAAAGCCGCGGGTATCAGCTAGTTCAGCATATTTCGATAAATCCTGTTTAATTGCCGGCTTAACGATTAAAAAAGTAACAAATTAAGCAGTTCCAGTAACTTGCCAAGAATATCTAGAATACTATCAATCGGTGTGTAGTGAAAGTAATAGAATAGCTAACACGCCATATGGTCCCGCGGGAGTCGTTAGAGGCGACTGAAAAAACTGAAACAGGACATCTCCTGTTTCAGTTGCCCATCGGCAGCACCATCTTTCTGATAACTGATCAATGCAATTCATCAACACAGTCTCTTATCTCCAATAGTGATGACAACAAAACCTTACTGTCTACAATTCTAAGTCAAATACGGTTGGACAGCCTTTCCTTCCGCAGCAGTAACATTTATAACCGGATTCAGAAAGTTCTTTTAGACGTGAAGTACATTTTTCGAGGAGAATCTCAATTCGAGTGTACCTACCTATGTTCGCTTTTTGTAAGTTACTCGATATCTTCGTCAATTTTGGACCGATTTTAATGTTTTTTTTTTTTTTCAATACATAGGTTATACTTTTTATTTTATTTTTTATTTATCTTTTTAGAAATCCTTATTACAAAAGAATACAAAGGGCGGACTTAATGCCTTAAGGTATTGTCTACCAGTCAACTCAGTGGAGTGGTGAGAATTTGATGTAGGTGTAGCAATATAGAATAAAAAAAGCATAATAAAAATGGTAATTAACTAAGTCATGTATATATATTTTACTAATAAATAAACTGTACAAATATAACCTATACATACACATATACAAATATATACATACAAATAAGTATGAATATATACGTCTGTTTAGCAATATACGAGTATATTAGATGGATGGATAGACGGATTTTGTTATTAGAAGAAGAACATAGAACCCTGAGATGAGGAGGATAGTGAAATTTACTCTTAAGATACTTTCAGGGGTGGTTTTATGAAAATTTGGAGATAAAATTCCTTACCACAAATTTTGAAAAAATAAGAGTTGAAGTTTTGAATGTAACTATTTAGACGACAACCGAGCTTTTTAAAGAAGTTAATTTTCAAGGAACTTAAGCCGCGTATCGGCTGAGCCCTCCTGGCCCGCGCGCTATGAATGACCGCTCTCCAAATGTTCGAAGCTTTTCGAAGTGTATCGACTAAGCGCTTTTCGCGCGCGCAGCCGCTCCAGTGTTTGACCGTTCAACAACAAACTATATAATTGTATTAATTTACGGCAACTTTAATTATTCATAGCTCGGAACGCAACGAACACACAAATAATAAAAACAAAAGTCCCATCTGGCGCGCGCGCCAAACTTAAACTACTTTGATGTGCGGTTAAAAACCGACACTAGATGGAGCGGCCCGCTCCACGTTTGAGCGCTCCAACGAACAATTTGGCGCGCGCTCCAAAGCGGTATGCATTCCGCACGCCTGGAGCGCGCGTCAATGTTCGACCTCTTGGAGCGCGTAATCGATACGCGGCTTTAAATTAAAACGAATAAAATGATTTTCGCAAAATATTTTCGCACCGGAAACCCTTGATATAAAGAATACCGCAAAATGTAGGATTTCCGTTACAGTTGCTGCATCCGTAATAGATGTAATTGCACCTTATTGCGCTATTGTTTTTAATTGGCGGTCCACCACTGTGCTATTTAGAAGTTTTCTCCCTCGCACAACTTCCTTGTGGAATCAATTACCACCAGCGATTTTTCCGGACCGATACGACTTATTGACCTTCAAGAAAGAGCCTACTCCTTTTTAAAAGGCCGACAACGCATCTGCAATTCCCCTGGTGTTGCGGTTGTAGTCACTTACCATCAGGTGAGCCGCATGCTCGTTTTTCTCCTCTTCTATAAGAAATAAATACTAATATCGAATCTGGTGTGTTTCTTGATTTAATGAAACAGTAAAGTAATACCTGTATTTAAATCTGGTTTAGTACATTGGATCCCGCTAGTTACAATCTCTTACACTCAAATCTACTTACAATCAGTAAAACTTTATAAAAATAATTTTGAATGAAATGTAATTTTTTTACTAACTTTTTTAATACAAATAAATTAGGTACTCCATAATTATATTTTTTAAATTTATATTATCTTTGGTATGTCGTAAGATTAACTGACTTATGATATTTTAATATTTCTGTGGTTAAATTGCACGATTTCTTTGGATTGCTACAAATAGTGGGTAGTGTGCTTTGTGGTATAAATATATAATAATACCTGCAACAAACCTCAATCATCACGTACAGAAAATTATCAAAATTTCCACCGGAACTTTTTTTTATATTATTGTGTTAAAATGAGGTGATGATTAGTATAATTAAAATTCTTTGTAATATTATGTAGCGAAGAGCATTAGTAATGTTTATTCTAATAGAGAATTACCTAAGCATTTGATCCTTATCAAACAGTGATGTAAATAATGTTGTCAATATCTTTATTTTGCAGATTTCCTAGACGGAGTAAAAATACTGAGTGGCTAAACCATATTGGCTTTTGATATACAAGTTGACTATGTTTAAAAGACAGACTTCACGCTGAGTCACTGGAGTAGCGTGTCTTAGAGGGGCCGGTATCAAAATTTGTCGGAGGCCCAAATGAAGGGTAATGATTTTTCACAAAAGGAACAAAAACTCTCGCATTGAATTAAAATAATTATTATATATTGATAATAAGTTGAATGACAAGCTCGTGGAAACTGTCCATGCGGTCGGAGCTAAGTTCTGCAAGACCCGCCGCAGAAGAACACAAAAACTCTCCGATCACACTCTTAATCTCATGGCTGTTAGACGGGAGATGAAGCTACATTCTTCAACAGATTTGGCAGCATACAGGCAACTGAACAGACAGATCTCCAAATGCATGCGGTGGGACTTACGCAACTTCAATACAGCTCGTATTGAAGAAGCGATCAAGCGGAACCAAGGCTCCAAAGTCTTTGCCAGAGATCTGTCTGCCAGAAAGAGCCAACTGTCAAAGCTGAAGACCGAATGTGGCAGCATCGTTTCCGGGGCACCTGAGATTTTGAGTGAGATTGAGAGGTTCTATGGGCAGCTGTACACGTCATCGTTGGAGTCACACGCAAGTGTGAGTAACGATCCAAGAGCGAGTCTTATCCGACATTATTCCGATGATATCCCGGACGTCAGTCTGAGCGAGATTAGAATGGCTCTCCAGCACCTTAAAAACGGCAAGGCCCCAGGCGAGGATGGAATTACAGCGGAGCTTCTGAAAGCGGGTGGAAAACCGGTACTTGAAGTCCTTCAGAAGCTCTTTAATTCCGTCCTCCATGGTGGCATTACACCGGAGGCGTGGAGCAGAAGTGCGGTGGTCTTGTTCTTCAAGAAAGGCGACAACGCTCTCTTGAAGAACTACAGACCGATTTCCCTTCTGAGCCGCGTCTACGTGCTGTTTTCGAGAGTCATTACGAATCGTCTCGCGCGCAGACTTGACGACTTCCAGCCTCCCGAACAAGCCGGTTTCCGAAAAGGCTTTAGCACCATAGACCACATACATACCCTACGGCAAATTGTACAGAAGTCCGAGGAGTACAATTTGCCACTATGTCTGGCGTATGTGGACTATGAGAAAGCCTTTGATTCCGTCGAAATTTGGGCGGTGCTGCAGTCCCTTCAGCGGTGCCAAGTTGACTGTCGGTATATCGAAGTGTTGAAGTGCTTGTACAGTAAGGCTACGATGGCTATCCGAGTACAGAACCAGAGTACGAAACCTATCCAATTGCAGAGAGGTGTAAGACAGGGTGACCTCATATCCCCGAAACTCTTCACCGCTGCATTGGAAGACGTTTTCAAGCTTCTGGACTGGAAAGGATACGGTATCAACATCAATGGCGAGTACATCACTCACCTTCGATTTGGCAGAATCGCTGGAGGACCTAAGCACTATGCTCAATGACCTCAATAGTGTTTCCCTACGGATAGGTCTTAAGATGAACATGGACAAAACAAAGATCATGTTTAATGTCCATGTCACACCTATGCCGGTAGTTGTTGGGAGCACTAAGCTCGAAGTTGTTGACGAGTATGTTTACCTGGGACAAATAGTCCGACTAGGTAAGTCCAACTTCGACCGAGAGGTCAATCGACGGATTCAACTCGGCTGGGCAGCGTTCGGGAAGCTACGACACATCTTCTCGTCAGACATACCTCAAAACCTTAAAACGAAATTGTACAACCAGTGCGTGTTGCCAGTGATGACTTACGGAACTGAGACGTGGTCCTTCACTGCTGGCCGTATGAGGAAGCTCAAGGTCGCTCAGCGAGCTATGGAGAGGGCTATGCTCGGAGTTTCTCTGCGTGATAAACTCAGAAATGAGGATATCCGCAGTAGAACCAGAGTGACCGACATAGCCCAACGGATTAGTAACCTGAAGTGGCAATGGGCCGGCCATATAGCTCGAAAAACCGACAACCGATGGGGAAGAAAGGTTCTCGAGTGGCAGCCTCGTACCAGCAAGCGAAGTGTAGGGCGTCCCCCCACTAGATGGAGTGACGACCTGGTAAGATATGCAGGAAGTCGATGGATGCAGGTAGCTCAGGACCGTGCTTTGTGGCATTCTTTGGGGGAGGCCTATGTTCAGCAGTGGACTTGTGAAGGGCTGTAATGAATGAATGATTATAAGTTATTACTTACAATTAATACTCCTAGGAACTAAGCTAGCCAAACAATTCAAACCAACATCCTGTCCCATAGAAGTCCATAGAATTTTTGCTTACATACGTTCGGGGCCTCTGTAGCACGGGGGCCCCGTAATTTTGATACGGCTGATATGGCGGTAGCTACGCCCCTGCGCTGAGTTTAAATACCAAACAGTGTTAACATTCGTGTAAAATTTTATTTAATACCTATGCCCCAACATGGAAACGCTTGGCCATCTGAAGTGTCCACTTCGGGTAGTTTTATTTCTAGCCGAGCCCTGCATATCCTATAAATTCTATACGCTTGGCCATCTGAAGAGTCCACTTCGGGTAGTTTTATTTCTAGCCCAGCCCTGCATATCCTATAAATTCTATACGCTTGGCCATCTGAAGTGTCCACTTCGGGTAGTATTATTTCTAGCCGAGCACTGCATATCCTATAAATTCTATACGCTTGGCCATCTGAAGTGTCCACTTCGGGTAGTTTTATTTCTAGCCGAGCCCTGCATATCCTATAAATTCTATACGCTTGGCCATCTGAAGTGTCCACTTCGGGTAGTTTTATTTCTAGTCGAGCCCTGCATATCCTATAAATTCTATACGCTTGGCCATCTGAAATGTCCACTTCGGGTAGTTTCATTTCTAGCCAAGCCCTGCATATCCTATAAATTTTATACGCCTGGCCATCTGAAGAGTCCACTTCGGGTAGTTTTATTTCTAGCCGAGCCCTGCATATCCTATAAATTCTATACGCTTGGCCATCTAAAGTGTCCACTTCGGGTAGTTTCATTTCTAGCCAAGCCCTGCATATCCTATAAATTCTATACGCTTGGCCATCTGAAGTGTCCACCTCGGGTAGTTTTATTTCTAGCCGAGCCCTGCATATCCTATAAATTCTATACTCTTGGCCATCTGAAGTGTCCACTTCGGGTAGTTTCATTTCTAGCCTAGCCCTGCATATCCTATAAATTCTATACGCGTGGCCATCTGAAGAGTCCACTTCGGGTAGTTTCATTTCTAGCCAAGCCCTGCATATCCTATAAATTCTATACGCTTGGCCATCTGAAGTGTCCACCTCGGGTAGTTTTATTTCTAACCGAGCCCTGCATATCCTATAAATTCTATACGCTTGGCCATCTGCAGTGTCCACTTCGGGTAGTTTCATTTCTAGCCTAGCCCTGCATATCCTATAAATTTTATACGCGTGGCCATCTGAAGAGTCCACTTCGGGCTTCGGGTAGTTTTATTTCTATTCAAGCCCTGCATATCCTATAAATTCTATACGCTTGGCCAGCTGAAGAGTCCACTTCGGGCTTCGGGTAGTTTTATTTCTATTCAAGCCCTGCATATCCTATAAATTCTATACGCGTGGCCATCTGAAGAGTCCACTTCGGGTAGTTTTATTTCTAGCCGAGCCCTGCATATCCTATAAATTCGGTGATGACGAGTAGGGAATGCCCCCTCTAAGTGAAATTTTCGTTCGAGGTTTAAAGAAGTTGAACGCAACTATGGCAATAGGAACACAAGGTCACGTCTTGGCTACATCAAAAATTACACTCCGGTGTATGATGTATCTACTATGATATAGATTACTAAGCAGGTGTTATAGTAATCAAAAACTGTCATATTAAGTAGGTCCGCCTCTGCCGATGCCTAGGATATAATTAAGGACAAATCTTTCCTGCCGTCGTAGCTCAGGGGCTAAGCGCCCGCTATAAATTTCACAGTACGCGAGCGACCCGGGTTCGATCCCCGCCGGCACCGGAAATTTTAAGTGCTAATTTACCACATGATCGGCGGTGAAGGAAAACATCGTGCATGTCTGAGAAATAAGAAAAAAAATATTTCGAGTTTCGCGAAGTTCGCCAACAAGCATTGTGGTAGCGCGGCGGACATTTCCTTACTCTACAACCCTCTCAGAAATAAGACTGCTGTGTCCAGCGGTGGAACGTATTTTGGTTGTAAGATTAACTTCCTGCTCAATACAGGTGAACTGGAGCATTAAACGCAAACAAATTTTACATTGTAATAAAAAATAATAGACAAAACTTTAAAGGAATAGTACGTATAAAAATGAAAAACGCCAAATTTTATAATTTGTTTATTCCTTTCATACCAAGATTTTTTCATCATTGAACCGGTATTATAGAGGAGACGAGCCTATTATGTATTTATTTAAGTTATGGCTAACTTTTAAACGGGCATGTATAAGAAAGGTAATTGGCTTGTTTGGTTTACGTATGTAGATTATGACTGGTTTTGAATATAATAATAAAATAAAAACAAAATATTTTATTTAAATGAAAATGTTAATTAAGAAGTAAACAGGATAGGTCAGGAGTTGGCTTGCCAATCGTTCCGCGAGAGCCGGAAAGGCCAGTATGTCCCACTTGTAGTCTTAGCAGATGCGTACCGCAATAGATATGTGAGCAATATAATTTCAGGCCGAAGTATTTAGAAGTGAATGCACGTATTTCTTCCTTTATTATAATAAGCCAGTGCTCGACTAAAATTCTACTAGAGGGTTAGCAAGATGACTTTCTAAGATCGCTAACGCTATATGATAAAGCGCGCGTGAATCCCATAATAGTAAATTTAGCTGTCTTATAAGCCTATTCACTCTTGCTTTGAAGACATCCAGATTGTTATTGGAAAGAGAAACAGACGTCGGCAAAATATTACACTCCGTACAAAAGACGAAGCAAACCCTTTGGTTCGAATACATGGAATATCGACATCAAAGAAGTGGCGACACGCCGACCGTCTAGATGTCCGATGGTGGAAAGAGAAAGTAGGGATTAAATCATGTAATTCCTGATTTCCCTCCGTAATGTATTCTATAGAACACCAAGAGGCTGGCAACTTGGCTGCAACTCTTTAATTATTTAAAACTGATTGAACACCACAATCATACATATTTTTTATTAGTTTGTCTAATAATTGTTCAACTTTTCAAACTTTTAAGTATTTTACCTGCCAAAGTAAATCATATTTAAGAAAACTCAAAATATGAAAGTCAAATCTTATATTAAATATATTATGCGCCGAACGTAATTAGTCACGTCTCGCGTTTAATTGCAATTTTTACGCAAATCCGTTCACAAAGGCTGCAGTCTAGTTCAGGTACTAAAAAAAAATATTAGGTATACCTATATTAGTTTTGTTCTTAAAGTGGGAGCAATTACTGACTTTTTAGCTGATTATTACTGGCAATTACTGAATTAGTGACTATTTTATGATTATTGTCTACTAAAATGAAAACAAATATAAAATGTAAATACATATTAAACTATAAATGTATATGAATTTTTTTTTTCTTTAACAAATATATTTAAACAAACTGTTACTATATTTAATGACTATATATTGATAGCTTTGTTTTCATACTATATAGACAACATGTAGTTTTAGTAATAGAGCTACGTCCATTGTACGTAATTTTAGTCTTGCACGAATTTTACCTCATAATCTACTTGCGTAATTACAGAATGAGACAAGCCAATAATAATAAAAAAGAACTGCCAAATAAAAACGCCACAAAGACTATTAAATACAACCAAGGTCATTTGCCATCCAACCGGTCTACAATCCAAACATTTTAACAGTATTTTGTTAAACTAAGTGGGTATAGTACAAAGATTTTTATAAATCATACGAGATTTATTCACACACACTTTACTTATTTACTCTCTCATACTTTCTTATTGTACTTTCATATCGATATTTTTTAACAAAATTAAATTAGCTACACATTTGCACCAAATAAAAATAAAAAATAAAATGACCGCACAACATTCTTATACGGTACATTTAAACTAAACTTTAATTTAAGTAATATTATCCAAATTAATCACAGAATCACATTAAAATTAATAATACAAATAATTCTTTAAAATAACATTTTCAGAAATTGACATATTATAATTATGTATTGCGTCGTAAGTAATTACATTATATTACAATATTTATAACAATAGAAAAATAAAGATTTATGTTTCATTTCGATAATGACATCCATAAACTAGGTACTTGACTATCACATGTTTTTTTTTAACAGAATGTTAAAGGTTTCTGGAATCTTATCTTTATATTATATATGCATGATTAAACATTTAAACAAGAGGTAAAATTAAAAATTTCGACTTCTGAAATAAAATGAGTACATCATGAAATTAGTCGAATTCAATTAAATACGCATTATTAAGGAAAACTCACAAACTGCTGGTCAGATCTTGATCAAATTTATATGAGACCACATAAGAAGCACCAGCTTTCAAATAAAAAAAGGAATCACCAAAATCGGTTCACATAGAAAAAAGTTATGAGGTGACACAAGTATAAAGGTGAGAGGTAAAAGTAAAGTACGAAGTATAATCCTAACGTGTATAATATAAACCTCTTAGAAATGAGAGCAGTGCCCAGTGTGACGATATAGGCTGTAACCATTGAGTTATATGTATAAACCGTGCCACGAAAGATGAGACTTGACACATCACGTGGTTTGAGTTGCGCATTAGTCGATTTATCGGTCTCTTTAGCGGTATGAAGTCTGAGGCGGGAAGGGACCGGGCGTCATCGGCGCCGCTCATTCATATTAGTTGCCTCCCGCTCTCCGCGCCCCGTGCACTTACCGCTTGACTCCGCAAGTACAGACAAGTGCAACTTGTGTTTATAAATTTCTACTTTGTTTAGAGTTGTGTTGTTCTATACGAGTGAAACTTTGTGAAATCTTGATTATGCCTCGAGGTAAAACATTAAGACGACAAAGTAGGAAGATGGTTTACGACGTGTACACCTATATGTCAAAAGAAGCAAAGGAAGGTGTACAAAATTTGAAGCAGGTACAAATGCGTACAGCGGCCGCAACTAGAACATCATTAATTACAGTAAAAAGAATTGTGAAGGAAGGAAACAGTTCCGAGTTACTACCAATTTTCCGCACTCCCGGAAAAAAAAGGTCAAGACCTAAACTTTTAACCGACATAGATGACTTTGACAAAGGAGTGATAAAAAGATGTGTTCACAACTTCCATGTTACGAACAAGGAACTGCCGACCCTTAATAAAATTTTAGCAAAGTTGCGTGATGATATTGCCTTTCGAGGTTCGAAAACAAGTCTACGCCGCATTTTGAAAGACCTTGGTTTTCGATGGAGGAGGACCGAAAATAATCGAAAAATTCTTATAGAAAAATCCAATATCAGACTGAAAAGAATTGAATATTTAAAAAAAGTCAGAAAATATCGCCAAGAAGGCCGTCCTATTGTATATACTGACGAGTCTTACGTGCATTCCACGCATAGTACCTCCAAATCTTGGTCTGATAATTCAGATAAAGGGCTCAAAAAACCAATATCTAAAGGTCAGCGCGTAGTTATTGTACATGCTGGATCTGAAAGTGGTTTCATACCAAACGCTTTACTGACTTTTAAATCGGGGTCAAAAACGGGTGATTACCACGACGACATGAATTACGAAAATTATCAGAAATGGCTTCGAACCCAGCTAATACCCAATCTTCCACCAAATGCCGTCGTGGTAGTTGATAATGCCCCGTATCACAATAAGGAGTATGAATCTGCACCAAGCTCAAATACCAAGAAAGCTGATATGCAATCTTGGCTAACCCAAAAAGGAATTCCCTACACTCCAGATATGCTTAAACCACAATTGTATAAATTGATAAAAATACATAAAGAACAATATAAGACATTCAGCATTGACAAAATACTATCTGAACACGGTCATGACGTACTGCGATTACCTCCATACCACCCAGATTTAAATCCAATCGAAATGGCTTGGGCTTCAATAAAAGGTTATGTGAGTAGTAAGAATGTGCAATGGAACCTCAAACGTGTGATAGAGTTAGTAACAGAAAAGGCAAGCCAAATGGGACCAAATGAATGGAAAGCTCTATGTGATAAAACAAAAAAAATTGAAGACTTTTACATAGAAAGTGATCACATAATAGACAATTTGACGGATACGGAGATAATTATCAGACTAGGAGAAGATTCCTCTGACAGCGACTCAGGGGACTCAGGTAGTTCCTCATCGTCATCTGACGAAAACGATAATCTGTTAACTCCTGGAACAAGTAGTGTATTTTCTAGAGTTAATGTACCTGGTTGCAGCCGCGTTACAAACGATAATCTTCCCGCTGGTGTATCATTTATTGACAGTGACAGTGACTAGGATAATCAGCCATTTTTATCTTTAAATTTATTATTTCGTAATAAATATTTTTCAGAATTTTGTTACGTTGTGTTAATTTCAAATGTCGTCGAAAAATCCCTGAATAGATATACAAATTAGGGATAATATTTCGTACACGACAGTACCTGCGCAAGCTCCCCACTACTGACGCTCGCCAAGTCTCATCTTTCGTGGCACGGTCCGTACTACGTACTAGAGAAGCCATTCCGAACATTGACTATGTTCAACTGAACTGTAGTGCAGTCCCTGCAATCCATACAAACTAAATATTGTGTAAATTGAAGATTTGTTTATTCCATAAAATAATTATTATTACATTTTATTTAGAAATATGTTTGTTTAGATTAAATGAAGATATTTTATAATAAATTCTTATATTTATTTTATATCAATATGTTATTTTATATCAAATTAAAGTCTTCGCTCATGCGCGACTACTACTACCGCGCATGCGCGAAGACATAGAGTAGGACACAATTTTTGTTTGGAATGGCTTCTCTAGTACGTAGTACATATAACACAATGGCTGTAACTTTATTTTTAAAACCCAAAGACAAACCGCACAAACGATGGGTTTTTGGGCGTGGATACGTGCGATATTAAAATTTAATCGCTCATTTTATCTATTTTTTCAGCGAATCGTCATTCGATTAACTACAACAATTAAAATAGTCTGTCATAAAAATCGTTCACACCCATTTTTCCTTGGCCGCGTTTAGCAAATAAACGGTTTGTTTGTTGATAATTAAGTTATGATGCACGAAAGCATATTGAAATGTTTTAATTCACTCGAGATATTGGTGGGCGATTTAATTGAACTAAATAGACTGACTATACGTGTTTGGTACTTGCTACTTGGCCTGTTTTTTGAAAATATAGGTCACGTTAATATATGTTGGGTTAACTTAAATCATAATTTACTGTTAGTTTAGCGATATATTTACACCTTAGACTATACAATAATATGTGTAAAATTTACGTATAAATGCTTAAGTCCATCATATTTTGATACATCTATTATAGTGTTTCAGTAAAACAATAACACACCTGCAAAAAGATTGAATAAGTATACCGATTTCTTTCATATTGCATGTGATATTCGGCCTATCTATGTTCGACAAAACCTTGGGCTACTTCTGATACCTGATGAATCAATATTGATTTTTTTCTACTACAGACAGGTATGATGACAAGCTTGCGCTTCAAATTGAAACATAGTTCTCCAAATAGAGATAGATCACCTCAATTAAATTAGCAGTCTGTTGAAAACTTTATCTAGTTTCTTCCCTAGTTCCTTATATTTAAAAGTTTATCAACATTATTGAGAATTGATAGTAATATGTATGCTTTTTGATAGTATATCACAGCTATAACTTACTATATGATTCAATTACTAATTAAGTTTGAAATTTTAACTGTTATTAGAGAGTATTATCGATCGTTACCGTTAAAGCGTACTAAAGTCCACAGCTGAACATAGACCTCCGCCATAGATTACCTCATAGAAGAATACTTGCCATAGCTACCACGCTTGACAACCGCAGTTTTTTTTTTAATTTTAGTCGTTATTAGGAAGACTGCTGATTAGTTTCCCTCTGTCGCCTCTTACGACACCCACGGGATATGGGGTAGTGGATATTCTTACACTGCAATACACAGCACAAATCAATTCTCTAATTGTGAAATCATATTTTTTACCTTAATATACATATTCACTGTTCAATTTCAATCACAATAGTAAGATAACTATAATAATGAAATCTAATACATGGGACAGAGAACGGGTACAGAACTATTTCGCCGAGTTCAAAGCGTTCAAGTATTGTAAAAATAAAAGAAAAATGTAATCAGTGCTAAATAATTCGGCTACGTGTGGTGCACAATTAGCCGTGCCAACGATGTGAGACTGCTGTTCCATATCCATCCATACGAAACGAAGACAAGTGACATAATGCGTTGACGCACAAGCATTTAAGTATTATCTATGATTATATACATGGAATTAGTTAATGCTGTCGACTCATCAGCATTACTAAAGATGCGTTTTTCGTGCGTCACATAAACAAAGATAGACTTTCGGCATCATTACATAACGTGGCTTATTGGTTGACTCCCTTAGCTATAATATAATTAGACGATAGAGGTCTTCGCATTATTTAATATTTGTGTTCGAATTCCATACTTCTCTACAACAATACAAACTCTCGTAACATGAAACTAATGACAAATTACTTTTTGTAATTAGACAGATTATGATCTTAAATATCTTTTGCAATAAAACTACGAAAAAAACATCTGAAAAATATGTGTTTTATGACTGTACTCGTAATGACTTCATACAGGTTGGGCGTACCTACGTCACAGGTAAGGTGTGTAAATTTCATTTCTTAATAGGTATAGAGAATAGATGTAAGGATTCTCCGTATATAGAACATGTCCGTGAACGTGAAGTCGAATCAATTTAAAATGTGTTTCTCTAATAAAATTCCCAACCCAAATTTAAAAGAAAACGCCTAAAGTTGTTACATAATACATAAGGACAAAATAAAACAGAGAAGTGTAAAGTTGATAGTGTCATCAACTTTGTCGTTCATCATTTTATTTTTACCTTTGAGACCACTTGTGGAAATTTATTTTAAACACTCACTTAACAAAAATAAATAAATTAAATCGTTTTAATTAACAAGTGGTAAAATAAAAAAAATTGTACAAGTGACTTCAATATAACGTAATTATACGTGGTAGAGCTATGCTGCAGCTATATTAGTAGTATAGTTGTAGCACAAATGGGCAGGTTCAACCGAGGAAGGACCACGCTCTCACAGAATACCAGCGTAAAATAGCAGCTGTGTTAAGCTGCTATGTTTCGTATGGTGATTGGTGAGTGTAGATAATCGGAGACCCTTTTTACTGGAAAAGAGGTATTCCATCTTAGTCCTCACGGGTCATGATGATGATGAGATGTCATGGACCACAACAACCACTTACCATCAGGTGGACTGTGTGCTCGTTTGTCACCCTATCGTATAAAAAAAAATATAAATAAAATGAGAACATCATCAATGTAATCGGAAGTCAATTAAATACGCATCGTTAAGGATAACTCAAAAACTACTGGTTGGATCTTGATCAACAAATGTATTTGGGACCATATGAGAAACACCAGCTTTCAAATAAAAAAAAAAGAATCATCAAAATCGGTTCACCTAGAAAACAGTTCTAAGGTAAAATTACAGTCGAATTGAGTACCGCCTCCTTTTTTTTGAAGTTACAAGTAATTTCCCTTTGGCATACGCTTTATTGGTATTCGCCAAGTCATATAGGATCTTAACCCGGATTGCTTACTAGCAACACTGGTCTGGGTAGGTACCTATTGCCTTATCCTACGCCTCTTTATGGACATCTACCCTCCACATATATTATAAGCAAGGTAATAATATATATTATTTCTAGTGTCTCCATTGTAACAACTTAAATAGAATGTTTTCATTGAATATGTTGTGTTATAATATTTTCTGAAATTCCAGTAGGTACATATAATTCGTATGCTAAGCTATTGAACACAATTTGCATTAAAACTATTTAGGCGTCTATATGACAAAAGTACCGATTACTGTTTGATCGATTTTATTAATTTTCTGCTGCACTGCGAAATTAAATTGGTTCAATGATATTGAAAATATCGTTCGTGCTAAAGTTTTTATCACTACCTATTTCTAACAATAATCGTTTCAGCTTCGTTTTACGAAAACATTATATTACGTATGGATTTTAATCGACATTTGAATGAAATTTCTGTATAACCTTAACTTTTTCCACATACAATGTCATGCTCTGACCTAACTATGCCCTTGACCCTAACTAATGGGAAATAGTAATTTCTTATATCAATTACTGTTGACCAATATAAATCGAAATAGTCAACTTAAACGACTACAAAATTGAGGAAACGAATTAAAATATAAGCGGGTTTTCCCGCCTACTATTACAATACGGTAAACCAGAATGAAGTAACAAGTTGTTTTACGATTTCACACAGAGCCTGTTCTCAAGGCGCCGGGATGAGGAAGCTGTCAAGCAAGCCATCTCCGTACATAATCATTTGGAAACCCTCTCAGGATATTTGCACTTATCCTTCGGATTTGATTAGACAGTCGTCCACAGGATGTACTGAACGTCGCGGCGGTCTGACGAGACCAAAATAGTTTATTGTATTAACCGAACACGTTAATATGCACTTAAATTTACGAAACAATAGCACTAGTATAAAACCTTAGTAATAATTCAAGATACAAAACTTTACACGCAATGTAATTTAGGTGAAACGTGTGTACATTTTAACGATACCTTTGTAATTTTTTTTATAGAATTAGGGTGACAAACGAGCACACAGTCCACCTGATGGTAAGTAGTTGCCTTAGCCCATTGACATCTACACCTATCCTCGATTAAAAATCAAAATGCAAATGCGTTGCCACCCCTGAAGACTAAGGTGAAATTTACCAGTAAAAGGGGTCTCCGGCTCTCTACACTCACCACAAGAAACACGGCAGTATTGAGCTGCTATTTTACGCTGGTATTCTGTGAGAGCGTGGTCCTTCCACGGTCGAGCCGACTCATTCGTGCTTCAACCACAATTCAGATGAAGCATGGATCTACCACGTAAAGAAGTAAAAAAAATAATAAAGTAGGTAACATTGTAGACAATAGACATATAAGTACGTAAAACTTTTGTAAAATTAAGGTAAAACGGTTGCCCGGGGATACGCCTTTAAGAGACAGCGCACCAAGTAGGTACTCAGCAACTGCAACGTGTTCACAGGTTGAGCAAATATTTGTTCAAAAACACGAACTGTCACTTGCAGTATGCTGATTGTCTCCATATCTGCAGGTCTATTCGCTCTGTTGGCAGCAAAATAGTAGTAATTTTTAGTACATTGCGTATTCTACATATCTTTCTAGAATGAGCTATCTCGGTTCATAAAACACACGACGCAATGTACCACAAAGTAAATATCAATTGAATGTCAACAATGTTAGCGAATAGGCCAACTGATCAGCGAAACTATCAGAATTAACTTCCGATTATATCGTAATAGTGTTACATCGGATACGGGTAAGTTAGCGCAGTAAATAAATACCCTAGTATTGGTCTTATTATTTAGGCGACGAATTAAGTCACGTTTTTAATTGTATCGTAAGCGATTAAATTTTAACAATAAAGCTATATAAAATAAACTAAAATAAATAAATAAGCTATATAAAATAAAATAAATGAAGTTCCGTTCTGGACAAAGATAATTTACGAAATACTATAAAGTTTTTTTTTAATACAAAAATCGTATCGTTATTATTTTTTAAACTTAGTTTGTAAATTAAAAAAAATCAAACAGAAGGCTCTTTTAGATTCAATCTGTAACTTTATCAATATAATGTTGTGTACACTTGATCAGAAATTTATTATGGACGTCATTATCGCATGAAACGAGTCGTGATATTTATAAATATCGAGGCATAGTGGAGTGGTTTGAATTATTCAGGGCATTGAGCATATGACCCCAGAAACAATCAACACGGTTACTTTCAACGCACTGTGACATTGGCAGTAAGTTTACCTATGCATACCTAGATAAATATTTATAAAGATGACCATATTGTGATACAGTATTTTTTCGCAAAAGCAGTCTTAACAGCTAAACACAACAGCATTGAGTATTGATTTAAAAGTCTCTCACTAAACTTCAGTTAATCAATAATTTGCAAAACTGAAATAGAAAGTAATTTGTGAAGGTTTAATGCACTGTTAATTTTTAAGCAAAGCAAAGCTTTACACCACAAACAACAATGTACCTTTGGATATACCTAGATTAAAACAGCCAGTCTTATTTATCTGAACATTCTTTGGTACAAACCCAATGTGAACATTTTGATATTTTTTTTTTAATAATTTGTCTTTAATGCATAACTTTACTCAGCATAAAGCATTTTCCTTATTGGTCCCGTCCCTGACTGCCACTGTTCCAACTTATATCACTTATCTCCTTTATCCAAAGGTACATGGCCGAAGAGAGCCTGTTCAATCTTGAGGTAAAAATTGATAAATTATTAAGAATTATGTTTCACAACCAAGCTTACTTTTAAAAGTAATATATAAATTTGCAGAACAGGCTCAGCTGTGGATGACAAATTTAAAAAAAAAGTAGTAAGTATGAAAATCGAAAGTATAAAATTTTGATATTGCTTTTATAGTAGTAACACCCATATACAGTACAACCTTGATTAACAAATCTGAAGGTGATTAGAAAATATTCATCATACCAAGTAATTGGTTACAATGAACTTTGTTATATTAACGGATTAGTAAGCTGAAGTGGCAGTGGGCCGGCCATATAACTTGAAGAACCGACAACCGATGGGGAAGAAAAGTTCTCGAGTGGCAGCCTCGTACCAGTAGGCGAAGTGTAGGGTGACCCCCCACGAGATGGAGTGACGACCTGGTAAGACAAGCAGGAAGTCGATGGATGCAGGTGGCTCAGGACCGTGCTTTATGGCATTCCTTGGGGGGGCCTATGTTCAGCAGTGGACTTATAAAAGGCTGTAATGATGATGATGAATGATGAACTCTATTATTTATTCTGTGCTATAACTAAAGCAATAGAAAAGTCCATCACATATTCTATTTCTAATATTATTGACAACGACTTAATTAAAATACTTATAAGTAAAGATTTTAGAAATGAGTTGGGGGGTGACTCGAACTTTAGGCCTAGTCAGTTTGAATAGCCTATTATGTAGAGGATGTCATGGTTGAATAGGGGCAAAAAGTTCTCATTACACTCCAAGGTGGTCAAAAACCAAAAAAATAATATTCTTATTTCTATGTTCATAAGGCTGTAATGATGATGATGATGATGAACATTGTTATATAGGAGGTTAGGTTGGTTTAAGATTTGTTTTAGCAAGGTAAGCAAACTAAAAAAATGCATTGTTATTAATGACTTACCAACACTAAACATTAATTTATTATGACAGTTTGAATATTTGAATTGTTTTACTATAAATTGAATGTGTCTGAATTTGTCGAACCATGAATTCTCGTTGGATGCATTGGTAGATTACTTTATGCATAGGTTAATAATTATACTTTCTATTTTAAGTTTTCCAATGATTAAAAAATCTTTATAGAGATTTTTACAAGTTACTTACTCGTAATGCAAAGGTATATTTTGTATTAATTCTTATGGCCAGTTCTAGGGGATTTCTTATAATTTGTTAAATGGAGGAAATAGTTATATTGAGGTTCGTAATACTAAGGTTGTACTGTATTTCAAACATTAAGCCTATGAGACATTTTTCGAATTTTAATATATTTTACAAACCCTTAAGCAATAGAAACTACAGGTGGGATTTAAAATATTGGAAGTAAATAGGTTCTTTGCTTAGCCAAGTAATTTAAGTTGTGATGCATGCCTGTGCAATCTATTAATTCAGTAAAGTTATTTAATTTTTCCATATTTTCATAACACTTTACACCATTTGTAATATTGTTGTTTAAGATTATTATTAATATAGAGAAAATATGTAAACTAAATGTTAATTTTAAGTTAAGTTTAAGTTAAGTTAACAGGAATAAATGAGTTTAAATTGGAGTTGGTCCCAGCCCAATAGCACAATTGTTTTAGAATGAGAACTAAATAAATATATGAACTTAAAAGCTAATAAATTCATAATAAATCAAAAAGTAGCATGTAATAACTTAACTATGCATTTAGACCTTGGAAAAGTGTCACTTAAAGTTGAAAATTTTAAAATAATACTTTAAATAAGTTTAAAATTTCAAACTAAAACAAAGAATTTACAAAAAGTGAGATATGAAGTGAGACTTACTATTGATCATACAAATGAAAAAATCACTAATGAATGTTGTTATTAAGATAATTATTTGAAAAACATATTTTAGGGACTTTTTTGAATAAGACTGATTATATATATAAAGCAGTATGCTTATATTTTTGCCATATGTTTCCTTATAGATTAATAAGACTAGATCAAATGCAATTTTAGTAAGAACAGTTTTGTTTTTCAGAATAACTTTAGCAATGAATGAACAAAATAATTCATAACATTGGAAGTGATGAACCCAGAAGTTGAATGTTTTATTACGGATAAAGATGACTCACTCTGTATTAAGAAAACTATCAACACTAAGCAGCCTTTAAATATTACATTATCAGTGTTTACTGTAAAAAATATATATAATAATTGCAGATTACAAATGGTAATAACAAAATTACCCCAAAATTGGATACAATAGCCCATTTTTTTTAAATCTATAAACATTCAAAACTCTTCAAAACAAAAAAAAAACATGTATTCACCATTCAAAAACTATAAATAGCAAGTAAAATAAAATCTTATGCTAATATAATAAAGACTCATCCATATACACAGAAGCTATAATTATTTTCCATGTGATGAGCTTGCTGGCAGTACACAATGTAAAGAAAACTACATTCACCAAATTAAAGCCTTTGTAAATAGAGGGATTAGACTCAAAACTTGAGCTTGGGCTTGAGCTCATGTGCACGACCGCCCCAGTCTAGACGGTAGCACCGAGTCCGCCACGAGATCTCAGGATTTAGAAGAGCAACCGCGAGAACTAATGGCGCACAGCACTCACTCCACACCCAACCAAGAAGAAACTGCACTTTGGTAAATGGTGGTGATCCATTCTGGACTAAACGGAGCATCAACCAGTCAGACAGGAACCACACAAGCACATGCACTAAGAAGAAGGGTAACGGTTCTGCGCCGAATAACTGCCCAGCCGCCCACGCGGCGCCAGCGCCCAGTGGCAAGCACTCACTTAGGGGCTCAAGCAACACGGCAGTGGGCACCATGGCGATTCGCAACCGCGCCCAGCGCGTCAGTCTCGCCTGTAATGCACCCACCGATCGCGTACCAGAATTTTGTAACGCAGGCAAGGAAGCCACACGCATTCGCCATCCACGTGATACCACTGCCTTCGCCATGAAGTAATCCTCGGCAAGATATTCACCAAAAGCTGCAAGTCCGCCCGTCTCCTCCAGAGCGCATCTTCGTATAAGCGATGACATTCCAACATGACAATTTATTCCCAAAAAGTCCGCACCGAGGTACATCCGAGCCTGAGCAGTACCGAAGTATACCTTTTCGTAAACACCGGCAAATCCCTCCGCATCACACGTAAATGGCATTTGATGAACAATCGCAACATCGTCTCGCAAATGTTGCACCATATCAAGCAGAGTATCGTCTCGCATACGAATGCCGGCGTCGCTTATCAGTATCAGTGGATGTTTTGCCGCCAAGTAAGCTGGTTGCATGTTGTTGATTTTAGGATTAACACCGACACACATCCCACCGACAAAAAGTTGTGCTTCAATATGTGGATATTTATGCAATAAACTGTTGACTAGCATTACAGCAGGATCGTGCTCATTCTCCACACAAAATAACACTTCGTAATTTGGGTAGTCAAGGGTAAAAAATGTTTCTAAGTTGGAGAATAAATTAGGGTCGACGCCTGTTAACGGTTTAAGAATTGAAACTCCCGGATAAGGTTGTTCTGGCGGTGAACGGTCCACCGTTCTGTGCAATTTCCATTTCGAATACGATAATGACATTATGTGAATTAACCACAGACACACCCAAGCAACTATAAAAAATATAGCAAAACCATACACTGTATACACCATGGGCATCATAATTGTAAAATTCTATCGTTTTGGCGTTCGGGCCACATAATATCGACTGGTTTTACGTGTCCAGAACCGTGCGCTATGATAGTATCATAACACTTAACTGAACTGATAAGAACTAAACAGTATAAGTTAAATAACTACGTACACAATTCATTGTATATTATCATGTCATTTTTATACTTTGCGATCGTTAATAACACGAATTTATTTTTATGACAAACCGTTCACTTTTCACCACCACAGCCACAGACTAATACACAGAGTACTTTATACTTTTTATATACCCGGAAGACTATTTTTTTTAATTGGCTTTACGGCCCTTGGTTCTAACCCTTCTGGGCCTGAAGTTACAATATATTATCAACCTTCACAATATGTTGATGTATCACATTGTGCAGCCCTTGGGAGACGGGAACTTGAGCCAGCAGACAGCTGACAGTTGGCGATGGTATCTCAAGGCGCCTAAGCAGACAGGCACCTTATATTGAGAATTACATCACTTTCAGAGCACTTGTTTCACCGTTTCCACTAATAGTTCACATGTGCAGACACTTAATACACAAAATCGCACCACTTTTACATATGAAAATCCATCTCAAACCATTATTTAAACAAAAATACAGGAGCAGCAAACCGCTGCTGGTCAAGTTCCCACCAAAACTCACTCGGAAGTATAGAGTATAGAGTACAAGGAGGACCATCTCCTTATATGAAAAGTGACCCTAAAAACGCGTCCAATAAGGGTGGCGCTGCAGTAACATAGGATAACTTAAAAAAAAGTGCCAAAATTAATTAGAATAAGATGGAGAAATAAACAAGGACCGACCAATCCGCTTGGTTTTGTACAACGTAAATAGTTGAGGTTTTGTATACTGGCATTTTACTAACTACTCTAGTCATGAATTTTTTTAAAGATTTGAATTCAGCTAACTACACTCGGTCTACAACAGCTCTACTCATATCGTAGTTTTTCAGACGCGAGCGCTATTGTGGTAGGTTTTGGAACCTCTATTTTCAGTAAATAGTACGACACTTTTCAACTTTCGCCCCTTATAAGATGGTTCTCCTTGCACTATACACTCCATAACTCCGTGATTAAACTCCATATATCTATGGTATATATATATGGAGTGTAGAGTACAAGGAGAACCATCTTATTAGGGGCGAAAGTTGAAAATGTATCCTACTAGTCATTGAAAATAGAGGTTCCATAACCTCCCACAATAGCGCTGGCGTCTGAAAAACTACGATATGAAGATAGCTGTTGTGAACGGTGTGAAGCCAGCTGAATTCAAATATTTAAAAAATTTCATGACTAAATTTATCCTATGCTACTGCAGCGCCACCCTTTGTGGACGCGTTTTTAGGAACACTTTTCTTACATAGAGATGGTCCTCCTTCCACTCTACACTCCATAGATATATACTAGTTCCTTTTCTCTATACGTATATACTATATCTATGGCACAGACTACTTTTCATTGCAAAATACCCACAGAATAATAAAATGATGCTACGTATAAAATACCTAAGAAGTAAGTACCATATTGCTTGGGCTTGGGATGCGTAAGCATCATATTTAAGTAAATAAAGCAAATAAATTGATGAGTTGCCGTATTTTTCGTCATCAAAACTTCCAATAATAAAATTTTGGTCCTCATGACGTAAAACATGACGATATATCGATATTTATCATTCGATAATTATTGATGCTGTTTAAAAATATTGATATAATTTTTTCACTTGTCCATCCCTGAGATACCTAAAACTAAAAATTACCGTAGGTAGGTACATAAACCATTAACTCTTGCATTTGATTTAGTTTAGGCTTCAGTGTTTCTGTTAATAGTTTTAGTTGCCCACGCCTCAATTGAACTTCCTCCTTTTTTGACCTTTTTTCCCATTTGATACGTGGTTGATACATGTGGTAAACATTTATTATAATCATCTGTGGTACTAAAATGTTATATTGACAACAATTCAATTAAAAACACACTTAACTTATTTTAAACTATTGCTATATTTATTTACGCATAAATCAATCATAAATAATCAAAAGAGATGGCAACAACTTGAATGGTGTTTAAATTCCCGAACAATTTAAGTCGGCACCTCGGAAGATGTCGATTAAAAACACGTTGAAATGCACTGTGCGAAGTAATTTGACAGTATTAAAATTGTTGTTATCTTTTTATTGTTTTCACAAAGAGTAAAAGATAGTGATGATTTCAAATAAGCTTAGTGGTTTTTGACAGAATCGACACCATTGTCTGATAATAATTCTTCACTTAATGTAGTCCATAAAGTGTGATTCTATATTATTATTGGCCACGACGAATAAGTAAAAACAAGATCCGCTCAGAGGCCTTCCTTTTACACTTTTTTTAAATTGATGTTTAGATATGACCATGATTTACAAGGTAGATAGTATTCCAGTTATTATAATTATTCAATCAGCGTTGCCAACTTTACTGATTTTTCTGTAGAGCTACGGAATTTTGTCATCATCTACGGAACTACGGATTTTGAGGTTGAAATTCACGGAATTTTTAAAAACTTTACCAGAAAAACATTTTTTATCATATAGTCCTAATCCTCGCAGTATCGTGCCAAGAACGCTGGCTGCGTTTACTCGCTGAATGGCTATACTTAGCCTTTGAGCGAGAAAACAACCAGCCCTCTTATCACCAGCAGCAACGACCAGCCGCGTATGGAGTTCCTTTAGGAACTTCACCGCACGTGGACCTCACGGACCGATAGTCTCTACAGCAAATGGCACAAATATATGTAGTCATCTCTCAGAGAGTTATATTTACGGCACTTACTCCGTTCAGCTGCCACTGAGCCGCCCCGGCTCTAAACGAGGTACCCCTGCGATGAGAGGCCGCCAGAGTGTCTAAGCAAGTAGCATCCCACACTAGGGCTTTACCTCTCTCCCAAGGGACCAATGTCATATCCTCGGGTCTTCTGCCATCATCTCTAAATATTCTACAAGGCTCTAAAACCGAGGGAACATTTATTGACCATTTATTATAGAGTAGGACTATATGATATTTAAGTTTCTAGTTTTAATTTCTTTATTATTATAATTTTTAATATTGTACATAATAAAATATTGTATATTATATAACATAATATAATTGTATATAATTGTAATTAAAATTCGTCTAAAAATAAATTAGTCCACTTTTTTATCATAATTGTGAACTTAGCCGACAGTGTCTCTCTCTCTCTCGCTCTCTCTCTCTTGTATGCCGTTTGTATTAAAAAAAACATTTGCGCTTCTAAACATCTAATGATTTGGTGATGATAATCGATTTCAAATATTAATAGCGTAGATATTTTTGCATTAAGTTACGTTTATTTTAAATTATGAACAGTTCTTGGAAAATAAGCAGTTAATATAAACGTTTATAAGATTTTCATAGATGATTGAATTGTCACCCATGTCTCAAATTTTTTAACCCAAGCTGTCCTAATTTTTTTGAACAATTATTTTAAAAAAATCTGCCAAATAAGTCTTCGCTTTTCCTCTATCTTTTTTTTTTACCGAATTTCTGAAAGGTTGTTAGATGTATACTTTTTATTGTTACATAAATAACCCAAGTCTGAAAAACCGTAAAACCGTCAAAGAAACTAACAGAAACCACAAAAAAAAAATAATGTTAATTTTAGTGAAGATGGTCCGGTGTTTTTCGTTCATTTAATTATTGCTTCAAAATTTTCCAGCATCAAAGTAACGTAATTTTTTTAATACAACTATACACAAATATTTCAGTGTTAATTATTTTATTTTATTTTTTTACTAAAAATAATTTAATTACAAGAAAACAATTAATTTTTAGAAAGAATTTCTCCAAAAACTTGATTTTTCTATGACAAAAACAAAAATTTTACGATCCTCTTTAGAAGTCTGGAGATCTAAGGATATTTTGAAATAGCATCTACGGAATTGTACGGAATGTTTTGTAAAAATTCGAATTGGCAACACTGAATTCCAAGTCTACAGTTGGCAGGTTTCATCGCTTCATCGCTCTGTTTTCCTTGTGCAGTGGTAGTATAGCGCGGGATCCCCCCATCCCCCTCCCCCACCCCCAGAATACGCGGGGCAGCCTGAGCACCCACGCTCAGGAATAAGAGGGTAGCTTGACCGTGGATGCTCAGTGAGGGATTCTCCATTACCAGGGGTGTTGGTACCCTCCTGGGGTTGTCTATTCTTTTTGAATTCCGCTACCATGTTATGGGGAGGGGAGGGAAGGCCTCCGGCCACCTGCACTTACCAAGCGAAACGCAGTAGCAAAGCTTCTACTTTACGATGGTATTCTGTCTGTGAGGTCGTGGTACTGCCCCGGTTCGAGCCGGCCCATTTGTGCTCCAGTAGAAACTGCAGTGTGGCTCTACCACTGTTATAGTATATAATCAGCATACAATCTATGTTTAAAAATGTTAACGAGGGTAATAATCTTCCACTCACCAGATGTCGCTAGTTGACATTGAGGTAAAGTTTTTTTTGTTAAACAATGTTATTTAATTGAGTAGTTAGTTTTAGATGAAAGTTTATCAGTTTCTAGCGTATTATGTTAATGCATATAAAACAATGTCTCAGTAGTTGGCTATTTAATTATTTGCACATTTTAACTTTCTTTCTTTTATTTTAAATCCTTTTAAATTAAATTTTTAATCTAATCAATATAACTAATAGTACAGAGAGAGACATTACATAACCTTTACGTTTTCCTGATAAATTAACTTCTCCACTATGAAATATGTCAAAAATATTATAATTATACCTCATTTTTAAGTGGTGCCGCCCTGGTGGCAGAAAAAGTTGTGGAATCATTTGCAGCTGCAGCTAAACGTAGTGATTATATTCTCTTTGGCTGCAGCACTAATAATATTTATGCGTCTATGTCACATTAAATAATTTATTTTTCTATATACCTAGTTACCTCGTAGATAGAGGATTGGTCTATGAGTTACCTGTGGAATTTATTATCTGTCGTATACACAGGAAGTGACATTCGGAGTCGGATTTGATTCGCGGGTAGCTTGCTACATATATATTTATCTATGTTCGCGGGCAATCTTAAAATATTATTGAAAATTCCGTTTTATTTTTCGTTTCAAGAATGGACGTTAGTAAATTATTCAAAAGTGTTAATAATTTAAATGAATATATATCGGCCTCTCAAGATGTAGAAACCAATTACAATAATATTAAAATTCAATTAAATATGTCTACAGTCCTCGCCCTAAAAAAAACAGGATCACTCGAAATTCAGGTAATTGTGAGGGATATCTTATAAAATTATTATTTATTATTTTTATTAATATAAATAATTTGCAGTATTTCAATAAATGTGAGGAAAATGGCGCTGCTGTTAAAATATTTGGACTATTGTTACTTTTACCATCATCTAAAACGTGGAGTCTACTAGGACGAGAGTTGGTCTCACTTTTAAAATACTGGCTTGATGCTTTGCGCAAACACCTAATTTTTCACAATGATCATTGGTGGCTGTTTTTGCAAAAGCTGTTGGAGTTCATAAAGGTGATTTTTTTGTTTAATAATACTTAAAATTTTTAAATTATTAGAATCCTAATAGTTAATAAGTTTAAAATAGGTATTCAAAATAGGTCTTGTTTACTTTTATTATTAAAAGAATTACTACCTTTTTCTAAATTATTCCATTATATTTTAATGTAAAAAATGCATCTCAAAATAGTACTTTAGGTAAATTTAGTAAAGTTGTTTTATTCATTCATTTATCCCACCTATCTCAAGTTCACTGTGGAACATAGGGCATCCCCCATATATTGCCTCATTAGAGTGTAGGGGAAATGTCTGCCATAATAGCCATATTTGGCAGGTGGGTTGGTACTTGGTACCTGGAGTGTTCTTTTTTTATTTTTGTTGGGATCTTCATCATATATTTTGAATTTTTTCTCTGTCCCCTCTTACAACACACAGAGGATGATATGCAAAACAGATTCTCTCATATTGCCACTACACAGTAATAAACATTGTTTATTAAAATATTTTAATTTCATGCTTTACAGAAATTGAACAAATATTTATTATTTTAAATTCTTGCAGGACATAAGGTTGAAAGATAATAATAAAATAAATAATATACTAGTGGAGGAAACAGCTGAATGCTTATTGGACCTGGCTACACATGATAGATCTAATATCTTTCAGAGTTATAAAGTGCTCTGTTTGTTTAATTTGTGTGCTGCCAACTCCAGCAGAGAAATCAGATTTGCTCTAAGGAAACACTTTGACTGTTACTTGTAAGATGCATGTTTTAATTTTGACCCCTAAAATTGTTATTTTTTTTAAAGAATTCTAAAGTTGTACCTAGCCTTGAAGATAACATTTTTCTTTACCACTTTTTTGCATTACATGAAAAAATTAGAACTGAAAACTTATTGTGTCACTTTAGTATCAATCTGTGCAACAAACAAAGACTACTGATCCTAAAGAAATTGACTTATATAATGTTCTCCAGACTGAATTTCATTCATGATAGCCAGTCTCAATGGAGACTAACCGTCTTCCCAAGATAGGGTTATAGTGCTCGTGTGTATGCACAAGCACAGGTGCACTCTCTATTCCCTTACTCTTATATTCCAATGGTAATTGGACAAACAGAGAGATTGGGTGCTTGACCAACTGTTTTACGTGTTTTCTGACGCATGGGGTTGTAACACTGACTACTTCCTGACTCTTGGCTGCTACTGAGAATATCTTGTCCCAAAAACTCAATATCAGATTTTGACCTGACCCGGAATTTCAGCCCAGGTCCTCAAGATCATCAAGTTTGCGTATCTCAAATGTCTTTAAAATAATTATTTCAAGTTATTCCTCACACATGCAAGTTTCCTTGTGATGTTTCTTCCTTCTCTAAGCTGGCTTTTCTAATGTTCAGCCTTCTTCAGTTTTTATCCATGTTCACATTATAATTTTTAAGATAATAACTTGATCACATTATCACACCTGTCCTGGGCCTGATTTAGTGATGCTTTTGGTGATAATAACAGAAATCCTGATATAAGGTAACTCTTACAACTTACCACGGCTCATAAATTAATACATTTTCATGCTGCAAGTTTGGCGTAGTGATGTGCACTTGCTACAATAGCAAATAACTCATGTATATTTTTAGTGCATGGTGCATGAGTAACAGACTGTTTTGAATAAATATTATTATTTTCTATTCATTCAGCATGTAATAGATCAAAATAATAGAAAACTTCGTATTGCCAAGCGTGGAGCGTGAAGATGAAAAAAAATTAAAATTGAAAATGTATGTAAATAAAACAATTAAATTTTTAATTTTTTTTTAATTATTTTCATAAGCGAGAGTAGCGCGCAATATGATGAGCATGTTTAATGTCACTTTTTCCCTTAAAAATTTGAATAATTTTTCAGTTTAGTTTCTAAGAAAAATGTACAATAATTGTTATAATTCAATATTAGAATCAAGCTGTCAACGTTAATGGCTTCCTGCGGAGATGTGGCGTACCAGTATAGCATTATGGAAGCCCTGCTGCGCTGGTTGGTACCGCGTCAGGACCCCACAGTGAGGTTGGAAGCGGCCGCCAAGTGGTTTCCAGATCACTTGTATAGTAGATGTGCTGTGGATTTGTTTCTAGAGAGGGCGTGGAAGAATTTTTTTCAGGTGAAAACACAAGATTACCGAAATAAAACGTTTTAATGGTTTTTTTTACAAAGTTAAAAGTCAATGTGACAGATAATAAAATAATTTAGAATATCTTGACCGGGAACTGCGTTCTATTACGTACCTAACATCGCACTCCTGCTGTCCTAGCTACATTGACGCGTTGGTATCACCACACAGTAAATTTGTCGTGTCACTGAGTGTGAATGCGTGGCCTATTGATCAAACTACTCTATTATTTTTCCCCGGCCCATAAAAGTCAACTGCTGGTCGTTGGCCTCTGATTATCGGAAGAGTTTACCATATTCATCACGCTCGGCAGGTGGAGTAACGACCAGATTGTAGCGACTTTGAGCACCGCGTTTGCCTGTCGAAGTCTCTCACGTTTAGGGTAAACGAGATAGTTATATGTATCGAAAGCCTAAGATTTGATTGGCATTCCCCGAAATCACCTCTTAAGATACCCACAGGACGAAATGGGGTTATGGTTTCTATGACACCACTACGAGACGGTAAAGTCTAAAGTACCCTAAGTACGAATCCTGGACTGCCGCCATCCGATCTAAAAGGGGTAGTAGGTACCGTAATGACGTTACAAAAAAAAAATACAACATAATAAGTACGGTATGTAATGTATATAAAAATGTTATTATTATTTAAAATACATGTTTTTATATAACTTGCTTATAATTCAAATTTTTTTTTAAATCTAACAACACCGTCGTCAGCGACGGTATCTTTGAACGCGTGGCGGATGGCGGTGTTTGTATTAAGTAAGAAATACCGTTAACGTTAATTTAATAACCTTATTCTCAATATCGAGATCTCACTAATTTCGAAATATTACTACACAATACGTAATGTTCATCCTACTTGAACAATTTTAGTAAAATCGCTCGCAAACTCACTCGGTGATACGATTCGTATTGTCATTAAATGAGGATTTAAACGAGTGAGTGCGGTGGTTCAATGTTGAAATTCGGGGAATTCTTTCAATTTGCTGACACGAAGACCTCAAACGAGATAGCTCATGAGTGAGGGACACATCACTATACACAAGGACCGCCCACACCGCATTAAGTTTCCCCGTTTAATTAAATTTTATTTTGTTTATTGCGGGGTAATTTTTATGTATTCTCTGGAAAAAAAAAAAAACAAAATCTTTATACGATACTTAGAAGCACCCTCACTGATCGGGCAGAACTTTTTATATATTGTATATTAATAGCTGTGGTGTTTTGAAACGACAGTAGCTTATTGGCAAAGTGCGGACCGCGAACTCAAAGGTCGTGAGTTCAAACCGTCATTCGACTATAACTGTTGTGAACCACTTCTAATACAAGCAATTGAAGCTTATCAGGAGTGATTAAAGTGAATATTACTAATGTTAATAGCTTGTTAGTATTTTTTTTATTTAAAAAAGAAAGCTGTTACCGGCCTGCTATTTTTTATAATTGTTATAAAGAGTATCCATGCCAAATTTTATAAAAATTTTCTTAAGCCCTTTGAACATACTGAACGACAAAAATCCAAACAGGCAAACTTGAAGATTAGGATGAATCAGTCAAATTTAGACCATAAATAATAAATTATTTTCCCCAGGATGCAAGAGATTTTCTCAACGCTCATAACGCGTTACGTGATCTTATTACCTCGGTTATCTGTAAGAAACTGACCATTGGGAGCACCGTTGTAATATCAGTAAGTTTCTTCGAAATACACATCTCTAAAGGATTAGATCAGTGGTTACCAAAGTATGAGCCGTAGAGGGTAAAGAGGGGCGTCGTGAGACGCTCCTGTTTATCATTCTCCGGAAACTAAACTTATGTATTCGCGGGTACAAAATAAACCGGATTTTCAGCTGTGGCTGTAACACAGAGCAAATATCGCTCTAAGGTCAATTTGGAGCAAGAAATTAGAGTAGCGGTGTAAAGCCATATTCCATGCTTTCAAAAAAATGTGTATAGATCACACGTCATATCGACTATGTTATGATTGTATTTTATTTCCTATTTTTAAAACTACTCTAGTATTATTGTACCTATTTCGACTAGCTAGCAAGCCTAGACAAAATACTAAATCTGTTAGTTCGCCGCGAACTGAAAAAGTTTTTGAACCCCTGGATTAGACCAATGCGAAACTTCTATAGATTAATTTTTTATAATAACACATTTATCTCTTTAAACCTTACAATTTTTTTTCCAACTGAGTCTTATTAGTTCTAGAGTTCGTTACATTTACATTACATTATCATACGTCTACGGCTCTTATAAAATTAGAGTGATAAGTGATCACACAATCTATCTGATGGTAGGTGGATGCTGTGAGATACAAACATCTACATCTATCCCCGATTAAGAAAAAAATATGCAAATGCTTTGTCAAGACTGAGGATTAAGATTGAATGCCTCCATAGCTTACTTAAGGGGCTCCTGTTTTCCACACTCAACATACAAAACTGCAATTTCACGCTGGTAGTCTATAAGAGCATGGTCCATTCCCGGTCGGGCCGACCCATTTGTACTGAAGCCATTTATAGTACCAGCGTGGATCTACCACGTACACCTGTGCTTGCGCAGACACTGCGCAGGTGGCTCGTCTCCGTTCAGAGTGACCGCCGTGATCAAAATTCGGTCTATTATTATTTTACGTCTTGTATTGATAAGACTGCCATATTGTTATCACATTTCTTCCTCATCGGCTTAACTCACTGGCGCTGCGAAGAGAGAGATAGAGAGTTGCATATCTTTGCTTATTCTTGCTGTTGTGTTTCGTAGTATGGTGAGTGTATAGAACCGGTGACCTTTTTTACTGGAAACGGGGCATTCCATCTCCGTCCTCAGAGGTGACAACGCATCTGCATTTTGATTTTTAATTGAGGATAAATGTAGATGTATGGCCCACAGCATCCACTTACCATCAGGTGGACTGTGCGCTCGTTTCTATTTCTTATTCTATAAAAAAAAAACCGTACTCTCGATTAAGAATCGAAATCGCATTTGCAATGCATTGTCACCTCTGGGTACTAAGATGGAATGCCTAGTTACTTGTGGGGACTATTCAGCTGGACGGTTGCTCCCCTACGATACCTCCCTTGCTACGCACATGCCCTGTTTCAATTTTGTTTGTTAGGAGGCTGTACCCAGCAGCGTGGTGTAAAATAAAAACAAGTCTGTCAATTTTTGTTACTTTAGGGCTCAAAGAGAAGAGATAATTGGTTGGACATTAATTCCGAGACTAAATGCATATCAATTATATTGCATCCGGAGTTGCTCGAAATGCTAGGGAGCAGTTTAAACCCCCCTTCCTGTGAAACCCTTGTATTAACCGAAGCTAATACAAGTGAAATCAAATTGTGCAGGTAAGGTGTAGTTAAATATAGTAGCTAAGCAAATAAATATAGAACAATGAGTTTTATCATCAAATTGTAGTTTCAATTGGCAATTCCAAAAGACTAGACTTTTACAGTGTATCTGATTTATCATAATCATTCATCAATTTTCACAGTGTGAATCACCCTTTCCTTTCCTTTCGTGACTGCCACTTTCTTATTTGGCATAAAACCGACATATATTGTGAATATTACGTGTTTGATCTATGTAGTAAAGTTACAGCCTATATACGTTCCACTGCTGGGCACAGGCCTCCCCTAATTTGTGAGAGGGTTTCAGGGCAAGGAAGTGTCCGTCGCGCTGCCCCAATGCGTGTTGGCGGATTTCTCATGTTTCGAAAAAAAAATATTTCTCAGACTAACAGGTTTCCTCATTTATTTTCCTTTATCGCCGAACACGTGGTTAATCAGCACTTAAAATTGCAATTAACGATTTCATTCGTGCCGGGGGGGATCGAACCCGAGTGGCTCGCGTATTATGAAACTTACAGCGATCGCTAAGCCCCTGAGCTACCAAGACTGGTCTATATAGGTTTGTATAGAAGTTGTCAAATTTAGCTACAACGGCACCTATCGGACCGTAGACAGAACATAATCGTTCATAGCTATGCTATACTAGAATTATTTTATCCGTGCAGTTTGGGTCATAAATCGTCAGTCAAATCAATAAATCGGAGTATTTCGGTCTCTCTTCCACTCACGAGCCTTAGGGGCGAGCATAGTATGGGCATTATTGTTGTCGATAAGCGTTATCGATAGTGTATTTAGTTTTGTCATTATGTGGGTTAGTGATAAAAATGAAAAAAAATTAGATAAAACAACGTATTTATTAAAATAAGAATAATAATGATTTAAAATAAATTATTAATTAGGTATCTATGTATTAAAAAAAAAACTAAAAGTACAAATGTTAGGAATGTAACAAGTTATATTAAAAATAAATATAAATATAATAACATATCTAAAATTAAATCTAAAACTATTTACTGTTTATTTGTTGTTATCGATAATGGCGTTGCGCCCGCGCAACATGCTCACCGCCCTAGCCCGGCTGAGGCCGAGCTATGATTTATAACCCCAATTGCACGGATAAAATAATTTTACTATAGCAGCTATGAAACAATACCTCGACAAAACATAATAATTTGTGAAGATATCCGGAGAAGATTCAGAGCAACTAGCAAATCGCATTAGTAGACTGAAGTGCCAATGAACTTGAAGTAGCTCGAAGAACCCACAACGTACGTGGTAGAGCCACGCCGCTGCTATATTATGGTTGTAGCACGAATGGGACAGCTCGACCGGGGAAGGACCACGCTCTCACAAAATAGCAACTTGATGCTTCTGTGTTTCGTATGGTGAGTGTAGAGAACCAGAGACCTATTTTACTGGAAACGGGGCATTCAATTATAGTCCTCACGGCTGACAACGCATCTGTATTTTGATTCGCAAACGAGATGTACATGTTTATGCGCCACAGCAACCACTTACCATCAGGTGGACTGTGTGCTCGCTTGTTACCCTTAACCTATAAAAAAAAAACTTAAGTTAGAAATAAAATAATAAGTTATTATGGATTTGATCGACTCATTGCTTCACACGCCTTTTAACGTGTAAATCGATAAATCATGTATTTAGGTATATACATACAATGTTATTAAAAACAATGCCTTTATCTTTATTTTTGTTTAATTACCTATGAAATTTCCGTTTTTATAAAATAAGTTTTAAGTATTTTTTAAATTTCTATGAATAAAAGTAACCACACATGCAATCGATGCATCTTTGCCAAAGCAGTGGCAGTTTATTGATGCCCTTAAAGAAATCAGCTGTAAGGGAGGCAACAAATTTTTCAAAGGCTTTTTGTACTGCCTCTCGGACATTGATTTTTTTCCCGCCAAAAAGATATCCAAATTCTGGAAAAAGTGGGAATCTGTAGGTGCAAGGTCTGGTGATTACGATTAACTTGGAGACGGTCTGTTGTGCAGTATGAGGTAGCGCGTTGTCGTGCAGGAGCAGCGGGGACGAGCGATTGACCAAAGCTGGTTGGAGACATGCGAGCTTCTCCATCATTGTGTTCACCTCTTTACAGTACACATCTGCAGAAATGCTCATCTCGTTTGGTAAGAAGCTGTGATGAACCAAACCGGCGAAACAGTGACCATCACTTTTCTAGGGGTAAGTTCTCGTTTAGGGCACTGTTTAGGTGCTGAACCAGGATCCAACCAACTTTCTGAGCACTTACGATTGTCAAACAGAATCCATTTTTGTCGCAGGTAACAATGCGGTTCAAAATTACATCGTTTGTGTGCCTGTTGGACAGTGCAAGGCACTTTTCGACGCGTACTTCTCGCTGGCGATCATTGTGTTAGTGGGGCACCCATTTGTTAAGCTTTTTTACCTTGCCAATTTGGCGCCAATGGTCCAATATTGTTTTGATGCTAACGTCGAAAGCTGCTTCTAATTCAGCCGTAGATTGAGTATCATCAGGTTCCACTATCATCTTTAATTTTTCATTATGACCAACGTTTTCGGAGAACGACGGGGTTCATTTTTCAGGTCGAAATTTCCAGAACTAAAGCGGGCAAACCAATAACAGCTGGTGTGTTTGTTTGTAGTATTCGCTCTGTAAACGTCGTTGATGTTGCGTGCCGCTTGAGCCGCGTTGCTGCCATTATAGTACTCATATTCCGTAATTACTCGAATTTTTAACTTATCCACGGTGACGAAAAAGATTCAAATGCGATTAAAACATAACGCTAATCAAGAAACAAATAACTAATTTTGAAAAAAGAGTTCTTTGCCTTTAAAATAAAATTAATTTGAAATTAGAATTCTTAACCAAACAAAAATTATTTTGATTTGAAATGGCCAGTACTGACGAACGGCAATTACATGGGTAAAGACCTATTATTAAATTAAATTCTCCCTTAATCAGCTTTTAGAATACACGAGGTCTATCCGATTAAATACAATTCCAGGGAGGTGATGGATATCTTTATCTCGGTGACAACTTTAGAACCACCACAACTCATACCATCTTCGACTAGTGTTACGGGAAAAGGCAGTATAGATGTGAAGATTGTAATAAGTTCTAATAGTGACATGGTGAAGGTCGACAAGGCATTGCGTGGGATTTTTGCTGATAAATATCAGGTAAAATTACGTTCTAAATAAAAGTAGAAATAATTGCTTAAAACTGAAGTCATTTTCGCTTCTTCTTTTCCGCCTGACATTTGAACTACAGATTAACTAATAGTAACCGTAGATTAACTAATAGTGCTTGAAAGATGAAGAACAGTACTTTTAAACGCACATGTTGCTAGAGCTGATCATTTAAATGTGTGCTTTTAATAAAATACGTATTACCTTTTTATTATCATTATTATTCGCGAAGTAGAAAATCAACATACAAATTTACATAACGAAAATTGCTTTTCATTTCTAAGTGTGTTTATACTGTTTCTGAAATGTTTAGCTTAATTAAGATGATATCCGGACGGTGATGGTCCATACAAACGTATTCCCTGAATCGAAACAAGAGCAAATATTTTCTACAATACAATGTATATCTACTACCGCCATGACATCTACCACATAATATGTTCCTATGTATTCTTATTTCCTCATAAATTAAAATTAAAATTTATTTATTTGTTTGTAAATACAGTATTAGGTGTTAGTAAAATTTACAATAGGTATCGTGTATTCTACCACAGTGGTCTACAAAAATATTTATTTTCGTTGTAGCCAATTAAAGTAAAGTAGTAAGTATACATTTTATAACAATACAATAATCCTCAGTGTCGGTGGTATAAA
Organism: Parnassius glacialis; assembly: GCA_033319125.1. Classification (NCBI taxonomy): domain Eukaryota; kingdom Metazoa; phylum Arthropoda; class Insecta; order Lepidoptera; family Papilionidae; genus Parnassius; species Parnassius glacialis. The sequence goes on along the minus strand of JAVANC010000014.1, from coordinate 20,350,985 downwards.
ATATTCACAAAATGCTAGGTAGTGAAAAACATCGTGCAATGATACCCATGACACATTTCGTAATGGCGCCTTTACGTCTATATTGAAAATAAAATATGTCAAATAATTAAAAATATCATCTATTCAAACATAAAATTAAAAAATTGGCTAAATCATCATTATTAATTCATTTATATTATTATTATTATATACAAGAGTCAACAGAATGTACGAGGGCGACACTGAAAGTTTTTAGAACTGGCCACTTGTAAACGATATAATAAAAAAATAAGTTCAAATTTTGAAAATGGAACTCTGCAAATATTATTGTATATTTATTTTATTAATTTCTCATTTGTTTACGATTTGGCTGCAAATTGAAAATTGTCTGTCACGAGAAAATTTTCGTACAGTAATTTTTTATGACATTCGATCGACTTTCGATTTCGATGTCATTTAAGTCAACAAGAAAGTTATGATAGACTTTGATCGGCCTTTCACGATGAAGCCCCATCTCGTGCCACTGTTTACAACTATTTCAATGAGTTTAAATGTGGTCGCACTAATCTCACCGAGGATCTGCGTGAGGGACGGCCTTCTACGGCGACGACTGAAGATAACATCAGTGTTGTGCGGCGTATGATAGAGACTGACAAAAGAGTGACTTATCAACAAATTCGGACAAGCTTAGGCATCGGTATGAGTCATCTGCACAAAATCCTCCATGAACATTTAGCGGTCAGGGGGCTTTGTGCCTGGTGGATACCCAACAACTCCGTCGTGTTGATTGGTATCGTGAAATGGTTCAAAGATTTGACGGAGGTGACTCAAATGCTGTGTTCGACATACTTACGGGTGACGATAGCTGAATTTATTGTTATGATCCTGAAACTAAGAGACAGTCTGCTGTCGGGGTGTTTCCTTCCGAGGAGTTGTCAACTAAAGTGAAGAGAGGTTGAAGCGTGGGAAAAAAGATGGTGGCCTCGTTCTTCGGAAGGACAGGTTATTACGCAACAATTGTTTTAGAGGATCGAAAAACAGTGACTGCAGAGTGGTACACCAACAATTGTTTGCCACTTGTCTTGGAAAAAGTTCGGGAGAAACGACCTCGCGTAGGGGATCCTCCTTCACCACGACAACGCATAGCCGCACACCGCCAAACAAACAATCGATTACTTGGCGACGTCAGACGTGGAATTACTGTGTCACCCGCCCTATAGTCCCGACCTTGCGATATATAGGCCGGCTTGTATAGACCTTGCGATTTTTATTTATTTCCGAAAATAAAAGAAAGACTTCGAGGAAAACGTTTTATGGACGCAGAGGAAGCAGTGGCTACTAAGGAGGAGTGGGCAAAGTGCTTTTCTCAGTGGTTCGGTTTGGTGGAATTTTGAAAAGATATAATTAAACTAATAACGCTAGTTTTATTCAGTTTTTGATTTTCTAAGAACTTTCAGTGTCACCCTCGTAAATGTCAATATGTATGAGTAAAATAAAAATGAGCGAGATTAGAATGGCTCTCCAGCACCTTAAAAACAGCAAGGACCCAGGCGAGGACGAGATTTCAGCAGACCTTCTGAAAGCGGGTGGAAAACCGGTACTGGAAGTCCTTCAAAAGCTCTTTAATTCCGTCCTCCATGGTGGTACGACACCGGAGGCGTGGAGCAGAAGTGCAGTGGTCTTGTTCCTCAAGAAGGGCGATTACGCTCTCTTAAACTACAGACCGATTTCCCTTCTGAGCCGCGTCTACGTACTGTTTTCGAGAGTCAATATCGAGTCATTATCGAGTCATTATCTCGTGTATATAATAATAATAATATCATAATCGTGCATGCAGACTCGACGACTTCCAGCCTCCCGAAGCCGGTTTCCGAAAAGGCTTTAGCACCATAGACCACATACATACCCTTCGGCAAATTGTACAGAAGTCCGAGGAGTACAATTTGCCACTATGTCTGGCATATGTGTACTATAAGAAAGCCTTTGATTCCGTCGAAATTTGGGCGGTGCTGCAGTCCCTTCAGCTGTGCCAAGTTCACTGTCGGTATATCCAAATGCCGAAGTGTTTGTACAGTAGGGCTACAATGGCTATCCGAGTACAGAACAGAGTACGAAACCTATCCAACTGCAGAGAGGTGTAAGACAGGGTGACGTTATATCCCGAACCGAAGAACTGACAACCGATGGCGAGAAAAGGTTCTCGGCGGCCTCGTACCGGTAGGTGAAGTGTAGGGCGAGCACCCACTAGATGGAGTGACGACCTGGTAACACATACAGGAAGTCGATGAATGCAGGTGGCTCACGACCGTGCTTTGAGGCATTCCGTGTGGGAGGCCTATGGTCAGCAGTGGATTTGTGAAGGGCTGTAATGATGATGATGATCAATGGTGACAGGATATCTTGTTGTGGTTTAAGTTTAGTTGGTTTAATTTCCTTTCTTCTCTAAGTCGAGTTTTGATCGAGCTTCGATATTTTGAGTTAAATTTAATTGTTTAACGCCCAAATTCTCAAACGCTACATAATTTTAAGATGTCGTTCAGTCCCTTGGTGTCACAGTTACTTTGAATTAAAGTGATAGAGACAGCACGAGATTTAATGGCATCTTAACATTTTCGCTGTCCTGTCCCGTGCACTACATATAGGTCATTGCTTTTGTTTTACTATTGTGTCTGAAAACCGGACAGTGAAAGTGTTAAAATTGAGTATTTAGGCATAAGTGTTTTTTTAAACGTGGTAGAGCCATGCTGCAGCTATATTAATTGTATAGTTGTAGCACGAATGTGTCGGCTCAACCGGGGAAGGACCACGCTCTCACAGAATACCAGCGTAAAATAGCAGCTCAATGCTGCTGTGTTTCGTATGGTGAGTGGAGAGAATCGGATACCCTTTTTACTGAAAAAGAGGCATTCCATCTTAGTCGTCACGGCTGACAACAAATAGTGATAATAAATAGGGTTCTGCGCAACAAAATTAAAACCCTAAATTACACACGGGCGAAGTCGCGAGGAACAGCTAGTCCTAATTAAAATTCTTTTTTTTTATAGGATAAGAGTGACAAACGAGCACACAGTCCACTTGATGGTAAGTGGTAGCTGCGGCCCATAGACATCTACATCTATCCTCGTTTGCGAATCAAAATGCAGATGCGTTGTCACCCGTGAGGACTAAGATGGAATGCCTCATTTCCAGTAAAAAGGGCCTCCGGCCACCTGCACTCACCAAGCGAAACGTAGAGGTAAACCTCTACTTCACGCTGGTATTCTGTGAGGTCGTGGTACCACCCCGGTTCGAGCCGGCCCATCCGTGCGACAGCAAAAGCTGCCGCGTGGCTCTACCACTGTTAACAACAGGTACAGTCGGATTCAGATTTTTATATAAATTGTAAATGTTTTTAACTTTTGTTATGAAACTAAAGTTTATTTAAACTTAGAAAAAACTATATTTTTAGTTAGATCGAATCCAATCAGTATCTGATTGGATTCGATCGGATTGATTGATTTACTGATTGGATGTTATCGATCATAGAAAGTTTTAAATATTCAAACATTAACTGACTTTTAGCACGAAAAAAATATTTTTATTTATTTTCTATAATTTTTTTGTTTTAATATTCAAGTTCAACACAACACATTTAGACTTAACTTGATTTATAATGTTATAGAATAATTTTGTGAGTTTAACATGTTGTCTACACTGACTTTTTATGGCGAATTAAAAAAAAATATGATAGAGATAGTGGCGGTGAGTGTAAGAATATCAACTAATGTATATCGTCCCTTGATTGTCGTAAGAAGCTAAGAGGAAAACAAGCTAGGAATTGTGCAGTAGCGTAATTCTGTTATCTGCAAAGTCAGAATATAAAAAAGCTGTGGTGGCTAACCTTCTCGCGAAATGTGACAATTATGACAATATACTTCCCGTGATGAAAAAAGCACAAAGAAACGGGCCCCGGCCTCCGGCGGCCCCGCTATTCTTGGCTACTGTAACGACCATGTTAAATACGGGGCACGGGGTGCTAAGAATCACCGGTGGAGGCTCGATTGCCACCCTTAATGGCTCGACCTGGCAACATTCAACGCACGCACAAGTCTCTCCTTAATAACGTTGTAAAGATTGGGATAGTGTCGACGGGGATTGCGTACCTTATAATCATAATCACCAAACGGTATTCGTTAAACGTCATACATGGTTATGCACCAACCTGAGCACAACCTTTTAACAGTGGTAGAGCCACGCGGCAGCTTTTGCTGTCGCACGGATGGGCCGGCTCGAACCGGGGTGGTACCACGACCTCACACAAAACCAGTGTGAAGTAGAGGTTTACCTCTGCGTTTCGCTTGGTGAGTGCAGGTGGCCGGAGGCCCTTTTTACTGGAAATGAGGCATTCCATCCTAGTCCTCACGGGTGACAACGCATCTACATTTTGATTTGTAATAGAGGATAGATGTAGATGTCTATGGGCCGCAGCAACCACTTACCATCAGGTGGACTGTGTGCTCGTTTGTCACCCTTATCCTATAAAAAAAAAAACACCCCGATTAGGAGGTGAAGGAGATGTATGAGAATAACTCTAGAGCCTTGTATTCCTCCAAAACCCAATATACGGTGTTAATGGGAGACGTCAACACAAAACTAAGCACAAGAAGGAACTGTGAGCTGAAGGTAGAGAAATTTGGTATAGGGCGAACCCAAAGGGTTAACAGCTAGCCAACTTTTTGGAGAAGGAGGAACTCTTCATTTAATGAACTTTTTTCCAGAAGCGGTCGCACAGGAAGTGGACCTGCTTTAGGCCCGACGGTTTGATAAAAAAAAATAGATTGAGTTTATAATGACGACAAGACGGTAACTGTTCAGTGATGGCTCAGTGATCGCGAGGGTGAAAACTGGTAGCGATCACCCATCACACTCACACAGGATGGCCTTATCCCTAACTAAGTTTACAGTGCATTGCTATCCACATCTGAGCTTCATTCAAGTTTTTAAACACACGCGATTGTAAACATTAGTGTATTTTATTTATATTGTATAGATAAATATTTGAACTTCATGCAGGTACTTTTTGATGTTGAGAGTACAATGAACGTGTCGCAAGAGAAAACTAACAGTTCAGAAAGCGATTGTGACTCTGTAAGTAACATCATTGTATTTTGAGCGTATCTGTGAGAGTATAAGGGAGAGGATGAGTGAGTGAAAGAAATTATACTCCTTTATTTATGTAACAAATAATATGTTATAAATGATCATAAAGTTACAACCTGTATACGTCCCACGGCTGGGCACAGGCCTTCACTCATTTTCGAAAGGGTTTTAGCGCAAGGAAGTGTCCGGCTCGCTGCGCCAATGCGTGTTGGCGAACTTCGCATGTCTTCAAAATATTTTCTTTTCTTATTTATCAGACATGCGGGTTTCTTTATGATGTTTTCCTAGACAGCTGAGCACGCGGTAAATCAGCACTCAAAACTACAAATAAGAATGTCATTGGTGCCGGCAGGGATCGAACCCGGGCTGCTCGCGTACTGTGAAATTTACAGCGAGTGCTTAGCCCGTTAGCTACCACGGTTTATAAATAATCATGAAAGTTATAGATTAACTAACAACTTTCGTAACAGCATTCTAACAAATATTATCAATAACGTCTTCTTTTACCCATGTCTGAGGGTTGCAAGCATTGCTAAAGATACGGGGCAAAAGCGAATATAGAGGCGGGGGTATCACGGGGCTATGCCACAATGACGTAAAATTAAATAACAGCATATGCAAATTTTTTTGTAAAATTCTTATTTGTATTTATTATACGCGATCATTTTTCGCCTTTGGACGTTTGTGTAAGGCTGTAGATTACGTTACGGTAATAGTTTCGCCGAATACCTTAGTTTTTTTAATCATATTTCCGCAGTAAAACGCTGTAGCAATAGCAACACGTTGGTACAAATGATAATTAAATTGTTCGATTTCCTAAGTCTTAACTCTATTATTGCCGTGCCGTGTAGAGGCGGTCCAGAATATCCACTACCCCATATCCTCCCGTGGGTGTCGTAAAAGGCGACAAAGGGAAACAGGCAGGAGATGGGCAGCAGCATCTTCCTGATAATAGCCAAAATTACAATAAAAAAACTGCGGTTGCCAACCCGCTCGCCAAGCGTGGCAACTATGACAAATACCCCCCAATGATTAAAGCAACAAACAGACGGCCCCCAGTCTCCGGCGGCCCCGCTATTCCTGGCTACGGTGGCGACCATGGTAACGGCGGGGCAGGGGGTGCTAAGAATCTCCGGTGGAGGTTCGGTTGCCACCTACGACGACTCGACCTGGCAACGTACAACGCACGCACCCTGAGGACTGGCGAGAAGATCGTGGAGCTGGAAGAAGAGATAGACAAGTTGCGCTGGCATATTATAGGATTATCCGAAGTCCGAAGAGAGGGGGAGGACACGGTAATCCTCGAATCCGGCAACCTGCTCTATCACCGGGAGGGCGACCATCTGTCCCAAGGAGGTGTCGGATTTATCGTCCACAAGTCTCTCGTTAACAACGTTGTAAAGATCGGGAGTGTGTCGACGAGGGTTGCGTACCTTATACTCAGAATCACCAAACGGTATTCGCTGAAGGTCATATAGGTTTACGCACCAACCTCGCACCCCGATGGGGAGGTGGAGGAAATGTAGGAGGATATCTCTAGAGCCCTGCATTCCTCCAAAATCCAATATACGATGTTAATGGGAGACTTCAATGCAAAACTAGGCACAAGAGAGAACGGTGAGCTGAAAGTAGGGAAATTTGGAATAGGGCAATGGAACCCAAGGGGCCAGCAGCTGGCCGACTTCATGGAGAAAGAGGAACTCTTTATGATGAATTCTTTATTCCAGAAGCGGCCCCACAGGAAGTGGACCTGGTCGAGCTCCGACGGTTCGACAAAAAATGAGAATGACTTCATTATGATGACCAGACGACAACTGTTCAGTGATGTCTCTGTGATCGCGAGGGTGAAAACTGGTAGCGATCACCGAATGGTTAGAGGCACACTGAACCTAAACGTTAAGTTGGAGAGGTCTCGTCTAATGAAATCAACGTTCCGTCCCCCTCGTGCTCTGTTCCAAAGTCCCGAAACCTTTCAGCTCGAGTTACAAAACCGTTTTCAGTGCCTAGAAGACTGCAATGAAGTGGACGATATGAATGACAAGCTCGTGGAAACTGTCCATGCGGTCGGAGCTAAGTTCTGCAAGACCCGCCGCAGAAGAACACAAAAACTCTCCGATCACACTCTTAACCTCATGGCTCTTAGACGGGAGATGAATCTACATTCTTCAACAGACTTGACAACATACAGGCAACTGAACAGACAGATCTCCAAATGCATGCGGCGGGACTTACGCAACTTCAATACAGCTCGTATTGAAGAAGCGATCGAGCGGAACTGCCAGAAAGAGTCAACTGTCAAAGCTGAAGACAGAGTGTGGCAGCATCGTTTCGGGGACACCTGAGATTTTTAGTGAGTTTGAGAGGTTCTATGGGCAGCTGTACACGTCATCGTTGGAGCCACACGCAAATGTGAGTAACGATCCAAGAGCGAGTCTCATCCGACACTATTCCGAAGATATCCCGGACGTCAGTCTGAGCGAGATTAGAATGGGTCTCCAGCACCTTAAAAACGGTAAGGCCCCAGGCGAGGATGGAATTACAGCGGAGTTTCTGAAAGCGGGTGGAAGACCGGGGTCTTGAAGTCCTTCAGAAGCTCTTTAATTCCGTCCTCCATGGTGGCATTACACCGGAGGCGTGGAGCAGAAGTGCGGTGGTCTTGTTCTTCAAGAAAGGTGACAACGCTCTCTTGAAGAACTACAGACCGATTTCCCTTCTGAGCTGCGTCTATGTGCTGTTTTCGAGAGTCATTACGAATCGTCTCGCGCGCAGACTTGACGACTTCCAGCCTCCCGAACAAGCCGGTTTCCGAAAGGGCTTTAGCACCATAGACCACATACATACCCTCCGGCAAATTGTACAGAAGTCCGAAGAGTACAATTTGCCACTATGTATGGCGTATGTGGACTATGAGAAAGCCTTTGATTCCGTCGACATTTGGGCGGTGCTGCAGTCCCTTCAACGGTGCCAAGTTGACTGTCGGTATATCGAAGTGCTGAAGTGTTTGTACAGTAGAGCTACGATGGCTATCCGAGTACAGAACCAGAGTACGAAACGTATCCAATTGCAGAGAGGTGTAAGACAGGGTGACGTCATATCCCCGAAACTCTTCACCGCTGCATTGGAAGACGTTTTCAAGCTTCTGGACTGGACCGATACCGACTGGATACGGTATTAACATCAATGGCGAGTACATCACTCACCTTCGATTTGCCGACGATATAGTCCTTATGGCAGAATCGCTGGAGGACCTAAGCACTATGCTCAATGACCTCAATAGTGTCTCCCAACGGAGAGGTCTTAAGATGAACATGGACAAAACAAAGATTATGTTTAATGTCCATGTCACACCTATGCCGGTAGTTGTTGGGAGCACTAAGCTGGAAATTGTTGACGAGTATGTTTACCTGGGGCAAATAGTCCGACTAGGTAAGTCCAACTTCGACCGAGAGGTCAATCGACGGATTCAACTCGGCTGGGCAGCGTTCGGGAAGCTACGACACATCTTCTCGTCAGACATACCTCAAAACCTTAAAACGAAATTGTACAACCAGTGCGTGTTGCCAGTGATGACTTACGGAACTGAGACGTGGTCCTTCACAGCTGGTCGTATGAGGAAGCTCAAGGTCGCTCAGCGAGCTATGGAGAGGGCTATGCTCGGAGTTTCTCTGCGTGATAAACTTAGGAATGAGGATATCCGCAGTAGAACTAGAGTAACCGACATAGCCCAACGGATTACTAAGCTGAAGTGGCAGTGGGCCGGCCATATAGCTCGAAGAACCGACAACCGATGGGGAAGAAAGGTTCTCGAGTGGCAGCCTCGTACCGGTAGGCGAAGTGTAGGGCGACCCCCCACGAGATGGAGTGACGACCTGGTAAGACATGCAGGAAGTCGATGGATGCAGGTGGCTCAGGACCGTGCTTTATGGCATTCCTTGGGGGGGCCTATGTTCAGCAGTGGACTTATGAAAGGCTGTAATGATGATGATGAATGATGAACTCTATTATTTATTTTGTGCTATAACTAAAGCAATAGAAAAGTCCATCACATATTCTATTTCTAATATTATTGACAACGACTTAATTAAAATACTTATAAGTAAAGATTTTAGAAATGAGTTGGGGGGTGACTCGAACTTTAGGCCTGGTCAGTTTGAATAGCCTATCATGTAGAGGATGTCATGGGGGTCATGGTTGAATAGGGGCAAAAAGTTCTCATTACACTCCAAGGTGGTCAAAAACCAAAAAAAAAAAATTCTTATTTCGGATATAACTCCGCCTCCTTCGCAGGTTCTTACAGTCTTTTTACTTCACGCATCCCACTAATTAAAATTAATAAATCTAAAATTATAGTAATTTTTATCTTTGGATTTATTTGTTAAAGTAAATGGTATCATTCAAAGACTATTTGAGGGTAGTAAGTAAAAGATTATAAATTGACAGTCTTCCTAAATATTGTTTGTATGAAAATATTATTCCAGTCGTACAAATATATTGTTTGCATTGTGTTTAGGAAAACAATACAAGGTTCTCGCATCCGAAGAAGGCTCTGCGTCTTGGGAGGAATACAGGTAATTAATTACTAAGTCCCTCTTTTACGGTATAGGCTATACATTTTTATTAACTTTCCCAATGATATCAAGAATACAATTTAATATTGTACATTAGAAATTGTATATTTAATTAAATAAAGGTTTTAACTTTACTTCGATATTTTACAAACTTGTTATAAAAACTGGTTTATAAAATGCTATATTGTACATAGTAATTTTACAATAAGACTAGTTAGCCTTATTGTAAAATTGTAATATAATTCTGCCAGTGGTCCAGGAGGAGTCGGCGCATGAGTACCGAAAACTATTCCACCGCAATTTTTTTATGCGTTTCTCTTCAAATTGACCCACTGATGATATAAATGCAGGTTGCCATGCCATGGGGCTACTCGGTGCCTTATTGTTTAAATCATTTTTTTTTTCAATTGCAAAGAATTGCTATTTTCAAAGAGAAAAGAGGTCATTTTTTTAGGCTTTAATGAAATACTAATAAAAAGGTTCTATGATTTTTTGTGATAAAGTAAATATTTTCGGGGTTATGAATTTTTCAACTAGACTTAGGACAGTTTGAAAAGAAACACATAAAAAAAATCAGGTGGAATAGTTTTCGATACTTATGCGCAAATTCCTCCTGGACTATAGGTCGGTTTTTATTAACAAAATTCAACGATTACTATTAAAAAACTAGATGCATAATTATCAGTGACAAAAAATGTCCTTACTGAATAAGTGCCCACTGGAACATTTGGGTGCGCTTTTAATTTGTACGTGGCTTTGTGAATACAACTTTAGGCAATGCATTTAAGGTTGAATTTACATTAATGTATATTTATTTCAACTAGAATTACGCCAAAATAATTGGCGACGGTTTTTAGAGAACTTTTGCATGAGATTGTGTATCTAGTTTTTTATTAGTGATCGATGATAAAATTAAAATATTCTCAACGTTTACTTTACAAATATTTAGCAGTGCTACTTTTAAAACTAAGTAGATTTATTAAACTGTATTTATTTTATTTTTAATAACACATTTTTTATATTTATTACAGCGTATCAAAAGTCCACTGCTGAACATAGGATTTCCATAGATCACCTCATAGAAAAAATATTTGCCATGACTGTCTCGTTGGTCTAGTCGTTGTAAATGCGACTTCCGAATCCCGGGTCGGGCCAAAAAATAGTTTATTGAGTGTTTTCGTCAAGAATTTCTCAGTAGCTGCCCGGAGTCAGGAAGTTGATGGTGTATCACCCCGTGCCTCGGAAAGCATCGTCCTGCGCCTGTACTCTCTCCGGTCGTGTTGGTTTACCGTCCCACCGGACTATGAGAGCGAGTGAATAGAGAGTGCACCTGTGCTTGCGCATACACTTGGGTACTATAATCCTGTCCTGCGACGATAGCTAGTCTCCGTTGAAGCTGGCCGCCGTGACCGAATTATTATTTGCCATAGTTGCCACTCTGCGCAGGCGGGTTGGCAACCGCAGTTTTTTTATTTTTTATTGGAACGAAGTTCCTTACCGGACGGTATCTTGCCACGAGAGATATATTATTTTTAATGACGCTTCATTTTAATAGACGCTAGTAATTAATTTGTTTCTATTTGTTAATCAGTAATATTATACATTTATCAATAATAATATAATACGAAAGGAACTTCGTTCCAACCGAATGTTCCACGACACCCACGCATGTTTTGTCTTTTGTTATTGGGAAGATGCTCCTGTACAAATCTTGCTTTGTTTCCCTCTGTTGATTCTTACGACACCCGCGAGACGTTATATGGTAGTGGATATCCTAAAACCACCACTAAACGGTATTTATTTCACAAATATTCGGCAGTGCTACTTTTACAATGAGGGCATCCACGACTTTTTCTGCCACCAGGGCGGAGCCACTTAAAAATGAGATGTAAAATTTGACAGATTTCATAGCGGGGAACTTAATTTGTTAGGAAAATTTAAGGGTTAATGTTCCTTTCTATAATATTACTTGTATTTAATATTAATGAGAATAAAAATAAATAAACCACACCGCAGATATTCATAAAAGTAAAAAAAATAAAAAAGTTAAAAATATGCAAAAAATTAAAGAGCAAACAACTGAGACATTGTTTTGTGTATTAATATAATACTCTAGAAATTAATAAAGTTTTATTTGAAACTAACTTCTGAGTTAAATTAGTTTATGTAACTAAAAACTTTATCTCGGTGTCAACTAGCAATATCTGGTGAGCGGACATACGGTTCTGATATATGAACAAGTATCTAGCGACGTAATTATGGCCGAAAAACCATAAAAAGATGATAAAACCAAGTCCAGAATGGTGATCAGTAGCGGTATTATCAGTGCGTAGACAGTGGCGTAGCTACCCAGGGGCTAGGCGGGGCAGTGCCCCGGGGCTCTGAAGTAGAAGGGGCCCCTCGACCTCCAAGAACGACGTTCGAAAAATTATGTGTTATGCTAGTTGTATAAAGAATTTTCGAGTTTTAACTTTTTGGCTCCTGACCGCGAACGGCTCGAACTGAAATCACAAAAATTACTCCCACATCCAGAACATAAATATAACATTGTTAAAGATAATTGTCTAGTTCGTTTTATTGTTTTTTTTATATAAAAGAGGGGGATAGACGAGTATGCATCTCATCTGATGGCAAGTGTCGACCACCGCCTATTAACAGATATAACACTAGGAAAATTGTAAGCGCGTTGCCGGCTTTTTAAAAAAGAGTAAGCTCGTTTCTTGAAGGTCCCTACGTCGTATCGGTCCGTAAAAATCGCCGGCGGTAAACAATTCCACAAAGAAATCGTGCGAGGAAGAAAATTCCTAGTAAATCGGACAGTAGTGGACTGCCAAACATTTCGATTATGTGAATTTTTGAAATGCGTGAATTGTTGATGAAATTTTATGGCTGGTATTAATCCGAACAATTCCTCAGAACTCCCTGTGGTAAATGCGATAGAAAATGCAATGGGATGCAACATCTCTTCGTCTCGACTTTCGTCTTCGTTGGTCGTCGATTCGAGCCGCTCTGCGCTGGATGCGGTCAAGTGGAAGGAGCTGGTAATAGGAAGCCCCGGCCTAGGGATGAGAACAGTATTCTATGTTAGGCTGAACCTGCCATTTGTAAAGTTGCAAGAAGTGTGCCGGCATAAAATACTGTCCCACTTTGCTGAGCACGGCAAGTGTTTTAGAGGCCAATTCAGCCTTCCCTTCCAAGTGACCACTAAACTGCACGTTATTCGATATGTCAACGCCGAAGATTCCGATACTGGCTGAGGTAACAAACGGAGTGCCCTGAAATTGAGGAGTACAACAAAGGGGTTCTTTTTAGTGGTAAACGCGCAAACTTCTGGGCATTAAACTTAATTATATTTAGTCACTCCAATCCGAGACCTTATCCGACAAAGACTCTACTTCAGACACAAGTTTGTTCTGGTACTCGGCGACATTTTCCAGAGAAATATAGGCACAGCCGGTGTATAAAGCATCACCAGTGCACGTTACTAGTTTGCAACATATTATTGGTAAGCAGAAGAAACAGCGTGGGTATGGTCCACGTAGCCTTGTGGAACACCAGCAGAAATAGGCTTGTAAATGGAGCATGCACCTTCTACTACAACTGATTGCCGATAGAACTGCCGATCCAGTTGCTCAAATTCTCGGGAAGCCCATAGGAAGGGAGCTTCGAAAGAAGCACTTTGTGTCAAACCCGGCCGCTGTCTTCTTTGAATTCGGGAGCGAGAAAGAGTTTAAGAAAAGACGCGTTTCGACCGGTGCCAACTAGGGAGCACCCGTCTTCGGCACAATGGGAGGAACTCCATCAGCCCAACTGGACTTTACGTTTAGTTTAACCGTATCGTACCGACCTGAAGGCGAAATTGTACTTCTTTTTAACAGCGCTGGTGAAGCACTACTATTATAGCGCGATGCAATTTTACAGGAGCGACCAAACCACTATACTATACTAAGCACTATAGATGATAAAATAAAGAGTTCCAGTCCCTGAAGTACCACATCAGCGACAGAATCACATGGAATCATCAGGCGAGAAGCATACCCGCCCCTGTCTTTAAGGGAAGGATGCAAAAAAAACCGCATCCTGTCCCAATCGGCCAACTTATAGTGCAAAATACGGCGGCAGAACACAATCGCGATCGGAGTGTGAGTGGCACTATAGTCCGGATCAGACAATGGTCCAATGATACAAGAGGGGCGTCGATGAAGACTATAGTATTTAGTTTAGTTTATATAGGGCCCTAATTTCATTTTAGCCCCTGGGCCCTTGGTTACATAGCTACGCCACAGTGCGTGGGTATTATTGGTCCTACGCTAATCTCTCTCCGATTATGTTGGATTGTCGTCCCAAGGGATATGAAATTGAAGGTATAGAGTGCTTCTGTGCTCGCGCACACACTTTTCCTATGTAATACTGTCCTGCGCAGATGACTAGTCTCCGTTGAGATAGGCCACCGTGATCGGAATTCGTTCTGAAGTGGTTTAAAGCCTGGTGAGCATGCGTAGATCTTCCAAGTGTTGTGTGCCAAGATGACGCATTGTTAGAAAGGCATAATTCTAGCGGTGGAATTAAGTGTTTATATGGTAGGTGAAGTGTGGTGGAGACGTAAAAGAATTCTTCACCCCGTTTCCTCCCATGAATACATAGTACTAATATATGTATATGCCGTCAAAAACATAACTTCTTCTACCGTAAAAAGTTGTGAGATCTATGTAATACCAAGTCGGTTAATTTATTCAGTTCCTACTTAAGGGTCCTTCTGTCTTAAGTTATTACGTAATTAGCTAACCTAACAACATCTTATAGTGACCATATCAATATTAAAAATGTTTTATGTTTTAAATAGATTGACTTGGCCATCGTATGAAAACGCAATGTATCTCTCAAGTAATACATATTACATTAAATTACAATGTTTAGTGGTGAAGAAAAATTAATTAAAAATAAAATCTCAATAATTCTGTCCAGCTAAACACAGCTATATTACTTATTCTGAACCTTTTCTGCAAATTTGGCCGCTTATTGCAAAATAACCCTGTATATTCAGTGCCATGGGTGTCGTAAGAGGCGAATATGGGAAATGTTACAACAATTCTATGGTTTCTAATAAAGAATAAAGGTCACCTCAGACTTCGTGATTATGGGTGCCTAAAGTACGTATGTCGAGAAGTAATTATAAGTTTAAGATAAACGCGATAAAATCCTTTAAATTAGTTTTATTTAATGTGTACCTAGTGTTCGTATTAACATAATAAATTGCTATAATGTATGAAAGATAGATAACATAAAATTATACAATACTTATTATCATGATAAAAAACAACTTAAATTATCCTACAGTTCTATTCCTCACAGTAGGTATAATGCCAATAATGCTGGCTACGTTTGCTCTTAGTTAACTACGAGGGTGACACTGAAAGTACTTAGAAAATCAAAAACTGTACAAACTAGGAAGGAGGCTGCTACTGCGAAGTCGTTTCTCCCGAATTTTTTCCAAGACAACAGGCAAACAATTGTAAGTGTATGAGGGTGACACTGAAAGTTCTTAGAAAATCAAAAACTGAACAAACTAGCACGTTATTAGTTTTATTATATCTTTTCAAAATAGTGTCCACTTACATCAATAGTCAATACATCGCCGCATCTGATGGTGCCACCGAGAAAAGCACTTTGCCCACTCGTCCTTAGGGGTCTCTTCGGCGGCATTTTCAGACGTAGCTACTGCTTCCTCTGCGTCTATAAAACGTTTACCTCGAAGTTTTTCTTTTATTTTCGGAAATAAATAAAAATCGCAAGGTCTATACCAGGTAGGTCAGGTCTATATATCGCAAGGTTGCGATATAAATAGACTTGGAATTGCTGACCCAGTAATTCCACGTCTAGCGTCGGCAAGTAGTCGATTGTTTGCTTGGCGGTGTGCGACGAGAAGTTGTCGTGGTGAAGGAAGATCCTACTGCGAGGTCGTTTCTCCTGAACTTTATTCAAGACAAGTGGCAAACGAACATTAGTGTAGCACTCTGCAGTAACTGTTTTTCGATCCTCTAAAACAATTGTTGTGTAACGACTTGTCCTTCCGAAGAACGAGGCCACCATCTTTTTCCCACGCTTCGACCTCTCTTCACTTTAGTTGGCAACTCCTCGGAATGAAACACACAGACAGCAGACTGTCTGTTAGTTTCAAGATCATAACAATAGATCCAGTTTTCGTCACCCGTAAGTATTTCGAACACAGCATTTGAGTCACCTCCGTTAAATCTTTGAACCATTTCACGACACCAATCAACACGACGGAGTTTTTGGGCCTCTGTAAAATTATGAGGTATCCACCGGGCACAAAGCTTCCTGACCGCTAAATGTTCATGGAGGATTTGGTGCACTTGACCTTATACCGATGCCTAAACTTGTCCGAATCTACTGATAAGTCACTCTTTTGTCAGACTATCATACGCCGCACAACACTGATGTTATCTTCAGCCGTCGCCGAAGTAGGCCGTCCCTGACGGCTCACGCAAATCATCGGTGAGATTAGTGCGACCACGTTTAAACTCATTAAACCAGTTGTAAACAGTGGTACGAGATGGGACTTCATCGTGAATGCCCAATCGAAATCTATCATAACTTTCTTGTTAACTTTAATGACATCGAAAGTCATAAAAAATCATTGTACAAAAATAAGAGTAAACAAATGACAAATTAATAAAATACATACAGAATAATATTGGCAAGGAGTTCCATTTTCAAAATTTGAACTTATTTTTAGGGTTCCGTACCTCAAAAGGAAAAAACGGAACCCTTATAGGATCACTTTGTTGTCCGTCTGTCTATATGTATCTGTCTGTCTGTCAAGACCCTTTTTCTCAGGAACGCGTGGAGGTATCAAGCTGAAATTCATATCAAATACTAAAGTCTATTGTCCTTTAGAGCTGTGAAAAAATCAAACTTCTAAGCCAACTCAATCAAAAGATACAGCCGTTTATGCCGTAAATTTTCGACATTCGCAAGGGAATCAAAACCTACAGGGTACTTCCCGTGAACTCAGAATCTTGAAACTTGGTACGAAGCAACGTTTTATAGCACAGATAAAGGAAAAATTGCGAAAAGCGTAAATTTTTAGTTACATCATATAATAAAAATATTTTTAATAATTTTAAACTTATATACCTACAAATTTGTTCGGAACCCTCGGTTCGTGAGTCCGACTCGCACTTTGCCGGTTTTTTTATTATATCGTTTACAAGTGGCCAGTTCTAAAAACTTTTAGTGCCGCCCCCGTATACTTAGCCTTAGCACACAAAATAATTTAAAAGTTCTTAAATGAAACAATTCTCTAGAGATTTTTTTCACAATATGCTGATACGTGCTACGCGGTGAAGGAAAACACCGTGAGGAAACCTGGACAGAGAATTAAAAAAATATCGAAAACATATGAGTCCGCCAAAACGAGTTCGGGCAGCGCTGCGGACATTTATTTGCCCTGAATCTATTTTATTTTCTACTTGATTTTTTCCTCAAATATTTCTTGTTAACACTACGTTTATGTACATAAATATTTAAAACCGTATATTTTTATTATATTTAAAAATAAATTGTTCTTCATATTATCATATCATCCTTTTTCTATATTTCAGGTTATACTAATGCCGGAAGACCTGGACCGTGGGTATCTCCATCCACAGCATCCACGTCTTCATTAGCACATGTAAGAAATTACGCAAAGTTTAGCGTTGAGTATGTTACATATTATTTTTAAGCACAATCTTTGCCCCGCGGCTTCGCCTGCATGGGTTTTATTTACCTAAGGGAAAACCATCTGTAAACTTTTCACAATATGTAAATTACTTTAGTAATTAAACAAAAAAAAACATCAAAATTTTTACATTCTTATGATAAATAATAGAAGTCGTAATTTGGAAAGCAATTTATAATTTATACATATAAAAGTATCCAACTAGGATGAAAATAGTAATAATAATAGTAATGATAGCAAATAGAGCGATGTTAATAAGAGCTATATTAATTACTAGCTGATACTCGCGACTTCGTCCGCGTTGCTTGATATATTAAGAAAACATATCACTGAACACGTAGTGCTTATAAAAATCGTTGTTTCTTAAAACTTAATAACTTTATATTAAATAAAAATGTCGCAATATATTTTTTTAGTAAGGGCCAAGTGTCTAAGAAATAAAACTTAGAAATCTTAATTGAAATCTATCCAATAGCTTTTCCGTGATGCGCGCACAACTGCAACCCCTATCATTTTATTTATAAAGAACAATAGATGATAAATGATATACTCGTTTTATATATTTTGTATATACTAAATTTTGCGCCTTCCATCACAAATTCTTTATTTTTACGAAAACAATGCTTGCTTAAAGTTAATCCATTATTGTGTCGATTTTCTGTCCATATATTAATGTCCATTTTTTATACGTCACTAAATTTGTTTTACGTACTTAATTATCATTTGTATTTTGTTTCTTTTTTTAATTTTCTACGTCAAATTCTCACCACTCCATGGATTGACTGATAGAGAATGCCTCATGGCATTAAATTCGCCCTTTCTACGCCTATTTGTATGTTCTTATAGTTTTAGGAACCCAATAAAGATTAAATAAATAAATAAATTTGCACTAAATCATAGAAAAAAATTTAAACTCTACTGACTCCACAATGCTAGTTTAACAGATGGTTGCTCTTACCACCTTCCTCTTACATCACAACACAGTATTTTGCACTCTTAAAAATGTGTATTTTTTTAAAATTACTTTTACAGCTCCACGAAAAATTAGCCGCTTTGCCGCGGTACAATTACGATAAAGAACCCGTAAGTTTATGTGCTAGACCCCAATTGTCCAGCGTCACTGAAGTGAGCGAAGTGGATGATCTACAAAACCCAAACATAAGTACACAAATAAATCGATATGGCATCAGTCAGAAAAGGTTTTTTAGAGGGGAAGAAAAGAGCATAGAAATCGACAAAGGCAAAGAACTACAAGTTGAAAAAACGCGTTTGTCACCAGCAGCGACAAATGAAAAAAAATCGGTTAGTTGTCTTTTAGTAGCTTCTGTTGGATCTGCGGACGAATCTGTTTTAAACGATACTTTAGAACGATTATCAAAAATTAAAGATTACAATGATGATATTTTAATAGACGTTTTGGTCCAAGAAGCTTTACAGAGTAAAATTATAAATCACAGCGAGAAAAAAGCTTTAGATACCCAAGAGGATTTTATAAAAGTTAAAAAAAATATTACAAACAAATCTCCTACTACCGAAATATCAACTACTGGTGGTAAAGTTAAAAATTGTACAGTTATTAGTAACTCTACTTCTGCCGAAGAGTCTAACAATGATATTGTAGAGGGAACACAATTGAGTAATATAAATTTTGAAAGAAGAAAGCTCAGGAGAAAAAATGCACAGTTGCCTAAGATAGAGACTGTCAAAGAAATTTCAGAGATGAAAACTGTTGATGAAAAAACCGTTGAAGAATTTTTTTCTCAACATATTGCTGAAAATCGTAATCATGAATTAGTTATAAGCCCAACGTTGGCAAAGAGAATAAACGAGACTAGTTCTGAAAGTAGTGAACATTTGGATGATTGTTGCCTTGAGGTGGATATGATTACAAATCGGCAACTAATTCCTGATTTAGAAATCGTTGAGTGCTTAAATTTTATGATAGACAAAATCTGCAATGAACTTGACAAGTGTACTCAAAATCAAAACTCAGATTTAGAATTAACGTGCGAAGAAATCAGCCTTAACAAGGCTGATGCTTCAAAGACACAAAACTATGATCTTGGGTATTCAAGTCCTAAAGAAAATAACACTAAGACAGTTGAGGGTATTAAGTTAAAATTCAAAGCTACAAAGAAGGCAACGCGTTTACCAAGACGAAAAAATAAATTAGCCGTAGAGGAACAATCTAATCAAATTTTAACAAATAAGAGGGATAAAAATGCAATAACTGAATGTAACGAAAACATCTCTGGTCCGAATATCAGAAAGAATATAAAATGTAAAGAGCTTACAGATAATAAAACGGATAAGCCTCTTATACGAAGAAAGCGTAAATTATATTCCCCAAAAGACGAAAAATGTAATGAAAACTGGAACAGTGATTGCGAAAATGTTAGCAAAGCTATTTCTAATGAAAAACTGGCTCAATCCGAATCTAAAATAACGTGCTATAAAGAAATAGAGAATGAGCGCATCGAATATAAACAAAAATTGCGAAACAGGAAAACCAAAAAAATAGTTCTGTCACCAAAAACAAAGAAAATGAATGATCTGTTTGATAAAGTAAAAAATAATAGCGAAAACAATGAAAAAATTATTTTGGTTGATAAAAGAAATGACGTTTCAGTTTATAATTTTCCTAGCGATAGCGAAGATAGTGACTTTAAAACAAATACGGTAAA
Source organism: Parnassius glacialis (assembly GCA_033319125.1). Taxonomy (NCBI): domain Eukaryota; kingdom Metazoa; phylum Arthropoda; class Insecta; order Lepidoptera; family Papilionidae; genus Parnassius; species Parnassius glacialis. Next base: position 20,330,871 of record JAVANC010000014.1, on the reverse strand, counting down.
ACGCAATAGTTTAACTGCAGACGGCAGCGTTAATACTCCGTCGATTAAAGATAAAAATAAGAAAAAGGCTAATGTTAAGCGAAAACGAAACAACCGCTCGAAAGTGATTATTAAATTTGAAAAGTCTGCGGAGCAACTTATTGATGAACGTATGAGAGATGCTGCTGTAGACGATTTAAATACATCGCTAGAAATTAGAAAATCACTAGAAAGTAAAGTTAGTAAGGAACCTGAACCCAAATTGGCGATGGAACTTAAAATGGAAGGAATTACGGATGATGAAGTAAAAATAACAGAAAATATTGAAGGCAACAGAGTGAAGAAAAGGCAAAAGAAAAACGAAAAGGCACTTTCGTTGAATAAAGAAAAACATTCAAAGAAAATTAAAAGAACAACTTTATTAAACGACACGACCGGTAGAACTGAAAGTCCTCTTCCCGTATTAGTCGTAGAAAACATGAAACCATCCCATGAAGATACCGCTAATGATTCTTCATTCACACCTAACATGATACAAAAATTTAAAAAAATATACGAAGAAAGACTTGATTCAATACGGTGTGAATTAAATACAACTCAAAATTTGCTGTCTGACGTGGATAAAAATGATGATCACAATGAGCGCAATAGCTGTTCACATATGTTTAATACTACTGAAGGGTTAAATCAGATATCTAAATGTTTATGGCCAACATCGAAACCATCTCCATTAGAAGAAAAACAGGCCCTTATTAAGGAAACCGAAAAAAGTAGAAAAAATAATAAAAGCAATAAATTTATTATTCAAAAGGAGTTCAATAAAAGATTAAACTACGACAGTAATCAAAATGAAATGAATTCAGTTAATGAAATAATAAATATATCAGGAAATACAGAAATAAATTTAGAAAAATCTATTGATACTGTTGGCACTTCTCCTATAACTGCGCACGGAGGTCTTGATTTGTGCAAAGACGATTTACCTCCAAGTCGTGAGTTTTTGGAAACAAATATAGAACCGAGAAATTTAGAAGTAGATGATTTAAATCAATCCATAAAGGATTTCTTTGTTAATCTTAACAAACAAATTACTGAAGAATCGCACAATATAGAAGATAATGCTAAATCAAAATTTAGGGAAAGCTCTAAAAGTCTGAGTAATTACGAAGACAAAGCTGCTGGTAAACATACTGACACAAGAATTTTAATGTCTCCATTAGTGTCTGTAACAAGGTTATCATCAGAAGAAATTATTAAATGGCTGCCATCACATCCTAATTCTGATTCAGCGTCAATTTCAATAGACCTTAGGAATAACTTAGAACCATGCGTTTCAAATCAAACTGTTGATGGGACAAAAAATTCTAACATTTCCATAACAAAATCGAAAGAATCTACTAAATCGACAGAAAAAAAAGATTTCCGTAATTCACAAATTTCACCTATAAAGTTATTCGATGATATTAAACCAATTGCAAAACAAAATTCTATCACGTCGGAATCAAACGATTACGTTAAGCTCATAAGAAATTTGTTTAATAATAAAAAAAAAGTTCCTTTAACCATTGATGGTGTGCGAAGCCCACCTCCAGTCCATAAGATAGAATCGAGTCAAGATTCCAAGATGAGTACATCCACGAAAATCAACGCTTCGAGGGCTTCGGAAAAAGTTGCAGTGAAAAGTAAATCTACTAAGTCAGTCGTGGAAAGTGTAGAAAATCCACTTGAAAATATAAATTACTGGTTAAGGAGATCGTCAGCAGTCCATGATATAGAGTCGGGTACGTCCACGATAATTAACGCTTCGAGGGTTTCGGAGAAAACTCCAATTAAAAGAAAATCTACTAAGACATCGCAAGATAGTAAAAAACAAAAAGTCGAAGTCGACGATACTCAGAAAATATCGGACAGCTATCCAAGTATTTCCAGTGTAAACGATTGGCTTAAAAGAACTGTTCCTACGACTAGTAGAGGTACTATTCTGTTGCTTAAGTATAACATACCGTTTTGTTTTCTTTTTTTTTCTGAACTAACTTAGATTTATTTTTCAGCTCAATCACTTGATTTCGCTTATAAAGAGAACATACTAAATGTAATAGAAAAATTAGACTCAACACTTGTGGAAATACATCATAATACAAACAAGAAGTAAGATATTTTTTTAAATAATTTTTTGTTTGATAATGATGATGATGAAACGCGATAAAATCCTTTTCATCTACACAAAAGCATTTCTGTTTATTCTCTAGATAATGACACTAGAGCAAATATATTTTTATCTGCATATCACTGCCGTGTAATGTTTTGTTTTTTCCATAAATTATTTATTTTAAGAACTAGAAACCTTCCAAAATTAATAAAAATATCCAGTTATAACACTGTTATTACATCCAGAAAACAACGAACATAAAAAATAAAAGAAAAACCAGGCAAATCCCCAATCCTTGTTCTTGAAAAAATAAAATTTTGTGTGAAAATTTTAAAAGAGCAAATCTTGAATACGATATGATGATTTCGTTATTTTACCACGATTTTATTCACTATCTTGTTTGTCTTTCTGACTATCTGTCAGTCGTCCCGGATGGAATCTTGCAACTCAAATTTCGAGAACTTCCCTGGAACTGGAGACTTGAAATTTTAAGCATAGCTCAGAATCGGATGACAACTTAGGAATAAAAAACGTGTTATATTAAATTTTTTTAGTATAAAATTAAAAAAAATCACTTATAGGTACAAACAATCCGATCTGCATTTGCCTCTCGGTTGTCTAGCTCGTTCTTTCTAGTACAGAGCGACGGCAGTAAACCATTGAAAATCTATTTAAAATTTCTTGCAGCGCGGACATCTTCATATGCGATAAGACCGCCCACTGTACTGGCATTTAATTAATCGTGTTCCTTTATAAACAAAAATCTATGTGTTTTGGAGTGTTTAACTTAGTATTTTCCATTTTATATCTATAATACGTCAATAATTGAAACAATTATTATTTTAGATTCATAAACTTGTTCGTGGAAGCACAGAAACAGCAGAATCAGCTGAAAGCCCAACGCACTACTCAATACAAGCAAGCCGCTAAGGATTTGCTCACCGACATGGTTAAGCTGATCGATGTCAAATTCTCGGAGCTGGATAGGAGGTGAATTATTTGATTACTTTTATTTTAAAGAATTCTATTAACGCTTTTAACAATACTGGTGATGGTCTTAACCGCTCCCAAGTAAACTTAAAATGCATCTGCAAGGAATGGTTTACAAAGTATTCGAAGTGCGGATTCGAACCCTCAATTTAGTATTTCAAAAAAAAGGAGCAACTGACAATGACAAGCGAACACACAGTTCACCTAATGGTAAGTGGTTGATGTGGTTCGTAGACATCTGCAGCTGTCCTCGTGGGGATTAATATGGAATGTATCTTTTCCAATGAAAAGGATCTCCAGTTGTCTACACTCACCATACAACGGGGGTAGCACGCTCTCACAGAATCAGATCAGATCAGCGTAAGATAGCAGCTGAATGCTGCTGTGTTTACCATAATGAGTGTCGAATACCGGAGACTCGTTTTACTGGAATGCTTCGTATTTCATTTTAGTCCTGTAGGATGACAACGTATCTGCATTTTGATACTTAATCGAGGATAAATGGACGTGGTTATGTAAAAAGGATCCAACCCGAATTTGTGTCAAAAATGTTGACTTGAAAAATAATGTTTGTGGTCTATACTATTATGTGATGTAACAATTTTAGCAAACGTAACACAAATAAGAAGAAAAATTGCAAACAGACAGAAACCATACCGATAATTTGAGTTTATGATATTTGAAGTATGGATACTTCAAATATCATAAACTCAAATTAACTTATCGCGGGTTGGATCCTTTTTGCATAACTACGTCCAAATGTAAATTTCTATGAGCCACAGCATTCACTTACCATTAAACGGACTGTGTGCTCGTTTGCCACTATTTTACTATAAAAAAAGAAATGAAATAATTCCATAACAGCTTCTGAAGTCAGGCCTTTTAAAGATGTATCTTCTTTACATTATAACTATGTCTTAGTACCATTATGCGGAAATTATATTCTTTGTTTTCACTTATTTGAAATCCGCTTTAATTTATTAGAAGGCTAATTTTATTTTAATATGTTCCCAACCAATAATGTATCATCACTTACACATGTTCGTTACACAAACACTGAAGTCTCTTAAACCTTCAACACCTCAACGAATGCTCAGTTTGGGTCATTACAAGCGTACTTTTTATACCATTATGAGCTGGTGCTTTTCTGCTATGTTACCTGATGGTAAGTGGTGATGCAGCCAAAGATGGTAAAGCGCACTGATTAAAGTTAACATAAGCCTATTCACTCTCGCCTTGAAGTCAGTCACATTATAACGGATTCGGATCGGATACATATGCAGGCAAATTATTCAACTCCTTTGTTGCACGCATTTTTTTATAGTATTAGGGTGATAAAGAAGCATAGTCCATCTGATGGTAAGTGGATGCAGTAGCCCATAGACATCTACATTTATCCTCGATTAAGAATCAAAATGCAGATGCGTTGTTACCCCTGAGAAAGGGTCCAACAGACAGGGGTTATTCAGTCATTGACCTTCTACCCCAAGAAACTGAAATCACTCCAGGTTGGGTTCGGGAACAACAAGGTTTTTTATTACATACTCGTAAATAGCATGGACATGGACGAACATCCAGATCCGAAACTATTATTTATTGGCAATAAATAACCACTTGTTGCGCGCTGCTACAACTTTCTAAGCGTCTATGTTGCGGTCCTTGGATTCCGATCTCGAGTTGAAACGCAAATTGTTTTGTACATCCTCCCAGGTGTCTGTACACAAGTAGTCTTTACAAAAGTAGTAAGTAGTAAGTGGATGCCGTGGCCCGTAGACAATTATATCCTTGATTAAAACTCAAAATGCACATACACCCCTGAGGACTAAGATGGAATGCCTGTCCAGTAAAACGGGCTACGGTTCTCTACACTCATCACATGAAACACAGCAGCATTACGCTGCTATATCACGCTGGCATTCTGTGAGGGTGTGATCCTACCCCGGTCGAGCCGACCCAATCGGGCTACAACCATAATATAACTGCAGCGTGGCTCTACCACGTAAAACGTGTCTGGTACATGCTAAGCCTAATCTATCGCATGAGAGCGACGTCAGATACTTGTGTCACTATAGGTTCAGCGTAGTTGGTAAAAATTGTAGCAGTGGGCGAAAGTGGCCACGAAGCAATTATCGTCGAGGTCGATTTGGTGTCAGATTCATCAATATAATCAACATCATTGCAGGAGATTCATTGAGTATATATATATATATATATATATCAATTGACTAACTCCGCTGGAATTTTTTTTTACTTTTATGCGGAACACAGGAACCTTTTGTTTATAGTGAAAATCTCATCTAGACCGAGTTTCGGCCACGGCGGCGCCTCAACGGAAACTAGCCATCTGCATAGGATTATAGTCCGTGATAGTGTGCAAACACAGTTGTACTCTTATTTATCCCGATGGGACGATAAATCCGACTCGATCAGAGAGTGATCAGGCAAGATCAACGGATCACCGATGCATGGGGGTGAAACACAGCCGACTTCGTGACAGAAAATTTCATGATAGAAAGAAATCTCTACCCGGGATTCGAACCCACGATTAGCTGTCGCGTTTTTACGATGTTTTTCTTTATCGTCGATCACTTGCTAAAACAATACCTTAAAAATTGCAATTAACAATTTTATTGTCACCGGCAAGGGTCCAACTCGAGTTGCTCGCGTGCTGTGAAATTGAATTTCTATCCATGGCTCCTATAAGCTACGTTGTAAATTAAGTACTCTATTAATTTTTTTAATTGGTATTTTTTTTAAAAACCAGGTCCCAAGAAATGGACGAGCAATTTATGGAAGATCTGAAAGAACGCGCTCGCAAGCTTATTCATGATGATTGCAGGCAGAAGGGAGCCATGGTGACCCTGCTGCGTGAAGACGTGCAAGCCGTGTTCGACTTTGTTAATAAAGATAAAACGAAAGAAACGTTGCAAAAGTAAAAAGACAATTCTGAGATTTGGTGTTGTTAGAGGGTTAACAGATTTTGTTTTCGAGGAGTGTATGTGTATGTAATTACATTGTTGCATAAGAATGGACTCTTCAATATCCTTCCTTTTATTTCATATATCAATGTGTTATATATTTAAAGATAATTTTCTTTTTTATGTTAAGTTTCATAGATTATTTCGTTAATATTAATTAATACCATCAGCCTATATATCATTTAAAAAATAAAAAATAAATTTACGATTTTGAAATGAAGTTCTGATGGTACTTTAAATTATTATTTCAAGTTATTATACTGATTGTGGGTGATTCCATAACTTCGTTATGGTTTAAAACACTTAATTTGTTATATTTTAATGTGTTAATGTTTTAAGCATAATAAATGTTTTAATTTTTATTTTTGTCCTTAGTTCTTTAGCGTGGTCCTTTTTACTAATTTCATCATCAAGTCTAGTGCTTAACACTGGTCTTCCCATAGTGGAGAAGCTCAAGGTCGCTCAACGAGCTCTCTAGAGCGCTATGTTCGGAGTTTCTCTGTGTGATAGACTTCGTAGTAGAACTTAGAAGTAATAACTGACGTAGCCCAACAGTTCAGTAAGCAAAAGTGGCGTGGCAATGGGACCGGCGGTATACGAATCAGGTAGACGAATCAGTAAGTTCGAAGAACCGACAACCGACAGGTAGGGTTGCCCCCTCACTCGATGGAGTGACGATCTTTTAAGATATGAAGGAAGTCTGAGTAAAAGACGAAGCCCAACGGATCAGTAAGCAAATGGCGTGGCAATATGCCGGCCGTATATCTCGAAGAACCGACATCCTATGAGGAAGAAAGGTACTCGAGTGACAGCCTCGTACCGGTAAGCAAAATGTAGGGTTGCCCGCTCCGGGGTTCTGTCCCCACGTGTGTGCGGATGCGGGGCGAGTCGGTGGTGGACATTTCGTTCGCTAGCCCCGCTCTGTCGCCGCGTGCCATTGACTGGCGTGTCATGGAGGGGGTGGAGACCTACTCCGACCACCGGTACATCCGGTTTGACGTCTCCACCCAGCCCTCGAGCGCGCCAGTCCAACAGGACCCGAGTGGTCCGCGTTGGGCGCTGAAGCAGCTGGACCGGGAGCTCCTCCTGGAAGCCTCGATCGTGCAGGCCTGGGTGTCAACACCGGACAGGCCTGCCGACGCTAATGATGAGGCAGGGTGGTTCCAGGAGGCCATGTCCAGATATGTGACGTGGCAATGCTCCGCGTCCGGCTAGGAAGCGCCCGGCGTCAGGTGTATTGGTGGTCGCGTGAGCTGACGTCTCTGCGCGAGGCGTGTGTCGCCGCGCGGCACCTGTACGCCAGGCATCGCAGGCTCCGCATTCGTCCACCGAATGCGGCAGCCATTGAGGCGGAGCTGTACGAGGGATACAGAGCGGCGAAGACCGCCCTCCGGGAGGCTGTCCTGGGGGCCCGTGATCGGGCCCGTGAGGAGATGCTGGAGACTCTCGACAGAGATCCGTGGGGGCGCCCTTACAAGATGGTGCGGGATAAACTCCGCACCTGGGCCCCCCCGCTGACGCAGAGTCTCCGGCCTCAGCTCGTGGAGAACGTGGTGAGCGCTCTGTTTCCTGCGCGAGGGGAACATCCGCCCCCGCCTATGGCTCCGCCACCTGCGGTGCCGGAAGCGGACCACCAGGACGACGACGACGACATCCCGGAAGGGACCGGGGTAGACCTAAGAGTGGCGGTGCGTAGGCTCAAGGCCAGGAATACCGCCCCAGGACCCAATGGCTTGCCTGGCAAAGCCTGGGTCCTGGCCTCGGAGGCTCTCGGGCCCCGACTGGAGGGGCTCCTAAGCGCATGCCTGGAGAGAGGCCAATTCCCGCTTCGTTGGAAGACGGGGAAGCTGGTCCTCATTCGGTAGCCGGGGAGCCCTGCGGACTCTCCGTCCGCATACCGGCCCGTGGTGCTGCTCGATGAGGTGGGCAAGGTCTTTGAAAGAGTAATTCCAAACCGCCTCGCCGAGCACCTTGCGGGGACGGGGCCGGATCTTGCGGAACACCAGTTTGGTTTCCGCAAGAAGCGCTATACGGTGGACGCCATCATGCGCGTGAGAGCCCTCACGACGGGGGATGCAGTGGCCAGGGGGGGGGGGGTTGTCTTGGCGGTGTCTCTCGACTTCGCCAACGCCTTCAACTCCATGCCCTGGAGCTGCATTAGGGAGGTACTCCGGTATCACCGGGTGCCGACCTATCTCCGTCGTATAGTCGGGGATTATCTGACGGACAGGGCCGTTATCTACCCCGGTCGCAAAGGTGAGTGGAACCGGCGAGAGATGTCGTGCGGTGTCCCACAGGGTTCGGTTCTGGGGCCGCCCCTGTGGAACATCGGTTACGACTGGGTGCTGCGCGCCGACCTCCCTACTGGCGTCAGCGTAGTTTGCTACGCTAACGACACGCTGGTACTGGCACAATGGGGGTCGTACGAGGCGGCGGCGGAAACTATGACACGCGGGGTTGCGATAGTCGTTGAGAGGATCCGGCAACTGGGTCTCGAGGTGGCTCTGCACAAGTCCGAGGCCATGCACTTCCATGGTCCTCGGAACAGGCCACCACCGGGATCCTCAGTGATGGTAGGAGGGGTATCCATCGGCGTCGAGTCGACGTTGAAGTACCTAGGACTCGTCCTCGACGGCCGATGGAACTTCGTTGAGCACTTCCGACGTTTGGCTCCCAAACTGGAACGGACCGGGGCTGCCTTCAGGCGGCTCCTCCCGAACCTGGGGGGGCCAAACGCCTCCTGCCGGAGGCTCTACGCGGGGATCGTGCGGTCCATGGCCCTTTACGGGGCCCCGGTGTGGGCGCGTGGTTTAGCGCGGCTTGCCGTCCACCACCTGAACGCGCCCCAAAGGGTGGTCGCCGTGAAAATGGTTCGTGGCTACCGTACGATCTCCCGCGAGGCGGCGACCCTCCTTGCCGGATTGCCGCCATGGGATCTGGAGGCGATAGTCTTCGCGCGCCTGCACGAATGGCGCGCGGAAGCACTATGCCGAGGGGGAACCCCCGCTGCCGCGGTAAGTTGTCGCGCAGCGGACAGACTTCCGGCATGATCTCAAGGCGACATGGAGAGAGCGACTGTCGCAGCCCCGTGCTGGGCACGCCACTATAGCGGCGATAAGACCCCTCTTTGAGGAGTGGCTTGAGAGACGCCACGGAGTCCTCACCTTCCGCCTGACGCAGGTCCTCACCGGACACGGTGTGTTCGGGAGGTTCCTGCACCGAATCGGGCGGGAGGAAACGCCCGGGTGCTCCCACTGCGAGGATCGACCGGAGGACACGGTGGAGCACACCGTGGAGGTGTGCCCTGCTTGGGCGGAGCACCGCCGTGTCCTCGTAGCGGCGATAGGCGGCGGCGACCTCTCGCGTCCGGCCCTGGTCGAAGCCGTGGTCCGGAGCGAAACGGAATGGGATGCCGTCACCACCTTCTGCGAAGCAGTGATGCTAGCGAAGGAGGTGGCGGAGCGGGAGAAGGAGAGCGCAGCAGCTTTCCTTTCCGGCCGCCGCGGGAGACGCCCCGGGCGTCGGGGGCTACGTCCGTGGCCTCCGGCCACCGTAGGCGCGGGCCTGTGGACGGCGAGCAATGGGTAGCTCGCCGTCCGTCCGTCTAACGACGACAGGCCGTGTCGACGGCGCGTTTTGTTCCACGCGCGCCTCAAAGAGCTGTCAGCAGCGTGAAGGGGCCCGCAAGGGCCGACGCCTGCCGGGGCTGCGGGCTGTTCGAAAGAGATACCGCGGCTCCGGAACGTAAGGGCACTGAAGGAACACGGATGGTTTTTAGTCAGTAAAAGTCTGACACTCCCTTCCGCTCCACCCAGAGCGAAAGGCGTCATTAGATGATTTTCCATCCACAAAAAAAAAGGGTTGTCCGCTCACTCGATGGAGTGACGATCTTGTAAGATATGAAGGAAGTCTGAGTAACAGGCGTAGCCCAACGGATCAGGAAGCAAGTAGCGTGGCAATGGTTCGGACGTATAGGTCGAAGAACCGTCAGCCGATGAGGAAGAAAGGTTCTCGAGTGGCAGCCTCGTACCGGTAAGCAAAGTGTAGGGTTGCCCGCTCACTCGATGGAGTGACGATCTTGTAAGATATGAAGGAAGTCGGAGTAACAGACGTAGCCCAACGGATCCGTAAGCAAGTAGCGTGGCAATGGTTCGGACGTATAGGTCGAAGAACCATCAGCCGATGAGGAAGAAAGGTTCTCGAGTGGCAGCCTCGTACAGGTAAGCGAAATGTAGGGTTGCCCGCTCACTCGATGGAGTGACGATCTTGTAAGACACGAAGGAAGTCGATGTATGCAGGTGGCGCAGAATCATGTGGAATGGCACGTTTCTTGAGGGAGATTTTTGTTCAACAGTGGACTTGTGATAGGCTTTTATAATGAATATGAATTAACAAATGTACTGGTGTGAGCGGCGTTTTACCACATGCTCTGTAGTAAATAAATATGTGAAGAAAACTAGGTATGTTCGTGTCAGAGAGAGTATTTCACTAACATTAATGTTAAGTTCTCCAATTGTGTTACAAAACTAAAAAATATTATTTATTTACCGAAAAGTTTTACTATAATATATAATACGTAGGTCACTCAATAATTTTTGAGATATACAAAAAGTATTGTAGACACTATTAATATTTATATTTCATCTTTCCAAAATAATCTACATCATGCTCTATACAAAGTTCCATTCGCCTAAACCAACTCTGAAAACATGCCAGTCTTGATCTGATAGGTCGGCAATCACCTTTCCGTAGGCAGCCACGGCTTCTTCGGCGCTTGAAAATAACAACAAAAGGAAATCACAAGGAGCTAAGTCAGGGCTTATGGCTTAAGGTGGGTGACTTAGAGTTTCAACACCACATTCCTCAATAAATGCTTTTGTTCTAAAGGAGGTATGTGAAGAGGCGTTATCGTGATGCAGCATGATTCCCCGAAGCTCGGTCTTTGGTCTTCTCTCCCGCACAGCTTGAAAAGCTTTGGGTAATGCTACTGTAGTATACCATTTTCTGTCCTTTTGAGTAGATCCATACTGATGATTGCCTTTTATTTTCCGAATCATATTGATAGATCCATGTCTCGTTACCAGTAACGATTTCTGAAACGCCTAGATGCCCCGTTTTCAAAACGTAGACGCATTTCATGGCACCAATCCACACGAGTCTGTTTTTCGCTTTCGGAGAGCAAACGAGGGATCCATCGACAACAAAGCTTCCTCACTCCAAGATGTTGATGCAGGATGGTATGAATGCTCCCCGAACTAATGCCTACAATCTTTTCGATGTCCGTATATGTGATTCGTGGGTCTTCTCGCACCAACATTTCAGTAGTCCATACATTTTCTGCCGTTACTGCTGTTTGCAGGGCCCCGGTTCTTTGGACATCTTTAAGATTAATTTTACCCCTTTAGAATTCAGCAAACCACCTAAAAATTGTTGCGCATGATGGAGTTGAATCCCCTAATGCTGATTGTAACCGTTGTAAACTTAATTGTTCGGTTAAACCATTTTACCACGTGCTCTGTTATAAATAAAAATGTGAAGAAAACTAGGTATGTCCGCGTCAGTGAGAGTAATTCACTAACATTAATGTGAAGTTCTCCAACAAGTGTTACAAAACTAAAAATAATTATTTATTTACCAATTAGCTTTACTATAATATATAATAACTTAAATAATATAAACTCATACATCTGCCACCCGGAGGGGTAGGTAGAAACAATGGACTTCCATTTTTCACGATCCTGACACATCTCTCGCTTCTTCCACTTCCATCTAGTTCGCTCATTCCACTTTCAATGAAGTCTTAATCAACTGCTTCATTTTCCATAATCCACCTCCACACTCGTTTCACATTCATAGTGAACAATCTACAATAATCAACTTTAATTTATAAGTCAGTATCTGAAAGTAATAATAATAAATAGTGTCAGTCGCTCCTGAGGCTCTTATCCTTTGCGACCACTCATCTAGTTCACAAAGACCAGCTTAGGATTCCATTTTGAGCGCGAGAATTACACGACACGAGCCGTGGTAGCTCAGATGGTTAGCGCTCTACGTTTCATAGTACGCGAGCAACCCGGGTTTGATCCCCGCCGGCACCAATGAAATTGTTAATTGCAATTTTAAGTGCTGATTTAGCACGTGCTCGGCGGTGAAGGGAAACATCGTGAGGAAACCTGCATGTCTGAGAAATAAAAAAGAATATATCTCGAAAACATGTGAAGTTCGCCAACACGCATTGGGGCAGCGCGGCGGACATTTCTTTGCCCTAAAACCCTCTCAGAAATGAGAGGAGGCCTGTGCCCAGCAGTGGGACGTATATAAGCTGCAACTTTTACTTCTTTGACTTAAATTGTAGAAGTGATGTTGCGTGCTTTAATGCCCGGGAACCTAGGGACCTCTCCTCATTGACGCGATCATTGGCAAGATGTTTAAATGCAACCGTCGTGTGTTCTCTTCGGTCTTAATAGACTATAGAAAGACATTTTATGGTGTATAATTTTTTCCTGTCACCGTAAGGTTCAGACGTTTTATTTGTTAAATCTATAAGAAAGATATTTAACTCAGTTCTAAGACATTGAGTCAAATGCATACATGGCGAAAGAGAGTCCTTGGGCTGTATTGTGACATCTAGGGGAACTCTCATTTCAAAGTGTTTGTTTGAGTCCGATCTGATTTTGCATCTCTCTGAATCCCCTCAGTATATTATTGAAGGACTATGAGAGAGGATTTTAGCTTCGTAAAGGAGAGCCAAAAATGACTCACTCATCTTTCTATGAGAGATGATCTTAAGTTATTCGCCTCGAGTCGCTCCCATCGTATGGAATTGCTAAACGTCACTTGTTATTTTAGCTATTCTATTATATATTCCATGTTGAAAGGGAAAGGATAGCGACCCTATCAACATGGAGGACAACTCTGAGGGCATAGACTTATCATGTCCATCAATCAATACCGATACCTGTGTATGTCACAGATCTTAGATAGACGAGGCGAACATGAAACAATAAATTCTCGAACTATTTTTGAGCACGCTTTACAAGTGATTAACAGTGGCGTCCGTGGTGCAGTGGCTTAGCAATGAGTTATTGCGCTAGGGGTCGCGGGTTCGAATCCCGCACGGAACAAATATTTGTATGGCCTACAGATAATTGTTCCGGGTCTGGATGTTTGTCCTCGTGCAATTTATGTTTGTAAACTGCCTCCACGATACAGGAGAAAATCCTAGTGTGGGGGTAACGTTTTTCTACAATAAATAAATAAAAGCCTTTTATTAGGTGGGCGCATATAATGGTTGCGTCACTATCATTCTCATGTACATCTTTAACATACTTAGGTAAACTCAAACCGAAGTTAATGCTCGGGATAGAAAAGTGCATACTGTTATGACGACTTATAGGATGTATCATCAGAGATCGTCCGTAGTGAGGCTGTACTTACTGCGGAAATATGGTGGGCGTGGCTTTTCAAGCGCTACTCTCACCATGCACAACAGCGAAATGTGCAGTCTCCGAAATTACTTACTGACGAGATTGGATAATCCATTCCACATGGACGTCATTTCGTGTTATAAAGAGCTTACATATCTATCTTTAGCAATGACAGGAACCCCCAGGAAAGTGCGTTTCCGACCGTGGGACCGTATGGAAGAAGCCCTATTGGAAGTTCTCTAGAGGTTCTACACGAGTTTTCGTAGCTACAGTTGCCTCCTTCCACTGCCTACGTTTTGGTAATATCTTGGGGAAAACCGAGGGTTTTATCAGACTATTGGAGATATATCCTAAAGGATGGCACCATCGATATCTATCGTACTTGTCACCATCCCTGTGTGTCGCTTAGTCACCTGCTGTGTTATGTCATCTCCGGTTGTTCGGCGCTTTTTAACACTGAGTATTTCTACAGACACAACTTAGTAGCTAGGATTATAAATCAAGAGCCCGCTCTAAACGATTTCGTGGATCGGAACTTGCCTTACTTGAAAGTACTTGTAGTTCTTTCCGGAAGCCTTGCTCGAAAATGATCGTGCCATCATCACAGACTGGACTATTCTTGCGTATAAACTTGATATAGTGGTGGTGGACCTGACAGTCAAGGACATTTTGTCGACATTGATGCATTGCGTTCCGTATGATGAAAACGTCGTAAAAGCCGAAACAAGTAAGACAAAATATCTCGACCGGGCTCACGAGTTGACCGTTATGTGGAGTGGTGTGTCAACCAAAAGTTTCCCGTGGTCATTTTAATCCTGGTCAGTCACTCGGGTCACCTGAGGCGACTGGGACTTCGTGATGATCTGCTGTGGGCCAAAATATCGTGCTCCTATAATATCGCCCGCTGGTTTCTTTCGCTATCTTCCTAACCCTGTCGTTTGGTCTCCCCTGCCGAGGGCTTCCATTGGGCTAGATTTCGTTTATTTACTATAATTTATGCATAGTGCCAAAATCATTATTTAACAAAATATTTATTTGTATTTATGCTAATTGAGAATACTAGATAAACACCCCAACCATATCACAATAAACTAATGTAAATATAAGGTCAGTATTCGGAGATGATCTCGAGTTGAACTCAAACTCGACAATTTCAAGAATTGAGTATTGTCCACACTTTACTAGACAAACTTAAGTATAGTCCACACAATGAGTATAGTATAGTCCACACAATGAGTATAGTATAGTCCACACAATGAGTATAGTATAGTCCATACTATACTTAACAAATTTGTGTATAGTAGGGGAAGCCGGGGCTACAATTAACTGAGGTAAGTATTAAGGTGGAAGCTCCAGGGTGGCTCCCGAAATTCAAATTTTCTTGCGTTGTTTTGTAATTTGCAGGTCAAGGTTAGGTTGTATATTTAACAAAATATGATTCGCGACCGTAGCGATTATGTGTTTACAGAATTATTATCATTAAAATCACCAATACAACCCTGTAAGTTAATATTAGCCAAAAGTTCATATTTTTCTGAAAAAACTCATTCAAAAGGCTAATATGAACTTACAGGGTTGTATTGGTGATTTTAATGATAATAATTCTGTAAACACATAATCCCTACGGTCAAAAAAAGATGTTTAACGAATAATAATGGATTACTGAAAACGGTGTGTTCTAAGATGCGTCTATAATCATCTAAAATTGAGTGCCCAAGTTGTTTTCTGTGTCTATAATATTACTAGTCAATAATATATTTAAATCTCTATGAAAATAATTGTTTAATTTCTGAAAAACTATTAACCGTGTGCCATTACAATTTTCTACTTATATATCAATGCATAGCTAATTGTTAACTTTAATCTTCCTCTTAAGGTTTGTGTAATTAAATATTTAAAATTTCCAATATGTTATTCATTTATTACTATTTCCATTCCAATTTTTTACTAATGTAGAATGTAATTTCTACATTTGTAGAAAATTGGAATGGAAATAGTAATATATTATGAATGTGGGAGTGTGCAATGAGCATTATACATATACACACGCACACATTCACATCTGTTAGTTCATGGATCAAAAACTGGCGCGCTAGTGTCGCAAGCTGTTGGCATTTTTATTGTATGAAGTTATCGTTCTTCCCGTCAGTGTACATGCATTCTGTGCAAACTAAACGTGCGCCCCACGTGTGGACACTTAGAGTATTCAATACTCTAAGTGTGGACAGGTCAGGGTTAGGTTGTATATTTAACAAAATATGATTCGCGACCGTAGCGATTATGTGTTTACAGAATTATTATCATTAAAATCACCAATACAACCCTGTAAGTTCATATTAGCCCTTTGAATGAGTTTTTCTGGAAATAGCCAAGGGTCAAGGTTAGTTTGCTACGACTTCCCAGAGTGATCGCACGCACCTGATTTAAATTTTATATGCACGCATTGTAACTAGTGTTTGCATAATCGCAGTAACAATGACCGATGGAAAAACTTTTCGCTTTATAGAGCCCTACCAAGCCGAAAATTGTTTGCGAAACACAAGTCTTTTTTTTAAAAAACGTTACACCCATACTAGGATTTCCTCCTGTATCGTGAAGGCAGTTTACAAACATAAATTGCATAAAGACAAATATCCAGACCCGGAGCAATTATTTGCAGGCCATACAAATACTTGTTCCTTGCGGGATTCGAACCCGCGGCCCCTAGCGCAGCAACTCATTGCTAAGCAACTACGCCACGGAGCCGTCAAGAAATGTTTTTTTTCCATTTCTTTTTGATCACCCTTTTCTTATACACATTCACGTTGTAGTGGTATGCTATGCTGTGAATAAATTAACTGCAGCAGCCGTTAGCGTCTCAATAATCATTTTAATAAATTCGTCCGTACATTGGCCTGAACCGAAGCAAACTGAACGACCTTCCAACGTACGGACGCAATCACATATTCTTGGCCAATATCTCTGCCAACACATTCGCCTCTATGTTGGCCAACGTGAAGAGCCGGCATAAAGCTATACTCGTACATCATAGACTTTCAATCCTCTATCTACGTCGTGTGTTTATCGTGTGTTTTAAAACGCCGAATAGATCACGCCCCATGACTCGGGACTCGGGATTGGTCAATTGTGCTCCGCGCATCTGCGCGCCTCGTACGACTGAGTTGCGTACCGGACCTCTTTTTTATGCAAGTAACGAACATTTTTAACTTCACAATTTCTTGATTTAAACTTTGTTATGATTATGTTTTTTGTTTCCTCAGATGCAAATTTTATACTTAATAACTCTTTATTGTTAACTTGACGAACTTATTAACCAATATTTGGTTATATTATTTAAAACCAAAAATGTGCCTTTGGAACTATAATTAAGAAATCGGCAGGGTTAGTATTAACGTGTTAATACCAACTCCGGATGCGAGGTCTAGTATTAACAAGGAAACTGACTGTATTGTGTATAAGTAATAATTTTATGTTTTTTATGACGGCATGAGAACGTATAAACGAAAAACTACTCGAGGCACCAATTCTACGGGTCGACGAGTTGACTGTGCTAGACGTAATGGAGCAAAACAGAAATTACCGAAATGTAGCAAAAGAATTTAGGCTCTGCCACGTTTCATTATTTTCACTATTCCATTTTGTAAAAAAAAAGCGGGTAAACCAGCGGAAATGAGTTAGGTACAAAAAAACCTAGCCCTAAGCTAAAATGATGCTAGTGATTTATTGGAAATTGTAAGACCTCTGACTGAAAAGCTCCTCCACAAGCTCAATTTAATCGTAAGTGGGCTAAAAATCTGCCATTCTCACAGATACTCTAAGAAAGAAAGCTATGTATTGTTTGTAGCGTCTGGTATAATGATGATTTATCAGATGGTGACAGGATTTAATATATCTCTTGGAATGGCTGACCCAAGCTGGGTGTATCAAAACTAGTTGTGTATCGCCAGCAACGCAGTCAGGAATTTGCATTTTGAAAAACCCAAAATTAGGGGCTTTTTAGGTGCTAATTAGGTGCCAAGTTTAAAAATTAGGTGCTCTAAAATTTTCACCGCAACGAACTGTTGAAATTTGCGTTGCTAGCAAAACGTCTCGCTAGCAACGCAATGAAGTTATTAGCTATACGATAAATATTAATAGCAAGGAATTATGTGCTAATTAGGTGCTGCAAGTATACGCAGTAACAAGGCGCCCCTAATAAAAATAAAGTCGTTATTTAGAACATCGCAGATGCAAAATTCTGACTTTCTAAAAATAAAAATAGAATCAAAATTGCTTTTAGAAAAAGCCCAAATTAGGGGCTTTTTAGGTGCTAATTAGGTACCAAGTTTAAATTTAGTTGCTCTAAAATTTTCCCCGCAACTAACTGTTGAAATTTGCGTTACAAAAACATTCACATACGAGTAGTTACTTCCGCAACTGCAACGGCTTCGGCGCTGCGGGGAGTGCAGCCCCTTCGCCCTTGCGTATCAAATCACAAGCACCCATGCTCACCTCCGCAGCTTCGGCTTATTAGTCGCCTTCGGCGACCAGCCTCAGCCTCAACGGCTTGCACGGATGCCTGCGTTTTGCCACAGCGGGCGGGGGCTTCTAGCCCTCTGCGCCTACGGCTTTACAGAAACACTCTAGGGGTAGGACAGACACGACTACGTGGAGTCGGGGCATTCTGATTTGGTTTTAGTACAGATTCGACCTATCGTATCTATAATATATAACTGATAAAACACAAAAAAATGCCATTCATACCTTATAGTAAGGTAATGGTGGTAATTCCCAGAATATAACCGTCATCTACATCCGACCCCAATAATCTTTCAACACTTCATTAGCACTTAATTCCGTGCTATTAATATTTATCGTATATCTATTATCGTAACTGCGTTGCTAGCAATACGTTTTGCCAGCAACGCAAATTTCAACAGTTCGTTGCGGTGAAAACTTTAAAGCACCTAATTTTTAAACTTGACACCTAATTAGCACTTAATTTTTGGGCACTGATAAAGAATATAAAATGCTGCTCATGCCTTATGGTAAGGTAATGGTAGTCGTGGACCCTATAATTCCCAGAATAATATCTAAATCTGTATCGGGTTTCGATAATCGCTCAGCACCTAATTAGCACTTAATTCCTTGCTATTCAACGGTTCCGTGGCGCAGTGGCTTAGCAATGAGTTGCTGCGCTGGGGGCTGCGGGTTCGAATCCCGCACGGAACAAGAATTTGTATGGCCTACAAATAATTGTTCCGGGTCTGGATGTTTGTCCTCGTGCAATTTGTGTTTGTAAACTGCCTCCACGATACAGGAGAAAATCCTAGTGTAGGGGTAACGTTTTTTCAAAAGATTAAGATTAATTAAAGATTAAAGATTATTAATATTTATCGTATATCTAATAACGTCATTGCGTTGCTAGCGATACGTTTTGCCAGCAAAGCAAATTCAATCGTCCATTGCGGTGAAAATTTTAGAGCAACTAATTTTTAAATTTGGTACTTACCTAAAAAGCCCCTAATTTAGACTTTTTCTAAAAGTTCTATTTTGATTTCCAGAAAATCTAAATTTTGCATCTGCTATGTTCTGAATAACGACTTCATTTTTATTAGGGGCGCCTTGTTATTGCGTATACTTGCAGCACCTAATTAGCACTTACTTCCTTGCTATTAATATTTATCGTATATCTAATAACTTCATTGCGTTGCTAGCGAGACGTTTTGCTGGCAACGCAAAGAATAATGGCCAAATTTCTATAGGAGCTGGACTTGACTTTTATTTTTCATGTCCCAAATCAAACTATAGCTAGATTGGTCTGTTTTTATGTTGTAAACACCATCCCGACTGAAAATCATATCTAAATAGCCACAATTTTTTAAAATAACGTCAAAATACTTTTGAGGTTAGCATCACATTTAATCTTCTTCAGTGATCTAAAATGAGAATTAGATTTGTATTATGATGTTCAATTGTGTGTGGTGATTTATAGTAGTGTAATAAAATAAGTAGGTGTATAAATATGTACAATTATTGACGAATTCCACTCGCGGATCTTAGAAATTACTCTGGTATCAAACTCAAAAACGAGATGGCGGCGAAGTGTGTCAATGCATATGTTACTATTAATACATAGCACTCGCAGGGCTAGTTGTCGTTGTTATGTAGCTGTAGTCTGCATGATGTCTCTTACAAATATGCAAGATGCAAAATCGGTTTCCAGAAATCAAAAGCAAAGAATAATCGTTACAATAGTGGTAGTTATCAGTCCGTAAAACAATGCCGAGTTCAAAACAACAGAAGGAAATCTAAAATAGTAGAGTACGTATCACAATCCACAACAACGAGTAAAGCAAATAAGATATATAGATATGTAGATGATTGCCGGGTGACAATCAATGTCGCTCGATGACCACAGATTATGTAACTTGACGATGAAAAATGATGTTCCGTTGTACGTAATTGAACAAAACGCTTAGCTTACTATGAAGCTACATAATCATTTTTATGATATGAATCCAGTAAATAATAAATCAGTATATTAGTTGATTTGATGCTTACATACTGATTGAATTGAATTACAATTAACAACTATTTAGAAAAAGGTGAATATTATTATTCTTTGAATACAATTTCCTGTCATACGTGAAATATGTCGTCATTAGGTGCGTTCAGAAACCATTATTTTAAATAATTTCGGAACAGTTACAAAAACAAAAATAAAAGGGTAACTTTTTTGTGGCTACTTAGAGAGCTATTTTTTGTGTTATTTAAGACCTTAAAAAATAAGGATATTTTTCATAAATATGGCATATAGTGACGCCATCGTTTCGTCATCTGGTACGATTTGGCCAACCTCCTTTCAACAGTTCCTTGCAGTGACAATTTTAGAGTACCTAATTTTTAAACGTGGCACCTAATTAGCACTTAAAAAGCCCCTAATTTTGGGGTTTTCTTAATGCGAATTCCTGATTTTGCGTTGCTGGCGATACACAACTATCAAAACTGACATCACATCATTAAATTGCCAGAATTGTTGTTCGGATGATAAGTACGAATAAATATGCTTTTGCTATACTTAATTTAGTTCCTAATCACTGATATTTTTTGATTTTATAAAAAACTACATTTTATCCATGTTGTGTAAGTTAAAGGAAAATACCATTTTCCACCTCATCTCATCTCGTTGTTTGCATATAATGTTTAATTCTGCGCATAGAAACTATAACTGACAACCGGTGCAAAACTGATAAATGTTAAGAAAAAGTGACCAAAAAATATTGATATCTGAAATAGTTTAACGATTAATTAAACGGGTTTATTTTTTTTTCATGTTTAGATATTTTGCGATTAGTAATGTCAATTTATATAAAAAGATGCTCCAAACACGTCTGTATTAATAGCACTTTTATTAATAAAATAAATTCCATTCATATATTTGTTTTCTTCTTGAAAAGTTGGCATAACATAATGTTAATACTTACCTCAGAGTTGTTAATTCTAGCCCCGTTGATGGGGTAAGAATTAGCAACTGACTTTTTTGAGAAATAATGTTCCATTTAAGACATCACTTATTTTATGTTTGATTTATGTTAATAACATGATACTTGAATAGTTAAAGCATCATGTCACATTAAAATGAAATCTTAATATTTAATAATTTCGAAGGTACAACTAAAAATGCAAGTTTTGTTAACCGGTCTCCCCTATAGGCCATACTTTATTTAACAAATTTGAGTGTAGTATAGTACCTAATATATGTACTTAACAAATTTGAGTATAGTATAGATTAGTCCATTACTATACTTAACAAATTTCGACATTGTGGAGTTTGAGTTCAAATTGTCTCTGAATACCGGCCTTATGGCGGCTCTTCACGTTGGCCATCGTGTACAGTGTTTGTGCTTACGTTGGTATGTATTGGAATGATGGCCCACTAGTTGGTGCGAGATCCGTGTGGTGTCGGCTTTTTTCAAAAGATCAAATGGTTGTGGTAGAGTATTGACAGCCGCGGCCACACGTCGCGCGCACGTTTAGTTACTTATGGCTTAGTTTGTTACGAGCTCCCAGAGAGTACGCACCTGATTTAAATGTTATATTCACGCATCGTAACTAGGTATACAAAATGGCAGTAACAATGACCAATGAAGAAACTTTTCGCTTTATAGAGCTCCAAGCCGATAATTGTTTGTGGAACAGAAGAAATAAAATTTCTTTTTTTCTATTTCATTTTGATCATTTTTCTTATACGCATTCACTAGTAGCGGTATTCTGTGAATAAAAAAACCGTAGCAGTCGTTAGCGTCTCAATTTCCATTTTAATAAATTCGTCCGCACATTGGCCTCAACCGAAGCAAACTGAACGACCTTCCAACATGTGGAGGCCATCACAAACTCTTGGCTAATATCTTTGCCAACACATTCAACACTATGTTGGCCAACGTGAAGAGCAGCCTTTAGAGGATCATCTCATTGTGACTGCTTTAGACAAGTCTGTTATATTAGGCAAAAGTCATCATTAACCATGATTAACTCTGAAACACGTGTTAAATTTATATTTTAACCGCTTATGATTATTGAATTAGAAATTTAATTAAATTAAATAACAAACGACATATCAACACACAATCTAATTTTCCCTAACTAAATTTGTTCCCACGGTAATTTGATAGGGTCTGTAGGATATAAAGGAAAACACGAAATGTACTTTGTATTATTTATTACATCACCACACTTAATTATGACACATAAAGAGTGTAATTCTTATTTTACAATATAACACTAGTGAAGGAATAAAAGTTTAGTGGAAAGAACAGATGCGTCATACAATATTACATCGTTGAAACTGTTTACGTCTCTCGGAAAAATAAAAAATAAAATAATTACGTAATAAATAAATTACCGCCGTATTAAGTTCATACATTCAAGATTGGGTTTTTAATTCGTACATATCAATTTAAAATGGCTCAACTCTGGCAGGAATATTAACAATTGTTCGATAGTTTAAAGCAAAATTCGGATTTCATCTACAACTAAGAACTATATAAAAAATTAAAAAAATCGCATAGACCCACACTAGTCCATCACAACCACCTAATCTGATCACAGCATTACTTACTATAATGTACTTTACACTTACAAATTACCAAACCACCAACAATTAGCCTTTCCAAAAGCAGCAGGTATGCCAAGTCCCAAAAACCTGCCGGCTAAATTTCCATATACAATGTATACATCGTACGTATAAAGCTAATCACATAAGAAAAAATAAATTAAAAACAAGACTTAATGTTTGACTTAATGATACAATGAAATGGAAAAATTCTTCATTATTATTAATTCAATTAAGTATAAATGAAGACAAAAACTATCGTATTTATATTTTGTAGCGTAAGTTGAGTTTTAACTTTTATTTTATGTATTGCTTGTTAGTGAAAAAAATAATTACTAATGTAACGTCTACGTTGACTATCGTCTATAATAAGTAAAGAAAAAGATAATTTTAAAAAGATCAAATTATTAAGAAGTTATGTACAAACACTTTCAAGTAACATATACTTACTAAATCACTTTGTAAAAAGCGACACATCATTAAAAAAATTTAATACGTAAGTCAGTTATGTACATCGGTCATATTGAGAACTAATAAATTTATATCATTTTGACCTTTTGATTAGTCAATCACAAGCTGATTCAAATATAAAACTTATTTTACTGTCAAGTGAAAGCGTCAGGGTGGCCCGCGAAATTCAAATTTTCTTACGTTTTTTGGAATTAGCAGGTCATGGTCAGGTTGTATGTTTAACAAAATATGATTTGCGACCGTGACGAGTATGTGTTTACAGAATTATTGTCATTAAAATCACCAATACAACCCACTTAAGTTTATATAATCCCTTTGAATGAGTTTTTCTGGAAATAGCCATACAATGGGATTATACGAACTTAGAGGGTTGTATTGATGGTTATAATTATTATAATTCTGTAAACACATATTCGTGACGGTCGCGAATTATATTTTGTTAAACATACAACCTGACACTGACCTGCAAATTGCAAAAAACGTAAGAAAATTTGACTTTCGCGAGCCACCCTGGCGCTTTCACTTTAACACACTCGTAGTTAACATTATTAGCATTAGTTATCCGATTCTTTCGTTGTACTATTATAAAAATGCTCGTTTGCCCTCCTCTTATACATAAAAAAAAAACAATAATACTTTTATATATGTACTTATTTTGGGTAGGTATGTCACATTTCACCTCGGTACTATCTCAAATGAACATAGGATTTCATTCGCCATAATATTGTATTAGATAAATTAATATCGACCTTACTATTTTCAACAGTCAGTAGAAGTAAAAAATAACTAAGCGAAATCATCTGGAATGCATATTATTGAAAAAATAATGAAAAAGGTATGTTTGGGCAGTAGTTTTGCGATATACATAAAAAAAGCATCTCGTTATAAAAATATAAAAGTTTGAGTTATTGTAAAAAGAAAGGTTTCAAATGTTACGCCATTAATAATTTAAAAAAAAAATTGTCTATAACGTTTTCCGTTATTCTCTGCAGTTTTGTGCAACATGTTGCAAAAAATAATAAAATAAAAGGTCAATTTTTAAGCTTAAGCTTTAGTTGTACAGTGAAGACGTTAAATTCCCAATCTATAGTATAATTATTTTGTCCGTGCAGTTGGGGTCATAAATCATAGCTCGGCCTCAGCCCGGCTAGGGCGGTGAGCATGTTGCGCGGGCGCAACGCCATTATCGATAACAACAAATGAATCATCGAAGGCAGGTACACGGTGGCGGTGCGGTATACAAAGGGTAGTGTGACATTGTTATATTGAGTCATTTGTTTTCGATTTTGATGATAATTTATGTACATATACTGCTGTTGCTGCAGAGTCTTGAAGAACCATCAGTTATCATAATGGACAACGCACCTACCACTCCCAACAAATAAATTTGGCGCCGACATCAGCTAAAAAAAAGAGTGAAATTCAGGAGTGGCTCCGCCAACACGGGATTGAGTTTAGTGATAGTGAGCTCAAGCCGGAACTATTACAAAAGGTATTTCAGATTTTGTTATTTAAAGTTTGCAATACATTTGTTTTCTTCGAAGTGTTTAGTTGAATATACAAACATTATATTTACAGGTGCAACAGAACCGATCAGAAAAAAATTACAAATTGGATCAGTTAGCTTTGGAGTCAGGACACGAAGAGATTCGCTTACCACCTTACCATTGCCAATGTAATTATATAACCCAAATGAGTTGGGTTGGGCTCAAGCAAAAAATGAAGTTGCTAACAGCACTTTTAAAATTGCAGACGTCGAAGTGGTACTGCATGAATCAATTTCAAACGTTTCGCAAAAGAACTGGGAATATTGTGTGAAGCATGCAGAAAAACTCCAAGAAAAAGACTTGAAAAAATCTCATCTGGCAGAAGATATCGTAATTCAAGTGGATGACGATGACTGATGATTCTGATGTAAAATTTTAATGTAAATAGTTTTAGATTTAATTTTAGATATAAATTATTATTTATTATTTTTTTCATTTTTATCACTAACCCACATAATGACAAAACTAAATACACTATCGATAACGCTTATCGACACCAATAACGCGCATCACTATGGTCGCCCCTAAGGCCCGTGAGTGGGAGAGAGAGAGAGCGAAATACTCCGATGATTTATGACCCAAACTGTACGGACAAAATAATTTTAGTACATATTAGTTGAGATTTCGTTCTACTACTAAAAAAAAATTAAATTTCTTTTTATGTTGCAAAGATATTTCACGACTAAAATTATTTTACAATATAAAAATTAACTTTAACAAAACAATGAGGTGGCCATGTCAGAATAGGCCTAGGGCACCATTTGATTGAAAACTTTGATTCCGTAAACTACACTTCTATAAAACAGTGGGATTTAAGGGCGCTTGAGTATCTAAGTAACATAATTGTTATAGTATCTTGTAGCTAATGTTTAGTTCCTGTATATAAAAATCATTTCTTTTTACCACGTTTTTATTAAGTCACTTTCTTATTTGTTCGTTTGTCTGTCTGTCGTTCCGGGTGGAATTTAGTAATTGCTTTAAACTAACTTTCCGATGAGCTGGAAACTTGAAATTTTGAATATAGCTCAAATTCGGATGACATTGCAAAAATATGATAAAAGTGATATATTAAAAAAATTAATACAAAATATTTAAAACATAAATCACTTGTTCCTAACGACCCGTTTTACGAAACAGGAAGTGTATGCAAAAACCGTTTATAAAACAAAAAAAAAACTGGATGAATAACTAGACTGCTGAAATTTCTTTTAAATTTAAGACTATGTCATTAGCAGAGTGGATAATTTGTAACATAAAATTGTTTTTATATGCACTTCTCAGTCGGCCATTAGTGGTCATAAAAGATCGAAAGTAAAATTTTGATACATTGTAATAAAAGCTACTTACGTCTTAATGATTTATTCAATTGTTTTGGTACTATAGAATACCTATTACGAATGATTTTAAGTCTAAACTTTAGTTCATTTCTCCGCCGCAACGATCCTGTTTTCGAACAGACTTTCGTATATTTATTTTATTACGTATGATTGCATATTTAACCCAGGTAGTCTTAAGACATCAGATACATAATATAGGTTAGATCGACAATCTAAAAGGTGCGATTTGACTTTTCTTATTTATATAGTATATCGCCATAACTTTTTACAAACGATACGAAATCTAAAATATAAAAATTATATTTTTGTCCGTATTTTTTGCGCTGCCACACCGTTCAACAGATTGCGGTAAAACTTTGTCAACTAAATGCTTGCATTTGCACGAAGATAATAGTCATAGTACAATTAACTTACAGTAGGTGGCGCACGTATCGTACCAACAAATTTATTAAAAAGTTATATATCATTCAACTTCAATGAATGTATAATCATTCCTAACTAAACCATATAACTCTACCAAATTTAAAACAATATTTTCCGCAATTATTTCTTCTGCGGCAGCAATGCGCCGGGTATACCAGCTAGGTTATTTGTACACTTCATACATTTATAAGATTAATTTTACGTTGAATGAAAAATATTTTTTTATGAATATGTCAACAAAGCGAATAAAAACAAAATAATATTGCATTTGTGGGTATGTGATCACAGTATTGAGACTGTATAACCATACCGAATACTAATGTTGTCGACAATTTCTAAAAACAGATTAGTGTGAGTATAATATGAAAATCAAAATCAAAAAACGGGAAACAATAGAATACCAATATATAACTTGTTATTTCATCACTACGTCTAGGATTGGCTGATATGAATGCCTAATAATTTGTAAAAATTTTCATAGATAGATTATATTATAAGACCTACATGGATAAAACAATTACAAATTAATTTCTTTTTTAATTTAACATGATAATTTGCATCTATGTATCAATTGAGTTTTTATCAAATCTGACCTTTTAGATAGTCGCGAGTGTAATAAATACCTTATATTGTATACTTCCGTAACCTTTTTTGCATTCGTGTTTCTTTTAAAGTTATACAAAACAAAAAGTATGTATTTTAGTCTTGTATCCTTCATTAATGGTTGCAATAAGAGATATTATAAAAAACATATTCTTATGTACTTATCTCAGAGCAAAAAAGAAACGTAGACATTTCACTACATACATTTCGAGTGATGCTAAAACCAAACTAATTTCTTGACACGCCCTCACGTACACATCTTTCTTCTTTTTATTGGCTTGTAAAAGTTAACTGATGTATGCACAACATGTAAAACCATGATGCTGTTTGTACAATATTTTAGATGTGTGTGTGAGTGTCCGTTCCTTTATTAAGTAGAACATAGCATAGGCATTACTTGAGATGTACACTGTGTTCTGTCTGGCTCACTTTGTTGAGCTGAGGCACTTAATACAAGAAGCATTGACTTCGTAGCAATCTGCATAAGGGGGATGCATAGTTTATGGTTTTAATTGATCTATTATCTTATATTATTTCTATGCTGATGATATTTTTGATTTGACTAGCCCATTCCAAGATATGCACTTTAATTTGCAAAACTATAATTAAATACAATTTAAAAATGTAATGTTTAACGTAAGGCATATTTTCAAATATATTAAATTATTTAACAAACGCTACTGAACCGTTAATACTATAACATTAGGCCTGTTAGTAATTATTTAATTGAATAATAAATACAAAGTATTTCTAGGCTCTTATGGTTATTAATTGTTCGAATATTATTTTTATAACACACGTTATATACTATAAAGATTAACTCAAATTACGCGTAAACAAAGCGTATATAAATAACGGTTGCCAGTAAATCATGCATGCTAACAAATAAAAACGATAAATCGATTGTAGTATGTAATTCTTTACGAACGAACGATTAATCACAATTAACATAAAATGAAGGTTCATTAGAAAATAATAATATTGATATTCAATTTAAAAAAAATACCACACATATTAAAATATGTGATTTAATTTTTCGATTGGAGGATTTAGAAATCAAAATTTCTAAAGGAAGCACCGATAGAGGTAGAAATTAACGTAAGAATATATGAAGTTTGGGCAAGTTGAAAATATTAGATTATCTTGACCGAGTGCAGAATTGTAACATTTAAGATTAAAATCAACTGTAACAGTGCGTGCGGCAAAACGTATAATTATTTATTAGTATTCCTTGGTGCTATGTTTAACAAAATAAATGATACAAGCATCCTTTTATGGTATTTTATTACCGTACTCAATAAATTAATCATATGTTCAGATTAATTTAATAGTTTAGTCACCGGAGATTTATTACGTTGTAGTAATATATAATTTACTAGCTGGCCAGGCAGACTTTGTTCTGCTCTTTCCCTCTGACCCCTTTGTCCTTTAAAAATCTTAAAATCGCGATAAAAAATTATTGATGGTCACTTATCGGGATAAAACTATCCTATCTCTCAAGTTGGAACAAGCAATACACATTTACAAAATTTCCTTAAAATCGATTGAATGGTTTCGGAGTTCATCGCGGACAAACAATGTGACACGTAATTTTTATATATAAAGATATATTCATCAATTTTCAAAATAATATTCATAAATGCACTAGTTTTCACGAGGCCAAAGTCGATAGAATCAATAAACTGTGCCTTCAAAATAAAGAAAGCGACGTAGGGATACCAAATTCTGTATGAATCTTACCGAAGAAACGAACGACCGCGAACGTTGCCGCCCTTAAACGTAAGAATTTAAAGCGTGTTAACTTTTTATTAGGAAACTAGCATTCCGCCCAGACTTCGCACGGTTGATTTTTTTGTTATAGGATAAGGGTCACAAACGAGCACACAGTCCACCTGATGGTAAGTGGTTGCTGCGGCCCATAGACATCTACATCTATCCTCGTTTGCGAATCAAAATGTAGATGCGTTGTCACCCGTGAGGACTAAGATGGAATGCCTCATTTCCAGTAAAAAGGGCCTCCGGCCACCTGCACTCACCAAGCGAAACGCAGAGGTAAACCTCTACTTCACGCTGGTTTTCTGTGAGGTCGTGGTACCACCCCGGTTCGAGCCGGCCCATCCGTGCGACAGCAAAAGCTGCCGCGTGGCTCTACCACTGTTTCTAGATCTCGACAACCGCGCCACCTGCCGGGTCCAATTGTGAACCTGAACCATCCAGGGACCCACTTCAAACACACACAAAAGCTATCATCAAAATCTGTCGAGCCATTTTCAAGTTTTAGCGAGACTACGAACAGTAATTGATTTTTATATATATCAGATATTTTATTTGAAAATTAACCTTTTCTTTAACTTAACAAGAACAAAATTAACTAATTTGAAAAACTGTTTTAATAATCGAGTGTTCATTTATTGTATTTAACGTAACGTCACACTGTTTATTATGGTGAAATTAGGCATTGCTATTATCTTTATATATGAAGTAGGATAATTTGATAAACCGAATTTTCTGCTAAAATCTAGGAATATCACGAAAACACGGATAATTAGACATTTCTCAATCTTACTGAAAAAATATAGGGGATTTTGTAAAAACGCCACTCGCTTTAGTAAAGACTGCGAAAAGAATCGTTGGCTATTATAAACGAAGCACTTAAGTACTTGAAGTCTTGTCTGATTTATCACGTCCGGCGGGGAAAAAAGGTGGGGCCTTTTTGCCCGCCGGACGTGCCTATGTTTTATATTAAATGTTGAAGATTAAAATTTTTGTTAAATGATTTCTAAGAAAAATAGCTTTAATAGGAGGGGGGGGGGGTTCTCCCTCCGCCAAAGTAATACCAAAATGTAGTCGACGGAGCCCCGCCGGTTACCGGTTTATAAAAAAATAATAACGAAGGGGATGAGGGGTTTGTTCGCTCGCTTCTCTCGCTCACCGACCCCGCCATACCCTTCTAAACTAACCTGCCCAAGTCGGTGTGCCCCAAGACCCGAGCTCGCTTCGCTCGCTCTTGCACCAAAACGTAAACTTTTATAATTACTTTAATAAGTACACAGTGTAATCATATTTTATTACTTCCACCCCCCCACACAATGACAGACTCCTCAAATTCAGGCGATTTGATTCTAAACCCAACCCGGTCCTAAGTTTGTATTTTAACTAAACTGATTAATAAAAAAAAAAATTCTTACCCTTTATAACTCTATGACAAAATACTTCAAGCCTACAAGGTAAAACTAGGAACCAATCACAATAAGAATATGCCTATAAATCAAAATCAAGCCAATCAGAGTTAAGTATATTCAAAGTTTCTAAAAGCAACCAGTGTTTTTGCAAAACTCCTTTTTTCAGTAAGATTGAGAAATGTCATAGCCATTGTCTAATTATCCGTGATTTCGCGATATCCCAAGATTGTTTGCGGAAATTCGGTTTATCAAATTATCCTACGACATATATAAAAATCTACTGCTGTCCGTTAGTATCGCTAAAACTCAAAACTGGCTCGAACGATTCTGATGAATTTTTTATGTGTGTTTGAGTGGGTCCCTGGGTGGTTTAGATTCACAATTAGACCCGGTAGGTGGCGCTGTTGTCGAGATCCAGAAATCACCCGTGCGAAGCAGGGGCGAATTGCTAGTTTTAATACAAACATTGTGTACAATATGCACAGTTAAGCCGATAATACAGTAGAAATATATTTACAAAAATGTGTTATATTATACGTAACAATTGATTGTATCGAGTCTGCTCATACTTCATTGTTTTAAAATCAGTTCTGTTACAGGTTTGGCTAATATTTGTAATTTAAATGTTTTGTAAATATAAAATTATTATGTAAAATATGTATATATTAAAACACAATTTATATTTTATTTACTAACTTAAATTTTAATACAATGTTGTATTTTAATTACAAATATAAAACAAAATATATAACTCAACCAATATCAAAATATTGAAGTACCCGCAGTCTCGTAGTAAATCAATTATTATGCATTCCGTTAGTTATAACCATATAAATGTGTTAACAGTGTTATTTGAAACTCTATTTCGGTACTAAATACATAATGTATAATATCATTTTCATAAAGGTCATTTAGTTAAAAGCAAAAAATCTTCACTCGGTCTAATGCTACGTTTCTATAACCTATGGCAACAGTATCTAGAAATGCGAACGGGCAAAGCTTATAATATACAAAATGACAAGAAACACCAGGTCATCGAGTTGTTGTACGTACAGTAACAGCCATTTCTAATTTGTTCTCCTCTCTCTTCTTTAAACAGGCCTGTAAATAACAAGTTATAAAATTAAAAATGTTGTACAACCCGCCTTCAATATAAATAAAATGAGAACATCATCAATGTAGTCGAAGTCAATTCAATACGCATTATTAATGATAACTCAAAAACTACTGGTCACATCTTGATCAAATTATTATGGGACCACATGAGAAGCACCAGTTTTCAAAAAAGAATCATCAAAATTGGTTAACCTAGTTTACTAAGGTTAACCAAGTTTTGAGGTAACACAAAACAAAAATACAGTCGAATCGACATACTCCTCCTTTTTTTTAAATTGGTTGAAAATAGATGATCAGCTTCACTAGATTCTAGGATGTGGACAATTTTAAACAGGTTCCTGCCTTATATCTACGAAAGGCTTAGTCAGTAGCCGTGGCTCTGTCATCTTCACGGCCGGCCCTAAATGACCGTTCCCAATGAGCTTGATGAACCCACTCTGGATGCACATTGATGGACCGAGCGCCGTTGCCCTGTTGGAGACGAAAGCTGTGTAGAAAGTGCATCTTGTGTAGAGAGCCATTCTAGGTGGCAAAGACTGTCCTTTTTCAAGAAGGGTCATGGTTCATTCGGGGCCCTGAGGCGTTCCCTGTCTATATGCAGCAATGGTCCAATTAACAAGTACTTACCACAAAGTGAATTCTTGCTAGTGATTTTGCTAATAAAAAATCCCTAAATTCGAGGCTTTTAATTGTATTTGGAAATATTAATAAAACATATTTTTGGACAGGGAAATGAATTAGAAAGAAGGAGATCACCTTTCACAAGTCATGAAATAAAAACAAGTGACGCATGAGTGCGTCACTTGCTTGTCACGCTACGCTACACGCACGCGCACGCACGAACACGAACATACAAATAATAATAGTATAAAGTATAAAAACGCCTTATTTCATTGCCTTTACTGTAAGTCCACAAAATTCTACCATTTACAGCTCTTATAATGTAATAGTTGCGCACGCATTTATCAACATAATGACAATGTGTGCAACGGCAGCTTGACACTGCCGTGTTTCGTATGGTGAGTGTGTAGAGAACCGGAGACCCATTTTACTGGAAAAGAGGCATTCCATCGTAGTCCTCACGGGTGACGACACATCTGCATTTTGATACTTTATTGAGGATAAATGTAGATGTCTATGGGTCACGGCAACCACTTACCATCAGGTGGGCTGTGTTCTTCCAATCCTATAAAAAGAAAACTGACTTTTCAGATGATAGTGGATTCTATACCTTAAAATTATAAGTGGTAGCCATGCTGCAGCTATATCAGTAGTATAGTAAAAATAAATCCACTATGATCAGTAATCCCTTGGGTGTTGTAAGACGCGTCAAGAGGAAGCCGAAACATGGTAACAGCTTCATAATAATATAAAAAAAGCTGCGGTCTCCAACCCACCTGCCAAGCGTGGCAACTATGGCAAATATGGTCCCTATTAGGTAATCTATGAAGGAGGCCTATATTCAGCAGTAGGCTTTTAATAGGCGGTAATGAATGAGTGAAAGAATATAGACCTTTAGTGCTTGGTGTGGAACTCGTTGATGCAAAGCGCACACGACCAGGAGCCTTCAGGCGGGGTTTCCAACGGTGGCGCCAGGCAATACATGTGGTAGCCGCGGTCGCAATCGTCGCAGAACAACAACTGGTCCTGTAACAC
This sequence comes from Parnassius glacialis, assembly GCA_033319125.1. Lineage (NCBI taxonomy): Eukaryota > Metazoa > Arthropoda > Insecta > Lepidoptera > Papilionidae > Parnassius > Parnassius glacialis. The sequence goes on along the minus strand of JAVANC010000014.1, from coordinate 20,297,919 downwards.
CACACAATCATTACAAACATATCTACATGATATAAATTCTGCGTCTCATCTAATCTCTTGCGGACTGCCTTAAGCTGTTACACTATTAGTGCCACAAACATATTGTTCGTTTTCAAGTCTTGAAGTTTTCTTCGTCTTTCTGTCATTATATTCTATTCGATGTTGGCTTGATTAGGTCATCCTCTGAGCTCCTCCCCTAACGGCTTCCCGTCTATTTGTGGCGGGGTGGGGATGGGGAGGTGTTGTGTTAGTAGCCTTGACTAGGTCACACACGGTGAACTAAGAGGAACAGCCGGGCTAGCATGGACAGGAGACAATTTTATCTCCGGGGAAAGTAGAAAATGTTTTCGCTTAGTTTTATCCAACCTTCGAGCATGCGCACACCGGTGGATATAATATCCACAGTAGATAAAATGGGATATAGACTTAGACTTAGATAGATTTTTTGTATGAATTTTATATTAAACCCACGTCTAATGAACTAAGATAAAATTGTCCCTTACAAAAATCTAAAAAGCTTAAATTTTTATCTTACATTTGGCCCCATGCTACGAGCGGGGGATACATGTCTAATCATTATGTCAAACAGGGATATACTTCTCCCCGATGCCGTGCTTTAGCATAAGGACAAGATAATTTTATCCCTCGTCAGTGGATATAATCGGTGGATAAATTTTTTGTCCCCAGCCCATGCTAGCCGTGCAGATGGTGGCCACTCCGAGTGGGCTTGGCGTACCAAACAATTCCGATATGTATTGGTAGGCTGCAGCAAGATGTACAGTTTGCTGTGGGGCAGTAGATCTTAGTCCTACAGGTGACAAAACTTCTGTTGTTTTTCTTGTCTTGAAGTTCGCTGCAGGTGTCCATGGCCTGCTGTAGCCACTTATCATCAGGTGGACTGAAATTCGTTTGTCACCTTAGTTTTTATTAGAAACTAGCGATTCGCCCCGGCTTCGCACGGGTCATTTCTGGATCTCGACAACAGCGCCACCTAACGGGTCCAAATGTGAATCTAAACTATCTACGGCCCATTCAAACACAAACAAAAAATTTCATCAAAATCCGTTGCGTAGTTTAAAACTTATCTTCACGCACAATCCCTGACGGGGTAGCCAGAGAGAACAAATCGCCAAGTGTCACGATCCTTACATACCTCTTTCGCTTCTTTCAGATTCATTATCTTCTTCATACATGCACGTCTAGGTATCCGAGTACTCTTGACCCTCCCCTCTTCGAGCAGTTTGCTCACATGGTCTTCGAAAGTTAGTCTCGGTCTACCTCAATGGTGCCCTAACTGCGTTAATCAAAAGGCAAGGCGTAGTGAAGAGTGCACGCCTTGCATTACATAACGCAGTGTTGGTATTGACTTTGTTATATGGCAGCGAAACCTGGGTATGCCAGAAGAAGCATAAAAACAAGTTGAATGCAGTGGAGATGCGATCTCTTCGTAAAATGTGCGGCGTTACCATGGCCGACCGAAAGCGAAACGAAGAGATTCGCAATATGGCAGGTTTGAAAGATGACCTTATCACAAAAATTGATAAGGGCGTGCTTCGATGGTTTGGGCACGTTGAGCGAATGAGTGAAGACCGAATGGTGAAGAAAATATATAGCGCGAAAGTTAATATTAAAAGGTGTAATTTAAAAGATCTAATTATTTAATAATTTTTTTACGTGGTAGAGCCATGCTGCAGCTATATTAATAGTGTAGTTGTAGCACGAATGGGTCGGCTCGACCAGGGAAGGACCACGCTCTCACAGAATACCAGCGTAAAACAGCAGCTTAATTCTGCTGTGTTTCTTATGGTGAGTGTAGAGAACCGAAGACCCATTTTACTGGAAAAGAGGCATTCGATTTTAGTCCTCACGGCTGACAACGCATCTGCTTTTTTAATTCGTAAACGAATATAGATATCGATGTCTATGGGCCACAGCAAACACTTACCATCAGGTGAACTGTGTGCTCGTTTGTCACCCTCATTCTATAAAAAAGAATCTAAGCGTACAGACGGCGGGAAGCGACTTTGCTTTTTTGACTTTGAAAATTCAACAAAGAATAATGAATAGTTAATCAATTTGGTAATTTGGTGAATTGCTGCATTTCACTAGGGAATGCAATTAATTGCTGGGCGCAGAGCACTTGGCCTTAAATATCCTTAAAAAGAGTGAATAGGCATTTTCTAACTATAGTTCAGTAAACAGGAGCATTACATTCATCTTACCACGTGAAACTTCGGTCAAACGTGTGCGGAATTCATAATAAAAGAAATTAAAAAATTACATACATACGTAATATGTGAGGTAATCGACGTTTTACTTACATCATTGTCGCTATTTCCGCAAACGGAGCAGCATTTGCACTCGATGCATTGCCAGCGATACTTGCGCACGGACACGATCATGTTCACAGTAAACTGTAGACATGTCGGGTGACCTGCACAATAAATATGTTGATCGTACGCTGATAATGAAAGAGCAACCATTTTGAAATTATATAGTGGACGGCATTAATTGACAATAATATTTCATTAAATAGTTCTACTAATTATTAACTAAATACTAAATTTATTGGACCAATAATTTAGGCAAAATAAAAGTCACCTTTTATGTTTAAGAACTTAATTGGTTAAAAAGCAAATTTTTATGAAATAAAATTGACAGACTATATAATATTGCGGAAGCGAGACAGCGCTACTATCATACAGCCGAAAAACGTGTCTTTGTTTCAGTTGTTTTCCTTATCATCGAACATCGAAGAATATAGATAGAGATAAGAAATATATATACTTCATTATATATAGGACTGTAGGTAACTAGATAATCTAGCTAGGAGACTCAGGATTCTACCCGTTTCAAATTGATACTAAATAAAATTAACAACAAAGAATTATTATTACTATATTATACAGACAAAAAAGCTTAGAAAGAATAATTGAGCATTTCATTCGATTAATGCCGTCCGACATTAATATTTTCACGTATTGTAGGGCACATTTCTTACCTTATAGTGAATCGCGCACTATCTTCTCGTCAATAATCGTATCACACATAAAGAAATAAAATTAAGGTCCAAAAGGGGTTTTATAATGTGCCGAACAATAGTGAAAATAAAGAAAACAAAGCTCCGCGACCAATTAAAACAATCACGCGTTCCCATATTATATTCAAAGTATCACAACATTCGTAAGGAAGTGCACGACTATTCACTATTCTTCAGCACAGCACAATGAAAAGCCAAGTGACTTTCAACGTTTTAATGTTTTATAAAATTCACGGTGTACAAAATAAGAACAGCGATAATATAAGAGGTTAAACAACATGTAGTCTGCAAAAACGTCAAATCTTTTGCAATCAAATGAAATTATGCAAATTGAACGAGTATTAGTTCTCGTTGTATGTAACAGTAACTATATCTACTAGCAGTTGCGGTAAACAATATTTTCACAGACTATATGAGGTTCATTGCAAACAAGATTTCAATCTATAACATATCTTTCGGCGTCGCTACAAATGCACTTCCATACTAACATTTTTGATACTTTGGAATAATTTATAACTGTCTGTTTTTAGCAGATATATCAGACCATCAAGTATATAACTTAGTTTTAACATGTATTTAATGTTACATTTAAATCACGTTTTCTAATTATATTACATTCTATGGGACTTACAACATGATGCATATTAGAGATAAGACAAAAAAATCATTGATATGCCACTACGAGTCTAAATTTTTAACGATTATAGAGATATTTCTAAATATTTAAATAATTTTCTTCTTTAAAACATAAGATTAACAGTATTTAATAACTTAAATAGAAAATGAAAAGAAACCCCGAAACAAAAACAGCTGATGATCTTCAAACGGCTGAACCAATTTTGATAAAACATGTCTAAGAACCACCGCTAAATAACCTGCTTTTAAGAAAACCGCAGCCAAACCGGTTCACTCGTTTAATGGCTACGGTGTCACACACAGGCACATAGGGGTCAAACTTATAACACCCCTTTTTTTGCGTCAACAGAAGCATGCGTCAAAAAAAAAAAAGTACATGATTGAATAAAACTAATTGAACGTATTTTACAGCGTTTAATTTAAACTTATTTCTTAATCCCCGACAATTCGAGTGCTATGCCACACTCAGTTTCAATAGAGGACTTTAAAACAAGTTTAAACGTTGAAAATTAAAAAAATATTTAAAATAAATCGCGATAAAACTCTTCGAAATAGTTTTATACAATGTGTATTATTCGCGTAAATATAAGAATCAAATATAAATCTCTATAATGTGAAATTATAGCGATTTAAATTTATCTCAATTGATTAACTAACGTAAATTTGAATTTGGTTTTTCTTTCCCAAATAAATAAAAAAAAAATGAGAATATTTCAAACAAATTTGCACACTATTAGGCACCAGATTATTAAAAAATAAATTACTTAACACCTGGCACATTTGAAGCTGATCAAGTTTGAAATTAACTGGTTAATTTTAATATCAACTGTCAATAATGAATTCAATTTATAATTATACACATTGCACAATCAATTGAAAATGTTGATAGATATAAAGATTTTTAAATATTTTAATTTCCCTAAATCAACATTGATGCAAACAGCATACCTTGGTAATTAAAACTATATGTTTATATAACTAAACTACAACATTACATAATGTTAAAGAGATATATTTCGAATTGTCATAGCATATAATCTTTTTATTATGTGTAAATAAAACTTAATACCAATAAATTTAAAACTAAAATAATTTTAAAGAAAAAAACAAAAACAATTAGTATAAACTACAGGAATGATAGAATTCAATAATTATTAATAACGATGTATTAGTCTTTAGTCAATATTAAAAACTTTAAAATTTAGGAGAAAACATGTCATAGGCTTTTTGTTGGATGATGAGTAAACTATTTTTATAAATGTATCCAACATATAAGTAATTTACGTCGTCACGTGTTTATATATTATTTACATAATATAAGAGAATAGAATTATAATCATAAGCTGTATTTTTGTCGATATTTTACAAATTAGTTACATACATTTTAAACATTAGTATACATTTTAAAAATATTAAAAAAGCTAATCCACAAATTAATAAAGGAAAAATATTCCAAACATTGCTAGCCAGTGTAAATATTTAGTTCTGCAAATCTTCCTAATAAATAAAACCAACAAATGTTTATTCCAAGTTGACGAAATCGGCCCTAACTCATAGAAATTGACGTCAGTTTAAGTAACGCTTAAAGTAGCTCTATCTCTGTCTCTCTCCCTCTCCCTCTCTCTTCACTAAATTACAATAGAAAAAAGAAACATGTAGAGAGATAATTAACACTTAAACAAGCGATAGTTAACTATTACAAGCAGAGCCGATATTTTTTTTGCATTGATTTAATATAAATTTTAACAATGATTAAGAATTAGGTACGTGTTATAAGGACTCTCGACAATATCAATCAACAAAAAGCCTATATGAAACACATTCTAAAAAGTCGAAATATAAAATTTATCTTTGGGTTCACTTTACTACTTCGTTTTCAAATCAACAACACACGCATAAATATCCGCACAAAACTTAGGCACTTCACAAGCTCTACAGTTAATTATTATTATTATAATTAATCAATATTGCTTTTAAATGTCCAATGGGTTGCGATATGTCTCTCAATGATATGGTGTACACCCAGTGTGATTAAAGATATTAAATTTTAAGCTCTTCGATCTTCATCAATTATATTTGATTAATAAAACAATGCCAAAACAAATAAATATTATCCTATTATTTCTTATTGGTTAAAGAATCATGCATAAACATCAACACGTGGACATCGTAAATTGAAGTACCTTTTTTTTAGGATTTTTTTTAAAAGGACAGGAATGCACATGATTATTCCGTTTAAAAAGCTTTAACGAATCAAATAAACGAAAAATCATTTTGATCACGTTCACAGTTAAGAAACCTTTGCATTTCAGGCACGGGAAGATTAAAAAAAAAGTTATACAAACAAATTCTTAGCAATGTTTCTACAAAATTGCTCGAAGTTTGACTACAGGCGATACCAATAATTTTAGCTCTGTATGCATATAAAACACATTAAGAGCATATGTATATATTACAAATAGTTAAAATTATCTATAGCAAGAAAAACCATTAAATTATTTAAGCACATATGCAAAAGAGAATGTAGACATATAATATGATGTTAAAAAAAAATGAAGCGAAAAACTTGATAGTGACAATATCTGCGTGCATTTATGACTTAATTTGGTGACTCGTGACTAGATAAGCTAAGCTAGGATTAGATGTATTTGGTTCTGTGATAGAAGTACATCATAAAATTTACGAATACATACATAATTTACATACGAATTGCTAAAATTACTTTGATACAATTTTATACTCATCAAAGCAATACAGGGTTGCTATAAATCTAAAAAATATTAACTATAATTGCATATATTGCTAACAAGCAATCTGTTGGCTATAAGAGAAATGAATGCAATTATAATTATTTTCGTAAAATAAACTTTCGTACGTTAGAAAATTTGCAGTTTAACCTTATAAAACCAATGTTACCTTAAAAAGAATTAACACTAAAGGAGTAAACATGAATACTTATACGTATGTATATGCAATATTTTTAAACATTTTTGGATAAAATTATATTAAAAATCGAAGGCACATTTCCACCAATGGGAAGACAAATGAATGCCTAAAAAGGTCTTAAATATTACAACAGACAAAACAATAATTTATTATTTGGCATCCAACCTCACAATATTTAGTTTTCTATGATGGCAGCATTAGTATAACAATTTATTTCTTATAACTTACATAGATAAGTAATAAATGGTAATTTTATATTACTATATTTTGGCAGTCAGTAATAGGATTAATTTGTTTTACAAATTTGTAAACCAACGCAACATTATTGTGGTTAAATATGCTCAATTGTCCATCAACAATAAAAAGTTAGTTATACAACAATATGGAGACGAATCTGATACTTTCTGATGCAAAAAAGCACCAAATGTATATTCAAGTTCTGCATACATAAGCGAATATATTATGAAGTTACCTACTAAACTATCCAGTGTATGGAATGTTCTTTGAATGTAATTATCTAACCTCTCATCTTACTGTCTTTAAAATAAATCATCAATTAATTACCTCGCCGATAACTTTAAAGTAGTTATACAACGATGTGATTAATATTTCACTCTCAAAAAAATATAAATTATATCAAGTACTTTAATTACAATATCAATTATAAAACTTACCAAATTTTATTATATACATAATCAAATAATTTTCTATGGCGATAAAAACCAATAGGATTGTTGTAATTGGATCAAACCTAAAAGAATTTCAAAGTAAACGGGTTTGTGGTGGTTTTTATAAGATCGTTAGTGCCCACATTATACACACTTTCACCTCCATTTCTCTACTTTGTAGAACTCCTTCGCTGCCTAAGGCCTAGGAGTCTGTTTGAGTAAATAGTAAATAGCAAATAGCAGTGTGTGCACTTCTGTATTTCGGTTTGAAGGATAGAGAGCCAGTATAAAAAGCATATTAACATCTTAGTCCCTAGAGGTGACAACGCATCTGCAGCCTTCTTTAAAGTTGGCCACAGGTGTCCTTGGACTGCCACTTTTTGATTGCCACTTTTCATCAGGTGGCCTGTAAATTCGTCTACCACTTCAATTTTTAGAACGCTATCATGACTAAGAGACGATTTTAATAGTTTTCAATAAGAAAAATACATTTTAACAAAATAATATCTTTGTTGTTTAAATATTTAATTCAAAAGAGATTTGACTCTATTACAGTACTGTGAATGGTGTGAGTTCAACATTTTAAAGATCCACTCTCGGTTTCTTTCCAGGGCAGAGGTTATGAACCGGTGGTAAGAGCATCATCTAAAGTTTTACTTAAAATTTAAAAGTAGCATAATAATAACCGCCAGCCATAAGTGAAATAATGCGAGGAGTTCCAAACATTTTGGGTACAACAGTAATTTTTAGTAGTGGTTATATATTATATTATCGTGATATAAAAATACGTTAACCGCACATCTTTGGTAAAAAGCAATGAAGTATTTATAACACTGTTTTATGCAAATAACACATTTTGAGACCACTAATAAAATAAAAATAATACTCAAACATTGTCAAGCGTTGCACAGAGGCTGATTTTTAAAAGTAATTTAAATAGAAAATCTAAATTATGTAAACTTATTTTGTTGCTTGGGAGATAATAACTAAACTAGTTTGCGAATTATGCATTGTGTTTAAAAAATAAAAAAAAAAACAACTTTAAGCTTAATCTATAATTGTAAATATGAATGTAAAGTATTCGAGTGAATATAAACAAAACTATAACATCAAACAATAATTGTTAATATAAGCAATTATACTTTATCATCCAGCCTGTATTAACCTAAACATTCGGTACATTTGTACCATTCATTGCATGAACCTCAGTGAGAGTACTATCGTAGGCTGGGCTCTGACGTGATGATGGAGGTGATACAGAATACTCTCCATACTCATGATTTTGCAGCAATTTGGTCTGACTAGCGAAAGTATCAAAATCGTCTGCGGGATAAGACATGGAGCTTAAAATTTCTACAACTCCGTTGAACTTTATATTATCTTTTAAATGCCTATGGCGCTCACAGACACGGTTTAATACGTGGAAACAGGGTAAAGGTTTGCGTATGCCATTCCGTGGTGGTCTTCCACGTCTCTTACCTGACCGTCCGCAGTCGGAACAGCTGACTAATTCTTCTGGTGTTCCAGTCTTTTTATTCTCACGGTCATCACCGAGACAGAAGTCACAGTATGGCGATGGTGATGCCTGAAAGAAAATAATAGTATACTGTATACAATACGAAGTTTAATCAGACCTGTCTCACTCCGCACTTTAGGCATGAAAATATACCTATGCTGCGCGGCCCCATACAAGGAGCTATTCCGTGAGGTTGTGACGCGCGATTTACATTAACAAAAAAGTATTCTTCTCTTATATGTATTTAGGCAATTTTGATATTCATTTTTCAGTTTTTATTCAAGTAAAAAACCTCTCAAAAAGCCAAAAGGTGCTGTATGCGGGTGCTTAAATAAAAATAGGAATGTCGACTTTTCATTTTCTACTGTTCCTAAGGATCCCGAAAAGTAAGATATTATTATTTATAGGTAAATCTAGATCATTTGGTACCTTGTTACTGACACCATAGTTACAGATATTTAATTAGCGACTCGACCACAGCTTTACAGTTTTCGATTTTTTTCGCGTATGACCTTAAAAAAGTTCAGTGTAAGTAGACCTGCCAGTACTAGTGACTGCTTACTAATGCAAGATCAGCATATACTGGATATATGTTTAAGACTTGGTCGATAAAAGAAAGAGAACGAAAATAACAGCACTTCTCATTGCCACTCTTTCATTAATATTGTCGTCGCGTGTCGCATGTTTATAAATAGCAAAAAATGTGAAACAGACAAATGGTGAAATTAAAAATTTTGTACAACCCACTCCAATATAAATAAAATGAACACATCATCAGTGTAGTCGAAGTCGATTAAATTCGCATTATTAAGGATAACCCCAAAACTACTCATCAGATCTTGATCAAAATATGGGACTAGATGAGAAGCACCAGCTTTCAAGTTCTGAGGTAACATACATAAAAAAATACAGTCGAATTGAGTACTTCTTTTTTTCTGGAATCGATTAAAATGTTAAACAGGTAAAGTTTACGTTGTTATAATCTCAATTTTTCTCGATTTTGCATATTAACGTTAGTCGTCTCTCTCGCACGCGTGGGCTTTTTACCGGGCTTTCGAGAAGACGATCGCTCCCTTTCTAACCTATGGCAAAAGGTTCTATAATGAAATATAACTACGATTATTCATATAGCAATTAGTATGGAGCCATAAGCTGGGCTTTTGGTGTGAAGTTACGGGCGCGTGGGCGATACGTTTGCAAGTTCACTTCACATTTCAATGTTTACTCTGTCTGTTTACTTGAGCGAATGAATATTGCGAGTTGAATATTTATGCTTTTGTAAGATTTTTAGTGAAAATGGAGGATAATAGTGTTCCTTGTGATGAATTGAAGTGTGTTGAAGTGCTAATCGGCGAGGAAAAGGTAAAATCTTTAAACTTTGTTGAGAAATTTATATGCATATGTTTTCACCAACATTTTACGCGGACGTAATTAAATCTTTCCTTAAGAAAGAGAGAAGATTCGATTTAGAATATAAATATATTTTTTTTAATTTTGTACATTGTTTATTTGTACTTTGTTCATGTTTTTCTTTTGTTCATGTATTGTATGTAAATATCTTGTTATTTCGCTCAAGCAAACCCAAACGGCTTTTTTCAAAGCTACCGAAGATATGCAATTGCTGATGTCACACAATCTATCTAGTACTAGTATGCCTTCTGTGTGCTTTGTTAAACACGTCCTCGATAGCACTGAATATGAAACTGAAGAGTTGAGACAAATCAAGATTGGTGTATTTTTATGAAACTGCTAAAATAACAAAACTATATCTTGGGCTTGTCCTAGGTTGGAACCCTAGCTTCACCACTGATTGCATAAAATCTTAGTGTATTCTACTACCAACTAATATCAAAGGATTCAATTTGTTTTCTGCCAACATCTAACCCTATGTAGAAGCGTGCTTACGCATTAGTACGTTAGGTGCATTTTGATTTAATACGTGCGCCGCAATAATCAGTAGGCTATTTTAACGAATAGGCATAACGGCGTTAATGTGCATAACGTGTTAACGTTGTAACTAGGTTTAAAGTCGCAAGTTTGCTATCAGAGAGTGATTTTTCTGTTCTTGTACTATTATTAAGTGGCGAAGTTTGTGAAGTCACTTATTGATTTCACAATGTCTGTCCGTCTGACCCACGATAATCGTGGGTCAGACGGACAGACATTGTGAAATCAGTGGCGAAGCAATCAGCTTTGTAGCGGTTTCTAACGGTTGCCGTTGAGCAATCAGTTTCAAAATAGGAGGTTCAGATGCCTGGGTGATCAGTAATCGATTGCTGAAAACAGAATTTGAAAATTCGAAACCGTTCTCGAGATAATCGTGGGACAGACGGACAGACATCGTGAAATCAATAAGTGACTTCGCAAGCTTCGTCACTTAATAAAAGAGGTAATATACCTTGGTTTTAGGCTCCTTGAGCACGGGCATGATGCTCGCTGCAGCGGGTGCGGATACGGAAGCGACAGGAGCGGGGACTGCGGGGACGGGGACGGCGGCGGCGGGGGCGGGGCTAGGGGTGGGGGTGGGAGTGGGTGCGGGTGCGGCGGCGTGGGCGGGGCTGGCGGCGGGCGCGGTGGCCGGCGCCACGAGCGGCGCGTGCGCGGAGTCCGACGACGACGTGTCCGCGGAAGCCGGCCGCGGCGGAGGCGACGCCTTACGCGCGCCCGCGCTCGCGCCCGGTGTTGCTACGGTTGCTATGAACAACAATATTAGGAATATAACATTTTTACGTGGTAGAGCCATGCTGCAGCTATATTAGTAGTATAGTTTTAGCATTAATGGTTCGGCTCGATCGGGGAAGGACCACGCTCTTACAGAATACAAGTGTAAAATAACGGCCCCACGCTGCTGTGTTTCGTATGTGAGTGTAGAGAACCGGAGGCACATTTTACTGGACACAAGGCATTCCATCTTAGTGCTCACAGGTGACAACGCATCTGCATTTTGATTCTTTATTGAGGAAAGATGTAGATGTTTATGTGTCACAGCAACCACTTACCATCAGGTGGACTGTGTGCTCGTTTGTCACCTTATCCTATAAAAAAAAGCCTACCCAGACGAAGTTCAAGATAGAAAACAGTCCTACTACTTAGTTGTGTTACATAAACAAAAGTGTCGTAAATAAGCAAGTGGACTGACCGGCACCGGCGGGGTTGTTCAGGAAGGTGACGTAGCTGTCCTGGTACTCGGTGGCGGGCTGCGCGGGCGCGGGGGGCGTGTGCGCGCCGGGCCGCGAGTCGCGCGAGTCGCCGTCGCTGCAAGCCGCAGCCGCCGCCGCGCCGCCCGCACCCCCCGCACCCCCCGCGCCCGACCCCGCGCCCGCCTCCTTGTGCGTGTGCGTGAAGTGGTACGTCAGCCCGGGACGCGTTTTGTACTTCGCTCCGCACACTACAAATTACCACCCGTTGTCAATTGCTGGATGTTTTCATAGTAAATTAATAATATACGCTTCTTTCTAAAGATATTTCAAACGCATATAATCGTAAATAAAGTCTATTCAGTAATGTAAATAAGGTTCGATATTCTCGTTTAGAGACATAAAGAAACGCCTACGGCCTTGCTCATAAAAGTTACTTTTCTCTCTCTCTCTCTCTCTCTCTCTCTCTCTCCCCTTCACTCTATATCTTTAGGCCACAGCATTCACTTCCCTTTTTGTATACTTTGAGCTCGTCTGTCACTCTTATTGTATAAAAAATATGTTTACTGGTTGTTTAAAAAAACTAAAAGACAAGCGTTTCAAAGATCTTTAAAAAAGAGAGTGAAAATTAAATTAATACTCACCATCTGTGGTGCCTCCATCTGCCTTTTGCTCACATGTTTACGCGATAAAACTTAACCCGAACAGAGTAAAAATGATATAGGTTTTTATAGGGATGATGAGAGGTCTACGTCATAAGAACAGAGCATAGAGGAGGCACCACGACGGCAACAGATGTGTAACAATGTGACGCAGTTTTCCATTATCATCCGTCATCAATCAATTACCTTATTATAAAAGTGAAATAATGTACAAAAACAGTCAAAAGTGACATTTTTGTCACCCTCGATGACATTTATCGATTAATAAAGCCAGTTTTCCAGTAAACTGATAATTGGATATTAGAAAAAAAATACTTGATACTAAAGTATCTTAAAAGCATTTAACTCAAACGTTTGCATTGATGGCCCGTCGTGATCAGTCTATGTTCAGTTCTAAAGACGCAGCCTCTCATGAATATGTTTGATTGATGACTTCAAATCAATGGATCTGCTCTGCTACAAAACACGATTAACAAAAAATGGACACGGAATAAATTTATCGGAACAAATGAAGAGATCCAAACTTGAGAGTCCAATCAAATATTAAAAACATGAAGTACAATAACCAGTGAAGTTTATTTTTATGTGACTGTCGCAAAAACATTGGACGACGTGCGCATATAAAGATAGGATATCTAAAACTGGTAAAAAAATTCATCACATAACGGTGTGGTCGCCCCATTATGACTTCTTTACTGGTTATTGTACTCCGTGAATAGGAAGCTCTATGACTGACAGAAAGAAGATCTTTTATAATGTACTTATTAAAATAAGGTAATACATATGTGAAAAAAAAACGTAGTAGGCTCATGACAGGCATAATTATCTAGTGTGAGGACCACAGAACTACACACCCTAGTTTATACACATATATATATATATATATATATATATATATATATATATATATATATATATATATATATATATATATATATATATATTACATATATTATAAAGAGAAGTTGCATTTTTTTAAAATTATTTTTTTAGGTTTACTAAAAATTATTAAGAAAAATAAAAAAATAACAATTGATTTTTCATGTAATTTCAAACGCCAGTGACGTCATTATATCGCTACTATTTAGTAACGCCACCGCATGGTGAAATGATAAAACACTCATGTTTACGTTGTCAAAATTAAAAAAGTATTCATTGCATAAAATAGTTGTTTTGTTATGGCACATGGTGATTCTAATATAGAAAATACAAAAGTATAGCACAATTGCGATTGGTTCACAGCCTTAACGGGTATAATAACGTCACAACCAATTAAAAATAGTTTTTTTTTATTCAAAAATTTAACTATTTTTTAACAGTACAGGTAATTGGGGTAACTTTGACAGATCATCACTATATTTTTTTAGTTAACTTTTACTATGTTAAATATGAGACAAAAGAGTTTACTTAATCTTTGCTCTCAGATTGGTTTTCATACTCTCAAGATATTTAAAGTCTATAAAAATCATAAAATATATCAAAAACTGGCAATTTTGTTGTGTGTCAAAGTTATAACCCCTATATGGATAACTTTGACACAGATGAGATTTGTCGCAGAAATCTTACCATAAGTTTAAGTTTTTAACGAATTTCAGATGCACTAGAGTCATATGCAAGTCAATAAAACCATAAAGTTATAGTTCTATCTTTATTTAAACTCTTTGGTAATCACATTTAAAATTTTAAAAGTTTACCACTGTAAAAAGACAACATTTGCACGCGGTACTTTTAAATACGTTTTGGATAATAACTTCTTAAGATACCTTCTTTTTATTCCAGAGAGTTCGTTTACGAAGTTTGTTAAGTACACGAATTGTATAAATTTAATGTTATGCACTAAATGTTGTGCACGTAAAAAATAAAAAAGTATTTTGCGAATAGGGTATTTTACACCATGTAAAAAAAAGTCAAAGAATAAATATTTATGATTGATTTTGTAAAAAGTAAACGAGAAATATTGATTTCTATTTATAAAAATGCATTATAAATTTTATATTTCAATTTAAAGAATATTTTTTTTACCTGTGCCTCAAATCTGCAAAACAATGTCCGCCATATTAGATAGCGTCGTGACGTCACTAGGTCAAAGAACTAAGTTATGTGCTGTGTACTAACTAGCTAATTTCGAAATTTTTCAAGTTATTATTACGATTGTTGACTTTTATTCCGAATTTTATTCAAAAGCCATCATGGAAGACGGATTCGTAAAAGCGAGTTTATTACTTCGCTTTTAGCACTAATGTTATAGATATTATAATATAAGCTTAGGTGAGAAAAACATTTTGTTAAATTTTTTTGTACAAACTCTCAGACGAAATAAAAAGTCACTTTTTTATTTGGTCTGAGTACAAACTATGTCTTTATTCCCATATAATAGAAGAAAACAGGAATTAAGTAAAACACTGCACTGCACTTGCAAGGGCCATCAAAATGGCCCACAAAGGGCGGGACAGACGAGCGATAAACCTAATCTATTACAAAATTTGACTTGCTATAGGTACCTATCATGTCATGATGTTTTGTTTTGTTTAATCGATAGATAAATATAAGTCATAATTAAATCAAAGTGATCTTCACAGAAGTATAGTTTAGGTTTTGTAGACAATGCATTCGGGTCTCTTCTTGCCAGTTTTAACCAAGTATTTCTCATATTTAAATCAGTTGGCACTTTAATCCATAACTTCCCCGGCGTTCTTGTGCTCGTATTTTTGCAATTAGGCATAACACAACAATGACATAAATGATAACTCATTATTAAACATTCAAAAGTATATTATTCGTTTGCAAAATTGTCAAAATTCTACGACAGTGACGTCACGAGTTGAACAGTATGGCGGCTAGCGTTTTCACGCGAAAATTGAAAATGATAGATTAAAAGTAATTTTTATGTCACTATGCGGTTTTAAAAAAATGAAATAAAAATTATAGTGGTTCATTATCACTCTAGGATTCATTTAAAACACTTTTTTAAAATTGGTGTAATACCCTATTGACAGTCAAAATTACCCTTGTTAATGAAAGTTACCCCGATTGACTGTAATTACTAAAATAATGGCATTGTTAATAAAAAAATATTTAAATATACTTTAAATTAATTATTCTTTCATTTTTATATATATATATATATATATATATATATATATATATATATATATATATATATATATATTTATGGCAAAAAAAATAATGCAACTTCTCTATTATACATATATACTAGAAAAATAAGACTACCTTACTTCGATTTTATTAACTTATATTGTATATTATAATCTGTGCCACCTTACTTGTATAAATAAACATTTTTTCATTTTTAATTTCTTTTTCACATATATACCTAAGCAGAATATAAATTCAGTCAACTTTTTTATTGTCCTCACAAAAGACATGTTTCTCTCAATCATTGAGCAAATAGAATGTAATAACTAATACCATAAACAACAACAATGTTACCTTAGACAGTTTTATTTCTTATTCAACATAAATATTTTTGTATAAATTCATAACAATCTTTGGGTGCTAATAATAGTTTGGATCTAAGAACAATATCGAATCCCTTATACTTCACTGCTTCATTGTAAACACAAACTTATTGATTACTTTTAGCCAAACTTACTAACATTATTATAGCAATGACTAAAATTTTACCCTAAATTGTATTCAACGTAGCATAATAAATGCAATAACTATTGATAATATATGTGTTAGATAATACGCAAAGAACTAGTAAATCTAGTTTTACTCGTCTCTTTGATTAAGTCTAAATAATAATTGAAATAACTATTACTTCTGTTTCTTCTTCTTCTGAAATTTGTTAAAAATACAGAAGCACATGTATCCAGTAATATTTAAGACAGTAGGTTAAGGTGCAGCTAGGATGACCCGTCGCGGACATTTATGTAATTTATAAATTATTCGGACTTTGCGCGAAAAACCAGGCCTAGGTTTACTAATACTAGCCCTTCGGTCCTTAACACATATAATAAATATAATGCATCGTAATGATCAATATTAATTAAGCGCTTTATTCTTAATTAGACGACACGTTAATAAAACTACAGAACACAAAGAAACACGAAACATTTACAATATAAAAACCGACACAAAACTTCCACCATACATGGATCATTTCATCAATTTTTTTTTAATGGAAGACAAACCATTCCGATCATTCCAGATTAATTAATTTTCTCCGACGTGATACACATATTTATGCCTGTAGGTAGTGAATACAATCTCGGCATAGGCACAGTGATTGAATGCTACAAAAACTTTAGCCATTGCGAAAAGAAAAGTAAAATCCTAAATCTTAATGAAAAGTTAAAAGCAAATATAAACATGAAATAAATAGACTATCACAGACACATGAGTCAAACACATTCAAACCAATCAGTGCGCTAATATTATATGATATAATATAGTGATAAGAGTTGTGATTATTTCGTAAAACTTTCTTTAGAATTAAATTAATATGTAGGATCTACATGCAAGCGAAATTGCACATTTGTAAATCTGATTAATTAAATAAGTTATATAGTTATTATTCTTCATTTAACAAAATTATGACAAAAAAAATGAAATAAGAAACATAGTACTAATTAGAAAAAAACTAAAAGGTTTAATTAAAAAATATTTTTCCCAATATATTTTCTTAAATGTTTTAATAATAACACTTGATTTGTGGCAAAAAAATATTTAAATATATATTTATAGATCAATTTATTTTATTTCAAATGTTTACATTAGTGTAAACCAATGCAAAGAATTAAAGTGTAAATTTGAATAAATTGTAGATCCTAACTCTTATTTTAAGTGATCCATATTGAAATGTTTAAAACTAAAACTTTTTGACTAAACTAGTAGTCTTATATTTTGGCAGACACCGAGGATTTAACTGCGTAATATGATAAACTTACATCACAATATAAAAACTTAAGGTATACGCACGGAGCAAATGCTCCGTGGGTATACGTATGACGTATTCTAAAGATAGGCTACTATGAAAGCCTGGATTCGAATATTATATAAATGTTCACCGTGTAATGGTGGTATAAGTATATCCCCATATCGTCCCCTGGGTGTCGTAATAGGCGACAGAAGGAAACAAATAATAAGATGGACAGCAGCGTCTTCCTGTTCACGACTATAAATAAAAAACTGCAGTTGATAGCCGTTTTTTAAGCGTACAGCTATGTCAAATATCCTTCTATGAGACAGTCTATAATTTAACAACTTTGAAGTCCTCTCATTTCAGACAAGATTTTAGGGCAAGGAAAGATGGCATAGGCACATGGGCACAGGCCTGCTATAATTTCTTCGGCTGTTATTAGAGCTCGTCAGTATTATCTGTAGCCCTAAATTATTTACTAATTATTTCAAAATATGTATTACTTTAAATTTATTAAACATTTCAATATAGACATTATTTAATCTTGCCTATACAAGTTTATTAACAGTAATTATAAAAAAAAGTGACTATCCTACTCTATGAATGTCCAAACACTTGGTACATTGTGGCAGTGTGTAATTTATTTAATATTAATCTATTTATTTTAAATGTTGGTTTAAGATTGCATTTCCGACCCTTTATTTCGAAAATTATGTTTTAATTTTAATGTAAATATGACCTTATACCGTTCAAATATTTCTTTAATTGACTGATTTTTCATATTGGCAATAGTATATGTAAATTACAAAAATGTTTGTAACTAATAGTACTAATTCACTACATACAACTAAAATCATTAAAATTGTTAATTCTAATATAGGGGAACTGTGCTTTAATAAACAAGCATGGAAAACAATGCAAAAAGATCGATTATTTTGATTTCTTATCACTTCGCCAAAGAGGTACATGAAATAATTATAGGATCATATATTGTTTAAAAATAAAATTATGTGTATTATCTTCTAAATCAGAAGAAATAGACACGGCGATGTTTAAATACAGTGGTATTTCCTAGAGTAATAATGGTTAGTGTTGTTAGGTGTAGTGGTGTTGGTTGTAGTGATCTTGGGTGTAGTGGTGTTAGGTGTAGTGGTGTTAGGTGTAGTGGTGTTAGGTGTAGTGTTGTTAGGTGTAGTGTGTTGGGTGTAGTGGTGTTGTATGTAGTGGTGTTGGGTGTAGTGGTGTTAGGTGTAGTAATGTTGTATGCAGTAGTCTTGTGAGTAGTGTCACGTGTACGCAATTGTCGGGGAAGGAGGTGTCCACTGGGAAATACACACTATTTTATTTACATCTCTATTTATATTATTAGACACATTTGTATTATTCTCCACGCTATTACATAACAAAGCGCAAAAAAAAGAGAAAAAATAGTCCTATATATCCTACACATAAATGCATATTCAATGATATCAATTTATTAATATTATTTAAAAGTATAGTATATATCCAAGACCCCTCTAAAATCGTTACGTGAAAACACATCTTTAGGAGTTTCAGTCGGGTCTTACGATTGATGTTCTAATTTTTTCTAAGGCTATTTTTAAATTTCGTCGAGATTTTCATACTCTAAAACTATACGAAAATATGCATGTAATAAACATATTACACAACAATAAAAGGATTGTGTGTAACTCTTAAAAGCAAAACCTACATTAATAAAGTGGAGTACACTATAGTTACTTAAAATTTAATTACATTAAGATTTAAGTTAAAAAAATTATATTCTTTAATATTCAAAAAAGAGATTTACAAAAGAAAGTCACAACATAATTCTGACCAGAACCAATTTTACAAGAAACAGATTTCACGAATTAAATAATTTTAGTTTAAAATTGTTGTCCATCCATAAAATTTGTGTTTTTAAAACTTTTGGCAAATACTTATTCATAAAAAATATCTCAAACTCCACCATTTCATCCTTGCCTACTTATATTTACTATGACATATTATATAGGACTGTCTGCTGCCTGTGTAAGGCAATGACATAATATGCATCTGAAAAGTTTTTTAAATAAATTCTTTAGCACGAACTATTCAAATTGTTATCCATAAAACTTCGTCTAAAATCTTGCAGGATTAATCCTATTTGAAAAATAACAAATTACTGGGGATATTTGTTTAATCTTAAAAAATATGCCATCTGTTCTAAAATAACATGTTTAATATTATTTTCAAAGAACTGAAACATGTATTTGCTGTTAAAAACTTGAAACCACTTCTGAAACTAATTTGTGTTCCGTTTTCTATATCGATAGAAAAAAAATATTCATTAATACCCTTAAGGCTATTTTCGCTCCATTTGTAAAGGCCTGCTTAAAGGCCCTTTAAAAAAAAATTGAATTAAGTAACAAAAAAAATATAAAACGCAATGACTTCCACTGTCGTAAAGTAACAAACTTTATATTTATTTGTGATACGTTGATACATGTGATGTTGAATAACCTATTATATTGATAAATAACAATTTACATATAAAACCCCAAGCTAAGGAATTATATCTTATACGATGCACATGCTAATTATGGAGATTTAAATTTTTGACATATTCCTAAATCATAATATGCGATAATCAAAACAACTGTTAATAGCATATATAGTATCTTAAAATACTGAGAAATTATCTAGAAATGCAAAAATATTACATTATTTAAAAAAATAATCTATCCGTTATTACAGACTATGAATGTGATGAGAAAAAAATGTTTATTGCACTACATAGAAATTACACGTTGACCATATATTTTTATAAAACATGATCCAAATGTTACTGATGTAAATAATAATAGAAAACTTGTATACCTCTATTTCTAGTGTTAATGAAATAATGATGATTATATGTGATTCAAATGAAGACATAAGCTTTCACACTTACAACCATAAACATAATGAAAATGACTAAGTGGTAAAACCCAGGTCCTTTTGCAACAGAGTTAGTTTTCTATTGAGCAAATATTACTACTATTTTCAAAAGATATCTCATTCCTGTATTTTGAGACAAACATGTTACTAGGACACAATATTCTATGAGTTTATTTCATTAAATCTAATGTGAACAAAATTTATGCACTCTAATAAAAAAAAGTTTTCACTTAATTTCATTTTCCTTAGAACATTGTATAAGTGCATTCAGATGACAGTACACACAGTATTCTCAACTAACAAGCAGCACATTTTTCATTAAATATACAATCGGTAATATATAGAAGATTTTAGAAATAAGAAATACTAAAAAAGTTTTCAATAGGTATATTAAGTGACGGTCGTACTGAGTTTTCGTATGTTTCAAAACTTAAGGCAATACCCCGACCAAAACCTTTCGATAGTGCGTTTTTCTTCGTTATTCAGAGACTATTATCTCATTAGTTATGAGAAAGAGACTACATCTAAAAGCACATTATTAATGTTCGATATCCTATCATCCCATTCCACGTTCTAATTTGTTTTTATGTGTTATAATAAATACATTTAAAATCTACTTTTGAAAAATGACTAAAATTATTGATTACATACATGTACCTGTTGCTAAAGGCAACAGGTAATCATTTGAGGATAACACTAATGGATAGATAATTTAAAAATCATTATTATTCACGTTTTATTTAATTTTTAAAATTCGCTTTTCTTTTTTAGTTAAAATTAATTCCAAAAATTGAGTGAATTCTATGATAAATGGATGTACGCAGAGTGCGGGCGGCAGTGCACTGCATTCTCAAGGTTATTTGGTCAGGGAAACGCCTTAATTATATTTCCTTGGATTAGTTAAAATGAAAAAAAAAATACCCTTGTAAAATATAAATTAAAAGTTTGTGATGTCATAACTGGGGTGGGTGTTACAGATAGTTCAGCCGTATAAACGGTAAGGGAGGGGGAGTCCAAAAATCATAAAATTTGTATAAAAGTAAAGTAAAGTTGCATCCTATTTTATTACGTCCTACTGTTGGGCACAGGCCTCCTCTCATTTCTGAGAGGATTTTAGGGCAAGGAAATGTCCACCGCGCTGCCCCAATGCGTTCACATGTCTTTGAAATATTTATTTCTTATTTCTCAGACATGCAGGTTTCCTCACGATGTTTTCCTTCACCGCCGAGCACGTGGTAAATCAGCATTTAAAATTGCAAATAACAATTGCATTGGTGCCGGCCGGGATCGAACCCAGGTTGCTCGCTTACTGTGAAGCTTACAGCGAGCGCTAACCATCTGAGCTACCACGGCTTTCAAATTTCAAATTTGTATGCACATACATTATGAATTACAGCAAAATAATAGCTATTTTTTACTCTTTTATTATTATTGATTTTATTATACGACTAATTAAAACAATACTCATTTTGAATGCTGTATTGAGTCATCTATTTCAACATAATACTCTAAAAACCATATGATAAACAGCCTCATATGATAAACATTGTAAACAAAGCTAAAATATTATTTATAAAATGATTAGTGTGCATAAAACAATGAAAATAATTAAGAAATGAAAAAATAAGTAAAAAGAGAATACACACACAGGTCATAAGCCTAGGGGGCCGTCCATTAATTTTTCGAAAAACTTTTGATCTTCAACAAAGCACAGTGACAACAACTGACTTGCAAGATGCTTATCCAGTTGTTAATGTTGAAGAAAGTCCTGCTAATCCGTGGTCCGAAGACAATGTACATTAAATATGTTCATGTAGTAGTACAATATAATATAATTGATAGGATCAGGCGTTACTTTGCGGAAATCTATTATAATGGAGTTGTTATAAATTAATTTGCTTAATTCCGCGTAAAGAAAGAAAATGATGTGTCATGCCCAGTTTTATGTCTTAGCGGCCAGCCTCCGCAGAGTCTACTTCACCTGAGGATGCCTCGTGTAGAGGCGAAACACGTGTCGTATTTTCGAGAGTGGTGTGTCCAGCCTAGTGTGGTGGTGCTGAGGATGGTAGTGCTGGGATTGACGGCGACGGGTATAGTGCGCGCGATTGAGGGAGGGTGGGAGGTCCCCCTTAAAGCTGGGCAGGACACATCATTTTCTTTCTTTACGCGGAATTAAGCAAATTAATTTATAACAACCCCACAATATAATATGTTTTTCGCATGATTACACCATTTATGCCAGTCAAAAACAACCTGCAACCTTTCCGTCTAGACATTTTTATTGCGGTCCTTAATTTCAGAATAAAATTAGATTATACTTTGTATACTTGTTTTTTTTTATTTATTTAAAGAAAATATTCTAAAAATTTTAAGATTCTTTGTAGGCACTAAAAAATACACGTGATATTCTTGGGTTAAAAAAATGCTAAAAAAACATCAAGTGATTAATGGGCGGCCCCTAGGTTGTAATTTACAGATTTACAAAAATTTTAAAAATGATACAAATACTTTATATTAATTATGTATGTGTGTGTGGTTAATTGTAATTAAAGTTCAGTTTTAATTAAAATTAACCACATATGTTTAATTTTAGTTAAAACTGAACTTTATAGAATGTTGGAACCTATTCAACCGAAGACAGTGGTAATAAATATAATAAAATAATTTGATAGATTGAAACATGAAACACAAAACTATTTATGTTCTTTCCATTCAATCAAAGCCAACCTCCACAAAAACTATTTATAAGGCACTATAAACATTTTCTTTCAGTACAAAGTTCAACATCTATGGATCTCATTCAAGTCATTATTAAATAAATTGAGACTACTGTGCATACAGCATTTAAAATATTGCACTCAAGGCAAGACTTCTATAAAATACTAACTGAACTTTAAGCTCTTGATATGGTCACTATTTTTTTACACATGAGGTCAGTCTATAAAAGTGATATTTGGTATTACCGTGTGACTTTCAATCAGTATTATTGCATGTAATTAAATATATTACACAGCTAAATGCCTAAATAAAAATGACGTGGGTTGTATATATAGCTAGCTAGGAGACAATATAAGAATCTGCCCTTATTTTGATATAGCCAGGGTAAAATGACCTAACATGCAAATTGGTGTGACAAGGCAACATTATTATCAGTATATACAATACTAGAGCCCAATGACTTCGTCAATCCTACTTAGCGGTACCTGTCTCTGACGCCAGGCTATATATATAGGTATTTATATACAAGTGTGAGCCCCGATGATTACGGCATTTGGATTGTATATAGGATAATGAACATAAAACATTTTTCATCCCATTATCGCGTTCAACATGATCCATGGAGATAATAGTAATGTCATTTTATCGATCTATAATCCCCTGTCTCAAAGCCATTGTGAAAATGACGGAATGCTGTCAGTTCTTAGTAAATGACTTATTCAATGTATATATATATATCTTATATCTTTAATAATATAATTCTTATGTACGTGTGTTCGTCACTGAATTGAAGAAGTGGTTTACTCTCTTTAGCAGTTAGATCAATTATAATAAGTATGACAGCAAATCCGTCCGAGTCTACTTTGGGAATGAAAGATGTTTATCGATGAACGATAGGATATCAATTTCTTAATCTCAATAATGCGACATATAAAATACTGTTAATCAATGCAGCAGTATTTTACATATTGTATCATCACGAACGCATATACGGTAAATATTATATTGCACATGTGGGACATTGGCACGTCGTTTAATTTTAGACGAACTTTATTATTTACGATAACTTAAGTTAGAGATAGTGGGATAACCGCTGGTTTAGTCAAGTTTTGACTTACTATAATCGTTATTGTTAGTAGAAAACTATAAAAAGAAATATTAAGTTATGTGCAGTCAAGTGACATTACATATGTCACGAGATGTGTCATTCCCATTTGTTTTTACCACATTTTTATTAAGTCACTTTTTGTTTGTCTGTCGTTCCGGGTGGAATTTAGTAAATGATTTTAAACTAATTTCCCAATGATCTGGAAGCTTGAAATTTTGAAAATAGCTCAAATTCGGATGACAATGCAAGAAGAATATGATAAAAAAGGTGATAAAATGTTTTATTTTTCTTAAATATGTCACTTGTTATAGTTTTCTATATGCATTAAACGATTGTAGAAAGTCAATTTGACTAGCTTATAATAAAACCAAATGTTTTAGATTCTATTTTTTTTTTCAAGTCAAAATATTATGTGTATTTATTATTTACATACTTCCCCAATGCATGATTTGAATGCTTGCATCATTAATAAAACTGTATTACTTAGATTTTTAAATTGTTTGATTAATGTGCCTATTTTATGGCAATTTATATTCCATTTTCCAATTTATCCAAGGCCACTTTAGTGAAACACATACATATTAGTTAGGAATTCAGCCGCAATTGCTGTCATACTGACATACAGACTAAATATTCTTTTGTCACTACATAATAAATATGACCTGAGGGTTAAGGCATGGAGCTAGTGTTTCCTTCTGGTGGACTTACGTTCACATCCATATGGCTTCTCTGCGTCGCCGGGAACTTCATACGGTAATGTGCCTTGACCAGCTCGCTTGCGGCCTCGACCCTACACCAATTATAGAAAAAAGTGTTAAGCATGTATTTTACTTTGGTTTGGTGACAATATAAGAGAAACTATGGCAATATCTCATACCATGGATATTGTAAGAGGCGACTTGGGGAAAAGTCTAGAAGATCTTGTGGTTGTGGTTTCCCATAGATAGTTATATTAGAACATTATATTTTTGGTAGATATAAAATACTGAGTATTTTCCTTGGAACGGATAAATTAGTATGACATATCTCAGACCTTTAACAGGACTTGTTAAAGATCCGAGATATCTCGTACTACGATCACCAATACACCAAGAGAGGTGATTAACCTAAATAGCTAACTGATCAAATTATAAGCCCAGTGAAAATTGACAGACTTCATATTATATCCACAAAATATTTAAATTTAAACAGTGGTAGAGCCACGTGGCGGCTTTTGCTGTCGCACGGATGGGCCGGCTCGAACCGGGGTGGTACCACGACCTCACAGAATACCAGCGTGAAGTAGAGGTTTACCTCTGCGTTTCGCTTGGTGAGTGCAGGTGGCCGGAGGCCCTTTTTACTGGAAATGAGGCATTCCATCTTAGTACTCACGGGTGACAACGCATCTGCATTTTGATTTGTAATAGAGGATAGATAAAGATATCTATGGGCCACAGCAACCACTTACCATCAGGTGGACTGTGTGCTCGTTTGTCACCCTTATCCTATAAAAAAAAATTCTAATACTGCTATTACATTATCTATCGTAATATGTATTTGCTCATAGGTATATCATAGTTTATATATGAGCTAAAAAGCTAATCTGTCATGAATACTCATACATCTAGCATGATAATGTAATAGCGGTCAAAACCATGTAATGATAATTATAATGTCCTCCAGACCGAATTTGCCTTATGTACAGGACAAGAGTATAGTGCTTATAAGTTAGTATAAGTGTATTTTCTATTCTCTCAAAGTCCGATGGAATGGTAATCCAACACCAACGGAGAGAGCTCAGGCACAGGACCAGTTTTACATGCTTCCCAAGGCTCAGAGAACTTTCTAGCTTAGGGCTACTGAGAATTTCTCAAAAGAAAAACCTAATAACTGATTTTTGTCTGACCCAAAACATGCCAACAGACAAACTGAGACGTGCTTTACTGATAACGGGCCATTGCTTTCATCTTAAACTTATGACAATGCATGTTCATTTTGATTCTTGATTGATAATAGATGTATGTGTCTATGGGCTACAGTATACACTTACCATCAGGTTGACTGTCTGATCCTTTGTCACACTTACTTCTATTAAGAAGCAGATAAGAGATATGGACAATATGGCAGTATAGGAGACCTACCAGTTGATTAAACTGGTTACTTGATCTAAACTTACCGCGCGGCCTCGTTTTGGTGGGGCATCATCAGGTTGCTTGTTACCCCTCCGGCCACCGCGAGATCCTGGTCCAGTAGGCGCTACGCCTCGGCGCTTGCGACGGTTTGCATAAGTGTCGTCATAATAATCTTCGTCGGACTCTGGATCAGGCTCTTCACCGGTTTCCATTTCTTCTATCGCAAGCTCGTCGTAAAACCATTCCTAATAAAAAAATAATATTTTCATATTTCCACTTAATCTTTATCAATTATGATACAAAAATATAAGTATTAAATACTTGTACTAAGAGGTGAGCGCAGAGCCACTTTGAAAGCTCTGGGAATATGGCTACTTATGTCTTAAATCATACTTAAGTAAATTTCTTTTTTGTTTTAAAAATGTTATCACCTACACCTACACTAGGATTTTCTCCTGTATTGTGGGGGCAATTTACATATGTTACTTTCACAAGGACAAACATCCAGACCCAGAACAATATTTGTAGGCCATATAAATACTTGTTCTTTGAGGGCAACTCAATGCTAAGCCACTGCGGAATGGAGCTGCTAACTACTTTAATTTTAAGTAAAAATTTATTATTCTATGTTGGTCTGGTATATAAATATTGAAACATAACAAAAAAAATTAAACATTTCAATCATCACCATCATCATTCCATCACAAGTCCGCAGCTGAACATAGGCCTCCCCCAAGGATTGCTATTGAGTATTACTACTATTGAGTAGTGATGAACCACCTACATCCATCGCCTGCACAATTGTATTATTCATCAGGGTCGTCACTCCTTTTTTGAGAGACCGCCCCACACTAGATTTCCAGTACATTGCTGCCACTTGAGCTATAGGGCCGGCACATTGCCATTTCAGCCTACTGAACCGTAATTGTTATAATGTGGGCGCATACAATTGATATTAATTAATAAAATCATTAGTAAATAACCCAATAGGTGAACTCAAGCAGTAACAACAAATCAATGACCAATCCAAATTAAGAAAGGCTGCCCACAGGGTGGCATTCTCTTACCTCTCTCATCAATCAATGAACTCATCAGCAAATTAAATGCCAACCACTTCTACACAGTAGGTTATCCTGATGATCTGACAATACTGGTCTCTGGAAATACAGCAAGTATAGTGTGCGACCTGACCCAAGCGGCTCTCCGTATAGTGGAGGGAATACGATTTAACCATCAATCCAAATAAATCGGTTCTAGTAATGCTCACACAAAAACGAATGCTGAATAACTATCATCTCCCAAGTCTTTTCAGCACAAAACTCCAGTTATCCTCTGAAGTAAAATATTTAGGTCTTACCTTGGAACAGCAAACTTAACTGGAATAAACACATAGAAAACGAAATCAACAAAGCTAGTATAACTTTATGGCAATGCAGAAACATGATTGGCAAAAGATGGGAACTGACGCCAAAAATCATACTGTGGCTGTACAAAACTGTAATTCGGCCCATGATCACATATGGCGCTCTGGTATGGTGAACCAAGACAAATGAAGCCACCACTATAAAGAAGCTTCAGCGCTACCAGAGACTGGCATGTATGGCTGCCACAGGCTGCATAAGGACTATGCCAACAGCAGCCTTAGAAGCGATGCTAGAACTAACCCTACTTCATCTACATATACAACAAGAAGCGACTTTAGCTGCCATCAGACTCAAGACCCTAAATCTTTGGAGTAAGAATAGTATTCCTCATACAGGCATAATTGATAGAATTCACTCAAAAATTCCCATCTTACAAGTCAATTACGATAAGATTCCTAAACAATTTGTATTCGAAAAGTAAGTAATGTAAGGATCATATCGATCCTATAATCAAGTATGTAAGGATCGTAGCAAGTGGAAAGGAGTGGTCTCTGCCTACCCCTACGGGAAAGACGCGTGATTATATGTATGTATGTGTATGTATTCGATAAGAAGTACAAGATACAATTAAATGAAACCAGCCAGCCGGAAGGATTAAGCCCAAAAAAGCTTAGTTTTCACCAATGGTTCTAAAACAAATGAAGGTGCAGGTTCTGGAACTTTCTCTGAAGACCTCAATATCCACATATACACACCGCTGGGTACCTATAACACAGTCTTTCAGACGGAATGTATGGGTATCTTTCAAGAGGCCATAGCAATAGATGCTAGGAAGGTTAATGAGTTACCCATCAGAATACTGACCGACAGTAGGGCGGTACTACAAGCTCTGAGTTGCAATGTGGTGAACTCGAGACTAATTAATATATGAATGCCATCAACGATTAAATGAGGTATGTAAAAAAAAATAAAAATTTTGTACAGCAGACTTCAATATAAGCGACTTCAAAATAAGTTATTTAAGAATAACTCAATAACCATTGGTCTGACCTTGAT
The DNA here is from genome assembly GCA_033319125.1 of Parnassius glacialis. Classification (NCBI taxonomy): domain Eukaryota; kingdom Metazoa; phylum Arthropoda; class Insecta; order Lepidoptera; family Papilionidae; genus Parnassius; species Parnassius glacialis. Next base: position 20,269,153 of record JAVANC010000014.1, on the reverse strand, counting down.
CAAATTCATATGGGACCACACGAGAATTATCAGCTTTCATATAAAAAAAGAATCATCGAAATCGGTTCACCCAGTACAAAGTTATGAGGTAACACACACAAAAAGAAAAAAAAACATACAGTCGAATTGAGTACCGTCTCCTTTTTGGAAGTTGGCAGAAAACAACAATGTGACTACAATAGATAAAGGGACACAGTAGATCCAGAGGCAACGAAGCAGCAGACAAACTGACCAGAAGAGAATCGGCTCTGGTCACTATAGGGCCAATCATACCAAGGCTCAGCTTTGGAAAAATCTAGTAGACTGTTGACAAGCTAGGCAGGCCCTGCCTGAAATAAACAGTTGTTTAACCAAAGATCTAATGAGACTGAACAAGTCACAGATCAGGATAGTAACAAGTGCTATCACAGGACACGGCAACTTTAACAAGCATTTATTTACTATAGGTGTTACACATAGTCCTCTGTGCAGGGCAAGTATGGGGGAAGAAGAAACGGCGGCCCACGTGCTATCGAAATGTCCGGAGGTCACTACGTACAGGGCTAAACATCTCGGCACGCAGGGATCACTCCCCGAAGTTGCATGCAACATCAAAGGACTGTTGAACTTCTTTGGGGAGATCTCCTGACTCGAATAATCATATTATTCCTATCCACACGCAAAATACGGGCATAGACGTGGAGTTGCGGAAAACAGCCCGTCGTAAACTAAATCAATAAGCAAAAAATAAAATCACCTTTGGATCATCTTTGGCAGCAGTCTGTGAGCCGTCACGGCTGTCTTCCCCAGCAAATGCATCCCCTGGTATTCCAGAACTATTTTCACCATCGCCAGCATTTTCAAAAGCGTCTAAAGCACTCCATCCCCAACGTGTTGAAGACATTGTCAGATACTGACGTCGAGCCTTACGCCATCTGTAGAAATCATAATTGAGACATGATTATGAAGTTTCTATGCTTATAGCATTTTTAATAGCATTTTATAAATGGTTAATTTCTAGTTTCGCACATGTGAATATGCTTGAATGTCAGATATTGCATCTGTTCATTACTTTATCTAATATCTTATAAGGATAATCAGACATGGAACATAAGTATTCTTGTTTGCAGTTTTCTACACATTTCTGGCACTTTATTGTACTTTTTATGTGATAAATACTAGTAATACTATTGACATTACTAACACTCCTGTTCTTCACTTGAAGCAAGTTTTAAGTTTGAGGTCAGTACCCTTAACAATTAGGCTTATCTTGCTTCAATGTATTTTGTTTTGCTTACAATACATGATGAAAATTTGTTTTATTTTTGATAGAAATCAGTAAAAAAATAAATTATTATCTGGGAGCAACATCTGCTAGGAAAGCATCATAGTTCATTCACAGAGATAAAATAGAATTATAAAATTATATATATAGCACATTATAGCATTACCATCCCAAAATAATTACCTTTGTGAAGGATATGTGTACACCTGACCTTCTCTCGCGCCAGGCATACGTTGTTTCCTCGTCATAAACAAATTGCAATGACTTTGAGCAACACCTATAAACACAACATTCTTTTTTAAATTATATTTTAAACTACACTATATTTAGTAAAATTCAAAGATGGAACACCACATCTTCTGTCATGATGTCATATAATCTACTACATGGCCAGTGGCAGTTATTGGGGGAGGGGGGGGGGAGGGGGTAATTATTTTACTCATTTTTTTTTTAATAGAACGACTGTGACATACGAGCACACAGTCCAACTAATGGTAAGTGGATGCTGTGGCCCATAGACATCCACATTTACCTTTGATTAAGAATCAAAATGCAGATGTGTTGTCACCCCTGAGGACTAAGATGGAATGACTCATTTCCAGTAACATGGGTCTCCGGTTCTCTGAACTCACTATACAAAACACAGCAGCATTAAGCTGCCATTTTACACTGGTATTCTGTGAGTGTGGCCCTATCCCGATTGAACCGACTCATTCGTGCTACAACCATAATATACAGTCCCTAGCCAAATTATTAGACGCACTATAAGATTCTATGTAAGATCTTAATTATCAGGTAATAATATACAGTTTTATTGTTTTTACTAGATACAATGTATAATCTATTATTATCCACCTTATTATCTATTTTTAACACAAATAAAACATCATAGTCATAGAAAAAATGAGGTATTCCCAGTAGTCTTACCAAACCAAAACCAAAAGACTAACGGGAATTTCCTAATGAGAACTTCCCAATAGTCTTACTAGTAAGTCTATTGGGAATCTTCGTGGCGTGTTGTATTCCCAGTAGTCTTACCAAATAATCATATTAGTAAAACTACTAAGAATATCTTTACCAAGTAGACAGACATACGCGAAAGAAAATTCTCAGTGGTCCTACTCTACAAAATACATGGAAATTTTTATCAAGTAGTTTATTTTAGGAATGGTACTAGGCAAGCATAAACCTGCAAGAAGCAGTAGGAGTTGTAGTTTTTATTTTGTATACTTGTACAACTTCTATTGACTTTTGTACGCGTGGTACTTCTGAGACAAAACATATAATATTAACAAACCAAATAGATCTAGCAGTGTTGGTTAGACAACCATCTTATTAGATTTGAATCCCGGGCCAAAGATAAAAACAATTTGATAAAACTAACAAGTAGGACTAACTGGTAAGATACCCTAGTGGTAGAAAATACTGAGTAGTACAGTAGAATACTTTCATCACTACCTAACTACTAGGCCCTTTTTACTGGAAATGAGGCATTCCATTTTAGTCCTCACGGGTGACAACGCATCTGCATTTTGATTCGCAAACGAGGAACATCTGCATTTTGATTCGTAAACGAGGATAGATGTAGATGTCTATGGGCCGCAGCAACCACTTACCATCAGGTGGACTGTGTGGTCGTTTGTCACCCTTATCCTATAAAAAAAACTTTATCATTATTGTCATAAAGAGGCATTTTACGTTTACGTTGTTTGACCTAATTTGACTGATGTTTGATTTTTTATAAATAGTAGAAAAAGTACTAGGTAAACATAAACCTAAAAGAGGCAGTCGAATAGTTCTTCAGACCGTATCTTTCTATTCCCTCAGTCTCATAGTTCGATGGGACATGACCGGGAAGAGATCAGGCGTAGGAGCAACAGCTGTACATGCTTTCTGACTCCGGACTGCTACTGAGAATTTTTTTAACAGACAAACCCAATAACTGGTTTTTGCACCGACTCAGGATTCGAACCCGAGGCTAAACATTTAAAATAATTTAGCTTGACCTGGTGAAAAATCTCTCTTATAAAATCTGTGTATTGATTAGATCCGATGGGATATATTCTTCACATTTTTTAATAGATACTATGGTGTCACATATCATATTGAAAATCTGCAGTGCTATGCTTTAAATCTATGAACATAAGATAAAAAATCCATAAAATATAACAATTATCTAATAATAACTAAAGAAATAACAAAACATGCTTTTTAATAACAAAATTAAGTTACTTTACCTAATTCAAGAGTAAACCAACTAAAGTACTTGATAAAATTTCCATGTACTTTGTAGAGTATGACCACTGAGAAATTTTTTTCGCGTATGTCTTTCTACTTGGTAAAAATATTCTTAGTAGTTTTACTAATACGATTATTTGGTAATACTACTGGGAATACAACACGCCACGAAGATTCCCAATATCTAAAGTAAATTAATCCTTGCCTAGTACCATTTCTAAAATAAACTACTTGATAAAAATTTCCATGTATTTTGTAGAGTAGGACCACTGAGAATTTTCTTTCGCGTATATCTGTCTACTTGGTAAAGATATTCTTAGTAGTTTTACTAATATGATTATTTGGTAAGACTACTGGGAATACAACACGCCACGAAGATTCCCAATAGACTTACTAGTAAGACTATTGGGAAGTTCTCATTAGGAAATTCCCGTTAGTCTTACCAGTAAGACTACTGGGAAGAAAATTCCCAGTAGTCTTACTAGTAAGACTACTTGGTAAGACTACTGGGAATACCCCGAAAAAAATATGTATTTATGAACTATTGAAAAAAATTTAAATGAATGCAATAAAATGTTAATATTTTGTTGAGCCAGCCTTTAGCCGCGCTATGAGAGCTTCAATTCTGCGCATTTGAGGATGATAATCCCACACATGAATGATCTTTTCTAATGCCTGCCATACACGATCAAGTTTACCGTCAAGTTTGCAGCGCACTTGAAGTGGCGTCCGGTAAACATGACGGTGGACTGAGAAGAGTGACTGAGAGAGTGGTGTACAAGTGTCGTTGTGTTTTTGGCTATTTCTTATTCTGAGAGCTGTTGATTTACTTTTTTTATTTATTATTTCTGTTGGTGTTGGTTTTAGCAGTTATAAATCAGTAAGTATTTAGTAATTGTGCTGTTTTATATGTAATTAGTTAAAATAAAATGGAGGAAGATCCTCCCGATCCCGACAGGGTTCCATATGACTCCCACACTGTTACCAAAAAAATAATAATATGCCTATTGAAATTGATCAGTCGAAGCGTAAAAAAGATTGCAAGCAACCAATAACTCAGCTCATCCTCAGAAAAGATTAATTACAGATCCATCTCAACCTGTACCATCTATTCAGACCTCTTATACCCATCCTGACTACATAGAAAAAAAAACATAAATATTCTAATAACGACAATGCGCCGTTTATTGTACATGTAAGTAAGAGAGTAGATGATTTATCAACTGGAGTAGTTTTAAAACCGATAAAGTTTGGTCATTTTCTCTACCATAATAATATTAAAAATGTTGTTAGTGATGGTGTTAAGCGAGTAGGACACAATAGAATTTCAGTCGAGTTTAAAAGTGCAGCTGATGCAAATTGTATTGTTGAGAACCCAGCCCTTACAGGTGCTAAATATGATACTGTAATCCCTTCTTATAATGTCACACGCATGGGAATAGTGAGGCAGGTCCCTGTAGAATGGACATTTGAGGAACTCATTTCATCAATCGAGGTCCCAGATGGTTTTGGCTCAATTATTAAAGCTCGCCGATTTAATAGAAAGTCAGTTAATGAAAACCAAAGCACTGTGTGGATTCCCTCTCAAACAGTTGTTTTGACTTTTTCCGGCCAGAAACTTCCTTCTAACATTTATTGTTTTTTCACCTCAATGCTTGTTGAACCGTACATTTTAACTCTTATTCAGTGTCAATGTTGTTGTTTTGGAGTTTTGGACATGTAACCTCACAGTGTAGGTCATCTTCCCGTTGTTTTGTATGTGCTCAAAATCATGAAGGAATATCATGCACAAGACAGTCTCCCACTTGCCTATTTTGTTCAGGATCTCATGCGGAGATCCTTACTGCCCTGAACACTAGGCAGAAATCTATCAAACTTACCATGTCACAGGAAAATATTTCCTATCTAGAAGCATCTGTATTTCCCTCAAGTCCGGAGATCTTATGCAGATGCTGCTAGAATCCTTCCTTCGTATGATCATCAGAGTCCCTATCCTATTTCAAATTCCCCTTCACATTCAGTTGTCCCCTCACAATCTCATTCTTACAGGAAGACTACATTTACTGCAAGACTTCCGCCAAATCCAGCGTCAAGTCATGGATATGATAAATCTGCCCATGAGGCAATAATAGATACCCCTTCTTCAACTACTAATGGTTGTGCTTTAATAGGGCGGAGTATTTCCCCTAATGACAATCTCTGTGAGTTAATGATCTCCATGCTTATAAGTACGCTTTCCCGTTTCAACGATATGGATCTCCCACTTGCCCTCCGCCAAAAACTTACTGAGCTCATTTCATTAACAAATATCCTTCCCTCCAATACTTCAGTGGAACTGCCGAAGCATTAATAATAAGAAAAATAAATTAATTTACCTTATTAATAAATACCATCCCCTCATCCTAGCCATCCAAGAGACATGGCTCAAGCCTGGGTCCTATTTTAGGATCTCAGATTATTCATGCCTCAGGGATGATAAGAGTGATGGTCATGCTGGCTCTTTCATTCTTATCTCAAAATCAATTACTTATACATTAATTTCCCTTCCTTCTCATAGTCCTTCAATTAATGTTGTAGCAGTTAGAGCTCATGACACTTCTTTTCTTTCTATTTACTACTATTAATACTATTTCCCGAACCTAGTTTAAATATCTTATCAGAACTTACGAGGTTTATATCCTCCATCTCTCCTTCTATGGTAATTCTTGGTGATTTTAATATGCACCATACTTTATGGGGCTCCCATTTTTGTGATCCCTGGTCTTCTACATTTTTGGACATCATTGATGATTTAGATCTCTGCCTCCTTAACAATGGTTCACCTTACACATAGAGTATCCCTCCTCTAAAATCCTAATAGTGCAGTAGATCTGTCACCCTGCTCTCCTGCTCTGTCGTCCCTTCTTTCCTGGAGAATATTACCCTTTTCCCATGGCAGTGATCATTTCCCTATTGTTATCAATCCCCCTAGCTCCTATACAGTCAATGTTCCATTTAATCCTAGGTTAAAATATAACACATCCAAAGCAAACTGGCAACTAAATTCCACAGTTCTAGAGGAAGAACTTTCAGCCCTTCCTCTTGTTCAGAAAGATAATGTTCTTCAGGTGTATTCTACTTTTAAAAACGCTATTTTATCTGCTGCCAATAAGAAGATTCTCGTCAAAAAACCTTATAAAAATAATGATCCTTCACCACCTTCGTGGGATTAAGATTGTTCTGTAGCATGTAAGAAGAGAAAGGAAGCTGAAGTAAGATATTCCCACTCTATGAATTTTGACAATTACATTTTTTATAAAAAAACTCTATCTGGGAAGAAAAATGCTGGATGGCTTAAATTCTGTGAGTCACTGTCGCCAAGGACATTAGTCTGGAAAAATATTAAAAAATTCCGATGTTCAGTTGTGGCCTCTGAAAACACAATTTCTAATGATCAGTCTTATTGGATAGAAAATTTTGCTAGTAATCTTGCTCCTCCTTCAGTACCATCTTACAATGAATGTATAGCATTTGAATCACAGTCCTTGCACTATCAACACAGTTTTGACTCCCCTTTCTCTTATGAGGAGTTATATGCTGTTCTTAGTGTCCTTAATAAAGACTCTTCACCAGGAATCGATGGAATTCCTTATTCTTTTATTACTAATAGGAGTGAACCTACTAAAGCCGATCTTCTTTCTATTTTGAATTGTATTTACATGTCCGGTATTCCTCATGAAGAATGGAAATCCCAAGTTATTTTACCTATTTACAAACCAGGTAAACCTTACACTGATCCCTCAAGCTACCGCCCTATTGCTCTTTCTTGTACCATGGCCAAAATTCTTGAACATCTAATAAAAAATCATTTAGAATGGTTTCTTGAAAGCAAAAACCTTCTAGCAAAAAGCCAATTTGGATTCCGAAAGGGCTTAAGCACCATTGATAGCCTTAGTACTCTAGTTACTGATATTCGTATAGCTTTCTTTAAACATGAATACCTTGTTGGAGTCTTTCTAGATATCTCGTCTGCATATGACAATGTACTTCTTCCTGTGCTCAGGCAAAAAATGCTTAATCTGAGTATTCCAGTGAGGATAGTAAATTTTGTCTCTAACTTTCTCTCTTCTAGATCCATTTATATTGATAGTCAAAATTCTATACTCCCACCAAGAATTGTATGGAAGGGTCTCCCACAAGCCTCAGTACTTAGTCCTTTGCTCTATTCTATCTATACTTATGATCTAGAACTTTCTGTTAACTCATTCTGTAACATCCTCCAATATGCAGACAATATAGCTATATATATTTCCTTGGATAACCTCCCTGCAACTTGTTCCCGCTTGAATTTATCAATGTCTTATTTACAATCATGGTTTGTCTTTGTCTGTTACCAAAAGCAGCGTTGTGATCTTCTCTCGCCATAGGCAACTCCCTGAAATCAACATTCTCTATAATAATGAACCTATCCCAATTAGAGAGAATGTAAAATTTTTAGGGGTTATTCTTGACTCCAAACTAGTCTTTTCTCACCATATCAACTATGTCTCAAAAAAATGTGAAAAAGATATAAATATTCTTCGTGCTTTATCGGGTGTTTGGTGGGGCTCCCACCCATTCTCTCAAAAAATATTGTACAACGCCCTTATTCGTCATTTGGATTATCGGTGCTTTGTCTTGGAACCATGTAATAAGTTTTCCCTAAAGATCCTAGACAGGATTCAGACCAAAAGCCTTCGTATAATCATTGGAGCAATGAAATCTTCCCCCAATAAATGCTCTCCAAGTCGAATGTGTAGATCCCCCTCCTTACCTAATAAGACAATATCTTTCGGACCGATTCTTTTTTTAAATCTACCAACTCTCTTCCCACCCTCTCATTTCTAAATTACACCTTCTTTTGGAATATGTTTCATCAAAGCATTATTGGACTCATAATCTCCCTGCTTATCCAATAGTTTGGTAACATTACTCCATCTACCACACCCAGTATCACAAATTCAAGTCCTGTCCCATCTTTGATATCCCATATGATGCAATTATTTACCAACCAAATATCCACCTCGACCTTGGTATTGAGAAAGATTGCCGTATAGCAAATAGTAAACTAAGTAGAGTCATAGATTATTTATGGAAAGACTGGCTTATAATATACACTGATGCCTCCAAAAAGTCAGGTGTAAGTTGCACTGAAGCAGCAGTTTGGATTCCTAGATACAAAATAATCCTCAATTTTAAATGCCCTTCTATTTCTTCCACTTTTACTGGCGAGGCCAGGGCAATTTATGAGGCTTTAATTTATATAGAAGCACACAACTGAAATAAGTCAGTTATTCTTACCGACTCCAAAAGCTGTTTGTTAGCAATTTTGTCAAACCAGTTCCAAAGTAAATATAAGATAGATTTTATACATGGTAGAGCCATGCTGCAGCTATATTAGTAGTATAGTTGTAGCACGAATGGGTCGGCTCGACTGGGGAAGGACTACGCTCTCACAGAATACCAGCGTAAAATAACAACTTAAAACTGCTGTGTTTCGTATGGTGAGTGTAGAGAACCGGAGACCCATTTTACTGGAAAAGAGTGTCGTGAAGCGACAATTAAAAAAAAAAAAGAACCTAACCTACGATCAGCAAAACAACCAAATAGACCAAGACAATAATATATTTAAGTTTTTAAAAGAGTATTTACAATTTTATAAAAAAAATGAAATATGAAGATGATGGATGATGTGATTTACAAACTATATTTAAAAAAAAGGTAATAAAAAAAAGATTTATGTCGTAGCTGAGTCCGAAGATCCCAAGCGTGCTCTCAGCGTCTGGAACGAGCACGCACGGCGTAGGTGGGTAGGCGTGGGCGTCTCTAGGCGACGACCTCAGGTGAATGCGGCGATTGCAGGATCGGCGACTTCAGCCCAGACAGGAGCTTGCAGGATCCTCAGCGACTTCAGACAGCGCAGTGGCCTGCAGGATCCGGTGACTGCAGGCGGGACAGAGGTTTGTAGGTTCCGGTGATTTCGGGCGGAACAGAGGTTTGTAGGTTCCGACGACTCCAGGTAGAGTAGAGACTTGTGGGATCTCGGCGACTTCAGGCAGAGCAACGTTTTGTAGGATCCGGCGACTTCAGGCAGAGCAACGGATCGTAGAGTCCAGTGGCTTCAGGCAGGATAGAGGCTTGCAGGATCCCGGGGCAGAGCGGCCCCGGGATAAGGCCTTTAGAAGATGCTTCCGATACGAGAACTGAAGCAAGACTGAATTTCTTCACCGATTGTTCGGCTTTTATATCTTTCTAGAGAGAACGGAAAAATTATTTAAATTAAAAGGAAATTTATTGTAAATGACCTAGAGCAAAAGAGTATTTATGTGAAAATATCGAGATAAAACATCATATCGGTAACGAATTTGAATAAAAATTGCCATGACAACGGTATAAATAGTAGTTGTCATAAAAACCAATTTTTGGTTTTTGGACTTTTATTAAGAAATTATTACATTTAAGTATGAAATGAGATATTATTCAAATAGGAAAAACTGATGCGCGACAGCGCGCCGAAGCCTGAATTTGTAGAGTTACAGAGAATTCAGTAAAAGACCAAAAAAAGGTAAGACTTCGTTGACAGCTAGTTTAAAAGTACTAAATAGTGTGAAAATACGCAGTAAAATGATATGTTATTGTGTAAAAACGTTACAGGATCCTATAGAAATAAAGGTGATGCAAAATATAAATGCAGAAAATCAAAAACAGAATGAAAAAAATAGTATAAAGTGATGCAAAACATGAATGCAGAATATCAAAACAGAATGAAGAATTAGTGTACAATGAAATGTAAGTAGTATAACACTACATTTTCCCCCCGACCCTGGAAAATTTTTGACTCAGCAAAAATTTTGATATATACATTCTAAAATAAACCATAAAAACACAGCTTTGCAGAAACAGACATCACCAGTCAAAATCAGATATACTATCTCTTACATTCATCATCTGCATTCAGGTAAGGGTGGAGTTCACATTCAATGACTACCACTCTAAAAGTGTGTTTTCAAAATGACATTAAGGCTTATTTAAGGAGTAGTCAACCGCTCCTGTGTGGGAAAAAAAAATTTGTCGAAGAAACACCACTCTTAGAAGTGTGTTTTCAAAAGGACATTCAGGCTTATTTAAGGAGTTGTCAACCGCTCCTAAGTGAAGATAAAAAATTAAGGGAGTAGTCAGCTGCTCCCAGGTGAAGATAAAGGTAAAGAAAATTAAGGGAGTAGTGAGCCGCTCCCAAGTGAAGATAAAGATAAAGAAATACCTCAAGTAAGCTTTAGTCGCTATGACTTAAGTAAAGATTAAGAACGGCCAGAGCGGTAGGGCTCAAAGCCAGAGATCAGCAACATCACCAACGAGATGTGTCTGAAATAAAAATAAAAAGTGACGATTAACTAACGAAAGTTCGAGGTCCTAAAGCAAGATGTGTTGAAGAACACTGGATCATCAAACAAACAAACAAATTAAAAGAAAATAATAAGGTGAAAATGGTCATATTTATACATATATACAAATTAACAGTTAATAAATGTTTAGAAAAGTTATGGTTTGTTTCGCTTCAGCTTTCAAAAACAATTTTGTATAAAGTGCAAAGTGTAAAGTTAAGTTTAAGAAATAAAAATATTATTAAAAATCGTACCTCTAAGTTATCTAGAATAAAAAATATTATAGTGATGAATGTAACTTAGAGTGATGAATGTAAATGAAGTGTTATTTGTAGGCCTAAATATAATCCAAATAAGTTGAAAAACTAGAAGAAGTTTTGTTTTAGAATTTTGAAGGTATGAAAAGGATGTGTAAAAGAATGATGAATAGTAAGTTAAGAACAAAAGGGAAAGCAATTAAATCAAAAGGAACTAGACAAGGCGCAGTAAAGGTGAAGAATTAAGAGAGAAAGAGGACTTTTACATTGGGCGCCAAACTGTCGTGAAGCGACAATTAAAAGAAAAAAAGAACCTAACCTACGATCAGCAAAACAACCAAATAGACCAAGACAATAATATATTTAAGTTTTTAAAAGAGTATTTACAATTTTATAAAAAAAATGAAATATGAAGATGATGGATGATGTGATTTACAAACTATATTTAAAAAAAAAGGTAATAAAAAAAAGATTTATGTCGTAGCTGAGTCCGAAGATCCCAAGCGTGCTCTCAGCGTCTGGAACGAGCACGCACGGCGTAGGTGGGTAGGCGTGGGCGTCTCTAGGCGACGACCTCAGGTGAATGCGGCGATTGCAGGATCGGCGACTTCAGCCCAGACAGGAGCTTGCAGGATCCTCAGCGACTTCAGACAGCGCAGTGGCCTGCAGGATCCGGTGACTGCAGGCGGGACAGAGGTTTGTAGGTTCCGGTGATTTCGGGCGGAACAGAGGTTTGTAGGTTCCGACGACTCCAGGTAGAGTAGAGACTTGTGGGATCTCGGCGACTTCAGGCAGAGCAACGTTTTGTAGGATCCGGCGACTTCAGGCAGAGCAACGGATCGTAGAGTCCAGTGGCTTCAGGCAGGATAGAGGCTTGCAGGATCCCGGGGCAGAGCGGCCCCGGGATAAGGCCTTTAGAAGATGCTTCCGATACGAGAACTGAAGCAAGACTGAATTTCTTCACCGATTGTTCGGCTTTTATATCTTTCTAGAGAGAACGGAAAAATTATTTAAATTAAAAGGAAATTTATTGTAAATGACCTAGAGCAAAAGAGTATTTATGTGAAAATATCGAGATAAAACATCATATCGGTAACGAATTTGAATAAAAATTGCCATGACAACGGTATAAATAGTAGTTGTCATAAAAACCAATTTTTGGTTTTTGGACTTTTATTAAGAAATTATTACATTTAAGTATGAAATGAGATATTATTCAAATAGGAAAAACTGATGCGCGACAGCGCGCCGAAGCCTGAATTTGTAGAGTTACAGAGAATTCAGTAAAAGACCAAAAAAAGGTAAGACTTCGTTGACAGCTAGTTTAAAAGTACTAAATAGTGTGAAAATACGCAGTAAAATGATATGTTATTGTGTAATAACGTTACAGGATCCTATAGAAATAAAGGTGATGCAAAATATAAATGCAGAAAATCAAAAACAGAATGAAAAAAATAGTATAAAGTGATGCAAAACATGAATGCAGAATATCAAAACAGAATGAAGAATTAGTGTACAATGAAATGTAAGTAGTATAACACTACAAGAGGCATTCTATCTTAGTCCTCACGGGTGACAACGCATCTGCATTTTGATTCGCAAGCGATGATAGATGTAGATGTCTATGGGCCACAGCAACTACTTACCATCATGTGGACTGTGTGCTCGTTTGTCACCCTATCCTATATTAAAAAAAAACCCTTGATCCACAAAATTAAACACACATTGTATAGATGTCATCTCAAGGGCATTCAGGTTTCCTTGGCTTGGATTCCAGGTCATAGTGGCATTAAGGACAATGAAACAGCTGATCTGACAGCTAAAAATACAAGTCGAAATGGTTTGCCATGTAATTTAATTTACTCTTCAGACATAGTGTTACTTGCAAAGAAAAAGTTAAATAATAATAGGAATACATTATGAAAAGCCACTCAAAATATAAAAGGTAAACACTATGCTGCTATACAATGTGCCATCCCTCCAAAACCATGGTTTTTCAAATTTAATAAAGCTAACAAACAGTCAACATCAACTATTTGTAGACTTAGAATTGGCCATGCTTGTATGTACACCAGTACATTTAGCCAAGTTCCCTCTGCGAATGTGGGTTAGATGAGGGAATCTCTGATCATTTTATTTAACTGTCCTAAATTATCTTGTTCACTCTATGATCATCTCCTCCTGACATCCCTCGTCCTATAAATTTTGATTCACTTTTAACCTACACAAGCACTCCTTATGTATACATTCTGTGTGATTTTATTAACACTAATAGTATAAAAGTTTAATTTTTGTCAATACATACTAATATACTAATGTAGTTATAGCAACTGTGTTTGTCATTTGTTCTAGGTAATTCAACAGTACAACCACTAGTATTACAAGATAAAAAAGAAAATTTAATTGTTTAAATAAAATAAGATACTCGTATTATCACAATCTTCTTTAGCACATGGGCATAGTATTTGTAACTACTGAGCTTGTACTCAATAAACACTTTCACACTGACATTGGCGAATAATCAAAAACTGCCATAAAAAAGAAAGAAGAAGAAGAAACTTGAAGGTGTATGGCTAGCTGTGTGCATGACAAGTCTACTTGAAGCATAAATTGAATTTCGATTCTGCCGACTTGATCAAGCTTGCAGCGTCATGTAAACTTCAATGTGTGTATGAACGGTCAAGTATGCATGACGTTAGTCGTTTCGTAGTAGTATTTTTTTAATGTGTGTTACCTCAGAACTTTTTTCTAGGTGAATTGATTTTGATGATTCTATTTTATTTGAAAGCTGGTGCTTATAATTTAAAAATCCCATATAAATTTGATCAAGATCTGACTAGTAGTTTTGGAATTATCCTTAATAATGCATAATCATATTGAAGTCAGTTGTACAAAATTTTTAATTTCAGTAGTTGTCTCTCTTCCTCTCTTTTTAAAAAACGTTACCTCCACACTAGGACTTTCTTCTGTATCGCAGGGACGGTTTACATACATACAACAGACCCAGAACAATTATTTGTAGGCCATACAAATACTTGTTCCATACCGGATTCGAACCCGTGGCCCTTAGCGCTGCAACTCATTACTAAGCCACTGTGCCACGGAGCAGTCACTTGTTTATTGAGATATTTTTTTTCGTTTCATTAACCAGTTGTTGCAACAAACCGAACAATCTTTCCTTTTTGATTTTGTTATATCATAGATTGTCATAAATAGTTATGAAGGTGGGTACTTGCATAACATTGTTAAGAAATAATGTCAGTTAAGTCACCCAGTTTGTCATTAGTTTTGCTACCTAGCACAATACACGTATTTACCTAAATTACGTGTTTTATTGGATCTAACAGTTTTCTTAATTGCAAGCAATAAGCCTAGGATGGCTAACGCATTGACGTTCATCACTAGTGACACCATGGTTTCAACTGATGCGGCATCATGCAAACTTGACGGCGAATTTGAACGTGAGTGGTCTATATGGATGCACTGCAAACTGGACAGTAAACTTGATCGTGTATGGCATCCATAAGACTTGAGTTTTGTTTGTGATGACATCTTTAGTCACTTCTCTCTTCAACAGCCCACACACATTTTCAACAGGATTCATACCGGGGCTACTACCCAGCCAATCCAATAGAGGAATATTTCACTATTCCAAAAAAGCTTTAATGGACCATGCTGTGACAGGAAATTCCATCTTGCATTAAACTGAATGGTTACCCATTAGGAAACCATTCTCTGAGCTGAGGAATCAATTGATTTTGTAAGACTTCTTTATACTGATCTTGCCTCATTATACATTTTACCATGTACAGACGTCCAGTATCTTTGCTGCTGATGTCTGACCAGATCATCACTTTTGTAGTGCTTAACAGTCTGAACGACACATTCAGGATGAAACATTTCGCCATGAAGACGACCCACAAACAGAGCTTTATTCTGCAAAATTTAAAATGTGCTTTCATAGCTGAAGCAGACTTAATAAACATCCTAAACATCTATGCTGGTTTTTCTTTATTTCATAGAAAATTATATTGAATGCATAATTTGTGATGAAATTACACCAACTTACCAATCTCCTGCTCAACTTCATCATGCCACTATTTGACCTACTTCAGATGCTTTGGATTCATTGCAGCTGTTAACTTGGGCTTACTGGTGGGGCAGCAGGTCCTAAAATCTAAGTCTTTTAATTTTCTTTGAACAATGCACTCAGAAACATTCACATAAGCATCTTGGAGTTGCAACTTTATTAGTTTTGTGATTGCAAATCTGTTTTCCAGGCGAATTTTCTTTAAACATATTTCAGTCCTTGGAGTAAAACCAGGCTTGCTGCCACATCTTTACCGGCTCAATTCGTCTCCTGACTCAATTTTCTTCTTTATGCGTCGTACGCTAGCTTCAGAAACCTTTGACCTCCGTGATATTTCACAATCAAAAAATATTTTAGCATTTACGAGGGCCTTTACTTCAGCTTTTTTACGTGGTTAAAGATCACCTATTTTACCCATGATTAAAATGTTCCAATTGATTATTTAAACACTGTACACAAAATGAACAAATAACTGCATAGTATAAAACGGCGGAAGAAATAACCACAGCACATAAAGCCACAGAAACATGTCCACAAAAAAAGCATGCAAGAACTTGACAAAAGGATTTGTACTTGTTTCCTTTCTTGTGTCAATTGGTTAACATTGTAATGCAATACATTAAAAATAAATACAAATAGGAAATAAATATAAAAACTCCTGACTAAAAACACATTACATGTATATTTAAATATAAAAGTATTGCATATAAACTCGTGCACATAATTATTAAAAAACTACAGTGCGTCTAATAATTTGGCCAGGGACTGTAGTTGCAACATGGGTTTAACAAGTAAAAAAAGTTAGTAGTGACGATTATGGAGATTTACGAGGATAAGGATGACCCCACCATTACATCTGATTTGGCTTACCTTTAGATATGGTAGCTAATCTTAAGTACTTCTAACACCCTAATTTTAATAGAGAATGTGACTGGGTACTACTAGCTACTTGGGATTGTTTGCTTTTAAGAAAATTAAATCCAAACCAAATTATATAGTGAGAGCGTAACTAAAGAAAATTTGTAGCATAATAATGTATGATGCCTGATTACCAGTCTGTGTGTCGATAAATGGCATTCGCATCCTTCTTTCCGCACATAATCTTGAGTTAAATGTCGATGAATTTTCAATAATTTCCTTGTAACTTGGATCATTGAGAAAACTGAAAAAAACATTGGAAACGTAAACAAACATCATCACTGCAGTGAACGTATGAATTTATGGCATATACAAATTCTCAAAGATGAAAATTAACAAACATATAATACAAGACGCATGATTAGAACATTATTCTAACCTTTCTATCTTTGCTAAATTAGATGGATTCACAACTTGTATTTCAGCGGCCGCCATTTTAATAAGCAAGGCGACACCGACAAGACCAAGCGACACCGACACCCATAGATTACCCCCTAATAGATACCGCATCATTGAATATTTGTTCTGTTTTGAGTTCACCAAACGTGGCGGTATGCAAGGGTTGCGGGGGACGTGTCAAATGCGCTGTGATTGGACATTTACAGGTCAAACTTAGAATGCACCAAACCGTAGTGATGGAACAGGGTTGGGACGTTGATCGATAAATTTGGGATTTATTGATGATTAATAAATAAATATATTGATCAATTTTTATTTGATGTATATTAAAAAATAAAACAATATATACATATATTTGTACATTTAATTTATAAATATATATTTGACTGATTTTTAAAATGGATAAGCTTAGTATAAAATTGTCTCACAGAAATCTTAGGATCTGTCTTCCTGGATAATTAGAGTAATCTTATGTCTATGTATTTTGCCATGACACTCTCAGCTAAATCAATGACATGATTACAATTTTTGTGATCGAATTGGGGATTTTTCATTTTATGAAAAATATCTTCATTAACAAAACTGCTTAATATTTGTGGACGACCATCTAGAAATCTGTACTACTTTCCTAGTATTTTTACAGAGGATAAACAAGTATTAAATGTTTTGCGTACATAATTATAAGCCTCAGTTGAGTGAACATTTATGGTGAGTGTAAAAGTTCTCAACTGTAGTGAATATTTTTTTCTAACAATTTTGCCTGATTTTCCTTTCAATATTTGACGACGCATAATTTCACCACATTTGACTCCCAAGGAACTTAATACGTCATTGTTTTCGGCTGTTGATAAATTTTTGTTTCCTAATTTTACCAATAATGACTTCAAAGAAACTATTTGTCTTTTTAGTCTTCTGTTGGAATCACTTAACTTTTTAATTTTTTTATCTTTTCTGTACATTACGTTGGTTAATTTGATTATTCTTCTATAAAGATGCCTACCCCTCTAGGTGACAGGCGTGAGTGTTTATTTATGTATGTATGTTTTTAACTGGAGTATCAAATGCCGATGGCGTATCAGGTAAGTATAGGAGAAAATTTTCTATTTTGTTTTGTAGGCGTTTCTAAGCAATGGCTCTGATTTTTAGGTGTTGGCGAGTTTTTTGCGTCTTCCAGCGGTGAACTAGTAGTCTGAAATACGTATTCGTTTCTTTTAAAATATTACCAATAATTATTAAGGTACTTATAATACGTATATTATTAATTTATACAAATTATCATCATGTAACTAATTCTTATTATAATCATACCAATTTTTTCAACGATGTGCCGGCCACAGGAATTTCCGTACTTTTAACTGCAATATCTGCACTTGCACCTATGGTAGGGACGGGTGCCTAGAAATAGTGTTATTAATTAATACACCATACGGCACGTCTTCCAAATTTAGATGTGTTTAATAATAAAAGTAAGTTATTAATGAAGTTCATGTAACACTAGAATACCAAGTCAACACAATAATCGCATTATAACTTTTACACGTTTTACGATTTATAAATCCGTTAAAAATAGTTTGATTTCGACATGTAACATTCACCTTAATATTAGAAAATCATGCTATTATTGTGTTATCTACATTGGTACTAATCTTTTAAAAAAATGTAAAAGTCCATACCAGAACTGGCAAGTATAGAGATGGTATAGAGGAATCCAACAGCCTTCAATGGTTCTTCATAATATGAAGATTGTCGTATGTGAAGTGTCTTGAGCATAGCACATTATTTTGGTGGGAAACCATTCGTCCCCTCGACAAGTTCCGTCGATCCACATCTTTTTCCTCTCGGGGCATTTAGGAAACCTATAACATATATGGAGGTACCACAATGATACGTCATTATTTTTATAAAATAATTTGACTTCAAAAAAAATAAACGATGACCAAACAAATATCGACTTAAAAATCACAACACTATCGATACACGTGCTGTTGTTAGACAAAGACAACTATTGTAATTTACGTAACGAGTGAAAGGGACATTTCAAAAAGACATCAACGGGTGCTTAATTGTTATCACTTTTCACCATTACATTACCAGTATAAGTTGATCTCCGGTGGATTTGAAATAGGTTAACGTGATAAGAATAGAATTTACTTACCAATGAAATGTTATGCCATCTTTTTGATAACTAGATATCTTAGCTGACTTGCCACATCATTTCACTGCACAAGATGCCATTTGTAGTGTATTTTGGATACAAAACTATTTTTAAATAGTCAAGAACTCGGACGTGCCTACGGGTCACAAACTTGGTCGACACTGATGTCGTGATTCTTAGCGTCACTTCGTATGCTAGCTATAGCAAGTATGTGTTGCGCGCGGTTGTGGCCCTGTATGCGGAATCTATTAGGAGGTAATCTATGCCGACACCCGACAGGCAGACGCTTTTTGACCATAGATAAATATATATGTAGCAAGCTACTTTTTGACAAACTTTTTGATGATGTCACATCACTTACTCAATAGTATGGAGTGTAGAGTAGAAGGAGGACCATCTCTGTATATGAAAAGTGTCCCTAAAAACGCGTCCAATAAGGGTGGCGCTGCAGTAGCATAGGATAAATTAAAAAAAAAGCGCCAAAATTAATTAGAATAAGATGGAGAAATAAACGAGGACCAACCAATCCGCTTGGTTTTGTACTACATAAATAGTTAAGGTTTTGTATACTGGCATTTTACTAACTACTCTAGTCATGAAATATTTTAAATATTTGAATTCAGCTGACTTCACTCCGTCTACAACAGCTATGTTCATACTATGGAGTGTAGAGAAGAAGGAGGACCATCTCTGTATATGAAAAGTGTGCCTAAAAACGCGTCCAATAAGGGTGGCGCTGCAGTAGCATAGGATAAATTTAAAAAAAAAGCGCCAAAATTAATTAGAATAAGATGGAGAAATAAACAAGGACCGACCAATCAGCTTTGTTTTGTACTACGTAAATAGTTGAGGTTTTGTATACTGGCATTTTACTAACTACTCTAGTCATGATTTTTTTTTAAATATTTGAATTCAGCTGACTTCACTCCGTCTACAACAGCTATCTTCATATCGTAGTTTTTCAGACGCCAGCGCTATTGTGGTAGGTTTTGGAACCACTATTTTCAGTATATAGTGGGACACTTTTTCAACTTTCGCACCTTATAAGATGGTTCTCCTTCTACTCTACACTCCATAGTTCATACCGTAGTTTTTCAGACGCCAGCGCTATTGTGGTAGGTTTTGGAACATCTATTTTCAGTATATATTGGGACACTTTTTCAACGTTCGCACCTTATAAGATGGTTCTCCTTCTACTCTACACTCCATACTCAATAGGACAGTTATTGACCACAGACTTCTATATATACAAGTTTGACTTTGACCACAGAATAAATAAGTACAGAAGTTGCACTCTTTTGATGTTGACTGCTTGCCGACGTTTTAATAGCCTACATAGTTATTATTAACCTAAATAAAACTTTATCGCTGCGCGCGAATGTCCGTATTACTTTGCATCTTTTCTCCTTCTACGTCACAACAGACTTTCCGTGGTTGCTAAGGGCTGTTAATAAAGAGTAAAAAAAAAATATATTGTGAAATGGTAAGTTAATTAGTTAAAGTACCTATGCTAACTAAAATCGACTATATTTCCGCTACTGTGTGAGTTCTGTGATGCCCAACGCATGCAACTTGCAAGGCCATTCGTCGGGTATCGCGATGCTTGGTTCGTATAGGTAGATAGCGTAAACAACAAATAAACACGAAATACGATTGCTAACAGAAATATGATCATAACTTACTTAGTTGAAAATTTTGTAAACAAAGTTTTAATTTCAGTATTTTGTGCTATTATAACTTAAAATAATATTTTAATTACAAAGACGAATATAGGTACCTATGTAAGTAGATACTTGGGTAGTGAAGTAAATTTCTACTAAGTTTTTTAATAAAGTACTTAGGTATTACTTCTGTAGTTAAATTATTACTTAATTATTTTTACCTATCTAACAAAAATGAAATAAATTTACCTTTCATTATCCTTCGGTAACTCAAAAAATGATATATCTGAATCCTTTTAATTGCTCATTAAGCATCCATCCCCGCAACGATTATAGTAGGAACGACGTTTTGTCATTATAATTTATTAAATAGATAGGTAATATATATATTATTCTAAAATTACATTAAAACTTTTTCTACTATTTTATCCTACAATTAAATATACTAAACACTAAACAAAAACTATTCCGACGAGTATTTCAACAAGTATTTACAAAAAATTATTTACGTAAACAGCGTTAAAAAAACTTTAACATTCAATCGTATAGAACGCGCTAGCCCCGACTGCGATCTACCCCTGGGACAGCTCGCGATTGTATGCAATTATTTCACGCAGGTAGCAAGAGTGACAGAGGCCTGCTTTGACTCACACTCACACATAGAGATATATACCTATAGAGATTCCACTATAGAAATAATAGTTATACAAATATCTATAATATCGACACACACTTGTCTAAAACAGTTTTGTCTCTTTTTAACAAAGCAGTAGCTGCAATAGAAAAGAGAGACATCTACAGTTTGTAAAGTGCTTATTTTGGTAATAGTTTCGTGTGACGTCATTAGCTCATCCTTGCGTGACTGCGCCGCCATGTTTAGTGCCTTCTAAGTCAGTGCACTCACATGCTCTGAGAGACATAACCATTCCTGTATAGAACAGTTACTATACTCTTTGGACATAACATTACGCGCTTACACAGTCCTGCAGATGTTATCATTGAACATTCATTTAATTTGTTTAAAAGAAGATAATCATTTTAAGTTTTTAAGGGCGGTCAATTCAAAGATAATAATATTAGTTGTAGGTTCAACTAGCTATCAAAAGATGTATTATACTAATGTTAAACACCGCGGGCAGCGAGTGTTTAACATTAGTATAGTATGGTATGGTAACAGTGTTGAGTCTCTTTAAAAGTTGTGTGTCTTTTGAAGAATCACTGTGCAGTATAGTTGTATCCTATTCCTGTTAAGGCGGCTTTTCACGTTGGCCAAAATAGTGACGAATGTGTTGACAAAAATATTAGCCAAACGTTTGTGATGGCCTCCACACGTTGGAAGGTAGTTCAGTTTGCTTCGGTTGAGGCCAATGTATGGACAAATTTATTAAAATGGATATTGAGGCGCTAACGACTGCTACGGTTTATTTACACACAGCATACCGCTACTATATAGTGAATGTGTATAAAAAAAGGGAGGTAAAGACCGAGTTCTTTTTGATTAGCTCGATTCACTGACGTTGCGTAGAGATGTTGCATCCCTTTCCATTTTCTATCGTATTTAGCACGAGAAATGGTCTGAGGAATTGTTCGGATTAACTTTTAAAAGAAAAATACAGGTGTCATCGCAAGTTTAAGTTATATGGTAATTTATAGACTACCAATCTTTTTCATTATTACGTAAAAGGGCTAACCAGTTAGAGCGAAAATGCTTTGAATCCTATATTGATAAAATTGAATCTTCAATAACTAGTAACCCAAAAATTTTCTGGTCGTTTATAAAAAGTAGGAATAATGCGTCTTCTACACCTAATGTAATGAATTACGAGGAATCTTATGGTTTACGTTCTTACATTGGTGAAGGAATTAGTAACTTATTCGCTAAATATTTTTGTACTACTTTCGTTGAACCAGAATTGAAAACTTCCTATTCTAAATTATTTCCTATAACTGATATAGTATTAATGGTATGGTAATGGTATGGTATTATTATAGTGGTAATGGTAGCTCAATACACGTTTCAGATAAACGTATCTTGAAGCTATTACAAGGCCTATACATCTCTAAACTGGTGGCCCCAACCATATACAACCAATATTTATCATAAATTTTGCGAAAAGCTTAGACAAACACATTAGTATACTATTTAGCGGTCATTAACAGAAGGAATAGTTCCACAAGTTTAGAAATCTGCCTTCATAACAACGGTATTTAAAAAAGGCGATAAGTCGAATGTCGCAAATTATCGTCCCATCTCGAAGTTAGCCTGTTTTCTAAAGTTCTTGAAAGAATTGTTAATTGAAGTCTTATTATGCAGTACAATAAACTGTTTGGGTGATGAACAACATGGGTTTCTTCGAAAGCGTTCAACTACTTCTAATCTCATTTCAGCTAATGAGTTCATCAGTAAAGGCATGGAGCAGCGTGCACAGGTAGACGTAATTTACACAGATTACAGCAAGTGTTTTGATCGTATTAATCATCGTTTTCTTTTACAAAAGCTGTTAGCTGCGGGAATATACGGTGAACTTGTATAGATGGTTTTGTTCGTATATAGAGAGTCGGACACAGGCTGTGGTTTTGCGTGGTTACATGTCTGGTTGGTGCTCAATCCCATCTGGTGTTCCTCAGGATTCATTACTTGGCCCCCTCTTATTCGCAATATTTATTGCCGATATTAAGTCATGTTTTAAAAATTCTCTCGTACTACTTTACGTCGTTGACGAAAATTCTTAAAACTATTCATAATCTAAAAGATGTTAAACAACTTCAAGAAGACCTAAACAGGTTTTCTGATTACTGTAAATTCAATAAGCTTTAATTGAATATCTCTAAATGTTCTCATATTATATTCACACGACAAAGATCTAATATTGGGTGCGGTTATACTCTTTATAATCACACTATCGGCATAGTAAGTCATATTCATGATCTCGGCGTAATACATAGTAGTAAATCTGTATCAGACAAACACATTGAATATATCAACAAAGCATCCAAGGCTCTTGGTTTAATTTTGAGAACTTCAACTTCGGAAGCCTGCATCCGCTCTCTTAAAGCTATTAAATAATATTAAATGATGATATTATATAGATACGAAATAATAATATTAAGATTTTACATTGCTCATATATGCGTAGTCATTTAGAACATGCGTCCCAAACCCACAATATAATGAATGTATACAGAAAAAAATTCTGAGATACCTTGACTTCAAGGCACAATAAATTATTTTGTTATTGGTTTTGTAAGTAGAATAGAATAGAATAGAATCATATTTATTCAATATAGATTATAGTATTATGTACTTACTTAGCGAAAGTCATTTTTCTGCCGACTTCCAAAAAGGAGACGGTACTCAATTCGACTGTATGTTTTTTTTTATGTGTGTTACCCCATAACTTTGTACTGGGCGAACCGATTTCGATTATTCTTTTTTTTATGAAAGCTGATAGTTCTCGTGTAGTCCCATATAATTTTTGATCAAGGTCAGACCAATGGTTATTGAGTTATTCTTAAATAACCTATATTGAAGTCGCTTATATTGAAGTCGGCTGTACAAAATTTTTAATTTTAAATTATTACTTTTACCACTGGTTCGCAAAAAAACCTCTGTACTGGGAAGAACCAGCAAGAAACCCAGCGGAACTTTTTTTTAAAAGCAAAATTTGCAATATAATATTTTATACAATTGTTATGAAAACGTTTAGAAATAGCCTGTTAGTGTTCACCTCACTCCCTGGGGTTATTATCAGTCATGTACTCTTTAGTAGTATACTAACCCTCACTAGACAATTTTAGCTTAATAAATAATTCAAACCTTTTGATAGAAAAGGTCTGCATATATTCTGAGGCTTTGTTGTAAAAGCGTATACATTGGCCCATGAAGGAACTACTATCTCTTTGGAGTCGAGTAACTGGTATAACTAACTTGTGCTTGTTCCTAATATTTACAGAATGTACATCACTATTTTTACTAAAACTATTTTTGTTTTTGTGTACCATAGACTAAGAATATACTGGCGTACAGCGGCGTACTGGCGTACATAGTACTAGAGCCCAATGACTTCGTCAATCTTACTTAGCGGTACCATGTAGCGACATCTATGGAAATGTATTAAATAAAGAACGATGTATTTAGCGCGTCAAATTTTCATATCGATATACATCGCAACCGCTTCCGTAGATGGATAATAGATGGTGCAAGAGTAGTCAAGTGAGCTCGGCCACGGTCCTTATTGCTTTGTAAGAGAGATAGGCGTGCAAGGGAGAAGAAAATTCCTCATGACAAAATGCAAGATAGAAAAGGATACGATCTCATGACTCTGTGATGTAGAGAGAGAATGAACTATAGAGGCGTCACTAAAATGACAGGAAACGCGTGAGAGAAACACATACAAATATTTGTTCCGTGCGGGATTCGAACCCGCGGCCCCCAGCGCAGCAACTCATTGCTAAGCCACTGCGCCACGGAGTCGTCAAATTAATAAAATTATATCCCAACCCAAGCGTACAATTGCAAGATACTGTAAGTTCGTACTGCGTAGATCGGAACATATATTATTCTCATTATATATAATTCTTATTGAAAGTCATTTTTTACTTAACCACTGGTTCTAAAAAAACCTCTGTCCTGGGAAGAACCAGCAAGAAACCCAGCGGGATTTTTTTTAAAAGCATATTTTACATTACTGATTGGTAGATACAAAATTTATTTTACAGCTTGGAAGCGACCACCTCATTATTCCCAGGGGTTATTATCAACCATGCATATTATACTATAATAACCCTTTTTATACAGTTTCAACTTAACAAAACATTTAAACTTGGTAATAGACAGAGCCTGTACACTTTCCTGGACCCTGTTGTAATAGCGTATACATTGTCCCATGAATGAATTACTGACTCTGTGGAGTCGCGAAACTGGTATCACTAGCTTGTTTTTTTTTTGAGTTTATGGCCTGGTATCTAGACCTTTAGGCCAAGTCTTGAGTATTTTTATTCGGTTTATTATAATTTCCCCAAGCCTTGTCTTTATGTATTATTATCCTTCATATTTCACTGCTTCACAAAATGTTGATGCGTCACATTGTGCAGCTCTTGGGAGATTTTGACGGCAACTTGAGCCAGCAGGCAGCTGACAGTTGGCGATGGTATCTAAAGGCGCCTATGCAAACAGCTTATCTTGAGAATCCATCACCATCAGAGCACTTGTTTCACCGTTTCCACTAATAGTTCACATGCGTAGACAGTTAATACATAAAATCGCACCACTTTTACATATCAAAATCCACTTCAAACTATTATTTAAACTAAAATACAGGAGCAGCAAACCGCCGCCCATCAAGTTCCCGCCATAACCTCTATCACTAGCTTGTGTTTGTTCTTAGAGTATTAAACTAACAGGAGACGACATTGGAGATCGTTCCCCGCTGTCAAAAGTACGAGAGCGCGGATCATTCGCGTTATATAAAACTAGTTGCGCCGCGTACGGCGTCACTTACCAAGTAGTCGTAAGCGTGAGTTGACCTCCAGAAAAATGCAGAGTTGCAGTGTGTTTCCTTGTTTGCGCTAAGCTCACAGGTCCTAAAAAGTTGCGAAAATTTGCATGAATCTATAACTCAAGATGACGTATTAATTTTATCGGTAGGGTCTAATGAAAAAAATCCCTATGAAATAATAACAAATATATGTAATACCTTATGTAACTTGAGAAAATGTAAAATATTCCTGTTAAGTGTACAGCATAATAATTACTTAAATGTCCAAAAACTAAACGCTCAAATTAACTTAATTGTAAAAAATTACAAAAACTGCACTTTTATTAATATTGACCACATATTAAATAGATACAGTTACCATAATAAAACATCACATCTTCATAAAATCAGCCTTAAATTAAATGTAGAAATAGACTACCCAAAATACGAACAGCAATAAATATTAAATGGCCTAAAATTGAGAAAAAATCTTGGTTTCAAAAGTTGTATTTCAAATACTGTATCCGTCAAAAATAATAATAACACCCATTTACCTAAAAAGGGTACAATACCGTTTTACTTTCGCAGCATAAAAAACGTAAAAAACGATGTTATAAAATCACCTACCAAAAACGTACCGGATTTTTTTCGTGCCTAATAGAAATATAAATAAATTTGTTATATTACATCAAAATATTCAGGGTCTATTATCTAAAAAAGAACTTATCGAGATAACGTTATCGGAACTTGAATGTGATTTGAGCCCTGAAGTGCTGTGTTTCACTGAGACTTTTATAAAAAACGGCGAGGAAAAAAATATTAATATTCATAATTACGAGCTTGTAGCGCATTACTCAAGGAATAAAAGAAGGGGTGGCACCTGCATATTACTTAAAAAGGGATAGCGTATAAAAACAATTCAATTTGTAATGATAAGTATACAGCTAATTTTCATTTTGAGTGCTGCTCTGTATCGATTCCTTTACAAAACGTCATAATTGTTTGTGTCTACCGAGCTTCAACCGCCACAAAAAAAAGACATTTTGAATTATTTTTTGACAATTTTGAACTATTATTAAGTAAACTCTTGTTCAAATATCCGAAACAAAAAATTGTTATTGCAGGGGATATTAATATTAACACTCTTTTAAATAATAACATGACCACACAGCTACAGGACATTCTTAAAAATTATAATCTAAATCAATATATAACGGAGCCCACTAGAGGACTGTCATGCATTGACCATATATTTAGTAAAGTAAAAGGTGCAAGTGGAACTGTTCTGCCACTCTGGTTGTCAGACCATGACACTGCTCAGGTGATTAGTTTTGACAAAAACTTAAAAAATGAACCACCAAAAGTTATACATATTTACAAAAGATGCTACTCTACTGAAAATATTGCAAAATTCAAAGAATATCTGGCATGTATCTCTTTTTCAGATGTGTATATTGAGGAGGAACCAAATGCAGCTTTCAATGTATTCCATGACTGGTTCTGTTTACTTTATAAACTTTGTTTTCCTGTTTGTAAAGTCAGAATAAATACAAAAGCAAAGCTACCATGGATTTCAAAGGGAATTAAAAAAAGCTGCAGTAAAAATAGAATCCTACGGTACAATTATTATAAAAAAAGAAATTATACTAACAAAAATAAATACAAAACCTATTCTAAATTATTAAAAAAATGTATATTCCAAGCTAAAATACACACAAACAAGAAATACGTATTAAAAAGCAAAAATATTTGTAAGGCCACGTGGAAAGTAATACAGGATGAAATTGACGCTAGACCGCAGTATATTAATAATTATAATATAGATTCAATTGAATACAAAAACAATGTTATAAATGATCCTATAGAGATTGCGACTACCTTTAACAACTATTTTATTGAATTGACAAATAAAAATAATGCAAATATATTACGTGAAACTCCTAATGACATTTTAAAGAACTCTATTTATTTGACCCCCATTGACGAATATCATGTTAGAAAAATAATTTTATCACTGAATAACACAAATTCAGAAGGATACGACGAGGTATCTACAAAGATTATCAAGATATGTAATGAACAATTAGGCGTTATTTTGGCGTTTCTCATAAATCAGTCAATGGTATGTGGGATATTTCCAAACAGATTAAAATTCTCATTGGTGAAGCCACTATTTAAAAAGGACAAAAAGACACTCGTAAGTAACTACCGGCCCATTACGCTGGTCCCTATCTTATCCAAAGTATACGAGAAGGTTATGTATGAAAAACTTACATCGTTTTTCGATAAATATCATATACTAAAACATAATCAATATGGATTTCGAAAAAACAAATCCACTACACATGCGGTATATGACTTAGTGAATGAGACTCTTACACAATTAAATAATAAACAATATACAACGGGGCTCTTTTTTGATATGTCGAAAGCTTTCGATTTTGTTTCGCATGATCAACTTCTAGTAAAGTTAGAGCACTGTGGTGTTAGAGGCACTGCTTTGAACTGGATTGAGACATATTTGCAAAATAGAATGCAATCAGTCGAAATTGCAAAACTTGACTCTAACCATGTGGTGAAAAACTACAGGTCTGAATTTAAGGAAAATAAGTTGGGCGTCCCTCAAGGAAGTGTACTAGGACCTCTTCTGTTCCTGATTTATATTAATAATCTCCCAAATGTGACCAAGCATCGATGTATCCTATTCGCTGATGATATATCTGTAATAGTGACAACTGATAACAAATTGACATTAAATGACCACAAAAATGACATTAATGAAACTATAATTCAAATAATTAATTGGCTTAGAAATAATAATTTAATTATCAATATTGACAAAACGAATTTAATTAACTTTAATAATATACAAAATCTGACATTAAATATAAATTATGAAGGACAAATACTTAAAAATACAACAACAACGAAATTCTTGGGTATAGAAATTGATCAAAAATTAGATTGGAAACAACAAGTTAAAAAAGTGTGCAACAAAATCAATCGTTTCTCATTTGCAATTTATAAATTAACAAAAATAGCAGGAAGGAGTACAGCTCTTATTGCGTACTTTGCTTACGTTGAATCAGTTCTGAGATACAGACTGATCATATGGGGTAACAGCACAGACATAAAAAAGGCGTTCATTGCACAAAAAAAGTGTGTTAGAGCAATATGTGGTACTGCACCTGACGAACCATGTCAGCCTTTGTTTAAATCTTTGAACATTCTGACACTTCCTAGTCTATATATTTTTGAAGCGGCAAAATTCGTAAAGAACAATATAAATTATTTTACACAAGCCAAGGACGTCTACAAACGAAGCACCAGAAATAGGAATAGGTTGGTTTCCGCTATAATTCCTTAGAGTGCGAGATTACATAAAAATTGCTACTGGATGTGTATGACAATATATAACAAGATACCACAAGTAATTCGAGACCTACCTTTCATTCAATTTAAAAGAGATTTATACAACTTTCTCAGTAAAAAGTCTTTTTACACTGTACAGGAATATTTGAACTACGAGTACGATAGGTAATAGGAACTTGACAAAGTTAAGGGACCAATTGTGAAATGTTTGTTAATTATTTTCTATTTATTAACTACCTGTGGACATTTTGTTATAATCAATACTCTTAAATATTATTATCTCGATATTTTATAGTTTTAAGATTTGCATGCTATTAATAATGGCTGATTAAGCGGATGTTTAATTACTGTGACCATCTTCAATGTACCTTAACCAAATGCAAATGCAAATAAATATTTCATTTCAAATATTTCATATTTCATTTCATTTCATTTCATTTGTAAAAAAAGATCACAGACCTCAAATTTACAAAAAGACGGCGTTACCTTTCATCTTTAAGTATTTATTTTGTTTTCAATAATTAATATAAGCATTAAATCACGAAAATTCTGATTAATATAGCTGAGCAGGTAGTGTTGCCAACTTAAAGTATTAATACTATAGTAAGGACTTTTGCACTACTAGGACATAATTAAATTTTGCTTAATTGTAGACAAATGTCGGTTCTCTTTGTTCTAATTACACAAGACAAAATCGTGTTATTGAATAATCTTAAATTCATCAATATTATTGTGATATATTTGCAAAACTATATTATTTCAAACAGCATTAATAATCTTTAATTGTTTTTAACGAAATGAAAACATCAATTTAAATTGTTTTATTGTATACATTATACATTTAAAATATTTTAAATAGATATTTTCATTTGATTATGTTACGTTATGAAACGAAAAGAAGGGGAATTTCGAGTATATAAAATGGTATCATCAAGACTATAATAGTGATGTTCACTGTAATCTTTAGTGTCGATGTTTTTATTTGACTATAATACTTTGTTATTTAAAATTCTTTTTTGTACAATGTTTAAAAAAGATCTTTGGTTTTACAGTTTTCCAAAAGATCCTTACAGGCGCCAAGTTTGGATAAAAGCATGTGGCAATCATATAACCTGGGTACCTAAACGAACAAGCACTATTTGTTCCGAGCATTTTGACCAATCGGTTTTCGTAATCCAATCAAATAATAAAAGGAAACTAAATGAAACTGCTGTACCGACTTTGAAATTATTGGAAGTAAGTTTATTATTTTTATTTTGCTACAGGTTTATTTTACATTATGAAGGATAAAATTTAAAACATGTAACAAATCGAAATGGAAGGTTTAGTGAACGATATTTATTCATTTTAAAATGTTATTAACAAGTTTATCGTCTTAGATGGTGTCAACCAAATTGTTGTTTTCAGATGAGACACGAATTATAAGCGCTTAAATAAATAAATAAGAACAAACAAATAATTTCAGTGTCATATTTATAATCTATTATTGTTAAATATATACAGAGTACTACACTTTTGTACTGTAGAACACAAAATATTACCGCTTTTTACGAAGACATTAATTATTTTTCAATCCTAAGTAAAATGACGAAAAAAAGTATGTTTGGTTAAGCGTAAACTTCGACTAAGAGATAGCAAATGTTTAATTTTTTTTAATTGCGCCATTCTGTTGCTGCGTAAAGGAAGGACAAAAACAAATAAACAAAAAATCACACTTTCACATTTATAATATTATATTAGTATGGATTGTCAAGAATGATATATAAACTTTTGAAACCGGTTTACAATCGGCTTTTTGAGGGTAGAACTATACACTCCCGCTCTCTTTCTCGCTCTAGTAAATAACGTTTCTGAGTGAACAAAAAGGATAGAAGCACAGGAAAGTGCGATTCCGTGCTGCCAGATGTAGTTCAACCCTAAGCCTTAAAACGGTTTAACTCTATAGGTTGGGTAAAATCTGTAATATTAGACCGTTTAAAACCCTTATACAGATAACCTTTCCGGTTGGTCGTGATATTAAAAATCGTAAAAACATTTCATAGACTAGGCATATTATATATTTTTAAGCATACAGGAACATTATTTCGATAATGATTACGTTCCACATAACATTGAACTGGCAAACATGGTGATGGAAAAATATGCATGCACCAAAATTAGCTACCTCGCAAAAAAAGAGTGATCCCAAAAAGTGTATTCGTCACATATACCAAACCCAAAAATGTATTCGTCACATATACTAAACTTATTCACTTTAAAAACCAGTTAAAATATAGTATAATACTTTTTCCATTTGTTTTAGTTTTGGTAATTTTGTATTATTATATTGTACCTTATGAATTTTTTTTTAATTTACTTTGAATGTAATATTACTCATTAAACATTTGTTCATTTTTATTTTATTTAATTTGCTAATGTAACTTGCATAAAATTTCATCGACATATCCATATCGACAAGGCCCTCGCACTTGTTGTTTATAGCTTATGCACTGTAATGCCCGGGCTACACTAACGAGAAATGCCGTTAATTATCGCGATGATGGGCGTTGAATGTAGGTGTAGCCACCACTTAACGCGATAATTCTACAACGGCAAGAACAACGCCGTTTCCCGTTGAATGATAACTCGAGTGTCGGTACATCAAAGAGATTAACGCACGAATTAACGCGTTGAAGCGGTCACACTACGCTTGTCTCATTGTGCACGGTGAGCGCAACGGAGTCGCACGTATGGCTACGATAGAGCGGAATAATGAAAAAGTTATTACGTTTCTTGAGATTCTGCAAACAGAGCCATGCTTAGGCAATGATACAATATATTCATATAATAAAAATTTACACTCATCAGACATATTGTAGCAGCGTCAACGTTCATCTTGCTTGAAATTCAAGGAATATTAACGTAAAGTGACCATACGTCCCGTTTTGAACGGGACTGTCCCTTTTCTCGGTCACCTGTCCCGTTGTTCCCAAACAAAGCTCCGGGACGCAAAATAGTCCCGTTATCCTAAACCGCGAGAAAATTTAAAACTATGAAGTTCATCAGACACGAACGGTGCGAGAGCGGGACCGACCCAAAAATAAGTGAATGGGATAATTTCAAAGTTTTCGCAGAAACTCGTTTGGGTGATTCAAACATTTCTCACCAACATTCTCAACATAAATTCTCTTCCATTTTAATCGAATATATTTTATGTATACCTGGTACAAATGCTCCAGTAGAAAAAGTATTTTTCTATTATGAAAAAATTGTGGACGTCTGAAAAAAAATCACTTACAGGTTTCAGTTCTAAAGGCGATGTTGATAACAAAAATCAATGTAAAAAAAACTTGCCCTTATTTAAAATCATCACCAACTTTATTAAAGCAAATTTGTTCCACTGACAAATATAAATATAATTAAAAAAATTGTTGCATTTAATAATTACTGTCTGAGGAGCTTTGCTTTAATGAAGATGGTGAACTGGTGATTAATTTTTATTTTTCACAACTTGTTAAAATATAAATAATTATAATTAATGTAATTATAATTATAGTGAACACTAATTGTATAAAGTTACAGTTTTTAAATAAATAACATAAGTTTTTTTACTGTACCTGCTAACTGGGAAGTATAAATAAACCCATGTCCCGTTTTGAGTTAAAAGTCGTTACTGTGGCCCGAGCATCACGAGAAACGTCAATGCCCAAAAACGCAACAATTATTGCCTTAATTTTAACGCGATAAACTGAGTGGCCACACATGGAACGGTCGACTTCATTTCAATTTCAACGCCGTTGAACGGCGTTAAAGTATAGTAACCATTTATTTTTTAACTCAAAACGGGACATCGGTTTATTTATACTTCCCAGTTAGCAGGTACAGTAAAAAAACTTATGTTATTTATTTAAAAACTGTAACTTTATACAATTAGTGTTCACTATAATTATAATTACATTAATTATAATTATTTATATTTTAACAAGTTGTGAAAAATAAAAATTAATCACCAGTTCACCATCTTCATTAAAGCAAAGCTCCTCAGACAGTAATTATTAAATGCAACAATTTTTTTAATTATATTTATATTTGTCAGTGGAACAAATTTGCTTTAATAAAGTTGGTGATGATTTTAAATAAGGGCAAGTTTTTTTTACATTGATTTTTGTTATCAACATCGCCTTTAGAACTGAAACCTGTAAGTGATTTTTTTTCAGACGTCCACAATTTTTTCATAATAGAAAAATACTTTTTCTACTGGAGCATTTGTACCAGGTATACATAAAATATATTCGATTAAAATGGAAGAGAATTTATGTTGAGAATGTTGGTGAGAAATGTTTGAATCACCCAAACGAGTTTCTGCGAAAACTTTGAAATTATCCCATTCACTTATTTTTGGGTCGGTCCCGCTCTCGCACCGTTCGTGTCTGATGAACTTCATAGTTTTAAATTTTCTCGCGGTTTAGGATAACGGGACTATTTTGCGTCCCGGAGCTTTGTTTGGGAACAACGGGACAGGTGACCGAGAAAAGGGACAGTCCCGTTCAAAACGGGACGTATGGTCACTTTACGTTAATATTCCTTGAATTTCAAGCAAGATGAACGTTGACACTGCTACAATATGTCTGATGAGTGTAAATTTTTATTATATGAATATATTGTATCATTGCCTAAGCATGGCTCTGTTTGCAGAATCTCAAGAAACGTAATAACTTTTTCATTATTCCACTCTATCGTAGCCATACGTGCGACTCCGTTGCGCTCACCGTGCACAATGAGACAAGCGTAGTGTGACCACTTCAACGCGTTAATTCGTGCGTTAATCTCTTTGATGTACCGACACTCGAGTTATCGTTCAACGGGAAACGGCGTTGTTCTTGCCGTTGTAGAATTATCGCGTTAAGTGGTGGCTACACCTACATTCAACGCCCATCATCGCGATAATTAACGGCATTTCTCGTTAGTGTAGCCCGGGCATTACTGTGGCCCGAGCATAACGATGAGACATTTATAAGAGATTTTCAAGGTTGTGTGCGTAGATTGATAAGATACAAAGTCTATGGTTGTGTGCGTTTTGCTTAATCGTGTGCTCATATTATGCTGTGTGCGTGCGTAACGACGTGGCCCAATGTTTACGATTTGCTTAGTGTGCGTTACCTCGCCTCCCGCTAGAAGTGACAGACTTTTTTGTTTGGAACTTTATGCGCATGGCGTCTCCTATTAGTTGAATACTCTAAGTGTTTGTTCCTAGTGTTTACAGAATGTACATCACTTTTTTTTTTACTATAACTACCTTTGTTTTTGTGAACATACATTAAATATTCGTAAATATACTGAGAGGCCAAAGTTAATATATTATCATTACAATTATATGTCAAATTTAAATTATTGTTACATATTAAATTATTCATTTGTATATTTAAGAGGTGAGTCTACCGAATAAACTTAAACTATTTTCCCCAAGGATCAGATCGGAAAGTTGTATTTTCGAGTTATGACCTTTAGGAAAAAAAATACGTTTGACATGTAGAGTTTTCCCGGAATTTCTTTTATAATATAAGGATCATCAAATATAAATAGGTAGATACTTAATTAAATAGGTAGCAATTTATATTTTATATATTTAATAAAATGTTTTACTGCTGAAATAAAACAAGGGTACGAGTACACGGAGTACATAATGGCTGCTTTATTTTTCATATTTTAAGTATTACTTCTAATAATTACAAACAATAAGAAATAACAATAATTACAAACACTTAATAATTAATAATGAAATACATTATAGAAGTTTATTTTATTATTCGACTTAAATATGAATGTATTAACTTAAATATGAAAATAATTTAAATAAGAAATCTTGTAGGAATCAGTTAAATAAAACTGCTCTGTTTAAAAAACAATATGTTTATGAGGCTACCCTCTCATCCACCTGTCCCTGAAAAATATAAAGTATTAATAAACTTATTATCATTTTAGCTGCATGCATTTTTACGTGGTAGAGCTATGCTGCAGCTATATTAGTAGTATAGTTGTAGCACGAATGGGTCGGCTCGACCGGGGAAGGACCACGCTCTCACAGAATACCAGCGTAAAATAGCAGCATAACACTGCTGTGTTTCGTATGGTGAGTGTAGAGAACCGGTGACCCTTTTTACTGGATAATTTAAAATTATAAATTTTGTACAGCCGACTTCAATATAAGTTATTTAAGAATAACTCAAAAACTATTGGTCTGACCCTGATCAAATTCATATGGGACCACACGAGAACTATCAGCTTTCATATAAAAAAAGAATCATCGAAATCGGTTCACCCAGTACAAAGTTATGAGGTAACACACATAAAAAAATATACATCGTATATATGTAGATGTCTATGGACCACAGTATCCACTTACAATCAGGTGTACTGGGTGCTCATTTGTAACCGTTATTCTATAAAAAATTACAACATGCCACTTGGAGTTAAAATAGCTAGTAATTATGAAAACTTTGGTTCATTTAATATTTTAGAAATGATGTAGTTTTAGAGCAGTTGTTTTACATCCACAGAATAAATAATAGCTACAACTAATAAAAAGATGTATTAACAAGTAACCAAACATTTGTCGAATTGAGTACCGTCTCCTTTTTTTTATAGGATAAGGGTGACAAATGAGCACACAGTCCACCTGATGGTAAGTGGTTGCTGCGGCCCATAGACATCTACATCTATCCTCTATTACAAATCAAAATGCAGATGCATTGTCACCCGCGAGGACTAAGATGGAATGCCTCATTTCCAGTAAAAAAGGGCCTCCGTCCACCTGCACTTACCAAGCGAAACGCAAAGGTAAACCTCTACTTCACGCTGGTATTCTGTGAGGTCGTGATACCACCCCGGTTCGAGCCGGCCCATCCGTGCGACAGCAAAAGTTGCCGCGTGCTCTTGGAAGTCGGCAGAAAAAGAAACAAAATTGACTGCATATTGGTAGAAGTGTTAACGCATTTAGCAATTGGCGCAAACTTATAGTGTAATAACGTTTAGTTCTTGGACGTTACTGAAAAAACCTAATGCGCAATTTGTCGTAGCCGGTTACATTTTTATTTTCGACGCAATCTGTTGCTGTAACAGGTTGCAAAAAAAACGACTCATCTCTACACTGGAGTTTTGGCGGGAATTTTAACGGTGGAGGATTGATGCTTTTATATTATTTTTTAAATAATGGTTTGAAGTGAAAGAATTAAGTGTCTGCGCATGTGAACTATTAGTGGAAACGGTGAAACAAATGCTCTGATGGTGATGTCATTCTCAAGATAAGGTCTGTCTGCTTAGACACCTTGAGATACCATCGCCAACTATCAGCTTTCTGCTGGCTCAAGTTGACGTCAAAATCTCCCAAGGGCTGCACAATATGACGTATCGACATATTGTGAAGCAGTGTGCTATGAACAAGGAGGTTATAATAAAATATAGGGAGTGAGCGCTTGGAAAATTGTAACCGTTCCTCATTTTTCTTAGAAAGAGAGGTACCGAGTTTTTTATTTTAACTCCTTCTAACATTGATAAATTTTTACACTAAATAAAAATATTACCAACGTTTAGACAGTTATTGACTTAAAGTAATATTTTAGAAACAGAAACAGAAACTTTTTTATTCAATATAGATTATAAATAACAAGAAACCCAGCAGGACTTTTTTTTAAATAACAGCTTACAATCGTGTACGTTGCACAAATTAACAACACAACAAATTAGAAATAGCTTGGTAGCGATCACCTCATTACCAGGGGTTATTATCATCCATAAATTCTTTAATATTATAATAACCCTTTTTATACAAACTTAGTTTAATAAAGTTTTTGAACGTTGAGCAGGTCAAATTTTGTATATTTTCTGGAATTTTGTTGTAAAAGAATTGATGAATTACTGACACGATGGAGTCGAGTAATTGGTACTACTAGCTTGTGTCTGTTCTTAGTATTTACAGAACGAATATCAATTATTTTTGTAAAACTACTTTTATTTTAGTGTATGTACATTACATTTTCATTAATGTATCGAGAGGCCAAAGTTAATATATTAATATCCTTAAATTTTTGTTGCAGCGACTCTTTAGGCTTTAAATCATAAATTGCTCTTATGGCCCTCTTCTGTAAAACAAATATAATTTCAGTGTCAGCTGCGTGTCCCCATAACAAAATACCATACGACATTATGCTATGCAAATAGCTACAGTAAACTAGTCTAGCTGTTTCAACACTAGTTAGACTTCTAATCTTTTTTACGGCATATGCTGCAGAACTAAGTCTGCTTGCTAGTTTTGATATATGGGGGCTCCATTGAAGCTTTGCGTCTAGTGTGATTCCAAGAAAAATGGTGGTATCTACAAGACTCAGTTTCTCCCCATTTAAAATTACATTAGTATTTAATTGTTTGACATTTGGAGTCATAAATTTCATACATTTTAATAACTATCTAACTAATCACTCTATCGCCTATACATAGATCGCCATCGCCACATCGCCACGTGGATCGTAGATTACCGTCGCCGTGTAAGGATGTAAGTGTACATAGATCGCCATCGCCACATCGCCACGCGGATCGTAGATTACCGTCGCCGTGTTACAGGGATGTAGGTGTACATAGGTCGCCAGCGCCACAGCGTAGGCTAGAAGGAAATAGGGATAGAGATA
Source organism: Parnassius glacialis (assembly GCA_033319125.1). Classification (NCBI taxonomy): domain Eukaryota; kingdom Metazoa; phylum Arthropoda; class Insecta; order Lepidoptera; family Papilionidae; genus Parnassius; species Parnassius glacialis. The sequence continues at coordinate 20,231,262 of JAVANC010000014.1, read as the reverse complement.
GGTCGCTCACCCCGCGAGGGAAAGATAGGGGTATAGAACGATTAGCGGAAACCTTAGAAGGCATGATAAGGCTTAGACCAGCCGCCGCGAAGCAGACACAGGAGTTACCTATTTTCAATGGCTCGGCCGCGGAATGGTTATCGTTTAAAGCCGCGATGATGGAGTCCACACGTCTGTATGGATTCACCAATACGGAAAATATGGCAAGGGTAAGGAACTGTTTACGTGGTGAGGAGGTAGTATCGGCGCTGCTGTTTACCGCGTAGGATACAGCAGACATTATGCGGACACTGGAGCAGTGTTTCGGCCGCCCGGAAGTGATTATTGATCGTGCGTTAGATGACTTGAAACGCCTTCCGCGTCCGGGACAAACCGCCCAGGAGTTAAATTTGTTCGCTATTAAGTTGCAAAATATAGTTTGTATTATGCAGAACGTCGACGGCAAAGCATATTTACAAAATCCGATGCTAACTAGGGAGGTTACGAGTAAGCTTAGCCCTCACTTACGGTCGCGTTGGTGCGATTATGCGGAGCACTACGGAAGTGCGGACGAACCGGACATTGTCACACTATCCCGAATTATGATGAGAGAGGCTGACCGTGCGTAAAGTCACGCCTATACGTCCGTAACGCCAATTAAGGAATCGCCCGTAAGACGAGAAGCACCGCCGTCGAAAAGGATAGTGTTGACACGCCGCGTAGAGGATAGGGCCCGCGACGTAAAGACGTTCACCGCCCAGGAGGACACCGGTAGTGTCTCGTATATGTGTTGTGGGGGTGAACACCCAAACGCCAAATGTAGGAAGCTGGCACAAATGGGTTTGGACGACCGGTGGAAGTGGGTAAGGGAAGATGGGGTGTGCTTTAGGTGCTTAAGGAGCAAACACCGACGCCTACGTTGTTAGGCTAGGAAGTGTGGCGTCGACGGCTGCAACGCCCCCCATCACGCCCGCAAGGCCCGCACACCTGAAGCGTCGGTAAAACCGGACGAAACCGTGCTCGATGCGTCGAATGTTAATAGTAGTGCGTCTGTGTTATTGGAAGTGTGCGCCATTACCGTGCGCGGACTGCTTGGTAAGGAAGTTGATACGTATGCGCTACTTGACGAAGGCTCTACCATATCATTAATCGACGACGACTTAGCTCGCGAGTTAGGAGCGGAAGGACCGGTAAAGCCGCTCAATATTAGAGGCATAAATAATAGTCAACGCGAGGCCAATAGTAGGTTAGTAAATATAGGGATACGTGGCAAGACGCGCAGTGAGATTTATAATGTAAGCGCGCGAACAATAGCGGATTTAAAGATAGGCTCGCAGTCTGTGAGTAGGGAGTGCTTACGGTTGAAGCACTTACGCGACTTACCGAGTTCGGTATGTTACGACGACGCGAAGCCGAGATTATTATTAGGCGCCGATAACTGGCATTTAATAATCACCCGTAATTTGAGAATAGGACGTCGAAGGCAGCCCATAGCTGCACGTACGTTGCTAGGGTGGGTAATTCAAGGAACCGTGCCGCGGTTAACGTGTAGGGAAGACGGCGAGACCGTATTACACGTAGCAAGCACTATCGGCCGGCCAGATAGGAACATCCGAACGTTTGCCAGTCAGGACGAGGAGCTAACGGAACTCCTCAAACGGCAGTATGAGATAGATTCTATAGGTATCTCGCTAAAGAGTAGGCTACGACGGGAAGAGGAGCGCGCTCTCGACATATTCCAGCGCACCGTCAAAAGGGTCGGCGAGCAATACCAAGTTGGACTGCCATGGAAGGACGACAACGTGCGGATGCCACTCAGCTATGAAATGGCAGCTCGAAGACTACGGACGATTGAAAGGAAGATGGAGCAGTCGCCGGAGTTTTGGGACGCCTACACAGCCCAGATAGACAACCTCCTGGCGAAAGAATACGCAAGGGAAGCCGAGGGGACGGAGAGGGAGGACCCCAAGAGCTGGTACCTGCCACATTTCGCAGTGCGGAATCCGAACAAGCCGGGGAAGATGAGAGTAGTGTTCGACGCGGCAGCGCGCGCATCTGGTAGATGTCTTAATGACTATTTATTCCACGGCCCCGACTTATTACGGAACTTACCGGGCATACTGTTTAGGTTTAGAGAAAATGAGATAGCCGTGTCCACGGATATTAGGGAAATGTTTTTACGTTCCGAACAAGCCGGGGAAGATGAGAGTAGTGCTCGACGCAGCAGCGCGCGCATCTGGTAGATGTCTTAATGACTATTTATTCGACGGCCCCGACTTATTACGGAACTTACCGGGCATACTGTTTAGGTTTAGAGAAAATGAGATAGCCGTGTCCGCGGATATTAGGGAAATGTTTTTACGTGTGAAAATCGACCGTCGCGACCAACCCGCGCAATTGTTTCTCTGGCGAGGAAACGAGCGACACAGCACACCGCGGGAGTACGTTATGACGTCAATGAATTTCGGCGCGAGGAGCTCGCCGTTTCTCGCACATAGTGTTAGAGATTATAACGCGCGCGCACACGTAGAGACATACCCGTTGGCACTTAGCGCTATCGTACGTAGCCATTATATGGATGACTATTTAGACAGATATGCAACGGTAGAGGAAGCGGTAAACACGGCGAGGCAGGTTACGCAAGTGCACCAGAAGGCCGGTTTCACCTTGGCAGGCTGGAATTCTAATCACACAGCCCTATTGGAAGACTCTACTGGCGCTACTGCTGGCTCTAGGAACTACTGGCGCGCAACCCTAAGGAAGTAGGCTTAAGGCAAGACAGCCCGGGCAGAACCCTAGGGTTGTTATGGATCGCCGACGAAGACGCCCTAACCTTCAACACATTGATGAATACGGTGCCTCAGGAAGTAAAGGCGCTACAGCGACCACCGACGGAAGTATTAAGCGCAGTCATGTCTGTGTTTGACCCGCTCGGACTGCTTAGTTACCTCACCATCACCGCCAAGATCCTGCTACAAGACCTATGGCGTATGAAGAAGGTCGGATGGGATGACGAACTACCCGAGGAGGCAGCGGATGAGTTCCAGAGGTGGCTGCGAGTCGTCGAGGAGGTGTCACGACTGTGACTGCCAAGGTGCTATGCTCCTACGGGTGGAGTGGTAGAGCGTCAACTTCACGTGTTTAACGACGCAAGCGAACGTGCGTACGCATCCGCGGCATATTGGCGAATACGATACAGCGACGGAACGGTTAGGGTACGATTAGTGGCGGCCAAGGCGAAAGTCGCTACGATTAAGGCGCAAAGTATACCGCGACTAGAGTTGCAGGCGGATTTGATAGGCGCGCGACTCGCGGAATTCGTGCAGGGTGACCACAGAGTGGTAGCAAATAGGGTCGTATATTGGACAGACTCTACTACAGCGCTCCACTGGACACAAAATGATACGGCGTGTTACACTCCATACGTGGCTCATCGGTTAGGGGAGATAGCTGAAAAGACATCACCCGAGCAATGGAGGTGGATACCGACTGCGGAGAACATAGCAGATCAGGCAACGCGCATGAACTTCGTGACCAAAGAAGAAAGCGACCAATGGTTCACAGGACCGTCATTTCTTTACGAGGACGAAGACAGATGGCCTCACCGGAGGGAAGAGAAGGCAGTTAATTCGGAAACGAAGACAGATGTAGATGTTTATGGGCCACAGCAACCATTTACCATCAGGTGGACTGTGTGCTCGTTTGTCACCCTTCTTCTATAAAAAAAAACCACTATTCAGCACTTTTCACATTGAAAAAAATACGCATTTCATTTTCCGTAATGCTGTATGGGCTTAGAGTATTAAACTAACAGGAGACGACATTGGAGAGCGTTCCCCGCTGTCAAAAGTACGAGAGCGCGGATCATTCCCGTTATATAAAACTAGTTGCGCCGCGTACGGCGTCACTTACCAAGTAGTCGTAAGCGTGAGTTGACCTCCAGAAAAATGCCGAGTTGCAGTGTGTTTTCTTGTAAAAAAAGATCACAGACCTCAAATTTACAAAAAGACGGCGTTACCTTTCATCTTTAAGTATTTATTTTGATTTCAATAATTAATATAAGCATTAAATAACGAAAATTCTGATTAATATAGCTGAGCAGGTAGTGTTGCCAACTTAAAGTATTAATACTATAGTAAGGACTTTTGCACTACTAGGACATAATTAAACTTTGCTTAATTGTAGACAAATGTCGTTTCTCTTTGTTCTAATTACGCAAGACAAAATCGTGGTATTGAATAGTTTTAAATTCATCAATATTATTGTGATCTATTTGCAAAACTATATTATTTCAAACAACATTAATAATCTTTAATTGTTTTTAACGAAATGAAAACATCAATTTAAATTGTTTTATTGTATACATTATACATTTAAAACATTTTAAATAGATATTTTCATTTCATTATATTACGTTATGAAACGAAAAGAAGTGGAATTTCGAGTATATAAAATGGTATCATCAAGACTATAATAGTGATGTTCACTGTAATCTTTAGTGTCGATATTTTTATATGACTATAAGTAATACTTTGTTATATAATACCAAGGTGTTATTTAAAATTCTTTTTTGTACAATGTTTAAAAAAGATCTTTGATTTTACAGTTTTCCAAAAGATCCTTACAGGCGCCAAGTTTAGATGAAAGCATGTGGCAATCATATAACCTGGGTAACTAAACGAACAAGCACTATTCGTTCCGAGCGTTTTGACCAATCGGTTTTCGTAATCTATTCGTAAGTTTATTATTTTGCTACAGGTTTATTTTACATTATGAAGGATAAAATTTAAAACATGTAACAAATCGAAATGGAAGGTTTAGTGAACGATATTTATTCATTTCAAAATGTTATTTACGAGTTTATCGTCTTAGATGATGTCAACCAAATTGTTGTTTTCAGATGAGATACAAATTATTAGCGCTTAAATAAATAAATAAGGACAAACAAATAATTTCAGTGTCATATTTATAATCTATTATTATTAAATATATACAGAGTACTACACTTTTGTACTGTAGAACACAAAATATTACCGCTTTTTACGAAGACATTAATTATTTTTGAATCCTAAGTAAAATGACGAAAAAAAAAGTATGTTTGGTTAAGCGTAAACTTCGACCAAGAGATAGCAAATGTTTAATTTTTAGGGTTCCGTACCTCAAAAGGAAAAAACGGAACCCTTATAGGATCACTTTGTTGTCCGTCTGTCTGTCTGTCTGTCTGTCAAGACCCTTTTTCTGAGGAACGCGTGGAGGTATCAAGCTGAAATTCATATGAAATACTCAAGTCTACTGTCCCTTGGAGCTGTGAAAAAATCATACTTGTAAGCCAACGCAATCAAAAGATACAGCCGTTTATGCCGCAAATTTTCGACATTCGCAAGGGAATCAGGGAATCAAAACCTACAGGGTACTTCCCGTGAACTCAGAATCTTAAAATTTGATACGAAGTAACGTATTGTAGCACAGATAAAGGAAAAATTGCGAAAAGCATAAATTTTTAGTTACATCATATAATAAAAATATTTTTAATAATTTTAAACTACGGATTTGTGCGGAACCCTCGGAGCGCGAGTCCAACTCGCACTTGGCCGCTTTTTTTTAATTGTTCCATTCCGTTGCTGCGTAAAGGAAGGACAAAAACAAATAAACAAAAAATCACACTTTCACATTTATAATACTATATTAATATGGATTGTCAAGAATGATATATAAACTTTTGAAACCGGTTTACAATCGGCTTTTTGAGGGTAGAACTATACATTCCCGCTCTCTTTCTCGCTCTAGTAAATAACGTATCTGAGTGAACAAAAAGGATAGAAGCACTGGAAAGTGCGATTCCGTGCTGCCAGATGTAGTTCAACCCTAAGCCTTAAAACGGTTTAACTCTATAGGTTGGGTAAAATCTGTAAAATTAGACCGTTTAAAACCCCTATACAGATAACCTTTCCGGTTGGTCATGACATTAAAAATAGTAAAAACGTTTCATAGACTAGGCATATTATATATTTTTAAGCATACAGGAACATTATTTCGATAATGATTACGTTCCACATAACATTCAACTGGCAAACTTGGTGATGGAAAAATATGCAAGCACCAGAATTAGCTACCTCGCAAAAAAAGGATGTCCCAAAAAGTGTATTCGTCACATATATACCACACTTATTCAATTTAAAAACCAGTTAAAATATAATATAATACTTTTTCAATTTATTTTAATTTTGGTAATTTTGTATTATTAAATTGTACCTTATGTATTTTTTTTTAATTTACTTTGAATGTAATATTACTCATTAAACATTTGTTCATTTTTATTTTATTTAATTTGCTAATGTAACTTGCATAAAATTTCATCGACATATCCATATCGACAAGGCCCTCGCACTAGTTGTTTATGGCTTATGCACTGTAACGATGAGACATTTATGAGAGATTTTCAAGGTTGTGTGCGTTTTGCTTAATCGTGTGCTCATATTATGCTGTGTGCGTGCGTAACGACGTGGCCCAATGTTTACGATTTGCTTAGTGTGCGTTACCTCGCCTCCCGCTAGAAGTGACAGACTTTTTTGTTTGGAACTTTATGCGCATGGCGTCTCCTGTTAGTTGAATACTCTAAGTGTATGGGTGTATATTCTAGAGGCTAGAAATTTGTGTCTCGCGATAATACTCATCAATGGCTATATTATATATATATATTTGTTTTTAAAGAATTTTGTTTTATATACTTAAATGATTACTTAAAAAGCAATCTTAGTCACGTTTACGTAGAAGTAACAAAAAAAAAAGATTTCAAGAAAAAACTATCAAAAATTTCACTATTTTGCATGTCGCTTTACGTAGTTTTCAGCAACTTTCTCACATAAAAAAATATTATTGAATTCATATTAAATTATTTTATTATCTCGAGCTTAACATTGATATAATTCAGCTTTATCACAATAAAACATTTTAAAAATATGGCTGGAAATTTAAATTAAAAATATATCAAAAAATGTTCTCAAAATTTGCGTCATTGTCTCTCCATATATTGTTTAATAAAATACCATGACTCGGAACTATTTGTTTAGTTGTGTTTTGAGTTGTTACTGGTAACCTCCCCGCCCCGCCCATCATTGGACCGGCAGCCGTTGCACGGTGGAGGTGGGCAAAGTGTATCATTTTTGCGATTGGAACATTTGCATCTTGATCACTGAAATGTTCCGAAACACTGATATGTTTCATTTGGCTCATCGACTCAAAAGATATAAAAGAAAGAATGTTTCGAATACATTAAGTTGCATCGCGGGCGTTTATTACTGACTGATCCGTGAAATGTTATGTGGCAACAATGCTGAATAATATAAATGCTTAGATTATTTATTGTGTACCGTAATAAGATTGTATATAAAATCGATTCTTCTTCATACTTTAACAAAAATGTCACTATGTCAATTCATTATTTACAAAAATGTCCATTTACACAAAACAGCAATCTCTATGTACACAGAATTTACTCGTAAAGTATCATAACTCTAAACTTTATGAAGAAAAAAAAGAAAGTAAAGTCACAATAATCACTACGCAAAGAAATCCTAAACATAACTCAGTATGTTTTCGTAAACAGGCGCTAATGAATATAAACAATTTGACAAGTGCCGCATCAACGAAAAATGATAACTTGTTAATGCAAACATTACATACAAAAAACGACCGTATAGTATTTGACACATAAGCGCCTTAGTCTTAATTTTTACGTGCATGAATAACGTCAGCGAAAATCCGTACGAGTTGAGTGATACACTTCTTATTTGTTATCTCTATCTGACTTGTGTGGATTATAATTATTTCGCCCGCTCACTCGCCACTCGTGAGTCAATAGTTAAGTTAATCATTGTCTCAGTCTGTCTCTCTCGCTCGTGGCTCAGTCACCTCGCAAGCGACGCGTCGCGCGAAATGAGCAAAGAGCAAAGTAATGTTTCACTGTTCCAGATCCAAATGATACATTTGAAACATTGTTACTGAACCAATCTTTTGTGTCGCTTCAGTGAGTCGTTTCCTTAAAGAGATACACACGCCTATTGCACGGGACACACGTGTTGGATTTCGAACTGGTGAGCTTTGAATTTAATTCTCCTAATTGAGTCATTTCAATCGTCATTTATTTTTTTAACCTTAACTTTCAAGTCAAGATTGATTCTATAATCTTAATAAGATAATTAAGTTACCTTTTGAGTAACTGTTCATTGACCATAACAATGTTTTCTGCAAAGATGTTTTATAGGTCCAGATACCGTGTACGCGCGCCTAAAACGCTTCCATTTAAAAGGCGCCAATATTGGCGTATTCGTTCGATCGTTCCGCCATTACGCCAGCGACGTTCACTGTGAACATACATCACGCACCGGTGTTTTTAATTTCGCAAAATGACTGTTTGGGCTGTGAAATCATTTAAGAATTACTCTTGGAAAAAAGATAAGGATAAGAACATCACTTTTCATAAGTAACTATACAATTCTATGGTGTATTTCTTTGTAAAAGAATACGAAAGCTAAATGTCAATACAAGTAATAATACTGCGCAATAATATTCGAGTGTTGCCTAGTCTATGAAATGTTTTTACCATTTTTTAATGTCATGATCAACCGCAAAGGTTATCTGTATAGGGGTTTTAAACAGTCTAATTTTACATATTTTACCCAACCTATAGAGTTAAACCGTTTTAAGGGTTAGGGTTGAACTACATCTGGCAGCGTGAAATTGCACTTTCCTGTGCTTCTATCCTTTTTGGTCATTCAGAACCGCTATTTACTAGAGCGAGAAAGAGAGCGCGAGTGTATAGTTCCACCCTCAAAAAGCCGATTGTAAACCGGTTTTAAATGTTTATCTATCATTCTTGACAATCCATACTAATATCTATACTAATACAATAAAGCGGAAGAGTTTTTTAGTTTTTTTGTTTGTTTAAACGCGCTAATATCTGGAACTACCAGTCCGATTTGAAAAATTCTTTTTGTATATTATAGCCAGATTCATGTGAAATAGTATAGGCTATCTAGCATTAAGCTATATTACTCAACTAGCCTTAAATATGGATATTGGTTAAGCAAGTCAGAAGAAAAAGCACTCCCGAAATGATTTATCCGCGTACGCTGGTGTTATCGTTAGGGATACGTAAATACAATGTTCTAGAAAAATATGGACCTATACTCCGTCTAAAAAAAAGTCCACGATACCATATGTCTATTTCTTATACATAAGCTATAATTTGGTATTTTGTGACAAAACAATATTGAAAATTTAAAAGTGATTTATGAGCGTTATTATTAGGCATGGCCTATTTATCCTTACGAACGAAAGTTACTTCATCATCAAGACAATTTTATGAAGATAAACTTTGTTCTTTATACCATGTTATTTGGACGCATAGTTTAAGAGATAATGTAAAATTAAAATAATTCAATACTTGACTTGGCGCGCGAACGACGCTTAAACCCTAGCCGTTATATTTTATAACATAGCTAGCTTGAACTAGGTCATGTCGCGCACCTCGGACACGTGATGACGCGGGTGAAACCGCGGGGCACAGCTAGTAATATTATAAACGTGAAAGTTTGATTTTTTGTTTATTTGTTTTTGTCCTTTCTTCACGCAGCAACAGAACGGAGCAATTTAAAAAAATCAAACATTTTGCTATCTCTTGGCCGAAGTTTACGCTTAACCAAACGTACTTTCCTTCGTCATTTTACTTAGGATTGAAAAATAATTTAATGTCTTCGTAAAAAGCGGCAATATTTTGTGTTCTACAGTACAAAAGTGTATCTCTGTATATATTTAGTAATAATAGATTATAAATATATGCTACATACATAAATATCTACTGTGCTTTTTATTTATTTTAACAGTTACATTAATTATAGGTTTTATTACATATCTTCAATATTTTAGTGCGATGTTCGTACCTACATAAAATAAAATCTCCCACATTTTTTGGGTAATCGATTCGCACTGTTATTACCGAAGTCACGCACAATAATGCAGCCATGGTGCGTAAGATATGCGCGTCACGTGGTACTCATGCACACATGCATCAAAGACTGTCTTCACTATGAACGTTGCGGTGTATTAGCAACACGGTATCTGGACCTATAAAACATCTTTGGTTTTCTGTTTATACGTTTTTTAACATGTTTCGACATGATTTTTATGAATATATCATTGACAACGTCATTGTGAGGAAAAATGGCGGAGAAGACAATGACGCACGTTGTGAACAATGATGATGTAATTAGACGACAATGATTACTGATGAGAACAATGATTTAGATAATTTCGATTGATGTGCAAGATGTGATGAGCTGGGCGATGTTTGATGTATAGACAGTTTTCCAATAAGTTAAAATATTCACAAAACGAAAGCGTTTCTTTAGATTTTAGTTCCAGCCAGATTTTGAGAAAATTTGGTAAGTTACGTCTGTTAATTGTTAGGTTGTTTATTTTTGTATTTCAATACCAGAACTAAATTCTTCATATTTGCCTACTAGCTTTTGTCGTAAATTCGTTCTAAGTTGGATCTTGTTATTAGATTTTTTTTTATAGGATAAGGGTGACAAACGAGCACACAGTCCACCTGATGGTAAGTGGTTGCTGCGGCCCATAGACATCTACATCTATCCTCAATTACAAGTCAAAATGTAGATGCGTTGTCACCCGTGAGGACTAAGATGGAATGCCTAATAAGAAAAAATATCCCACGACAGCATATGTCTATCTTTTATGGTTGACTCACAATAACACGTGTAACTCCCGATACCTTAGCAGTTCGTAGCTTTCTGATTATATTTGTTTACTCTTACGTTTATAACACTCTCCTTCATCCCTAATTAAAAAGTTAACATTATTCTCTATTCAATAAAAAATAATCATAGAAATCGGTATAGAAACACCAAAGTTATACATGAAATACGCTAATAAGCCATCGCGCGTGAATACTGAATCATGCTATAAGGATTATTTTTGTGTAACGGTCGCCGCGCTCGACGCAGCTCGCGGCGGGAGGTATAAAAAGGCGGGCATTCCAATTATTCTGCTCCGAAATTTAAGACCACCACAACTTTGCAATGAAACTCGACTAAAAGTAACCCAGTTGCAACAAACTATAATCGAGGCTCAAATTTTAACAGGTTGCGGTGCAGGAGAAACCGTCTTTATTTCCAGAATTCCCATAATACCAAATATTTTTCCATTCTAATTTAAAAGAACGCAATTCCCAGTATCATTGTGTTATGCAATGACAATTAATAAGGCTCAAGGGCAGACTTTTCGTGTTGCTGGAGTAGATCTCGGTGTCAGTTGTTTCTCGCATGGTCAGAGTTGTAGGTCGCTCTTTCCCGGGTTAGCAGTTCTAGAAATCTTTATGTCCACGTGCCGGACGGTTCAACTTTCAACATAGTTTACCCGGAAGCTTTGCGCTGAAGTATTTTTGTTCTATAAGTACTTAAGTCTCATGAGAACGTGATCTAAACAATATTACCAATATATTAACTTAATAACACACTAGGAGTTACACTCCATCCAAAGCCCATCGACACTATAACATATATAGGAATGACGTCTTAGCAAAAGTTGTTTAGTCTGATGGGCATTTCCTGTTGACTTACAAAAATGAAAGATCTAGAACGTCTCGAATCGTCTCGCGAATCTCGTTGTTTTCCCGTCCCCGGGCTCTTAGAATTCAACATCAGACGTTTCAGATCTTCGATTTTGACGACCCTATTGTCGCTGGCATAAGCAACAGGATCCGCGTACGCAGTCGCGGGCAGAAGCTAGTAAGTAATAATAATAACCATGTAGAGGAAGATATCAACTTCGCCCTCTTCACAATTTTATCTGGATAGTTATTTTAAAAAAAAAGAGACGATATTTCAACGATAAAAGAAGTTAGCACTCAAACCATTAACGAAAAGATCTATCGTAAACACATTGATAAAACTACGTTTTCGATTATAACCGATATATTGCACTAAATGGACTTTCACGATAAGCGTCCCTTAGTTCAGCGAAATGAAAATTTTGCGAGGCTTGTAGCTTTTGAATTGGAAAGAGTTCCCATCGAAAAACGATCAAATTTGTATCCTCAAATTCTAAATATTATAAGGATTTTTCGGAGCGATTCAAATTTAGATGAATGTTTAGAGTTTATGCCAATAATGAGTGACTCTGACGACAACGAAGAAAGAGTCTTACCATTAAACGTAAGCTATGAAAAAAATTAAGCTAGGAAAATGAAATTTCTTGAGAACTAGTCACAAAATTAGGTAATCTTAAAACACTCTTTTGTCCAAATTATGACCGATACTTACAATGAAGTTCCTGCTCAGCTCAAATCCTCTAAAACAAAATAGTGCGTAATAACCAAATTATATTGTTGCAGGTAACTTATCAGTTACTTTATTAGTTAAGAAATAAAACTACACACAACTGTGCTAGTGCTATTGTTTGTAATTTAAATATTCCGAAATGCCTCCGGAAAGAAAAACTAAAGAAGAAAGACTAACTCAACAAATACTTTGCAAACGTAGACGGTATGCAGAAATTAAAAGTGACCCGGATTTACTAGCTCTTGCAATAGAAAAAAGAAGAATAAAGTATTTAAAAGATAAGGAAGCAAAAAAAATAACAAGTATTTCGGAAAAAGCGCCGCGCAATCAAAGAGAGCAAAGAAAGAAGAGGAAAGAAAATTCTAAAAGGTTCAGTTTGATTTTATACTTACAACTATATTTTCAATTACATCTTTCTAGTTCCTATATTACGAGTATATCATTTTTGATACATCAAATGTCAAAATTCATAATTTATTTGAGTAATTAACATACGTGGTAGAGCCATGCTGCAGCTATATTAGTAGTATAGTTGTAGCACGAATGGGTCAGCTCGACCGGGGAAGGACCACACTCTCACAGTATACCAGCGTAAAATAGCAGCTTAACGCTTCTGTGTTTCGTATGATGAGTGTAGAGAACCGGAGACCCTTTTTACTGGAAATGAGGCATTCCATCTTAGTCCTCACGGGTGACAACGCATTTTGATTTGTAATAGAGGATAGATGTAGATGTCTATGGGCCGCATTAACCACTTACCATCAGGTGGACTGTGTGCTCGTTTGTCACCCTTATCCTATAAAAAAATTAACATGACATTTTTTATAGGTACCGACAAAACAAAAAAAAGCAAAGCCGCCAAATTTTGAAGCCATGCTGTTTACAGTATTCAAGGTGAAAACACTTCGACGTATGATCTTGATAACAAAAATACTGATTGTTTGCGAAGAAACTGTGACGCATGTAAATCAAATGACATAGTATATTGTCGTAAAGCGACGATTAAGAACAAAAAGAATCTAACCTAAGAGCAACAAAACAACAAAAATACCACAAAACAAATAATATATTTAAGATTCAAAAATATTTACAATTTTATATAACAAAAATGGAGTATGAATATGAGGATGGATGATGCGATTTACAGATTATTTTAAAAAAGTAATAAAAAAAAGAGATTAGTGCCGAAGCTGAGTCGGAAGATCCAAGGTGTGCTCTCAGCGCCTGGAACGAGCACGCACGGCGTAGGTGAGAAGGCGTGGGCGTCTCTAGGCGACGACCTCCGGTGAATGTGGTAATTGCAGGATCCGGCGATTTCAGGCCAGACAGGGGCTTGCAGGATCCTCAGCGGCTTCAGACATCACAGAAACCTGCAGGATCCGGTGACTGCAGGCGGGACAGAGGTTTGCAGGTTCCGGTGACTTCAGGCGGCACCGAGGTTTGCAGGTTCCGGCGACTCCAGGTAGAACAGAGACTTGTAGGAACCCGGCGACTTCAGGCAGAGCAGAGGTTCATAGAGTCCAGTGGCTTCAGGTAGGACAGAGGCTTGCAGGATCCCGGGGCAGAGCGGCCCCGGGATAAGGCCTTTAGAAGATGCTTCCAATTCGAGAACTGAAGCAAGACTGCTTTTCTTCACCGATTGTTCGGCTTTTATATCTTTCTAGAGAGAACGGAAAAATTATTTAAATTAAACACAAATTTTTTGTAAATGGTCAAGAGGAAAGAGTATTTATGTGGAATTATCGAAATAGAAACAACAGACCGGTAGCAAATTTGAATATAATTTCCATGGAGACCAAATAAACAACAATAACAAAACATGTCAAATTTTAGTTTTAGGCTTGTAATAAGAAAACGGCAAGATTTAAGTGGAAAAGGAGATATTATTGAAATAGGAAAAAAGGTAGCGCAACTACCCACACAAAGCCCGAAATTGTAGAGTTAAGGAAAACTAACTAAAAGATCGAAAAAAGGTAGACTTCATTGACACCAATTTAAAAGTGCTGATAATGTGAAAATACGAAGTAGAAATGATTTGTGATTGTGTTCTTATGGTTTAAAATCGTTACAGGATCCTATGGAAATAAAGGTGATGTAAAATATCCAGTTTTGAAGTGAATGCAGAAAATCGAAACAGAATGGAAAAATGGATTTAAATTAATGTAAAATGATAAGTAAGTAGCATAACACTACAATATAATGATCTTTCGAGGAATTACTGCACTTTTTACGAATGGAAAAAGTAACAAAAGAAATAACACTTACGAATGGAAACAAGAAGAAACAATCAATTATTGAAAATACGAAAATTACAGTTACAACGATAGAAGCTTTAGATAAATTCAAGAGAGATTTAGCAAAATTTTTTGAACACAACTATAAAATTATGAGCCAATACAAAGCTATTAAGAATCTAAAAGAAAATCTACATATTCAGGAAGCATTAGTATATGTCGATTTTTCTGAAAATTATGCCTTGAAATATGGAGCAGAAGTAACCGAAATAACCTACAACCATTTAGAGGCACCTTTTCAGTCTACCAAACATTGTGGGATATGTCTAAACCAAAAACTACTCTAAGAAAGTTAAGTTGCTTTGACTGAAGTCCTTCAAAAATTTGTGAACATGGCAAACATTTAGGATGTATACCTCTGTTGCTAAAAGAAAACGTAGAATGTAACTTTGTCGAATCTGATCTAACACTACTTGCGAAGACAAAATCTAATCACACCAGGAATAAGAAAGTGACAATTCTCTCTGATATAATGTTAAACGAGATCAATGCACCTAAAAATCTTGGAGGACGCATCTCTAAACATCCTCATGTGACCATTCTTGAGAAAATAAAATTTGACGACATCAACAAACCATCGACATCAAAATAAATAAAGTGTCTTTCCGTTCGATTTTTTTTTTGGCTAGTTTTATCATATTTTAATTTAAGTTTATAAGACAGCTTGATTTTGTAGAATTTCACAATTCTTACTAAATGACTGATATTTCTATTTAATCGTGATTACGTTTGTTTTTATCAATACTTGTGTGTTAATTTTGATTGAGATTTTTAATTGTGCCTAAAGGTATACTGTCGAATTCAAAGAAGTTACAACAGTCTTAGAAGATTTAAAAAGTCTCTTAATATAATAATTTTCGCTTTGTTCATTATTGTAAGTATTTTATAAGTTCTTAGAATTCGAATGTTAATTTTAATTTTGATTAAAAACAAAGGATGTGATTTAAAGTATGTAGATTGTTACAAGTTCCTAATAGATACCTATAATTTTTAAATGTCCAAACATGCTATTTTCATAAAATTTCATAAAAACAAAAAATATTACAAATTATCATGCAATTTATTGATTATATGCCTCATTATTCTTAATGAAATTGTCATTACTTGTAACATAGCATCATTCACCTTTGCACTATTGTCATTATTCTCACAAGTTATCATTCTCAGTAACAGCAAACTTTAAATAATGACATTTTTTTCTTAAACCAGTGCCTAGTTTCGAATGCCTCCTAGATAAAACTACTTACTATCAACAAAACAATTATCTACGCATAATATTTTAAGCCTGTATGAAGGTTTAAAAAATTGGTAAATTTTTTGCGAAAAATATCATTTTGATGAGAACTACCCGTATATACTATTAACATTCACACTATTAGAAAGAAATGGAACGCTTAACTCGGTGCCTTTCATTCATTTCAAGGTCACTGATTTAGGAACGTTTCTCTAGTATGAAGTACGCACTACCTATCTTTTACAATCTCCTTGACTATGGAGGAGTACATTGTAGCCACTGACCTCTATATATATAGTACGCTGGACTGGCTATGCCATACAAAATGCTTATGCCGATTTGAAGCGCCCTCAACCCTAATAGTCCGTACCGGGAACTAAAATTGACATAATATGCCAAAGTCTGTTGTGTTTTCGCAACTCTGTATTTTGAACTTCTAAACTAAAAAACAAAAGTATTTTATGTGGTTTGATAATAGATGATTTTGGTTATATAATAAGAATTATTTTTAGTAATAATGAGAGTGTGCGTAATATGTAAAACTCGTTACCAAAAGGAAAGAGGGATAACATTCCACAAGTTCATGAATTTGCAGCTAATATTAAGCTAGATAATTAGCTAAGCTAATTATAACTATTTGATAATATAGGTACTCAAAAACGTGTTACTAATATTAATATCGTAATTACCAACATGTTTGTCTTTATATTACTGAGTTTTGATAACCAATAAAATTCAATAGGGTTGTTGAGTTCCTTGTCTATAATACTTATCGATGTTCTTTTCTACCCATATCTGTTCACAACCAACCTACCAAGAATTAGAACCTAGACTAAAATTATGGCTAAAAACCACAATAATTGTGAAACAAAATGATTATCTTTGTTCTAAACACTTCACAGACGACTGTTTTATTGGACATCAGAAACGCACCACTTTGAAAAAGTAAAGTATACCTACAATATTTTCTGGTAGTACCAGTACCAGTAAGTATAAAAGTATTACATTGAGAGATGTTTTTTTATTTATTCTCTCCTTATTTTTCCCCAGGTTCAAGAGCCATAGCCAAGTGTAGAAAGGTCACCTGATGATGACTTTGTGTTTCCAAGACGTAAGTTTGTTAAATCTGTATAATTATTATGACCATTTTATTGTATCAAGCGAATAAATTTATATTTTGAACTGCAAAATTATTAATATCCTTAGTGAGTTTGCTTGAGTGAAAACGTTTCCGTGGCCCTGTCAATGTGTGGTGAAGGTGAAACATCATGGGGTTTTAGTAGGTGCAAGTCTGACATAATCCGTTCTTGCCCTCGTAATGCAGGTATGCGTAGGCATTTTCTCATTTGAAACCCGGAACAAAATCCATTCTGTAGTTACGAATAAAAACGTTGATAGATTAACGCAGCATCGATTCTTGTTTTATATGAAGTATAAAACTTGCGTCTAAGGCCTAGGTATTAATTGATACATTTATTTATTGTATGGCATTATATTAATTTGATACATAAATAGAATTGATGTTACGGGTAGGCCTGGCCTGGTATAGAATTCTTATCGATATATTTTTACACACTGTCTTCTATACTATTAGTTCCGTGGATGTTCACTTCAGCTGTCAGCGCTGAAATGGCGAAAATCAAATCGTCTCATTATGTCACGTAAACGTAGTGATTATATTCTCTTTGATGTCACGGTATAGCCAGTCCATAAATACAGGTCAGTGATTGTAACTATAGATGTGCCAACCATAGATAAATAAATATGTAGGTGCCAACTCGGAATAAATTACGACTCGAGTTAACTCGAGTTGAAATTCACGCAACTCGACTTAGCAGTACGAAACAGAAGTAAAGATTTTTTACAAATTACTTGTTTATAAATTTGTTTTTTCTCTAGCTCTATGGTGTGTTGGGATAACTATTATGTATTACTAAACTTATTATGTAGGATTAAAATAAAAATGTATATTTAGTGTGTATTACATACTTAATCGACGTCCTCCATGTCTTAAACAGGTTGTCACTTAATCTAGTGTGGCCCATAGACATCTACATCTATCCTCGATTACGAATCAAAATGCAGATACGTTGTCACCCGTGAGGACTAACATGGAATGCCTCGTTTCCAGTAAATAGGGTCTCCGGATACACTAACCATACGAAACACAGCAGCATTAAGCTGCTATTTTACGCTGGTATTTTGTGAGAACGTGGTCCTTCCTCGGTCAAGCCGACCCATTCGTACTACATCTATATTATTAACACTTTCGCTGTCCCGTGCACTACATATAGGTCATTGCTATTGTCTTACTATTGTGTCTGCAAACCGGACAGTGAACGTGTTAATATAGCTGCAGCATGGCTCTACCACGTAAAAAAATAGTAAGTGCCTGTAATTAACAACAAAACTAGCTATATAGCAGTCGTTACGAAACAATATTAGTCTAGCTTTAAGATGCAGGTACATAAGCAATTAATAGTTTAATTCTCACAGTCAAAATATTCTTAAATTTTTTTTTTCAAATTCAATATACTTATTGTAAGTTAAGTGTTACATTTGGCGTTAATTTAAAATATGATATATCTAAGAACTCAGCCACCCTTTTCGTGTATTATGATGATTGTTGTAATAACCGAAAAGTTACTTGTAATAGGTCTGTGACTGACAACTATATTGATCATAATTAATCAAAATTATAAAAGAAATTAATTTACGTAACTTAGCTATTATAAATTTCTAGATAACAAATTGTTCTCTCTCTCACACTCTGAAACACAAAGCGCACAAGGAACGAACCGCGCTCTTACTCCTTTGCTGGCTCACTTGATTCGTTTATGTACAGTAGCCCAAATTCGAGTTAGGGAGTTCCCACTCAAGTTCTATCCATCACTATAATTTTTAATTTTAACTAAATAAATTTTAAATATTTTTTAATTTTAATTTGTAACTTCAGGCTGAGAAGAGCTGGAACCCCAGAGCCGTAAAGCCAGTTATAAAAAATTGCAATTTGCTACTAGGGATGGGCAACGTAAAAATATATCGAACTGATGTTTTTAAACAGTATCGATATATATCGCGTGATAAATATTGACATATCGTCATCTTTGGCATGATGTAAGGATAAGGCCCAAAATTTAAATATTATTAATATTACTGACGATTGGACGACAAAAAACAAAAACGACAATCAGGCATGAATGCATTTGTAGCTCCTTTTGTTGTTTCATGTTTTGTCCATTAATACAACAATTTAAATTTACAAAAAAAAAAATATAAGGGGAGTGTGAATGAAAGTGTTGGAAGGGGTAGACCTAGGCGGACATTTCTAGACCAAATCAGGGACGTCTTGAAAAAAGGCCAGGTCAAGAGTACCCTAAACCGTAGAGCATGTATGAAGGGAATAATGAAAGTGGACGAAGCGAAACAAGTATGTAAGGATCGTAGCAAGTGGAAAGAAGTGGTATCTGCCTACCCCTACGGGAAAGAGGCGTGATTATGTATACAACAATTTAAAATATATCGAAATTGATACGAAACGTCGTTATATCGCGATTAAAAATATCGACGATATATATTTCGATATTTTTATGAGAAAATTTCGATACATCGATATTTTTTGCCCAAGCCTAATTGCTACATTCTTTACGTCAAGATTGTGACTGGTCATCTGTGGACGAATCGTCGACTGGCGCATTTTCAGTTATTGGTGATTGGAGATCTCTAAATAATCTCCTGATTATTGGTTACTGTTTTGTGTTCGACATCTAAATTCTACATCAAAATATTTTGTAAATAAACAAACATCGTACAAGGAAAAGCATTTTGGTTTTAAGATTGAGGGTTGCGTGTTGTTCATTCAAGATGTCCGTATGCTTCTTTGTGCCTGCGTAAGTTCCATAATATATATTATCAGTTTTGTAACATTTTAATTATTTCTTAAAACTTTAAAAACTTTAAACAATTTTTCGTTACAGCTTAACGTAGTGAAATAAAATACTCTTTCGTTACAGCTATTTCTAAAACAATGCTATGTATATTACATCGTATTCAGTTTAACTACGTTACTACGTTTAACCATATACCTTTTTCCTGAAGAATATCTTCAACTTCTTAATTTTTAAAATAAGTGTCTAATACTGCTTATATCTCTGCTAGTTTTAGAATCTTGTGGGATATTTAGAGACAATGGCAAGAGACCCGACGATATGACTTTGGTCCCTTGGGATAGAGGTAAAGCCCTAGTGTGGGATCCTACTTGCTTATACACTTTGGCAGCCTCTCATCTCAGGGCTATCTCGTTTATCTCAGCATCAGAAGCAGCAAAACTGAGTGACACAAATATGAGTCTTAGAGATGACTACATATTTGTACCATTAGTTGTAGAGAGTTGGTCCATGGTGTTTACGTGCGGTGAAGTTCATAAAGGAACTGTATCTGGTACTGGTCATCTCTGCTGGTTATTAGAGGGCTGGTTCTTTTCTCGCTCGAAGGCTTAAGTGTACGTATTCAGTGAGGTAATGCAGCCAGTTTTCTTGGCACTATACTATGGGGAGTTGAACTGTATAATATTTAAAGATTTTAGTGTTAATTTTTTAATTATAGTTTCATATTCTTGTATATACACAGTTAGGTCATAAGTATTGTCACACAGTAAAAACTTTTCTTTTAGAATGCTGGCCACAAAAAAGTTTATTGAATTCGAATTTCGAATTGTTCATGAAAATAAAACTGTATACTTTTTAGAATTTTACTCATTTTTAAATATGGAGTGGACACTTAAAGAAGACCGTGTTGCAGTTATTGCGTTGCATTGCTGCGGTCATGCGCCAATTCAAATTTTTGACATACTGAAAAATTTGAATATAACCAAAAGATTTGTTTATCGTACCATCAAATGATACAAGGAAGACTAGTGTTGATGACAGGTTAAGAAGTGGTCGCCCTCGGTCTGTTAGGACTCCAGCAGTGATAGAAGCTGTGAAGGCGCGAATTCAAAGAAATCCCAAACGTAAGCAGAAACTGTTGGCCCTTCAGATGGGGTTAAGCAGAACCACGGTGAAAAGGGTGTTAAATGAAGACTTAGGGCTTCGGGCATATCGAAGAAAAACAGGACATCGTTTGAATGCTCGTCTAATGGACCTGAGACTGAAGAGATGCCTTCAGTCTCAGGTCCATTAGACGAGCATCCATTAGATTCTTCATACATGCACGTCTAGGTATCCGAGTACTCTTGACCCTCCGCTCTTCGAGCAATTTGCTCACATGGTCTTCGAAAGTTAGTCTCGATCTACCTCGACATCTTTTAATATTAACTTTCACGCTATATATTTTCTTCACCATTCGGTCTTCACTCATTCGCTCAACGTGCCCAAACCATCGAAGCACGCCCTTATCAATTTTTGTGATAAGGTCATCTTTCAAACCTGCCATATTGCGAATCTCTTCGTTTCGCTTTCGGTCGGCCATGGTAACGCCGCACATTTTACGAAGAGATTGCATCTCCACTGCATTCAACTTGCTTTTATGCTTCTTCTGGCATAACCAGGTTTCGCTGCCATATAACAAAGTCGGTACCAACACTGCATTATGTATTGCAAGGCGTGCACTCTTCACTACGCCTTGCCTTTTGACTAACGCAGTCAGGGCACCATTGACTTTGTTTCCGGCAGCGACACGCCTGTCCACATCTAAATCACATCTTCCATCCCGGCTAAAAGCACTCCCCAAGTGCTTTTAGCCTTTTCTAGGTGGACCTATTTTAATGATTTTTATTTGAAAGCTGATGCTTTTCATGTGGTCCCATATAAATTTTATCAAGATCTTACTAGTAGTTTTTGAGTGATCCTTAATAATGCATATTTAATTGACTTCGACTACATTGATGATGTTCTCTTTTTATTTATATTGAAGTCTGTTGTTCAAAATTTTTAATTTTACCACTTGTTAGACCACTTTATAGTTACATTAGCAAACTAATTGAATCCGTTTAGACTTAACACAAGCTAGACAGTAGATACCATATAGTCAGCAAATTCTACTGAACTAATTTTTTAAAGTAAATATATTGGTATTGCTGGATGCACGTAAGTTGTTCAGAAATCTAGATTTTTGATGGCTCTCCATTAAAACTTTTCATGAATGAAATTCTATGACCTTTTGACATGTGCGATTCGTCGCCCATGTCGTCTACAGGGGTTGGGTTAATTTTCAGTCGAGAAGTAGATGTCAATGGGCCACTGCATCTACTTACCATCATCAGGGCTAGCATGGGCAATTTTATCCCCAGGGAAAGGAGAAAATGTTTATCCCCTCGCTTAGTGTTATCCACCGCATGGGCACACCGGTGGATATAATATCCACAGTAGATAAAATTGGAGATAGACTTAGACTTATTGTATGAATATAAACTTAAACCCATGTCCAATGAACTAGGATAGAATTGTCCCTATCAAATGTCAAAAAAGTATAATTTTTTAACATTCATTTGGCTCCATGCTATGGACAGGGGATATAATATGTCTACTCGTTATGTCAAACGGGGATATACTTCTCCCCGTTGCCGTGGTTTGGCATAGTGATAAGATATAAAACTATGCCAACGTCGAACCTAGCTATCAAAAAAAAATTATATTATACTTCTATTAGAATCACTATGCCACTAGTTTTCCAAACAAAATAACATAAAATCAAATGTATATTTATATGTATATAAAGAATTGATTTTACAGTGACCAAGCTGGTACATCCGCGGTGTCGGAGGAAGTGGAGAATGAGGGAACTGGTGAAGAAAGTTCATCTCCAGACAATATCCAGCATAGTTTGCAGGTTTTCTGGAACAAGGTCACGGAAGATATAAAAAAAGTCACCGCGGTAAGTTCAAATTTTTTCTTGTTTATCTAAAAACATTACTTATCCTTTGTGTAGGAATATCTTTTGTATCTATGTTTCTGAGACATCAATTCCACAAGGTGAAACACCTGTAATGGGGGTGCTAAACTAAATTTCTATATGTTTATTTATAAAATGAGACCCAAGTTCAAAGTAAATATTTGCACAAAAGAAATGATAAAAATAGTATTTATTTAGGAACAAAAGGGAAGCCAGAGAGAGCTAAAAGGCGCTCAAGTTAAATGTGTACAGAGGCTGCATTATCGAATTCACTAAACTTTTTTTTTATCCATCTTTATTTAAAAAGGCTTTTATCCTACAAGTATCCGTCAACCTTATCGTAATCTGACTTGTTCCTGTTACACAAATGCTATTTAGAAAGGGAGAATCATTGTGGTAAGAATATAGAAATGAATGATTTTGCTATCGCTGAGTGTGGCTCTGCAAGTATACGAATTCACTAAACTTTATTATCTGTGGTCTATTATAGACCGTAGGCATCATTGAACTTACTGAACTTTGTTAGTTGTGTTTTGTAGAAGTGGCTGGCGCTGCTAAATAATATTCTAGCCGTCAGTAATAAGGAACATGCATATTATGTGTTGCTATAATCAGAATCATTTAAATATTTGTAGGAGGACTTCAAAACCCAAGCGTTGCCACTAGCGAGAATAAAGAAAATCATGAAACTGGACGAAGAAGTAAAGATGATTTCGGCGGAAGCGCCCGTTCTATTCGCAAAAGCGGCAGAAATTTTTATCCACGAACTCACATTGCGAGCCTGGTCTCATACAGAAGACAATAAAAGAAGGACTTTACAGGTGATGATCGTTGTCAGCTCGTACATTAATTAATTATACCGATTCTGCATAGTCACATCACGTCAGCTTTATAAATCCACCGATGGGCATAGGCCAAGAACGCCTCGAGGTGTACATTTCTCGACAGATTTACAGCGGGAACGCAGCTAATAATGACTATCTAAAAAAATAACTATATCGATTTTCGGTCACGGTGGCAACAGATGGTAGTTATCTACACAAGCCAGGTTAGTGCTGATAGCCAGTAGGCTTTAACAGTTTCATTGGGCACGATAGTGCAGGATCGTATGCGCTAGCACAGGTACACTCTCTTCTCTTCCCCCACTCTCATAGTCCAATTGGATAGTAATATGACACAACTGGAGAGATTACGGCTTCACGTGCTTTCCGAGGCAGACGGATAAAAAAATGCCGCCTTCCTGACTTCAAGCTGCTACTGAAAAGTTCTTGGCAGAAAACTTAATAACTGATTTTGTCTCGACCCGGGATTCGAACCCGGACCCACATGACTCAGCATTCGCGTTTTCGGACACTAGGCAAACGAGGCAGAGATAGAACAGAACAGAGGATTTGGTCTCGCACTAGTCACCTGCA
This sequence comes from Parnassius glacialis, assembly GCA_033319125.1. Classification (NCBI taxonomy): domain Eukaryota; kingdom Metazoa; phylum Arthropoda; class Insecta; order Lepidoptera; family Papilionidae; genus Parnassius; species Parnassius glacialis. Next base: position 20,207,090 of record JAVANC010000014.1, on the reverse strand, counting down.
CCCATCGATTTCCTGCATGTCTTACTAGGTCGTCACTTAACTTGGGTCACTCTACACTTCACTTACGGGTACGAAGCTGCTACTCGAAAATCTATCTTCACCATCGGTAGTCGGTTCTTCCAGCCAATGGTTGGTCCATTGTCACTTCAGCTTACTCATTCTTTGACAGGTTTTGTCGCTTACTCTGGTCCTACTGCAGATATCCTCAGATTTATTATTACAAGTTAAGATAGGACCGCACTAGGCGGAACTGCATCGCAGCGGAACTGAGCGACACGGCGCTTAATTTTTGGTAAACCGCACTTCAAATACAGCTGTGCTACAAAAATATATTCAGTAGCTAGACAACCTCTGAGCAAGATGAACGACGAAATGGATATGATTATTATTTCCTTGTTGTGCGAGGAACAGAAAAGGAAAGAATATGGCTACATGACATATCAAACTCGCGATATGAAGCTTTTGTAAGTTTACTGTCAGATGTTATTAAATAACTATACTTTGTAATAAATAAATAAATAATAAAATAAAAGCCATTATCTAAGATTTGATCTTTGTCAATTAGACACAAAAAATTGTCAAAGGCTGAAGCACGAATGCGTGTGTAGCGCGTTTACTTCGTTCAACTTGTTATGCACACATTTGAACCTAAAGGAGAATACACTTAAGGGGAGGCTTTTTTTAAATACAAACACATGTAGTCTTTTTTTAATTTTTAAAGCAGTTTACGACTAAGCTGCTTATTTTGTGCGATGTTGATTGTTTTTAGCGTAATGACATCGCAATGGCAATATCCAAGTCGGATCAGTTTGATTTTCTCATAGACATCGTCCCACGGCATGAAGTGAAGGCCAGCAAGCCCAGGGAAGACCCACCGCGAGCGAACCCCACTACTGACCAGGTAAGAAATCGTTAGAATTATTATTATACAAGTATTATTATTATTTATGTATTACATATTTGTCAGCCAATCAGTAGCTTTCTTGATGACAAGGCATCTGCATTTTGATTCTTAATCGAAGATATATGTCTATGGGCCACAGTATCCACAACATCGGGTGGACTGTGTGCTTGTTTGTCACTACCATTCTATAAAAAAAAAAACTTGAAAAGATCTATCTAATTCTCTGTCACCACTTATTGCGTGTATAGCCGTGGTAGCTCAGATGGTTATCGCTTGCTGTAAGCTTCACAGTACGCGAGCAACCCGGGTTCTATCCCCGCCGGCACCAATGAAATTGTTAATTGCAATTTTAAGTGCTGATTTACCACGTGCTCGGCGGTGAAGGAAAACATCGTGAGGAAACCTGCATGTCTGAGTAATAAGAAAAAAAAAATATTTCGAAGACATGTGAAGTTCGCCAACACGCATTGGGGCAGCGCGGCGGAAATTTCCTTGCCCTAAAACCCTCTCAGAAATGAGAGGAGGCCTGTGCCCAGCAGTGGGACGTAAATAGGCTGCAACTTTACTTTACTTTTTTTTACTTATTGCGTAACTAGGTATTTTTTTAATGTTTCTTTCTGAAATGTATCAATGCCATCAACCACTTTAAGTTCCTGGGGGTTGAGGTTTCCTCAAGCCTGAACTTTGCGCGGTTCATTAGATACAGAACCAAAGCAGTTACAAAGTATTTAGGTGTCAATGCCACCTTGCAGAAACTCAATGGAAAGGCGTGCTAAGAGGCTTATTAATGAAATTAGTGTCGCCAAACTCAAACACAAGTGCAAAGTATAGCCAGCCTTTCGGTATTTAACGAGATACATTTCAGAGAGTGTGCAGGAATTGCACTTAATTCCTCTCCCTCCATTCAATCTGATGATTGGACTACCAGATTCTCGGCTTGTTTTCACTCCTTTGTTGTCAACATACAACATTCGATCATAATACGTGGTAGAGCCATGGTGCAGCTATATTAATAGTATAGTTGTAGCACGAATGGGTTTGCTCCACCGGGGTGACCACTCTCTCACAAGATATCAGCGTAAAATAGCAGCCAAATGTTTCCTATGGTGAGTATAGAGAACCGGAGACCCTTTTTACTGGAAATGAGGCACCTACCCCAATTAACTTCCAGGCAGAAAAAGAGCCCCCCTACCACATGCTAAGTCTTCAAGGCAAAAAGAAGAAAAACAGAAAGAAAGAAAGAAGAAGAGTAAAAGGCTTTTGTAAAGCTAAGTCAGTGAGCTTTGACATCTTAGACTTAGGCTCACCAGATGTCGTTAGTTGAGACTAAGTGGACTTACTTGTTATGCAGATGGTCACACAGCGTCGTCATCATTGCAAAGTTGTGATTTAATTGTAAATTTACGGTTTCTAGTGTATGAATATACGTAAAACAATGCTTCTTTTTGCTGTAATCTTTAATTTCTTTTAATTTTATTTTTGATCCCTTCCTTACTTTGAGGAATATTCCTAGTTTAGTAGATCGATTTTTAAGCTAATTAATATAAAATATAACTAATATTTCAGATGGAAACATTAATCTTTACACTTTTTTAACAAATTAATTTTAAAAACAAAATTAACTTTTACCGCTATGAAATCTGTCAAACATTTTATTACTTTATTACCTGTTTCCTAAGTGTCACCTTCCTGGTGACAGAAAAAGTCGTGAATGCCATATATGGATATGCTATTGCTTAAAATATTTTTTTTTATAGGATAAGGGTGACAAACGAGCACACAGTCCACCTGATGGTAAATGGTTGTTGCGGCCCATAGACATCTACATCTATCCTCAATTACAAATCAAAATGCAGATGCGTTGTCACCCGTGAGGACTAAGGTGGAATGCCTCATTTCCAGTAAAAAGGGCCTCCGACCACCTGCACTCACCAAGCGAAACGCAGAGGTAAACCTCTACTTCACGCTGGTTTTCTGTGAGGTCGTGGTACCACCCCGGTTCGAGCCGGCCCATCCGTGCGACAGCAAACGCTGCCGCGTGGCACTACCACTACATAAAAAAATAAATATAAACAAATCTATTCAAAATAGCCTCACCATAATTGTCCAGTGCTGAATATTCGATTCGATCTTATCGTACGAACGTTACACATCGGCTACGAGAATCTTCGAAGCAGTGTTGTGTGTTTTTAACAGTGGTAGAGCCAAGTGGCAGTTTTTGCTGTCGCACGGATGGGCCGGCTCGAACCGGGGTGGTACCACGACCTCACAGAATACCAGCGTGAAGTAGAGGTTTACCTCTGCGTTTCGCTTGGTGAGTGCAGGTGGCCGGAGGCCCTTTTTACTGGAAATGAGGCATTCCATCTTAGTCCTCACGGGTGACAACGCATCTGCATTTTCATTCGTAAACGAGGATAGATGTAGATGTCTATGGGCCGCAGCAACCACTTACCATCAGGTGGACTGTGTGCTCGTTTGTCACCCTTATCCTATAAAAAAAGTGTGTTTCGCAGTTGATACCCTCCGAAAATATTCCAAAGATGTTGAAGTTAAAATATCGTAAAGGTCTTGATCCAAGTAAAGTAAGGCAGCCAGTTGACCGGCCATTAACCTGTACAGTACTACCTTCAGTTGGCGCAACAGCACCAGGCCGCGCTGCAGGGCACCACACAGCCCCAGTTTGTACTGCAGCCCTGCGGACAAGTTGTCCAGGTATTGCTTCATTTGTTCGTTTGTTTTTTTTAACAAGCCAATGCCCGTTAACCTTGCTGTGCTTGTGTGCTTTTGAGATCAGCCGCCTTTACACGACACGTTCTTTCGCTCGCGATCGGAGTGTGCAGCGGTCTACGCGTATTATAGATTATATATTTATTTTTATAAATTTATTTTTCATATTCGTATATTGACAAGAACTCTGTAATCCATATATACTACAACGTAACATAATTAACACACTGAGAAAGTAGTTTGTTCAGAATCGTTTACTGTATCGATTTCTATCATTTTTAATATAGGTAATTTTTTTATCCAAAAATAATTGAAACTACGTAATTTACAGTCACACTAAACCTGTAAAGTTAATACACACGGAAATGGACCGTAACTCAAGGCAATAAGACTTAAAAGTGCAGTTTTTATTTGTATTAATACAAATTCCGTCATTTAATACAAAATAAAGAAAATTGAACCTTATTTCAATTATTTTAAAGTTTTTACAAATGCAGAGTTTGGAGTACGTTATAAAGGTCGCGGCGGCCGGGCCATTGACCTTCCAGATCACCTGATTACTTACGTATTAAATATTAATACGTATTAAATCATTAGTTTATTTTAGTGAGACAAATTAATTCTATGAGTGAACGATTTTAGAATAGTGAAAAATGAGACTGAATTGCTTTCTAAATTATTTTCTTTCTTTTTCTTTTTTTAAAACGTAAACTCCACACTAGGATTTTCTCTTGTATTGTGGGGGCAGTGTACAATCAAAAATTTCACAAGGACAAACATCCAGACCCAGAACAATTATTTGTAGGCCATACAAATATTGTTCCGTGCGGGATTCGAACCCGCGGTCCTTAGCGCTGCAACTCAATTGCTAAGCCACTGCGCCACGGAGCCGTGGTGGACATTTTGAAAATGTATTAAAATACAACGTTGCATGAGAGTTTAGGCTATCAGTAAGTTAAATATTTGATTCTTAAAATTATTGTAATCTTGATTCACATCTTTTAAACACGAGCGACGAACGTGAACGCGAGCGAATAGGTGGAACCTACTGTGATAGAAAGAGCCTCAAAACCTATATTTACTGTGCCTATACCTACGTGAGCGACTGCGTGCGTTCGTGGATTTATACTGTGACCACAACATTGTTCCGGAATTAGTATAACTAATTTAATAAATAATCAATGCATAAACATGTTTAATTAAAAAGTCAGTGTATGTATAATCATTATAACATAATATACTAATTGGGGTGTCTGAGGGTGTGCGTTAATTACGTTACATATTGTATATAAAATCCTTGCTCCATAATCTAAAGTCCGCCGTTTTACGACGACTATAGTTTTCACAAAACTGCGCGTGTAAATTATGTTTGAAACGCACAGACTTAAAAGCATGACTGAGGTACGAGGAGACGCGCGAGCGGGCGGTGCGCGCGAGTATTCTCGTTCTCCTTCTCTATCTTTACATGTGCGTTCATTTCCGCTCGAAAGCCGATTCACGGGTTAAAGAGCGTATCTGTAAAGGCGGCTATTACGTGCGTGTGTGTATAATAATTTATTTATTTCTACGATCAGTCAAACCAATATAAATATAAACCTAAATTTAATTTCAAGAAATAAATTCACTTTTTTAAGTCTCGTTAAAGATCAGATATGTATGTGTATCCATCCAATTTATTTATATTATATTTTTGAAAACAGCACATAAAATTAGTTAAATAAGTGATATAATACACGCTCGCGCCAACCGCATGTATTATCTATCAGACTCAGTGAAGTGCGGTAACACAAGTTTGGCCCGCCCACTGCCCCGCATGTGCTCTGCACAAGTGTACATTCGTTTTCCAACTGTAAGCTCTTTAAACTGATATTATATCATTATAACTTAACCAAGCCTAATCTAAGTAGTACTTAAGTCTAGTACCATCACCGGTTTTATTGTTTTAATTCTAGTATAAATACTAAGTTTTATATAACATGTAACAAAAACCCTGTGGTTCCCGTTAAGTACGTTTTCAGGATCAGTATTTAAACCTATAGAAATAATTTTTTTTAATAACTCGACCATATTTTTTTTTAATTTCATGTGGTTTTATTACCTCTTACTGACACTAGCCGATGTTAAAGCTAAGTAAAGCGGGGTCTTTTAAATCCTTTTACTCCCCAGACTATGCAGAGGTAATAAAACCATATACAATTTATTTTTAAATAATATTGTTCGCGCAAAAGCGTTAATGTTAATAATGGACGTCAGAGGGCGTGCGCGCCTCTACGATACCGGTTTTTGACGTCCGGTCGTTTCGAGGACACGCGAGAAAAAAAATGGGAGTCCATTTCATCGCGTCGAGAGAGAAGCACGCGGTCCGTTTTGGTCGGGAGCTCTTAGATATATTTTTATGATAGGCGCGTATAGTAAATATACCACTGGGAATTGTAGCGCGGGCCCCTTGCTGAGAGTTTTACCCTGGACTTTTAGGTTTAACGCAGAATCTGTATAAGTGGATTCGACCGTCCGACCGACAGTTACTAGTGCGGTATTTGATATTCTAGAAATAACGGTGACCTTTGATCCGTACGTTCTGTGTTTATTTTATTTTTATTTTATTTTCATAAGCACACTTACAATATACATATTAAACATTAACACTAGATTATATAACAAGTAACACGCTCACTGATATGTATATCAATAACAAGTGTACATAACATTTACCAACAAAAATACATGTAAACATTGGGAATGAACAAAAAAGGAAAAAAGAAAACACACTTGTGTTATTGTACATCCATATATACACACACACATATATACACATATATACATATATATACATATATATATATATATATGGATATATATATACATATACATACACACACATATATATATATATATACATACACACATACACACGCGCATATACATTCTTTCTTTCTCTCAATGTAAATGCGTCCTCACCGATAGATGATCGGTGAGTTTTCGCGAGTCAAGTGTTATAACAAACGAGAGTTAGTGGCTTCTGTAAGGTAGTTAATCGTACGACAGAGTTAAAGAACTGTCATCGTAGAAAACGAAGAAAGTGACTGTGGAAGGAGACCGTAGTTTGGAGAGGAGCTGAGGGCCGAACTGCGCAGAGGATAACGGTCTAATAAGGTCAATAACTACCAGCCACACCCAAATACACATCACTGACCCTTACTTTCCTAGCACTATACACCCACACGCGACCTGACCGAATCCTGAGGGACCAGTCGCCTTGGATAGAGGTAAGTGAGCTCTGTTCATTATAGTGTAACGCTCCCCCCGAATCGTTTAATGTCATTAGAAACTTTTAACCCTTGGCGTTAGGACGCCCGACCAGCATCTGCCTGTAGCTTCTCCGTCTATGGGCCGCGGAGGATTCTACTCCTGGGTTAGGCAGCTGTTGGCCGTAACAAATATAATAAAAAATATTGTTCGAGTTTTTAAAAAAAGTTATTTCTATACGTTTGAATAATGATCCTGATAACGTTTAACGGGAACCACAGGGCTTTTGCTACATATTGTATATGGTTAAGTAACTGTATTATATATAGTTGCAGCACGAATCAATCGCCCCGACTGGAGAACGACTACGCTCCTGCAGTATGCTAGCCTAAAACGGTAAAAAAGGTTCGAACGCAGGACGGATAAATATTTGCAGGCCATACAAACACTTGTTCCTGCGTAACATTTATTCTCTGGATCTTTATTTATGTACAATTTATGTATTTAAAACGTCTCCACAATAAAGGAGAAAATCTCGATATAGTGTAATATTATTGTAATAGTATTATTATTCATATATTTATATAAATGTTATTTATTAATTAGTTTTTTTTTCCTCAGTTTATACTATATTGCACGTTGCACCTATCTGTCAAAATATGAAATGACTAATGTCCTTTTATGTTCGGTTTGTCAGGTAGAAATCGCTTAAAGCGACATGACCACCGAAGTTCATAAGTTTTCCGTTATTATAACGAATTTGTTTTTATGCAATAAAGAGTTATCTATAGAGGTAACGTTATTTAAAAAAAAAACTGCATAGTGTTGCTGTGTTTTATATAGATATTGACGCGAATCTGGAATTTAGGCATTCCATTTTAGTCTTCAGAAGTAAGAATGCATCGGGTTTTTGATTCTTAATTGAGCTACATGAAGGTACATATATATATATATATATAGCTACTCTCTACCATATCGGAGGCCACAGATTTTTCTGCGTAATGTGATGGGTGACGATTTATTCCGCCACCTTATAAAAACAAATTAATAATATCCTCCAGACCGAATTCGGTCACGGCGGCTAGTCTCAGCGGAGACCAGCCCAAGTGTATGCGCAAGCATAGGCGCACTCTATATTCACTCACTCTCATAGTCTAATGGGGCAGTAATTCGACACAATCAGAGAGAGATCAGTTGCAGGACCAACGGCTTTACCTGCGTGTGAAACACCGTCTACTTCCTAACTCCAGGCTGCTACTGGGAACTTCTGACAGAAAAACTCAACCAATAACTGATTTTAGCCCAGTCAAACAAAAATAAAGTATAGCACGTACATTGTAGTAGTTTAAGCTTGCTTAACTTTACAGCAGTCGTCGAATGCAGCCGGGTCATCTTCCAGTAGCGCGCAGCCGGTCACTCTGGTGCAGCAAGTCGTCACCTCGTCGGGAGATTTGCAACAGGTGCCGGTAAGACTACTTACCACTCTACTTGATAATAGTGTGAGCTTTATGATCCGCTTAGCTGTTCTTCTATCTGCATTTCAGTTTCTTTTTAAATATTATGATGTAGGGTAGGGTGTAGTTAAAATAGAAATGAATTTGATAAAACTGTTGCTAATTTAATTTCACTAAGCAGATTTGATCTGAAAACATATTCAGTGAAAATCACTATTCTGTCAGTACATAAATATAATTGTCTTAAATATTATTTTAAAACGATTGAGGTCGTAGAACTGAAATTATTCTTTGCATAAAGAGTATAAAAAAATATAATTGGTAAATCCAATTGGGCATACCTTAACCGCATAAAAAATACGTATAACATGATTATACGGAATTTTCAAAGTAGTTTAAATACATTTCGACAGCACTGTCGGCTTCAACACCCTCGAAACCCATGAAAATGACACCCATCATGAAAAAATTGATAACCATTGCAGCCGCCATCTTGGATTTACATTTCGACAGCACTATCCCCTTCAACACCCTCGAAAACCATGAAAATGACACCCAAGATGAAAAAAATTATATCTATTGCAGCCGCCATCTTGGATTTACATTTCGACAGCACTATCAGCTTCAACACCCTCGAAAACCATGAAAATGACACCCATGATGAAAAAATTGATATCTATTGCAGCCGCCATCTTGGATTTACATTTCGACAGTACTATCGGCTTCAACACCCTCGAAAACAATGAAAATGACACCCATCATGAAAAAATTGATAACCATTGCAGCTGCCACCTTGGATTTACATTTCGACAGCACCATCGGATTCAACACCCGCGAAAACCATGAGAATGACACCCATGATGAATAAATTGATATCTATTGCAGCCGCCATCTTGGATTTACATTTCGACAACCCTATCGGCTTCAACTCTCTCGAGAACCATGAAAATGACACCCATGATGAAAAAATTTATACCTATTGCAGCCGCCATCTTGGATTTACATTTCGACAGCACTATCCTCTTCAACACCCTCGAAAACCATGAAAATGACACCCAAGATGAAAAAAATTATATCTATTGCAGCCGCCATCTTGGATTTACATTTCGACAGCACTATCAGCTTCAACACCCTCGAAAACCATGAAAATGACACCCATGATGAAAAAATTGATATCTATTGCAGCCGCCATCTTGGATTTACATTTCGACAGTACTATCGGCTTCAACACCCTCGAAAACAATGAAAATGACACCCATGATAAAAAAATTGGTACCTGCTTCAGCCGCCATCTTGTATTTACATTTCGACAGCACTATCGGCTTCAACACCCTCGAAACCCATGAAAATGACACCCATTATAAAAAAATTGATACCCATTGCAGCCGCCACCTTAGATTTACATTTCGACAGCACTATCTTCTTCAACACCCGCGAAAACCATGAGAATGACACCCATGATGAAAAAAAAGATACCTATTGCAGCCTTCATCTTGGATTTACATTTCGACAGCACTATCGGCTTCAACACCCTCGAAAACCATGAAAATGACACCCATGATGAAAAAATTGGTACCTAATTCAGCCGCCATCTTGGATTTACATTTCGACAGCACTATCGGTTTCAACACCCTCGAAAACCATGAAAATGACACCCAAGATGAAAAAATTTATATCTATTGCAGCCGCAATCTTGGATTTACATTTCAACAGCACTATCGGCTTCAACACCCTTGAAAACCATGAAAATGACACCCATGATGAAAAAATTGGTACCTAATTCAGCCGCCATCTTGGATTTACATTTCGACAGCACTATCGGCTTCAACACCCTCGAAAACCATGAAAATGACACCCATGATGAAAAAATTTATACTTATTGCGGCCGCCATCTTGGATTTATATTTCGACAACCCTATCGGTTTCAACACTCGAAAACCATGAAAATGTCACCCATGACAAAAAAATTGATACTACTTACTTTTAGTACGTACTACTATTATTTATTCTGTGCTTTTAAAATATTGTAATAAAAAAATCTCTTATTATTATTATAATCAGGTATTTAAGAAATTTGGATATTCGAATATTGTGTATTTGTACTGCGATCTTTTTGAGCCGCTGCAAACATCCGAAACAATGTCCACTCACGACGGCGACTGACCAGTGACCAGTATATAAAAAGTACTCTGTGCGTCGAACTAAGTGAGTAAACTACTCTGTGGCTTTAGCTCCCTTTACAGAATTAATTTACATACAAGGCTACCAAATCAACGAAAATTTCGCCATTTTGGAGCCGAAAAAAATTAATTATAGCTAAACAAAACAAAATTACACTGCCATTTACATTCAGTGGCTTCCCACATGATAGATGAAGAGATTAAAAAATAGATTGAGTTAAACAATTGATATTATCAAAAGTTAGAGTGTTTACAAGCCTTCCGGGCTTGATAAATCCACACCATAAGCCACTAAAACCCCTTTTTTATTTAAAACTAGCAATTAATCGATTCTAAAAAAATATTAATAAGTTCAACAATCATTTATCTTTCTAACAATGTGCTTTTTATATCATTTATATGTATAATATGATTGCTAGATACGATTTTATTCGATAAAACGTTGGAATCTTACTTAATTTTTAGGCGATAGTAGAACATACCTTGCGCTTTCTTAAGCGCTTAAGGTATGCAATAGGGCTTCCTCAAGGAATGCCACAAAACACGGTCCTGAGACACCTACATTTCGATAAGGCAGCCGGATGATCGTTCAATCTCTTCCAAAATGTCAGGAGTCCCGGAAATGACGCCGCCACAATCGGTTTTCAACTTCGACAGTTGGTTCTTTCCGGCAGACAGATCTCTGGCAAAGACTTTGAATTCTTCGTAACAGACAATTGTTTGTTCAAAATGAGCTGTATTCAAGTTGCATAAGTCTAGCCCCATACAATTGGAGATCTGTCTGTTTAGTTGCCTGTATGCTGTCGTATCTGCCAAAGACAACAGCTTCATTTCCCGTCTAACAGCCATGAGATTAAGAGTGTGATCAGAGTGTTTTTGGGTTCTTCTCCGACGGGTCTTGCAGAACTTAGATCTTTTTTTTTTTTCGTTCTTTTGGTTTTTTACGTCTCGTGGGTGTCGTAAGAGGCGAATGAGGAAAGCAAACTTTTTTGTAAAATCCGCGCGTTCTACCTTAACCGGGCTGAAGTTGGCTTTTCGAGACATTCGCGCATGTACGATTTCTAAGTTTCTAAGATTGCTTAGGGAAACAGTTTGTTTTATTTATATTGATTATAAAATAAATTGAAAATTATTATTATAATGAAAATATATTTATTTATTTCAATAAACAATAGTATCTAATAAATAATTACAATAAAGTTTGAATATGTAGTAAATACACGATATTAGCGGGGACAACAAATTCTTTCAGTAACCTTAAAATAATATAATTTTAAATTTTTTCAATATTTTTTTTTGATTCACATCATCGTAATCACTGTATTTAAAACGATATGTTACATTAAAATACCAATGAACTATAAAAAATATAATATAAAATCGAATCATAATCTATAATAATCGTTATTATCGATTATACTCCAATACTCCAGTACATACGTAATTGTTACCGCACAATATGCGTATTCCCATCTCTTGTTTTAGTTACCCCCCATCCTGCCTGCTCCTTGTCACCATTTTGTTTCTAAAAACTATATCTGTGCAGCCACTCGGGCCTAACTTCAGCCTAGCCAAGATAGAACGCGCGGACAGTGAACGAGATAGAGTTATACCGCCATCTAAAAGAAGAGCTTTCTGGCTTACCCCTTAGTCGACTCTTTCGACACCCACGGTACGAAATGGAGTGATGGGTTCCCTTAAACCACGCGGCAACTTCTTAATAACAATCCTTTGTAATTTATGTTTCAGATCCAACTTTCGCAGGCGCAGCTGAACATGATCAGGCCGCAGTTACAAAACAACCCGGGACAACTGATCGTGATACAAGCGCAGCCGCAGCAGACGCCGCAGATCATTCAGGTATTGTATTAAATCTATATGTATAGACTTTGAGGATCCACCATCAGATATGAGATATTTTTATGGAAAAGGGGGCAAACGCGCTTACAGCGCACCTGATGGTAAGTCATTACCGTCTCCTATGAATATCTGCAGCACCAGGGGAATTGCAGGGTAATTATTGACATATGAGATTATCCTTTGTTTTTTTTGCACATATTCCCCATACTTGCCATGGTTAGCAGGCGGGTATGCCCATACGTGAAAAAAATATATCAATATTTATCGTATCGATATTTTTGAACAGTATCGACAGGTATCGATAATTATCGCGTGTTAAATATCGATATATCGTTATGTTTTGCATGATGTAGTAGGATGAGGGCCAAAATTATTACTCGACGTTTTGACGACGAAAAAAAAACAACAGCACATGAACTTTGTAGTTGCTTTTGGTTGCTAATTGTTTTGTCTGATAAATTACATTCTACTACATTATAAAATAAATATATCATTTCAAAATATATTGAAATTGATACAATTCGATAGCTCTAAAATAAAATCGAATATCAATATATTGCGATTAAAAATATCGATAATAGGCTATTTGACAACTTTAAAAATATACTATAAATTGAGGTCCTAATATCAGATAAAAGCGTAAAAAATATATACTTATATATACTTTATTTTAAACTAAAACATGTATATTTTATGCAAAATAAACGAAAATAAAACATAATAATAATTTAATTTGTGGCGAGAAGGCCCTGTGATTGACAACTCTGGTGACGTCACACACGAGTAAACATAGCTGCCTTGACTGTTTGTCTTTCGTGTTCTCTGTTTTTGGGTGCTATATTCGATCTTTGAGCTATTTCTGAAACAGTTTTTTTGATAAATCTTATAAATAGCGGCATAAATATCACAGAATACCAGCGTAAATAGCAGTTTAACGCTGCTGTGTTTTGTATGATGAGTGTAAAGAACCGGAGACCCTTTTTACTGGAAAAGAAGCATTCCATCTTAGTCCTCAGGCTGACAACGCATCTGCATTTGATTCTTTATTGAAGATAGATGTAGATGTCTATGGGTCGCAACAACCACTTACCATCAGGTGGACTGTGTGCTCGTTTGTCACCATATCCTACAAAAAAAAATATACGTTTTGAATATCAAAATGGAGTCAAATTATATGCGAACGGACGGAGAGCAAACTACCTAAGATACTTAGAACGCTGATTATGCTCGTGACAATCTCAGAAGCCCGATTTGAGAGCTATAAAAATACTTTGTGTAATGATGGAAAAAATTGGTTGCTTTAAAAACCGATTCTCGAGATATATCGATTATTTAGAGTTTGTAATCGACAATATATCTACATCGTTTAAAATTGATTCTCAAGGCATATCGTTTTAATACATGTACGAGCTTGTAATATTTAACAGTTATTACATAACTCCACACTAAGTTTAAATTTGGAGCAGTTTCAAAGCCAAGACATATACTAAAACCCGACATACTTATTTCTTCTGGAAGGTTTACGTTTAGTAATACATTGTATATTATGTAGGCACACCACTGATACTGCACCCAAATTTTAGTCAAGAATAAAATTAACATAAAACAAGTATGGTTAGGTCAGGTAAATAACTAAATTTACTGAATTCGTAATATTTCTATTCACTTTCGTCACTGGATGATCCAGAAAAATTATTATCAGTTTAAATTCATTTTCAATCAAATTGTCAAAATGTACGTCTCTTCCAAAGTCTTCCGTTATAATTTTTTTTGTCCTTTTTACTACATTGATCCAATCATCTTTTGTAACATGTGCATGCTTCTTTAAGAAAACAAGCATTTTTTTTTGTTGTGGTGAATGGAGGTTTTGTATTTTGAAGTGCAATATAGCCTGTAAAAGAGGTAAAGTTATAATGACTACATTGTTTATTCTCTTGTGCAGTCAAACGGCTAGATGGGTTTTAATAAATATGCCATTCAATTAACTAAGAAAATACGACAGCAGTCAACCACTATATTAGACGAAAAATATCTACTAATATTATGTTTCTAGATTTTTTTTCTATAAATATGTATAAAATCGTTCCCTTTAGATTAAAATTTTTAAATACTAACCTTTAACTTGAGCCCAAATCATCTGTATAGCATTGTATTGACAGTGGTATGGTGGAGCCCTTATAATTTTGTGCCCATGTTCCTGTGCCAAGTCATCATTGGCGTCACAGGTTCATTTTGTTTGACTAATTTTAACAGTTCTGCTTTCAATAAATTCATGTTAGCATCCACATCATGATTTTGTAGCCATGCCACTAGATCCGCCATTTTATTAGTTTGTGTGGGAAGTTTATCTAGTTGGCTAGAGTGATAGGCAGCATTGTCCATAATTATCGTACACTCTTCTGGAAGGCTTTGCATAAGGGTTGTACACCACTCTTTAAATTTTTCGGCATTCATTTTTTCGTAGGTACTCTTTGTACTTTTTGATTCAAATGTCATCAAACATTGTTTTTATAAAACCTTCCCCGGCAGATCCAGCATGACAAATAATGAGGCGTCCACTCTTCCCCATTGGAACTTTTGAGCTGGATGCTTGCGTATCATCCGTCCAAGACTGTGGGCACGGTATGATTAGCATTTAACCATGTCTCATCAATAAGTTTTACCTTGTCCCAGTTGGTTGTTTTATTAACTTCTCTTAAGAAGGGATATCCTTTGTAATATTATGTCATACCTTTGCATCAAAATTTTCCGTTTGTCGGTTTTTTTGTATGGAACCCCAATATTTTTTAGAATCGTTTTAATAGATGTTGCCCTACCATCATATAAGTTTGCAGATTTAATGGACACAAGTAATTTACTTACGGTGGGGTAATTCTTGTCTTGTGTAGTAACCGTAAACATGGGATCAATAGCATCAGCATCAAAATTATCGATATCTGTCTCAAGTTTTTGTTTTCTTTTTTGTCGCTTTTTGGGTGTGTGCAAGACATTATTTTCACAGACAGAAGGCCCGTACTTTTCCTTTATAATATTTTGGACTGTTTTTATGTCAATTCCAAGATTTTGCGACTCGGTCTTGTACTGGGGTAACTTCTTAAAGAGGCCATCTATTTGAAGACTCTCGTTCAAAGTACTTGTGCAACTTAAAAACCAAGTCAAGATAAGAGTACGTTCTCTTTTATACATGTCTAGTTCACTCGATAACACCAAAATCACGTAAATCAAAATCCGGAATTAGCAAGTCAAGGTCAACGAATATAGCAGAAACAGTCCAAGAGTGATAGCCGAGTCAGAAAATATAATAATAACCAATAACACATAACTTCCATGATAGCGAGAGAATGCGTGAAGCATTGACGAATCAAGGACGTAGAGAGAGAAAAATGAGGTTAAAATATATTTTTTTTTAAAAATCAATCAAGCCTTTTTAGCCAAACTATTTCCAATGTTAACACATTAAATATCAAAATAAAGCCAGAAATATATGTGGTCCGATTTTGTTTTTATATGTTTAAACATTAAATAATACGATTCTCTCTTTTTTAAAGAAAGAATAGAATAACTTTATTATATTAAAGTGATTGTAGTACATGGGTTTGACATTACATTGTTTGTACTATCTATAAAATATGTCCTTAAATCTAATGGATGTAGCTCTGCACTCCTAGCTAGGTTACAGAATAACCTGTATTAAGGAGAAACAGTCTCAATCCCCATAACATTATGTATATAATAATACATGCATACAGTTAAAAGTGCTACAATTATATCAATTTCTAGTTTTTCAAATTATAATTATGAAGTTGATAAATTAATGCATGTGTTTGTGTGTGTGCGTGTGTGTTTGCGTGTGTGTTTGCGTGTGCATGTTTGTGTTTGTGTGAGAGAGTAGATAAATCAGGTTAGTTATTTTATAATCAGTCAGTTTAGGTATTTTTCTGTTTCGTCTTAAGATGTGTTTTTAAGATATGAACGGACAGTCTTCTTGCAGTTATATAATGATAACCCATATATAGGACATTTTTCGCTTATTTTATTGTAAAGGAACGGACCCAGGAAATAAAAGAATCTTTTAGTGAATGGTAAGCGAACTTGTGGAAGAGAACAAATTTTGTCTTTTCGACGTTTACTTATTTCCCTGTAAGGGGTTTTGCGGTGCTGCATTAGAACTGTTTGCAGAATAAAATGTTGCCGAACATTAAGGACATTCCAGTCATTGTACAACTGATTAGTTGGAAAAATGATTGGCCGGAAAGTAGCCACTTTCAAAATGGCTCTGTGTGCCACCTCCAACTTCTTTAGGTTAGTTTTAGCAGCACCACCCCAGCAGGAAATACAGTATGTAATAATGGATAAGCATAGGACAAAATAAACTTTACGTATAACAGTAGGGTTAGCAATACTTCTTAGGGTTTTAAATATGTAAATTAATTTACGGACTCTGTCAGTGAGAAGATTAATGTGGCTTTTAAAATTTAGGTTTTTATCTAAGATTATACCTAGGTATTTAATATGGTCAACAGAGGATATGACAAGAGGCCTGAGTATGTCTGTGGCAAGAGTGGGCTTTAAGGGATATTGGTAAATTTGGTTGGGAGACTGAACTAATATAATAGGTAATAAATTTAGTTTTGGATGTATTAAGGGTTAGCGTGTGAGAATAAAGCCAATTTGTTATAAAGTCGAAGCCAATTTGAGCCTTGTGCTCAAGCACAGACCATGTTTCGGCTACGAATGTTATTGCAGTATCATCTGCAAATGATATAATCTTAGCATTTGGAATATTAAGGTTGCATAGATCGTTGACAAACACTAAAATAGTGTGGGACCTAATATACTTCCTTGTGGTACGCCGTAATAGACTGGGAGGTCATCACTATTATGATCATCAATCCTGACAGTCTGGGAGCGATTTGTGAGGTAACTTTGAAAGAGATCTAGTTGCATCCCCCTTTTTTTGCGGATGGAAAATCATCTAATGACGCCTTTCGCTGTGGGTGGAGCGGAAGGGAGTGTCAGACTTTTACTGACTAAAAACCATCCGTGTTCCTTCAGTGCCCTTACGTTCCGGAGCCGCGGTATCTCTTTCGAACAGCCCGCAGCCCCGGCAGGCGTCGGCCCTTGCGGGCCCCTTCACAGTTGCAACCCCCTGACACCTACCTTTTCTAATTTGAGTAAGAGAGTTGAGACAGGAACGGTGTCAAACGCTTTCGCGAGGTCCTAAAATATAGTTAGGACCTTTTTGCCTTGATTCAAGTTCTGAGCGACATGATCGGTTAAACTTTGAACTGCATCATTAGTAGATTTATTCTTGCGAAAGGCAAACTACTGTAAAGAAATTAAATTATAATGTTCGAGGTAAGAAACTAGTCTTTTATTAATCAATCTTTCGAGAACCCTGAGGATCGCTATGGGACGGTAATTATTCGGTACGTTCCCGTCACCTTCCTTGAAGACTGGATGAATAATTGCCTTTTTAAGTGACGTGGGAAAGACAGCAGTGTCGAAACAAAGATTAAATATATGGCATAGGATCGGTGCCAGAGTGGTTGAGTATTTCTTTAGGAAGGAAGGCGAAATGCCATCCCAACCAGTAGCAGCATTAGACCGTAAGGAGTCTATAACTGAAATTATTTCAATAGAATCTGTAGGATCTAGGACAAAAGATGAAGTAGATGTGATGTTAGATGGGGTTTGTGGGGAGGTTGTTGTTTGAAATGTTCTGCAGTTGATTATATCATTTGCAAGTTTCTTTCCAATATTTACAAAGTAAGAATTTACACTATTGCACGACTGCTTAGGTGAAGGTAATAAAGTTAGTAATTGTGTAGAAGGGTTTTTAGTTTTAATGGTGTTTGTTACTCGTTTTATAGTATTCCACAAGTTTTTTGGGTTAATAGTTGCTTTACTTAGTTCCTGTGTATCATATAGTCTCTTCGCTTTTTTCAAAATACTATTACAAAAGTTTCTGTATCTCTTGTAGATAATTTTTAGTACGTCGTTACCAGGAGAGTTATTAACTTTTTTATGTAGAGCGTCCCTATTTCTTATGCACCGTAATAAACCAGGAGTAATCCAAGGTTTGAGAATTTTCTTTTTCGAAGGAACATTTTTTACTGTCGTGTTATCGGAAATGGCCGAAGTTACTGATTTAATGAATTTATCGGTATATTATATTTACATCTCTTATAGAAAAAAGAGGGAAGAAGTCCAGTTGTAATACTGATTTGTCAAGACCCTCATAGTCGATCCTGGTGATGAACGAAGTTGAGGCCGTTCGTATATGTTGAGTATGTATGCAAAGTAATGTGGAACAGTGATCAGTTAATGAGGAGCTATAGATAAAAGTAAGAGTGGGGAGACTTTGTTCTTAGGGTCGTATGATCCAAGCAATTGCTACTCCTGGTTGGAAGAGTATGGGCAGGAAGATAGCCGTGGTAGGCAAGACAATTTAAATATTCGTGAGATCGCGTGTCAAGCGTATCGGGTTTGATATCTAAATTTACCTGTTATGACAACAGATTTGAATATACGTAGTAACAGAAGAATGTTATTAAGGACTAAGAGATAACTATTTATATTGTCTATTGATGGTGTGCGGTAGATACAAACTATTTCCAAGTCGGTATTTATCTTTATTATGAGTCCAGAAGCTGATTGGTGAAAGTCTGGTTCTTCGTATGTAGCCAATAGGTGTCTTTAAATATACCACGACACCATACTTATCTTCACTCACAATCCCTGACGGGGTAGCCAGAGGGAATAGATCGCCAAGTGTCACGATCCTTACATACCTCTTTCGCTTCTTTCAGATTCATTATCTTCTTCATGCATGCACGTCTAGGTATCCGAGTACTCTTGACCCTCCCCTCTTTGAGCAATTTGCTCACATGGTCTTCGAAAGTTAGTCTCGGTCTACCTCGACACATTTTAATATTAACTTTCGCGCTATATATTTTCTTCACCATTCGGTCTTCACTCATTCGCTCAACGTGCCCAAACCATCGAAGCACGCCCTTATCAATTTTTGTGATAAGGTCATCTTTCAAACCTGCCATATTGCGAATCTCTTCGTTTCGCTTTCGGTCGGCCATGGTAACGTCGTACATTTTACGAAGAGATCGCATCTCCACTGCATTCAACTTGCTTTCATGCTTCTTCTGGCATACCCAGGTTTCGCTGCCATATAACAAAGTCAGTACCAACACTGCGTTATGTATTGCAAGGCGTGCACTCTTCACTACGCCTTGCCTTTTGACTAACGCAGTCAGGGCACCATTGACTTTGTTCCCGGCAGCGACACGCCTGTCCACATCTAAATCACATCTTCCATTCCGGCTAAAAGCACTCCCCAAGTATACAATTTCATTTACCTGTTCTAGACATTCCTGATTTACCCATATTTCACACACTTCGTTCTCTCGTCGTCCCTTTCAAATACCAGAACCTTATTTTTATTAGCATTCAAACGGAGACCTTTAATTTCACATTCCTCTTTCATACACGTGACTAATGCCTGCAGTTCTGCCTCTGATGGTGCAATACGATGTATGGGCATATATATGTCCTAAGTAATTATTCATAATAAGAGCGTGGAGATATAAACAATTACTGATGTGAAATTTTAGTGGCGTAAGTGTAGTATGAGAGTAAAGGTAGTATTGTGTGTGTGTTGAGTAATTTCTGATGTGGTGAGATGGAAAGTGGACGTGATAATAATAGTGGAGTATGTTTGTTGTGTGTGTAGTCAAATTGTGTATTTTAACAAAAAAAAAATAGGAAAACAGTATTTAATTTTAGTATAAAATGATTAAAATAATAAGGAAAATACTTATAGGAAAGTAGTCATGCACTGTTGGTTAAGGGAAGCTGCTTCAAATGGTATTCGTTTTTTACCAAGATAGACTGGCTATTAGAATCCTTTTTTAACATAACTCGTCCATTTGATGTCCAACAATATGTGTAATGTGAGACTTGGCGTAGTTTCTAGTTACATAAAACAAGCTTTTAGTATGCGAAGTCAACTGTTCAGCGATGTAAATAGGTTTTCGATGTGCGGTTTTTATATTAAAATGGTTAGCGTTTACCTTATCTTTGTGATTCTGTTTGTATTTTTCGTGAGTGTTTAGAGAACTCAACTGTTATATTTGATGTAAGGTTTTCCTTCTTAGACGGTTGTCTTATTACATCACGAATATTGGAAGATTCTGTGTCAACACCCAAGTGTTTTGACAAATGCATCACCATATCATACAACATAGCTTTCGTCTCCTTCACTCGTTTGGGTACATTTCTAAGTTCTATGGAAGTTTTGATGACATTACGGTCGAAAAATTCCATTTTTTCTTCCAGTGTATATAACTTGATCGCCATAGAGCTACGCTCCTTCTCAAGTCCCGTGATTTATCCTCGAGTGACGTTAATTGGTCGGAGATAGTTGTCATTGTTCTTTCAAGTTCACAAGTAGAGCCCTTGATATCGGTGTAGTAATTTTTTATTTCCATAATATAATTCTCTAATTTGTCTAAGCGGGAATTTTGGGTGGTGACCATTTCATTGATCATTTTCTTTATGTCATTTTTAAACATATCTAATTCATCTCCGGTAACCTCACCAGATAAGCATCTGCGTTTGGTTCGCTGGGTGATATTTCCTTCTAAGACTTCATCTGTGTTTAGTTGCCGGATGTCAGACTCCGAACGCGATGGATATTGATTCGGGGAGGTTTTAGGTGGTGTTTTAAACATGGTGACTTCAAATGAAAATAGTGTCTGTAGTTGCCAACAATATGTTATACTTGTACCACATAACAGTATTTACCCGCTGATCGCTGTCGCTTATGAATAGTGGCAATCGGCGAAGTGACGTTTCTTCCTATGCCGACGCGTGAGTGTGCATTTACCAGCAGACTTTAACCGCCCACTATCACCGTCTTAGCTGTAGCTATCCCCGTTTACTCTAAAACTCCGCGTACACCACTGTTTTATTATGCGCGCCTAGTATTTAGTGAATTATTAATTTAATCATTTTTCCAAAAAATCTATTATTTTTAAATAGTATTATAAAATAAGACTTGTGAGAGTGCACGTTTAATCGCTTTCGCGGTCCGAGGGGAAGAGGAAAAGCTCTTTGGGTCTCTTCGAGGTAATTGTAACCACACTTTTCGTCTTTTGGGATTCGTTGAAACAGAAACAAATAGTTTTTGTGGACTACTTATAGTCGTATTGGTAAAATTTGGCACTACACACTACACACTATACACCATTTTAACGAATAAATTTGAAGAGATATGATGAAATTCACGTCGGCTGCACTGTTTTATAACGGTTATTGACTTGTTTACCTTAGATTATTTACTCTCTAGATAACGCGTCATGCAATGAGCGATGCAACAAAACAGGCCAATTTTTACAGGCGTGTATGCGTGAAGCACGCATACACGCTTAGCGGTTGCTATGGTAACAGAATAAATAACTATGACTTACACCAGCGTCATCTGTATCTGGGAGATACCAGCTAATGAATCTATGCCGATAAAATGGGGAAAAATTGTCATGTTAATAAAATCATAGATTATAATATTTGAATATGGTGCTTTCAATTGTGTTTAGTTGTCTGTTGAGTTAGAATCTAATTTTTATTGTAAAGAAAAATATAATCAAATAAAAATTTAACTACGCATTTACAAAATATGTATTATTATTTTATATATGGTATCGACTTATAAAAATACTAGAGTTTGGCCGGCGGCTTCCCCTGCGTCATAGTTAAATAATTTATCCCGCAGGTACCCTTTACCGTAAAATTATCATTATCATCCCATAACGTTCCTACAGCTTAATCCTTTTAAGAAGAAAGTTCCGTCCAGCATTGTTGTGCCAGCAAGAGTTGATATTTGGGTGCCCCATTGAAGCTTTGCATCTAAGGTCACCCCCAGGAACACAGTAAATATGAATCTTATAGGTAATGCCCTCGGAAATTAACTGTACTTCAAGTTGAAAGTTCGCCGCTCTTACCACTGAGTTACCATCGCTAGTGTATCTTACATACACTAGCGATGGTAACTATATTAAAATTTAAATATATGAGCCTATACGTAATAAAACATACTTTTTTTGGTACCGCTTCCTTTTTCAATCTTCGACAGCCTTGATTATTTGCAAAATAAAAGTCATCATCACAGAAATGTTCAGAGTATATCACTGTGGTTTTTGATGGTTTTCAGAACACTTCTCCACGGCTTATTCTTATTATGTCCACCCATGGACTTCTAATTATAGGAACAATATGTATCCTAAAACCATGTATCCAAATGGTGACATTCGATCTTGACAATTAACATTAAAAAGGTGGCCAAGTACGAGCCGGACTCGCCCATGAAGGGTTCCGTAGCAGCAAGTAACATAATTTACGATTTATGACGTATTAAAAAAAAAACTACTTACTAGATCTCGTTCAAATCAATTTTCGGTGGAAGTATACATGGTAATTGTACAGCATATATTTTTGTTAGTTTTATCATTCTCTTATTTTATAAGTTACGTGGGGGGAGGGGGACACACATTTTACCACTTTGGAAGTGTCTATCGTGCAAACTATTCATTTAAAAAAAATGATATAAGAAATCTCAATATCATTTTTAAAGTCCTATCCATAGATACCCCACATGTATGGATTTGATGAAAAAAAAATTTTGAGTTTCAGTTCTAAGTATGGGGAACCCCCAAAATTTATTGTTTTTTTTTTCTATTTTTGTGTGAAAATCTTAATGCGGTTCACAGAATACATCTATTTACCAAGTTTCAACAGCATAGTTCTTATAGTTTCGGAAAAAATGGCTGTGATATACGGACGGACAGACAGACAGACAAGACGAATCTATAAGGGTTCCGTTTTTTGCCTTTTGGCTACGGAACCCTAAAATGAACATACATCAGCTTTTAAGACCACTATACGGGGAAATTCGTAATCCAAAACTGGCAGCACCAAAAAATGACGCGTTGATTTTGTAAATAAAATTATCAATTTATTACTTTTGTTTTCGTAAATTACTATTAGTTTTGAGTTACCTACCGATGGTAGGAGATTTTGTTAGTTGTTTGAAAACGTCCTTTGTAATTTCTGCAGATTTTGATCGCGTAATTTGTCATTTTCACCAAAATAAATTACCTCAAAAAATGAGCCGTGCGTGCGTATCTCTTGGCGTTACGATTGACAGTGAGGGGCGGGGAGCGCTTTAGAGGCTAACAGTTAGCTGATATTTTTTTCGACGCTTTTGAGCCGCCGTTCTCTATCTAGAGAGTAAATAATCTAAGTTGTTTACATGTGTTTGACGTCACACATGTCACATGATCAGCGTCATTACAGAATCAGCGTTTTTGTCGCGGTTTTGGAAATTTAAACTTTAACTATGATTTCATCTGTTCAAGAGCTATGCGGCGTCATAGCTCTTGAAACAAAAACACAATGAACAAACAACAAAACAGATGAACCAATTTTGATTAAGTTTTTTTCGTTTGAAATGTGTCTTTAATTTATAGTGTCCTTAGCTTATTTATGATTCAAGAAAATCTATTCAGCCGTTTGAAGATCGTCAGCTCGTTTTGTTTCAAGGGTATTTTTAATTTATAATTTATTTACAGGTATCATCACACGCTGCGCAGAACCAACCGCAGCAAGTGTACCTTGCTCAAGTCGCAACTAGCCAGGAGGACTCCTAGCTACAACAGTGTGTTTCCATTCGAACGCAGTTAATACTTCAGTTATTCGTGACATTTTTAATAAAAATGTTAAATGGATTTTAGGATAATTAATTAAACATGAGTTCAATCATTGTTGTAAAGTTAAAAGAAATGTAAATATATTGTTTAGTTACAATAAAATATGTTTGTGTAAGTCATACTTTTTTCATTAAATTTGCACTTAATGCATTATTAACTAAATCTTGTTCAAAATTTCCTTCATAGATTGCCCCATAGGGAAGATATTTGCCACGTTTGGCATGCGGATTGGCAACGTTATTTATTGTTATGATCAGGAAGATGCTACCCATAATCTGTTTCAGATTATCTCTGCTTCCTCTTCGACATCCACGGGATGATAACTATCTAGTGGTTTCATAGCTGATATATAATGATAATGATATCTAAGAAAATTTTTATTTGATAGTAAGTAATTAAGTAGATATATGGTATAATCGCATATGTTAATCTGAGTGATTTTATCATTCCACTTTACCCGGTATTATATTTTATTATAGTGGTATTTGGTGTTTGATATCCCAAGCTCCGCCTCTCGCCAACATGGCAGTAGAAATTTAACATTATTTACTGAATAATATCTCTATTGAATCGTATTGCGTCATAAAACTTTTATTTAAATCAGAAGAACCTTTCAAGTCGAAATTATATTCAGGCCAAATGAAAGTAGACAGTTAAAAGAAGCTAAGGAGCTAACCATGACTTTCATACAAATACCTACAAAACTGTCTGGTAATACTAATGTTTTGAGGACACACACTGGCGCTTTTGTAAAATATTCCATATAATATGGAATATTTTAAAAAGCGCCACAATTCAATAGAGATATTATTCAGTAAATAATCCATCAGTATCCATCAGTAAAAATACCGACAGGTAAAGTGGAATGATAAAATCACTCAGATTACCATATGCGATTGCAGCAAGCACAGAGAAATGTCCAGCTTGACTTGACGCTTGCTCTGTACTTGTGGAAAATCAAGAAAAGAAAAGGATAAATAAAATCAATTTTAGCTTATGCGTCGTTAATATCTATAAAATTAGACCAATACAAAAAAAAAAATGCTCGACTTTTTTCTTAGTTACTGTTACCACCCTTTTACAAATATTAAACATGTTGGTACAAGAGCACACCTATAAGCTATTGCAGATTGAATTGAAGTTATTGGAAGATTATTACCAAAATCGAAAACTACAAATCATAATTGAACTTGGGAGCAGATATATAATTCGGTGTTCCGGCTGGTGACAAAAAAATTGTCCCCCGATTATATCCACTGACAAGAGATTAAATTATCTTGTCCCTATGCCAAAGCACGGCAACGCGGAGAAAAGTATATCCCCGTTTGACATAACGAGTGGAGATATATCCCCCGTCCGTAGCATGGAGCCAAATGAAAGATAAAAAATTATGCTATTTTGACATTTCAAAGGGACTATTTTATCCTAGTTCGTTGGACGTGGGTTTATATTCATACAAAAAAAATCTATCTAAGTCTATCTCCCATTTTATCTACTGTGGATATTATATCCACCGGTGTGCCCATGCTCGAAGGGCGGGTAAAACTAAGTGAGGGGATAAACATTTTCTCCTTTCCCCGGGTATAAAATTGTCTCCTGCCTATGCTAGCCCTGCTGGTTAGGGCCCGGGAAACTAACTTGTGGAACAACCTTGTTCTTGAGATACATTAATGACCTTACTAAAAATCAACTAGAAATGCCTGTGTTTACTCTTCGCTGGTGAGGCATTAGTCTTTACAGGTATAATCTAGTACTGTGTTTAGCGCTGAATTAGGTTTTAAATTTGAAAAAAAAATATTATTGTGCCCTTGAAGGGATGCGTTTTGTAATAAATTATGTTAATGTTCGATGTATGCCATCATCATCATTACAGACCTTACAAATCCACTGCTGAACATAGGCCTCCAACAAGCATTACCACCAGTGGCGAAGCTAGGGCTCCAAACTAGGGTATGCCCAAGATATGTTTTTGTTGTTTTTGGCAGTTTTATAAAAATTTACCTTTTCTCTTTTTCGATTTTACCTTTTCCTCGTCGATTAGCACTTTAACACACTTCAATTCATCACAAGATACACTATTATCCTCCATTTTCACTAAAAAAGTATAAATTTCCAACTCAATATTGCGAGTTTCATTCGCTCAAGTAAACACAGAGTAAACATTGGAATGTGACGTTGTGAAGTGAACTTTGCAAATGCACGCCCCCACGCTCGACAACTTCACACTGAAAGCCTGGCTTCTGATCTCCATACTGATTGCTGTATAAACAACAATCGTGGTTATATTTCATTATAGAAAATATTGCCACAGATTAGAAAGGGAGCGATCGTCTTCTCGTAACCCCGGCAAAAAGCCCACGCGTGCGAGAGAGACGACTAATCGCTCAACTGCGTGTTCGCTTTGAGACAGAGAGAACACGAATCAGTGTATTTCGAATTGAAAGCAATCTGCCAAGTGTTGACACTACATAATAATGCTACGAGGTCACGACCTGTGTAGAACAGAGCAGCGCTTTGAAACAGTTTACGAGTTATTTTATTAGTTGATATTATTAATAGGACAAGCCGGCCTTCTCGGCTTGTATGGAAGCTTCACTACCGATTACCACAAAAACGGTCCTGAATCACTATATTTTAGAGGTATAAAACCAAATACCACTAAAATGTAATAAAATAATTAAAATTGCATTTTCACTAGTTAAGAATTTTTTTTTCTGAGACAAGTATTATATTATAGGTTGGCTCCAGTAATGTTATGTAAATTATTCGGTTGTGAAATAAAATATTTTTCAATATTTTTATCTCTCTTTAGTCAATACGCGATTCACAGCGTGCACACAGATCAAAATGCAGACACGTTTCCACCATTGAGGTCTAAAATAGAATGCCTCGAGTCGTTACCAGTATAAGTCTCCGATTCTCGTTCTCTGTCTTCATCATAGGAACACAGCGACACTACGTTTCTACTTTACGTTGCTATTATGAGCAAGCATGGTTCTTCCATGTTCGAGCCGACCCATTCGTGCAGGAGCCATTACACTCCACAACGTGGCTCCAATATAAAATATTATGCAGTAGGCAGTAAAGAAATTAAAAACAATTTTTAAGTCTAATTTTTATTGGAACAATTCACTACTTTGTATGATGCGAAACCAAAATGTTTTGGCATTAACATCTAAATTTATAAGAACTAAACATTGCACATTTCTAAATTGACTACACTACTTCAACTAGAAGCTAAACTCAAAGTTAAACCTAGTTCAAACAGACCTTAACAACAATAAATTTTGACAGAAATAACGAATATGTCGGAGCGTCTATAAAATACAGGTTGGATCGAGTTGGAATTGAGGGTATATCGAGAAGCCTCCACTTGTCTGTGCAGTAAAAGTTCACTGTAGGCGCCGTGCGGGGGCGATTCCGCTCAAGTTATTGTACGAGGGCTAAGATAGTGTTGTGGTTCTGTTCGTTGTAGTAATTCTTTTAGCGCAGGCAAGGAGGGTGGTGTTGCTGAGAGGCTGCCCCGTGTTAAACTGAGATAAATAGTGTTGCTGTTGGTTTGCATAATTTGGCGTACCTCACGTTACACTAGTATGTGATCGTGGCGGGGATGTGTTACGGTGTGGTCGAACTGTAATTTCACTGTACTGAATGTATATTGCGAGTTTCATTCGCTCAAGTAAACACAGAGTAAACATTGGAATGTGACGTTGTGAAGTGAACTTTGCAAATACACGCCCCCACGCTCGACAACTTCACACTGAAAGCCTGGCTTCTGATCTCCATACTGATTGCTGTATAAACAACAATCGTGGTTGTATTTCATTATAGAAAATTTTGCCACAGATTAGAAAGGGAGCGATCGTCTTCTCGTAACCCCGGCAAAAAGCCCACGCGTGCGAGAGAGACGACTAATCGCTCAACTGCGTGTTCGCTTTGAGACAGAGAGAACACGAATCAGTGTATTTCGAATTGAAAGCAATCTGCCAAGTGTTGACACTACATAATAATGCTACGAGGTCACGACCTGTGTAGAACAGAGGAGCGCTTTGAAACAGTTTACGAGTTATTTTATTAGTTGATATTATTAATAGGACAAGCCGGCCTTCTCGGCTTGTATGGAAGCTTCACTACCGATTACCACAAAAACGGTCCTGAATCACTATATTTTAGAGGTATAAAACCAAATACCACTAAAATATAATAAAATAATTAAAATTGCATTTTCACTAGTTAACAATTTTTTTTTCTGATACAAGTATAATATTTATAGGTTGGCTCTGTAATGTTCTGTAAATTATTCGGTTGTGAAATAAAATATTTTTAATACTTTTATCTCTCTTTAGTCAATAGGCGATTCACAGCGTGCACACAGATCAAAATGCAGACACGTTTCCACCATTGAGGTCTAAAATAGAATGCCTCGAGTCGTTACCAGTACAAGTCTCCGATTCTCGTTCTCTGTCTTCATCATAGGAACACACAGCGACACTACGTTTCTACTTTACGTTGCTATTATGAACAAGCGTGGTTCTTCCATGTTCGAGCTGACCCATTCGTGCAGTAGCTATTACACTCCACAACGTGGCTCCAATATAAAATATTATGCAGTAGGCAGTAAAGAAATTAAAAACAATTTTTAAGTCTAATTTTTATTGGAACAATTCACTACTTTGTATGATGCGAAACCAAAATGTTTTGGCATTAACATCTAAATTTATAAGAACTAAACATTGCACATTTCTAAATTGACTACACTACTTAAACTAGAAGCTAAACTCAAAGTTAAACCTAGTTCAAACAGACCTTAATAACAATAAATTTTGACAGAAATAACGAATATGTCGGAGCGTCTATGAAATACAGGTCGGATCGAGTTGGAATTGAGGGTATATCGAGAAGCCTCCACTTGTCTGTGCAGTAAAAGTTCACTGTAGGCGCCGTGCGGGGGCGATTCCGCTCAAGTTATTGTACGAGGGCTAAGATAGTGTTGTGGTTCTGTTCGTTGTAGTAATTCTTTTAGCGCAGGCAAGGAGGGTGGTGTTGCTGAGAGGCTGCCCGTGTTAAACTGAGATAAATAGTGTAGCTGTTGGTTTGCATAATTTGGCGTACCTCACGTTACACTAGTGTGTGATCGTGGCGGGGATGTGTTACGGTGTGGTCGAACTGTAATTTCACTATACTGAGTGTATACTGCGTTACGTTGTCTTATTACTGATAATGATTAATTGCGTAAGCAAGAGAGCATGTTGAACATCCGCTCTCACACTTATTATTTTGAACAACGCTACCCTGATGTATTTCCGAGATCAAAATTGGGATCCTATATTGAATCTCCGACTTATGTATCTATTTAATATATGTATATCAACAAGATCACCATAAAACAATATAATTAATCACGGCATAATATTAACTAAAAGGATTTCATATAAAGGTAACAAAATATGAATCTTATTAATATATTATTTTTTTAACAATTTATAATTTATTACGATAACATCAGGTAAGACTATCAAGAGATACTTGTATCTACATAATTTAGAAGAACTTAATAATGAACATTATTTTTGGTCTAACCCTAATATACATAATTTAGATTTCATTTTTATTTTATTATACAAGGTTATTTTTCAGAGAAGCCAAATTTTATACTTAAGTTCAAATATATAATATATACCGTTATTGCAGTTTTTGTAAATACGAGTAAATAACGCTTCTACTTTCTTTCGAAAATATCCCAAACGGAATGTGAATGGGCATGAACCACGCGTACGCGCGCTCCTGTTTGCGATTCAATTCAGATTAAACAATATCGGCCTTACTCATAAAAATCCACGTCTATATAAGAAAACTTTAACGCTTTCTCTCTTTTTACTTAATGACAAAAGAAAGAGACAGGTATATAGAGATAAATTATACATAATTTAGGTAAACGGTAATGAACGATTATAAGTAAGACCATATAAATATATTTTTTTTAATAATAAAAGCACAAAGTCATGTGATATAGAAAACAACGTCATGGATAGTGCATTGCAGAGAGAAATGTGATGTTAAATTTCACTAATTTCGTAATACAATTTAGCCACATAGAATGGTTTTAATTTAACCTAGATTTATATACTATCACTGACCACAGTAACTTATAAGGAAATTTATTGCTTTAATGCATAAACCTAAATGTTCTCTAATTTAACATTAACATAAAATCACACTTTTGTGACATTCCTAAATAAATAATGTTTACTTAACAAAATTGGAAGACAATGGGATTTTGTTGTTTCGTAGTATTTTTTTTAAATTTTCTAACTTAAATATTATGCCAAAATAATGTAACTATATTATAACTAAATGTCGAATGACTTCTAAGTTTCCCCTGTATAAGCTATAGGGCTATGTTAGTTACCAAATGGCAGATAGAGGTAAATGTTTTTAATAGTAAGAACTTTCAAGGACTCTCCATTATGCATTCTGCATCTGGTAATAACGTATCTTATGAATGTCTAATCGATATGATTTAACGTAGTTTTTGCTGGGAAATATTCCGGCAAGAATTTAAACTTACATAATATCTATATAACCTAAAATTTATAGTTTTTTTTTAATTGGTTGGTTATGACATTTTTAGGTTTTTTGCTTTTAATGTCTGCCTTAATATGGGCTTAAAAAAATTCAAAAGTTATACTGTAATAATATACCGAAGATATATAATATATTAAATAAAGCCTAAAAAAATAGGGTGAAGACTATTCTTAAATTATGGCGATTATATTTTCTGATTGTAGCATTTCTCATTTTTCCCTATAATATATTCTAATTGAGCGATGTCCTATTCTAAACGATTACTTAGTTATTATCGTTAAAGTCAATAACATATATTTGGTTTATTCTCTAAAACAATAACTAACAAACAGCACCTTCATCATATCACTGTGTATACTACATTCGTTGTCAACAAGAATAGTGAGAGGTAAAATATTTATTAGATAAACATAGAATAGATTTTTTTAAATAAGAATAAATAAATGAAATTCTATTGGAAGGAACTTTATACACGTTAACGTTAGGACCGATTTACACATCGACAAGTACAGTAGTGAGTTTAGTTACAAGGCAGTTGACAGTAAACGGCGGTTAGCGGTACCTTGAGGATCACCAGCTGATTAGTGACCGCCAATACGGTTTTCGTCGGGGTCGATCAGCTGGTGATCTTCTGGTCTACCTGACTCATAGATGGGCGGAGGCAGTAGAGTCTAAGGGGGAGGCATTGGCCGTTAGTTTGGATATTGCGAAGGCCTTCGATCGTGTTTGGCACAAAGTGCTTCTTTCGAAGCTCTCTTCCTAT
Source organism: Parnassius glacialis (assembly GCA_033319125.1). Lineage (NCBI taxonomy): Eukaryota > Metazoa > Arthropoda > Insecta > Lepidoptera > Papilionidae > Parnassius > Parnassius glacialis. Next base: position 20,175,591 of record JAVANC010000014.1, on the reverse strand, counting down.
GGGCTTCCCGAGAAATTGTGCAATTGGATCACCAGCTTTCTTGCAGATTGGAGCATCAAGGTCGTTGTAGACGGTGCATGCTCCGACTACAAGCCTATTAACGCTGATGTTCCACAAGACTGCGTGGTATCACCAACGCTGTTTCTTCTGCATATCAAGTATATGTTGCAAGCCGGTAACATTCATTGCTATGCGAATGACAGCACTGGTGATGCTCTATACACCGTTCGTGCCAATATTTCTAGGGAAAACGTCGCCGAGTACCGGAACAAACATGTGTTTGAAGTCGAGTCTTTGCTGAACAAAGTCTCGGATTGGGGGCGACTAAACCTAATCCAGTTTAATCCTCAGAAGGCACAAGTTTGCGCGTTTACCGCTAAAAAGAACCCCTTTGTCGTATCTCCTCAGTTTCAAGGCACTCAAGGCGTCGACATATCGAGTGACGTGCAGTTTCTTGGTCACTTGGAAGAGAAGGCCAAATTGACCTTTAAAAAGCTTGGGGTGCTCAGCAGAGCGGGACAGTATTTCATGCCGGCACAACGCTTGCAACTTTACAAGGCACAGGTTCGGCTTCACATGGAATACTGTTCCCATCTCTGGGCTGGGGCTCCCCAGTGCCAGCTCCTTCCACTTGACCGTATCCAGCGCAGAGCGGCTCGAATCGTCGACGACCGAGTCCTTTCCGATCGGCTCGATTCATTGCCGCTGCGATGAGATCCCTTTGCGTTTTCTTTCGAGCCTACTTCTTTTCAAACGGCCGGCAACGCATCTGCGATTCCCCTGGTGTTGCCGTTGTTCATGGGCGACGGTAGTCACTTACCATCAGGTGAGCCGCATGCTCGTTTGCCCCTCTCCTATAAAAAAAGTATAATTTTATATTTTATAAGGGTCGACCGCGAACACGTTGCGTCCTGTCAACTTATGCACTGAACTAAACTCCCTCGTTCACACGAGAGGCGAGTTTAGTTGCAGGAGGGCAACACTTCGAAGTTGACTCGCCAAAAAATAGACCGGCCAGCTATCCCGTTCAACTTAATTGTTAATTTGCTACATAACTCACTGATTGCCGTTCAAATGAGATTTTAACTCGATATTGTACTTTGTCGAAGTGTAAATTGGCTTTTAAAGACGTCATCAAACTATCACGTGATATCTAATTTTGAATTTTGCTAAGCGTTAGGGCGAGACCACACAATGGGCTTGCAGCGCGGCGATACACCGCGTACATACAACTGTTAAATCAATCAAACTGTTTAGTTGAGATGTGTGCTTGTGAAATTTTATGACAATTAAACTATTTGGTCGGAGTTGGTGCGCATACAGTCGATCCAGTAATGAACGATTCTTCTCTATGGGGTGGCCATTTTGCAGCAATCAATTATACTTAATAATTCCTTGATAATAAGAAACAACTCGCTTGTGTTTGTCTTTGTATAATGCCTAATAAACAAATTACTTTGTCTTTAACTGTCTTTTCAACGGCGCTAGTGCACAAATAAGCAGTCGCGGATCGACTGTTTAGTCGAGCATATGCGCCTCCCAAGTATATCGTAGCCTCGATAGTTGTTCAGCTGCCGTTACCGGCTATACATTGTCTCAAAGTGGTGATATTTTCTTTAGTTGCACGCTTGGTATGCGAATGACAACCGTTGATTTATATCTTTTAGTTGTTATTCGGAAAACGTCCATATCCTGTTTTTTTTCCGATATGGTATATATATATATATATATATATATATTTTCTTACACCCAGTTTTTGTACAACCAGTGCGTGTTACCAGTGATGACTTACGGAACTGAGACGTGGTCCTTCACTGCTGGCCGTATGAGGAAGCTCAAGGTCGCTCAGCGAGCTATGGAGAGGGCTATGCTCGGAGTTTCTCTGCGTGATAAACTTAGGAATAAGGATATCCGCAGTAGAACCAGAGTAACCGACGTAGCCCAACGGATTAGTAAGCTGAAGTGGCAGTGGGCCGGCCATATAGCTCGAAGAACCGACAACGAATGGAGAAGAAAGGTTCTCGAGTGGCAGCCTCGTACCGGTAGGCGAAGTGTAGGGCGTCCCCCTACGAGATGGAGTGACGACCTGGTAAGACATGCAGGAAGTCGATGGATGCAGGTGGCTCAGGACCGTGCTTTGTGGCATTCTTTGGGGGAGGCCTATGTTCAGCAGTGGACTTGTGAAGGGCTGTAATGATGATGATGATGATGTTTCTTACACCACAATTACACGGTTAAAAGTAATAAATGAAAGAGATGGGTTATTTGATTTTTTGTCATGCAACTATCGAATTGATAATATGCGAGGACGTCTATAAATTACCATAAACTTTTCACATACTACTAAACAGTTGTTCGATTAAAAATTGTATGGCGCTTTCTTGGATGCACGATACGACAGCGTTATACCAATATTGAGCACATATTTACCAAAAATTTTAAAAGATACATTATTATTTATCGTCTTCACTTGATGACAACATTGTAACAAATTAAAAAAAAACATTCTGCGCCGATTAGTGTCTATAAATCAAAACATATAAGCGTTATCGCAGTAAACCCACCAACACATAATAATCCGTATCATGACATAAGTCGATTCACAGAGTTCTGGTTGCATTACACTTAATACTTCTAGTCCCAGCTCTAAGATTTTCCTTTTTTCAACATGCTTTAGTGTCTAACGCTACATCTAATATAGCGAATGCAAAGAAATTGAACCATCGCATCGTGTGGCTTCGTCTAACACGTACCTTGTTTTAATAAAATTATAACCTATACATATTATGGTGAAAATATTAAGAACTTCTATCAAGTAATAATTGAATTACATTTTTTTATTGTATATCTAAATCAGAGTTTCTTAACCTTGACTCACGATCAAAATCTAGGGTTTAAAAAATATTCAAGTGAGAAGCGATAGGGTAAATTAATTAAAAAGAAACCAGTCCATAAGTAGAAAATAATTTTAAAATATGTTTGTACATCTTTTTCTTACTAACCTTTTGACAGTGCTTAATTTGAATCACTAGGTACAGGGTCTTCTGTATTTTAGGTCGCAAGCCAAAAAGGTTACGAATCACTGATCTAAATAAAAGCGTGAAATGTCACAACAGCACTGATATTCTTAGTTTTGAATACCTCTAAATTAAAAATAATGGGCTTGGTCCTTCTTAGAAATTAGAATCAAGAAATACGTAACGAATATACAAAAATAACATTTCGCCTAAGGAAAACTTTTACCTCTTTGGACCCAGTCAGATTTCAAGTAACTTATTTTTATACTCATAAAGATATATCTGCTTAATAAGATCCATATTACATTAATATCTGAAATATCAACAAAGTAGAAAATATAAAATATACAACAAAAACTCTAGAATTTAAGATACAATCTTAAATTTTGAAACAACTATATAAAAATTTCTGGCAATTTCAGTATAAAATATAAACGATAAATGATTTGTATTAAATAATAAATTTTAATATAAATTTATAATATCACTAATTTATTGTTTGAGCCGTTATTTCATTGCGCTAGTTTCATTGTGGAGGGCGAAATGGCGTCTTAACTTATATATCTAATCATTTTTTTTAATATAAAGTGATATATGATAAATAATAATCTGAAATTATGGCGAAATTATCAAGCAATGCCGTCAAATGAAATTAAATAATGCGATAAAACGGGAGGAATTATAAAAATAATCATTTTAAATATAAATATCAAATTAAATAATGAATTTTAATAAGATCTGAAAGGTGTTGTATTAAAAAAGTCCCTAAGATACTTTTAATTAAATTTCATAAAAGGTAACGGCATTACTTAGAAAATAAAGTTAATGCAAAGAAAAATATAAAATTTTGCGAGCGTGGAATAAAAAATTATAATAGTAAAATATCGCAATCACATTTTGCATATTAATATGTAGTTATTTGTGAAAAATGTGCCGCCACTCGCCCCTCTAAAGTAATGTTACGAAAGGTCGCGGCCTTTCAATTCACCATATAAATTGGCCACTCATGGCAAGCAGCGGGCGGCGGTATAGGTATAGGAGAACCTCCTCCCACTGACACCACCTCTGGTATCTGAAAAGAAGATAATTTTTATTATAGAATAGAAAAGAATATAGTTTTTATTATAGAATACAACACAGTTCGCCTTATGGTGGATGAAGTAGCCCCTACCCCCTACACGTCTACAACTACCGTCAATTAAAAATCAAAATACAAATAAATGCAGATGCGTTGTCACTCCTGAGGAATAAGATGGAATGCTTCGCCATATGAACCACAGCATCAATAATCTTTTGTTTCACACTAGCATTCTGTGAAAGAGTGGTCCTTCCTCAGTCGAGCCGGCAATAAACAACTGAAGATTGGCTCTATCAAATATTATTTATATTACTGAAGATGTTAAATTTTATATTTTAGCTTCCACTGAAATACAAGGTCATTATAATGTATCTTTAACTGAGCCTTTACTGTGCACTTCATCATCACTTACAGGGCTTCCATATCCTCTACTGAATATACTTTCCCCAAGGAATGTCACAAAACACGGTCCTGAGCCACCTGTATCCATTGACTAGCTGCGTATCACTACTTATATGTCATTGCTTATAGAGGGAGGCCGCCCTTTTACTCAGGCACCGGGAAACTTTTCGTCATCATCGGTTGTCGGTTTTTCGAACTATATGGTCGGCCTAGTCACTTTCACTTATGAATCCGTTGGGCGGTGTGTGTGAAATTCCAAGCATCATTACTCTATATAGCTCGCTGAGCGAATCATAATACGGCCAATAGAAATGACCAAGATAAAACCACATAATATTATATCATCACTGGCGAGCAATACGCACTGGTTGTACACTCTTGTTTTTAAGTTATGAGTTAAGTACGTGACGAGAATATGTGTCGCAATTTCCCGTACCCGAACGCTTTCCAGGCGAGCTGGATTCGTCGACTGAGCTTTTGGAAGTTGAACTTGCCTAATCGGACAATTTGTCCAAGGTAAAGATACTCGTCAACAAATTCAAGAATACTGTTGTATTTAATTTCTGAGATTGCTTTTAGATCAGCATAGCTTTAGTTTCTTAACTTAAAGTTAGAAAGCAGTATGCTATACTGCTTTCTAATTTTCATCATAATGCTACTAACCATAGTTTGAGGATGATGAGGGGGGTGGTAATAATGTGCTGGTGAGACAGGGGGAGTTGGATATCCCCAGTAGACCAGAGGCGGCAGCGTTGGTCCCATTGCTGGGTAGTAGTATGTCAGTGGACCTAGAGATAAATAATAAATTTATATAAATATTCATTACATTTAACATATCATTGATACTTCTTTAGCGATCATGATTTTTTTGATAAACAATAATTGACGCTGAACAGAATATTTGACTACTTCAGAAACTAATGATGTTAGGTCTCTTTAAAGATGCATGAATGCTATAGAATGTAAATTACGCTCAAGTCCAAATCGATTCATGCAGTTTGTTAGTCACATTTTAATACTATACCTTATACATTTTATATAAAGTGTTTTGTATTTTAAGAGGCATCAGACGGTATTATTAGTTAGAATTATTTAAAAACATAATTTTGTGCATACATTTATTAATTGTTAAATAAACCAATAATTTTACTCAAATACATTGATGGCTCCAAATAATGATTGGTTATATTTCTCTCTTGGACCCCAAATATCCCTTGTGCCCTTATATATATAATAAAAATCCCACAGAAGTTGATAAACGCGTTATATCAATGTGTAAGTTAGGTAAATTGCGAAAATGTTTGACTGAATCAAAATATTTAATAAAGATAATAATTGTGTGCATATCTGTGACTTTATTATAAATAAATAGATTCATCAAGACATTTTCTGGACTGACGATACAAACAGACGTACACAAATAATGTAAGATATATGTAATTAAAATAATGATAAACACTCACCAAGGTCTCAGAACGCATTAACAGTCCACCAAAGCAGTGCGCAACTTACACCAATACTCTGATATTGTTTGTTACACACGCCGCTGTTGCCGCCAACCACCAAGCTAGTCTGCGGACTTTACCAAACTTATGCTGGCCTAGTACCCTAGTGTATTTAGCACCGCTCATTGCGATCTCAACTTTAAAAGAAAACGTCGTTTTTTAATTAACTAAATAGTGGATGTTAAAGTTAATGTAAACAGAAAACGAATTTTAGTTTCTCTGAAATTAAAATGGATATTAAACAAAAGATAAAGCAAAACCCAACAGATACATAATGCTGTTAAGTGACGATAACTTATTTTATCAACAGAATTTATTTTACAATTGTTCTTGCATTATAAAACATTAAATTCAGATCATTGATATAAATCTATACATGCACAATGAGCGTTAATCAAAAAGAGCGCAAAAACCGAATTGCTCTCACGTTTATTGTGGCTTCCACAGACGATCGTATTGGCCAAATTTCATATGTTTTATATTTTATTGATCATTTATCAAAACTTTTAGTAACTCAAACTTACAATACAAAAGCAGAAAGGAACTTAAACCCGTTAAATTGGATAGGAAATTTACGTTTGATTTTACTAAAACATTAAGAAAAAACATCGATATTTTTATAATCGAATCGACAGAGCCACGAAGTTGAGATCGCAATTATGTTCAACGATAAGAAGAAGTTTTTATATTTCACGTGATCCCACAACAAATGATAGGTAATACTTACGCTGCTCCATGTTACATTGATGATTACTTGGTAACACTAGACATTCAACTAGCCACTAATAGGGCGTTTATACCTTGCACCATTGAACATGAACATGAACTCATTAATTATTTCTAAAGCACAAAAAATGTTCTCTACAACACACTTAAGCGCCGAAATTGATCCCATTGTACAAGATTGTAGTCTCTATGTAACACTGTCACCGGATATTCCATGCATTTTGAAGCAGAACTTAATGTAAGAAAAATAAGGACGGGGCAGAGCGAGTTAACTTATAGTATATGTGTAATTCAATATTGAGTGTTAATATCGTAAACATATAACAGAAAAAAATTATGTTGAATATCATGATGACGATGATTTTTGATGAATAAGATGTTTGTATGTTCACATATGTTTTAACTCATGAAGGCAGGTTGACATTACCTGTGTAGGTGCACAGGCACATTGTTACTGTGTGCGTAAGCCCTAGAACGCTAGGTATTAAACCAAGCCTGTTTCGCGCCAAAATTTAGCATTGAGTTATGTAAAGGATATGGGAAAAGTCGTACACAGTACGGTATGCAAATTAATATTTATACATATTTACTTATAAGCAATAGTACGTTAGAGTGAAGCTATAGCATGCAGATTGGATCTGATCCAAACTGCATAAATATTATATAATTTAATTTGCAAAATGGCAGTGACGGTGAAACTGACACCAAGGACGAGTCTAGTCAAGATTCCACAAAGTATATTTTTTTCATGTTTTTATACATTAATAGTTTAATTTGTATTATCTATATGTGTGGAAATAAATATTGAACACGAAAAGAACACAAATCTAACTACATATTTGTATTATTTAGTTCAATAAACATGAACTTGCTAACGCTACCTGTAGTTACGCAAACAACGGCGCGTTCTTAGACACATCACAACTACAAGTATTGCTTGCCCGCCTTCGTGAGTTAAAGCATGTATACATGTTTAAAGAAAGCACTTTATGTGATATCAAATATTTTCTATAAGTTTTGCTTTTCCAGTAAAGTGCAAAACTTATCGTAAATGTATATAAATGATTTGATGAACATACATCTACATCGAATTAATTCAGCTGCTTTAAATTTCCTTTGATTGCACATTAGTGGGAAGCGCATATTTTATATGTAGTTAAAAGTATCAAAATTAGTATATATATATAATATACCTATGCTCTGCCCAATCCCAAGTTACTGTAATGAATCCAAATGAAGCTTAAAACTGTGCTTTTTGTGAAGAGACCGTTCCATTTTAACCACTTGTGTTGGTATCCCATATTTAAATACGATAGTTAAGAGACCCTTTATTTTATTACCATTTCTGGTTTACCTGATAGTATGTGCTACACGTACACATTAGTTAAAGCTAGGTTAGGAGGCGGGGACAGGACATGGTTGTGCCATTTGTATGTTACAAGTGAATGTAGCCTTGTGAAGGAAAGTTGTTTTTTTTTGTTGTTTTAATGTGATTATAAAATACCGTCGTTTTGTGACGTCATAGCTGGTAACTAGGTTACTAGTCTAACTTCATTCAATACCATCAAGTCTGGTGTGCAAATAGGAAAACAATATTAATAAACTATTTATTACTGTGATTAAAAACGCACAGTGTAAGAAAATGTTTTGAAATATCAATATTGTGTTTAATACATACAATACCTATAGATTTTCTTTCAAAGCTACATTATTTAGTTAAATTATTCAGAAAGGATATTTGTTATTATCTATTATGTGAAGCAATCATGTATAAAAAAATCAATTCAATATTTTTTGCAACCGTAATGTAGACGAAAAATAGCATATTAAATCTTATTTTAATTGCAATATAAAACAAATTTTTAACTGATTGTCATTCATAAATATCTAACGCCTACTATTTTATTACGCACTCACACATTCGTAAGGGCCGATCGGTCGGTAAAAGCGTTGTAAATTGAATTGCACACAGAGGAACGCGCGTACGCGTATTTGTTGCCCATAAATCACATTCAATTTGGGATAATTTCAAATAAAAGTAGAAGCCTTATTTACTCGTATTTTCAAAAACTGCAATAAATCGTTATTGCAGTTAATCATATATCGATATCATTATTTATATATTTCAAATTAATTGTAAAATTTGGATACTTTTTGAAAAATAACCCTGTATATTATTTACAGTATGGTTTACTCCGTTCATTTCTATACTAAATAACTGTGTGTAGTGCTGTATTTGTATGAAAATATGATAAGTGTTAAGTTAGTAAACATTGAGAAATCATAAATAAGACAAGCCATATTGTAGGTTTGTTAACCTGCACCCCTCCTTCACAAGTATAATATAAACAAAGTCAGCTCTTTCTATGTTAAAAAATACAAATAGCACAATCAACCACAAACCAGAGAAACTCGCAATAATCATGTTCTAACACGGAAACTTATCGATTTATTATTTACTCAATAAACTTTAATTAGGCAACTAAAATAACTATGATAAAAAAAACTCATTACTAACCTAAAAAGATATTAAAACATAGAGCCCTAATGGATTGTCTTAGTTCTATTATAATTATTTATTGCAATTCATTAACCTCACATATTTAAAAAATGTTGTATTGGTGATTTCAGTTCAAGGAATTGCCAAAAATGCCTATTTTTAATGATGTGAATAAAATGAAAAAATGTTGTGTTATTTTTTTATATGGCATCGAAGCTAGAAAATCCGGCATAAATAAGCTTGAAAAATCGGAAATCGTACTTTGCTCATTATTAAGTGATGGATTGGCATTTTTAGCCATTCCAAATTCTTAAGAAACATTTAATTTTAGATATAAATGTACTAAGCGCTATCCTCACACCACCGCCCCCCAGTCACTACACATATTTGAGATATTTTAAAAAGTGCGATTCCCAGTAATTATATAAATAAAGGTAGACTTTAAAACCCATCTGTATACATTTTCATTTGTACTTACCGAAGGAAAACATTTTTGCATGCGCTGATAATTAAGATATCCCACAGACAGTGATTATTAAATTAAGAATTAAGCATATAAAGAAGAAAAACAGCAGGAAATAGAAGAAGCTGTGATAATGTGTGTTAATGACTGGAGGGTGTGCTATAACTGAAGGGGTTCGGCAGCTGGGAGTGAGACAATTATATTTGAAGCAAAGGGAGTAAATTCTCTATTCGGTAGATAATCTCACAGCTGACAAGGGCAAACAAAAAGTTTCTTCGGCCATTTAATTGATAAAATAATAAATTAAAATATATCGATTATGATTTTTAAAATATTTGCATCAGATTTTGATATTTTAATGACAAATTTAAAAGATATATGACGGAAGAACCCTCATTATATGCCTCACAAAACCATAATACCAAAGTAATAAAGCTCTTTATCGTGTACAATTTGTATTAAACATAAACATACATACAGCTAAGCTGCAAATACGGTATCCGGCCGCGCTGTGATATGGAAATGTCACTGCGCACATAAAAACTCGATAATTGTTACTTAATTCATGCAGTTTCATTGCAATTCCGTAAAAAGCGGACCATGCCAAACCCATATTACTGTACTCGGTAATAATATTATAGTAGTTCTCTAAATTAAAAAAAAACAAGTGCAGCACTTACCATAGACTAATTTTACCACATTCAAGCACATTTTTCATAAACACAACCCGTTCGGATACATCATATTACACTTGATTATATTAATAAACACAATATTGCATTGTAAACTAGACTAGAGCTTATTATAACTTTGACAGATAAGGAATAATTTGTCAAAATTACAACTTTACTGTATTAAAAGAAATGACAGAAAAAAAGATTAGCCATTATACCATGTACTTGTGACTGAAGCCCCCAGTACCTATATTTAGGAATATCCAGACAATGGCGACACCATAAACAATGACGGTAACTTTTGTCTCTCTCTAAAGAACCGTTATAAAGCTCATCTACTTTAGCGCATTTTAAAGTCTTATATTGAACAATATTTGCGATTAACTAATTGAATTTTATTAATTGAAATGCTGACAAATCCATAATTAGCGCGCTAATCTAAACAATAGTCGATATTTTGTAGCGGATGGAAGGTAATAACAAAATATTTCAGAATTATTGTTTCAATCAAACAAGGTTCAAAAATGCGCCAAATTTTAATGAGCTAAATAGTTAATACGACTACATTATTATACGGTGTGAGGCACGAAGCAAATACAAAGAGGAGATGGCATAAGCAACTGTGCACTGTGATTCTAACTAGGTCCTGACGTCATCACAGTGGGCGTGGCTTAACTTAGTATACTGTCAGCGTTCGTCCTATGCGCTTATGTGTCGAAAATCGCAAATCTGTGTATTTTCGTAGTATTAAGAAGAAAAGGATGAAGAGTTGTGTTTCATCGTGTAAAAACTACTCAAATAGACGCTCTGATGCTATGGACGGCATCACACATCATTTGTAAGTAATTTTATACCTAACTTATTAAAAAGGTTTTAGAAAAATTTCTGCGTCGGCTTAAAATGTAATTAAATATATTCGACACTAGATGGCGACACTTTGTGTCATGAGAACTAAAAATATAAAGGTACGTAGAGCTCAGTATTGGTAAAATAACCATAAAAAATGTGTTGAAATTTGTTTTGAATTCAGTCCTAAACAAATTTTTATCGTCAAAATATTATTTTTATAGTTTCATAATTATTTTGTGAATAGGCCGCCATCTATCGTCAAGGTAGTTAAACTACATTGCAACATCGATATGGAACGATGCGAGTAGTTTTACTATTTATAGGTAGATGGAAAATAGTAACGTGGGCGGGGCTTAACATCCCCTCACCCCGCAAATAGTCACGAGTTGTTAGATAGTTAAATATAATTACAACACCTCCTCTTTGTATTTGCTCTGTGGTGTGAGGTAACGCAGACAATGAACTAGATGGTTGCATTTAGATTGTTAGAAGTGAGTAATAAACACATCGGACTGGTTTCATTTGGACAGGGAAAGGATCGTGGAAGACAGAGACTTAAGGAATCCAAATTCATTTGTCTTGATTAAATAAATCTCGTCATTTCAAACATGTGGTATAACGGACTCCAATGATGCCAACCAATAAATTGGAAAAAATAAACCGCGTATAATAACATCTTTAACACACGCAAATACTTAAAAATAATTCATATTACACATAATAATTACCACAAACAACAAACTTGCAATAAAACCTATCTAAAAACAAAAAAGTGTATGGTAAACGCAAAAAGTGCATTGTACTCGAAAATCGATTTAAGTACCTAAGTAAATATGCTCCACATAGGAATAACATTTATAAGTACCTAATGTTTTCTTTCAGACTTTTTATCAGCCTTGAAGCGATTGGCAAACGATTTGTCTTTATCAATGGAATGTCTTATAATAAAAAATCACATAAAAATTCTTACGAAATATTAAAAAGCAACAATCCTAATTAATTGTCAATAACAACCTCTGATTCACTTAATATTTACTTTAGAAATATAATTACACTTTAACAATGTTAAAAGTCAGCGTAAATTCAACAATGAAAGATTTTAGTTGACCTAACCTATTTCTAGCTGCAACATTTAACTGCCGATTTTATATTATAGCTATAATAAATTCATTTTTTGTGTATACGTTTGTATCAAATACTATAAGTATCTGAAGAAGGCACATTATGCCAACCGGTAAACTGGACGAAGGCACATCACGGTTTCTTTAGTTTTTGAGCTTATTGTCATTTTTAGTTACCCTGTTAAAACATTTATTAAGCAGTCTTAGTAAAAACATCTAAAATTCATTTTTTTATTAAATATGTATATAACGCACTTTTCATATATTGACTGCTACATAATGTAAAAGTAAAGTAGAACATTTTATAGAAATTAAAAGAACGTGATTTTTACATCTATCAATGTTCTTGAACATTGCATTGCATACACTGCGCCTTGGCGCATATACAAAATAGCGCGCGTACGTTATCAAACTGTTTTAGACTCCCGGATAGTATTGATAAGTAGGGAACATAGATAACGTAGCCGGGAAGGGGGACGTCATTGACGGTGGGAGGGCAGCCGAGAGGGCCGTACCGTAACCGCTCGGGAGGGCCGTCGGTATTGCTGTCGGGAGGGCGTTCGCGTAAGACAACATCGGACTAGTGTTCGCATATGAGAAGATTGGTGCCGAAGTACCATAAGAGAACACGGGTAACGATAACGGCGCCATTTGCGGCGGTACGGAGTAGGGCCGTTTGGCGGGTGTCGTGTCCGTTTGAGTGAAAGCGCGCTCGTAAGTCCGTTTGGTTGGCAGCATCGTCTGCTGCGGCAGGATGGGCAGGGAGTAGGTGGGCGCGGGCTGCGGGCGCGGGTAGGACAGGAGGGGCAGCATGGGCGGGCGCAGGGACGCCAGGAGCAGGTTCTCGTGCTGGCGCGTCAGCAGGCTCTGCTGCGCGATGTGGTGCGCCAGCAGGCGCGGCCCGGGGGGCGCGGCCAGCCCGGGGAGCGGGGGGGACACCAACGTACCCGGGGACACCACCTTCGGGGACGTGGCGCCAGTCACGCCGCCCGTCAGCACGAGGTTCATGTCGTCGCCGGAGCACTGGAACACCTGGGGGACAAAGGTTTCGCACTCCATATAAGCATCCTATCTCTTTGATACTACGATCAACAATATACTAGATATGGAATACAAAATTTTTAAAACTTTTAAAACTTATTGACCAAACCGAGAAATTCGACAAAATTTATGTCGTAGATTTTCCATTATTAGTACTTTCACAACAAAATCAATTAGTTCAACAATAGTCCAAGTAGTAAGAAAATCAAAGTCCAATTAATAAACGTGGAGTAATCAAAAATATTAAAAACAACGAGGGGAGCACAAACCCGCACGTGTATCACAAAAAACTGAAGATAACGTCAGGGGCGTAGCTACCGCCGTATCAGCCGTATCAATGATACGGGGCCCCCGGGCTACAGGCGCCCCGAACGTGTGTGAGCAAAAATTCCAAGGACTTCTATGGGACAGGAAAGGCTATCACTATTGTCTATAGAAGCAAATAATTTAGTAAAACTGAAATCGTCTTCAGCTATGAATGCCGCGAAGTGTATATTTGATTTGAATTGTTTGGCTAGCTTAGTCCCTATGAGTATTAATTGTAAGTAATAACTTGAAATTAAAATATAATAATTTTAATTCAGTGCAAGCGTTTTCGTTCCTTTTATGAAATCTTTACTCTTCATTGGGGCCCCCCAACAAATTTTGATACAGGGCCCATCTAAGGCACGCTACGCCACTGGATAACGTACTAAAAAGTAAAAACAAAACCAACTATCGAAGCTACCTGGGCGAGACTGAGATAGCACTGTACTCCCTCTACTCACAGCTGTCTGGCTCAGTTTACGACGCAAGAACGGGTTGCTGCGATGCTAAACACAAAGATTAAACAATATTCCTTTTCTTTGCTTTTGAAAAAAGAAGTCGTTTTACCAAAGTACAGCTTCCCGCTGAGAGTGCTATCCTTAATGATAAAAATGGTAATTTCTACGTTTTTTTTTAAATAATTAATGTAAGTGTTATACCTATTCTAAATCTGCGATAAGTGGAGTATTTTTCGAAATTATTTGCCAGTTTACGTCAGTAAATTTTTTTCACGGTAAGTCATCAAAGTTGGAAGTGCAGTTTTTTCAAAGGTAAAAAACTAACACAAATAATTTTTTTTTCTTAAAAAATACACGAGGTTTTGTGGCAAATTTACTTTCAATGTATGGAAAAACTGTTCAAAAAATAAAAATAAATATAAAACCAACAACATTCAAGGTATTTCTAACGACAACGGTAGAAATACTAACTTAAAGTAGAGATTTTTAAGAAAATAAAATAATTGACGATATCTCAAAAACTAAAAAACTTTTACTAAGGCAATTTTTTTCTCTGCAAGATCTAAGGCTAACCTATCTTCCATGTCGTTCTGACGTTGATACTAGCGTCATCTCATAGGCACCAAGAGCACTACACAATGTTTAGACATTTTGTTCAAGAGATGGTGCCACAACCAGCATTTATATCATTTAATATTTATTTCAATAAATTAAAAATCAGTTATTATTTCCTTGTAAATACTGTAATATTTTGTACATGTATAGCCAGAGGTATAAAAGTCCTCAGTAGTTAGCTTTTACGATGATACTAGCGACATTAAGAGCATTATTTTCCCCAATGTTTTTACACATTTTATTAAAAAGATTGCGTTTATTATTTAATCCTAAATCATATTCATATTTTAGTTGTTAATTTCTCAGTATTCCCGTTAGATTCAGGAAAACTATTATGACTTTTGTAATCTACAGGTTATAAGGAATAAATCGACACGTGTTTCATTAAATTACGCCACAATTTGTGGTGGGACCATTCTCCATACAAAAATAAAATGTCTCCTTTGTCGAGTTATATTTTAAGTACTAGACGTTATCTTATTGTATATTATTGATCGGCTCGAGTAGAAATCACTCAGACCAACAAATAAAGGCATACGGAACACTGCGTCCATTTTAAATGATGCAATGAAAAAATGCAAGAAGTTTATTTTTTAAATATAAATAAGAGGGAGCAAACGAGCATACGTTTCACCTGATGGTAAGTGACTACCGCCGCCCATGAACAACAACACCAGCAGAATTGCAGGTGCGTTGCTGGCCTTTTAATTTACTCCTGGACGCACACACATGAACCTAAAACTATGTTGTTAGTTACAAATTATTTTAGATGCATATTTGTGCGTGAGTGCGTGTTATTACAATAAGTCGAATATGATTTTGGCTTGGTTTCCGCATAACTTGAAATGTACGCAGCGCTCCATTTAATGGTCTGACAATGGACACTTGAATGGTATACAATGAAACATTTATAAGTTATTAGAATATCTAGCTACCTAAATTACGTTTCTTGGCTTGCGTTTAGTCAGAAGTTAGGTTTTAACGTGGTAGAGCCACGGTGCATGTATGCTAGCTATACATAGCTGCAACACGAACGATGAACGACGACTCATTCCTACTGCAAACATGATGTAGCCACAGCTTGGTCTAGCTGTCCCACGTTAAAAATATAGAATATATCGCAAGGTACCTCAATATACCGCTGCTTCTTGCCGAAGGTCATGTAGCGGTGATGCTTCTGTTGCGCACAGAGGTAAGCGCTGGTCTCACTGTCCATTTGAATGAACGCTTCACCGCTAGGGTGGCCCTGTGTGATATAAATAAAAAAACATCGTGAGTGTCGTAGAAAGTAGAACGACGTTGGAACGAAGTTCCTTTCGTAGTATATTATTATTGATAAACGTATTATGCTATTGATTAACAAATACAAATAAATGATTTGCTAGCGTCTATTCAAATTAAGCGCCATTTAAAATAAAATAATATTTCTGTCATGGCACAATAAGAAAAAGTGCGAGAGAGATGGATATTATTCCATCTTGCTCGTACTATACGAGAAAGGTCTCGTAAAAAAGGGGGTCGTGACAGAAAAATCTTACACTTTTCCTCGCCTAGCCTTCATCCGTCAAATCCGTACCGTGCGATAAGGAACTTCGTTCCCTAAAACGGTAAAATTTATTTGTATGTATTCATTTGTTATCATTTTTTATAGGATAAATGTAACAAACGAGCACAGTGTCCACCTGATGGTAAGTGGTTGCTGTGGCCGCATAGACATCTACATCTATCGTCAGTTACGAATCAAAATGCAGATGCGTTGTCACCCGTGAGGATTAAGGTGGAATGCTTCGTTTCCAGTAAAAATATTCTTCGGTTCTCTACACTCACCATACGAAACACAACAGCGTTAAGCTGCTATTTTACGCTAGTATTCTGTGAGAGGGTGGTCCTTCCCCAGTCGAGCCGACCCATTCGTTCTACAACTGTATCAATAATATAGCTACAATATGGCTCTGCAACTTCATTGTGAAGAGGATTTGCCGTATAGTCAATTGACGACTGCATATAAACGTAATAGTTATATTGCCATTATAAGAATTAGTTCAGATATTTTATGTCACAAGTCGCCACTACACGGCGATTAAACATTAGAATTATTAAGTTCAAGATATACTTTGGTTAAGTTGATAGTTTTTTTAGTCTGATCGTGCGTGATACGAGGGTGTTACCTCGTCTCTCGCAAACTGTATCTTACTTCAAATCCTATGGCAAACCGAAAGAGTTATTAGTAATTATAGAGGTTAAACAAGTGAATATCTCTCTGGTTGTAATATCTTTTATAAAATTAATGGACGGTTTAAAACGTAATCGAATTCGACTGTCGTGGTCTGCGAACCGCTCCCAATGGGCGAAATCGACTCCAGTGGTCGGAATCGACTCCAGTGGTCGGAATCGACTCTAGTGGTCGGAATCGACTCCAGTGGTCGGAATCGAATCCAGTGGTCGGAATCGACTTCAGTCGTTGGAATCGACTTCAGTGGTCGGAATCGACTACCATGCTTGGAATAGACTCCAGTGTTCGGAATAGTCTATTGGTCGTAATCGCTTTCCGGACCTTCCGGCCTTCAACAACAATTATAACCTCAAACCTATTCAAAGTGAATATAATTGTAATTTATAAATGGTAACATTATTTCTAAAGATACATAGACGACAATGATTTGTTATATTTAAGATATAAAAATATTTTACGTACCTGAGCATTGTACACCATGTGGACGCCTTGTACAACAATGTTCTTTGCGAACTCGTCCAAGAATGTCAAAATGTGCTCCACCTGTTGCCAACGTTACGGTTTAAAGCTATTTTTAAAATATTCAGCTGGTTGAACAATCTTGTCGAAATTTATCGTTTTATTCTTAGCTCTGATTCTACGATAATTTGAACTCCATAATGCAAGAAATAAGACACAAACTAGAAAGTAAGTGATCATTTTAATATGAACAATTAAGTAAATCGTCTACTTTTAAATCAGTTTAAAGTTTTATTTTTCTTTTTATAAGATAAAATATTGAAGCAGTGGTTCATGAGGATCTGTTATTCAGTCAGTCAAATTTTTATAACTGCCCGTGAAGTTGATGAAGTATCTACATACATTGTTAGTAGATTAGATTATGCCTAAAGTTTTATCGCCTAAGTTTAATAATTAGGGAGGGGATATTAACAATCATACTAGAATCTTGTTTCCACACACACCTGGGCTTCATAAGGTAATCCGCGCAGTCTGACACAGTCCTTAGCCGTGCCGGAAGTGATGACGTGTTGCGGCACCAGCGCCACCGGCAGCATGCCCTCGGCGGGCGCGGGCGCTGCCGACGGCGTGCTGGCCGTGCTGGTGCGCGTCTCTAGAGACCGGTTCAAAACCTGCACGAAACAAAAAAAAACATACGTTTAAGACAAATTTCATAGCTATGAGCCGGTTTGAAATGTATAGAACGACAAAAACGTACACAGTGACAGTATTATTTAGCTTCAATCATGCGTCGAAATTATAAGAAATCACCGTGGCTATGATTTTTAAATATCTATTGCTTCATTAATCTATGTTTAGCGGAAAAATTTACTTATGTAATACGTAAAGCGAAAGTTATGATTTCATTTTGTTTAACTTCTCAAGAGAAATACATAGCAGTAAAATATAGTGCACGTCAAAGTGTAATAAATATTTATTAAAAAAAAATAATAACATAAATAATAAATATTCTGTTTCTAATCTAAAAAGTCAGTGGACATGATGTAAAATGTCTTTACCCAACAACTCACCATTCACTCACAAGGGCAGGCTGCGGACATAAGAGGTGTAATTTATTCGGAATCGTTCTAAATTACCAGGTAGTTTCATACGACAATAGCAAACGCTATTCATTTATTTTAACCATTTAATATCCATGTGGTTACGATGTTGAACATGTAATAAATAGACATAAATAATACATAGGTACATTTAAAACCAATCTCACTACGAGTTTTTACTATTAAGTATAATTTTTTTTCTTCGATAATAAAGGTCATGAAAAGAAAGGGAAATGAAAGTGAACGCAAGTAAGACGAAAGTGATGTTTTTGAAAGAAAAGAAAGAAAAACGATAAAATATTTTTTTATGTTAATCACTACTTTCTTATTATAAACTTTTGAATATTATTTTATACTTTTTAGTTCGGTTATATACAAAAGCATGTCTTTTTTAGTTTTTGTAAACTATTATTTATTTTCTATTTTTTAGTGCGGCTAACTACAAAAACATGTTTTTTTTTGGAACGAAGTTCTTTACGCGGATTACAGTGGATTGAACTGGCAAAAATCGTAGTTGTTTTGTGAATTATTCACAAATCCTGAGGATCCTGGCAAGGATAATGGGACAAACTATTTTAAATTATTGCGTTGTCATCGGTCCTTGATAAGTGTGCGAAGTTTCAAATCAATCTGACGTTTTGAAGGGGATGAAAATCACATTCAGAAATTCCGTTACATAGATACATATATACATACCAAGCTAATAAAAGCGAGTTAATAAGAATATAGAACAACGAGTGAACGCAGGAAATAAAGATAAAAGATATATAGAGTAAAAAGAGTATATGGGGCTCTACACTCTATTGTGGAAAGGCACAATGTGTCAAAAAATGCAACGTATAGGAATTTACAATGCTGTGTTAGTCCCTACTTTAATGTATGGTAGTAAAAGTTGGGTGTGGCAGAAGAAGCACGTCAGTAGAATAAATGCTGCAGAAATGCGGTCATTAAGGAGTATGTTAGGGCTGAATCTAAATGACAGGGTCAGAACTGGTGTGATAAGAGAAGAGTGTGGTTTGCAAGATGACGTTGTGACTAGGATTAAAAAAGGAATGCTTCGGTGGTTTGGTCATGTAGAAAGAATGAACGAAGAAAGAGTGACAAAGTAAATCTATGTTGCAGATATGAACGGCATAGTCGGGAAAGGACGCCTTAGATGAAAGATTATCGACCAAATTGGCGATATATTGAAAAATAGCCCAGGTTATGAGAACCTTTAACCGACGAGCGTAGGTATATGGATGTAAAGGAGGCGAGAGAGGTGTCAGGATCGTGCCAAATGGAAGTTCATAGTCTCTGCTTAATCTGGGTGACAGGCGTGAGTGTTACTGTTTATGTTTATGTAATATGTAAATGTATGAATATCATCAAGTTATATTGTTTTTCTGCCAACTTCCAAAAAGGAGACGGTACTCAATTCGACTGTATGTTTTTTTTTTTATGTGTGTTACCTCATAACTTTGTACTGGGTGCACCGATTTAGATGATTCTTTTTTTATATGAAAGCTGATAGTTCTCGTGTGGTCCCATATGAATTTGATCAAGGTCAGACCAATAGTATTTGAGTTATTCTTAAATAACTTATATTGAAGTCGCTTATATTGAAGTTGGCTGTACAAAATTTTTTATTTTTAAATTATTATTTATTTATTTCTTTTTGGTCGTTTGGGGTGAGATGTCTAATACTGCTATCACGAGATGCGACTGAGGAAAAGCCCCCATTCCTCCAATGGAAGATGAATGGAAAAGCCTCATATCCAGCAGTAGATTTTAAAGGGCCGATGAAGAGGAACACCTTCTAAAGGGACAGTGGGAGGACGGACTTTGGCCTCATACCCACGAGACGGTTTTTGCCGGAGCTAAGCCCGGCGTCAAACCGGGTACACGTCCAATCGTCAGTATTGTATATGGGACACTATGGAGCCAATCACACGACGCTAGCGCCGGCTCACCGTGCAGTCGGGTATGGTGCTAGACTCCATGAAACCGGGTACACGGGAACCGGTATACAAACCGTCATGTGTGCAAGCTCGGACGGTTTCTACACGGCGCCGACAAAAAATCGGGCCGTGTTAAAACCGTCTCGTGTGTAGAGCCCTTTTTGTCTTTTTGTATGGTATGGTAAATAAAAAAATGTGACAAATACTAAAAATTACTTACTAAAGCAAAAATTATCAACTAGATAAAAGATTATATAAAATAGAAAAGGTAGGTTTTTAAATTACTCCATTGATTGATAAGTTTATCTGTAAAGAAAATAAGCGACCATAGCACAAGGAAAGGTTAAGTTAAACTACAATCTACGGTAAGTATAGTTATTACGTGATTTTACTGCCACAGATAACATTGTTCCCTGAGCACGAAACTAGGCTATAAAAATAACAAAATGATATTATACACTGTACATAATATGTATGTGCCTATTTTTATTTACTTGCCTTAAATTTAATGTACTATGTAGTATATTTCAATTTGATATTGAATTTATGTCAACTATGATTATTATTTTGTAGGAATTTGGTAGGATTATTTGGTAGGTAGTTAGAAAGAATATGTGATGGGGGTTTTGAAATTCTAAACTTTAAGGTTAAGTAATTTGAATATGGTCCACAGTTATCTTTGTATTGCCTGGAATGTTATGTTTTTCGGTGGTAGATTTCAAGAGAGCCGTAAGAGCAATTTGTGATTAAAAGCCTAAAGAGTCGCTCCAACAAAAGTTTAAGGAAATTAATACGAGTATATTAATTTTGACCTCTCAATACATTTTTTAATCTTGTATTTTTTTAAAGTAATTCATTCTAAGGGCGATGTATACGCTTTTACAACAAAATCCTACAAAATATACAAAATTTGACCTGCTGAAAGTTCAAAAACTTTATTAAACTATTTTGTATAAAAAGGGTTATTATAATATTAAGGAATTTATGGATGATAATAACCCCTGGGAATGAGGTGATCGCTATCAAGCTATTTCTAATTTGTTTTGTGTCGTTAATTATGTAACATACATGATTGTAAGCTGATATTTAAAAACAAGTCCCGCTGGGTTTCTTGCTGGTTCTTCTCAGGACCGAGGTTTTTTTTCGAACCAGTGGTAATTAAACAAACGAGTGACTTTCAATAAATATTACTTATAATCTATATTGAATAAAAAAGTTTCTGTTTCTATGGTCGTTGGTATGTATATCAAATGGCAATCATCAGACTTATCGTACATTAGAGAAAATAAGCGACCACGTTCCAATATTAACGGAAGAAACGCTGAAAACTTTTTTGTTTTTCCCAAATATTACTATCATTATAATATATACAAAAGAAACATCCAATTTTGTAGTGTTCCTAATATTATGCACAAGAATGTATTATCACTATCACCAATACACCCTCCTATCAAAAGTTCATTGTTGAATATTGGCCTCCAATATAGATTGCTTCATAGTGGGGAATGCTTGCCACTGTTGCCACGTTTGCCAGGTGGGTTGGCAACGCAGTTTTTTATTAAGCTTTTGAGTTTTTATCAGGGAAGCAACAATATACTAGTTAATTATAGTGCCGGCATAAGTGCACAGTACAGTGCAAATGCAGTGTGGCTGGCAGTTGTGGCAAATTTTCCAATTTTAGGCCATTAATTGGACCTATCGTTGGCCACTTCATGTCCGATAAACGACAGTGGAGTATTGACGGGCTGATGAGGATAGAAACGAATAATCGTTGTTTGAACTGTAAAGAAGAAAATGTGACATTAGAGCTACTCCACACACCTGTTGTACTTCAGCAGTGGTCGACCTGAACAGCTCGATGTATCTCGCCCCGATCAGCTTGCGATGTCTTGAGAGGGCCTTTGGGGCGTCCTCCTCTTTTGAGAAGAGGACAAACGCGTCACCCGTGGCTCTGCCGTCGGCCCTCCGTACAAATAGAACTCCTTCTAATCCATCCAACACTTGTACGGGATCATCACCGGTCGAGAAGAAGTCCAACTGTCGAATTATAATAATAATAAATGAACAGTCGATCAATGAAAGAAAAACATAACGGAATTATTTTTAACTCTTAAATAATTCAACTTAAGCTTTGCATATATATAATAAAATCGGGAGGAGCAAAAAGACAGGTCAAGCTCATTTTGATGTGAAAATCATTAAAGTCATACGATTATTATATCAATGTGTATTACACACATGTGGCTCAGGACCGTGCTTTGTGGCATTCTTTGGGGGAGGCCTATGTTCAGCAGTGGACTTGTGAAGGGCTGTAATGAAAATAATAATGATGATGTATTACACACATAATAATTTGCACATTATTGGCTTTAGAGGTCAGTGCTGATATATGTGAAAATTATTTTAGTCTTTTTATTTAGAAGTCGCCTTTTATTTTTTAATGTCCTCGATGCTGCTGTGTTTCGTATGGTGAATGTAGAGAACTGAAAATTCTTTTTAGTGGAAACGAGGCATTCCATCTTAGTCCTCACGGGTGACGACGCATCTGCATTTTGATTCGTAATTGAGGACAGATGTACACGTCTATAGGCCACAACATCCAGTTACTATCAGGTGGACTGTGTGCTCGTTTGTCACATTTATCCTATAAAACATTTTTATCACTAATGTGCATGTAAGACACTCACAACTTGCTGTGGGGTTGCATCGTACGGCAGTCCCCGCATACGCACTATCACATGCGCGCCTCGCGACAGGAATGCGGCCGCTTCGCAGGTCGCCCCACCCGCAACCGACAGAAAATCTTCACCACTCGCCCGGTATACCTGGAAATTTATTATACTCCATAATTATTTCTATATAGATCTTTCCAATGAATTTGATAAACACAGTGGAACTAGTATCATGTTCATAGAAAACACCTTCGTTTTTCGCTCTACTTTCAATTTAAACGGCAGCTCATTACATAAAATTTTACGTGGTAGAGCCATGCTGCATCTATAATAATAATATAGTTGTAGCACGAATGGGTCGGCTCGACCGGGGAACGACTACGCGCTCACAGAATACCAGCATCAAATAGCAGCTTAATGCTTCTGTGTTTCCTATGATGAGTGTAGAAAGCCGGATACCTTTTTTACTGGAAAAGAGGCATTTCATCTTAGTCCTCACGGGTGACAACGCATCTGCATTTTGATTCGCAAATGAGGATAGATGTCTATGGGTCACAGCATCCACTTACCATCAGGTGGACTGTGTGCTCGTTTGTCACCCTGTCCTATAAAAAAATGGGGTTAACATTTTGGAAAAAAGGTGGCATATAATAATAATAATAATGTCCTCCAGACCGAATTTCGGCCACGGCGGCCAGTCTCAACGGAGACGAGCCATCTGCGCAGGACAGCATTATAGTGCCAAAGTGTATGCGCAAACACAGGTGCACTCTCTATTCCCTCACTCTCATAGCCCGATGGGACGGTAAACCGACACGACCGGAGAGAGATCAGGCGCAGGACCAACGGCTTTACGTGCTTTCCGAGGCACGGGGGTGAAACACCGTCAACTTCCTGACTCCGGGCAGCTACTGACAATTTCTTGATGGAAAAACTCAATAACTGATTTTTTTGCCCGACCCGGGATTCGAACCCGGGACCTCAAGATCAGCAGTCGCACTACTACAACCACTAGACCAACGAGGCAGTCATATAATACACATCATAAGTTAGTTATTGGATTTCTCAGTCAAGAAATTCTCAAGCAGCCCGAAGTCAGGAAGTTGGCGGTGTTTCACTCTCGTTACACACGGTTTCCTGCATCATCAATCACGTGGTGAATTGGAATTGCAAATTGCCTATTAACAGTGCTCGTATTATTGGTAGCGGCGGGGATCGGACCCAAGTCGCTAACGTACTATGAGTTTTGTGGCGAGTGCATAGCCCCTGAGTTACTACGGGCTATCATGAAGAATCCCATGGTAATCAAAGCAAGATAATAGATAACTATTGTATGGTTAAAAATTGTTACAGCATTGGAGCTAAACAATGCATAGCATAACATTGTTTAGCTCCAACTATCTAACAGTGGTAGAGCCACGCGGCAGCTTTTGCTGTCGCACGGATGGGCCGGCTCGAACCGGGGTGGTACCACGACCTCACAGAAAACCAGCGTGAAGTAGAGGTTTACCTCTGCGTTTCGCTTGATGAGTGCAGGTGGCCGGAGGCCCTTTTTACTGGAAATGAAGCATTCCATCTTAGTCCTCACGGGTGACAACGCATTTACATTTTGATTTGTAATAGAGGATAGATGTGGATGTCTATGGGCCGCAGCAACCACTTCCCATCAGGTGGACTGCGTGCTCGTTTGTCACCCTTATCCTATAAAAAATAATAATAACTAAAAACGCAGCCAATCTAGCCCCTGTTTTTCAACACAAGTTAATTTTATGAACGTAATAAATTATTTGATACATTTACCTAGACAAAAACAAAACGGCAGTCATATCATTTTGTAATTATAATCATATAATATGTATAATGTATACAGTGCAAAGCTGCAATGTGTGCCTTACCTCAATGTACCGCGGGCCGATGTGGTGCTTGTGACGTTTGAGCGCCATGTCCCTGTGTTCCTGCGACACGAAACGCACCAGCGCTTCACCGTTGCGTCTCCCCTGCGGCGACAGGCACAGCGCTACGCCGCCTCTGATAGATAAATGATAAATTAGTTTCCGAATGGTGAACACCGTTAAAAAGGAAAGAACCTATTATGTCTCACTTGCTGTGGACAGGTCTCCTCACATTCCTGACAAAGTTTTAGACCAAGGAAGAATCAGCCGTGCCCCCCTGATACGTACACTGCCGGCCAAAAGTTTAAGACCACACTTAAACAACATAATTATCTATAAATTGTAACGAAATCCCATAAGAAAAATAAAAGAAATGTACACATGCATGTTCTATTGTTAACATCGAATGTCTAAAGAAGTCATTATTTTATTTACTTTCAAGAAATGTTGAATGCTTTATGTGAAAGTTGGAGCAATATATCACAATACACTATTAACAAATAGATTGCTCGTATGCCGAGACTTGTGAAAAAAGTCATAGAATGCAAAGAAGGATTTTTTGATGAAAAATTAGTTTAGCTAACTATAGCCTTTTTTAGCATGGACTGTTAATATTTCTTTATAAAAGCCTTTCAAGTATATTCATTGTCAAAAAGTGTTTTATTGGATGATTTAAAAGTTTAATTAAACATTTAATATTTTATTGGAGTTTTATTTAATTTTTCTACTTTAATTAAGGTGGTCTTAAACTTTTGGCCTGCAGTGTATTACTTAACTTCGCATGTTCTCGAAGCTATTTTAAATTTTAAGGTAATACAATACTTTTTTTTAATAAAACTAAAGTGATAAACGAACGTACAGCCCACCTGATGGTATGTGGACTGAGCAGTCCATGGAGACCTGCAGCTAACTTTAAAAAAAAGAAAGCTACAGATGCGTTATCACCTTTGAGGAAAAGGATTGAATGTCTCACTGCCTGTTATTATACTGACTCTCTTATACTCATCAGACCGGAACACAACAGTACAAGCACTGCCATTTGGTGGCAGCAATAGGTAAGAGAGTGGTGCCTAGCCAGGCGGACTTCTAATAAGAGTATATTCTATAAGAGTGCTATCACCTAGGAAAATTGCAGTTATCACGGTTGGATCAAATTTAGTTTCCTCATATCCTTTTCACGTGGTTAAGCTACGGTGCAGCTATATTATGGTTGTACCACTAATAGTGCTGCCACGATCAAGCGGACCGACCGTGGAAGGACTACGCTCTCACCAGGGGCGTAGCTACCGCCGTATCAGCCGTATCAATGATACGGGCCCCCCGGGCTACAGGGGCCCCCAACGTGTGTAAGCAAAAACTCCAAGGACTTCTAATGGGACAGGAAAGGCTATCACTATTCTCTAAAGAAGTAAAGAATTTAGTAAAACTGAAATCGTCTTCAGCTATGTTCGCCGAACAAAAGGCACGAAAATTAAATTGTTTGGCTAGCTTAGTTCCTAGGAGTATTTATTGTAAGTAATAACTCATAAGCCCGTGTAGTGGCGGGTAAGAATACTCACAACCCCATATCTTCCCGTGGGTGTCGTAAAAGGCGACAGACGGAAACTGAGGCAGAGGATGGGCAGCAGCATCTTTCTGATAACAGCAAAACAACAATAAAAAAACTGCGCTTGCCAACCCGCTCGCCAAGCGTGGCAACTATGGCAATATACCCCCATGAAAGTAACGAAGAGATGGCCCCCAGTCCCCGGCAGCCCCGCTATTCCTGGCTAAGGTGGCGACCATGGTAACAGCGAGGCAGGGGGTGCTAAGAGTCTCCGGTGGAGGTTCTGTTGCCACCTACGACGACTCGACATGGCAACTTATAACGCACGCACCCTGAGGACTGACGAGAAGGTCCTGGAGCTAGAAGAAGAGATAGACAAGTTGCACTGGAATGTCATAGGATTATCCGAAGTCTGAAGAGAGGGGGAGGTCACGGTAATCCTCGAATCCGGCAATTTGTTCTATCACCAGGAGGGCGACCATCTGTCCCAAGGAGGTGTCGGATTTATCGTCCACAAGTCTCTCGTTAACAACGTTGTAAAGATTGGGAGTGTGTCGACGAGGGTTGCGGACCTTATACTCAGAATCACCGAACGGTAATCGCTGAAGGTTATACAGGTTTACGCATCAACCTCGGTACACGCCGATGAGGAGGTGGAAGAAATGTATGAGGATATCTCTAGAACAATGCATTCCTCCAAAACCCACTATACGGTGTTAATGGGAGACTTCAACGCAAAACTAGGCACAAGAGAGAACGGTGAGCTGAAAGTAGGGAAATTCGGAATAGGGCAACGGAACCCAAAGGGCCAGCAGCTGGCGAACTTCATGGAGAAAGAAGGACTCTTTATGATGAACTCTTTCTTCCAGAAGCGGCCCCACAGGAAGTGGACCTGGTCGAGCCACGACGGTTCGACAAAAAATGAGATTAACTTTATTATGACGACCAGACGACAACTATTCAGTGATGTCTCAGTGATCGCGAGGGTGAAAACCGGCAGCGATCACCGAATGGTGAGAGGCACACTGAACCTAAACGTTAAGTTGGAGAAGTCACGTCTAATGAAGTCAACGCTCCGTCCTTCTCGTGCTCTAATCCAAAGTCCAGAAACCTTTCAGCTCGAGCTACGAAACCGTTTTCAGTGCCTAGAAGATTGCAATACAATGGACGATATGAATGACAAGCTCGTGGAAACTGTCCATGCGGTCTGAGCTAAGTTTTGCAAGACCCGCCGCAGAAGAAACAAAAAGTCTCCGATCACACTCTAATCTCAATGGCTTTTAGACGGGGTATATAGCTGCAGTCTTCAGTAGATTTGACAGCGTACAGGCAACTGAACATACAGATCTCCAAATGCATGCGGCGGGACTTGTGCAACTTTAATTCTGCTCGTATTAAAGAAAAGATCGAGCAGAACCAGGGCTCCCAAGTCTTTGCAAGAGATCTGTCTGCCAGAAAGAGCCAACTGTCGAAGCTGAAGACCGAGTATGGCAGCGTCGTTTCCGGGACACCTGAGGTTTTGAGTGAGATTGAGAGGTTCTATTGGCAGCTGTACACATCATCGTTGGAGCCACACGTAAGTGTGAGTAACGATCCAAGAGCGAGTCTTATCCGACACTATTCCGATGATATCTCGGACGTCAGTCTGAGCGAGATTAGAATGGCTCTCCAGCATCTTAAAAACGGCAAGATCCCAGGCTGGATGGAATTACAGTGGAGCTTCTGAAAGCGGGTGGAAAACCGATACTTGATGTCCTTCAGAAGCTCTTTAATTCCGTCCTCCATGGTGGCACTACTCCGGAAAGGTGACAACGCTCTCTTGAAGAACTACAGACCGAGTTCCCTTTTGAGCCGCGTCTACATGCTGTTTTCGAGAGTCATTACTCCCGAACAAGCCGGTTTCCAAAAAGGCTTTAGCACCATATACCACATACATACCCTTCGGCAAATTGTACAGAAGTCCGAGGAGTACAATTTACCACTATTTCTGGCGTATGTGGACTATGAGAAAGCCCAAAGACTTTCAATCAAAATTACGTCGAAATTCGGGCGGTGCTGCAGTCCCTTCAGCGATGCCAAGTTGACTGTCGGTATATCGAAGTGCTGAAGTGCTTGTACAGTAGGGCTACGATGGCTATCCGAGTACAGAACCAGAGTACGAAACCTATCCAATTGCAGAGAGGTGCAAGACAGGGTGACGTTATATCCCCGATACTCTTCACCGCTGCATTGGAAGACGTTTTCAAGCTTCTGGACTGGTAAGGATACGGTGTTAACATCAATGGCGAGTACATCACTCACCTTCGATTTGCCGACGATATAGTCCTTATGGCAGAATCGCTGGAGGACCTAAGCACTATGCTTAATGACCTCAATAGTTTTTCCCAACGGATAGGTCTTAAGATGAACATGGACAAAACAAAGATCATGTTTAATGTCCATGTCACACCTATGTCGGTAGTTGTTGGTAGCTCTAAGCTCGAAGTTGTTGACGTTTATGTTTACCTGGGACAAATAGTCCGACTAAGTAAGTCCAACTTCGACCGAGAGGTCAATCGAGGGATTCGACTCGACTGGGTAGCGTTCGGGAAATAACGGCACATCTTCTAGTCAGGTATACCTCAAAACTTGAAAACGAAATTGTGCAACCAGTGCGTGTTGCCAGTGATGACATACGGAACTGAGACGTGGTCCTTCACTGCTGGCCGGATGAGGAAGCTCAAGGTTGCTCAGCGAGCTATGGAGAGGGCTATGCTCGGAGTTTCTCTGCGTGATAAACTTAGAAATGAGGATATGCGCAGTAGAACCAGAGTCACCGACATGGCCCAACGAATTAGTAAGCTGAAGTGGCCATGGGCCGGACATATAGCTCGAAGAACCGGCAACCGATAGGGAAAAAGGTTCTCGAGTGGCGGCCTCGTACCGGCGGATGAAGTGTAGGGCGTCCCCCCACTATATGGAGTGACGACCTGGTAAGACATGCAGGAAGTCGATGGATGCAGGTGGTTCAGGACCGTGCTTTGTGGCATTCCTTGGGTGAGGCCTATGCTCTTTAATGGACTTATGAAGGGCTGTTATGATGATGATGATGATGATGAACTAGTGGAATTAGTACTTTTGCCGTTGTCGTGATAATTGACGATAATTTATGTGTACATAGAGAACTGAAGACCATTTTTATGTATATGTTTTTTATTCCTTTATTCGTTTTTTCATTCCTTGGACTTATGAAGGGCTGTAACGATGATGATGAATAACTTAAAATCAATATATAATAATTTGAATTCAATGCAAGCGTTTTTGTTCCTTTTATGAAATCTTTACTCTTCATTGGGGCCCCCCAACAAATTTTGATACAGGGCCCCTCGAAGGCACGCTACGCCACTGGCTCTCACAGAATACTTTATATATTACGTGGTAT
Source organism: Parnassius glacialis (assembly GCA_033319125.1). Taxonomy (NCBI): domain Eukaryota; kingdom Metazoa; phylum Arthropoda; class Insecta; order Lepidoptera; family Papilionidae; genus Parnassius; species Parnassius glacialis. Next base: position 20,145,573 of record JAVANC010000014.1, on the reverse strand, counting down.
ATACGTGATAGAGCCACGTTGCAGCTGTATTATGGTTGTGCCACGAATCGGTTCGACCGGGGTGGGACCACGCTCTCTCAGAATACCAGCGTAAAATAGCAGCTTAATTCTGCTGTGTTTCGTATGGTGAGTGTAGAGAATCGGAGATCCTTTTTACAGGAAACAAGGCATTCTATCTTAGTCCTCAAGGGTCACAACGCATCTGCATTTTGATTCATAATTGAGGATAGATGTAGATGTTCATGGGCCATAGCATTCACATCCATCACGAATGAGTGCTCGTTTGTCAACTTTTAGTCTATAAAAAAAGAGCTTAACCCTGACCTAGCACAGGAATAATTAGTTATAAATTATTGAATAAAACAAATTCAGCGGATTTTATTGCGTAGAGTATTTTGCTTAAAGCAATAAAATTTCTGAACGATCTACGGACTCGGCGTTAAAATATTAACATTAAATATATAATAATAATAATATCCGAAAATTAATTTTGTATTCGCATAAATTATATAGTTAGCCTTTAACAGCGACTTCCAAAAAACCTGCAGATATATAAATATTGTTCATTGGGCAAGTACCTAGTTTAATCATAGAAAACCAAAGACATTTAAGTAGTAGTAGTAATAGACCGGACATCAGCAGCAAAATTGTCGTCTGTAACTTATGTCCTATAGGATATATCTCTGTTAGTCTTAGTGACATCGTCATAAAGTCAAGACGCATTCTTTTCATATCTTTAAAAAATATTTTTATAGAAAATATGCCCGGTTGTGCATTAAGATATTGTAAGTCACGATATGGAGCAAAAAATGAACGTGATTTTGGTTTTTTATCGTAATTATAACATATATTTACCGAATAATCTTTAAATTTTATTATTTCTAGTAGATTGTTCTAGAAAATTTATGTTTATTGCACTAAGCGCCCTCTGTTATCCTGTAGCGTCACTATTTATTTAAAGTTAGTGATTGACGACGTTTTGGGGTTGGGGTTATCGATAAAAATAATATACAGGATGCCGATTTAATCATTTACAATATTTAAGGAGGTAAAACAGTCAAAGATACTGTACCCATACCAACAAAAATGAGTAGCATATAGCAACTATGCTAAGTGGCCTACTTTATGTGGAAGGGTGGGAAAATTTTTTTAGGCATGATTATGAGATTTTCTGTGTTGCTTATGTACATGCTGAGGATACTTGCAGTGTTGATGTTTAGCAATACAGCAAGTCTTCTCTTTTACATACCGGGCGTCATTGTCTGGTGGTATTCAAGGACAAAATCACAAAAAACAATCATAGATCCTGGCTTACAGTGATAGGAGAGTGCTATAGGCTTGTGACATTAAAAAAATTGTACTGTTAAAGATATTAGATACAAGAAGTTGTAGGTTAAGCCTGAGTTAGGAAATAAGGTAAAATCTTAATATAACAATTTTTATTGATGTGGGTAGTGTCTTTTAAGTAGTGCAGCTGATGAAATTGACAAAATAATATAAAAGGAGAGGAAGACGTCTCCATACATTCTTGGGCCCAAGTGTTAACAAGATGTAAGTACCATTTGAAAGCGTATATATAAACAATTAATAGCTGAAAATATATGTCAATCTAGAAGCTGAGTTATTGTAGAATAAGTAAAATAGAGATTATCTATTACCTACACTGTAGCAGGTGATTTTTCACTGTTATTACATTGTAACAGGTTATTTTTCACTATAATTACTTAAAGATATAAAAGCAGGATCAGTATAAAATAGAGGCATAAAAAGTTAAAGTGATTTTTTTCATGTGATGGAAGTCATGATAAATAGATTTATACAATGAAACAATCATTTTACTCCCTATTATTATATTTTAAAGCATTTCAAGCTTAGTAACCTTCAACAACATTATCGATACTTTGGTATCGAAAGGGTAACATTCCTAAAACGATCTTATCTTGTAATCTTTCAAATCTTTGAAGTACACAAGGGGCAGTCAAAGTCAAATGTCACCTTTGTAGAACACTCCATAGAGTATGGTAATATTTAGAAAGGACCCTCAGAACCTAAGAGTATATATATGATAACAACGTTTAGTCAGAACCATAGTTAAGAGTGCTCAGAACAATTATTTTTTAAATGTTGTTTATATGAATTATAAAACTAATATTTTATTAGAATTAGTTTCGTTACTAAATTACGCTTCTCTAAATTAACAGAATTTACTTTAAATGACGAGTTTCCGTCGTTACGCGCTACGCGTCGCGTTTACGTCACATACTTTAGTGCTATTTCCTTCGCCGCATGAGTGTAAGAGGCAACTACAAATTTATAAAATATTAAGTGGGTACAATAGAAATGTTTGTTAGTTTTTATATAAAGGGTAAGTAATTACACTGTCTTTTAAAGTTAATTCCTTATATTTTGCTTCGTAACAATTTTATATACTTTATAAAATTTCCATTTCAAGTACTGTGTCGTTCACGTATCACTATATTTAATAGACAGAATTAACTGAAAATTAAATACAAGGTGTGAATGATCACTATAAATCATGTGTAATTAACACAAATTTTCATATTCCACAAAGTTTTAAAATTACGTTTTATGTTATAATTTCGATATATAATGAACATTATGGCGAAGTTGTTTTCAACAATAATTAAAAATTTTGTTCAACCAACTTCAATATAAATTATTAAGAATAACAATATTAGACAGACCTTGATCAAATTTATATGGAACAACATGTGAAACACCAACTTTCAAATAAAAAAAAATGATCGAAATCAGTTCACCCAGAAGGAAGTTATGAGGTAACACACATAAAAAAAAAACATAGAGTCGACTTGAGTACCTCCTCCTGTTTGAAGTCAGTAGAAAAATGGCGTTGGTCAAAGATTTCATAATAAAGTATATACCTATGATTAAATTTTTTTTTGAGGCTCCTACTGAGTATATCAATATAATCTTTGTATATAAAAATTACGTGTCACATTGTTTGTCCGCGACGAACTCCTAAACTACTGAACTGATTTCAATGAAATTTTGCACACTGTGTGCAGTTTGGTCCAACTTGAGAGATATGATAGTTTTTATCCCGATAAGTGACCCTCAATATTTTTTATTAGGAATTTAATAATTTTTATAGGACACAGGGTCATCGGAGAGTGCCAAACAACGTCTGCCTGGCCAGCTAGTAATATTATATATTTCTTTTCTTTATGAAAATTGCGTGTTTCTATATCTTTGTTTCTTTCTTCATAGTATTTATTTGATTTTAACATTTGACGATTCGTTAGATTTGCTTTAGTTGTAGAAGTGACATAATATGTTCTTTTTTTCTTTTCAGTGGAATTGTTTGATTTTGTTATTTATTACTGTTCTAACCATTGAACTTTTTTACGCAACTTTTGTTTAATAAATTGTTTGATGTTTGATGACTTTTTTACAGTCAAAAATATTGTTTCAAATAATAAAATTAATCTCTCCCTCTCCTTACAGTTTCCTTCCACTGCTGGTCATGGGCCATGGAAATAAAGGGGAGCACAGAATTTTCCTGCCACAAATATCACCCACCTTTGCAACCCTGCCCTAAACATCGCACGGAGTATCCGCATTTCACCGAGATTAAATTTAGAAAAAATGTTCGCCTTTTCCATCCAACATTTTTTTTTATTACTATTACCACAAACACCGTTACATCCTAAAAAAACCCACTGAACATAGGCCTCCACTATATTCCTCATAGAGGGTATACTTGTCATAGTTGCCACGTTCTGTTCCACGGTACACATACCTTGTCACTTTGTAACAAGGTACGTGTACCGTGGAACTTAAGAGTGGATCAGTCGCCTCTTACGACACCCACGGAATGATATGAATATTCATAAACCGCCACTACACAGCAATTGATAATTTCTCGAAACATTTCATTTATCGACAAATCGTCTTGCAATTGTCGTTACTCTAGCGCTCACTTGACCTTCATACAAATAATTCGATATTTTAATTGTTAATATTTTTTTAATTTTTGGATAAGAACATAGTAATGACTCTAAGTTATATTTACCATCTTTAAAAAAATTGTCTTTGGCCTGACCTACTATACTCTTAGGCTTGACCATAGTTCTGACTAAGTATGTCCAAAAAATGTCGAAGCGTCACCTACTGGGTAATAGCTAAAATGTTGTCTTAATAAATGATAGTGTAGTTTTGCTATTTTTAGCTAGAGGGCGTCACACACGGACGAGCTTAAAGTTTTTGTATAGAAATTGCCCCAATGCCCGCTCTATAGTATATATATTTTTTAAATCTCTTTGTAGAAAACGATGTTGGAAAAATGATTGAAATAATAATTGAACATCTATTTATTTTATGCAAAGAGGTTATCACGCATTCATATTACCACGTTTTTATTAAGTCACTTTTTTGTATGTCTGTCTGTCTGTCGTTCCGGTAGGAAATTAGTAAATGATTTTAAACGAACAATTCACTTGTTTTTAAATATTGTTCTTTGGGTAAGGATCTAGTTTAATCATAGAAAACGATGTTTGAAAAATTATTGAAATAAAAATTGAACATCTATTTATTTTATGCAAAGAGGTTATCACGCATTCATATTACCACGTTTTTATTAAGTCACTTTTTTGTATGTCTGTCTGTCTGTCGTTCCGGTAGGAAATTAGTAAATGATTTTAAACGAACAATTCACTTGTTTTTGTTCTAAAATGATATTGAAGCAGATAGTTAAATATTAAAAATCGGTTTTGCATTAAGACTATAAGAGATGTCTTTTTTGTGTAAAATTGCAAACCTAATAAGTTTTGTTCGAAACCTTTTTTATATTTCTTATAGTTTATTATATAATCATCAAAAACCATTTATTTTATCACTTTTCAATTTCACAAAAAAGAAATCCTCCATGTTTATCGGATAAAATACAGACTAATATAGCCTAGATCAGAGTTCCTAAAGTGGGTTCCGCGAAAGTATTTACTTTTGCTTAACCTTAAGTTAGTGAGAATTATATTATATTTCAATTGCCATGTTTATGATATGTAAACATTTGATGTGGGGTTCCAAAAAATAAAAAGGATTTAGCGAGTGTTCCATTACCTTAAAGGTTTGAGACTGGCATTATTAGAGAGCAGATACATACAGATCTGTTCATGAAGTTTCATCACAATCTGTTCGACAATCCTAAAGATTAGCCAGGACAGGGACAGAAATACAAAAATTTAAAAATCGTAATCCATTTCTTAATAATATGCAATATATTACCTAATACCTACCTACCTAATAACCTGAGCTTAGAAGAAGCCAGTTATTTTGATGTTACAGAAGACATTTCAAAGATTTTTAAGCAATTAAAAAAATATTACTATTTAATTAACCTACATTTTTTTAATTTACGTTCATCCCTTAAGGTGAAAGCTCCAGGGTGGCCCGCGAAATTCAAACTTTCTTACGTTTTTTGGACTGCAGGTCAGGGTCAAGTTGAATGTTTAACAAAATATGATTCGCGACCGTAACGAGTATGTATTTACAGAATTATTATCATTAAAATCAATACAAACCTCCAAGTTCATATAATTCCTTTGAATGAGTTTTTCTGGAAATAGCCATACAATAGGATTATACGAACTTAGGGGGTTGTATTGATGATTATAATGATTATAATTCTGTAAATACATACTCGTCACAGTCGCGAATAATATTTTATTCAGCATACAACCTGACACTGACCTACAAATTACAAAAAACGTAAGAAAATTTGATATTCGCGGGTCACCCTGAAGCATTCACCTTAAACTTAAAACGTTCAACTCAAAATTAACTCCGTTAATTTTATTAGATTTTTTGGTCTATTTTTTACTGTTTTTGAGTAATTGCGAAAAACCACTTGACAATTTTTTTCCACACTTGCCGGGAGTTGCAGACACGAAAACCTTAACACATTGTTTTTGGATCATTAAAACTACATTATATAAAAATTTATATTTTTAAAGTATTTATAATTATATATTTAAAGTACAATAACTTACTTGGCGACATTTAGGCCTCTAAAGAACTTGGCGATATCCTGGTCCGACGACTGCCAAGGTAATCCACGGGCTCTGACAATGCAGTTCCCGTCTATCTCATCGTCTTTTGAGCTGTAACAATAGAAGCACAGTGTGAAAATTGTGTGTAAATGACAACGATAAAGTTAAAGTTACCGCCTATATACGTCCCACTGCTGGGCACGGGCCTCCTCTCATTTCTGAGAGGATTTTTATGGCAAGGAAATGTCCGCCGCGCTGCCCTACCATCACGGCTCTTAACGACGTAAAGTGTTTGCCTATTATGTAATAGAATATAACAAAGATAAGATTGAAGGCAGGGTAGGATACAGTATCAGGATTCTCGTGTCGGTTTTTGTCATTCACCGTTCGAAGCACAGTAGAATTATGCCGCTATTTCATGCTACGTTCCCTGGTCGTGCCGACCTTTACTTGCTGCAGCGTATTTGCATGTCATATCTCAAACAATGTTTATACCTTATAGGAAGTATATATACATATCAAGGTCAACACCAAGACAACACATTCACATTCCTATCAATTTGATAACTTGCTTATCGCAGTCAAACGTAATAGGATAATTGGCACCAGCAATAATAAATTATTACACCATTTTCATGCAATTTTCATGCATGTTTGGTTGTGTGTTGAATATTGGTCGGAGTCCGTTTTAAAATTAAATTACATAACGGCACACCTCCAGACCTTAAGGGGGCAGCAGAGGCAGATCTATATGGGCTTTTTGGGATCCAGGGCCCCAGGGCTCTAAAGATGCCCCCAGGCTTTGAAGACAACGGCTATAAAAGTTTTAAAAATAATTATGATGTTATTATGAAAATTTTATAAGTTTTAGTGAAAATGGGGACGAGAAAGTTAATTATTGATAAGAGACACATCAGTATACATCAATAAAGAAAACAGTTTTTTGACAAAATGGCCATTAGTTTGATTAATTAGGTAGGCCCCCAAGCAGTGTTATCCCAGAGAGCCCCACTAATTCGTGGTCCGCTCCTGGGGGGCAGGCAAATTTCAAAGAGCAGCGAGATGTTCGGACCGCGTTTTGCCAAAAAAAATATGGGCTTGGACGGAAAATAATAAAAGAAGTGATACCATAACCCATTAGGCGCCTTTTAAGATATGCTAGGAAAGTAGCACAATTGGCACATTATATTTTGTTATATGTATGTCCCACATAAAAATGGACCTATGATTCCTAGACCAACATGAGATAACATGGGGTTTAAGTTAAATTAGAATTCATTTTCTTTCTTAGATCTTATTTTGTTTAAATAAATATACATATATCTATATATAAATTAGATGTTTAATCAGAAACTATAACGTATTCTCTCAAATAGCTCGCAAAAACCATTACATTTAACGTGTCAACTACCTTACGGTATTGAAAGACTGCCATAAGTTGATCCTGAACTACCTGTATCTATCGACTTTATGTACGTTCGTAACGCATATACACGGTTATTTTGCAATAACCGGAAATTGGTGTAAAAAATTAATTGAAAAAATCGCAAACATTCTAATGCATTATTTTAATTGATTTTACTGCGCACGCACACATTCGTAAGGGTAAACCGGTGGGCAAAAACGTTGTAGCCCCCATAAATCACATTCAATTTGGGATAATTTCAAATAAAAGTAGAAGCCTTATTTATTCGTATTTTCAAAAACTGCATTAACGTTATATCATTGAGCTTAAGTTTAAAATTTGGCTAGTCTTTGAAAAATAACCCTGTATAGCCAAAAATTCATACATAGTCAGATAATATCGACTACTACCGTCGAATAAAACAAAAACATTGTGAGTTTCAAGATAACGCGAAGATAATCGTACAAAATTTGATCTCTAGTTCCTCCTGACTGACCCACAAGTAGTGACCCTTTAAGTTGACAGCAAAATTGTCATTCACAATTATCAGTCCGCACGCTACAAATCATTAGCAATTAAAAGCACCTCGTTATTTTACATAAATATTACTTTTTAAGTTAGCCTTGGGTTAAAGACACGTGATTATTAGCACTAAAACATCACACAATCGTGGAAAGACTGTAAATTTTAAGCATTGAAATATCATGTAAAGGCTATAAAAATACCGTGAGGGGACTATGCACCAGTACAACGAATCACGTGTTTTGTTCTTGATAAGGCACATTATTTGTGCCATTTGCTGTAGGACTAGGTCCGTGAGTCCTAAAGTAAGTTCCTAATAGAACTACGTCCGCGACTTCTCGTCGCCGCTTGCGATAAGAGGGCAGGTTCTTTTCTCGCTCAAAGGCTAAATATAGTTATTCAGCGAGGAAACGCAGCCAGCGTTCATATATACATAGCGTACATATTAGTATGCCTTCTCTTTTTTAAGTGATAATTCGTTTCATAACTACAACGCAAGCGGGTCTTTTTACATTCAGTACGTAGTGAACCGAGCACTGACGAAACCTTAGATAAAATTGACTCATGCCACTTGCAAGAATCGTGGATTTTGCACGTTGAACTAAATTCGACGACTTTGTTAATAACACAAATAATTTAAATGTAAATACTTTACACTAAAAGTAAGTGTAGATTTCGATTATATTTTAATCTCATTTTGTTATCTAGCTTCAAAGTCAAAAGGACACAATTTAAGTTTTCCTAGCGGAACAGAATGTACAATCTTAGAATAGTTCCATTAAGGTCACTTAGTGGATACTTAGTGATAACTGATAACGCAATCAATGCCTATTAGAAACGATCTATTTATTCTTATAAATAGATTGTATGGCAATGTAGGTACAATATAATTGCAGCGAATAAATATATAATAAGGGTTTATGTGGAGAGAGGGCAGCGGGGTGGCGAGGTTGACGTGTATGGCAAACATGTTCTTGCATAGCAGTGCCCTGAAGTATTTTTCCAATACAGCTAGTATTTGAAATTTATCGATCTATCGTATTTATTTCATATTAGGTGGGACTCTTTCTGCGTAGGAATCCGTCTGGTAGGTGCCACTCTCTTTCCTATTTGTGCCACCAAATAGCAGTGCTTGTACTTGCAGTAACTTGCACGCTGTTTCGCTCCAAAGGGAGTATAAATGCATACAGGTAGCCTATATAAATGTAGGCTGTGAGACATTCCTTAGTCCAGAGAGGTGACGACGGATCTGTTTTTTTTATAGAATACGGGTGACAAACGAGCACACAGTCCACCTGATGGCAAGTGGTTGCCGTGGCCCATAGACATCTATATTTATCTTGGTTTGCGAATTACTACGGATGCGTTGTCTTGACTTGCGAATTAATACGGATGCGTTGTCAGCCGTGAGGACTAAGATGGAATGCCTCCTTTCCAGTAAAAGTGGTCTCCGGTTCTCTACACTCATCAACAGAAGTGTTAAGGTGCTATTTTACGCCGGTATTCTGTGAGAGCCGACGCATTTGTGCTACAACTATACTATTAATTTAACTAATTAACCACGTATAATATCTGTGTCCTTTGATTGAAATTTGCTGCCGGTGTCGATGTACTGCAGTAGCCCACTTATCATCTCGTCAGTTCGTTTGTAATATTCTTTTTAAATCGTAAACCCTCCATCCTGCACAACCAGGCACAGGGTCCGCGGTACTAGGAGATTCTAGTTTTATTTAGGAGGTTGTTGCGGACAGCGAGGGACCCGCCGCCCCGTCGCCCCTTCATACCCCGTTGCGCCCCGCACACCCCGCGCACCGGAGCCGAGCGACGACCAATGAGCGTGCAGCATCATCGCGCGGCACTACTCACAGACTAAGACGCTCTCTTGCGGGATATAAGAAGGGCGTTTTGGTCTGTGAGCTGTTCATTTCGGAAGCGGCACTGGAAGAAAGAAGACTCAAAAGAAAATCAAGACTCCATTAGTGAAGACCTCTCTCTCTACATATTATTATAGTTATAGTGCCGAATTATTGTAAATAGTTGAATACAGTATAGTTCTACAGTACCATCTTTTCTTCAAGCAGTCCCCTAGCATAGTTTACCTCTATATCAGTCAGTCATTAGTCAATACAGTCCACTAGCTACAGTAATAAATAAATACAGTCCACTTCGATCCCTTATAGAGGTTTTACGTTATTTTCCTTTACTTTCATCAAGGTATAGAAGGAAGCAAGCTGTGGAAATAATAGCGTTTATAGCGTTAGTGTCTAATACTTAAGCAAACGTTGCATTCAGTATACTTTACTGTTTGCCTTATCGGTTATCAAAAGCAGCAAGCTATGTTCGTGTTTGTATGGTGTGACCCAATACTGAATTATAAAATATGGTACACTACATGTACACGAAAAAAAAAAAGTAAATAGTGGTAACAATAATAAAATAAAGTTACTGTGTATATATACGATCTTAAAACTACTAGTGCTATTACTAGTAGTATAGTACGCGAGGGTGATATGGTCATCCGTTTATACGGTCACGTTCTTACAACTCAAAAACTATAGCCTTGTTTGCTTAGATGGCTCTGTGATACGATAGCTTAGCATCAGTCAACCAAATAATGAAGGGTCAGAACGACGCTGCTTTATCGACGCCATTTTTTGACAGTTTACATTATAGTTACAGATAGTAAATATTTTAGTCGATTTTAGTATTGTGTAGTGTAGAGTTATTTTTAAGTTGATTTTTCGGAGTGTTCCTAATTATTGGCAAAGCTTGTTTGCTAATTTTTTCTTCTTAATATATCTTTTAGATATAATATATGACTTTGAGTTTTTGTCTCTGTCCTCCTCCTAGTTTTGGTTTTATAGAGAGGCAAAGATTGAGATATTACCCTCACGTACTTTAGTAGAAATAGTAGTAGTAGTAAATATATATAGTGTACCTGCGCAACAAATGTACAGGGTTATTTTATAAAGTTCAAATATATAAATAATGATATACCCTTATTGCAGTTTTTGAAAATACGAGTAAACAAGGCTTCTACTTTTATTTGAAATAATTAATTGAATGTGATTTATGGGCAACAACTACGCGTACGCGCGCGACAACGTTTTTGCCAACCGATCGACTTTTACGAATGTGTGCGTGCGTAGTAAAATAGTGGGCGTTAGATATTTATGAATGACAAAGATATTAAAATAATGCATTACCACACATTCTGAATTTAAAGGATAAAAAGGACAGAAGTTTGAGATTTTTTTAAATTAACTTTTCTTCACCATTCGCCTATATTTCTTATTCTGTTCGTTCTCTGCAAATTTGGACGTATATTGCAAAATAAATCTGTATAGTGTAGTATTTCTATATAACGTGCGACTGCTCATTGCTGAGGACTGCATTTAGAATTGAATTTTTTTTTTATAAAACGGTGAAGTGGCAATGGGCCGGTCATATAGCTCAAAGAATCGATAACAGATGGGGAAGAAAGGTTCTCGATTGGCGGCCTCATAACGGTAGACGAGGTGTGGGGCGGCCCTCCACTAGATGGAGTGACGACCTGGTAAGATATGCAGGAAGTCAATGGATGCAGGTGGCTGAGGACCGTGCTTTGTGGCATTCCTTGGGGGAGGCCTATGTTCAGCAGTGGACTTGTGAAGGGTTATAATGATGATGATGATGAATGATATAAAACTAATAAACGAACTAGAAGTCCACGTAATGGAAAGTGTTACTGTGATCTCTGGACACCTACAGTCAACTCTAAACAAATAAGGTTAGGAAATTAGGTGCAGGTATAAAAATATAGTGTGGAAAACAACCTGAAGTGATATCAAGAAAAAATCTCGTATTATGTTTCACGCGCGCCATACATAGCGTGAAAAGGATTATTCGATTGTATAATTGGTTTTTAAAATTTCCATGCATTAAAATTGGTCATTCCGATATCACGTCGTAAGTCGCTTTATAGCAGCCCGCTTTTTATGTAGTTACAAAATAATTCGTCAATAAACCAAGATTACGGAGGTCACTACCAGACACTTAGATAAAGTTAATTTGATGTCTGATTTGTGAACGTATCTATGTCAAAATGAAGGTCATAAGCAGTAAGTGCGCCTTAACAGATAGCATTTCAACCGATTTGTACTATTTTTTGTCGTCTACACTTTAGCCTTTTTAAGTCCTCAGCGGTGTACATTTTTTTCGGAGTCGTAAACATTAAAAACACACTCCTGGACATAGGCCTCTCCAATATATATTGCCTCACAGAGGGGATATTTTAATAGTAGGTATATTTGTTAATAATACAATGCAGGAGTGATTTTTTTATCAACCCCGTGTAATAATAATACGGAATTAGTAAAAAACTGGCCAAGTGCGTGTCGGGCCACGCACAATGTAGAGGTAGGGTTCCGTAGATGCCCGTCACAATACGTGGGCTTCCTTGATAACGGGCATAATAAGTGAGTTCGCAGTTTGACCCCACATGATGGAATAGACCGGTAAAAAAAATCATACTCCATTTACTTGCATGGGAAATACCCAAAATGAAAATGTTTTCAAGATTTAATTTCACAATTTTATAGGCGTGATTAATATCTAAACTATGCCAAAGAGATTTGTAGCACCTAGGGTCTCTAAGCAAAACCGCGGACGGGCGGACGGACGGACATGGCGAAACTATAAGGGTTTCTTGTTGTGAAACTATGGAATCCTAAAAGGTAACAGATTAAAAATGGACAAGCCTACTCTCATCAGAGAGGGTATTCGAGCAGAAAAGAATCCGCCGCTATTTCCCAGTGTGTAACTTGACGTCTTAAAAATATATTTTGTTATTTTTTAAACATGCAAGTTTCCTCACTTTGTTTTCCTTCGCCGCCATGCATGTGGTAAATAAGGTCTTAAAATTGTAATTAACAATCTAATCAGTTCCGGCGAGGATCGAATTCAATTATCTTGCGTATTATAAAATAAGAGCAAGCGCTTATCTTTGAGCTACAAAGGCTCTGGATATATTGATACGAGTAATAATTATTTTCTCAATTGATTTTAAATAGACTACATCACTCTTTCTGTCATATTTAATATATTTATTTATATAGATATAGACTAGCTGTTCCCTGCGACATCGCCCGGGCGTAATTTATTACGATTAGATTTCATGGTTTTAATTTTTTGCGCGGAACCGTAATTCTTTTTCTAAAATAAAAGTAGCCTAAGTTACTTCTTATAACATCAGCTATCTGCCAGTGAAACTCTGGTCAAAATCGGTCCAGTCGTTTCAGAGATTAGCCGCAACAAACATACAGCCAGACAGATACACAGAGACAAGAATTTTAAAAATCGTGTTTTTGTTATAAGAACCGTATATACTTTCATATGTATTGAGTAAAATGCAGTTATTTCGAAATTACAAACAGACACTTTAATTTTATTTATTTGTATAGATGTATAGAAGAGTAATAAAGTAATAATGTTAAAGCCATGGTGCTATATTATGGTTGTAGCACAAATGGGCCGACTCGACCGGGGAAGTACCACGCTCTTACAGAATTACTAGCGTGAAATAATAGCTTAATGCTGCTGTGTTTCGTATGGTGAACCGGAGACTCATTTCACTGGAAACAAGACATTCATAAACCTCAGGCAAGATAACGAATCTGTATTTCAATTCTCAATCGAGATGTAGGTGTGGGCTTGTTTCTCGTCCTCATTATTTTATAGAAAAGGTAATATTAATCTCTACATAGTGCAAAACAAAGTCGCTTCCCGCCGTCTGTACGCTTAGATATTATAAACTACGCAACGGATTTTGATGTGGTTTTCATCAATAGACAGAATGATTCAAGAGGAAGGTTTATGTGTATAATAAATGCATATTATATTTAATTCTTCTGTCCGTGTGTATGTGACTGGACTCCTCCTAAATGACTGGACCGAATTTGATCAAAATTTGGTGTACAAGTTGATTACATAATGGTTTAGATTCACAGTGGCGTTGTTTTCGTAATCCAGAAATCAATCGTGCAAATCCGGGGCGGATCGCTAATGTAGACAATAAAAAGTTTCACGTCAACCTCAGTAACTTTACCTTTCAGACGTTAGACTTATAACATTGGAAAAAGAAAATGCGATATAATATAACCTTCGCAGGTTATATATAGAAAAAAATGTACGTATACAAATCAATATTAATAAAACATATACAAACAAATATATTTATTTATTTATTTTTTATTTATCTTCACGCACAATCCCTGACGGGGTAGCCAGAGAGAACAGATCGCCAAGTGTCACGATCCTTACATACCTCTTTCGCTTCTTTCAGATTCATTATCTTCTTCATACATGCACGTCTAGGTATCCGAGTACTCTTGACCCTCCCCTCTTCGAGCAGTTTGCTCACCTGGTCTTCGAAAGTTAGTCTCGGTCTACCTCGACACCTTTTAATATTAACTTTCGCGCTATATATTTTCTTCACCATTCGGTCTTCACTCATTCGCTCAACGTGCCCAAACCATCGAAGCACGCCCTTATCAATTTTTGTGATAAGGTCATCTTTCAAACCTGCCATATTGCGAATCTCTTCGTTTCGCTTTCGGTCGGCCATGGTAACGCCGCACATTTTACGAAGAGATCGTATCTCCACTGCATTCAACTTGCTTTTATGCTTCTTCTGGCACACCCAGGTTTCGCTGCCATATAACAAAGTCGGTACCAACACTGCGTTATGTATTGCAAGGCGTGCACTCTTCACTACGCCTTGCCTTTTGACTAACGCAGTCAGGGCACCATTGACTTTGTTCCCGGCAGCGACACGCCTGTCCACATCTAAATCACATCTTCCATCCCGGCTAAAAGCACTCCCCAAGTATACAATTTCATTTACCTGTTCTAGACATTCCTGATTTACCCATATTTCACACTTCGTTCTCTCTTCATCCCTTTCAAATACCAGAACCTTAGTTTTATTAGCATTCAAACGGAGACCTTTAATTTCACATTCCTCTTTCATACACGTGACTAATGCCTGCAGTTCTGCCTCTGATGGTGCAATAAGCACTGCATCATCAGCATACAGCAGACAATTTACTTTTATGTCACCCAATTTCACACCCAAACAGCTATCTTTCAGCTTCTGTAAACAGCTGTCGAGATACAGTATGAACAGCCAGGAAGACATGAC
This sequence comes from Parnassius glacialis, assembly GCA_033319125.1. Taxonomy (NCBI): domain Eukaryota; kingdom Metazoa; phylum Arthropoda; class Insecta; order Lepidoptera; family Papilionidae; genus Parnassius; species Parnassius glacialis. Next base: position 20,130,437 of record JAVANC010000014.1, on the reverse strand, counting down.
ACAACCCTGTTTCACGCCCGTTTGGACGCTAAACATGGGTGACAGGTCATGCCCTACCCGCACACAGGCTTTACAGTTACAGTAAAGTGACTGCACAGCCCTTAGCAATCGACCATCCACACCGTACCCCGGCAACAGTTCCCACATTTTCTTCCTTACAACCTTATCAAATGCTTTCTCAAGATCCACAAAAGCACAGAAAATCTTCTGGTTAGCAGCCAGAAGCTTCTCCGTGATCATGCGTAGAGAAAACATTTGATCCGTGCATCCTCTTCCAGGTCTAAATCCGCATTGTGCCTCCCATAGAAATCTTTCCGATTTCTCTTGCATCCTACGTGTCAAAACCTTCGAGTAAACTTTACTTGCTAAACTGGTCAAGCTGATCGCCCGATAGCACCCGCAGTCAAAATGTGAACCTTTACCTTTATATAAAGGCACAATGACTGCGGATCGCCAATCATCCGGGACATCCCCCGTCCGCCAGCACAAATTGCACAGCAGATAAAAGCTGTCCCAGACGCGAGGCCCACCATACTTGACCATTTCAGCAGTAACTCTATCTAGTCCCGCAGCCTTACCACATTTCAAACTTCGAATCGCACGTTCAATCTCTTTCATACTGATGACCTCAGTGTCATCGAGGTCCAGGTCTGGCGTACCAGTCACGGCGTCATCCCCGGATCCCTCACTAAGATCATCACACGCATACATTTCTCTATAAAATTCGCTCCATCGCTGCATGACGTCCGATTTTTCTGTGAGGACGTCATTAGTTCTCGAAAGCACTTTGTTCATTCTTAAGGCCGTCGCACCACTTCGGGTCCTTCCAACCTCTTTCCAGAAGAGTTTGGAGTTCTCCTTAAAAGTTGTGCGACAACCTTTTGTCCGCTTCCATTCTACACCTTTCACGCACTTCCTCAATCAATGCTTTCGTGTGAACTTTCTGCAGCTTATATCTTTCTTTCATCTTCTCTCTCATATCCTTATCATTACTAGAGGCCAAGTAGTCTAACCATGCTTTCTTCTTCTTCTCTACAGCTTCTTTCACTTCATCATTCCACCATGCATCTCTTCTTTTACTACTGCCTCTTTTTATTGTTCCACACACTTCTTCCGCTGCACTTACCATTCCATCCCTAAGGTTCTGCCATGTTCTTTCCACACATTCATTTCTGCCATCGATGGTGTCAAGCTTTTCGGCTACCCTCGCATGATATTTGTCCCTAGTATCCGCTTCCTGAAGCTTCCAGCTTCGGATGCGACAGACCGACTGTGGTTCTGTTACCGCCGTCCGGTAGCGCCAACCCGCGAACAGACCCCTAAATCTAGTAATCACTAGATAGTGATCCGTTCCCAGGTCAGCACCCCTGAACACTCGCGTATCCATCACCTGTTTTCGCAGTCGGTCATCCACCAGAAACAAATCGATCATACTTCTCTCATTCTTTCTTTCTCTAGTATACATATGGATTTTCTTGTGATTAAACATAGTGTTTGTCACAAGAAGACCCTTTTCCTTGCATACCGCCAGTATAAGCTTGCCAGCATCATTAACCCTTTTATCGCCAAACTTTCCAAGCACCGACTCGTACCCTGGTCGAGCGGTACCAACCCATCCATTCAAATCACCACACACAACAATTCTTTCGTTTCCCCTAGCCAAATCTAGAACTTCTCTTACATTCTCCCAAAACTCCTCCAGCTCAGCCCTGGACGACGAAGCTACCGGCGCATAAACAGCCAAAAGGAATAACTTCGTCAGTCCCAATTTAAAGCGAACCCAGAGAAGTCTTGAGTTCACAACCTTATATTCAGTCATAACATCGACCAACCGAGACGACAGCAGCACCCCCACTCCCTGGCGGGCGCTCTCGCTCTCCGGGACTCCGGACCATAGAGCTAACGCCCCGCCAGGGAGCTCTTCAGTACCACTGCCCTTCCGTTTGGTCTCCGACATACACACGACATCTAATTCTCTTTCTTTCATTATTTCAATCAACTCATTCATCTTATCTTTCATGCCTCCTCTAACATTCCACGTGCCAACTCTGCACTCTGTCCTCCACCTTCCGCCGTGTCGGGCTGTGCGTGACGGGTGGCGGTCCCCATCGCCGCTTTGCACGCTGCATTCCACACCAACGGGGACTAGCTGGTGTGCGTCGCCTTGGGGGGACGCCCTAACCCTCGTTGGCATGGGTGCGCAGCTGAGTAGAATTACAGCCCTGAAAAGGGCTGGCAGGGGTCGCGACGAGCACGCTTCTACAATGACCCCACAAACAAATATAGACACATAATATTAGACATATTGTGTAGCAGGAGCTACACAAAAAATTAAACGTTTCCAATCAAGCTTGATATTACGTAAGAATAGATTAAAATATTTTTTTTTCAATATAGATTACAAGTAATTCTTATTGAAAGTCTTTTCTTTTTTTATCAAGGGTCCCGAAAAAGCCTGGGAAGAACCAGCTACAAGTCTAACGGGAATTTTCTTATAAGTAAATAAAATTATACAATAAAAACATAGGTTGTACAAATTACTTACAAAACTTAATTAAGAAACAGTTTGGAAGCGACCACCTCATTCTCAAGTGTTATTATTAACCATCTATTCATTTATATAATAACCCTTTTTATACAGTTATTTCAATTAAGGCCATCGATAACAATCGAAAACAAATCCTCATTTGGTCGATAACGTATCAACATACAAGAATGATACACAAAGCATCATATCATAGAAAATGTAACACAACACGACTACTGCAACGCATTTGAACTTGTTTACCTGCTATCGATTTAATCACGCTGCACTTGTGAAACTATTTGTAGAAGGTAAGATTTGTAATGGTAGGTGGGGCGCGAATAAATGTTGTTTTCAACCGACTTCAAAAGAAGGAAGAGGTTCTAATTCGACTGTATTTTTTTAATGTGTGATCTTTTTTCTAGGTGAACCGATTTTGATGATTCTTGAAAGCTGGTGCTTCTCATGTGATTGCATATAAATTTGATCAAGATCCGACCAGTAGTTTTTGAATTATTATTGGTAATGCGTATTTTATTGGCTTTCGACTATTGATGATGTTCTCATTTTATTTATATTGAAGTCGGTTGTACAATTTTTTTAATTTTATCACTTGTTAACAGTAAACTAGGAATGTCTCCGGCAACGTGGAGGCTTATTACATACGTAATTGCACTTGAACTAACAGTCAGACCTGGCAAATTATTATTAGGTCACGACTTAACGTGACATTTTATGGTATGCCGTGTAATGACGGCGAAAGAGAATCCACTACTAAGTACATATATTTTTTTTATTTAATAAGGCTGACAAACAACCACAGTCCACCTGACGGTAAGTGGATGTTTGTGGCTCATAGATATGTATCCTCGATTAAGAATCAAAATTCAGATGCGTAGTCACCCCTGAGGACCAAGATAGAATGCCTAGTTTCCAGTAAAAAGCGTATCTGAATCTCTACACTCACCATACAAAACACAGCATTGAGCTGCTATTTTACGCTGGTATTCTGCGAGAGCATGGTCCTACCCTGGTCGAGCCGACCAATTCGCGGCACACAATGGCTCTATCACGTATTACCATATCACAAAACTGAAACAGTACACTACTCTGGAACTCCTTACGCGTAACGGAAAGGAAGCATCAAATAAGGTAGCCTTCAAAATATTCCTCGGAAAAGGGATAATGAGAGGTAGTAGTTATTTCTGACACCACACTACACGATAGATGTAAAAAGAAGAATAAGTAGGCATTCATCCGATACAGCATTCCCAAGGTATCGGTGATATATCAGCAACGGTGATAATTTTATTGCCGATATAAACGTACCTTACAAATTCAAGGTCTCCTTATATATTGAGAGACGCAGATCCGCCTGTTTTCTGGCGCAATGATGTCTTATATTATACATATACGTCATAACTGAGTATACTTAAACTTGAAAAATTCTTCGCAATATTTATTAATAATTCACACGTGGTAGAGCCATGCTGCAGCTATATTATGATTGTAGCACGAATGGGTCGGCTCGACCGGGGAAGTACCATGCTCTCATAGAATACCAGCTTAAAATAGCAGCTTAACGCTGCTGCGTTTCGTATGGTGAGTGTACAGAACCGGAGACCATTTTCACTGGAAACTAGGCATTCCATTTTAGTCCTCACGGGTGACAACGCATTTGCATTTTGATTCATAATCGAGGATATAATATGTAGATTTCTATGGGCTACAGCAACGACTTACCATCAGGCGGATTGTGTGCACCCTTATGCTATAAAAAAAGTCTAGTAACGGACTTATGTAGACTTTTTTTACTTTTGTTCCTGCGTACAGCCCTTCTTCTTCACATTTCTGAGGGTTTTAGGGCAATGAAATATTCACCCAATCCATGTTGGCAGCTATTGAGAACTAAGATTTTTTTTTTAATTTTTAGACATGCAGGTTTTCTCCCGATGTTGTCCTTCACCAGCGAGCACGTGGTAAATCAGCACATAAAACAATATTATTGATGCCAGCAGGGTTGCTCGCGTACTGAGAAATTTACAGCGAGCACTTGACTCTGAGCTAATCACAACTCTGCGCAGCGTATAATGTTCTAAATGTTTTAAAAGGGAATTGAATAAGTGGTGCAAATATGAGTCTCTGAGACATATATGTGCCATTTGCTGTAGAGACAATCGGTCCGTGGGGTCCACGTGCGGTGAAGTCCGTCAAGGAACTTTTGAAATTTTTGAAACTGCAACTTTGGAGTAGTTTGCCCCTATGTCAACCCCTTCAGAAGTATCTGCCATTTTGTTTCTTAATTCTGTATCAATTTAGCTGACGGATAGCCATTATTATTATTTGAATCAAACACTTTTTTGGGCGAATTTTTTTGCGTCTTACCTGTATGCGCAGTATACATACCAGGTGTACCCAGGTAGGCCAGGTAAACAGTCAAATACCTGCTTATTGAGTGGACTGATACTTTTCAACAAAGTTTCATGATGCATCAAACACTTCATGAAAAATGCGTCACGAGCTCTCGGACCATAAGGCACGGATGGGGCTGTCATCCATCCGGTTTTTCGCGGATTTATTAGTTTGGAAGGCAGAACCGAGCAACGTCCGAGTTGAATTTTATATTCAGTCCGCATCTATAAACTTTAGAAATAATTAAAAATTTACCTTGTGTATAATTATATTGTTTATTTTTATAAATACAACTAGCTGATACCCGCTCGCTTCGCTGGGCGCACGATGTTACACGATAATAACGTAGATTTATAATATCAAGATTTTTTATGGGACCATCGTAAAATCCGTTCTCAGTTAGCGTCTAGATTGTGAAATGAGTAACTATACTAAATTTCAAGTCAATCGGGTGTATAGTCTAAAAGATATCGTGATGAGTCAATCAGTCAGTCAGTCAGTCAGTGGTATTTCGCTTATATACAATATGTAACAAAAACCCTTTGGTTCCCGTTAAGTACGTTATCAGTATCATTATTCAAACGTATAGAAATAACTTTTTTTTTAAAACTCGAACACTTTTTTTATTTTATTTCAAAAGTAATTGTATGCAAATTGTATGTGGTTTTATTACCTCTTCATTGTCTGGGGACTAAGAGGATTGTCAAACACCCCGCTTTAGTTAGCTTTAGCATCGTCTAGTGTCAGTAAGAAGTAATAAAACCAAATAAAATTTAAATTTCTTTTAATAAAATTTTAAAAAAATATGGTCTAATCCTATTAAAAAAGTTTTTTTTTAATAGGATTAGGGTGACAAACGAGCACACAGTCCACCTGATAGTAAGTGGTTGCTGCAGCCCATAGACATCTACATCTATCCTCGTTTGCGAATCAAAATATAGATGCGTTGTCACCCGTGAGGACTAAGATAGAATGCCTCATTTCCAGTAAAAAGGGCCTCCGGCCACCTGCACTCACCAAGCGAAACGCAGAGGTATACCTCTACTTCACGCTGGTATTCTGTGAGGTCGTGGTACCACCCCGGTTCGAGGCGGCCCATCCGTGCGACAACAATTCTGCCGCGTGGCTCTACCACTGTATAAAATTATTAAGTTATTTCTATAAGTTTGAATACTGATCCTGATAACGTACTTAACGGGAACCACAGGGTTTTTGTTACATTGTGTATACACAGGGTTATTTTGCAACAACGGGGGAAATTTGCAGAGAAGATTCAGAATAAGTAATACCTATTATATTCAAATGATTAAAAAAAATATTTAAAAAAAAATCTAAATAATTCTATCCTTTTTATCTTTTAAATTCAATATGCGTGGTAATGCATTATTTTAACTGATTTTACTGCGCAAGCACACATTCGTAAGGGTCAATCGGTAGGCAAATACGTTGTGACCCATAAATCACATTCAATTTGGGATGATTTCAAATAAAAGTAGAAGCCTTATTTGCTCGTATTTTCAAAAACTGCAATAACGGTATATCATTGTTAATGCATTTGAAGTTAGGTTTAAAACTTCGCTACTTTTTGAAAAATAACCCTGTATAGATAGATTATTCTGTACGTATGTTTGAAACCGAACTCCTCCTAAATATATGCACCGATTTAGATGATTTTTCTGCCGACTTCCAAAAAGGAGACGGTACTCAATTCGAGTGTATGTTTTTTTTTTATGTGTGTTACCTCATAACTTTGTACTGGGCGAACCGATTTCGATGATTCTTTTTTTATATGAAAGCTGATAGTTCTCGTGTGGTCCCATATGAATTTGATCAAGGTCAGACCAATGGTTATTGAGTTATTCTTAAATAACCTATATTGAAGTCAGCTGTACAAAATTTTAAATTTTAAATTATACTTTTTATATAGTATAGGGTGACAAACGAGCACACAGTCCACACAACAGATGGTAAGTAGTTGCTGTGAGCGGTAGTGGTCTCTAAGCACGCTTTACCTTTTTCTGCCGACTTCTGAAAAGGAGACTGTACTCAATTCGACTGTATGTTTTTTTATGTGTGTTAACTCATAACTTTTAACTGGGTGAACCGATTTCGATGATTCTTTTTTTATTTGAAAGCTGGTACTTTTCGTGTGGTCCCACATGAATTTGAACAAGGTCAGACCAATGGTTTTTGAGTTATTCTTAATAACTTATATTGAAGTCGGCTGGCTATACAACATTTTAAATTTTTAATTATTAGTGAATGTTATTTGACTATAAAACGATTAACACCAAGAGATTTATATACGAGCACGTCGTGGTAAAGAAAACGGGTTTTCTCAAAATATGTGATTATTTGATTATACCATAGACAATGCATTATGGCGGCGGCGCGGCGGTCATTCAGCAAATCAAAACAGAGCGAGAAACAATGCGTTGTTACGTCGCGGGACTCCCATCAATGCACGGTTAAGGTTGCTTATTTTAAATAAGCTTAATGAATACAAAAACTGGCCGGCCATTATAATTGGTTTTACTTTAAAAACAATAAGTGTCTTGATGAACGATAATCTAGTTAACGGAAGATGCTAGGCATATGGCTTAGCATTTTCCATAACTAGATTAAAGGGTAAGTTATACGTGGTAGAGCCACCCTGCAACTATATTAACATAACCCCTGGGAATGAGGTGATCGCTTCCAAGCTGTTTCTAAAATAAATTTTGTACTTATATAGTTAGTACAATCATTATTGTAAAATTTGCTTTAAAAAAAAAGTCCCGCTGGGTTTCTTGCTGGTTCTTCCCAGGACAGAGGTTTTATTTTTCGAACCAGTGGTAAAGTAAAAAATGACTTTCAATAAGTATTACACATGTGATCTATATTGAATAAAAAATTATTCTATTCTATTCTATTCTATTCTATTATAGTTGTAGCACGAATGGGTTGACCGGTACGAGCACGTTTTCACAGAATACCAGGTCAAATAGCAGTTTAATGCTGCCGTTTTTCGTATGGTTAGTGTAGAGAACCGGAGACCCCTTTTACTGGAAACGAGGCATTCCATCTTAGTGTTCAGGGGTGACAACGCGTCTATGAGCCACAGCATCCACTTACCATCAGGTGGATCGTGTGATCGTTTGTCACCCCGATTCTATAAAATAAAAATAAAATAGCAATATAATAAATGGAATATGTCAATATATATTGCTGAACTGGACATACTTGTTTAGTTCCGTGTGGGTCTGGAACTTACAGGTCTCATATGTATTGGGGACTTATAACAAAATAAAATGTGCTGACTGTTACTTGCCTAGCGTAGTAAAAGGTGATTAATGGGATGTTGCCACCTATTGCTACTTTCAGAATTTTCCATCTTAACCCATATTTTTTGGCTAAACGTGGTCCGAATAGTTCGCTACTTCCTGGACTCTGCCTACGTCCTTCTCAGGGCTTCTAAGAGGCTTCTTAGACACCAATGTGGTTAGAACCAATCTTACCAACCTTGAGCGCAGGCGCAAAGTATCCAGCCTTTCGTTTTTAGGGTTTCGTACCCAAAAGGTAACCAACGGGACCCTATTACTAAACCTCCGTTGCCCGTCTGTCTGTCATCGGGCTGTATCTCATGATCTGTAATAGGTAGACAGTTGAAATTTTCACAGGAGGTGTATATCTATTGCCGCTCTAGCAAAAAAATAAATTAATTTAAAATTAAAGGGGGCTCTTCTATTAGAAACGAGTTCTACGATGGTACGGAACCCTTCATGCGCGAGTCCGACTCTCACCGGTTTTGTTTTACATTTTCGGCTTATGCATAGTAGCAACTTACTGAATTTACGAGGTATTATATAATTAAATGTCAATCAAATGAAATAATTTAGGTTACACATTTCACACTATAATATTAATATACATTTATATACATAAAATTTCGAAATACTAAGAATTATTCAAACGAATGAAGACAGTAATAATTGAATGTAAGCTATTTTTTGCGGATTTGTGTTGGATGTGAAATCTGATTCGTGAAATGTAAACTCAGGAGGTATGTGAATGCCACTGGCAAAATATAAAACTTGGCAATACTAAATTAACATCTTAATAATGACATTAGTCGAGATAGCTGGATAGATTTCTAAAGATGGATTAATTACTTATTGGTAATTCTATATAAACGACAATGGACTAACTAATGGTTAACACGGGCTACGAACCATTAAGCTCATGGATTCGAATCCGCCATGCGACCTACTGCTGTGAACCACTTTAAACACAAGTATTTTAAGCTTAACTGAAGTGGTTAAAAGGAATGTTAGAAGTGTTTGTATACTGTATAATATGATACTTACTGTACCTGCTATACTGTAGGTAAAAGGCGAAACTTAACTGCTTTTAGACATGGGATTAAAAAAATTAGGACGGCCGGATATAACATTATACATACAAAAGTACTATTTTTCTACCGACTTCAAAAAGAAGACGGTACTCAATTCGACTGTATGTTTTTAAGTGTGTAACCTCATAACTTTTTACTGGTTGAACCGATTTCGATGAAGCTTTTTTATTTGAAATCTAGTGCTTCACATGTAGTATAGATTTACATAAATGTAAATGTAAATATAAATTTCGATCAAGGTTTAACCAATAGTTTTCGAGTTACTCTTAATAATTTATATTGAAGTCGGTTGTACAAAATTTATAATTTTAAATTATTTTCTATAACAAACAGACTTACGAACAAATAGTCCATCCACATTATAGTTAATGGTTACTGCAACCTAAGTACACCTATAACAGACTTTATACAAAGTACTCCAAACCGTTGTAGCCCCCACAAATCACATTCAATTTAGGATAATTTCAAATAAAAGTAGAAGCCTTATTTACACGTAGTTTCAAAAATTGCAATAACGTTATATAATTGTTTATATATTTAAACTTAAGTTTAAACTTTGGCTACTCTTTGAGAGATAATCCTGTATATACACAGGGGGGTAGGCAGAGTACAGGGAGCAGCGAGCCACTCGGAACACGTTTAACAAACACAACGGATATATGATGGAAAATTGTGAAAGAAGTGATAGGTCGCTAGCCCATCGTCTCCGCAATCACAAACCCAATTACCCATTAGTCGCCTTTTACGACAGGCTAGGCTAAGCTATGCAAGTAACACAGTAGGCGCATTCTTTTCTACCAACTTCAAAAAGGAGGCTGTACTCAGTTCAACTGTATGTTTTTTTACGTGTGTAACCTACCCTGTGTAACTTTTTGTGGGTGAACCGATTTTGCTGATTCTTTTTTTATTTGATAGCTGGTGCTTCTCATGTGATCCCATATAAATTTGATCAAGGTCTGGCCAATAGCTTTTAGGAGTTATTCTTAATAATGCGTATCTATTTATATTAAAGAATTTAGATTTAACATGTATATGTACCAACGTTTCACTTTGACCTCTGTGTAAATAATAAAAAAATATTAAAACTTTATCCTTATATCAGTTATTAGATTCGTTACAATCAGAATAATGATAATTATGTTTTTTGTAGGATCGTCATTAGTAGGTATGTAACATTTTATATTTGAAGTGTAATATTAAGCTTTAGATTTTGGAGATAAGAGTGTTAAACATTACTGTTTTATTGTATTTAGTATAGTTTAGTAAGGTATTTTATTAATAAATCACGAAATTACTAGACTTCTAATAGACTTTAAAAAAGGAGAAGGTTATCGATTAGATTGTTTTTTCTTTTCTGTATATACTAAACTAAGCACGGATATCTAATAAATCAAATATCTAATAAGTAAATCAATGTAGCTGATTCTCTTAATTTACCTCTAAGGCATACTTTCACAGTGGTCATAGTATGCGGCAATGTTGAAGTCTCTTATATATATATATATATATATATATATATATATATATATATATATATATATATATATATATATATATATATATATAATTGAAATAATACAAATACTTTACAATCAAAGTAATAAAAGTGTTACTTATTTACTTCTTTAATTACTTTAATAACTACGTGCTATTCAGAGGTTTAGCCGCGCTCTTGCATTTGATGATTTTAGCACATGTAATTGTATTACGTTGAGTCAACAAATGAGTCCACGACGGCAATGTTTGTTACACCAAATCCGTTGGAAGTTTTCACTTGACACTGCAGAACGTGGTAATAGGAGTGAAGACCAGTTGCGTCGTCAAATTACAAGCTATACGTGGTATAGTTAGTAATATGGTTATAACGCCTAGGCAAAGAAAAGTTCTTCAATATTCTCCTAAAACACATATTACATTGTAATACTATGCATGTGCATTTAGTTAACACGTCTGCCAATTACTTATTTCACGATTTTACAATGAAATATGTTTCTTGTTTACTTACCATTATCATAAGACTTTAAAAGTCAAAATTAATTACCGAATTTCCGAATGTTTCCCGAATGAAATTTTAATTTGGATCAGTATCTTTCGTTTTGATAAATCAAAGTTAGTAATGTTTCCTAAATCAGTAGGTAACAGTAATATTATTGGCAAGAATAGTCATTATCGGGCGTAAGACGAACTAATTATCTAAAGCTATCGGTATAACTCACCTCCTTATCATAAGTTGCCTTCGAGCACCGATAAAAGCGCCAGAGTCCCAAAAGCGTACAGTATTATCACAGAACAAACACTTGGCAGTCTAACTCAGGAACACATTATCGAGTTACGGTGATTTTTATTAGCAGACCGAGCAAGTAGCGTTTCAAAACATAAAACAGACGATAAGCATTCTATGTTGAATTAGCGTGGTGACGCGAAGACCTCCGATCAGCGCGGCGGTCGGAGTAAGAATGCGGTTGCGGGCGTGACGAATGACGATTTGACGACGCACGACGTTGTGTTGCGCAGGAGTGGATTTGCCTTTACCAAGGAACTTGGAAAAATAATGTTTTTACAGTTGACAGTACTAGGAACTATTTGCATATTTGATGTTAAATCTTTCCAACATATAAATCTGTTTTAATGTTCAAGATATGGATGTGCGGCTAACGCGCGTCTTAATTAAACACTTTTTGTGCATTACTAATTGTTATGGTGAACCACCCCAATCAGTTCAAGTAATTAGATAATTATCAGTTTAATAATAACCAATATTAATGATAATTGTTTACCAAATTTAATAACGATAAAGTTTAGAAAACGTTTTATTTGAAAACATTTAATTTTTTTAACACTTGTAAAAATTAAATGCATGGTTTCGTAATTCTATTTGGCTTTCTATAAGTTTTGAAGCGCGCTAACAGTAACTGCTCTATCAATAAAACGATCAAAAACTTAAATATAAAACAATAATAATAATAATAATAATAATAATCTTTATTTCCATATATATATATCAATTAACAATATGTCTATTTATAAAGTACATAGGAATATTACATCTTATAACATGAAAAATAGCATCCATTGCCGAACTAGGCCAAAACCTGTATTTCAGCATATGGCGCCACTCCCCAGACATAATAAACATAAATTATTTATTTAAATTATGGAAAATTTACAAAACTTTGTTCTTTATATTACAGATGTGGTATAAAACAAAATGTGAAATTGAAATTAAAATATATATATATATATATGTGTGTGTAAAATGTACCTCTTTTGTATATGGTGCTAGTATACGTGTCTGTGTGTGTGTGTGAGTATGAGTGTGTGTGCGCGTGTAAGAGGGTGTGTACAAGAGTACAGTTTAATGAATGCCTTAAGTTACCTAACAATAGAAATTCGAGCAATGTTCATAATAACTTAGCGCTGCACTGTCAAAAGATCTTCCGTTTCATCATATCCTAGAGCCAGTAACCAAGCTGTTATTTTCTTTTTGCATTGCTTTATATGTAGGGAGTAAACTGGAATAATTTTATTAACTTTGTTATACACAAATGGACCTAAAGCACAGTAAAATCTCCGAACAAATGAAGTATGAAACTGTTTTAGTTCACAAGGTCTGACTATTCTGCAGTTTATACATTTTTGAGGATCAAAAATCACTTCACTGTGTTGTTTCAAGATTATACCTAAAATAAACAGTTGTCTGACGGTAAGGACTTCACAATTTTCAAATAGGAGTTTGGTTGGGAATAAGAAAGGTCGAAAAGTGCTTACTTTGAGTACTGCACGCTGGGCAATTTCTAAACACTTAATAGTAGAAGCTGGCGCTCCTCCCCAAGAAGTAATGCAGTACGATATCAGTGATTGGCAGAGTGCAAAGTAAATTTGTTTTATGAGTTTATAATCTGCAGTATGTCTAAGTGTTTTAAATATTATTATTAATTTCCGCACTCTTTTGCTCAATAATTCAATATGCGTTTTAAAATTTAAGTGACAATCTAAGATTACCCCCAAGTATTTTATTTCATTAGTACGCTCTAATTTAGGACAGGAACATTTATGTTTATCTACAAAATTGCAACTGTGAGCCACAAGATGCAATTTATCTCCAAGTCCTTTCAATTTCCGAATAGAAAAAGGAATGTATTTTGTTTTACTAGGATTTAGTGTCAAACGATTTTCACCCAGCCATCTAGAGACACTGTCAAAAGCATCCTGCGCAGCATCAAAAACTTTCGGCCAGGAAATGGCTGAAATTAATAGAACTGTATCATCAGCATAGGAGATCAGATTACCATTTAAAGGTTTAAATGAACATAGTTCATTAATGTAAATCAGGAATAGAGTTGGTCCAAGAACGCTGCCCTGTGGAACTCCATAAGATATAGGTGCATATGTGCTAATATATTCTCCAATTGCTGTAGCTTGAACACGATTTGCAAGGTAACTCTTAAAAAGATTCAACTGATTATCTCTTATGCCTATAGACTCAAGCTTATTTAGTAAAATAGGAATCGATACTGTATCAAACGCCTTTGCAATGTCTAGAAATATGGCTAAGCATTTATTATGTTTATCTAAATTCGTAGCAATAAAATTAGTCACTGCATGAACTGCATCTGAAGTAGACTTTGCCTGACGAAAACCAAATTGGTTATCAGAAAGTAACTTACGATTTTCCAAATATCTCACCAGTCTGATATTAATGAGTTTTTCCAAGATCTTAGATATAGCAGGAAGTAATGATATAGGCCTATAATTTGTGATAAGATCTTCATCACCACCTTTATGTATCGGAATAACTATGGACTTTTTTAAATAATTAGGAAAGACCCCAACTTGTAAACAAAGATTAAAAATAAATGTAAGAGGCGGGACTAAGTAATTTCTGAATTTTTTTAGGAATATGTTTGAAATATTATCCCAACCAGCTGCACAATTATCTTTAAGATTCAGAATTAAACTACTAACTTCAGCAATGTCAGTCTCTAATAAAACAAAAGAATTAATGGAGCCGGAAGCAGGACCTTTAGAAGCGCTAGAAAAATTATGGTTTGGATTTTTCGCTATAGTTTCTGCTAAAGTTACGCCAACACTAATAAAATACTCATTTATTTTATTGACGGACTTATACGGACAAGACTCATCCTTCAATAAATTCAATAAAGATTTTTTTGTTTTAGCTGTGTGTGTTATATTTTTAATTATATGCCATATTTTTTTATTGTTATTTCCAGCTTCTTTTATTTGATCCTTTTCATAAGCTCTTTTTACCTTTTTTAGCAATGTGTTACAAAAATTTCTATAGCGAGTATAAGTAATTTTAATTATTTCATTATTTGGATATTTTCTTACTTTATAATGCAGTTTGTCTCTATTTTTCATGCAGCGTAAAAGACCTGGTGTGATCCAAGGCTTTATAATTTTCTTACGTCTTGCTAAAGAAACAGTTTGAGAATTTTTATTTAGAGTGAATATCATTGTTTCCAGGAAATAGGTTAGAGCAAAATCAGGATCAAGTGATTCGTAAACAGGAGAAAAATCTACATTCGAGATATCTATTTCAAGTTGATTATAATTTATCTTTGTTATTGAGTGATTAGAGTAACTACGAACTTGTTTCTTATGTAAACATAACATAACCGGTTTATGATCAGTAAGATTCGACTGCAGTACAATCGCGGTTGTTGGATATTTTGTTTTTATCAGAGCATGATCAATACAAGTACCACTAGATTCGCGAGTAATGAAAGTATGCGCAGGTAACAATGAATGGTAAGCAGCAAGATTTAGGTATTGATCAGAAAATTTATGAGGTTTATCATCATTAATAGATATATTCATGTCTCCCATTAGAATAATATTGCTGAAGCCCTTTATTGTTTGCAAATTGTCATTCAAGGAACCCAAAAAGTGATCTAAGCAAGAGTATGAGGGAGAACGGTAAACCGCTAGGATGGCGGTGTCAATGCCAACTTTTATAAGAAGCGAGTTTGCATCAATAAATGGAGGCTCTTCAACAGTAGACATTAGATCATTTTTAATATAAACTACCACTCCATCATTTTGAATGGGATTATGTTTAGTTGAAAATACACGATAACCTGCTAAAGATGGTATAACAACCGTACACGATAGCCAACACTCTGTCAAGATAAGAATATCCACATTAACTTTTAATCTTGCAAGTAGAACTTCAAAACCAGTAATGTTTAAGTTAATGCTGCGGATGTTTTGTGTAAGGATTGAGAGGGAAGTTTGTGAAGCTGGTAAACATCTACTGCAGTCCTCCAAATCACACTCAAAAGCATTTGTGACAAATAATTTGTCCAGATCATCAGATATATCTTTTAAATTATCGAAAACGAGGCAAAATTATCTGTATACGTCAACAGAATTACACGGTGTAGGAAAAGAAATTTTGTAACAGTAAAATAAGTAACACATTTTTTGAAGAAATAAAAATATACAAGGTATTCATAACTAAAAGTAATGAAGGGTAGTCGTGTGAAAGTGTGCTTAGTGTACAAAAAATTGAGATTAAAAAGTAAAAAAATAAAATTATGAGGAGAAAATACAATGAAAGTTAAAATTACAGCTACTAGTCATTGAGTTATTTTAAATTTTTCAAGATCTGATTCACTTTCTACTTTCACCAAAGGAGAGTTTACGTTTTTACGAAGATAAACCACACCACGCGATGTCCAACAAAAAGCAAACATGTGTTCCTTTTGAAACGCTCGAGCCAAGAAGAATATTCTCTGTGCCTTTGGTGTCAACGTTTCAGCAACGAATACAGGTTTAATAGGGGTGTCTATGTTAAAATGTCCAGTGTTTAATTTTTCGCCTTTCTCTTTATTCTTATTAAATAATTTCACTGCCTTGAGAACCTTTTCTTTCATAATTACAGAAGTGAATTCAGTGATAATGGGTTTTGATGAGTCCTTAGCAGTTATTCTATATATGTCCTTAATATCTGAGTCTTTGATGTCAATGCACAAAGATTTTCCCATTTGTTTAACTAGGTTGCCGAGCTCATCCTTAGATTCGGTCTTCCCTGTATTTTTATTTGGAATATTACGTATCTCAATACCAGCTGCCCGATTTTTGCGTTCCAACATGTCAATTTTTTCCTCCAAAAGGTTAATGTACTTCTTGTCTTTCTTTCTTTCGGCCTCTAGGTTTTCAATTCTAGTTAAAAACTCGTCATATTTACTTGACATCACTTCAACCGATTTTGAAAGCTCGGCATTTTGATCTTTTATGCAATTCACAGAGATATGAAGATCATGGAAACGCTTATTTTGTTCTTTTAAAAGCGAGTCAAACATTTGCTTTAACGTGGACACAACTGTGTTATCACCTTCATCACGCTTTCTTTTCTTTCTCTCTGCAGCATTCTGTGGTAGGCGCAGGTCAGGCTCGGAATCATAGTGTAGCATCGTATCCAATACTCTTAATTCCGAGCTACTATGAAATAAAGATCTTTCTGTATCATCATTAGTCTGTTTATCCGCAGTTTCTGACTTTTCGCGGGACGAAGGCAAGTGCGGTGGAGTACGTTTAAGCGGCATATTTATTACCTTTGACAAAGTACTAGGACAACAGAAATGCGTACTTACTTGAATTAAGACGACAGATCAATATCACGTTCAGAGGTCTTACTTTTTTGACGACGATCGACGATTCAGTACAAATACTATGGTCATCACTTTATGTTGACCCCTCGCAACTGTACTCCGTTTATAGTACTAATATTCCTTCGTATATATTATGTTTCACCAATAGCAACGAAACAAATTAATCTCTTACTAGTGCTGATTTCCTATTATTTACTTTAAATTATTTTTTAATTTATTTGTAATTTTAATAAAAAGGATTACAAAAACACGTCTATTCGTCACAAAAGTCCGGGGGGAAGGAAGGAATACAAACAAACATACGTAGTAATAAACATGGTAATTCACGAATGAATGTGAAATATTAGATAATTGCCAAACTACGACTATCAAGCTGTCGTCAAAGTTCTAAGCTTTTTGTTATAATATACCTATACAAAGGTAACTTAAAATTTTTGAAATTGTATAAATCCTAAAATTTAGAATAACCTATTAAAAATCATATCCAATCAACTTTTATTATTTTTATTTTATTAAGTTTATAATAGTGATGAATATCCTATTTGAAACCTGTTCGGACAACTTTAGAAATAATTTTGCTTACCGTTTAAATTATTATTTTATTATTAAAAAAACCTTTTTAAGCCATACACTTCAAGCAAAAACATCGAAGATGAAAATGAAAATTGACACCTTGCATTTCAAATTCCGTCAAGCTGTTTAGAACATATTAGGTCACGTAGTTGCCTCCTACTGCTTCTAGAGTAAATAATTATGTCGTCTATAAGATAATATTGTTATTGACAATTATTATTTTGTTGCATGACTGTTAACGCTGTTTTACGTCACTATTCAAGAAAATGTCCGCCACAAGTGAACAAACTTTTTTCTTAAAGCCAAATTAAAAAATTATATTGATTCAACTTTACCTTAAATTTAATTTTAAACTAGATAATTTAAAATTAAAAATTTTGTACAGCCGACTTCAATATTTGAGAATAACTCAATAACCATTGGTCTGACCTTGATCAAATTCATATGGGACCACACGAGCACTATCAGCTTTCATATAAAAAAAGAATCATCGAAATCGGTTCGCCCAGTACAAAGTTATGAGGTAACACACATAAAAAAAAAAAACAACATACACTCGAATTGAGTACCGTCTCCTTTTTGGAAGTCGGCAGAAAATTCGACAAGCTCGTCAGTGCTATTCCAATACATAATTACATCGTCTTAATATCGATAAAGATATACAGTTTTAGTAAATAAACCTACGAACAACAAATGGTAAAATTACAACTGAATTCAATATTAAATAAAATGAAAACATCATTAAATGTAATCGAAGTCAATTAAATACACATTATTAAAGATAACTCAAAAAGTACTGGTCATATCTTGATGAAATTTATATGGAACCACATAAGAAGCATCAGCTTTTAAATAAAAAAATCATCAAAATCGGTTCACCTAGAAAAAAGTTCTGAGGTAACACACATAAAAAATACAATCGAATTGAAGAGCTCCTCTTTTTTGGAAGTCGGTTGAAAACTTTTTTTTTTTTTATAGGACAGGGTGACAAACGAGCACACAGTCCACCTGATGGTAAATGGTTACTGTGACCCATAGACATCTACATCTATCACCAATAAAGACTCAAGATGCAGATGCGTTGTCACTCGTGAGGACTAAGATGGAATGCCTCTTTGCCAGTAAAAAAGGGTCTCCG
Source organism: Parnassius glacialis (assembly GCA_033319125.1). Taxonomy (NCBI): domain Eukaryota; kingdom Metazoa; phylum Arthropoda; class Insecta; order Lepidoptera; family Papilionidae; genus Parnassius; species Parnassius glacialis. The sequence continues at coordinate 20,111,763 of JAVANC010000014.1, read as the reverse complement.
GTTCTCTACACTCACCATACGAAACACAGCAGCGTTAAGCTGCTATTTTACGCTGGTTTTCTGTGAGAGCGTGGTCCTTCCCCGGTCGAGCCGACCCATTCGTGCTACAACTATACTACTAATATAGCTGCAGCATGGCTCTACCACGTAAATAAAAAAAACTAATCTAAAAAACTATCTTCTTTTGGGCGTTTTGGAGCAGTGGAATAAAAAATACAAGCACACAGTTTCGTTTATAACTTAGCGATGAGAATTGAGAACCGACCGCGTTGCGTGGTAAAGGTTTTGTTTAGTTAGGTCAGCACCTCGCTAAGGTCGTATCAAGTGGCATGGGGTTGCATTTCTTATTTGCCTTTTTTGTCGATGTTGAGTAGAAAAACAAATGTATGTACAAAAACTGGGCTTCGGACACTCAGGTCATTTTGTCACTTAAGTTTGGGTTATGAATGTTTTTGTACGAACACATAATGATACTATTTTAAGATATTAAGACCTCTTCAGTAAAGGTTGAGGAGCTTCGCTAATTTGCTAAGATGATCAAACAAAAACAAAATGGCGTGTAAAACTTAATTTGTAAAGACCTTTGAACATTTTTATCACTTAATATTTATTTTTTTTTATTTTCATGGGCTTTTATTAGCTTGACTTTTACCTATGAACGATCTGCAGAGCCAGAATGGGAGGCATAATTTTATAGTCTTTGTTATTTCTCCTTGCTTTAAAATTGGTCGCAGATATCCATGGGCTACAGCAACCACCTACCGTGAGATTGGCTATATATACAAACTTAATATTACAATTTCTTTTATAATACAAGTAAGGGTGAACAAACGAGAACAGAGTACGTGGGCGATAAGCTTTTAGTCAAATAACTTCGATTAATAATAAAGTATCAAGTGCTATTACGTGCCATCCCTGAGGACAAAGAAGGAATGCCTTAAAACCTGCACAAAGAATACGCTTTCTTAATGCCAGATTACCATAATATTGAGAACAGCGTTTGATGGCGTTCCTTGGGGGAGACCTTTGTTCAACAATGGACTTGTGCTGGGCTGTAATGATGATGATGATGATTTATGTGTAATATTGTTACAAATAAATACATTTTTAAATGCGTTGTTGATTGGTACAGAATGCCAGGCAGTCCACCTTCAGTAACCCTTACTTGAAAGTGTTAGCAAAAATGGATAAATAAATTAAAAAAAAAAACAATACTCGTCAACGCGGAAGTTAATAAAATTGCCCAAGTTTTCACACGTACAAAGGCGCCTCATTCATGCCTATATCTTCCGGGAGAAACGTTAACCTTGTCACAATTTTCTTATTAGTTTTGGTTACAATGAACATAATAATTAATAATCATGATGCAATATATTTTTACATAACAATAGGGTAAAAACATAATATACATAAACACTCACGCCTGTCACCCAGAGGGGTAGGCAGAGAATACGCACGTCCATTTGGCACGATCCTGATACAACTCCCTCGCCTTCTCCACATCCATAGCCTACGCATACATGCTCATCGGTTAAGGGTACTCTTAATTTGGCCCATTTTCAATATATCGCCAATTTGTTCCATAAACTTTCGCCTAGGCCGTCCCCTCCCGACTCTGCTGTTCACTTCTGCTACATAAACTTGCTTTGTCACTCTTTCCTCATTCATTCTTTCTACATGACCAACTCAAGAAGCATTCCTTTCTTAATCCTGGTCACAACATCATTTTGAAAACCACACTCTTCTCTTATCACATATTTTCTCACCCTGTCATTCAGATTCAGCCCTAATATACTCCTTAATGACCGTGGATTATCCACGTAAGGTGATGATGGTCAAGTCATTACTGCAGGTAGTGCTGCCAACTTTCATCATACATATAAAACATAGTATTTTCGAAATAAAAACATAATGTGTAGGTGGCGAAATATAAAAAAAAAACATCTATCTTTAAGTTAATGTTTTATATTCATTCTTAACAGCCTCACGCTAAAGTCAGCATTTATCAAAACATAGTAGTTTCTCCGATGATAAACATTTTTGATAATATAGTATTGAGACCTCTAATTTCTAGGATATTATTCGGGCAAGCAGCCCTATCTGCAGCCAATGCACACTTACAATTAATTTGAAATAAGTAATGTTGTCTCTATCATCGAAATGAAATGCCTCACACTCTTGAAACTTTGCGAGTAACCAAAGCGAACCTTCATAGTCATCATCATCATCATCATTACAGCCCTTCATAAGTCCACTTCTTAACATAGGCCTCCCTCAAGGAATACCATAAAGTACGGTCCTGACAGGTCGGAAATCGCTTCTTCGTAGGCAGCCCCACGGCTTCTTCGACGCTTGAAAAAAAACCTTGCCTTTTATTTTTTCTTTGACTCTTGTGAACAAAAGGAAATCACAAGGAGCTAAGTCAGGGCTGTAGGGTGGGTGACTTAGAGTGTCAATACCAGATTCCTCAATAAATCCTTTTGTTCTAAGGGAATGTGAAGAAGCGTTATCGTGATGCAGCATGATTCCCAGAAGCCCGATCTTTGGTTTTCTCTCCCGCACAGCTTGAAAAGCTTTGGGTAACGCAACTTTAGTATACCATTCAGAGTTGACTGACCTACAATTATCCAGCATTGACGTCGACAAATGTTCGCTTCGCGAAAAAAAACTAGCCACAATTTTTTTGCTGACATTGGGAAATCTTTGCAGTTTTGTCGGTAACTGTCCTTCTGAGTATACCCATGCTGATGATTGCCTTCTATTTTCCAGATCATATTGGATAGATCCATGTCTCGTTACCAGTAACGATTTCTGAAACACGCCTAGATGCCCCGTTTTCAAAACGTAGACAAATTTCATGGCACCAATCCACACGAGTCTGTTTTTCGCTTTCGGAGAGCAAAGAGGGATCCATCGACAACAACTGCAAGATGTTGATCTAGGATGGTATGAATGCTCCCCGAACTAATGCCTATAATCTTTTCGATGTCCGTATATGTGGTCTTCTCGCACCAACATTTCAGTAGTCGATACATTTTCTGCCGTTACTGCTGTTTGACCAAAGAACCGGGGCCTCGGTTCTTTGGTCACCTTTAAGTTTAATTTTACCCCTTTTGAATTCATCAAACCACCTAAAAATTGTTGCGCGTGATGGAGCTGAGTCCCACAATGCTGATTGTAACCGTTGTAAAGGGGAATGCCCAATTCTGGATGAAACTGAATGAAACGCCCAACAATTTGCATTTGTTAAAAAAAAATACATCATTTTTATGGTAAATAATCGCAGTATTTATGTATCCTAAGAAGATTTTTCCACAAAAAAAAAATACCGAAAAGATAAAAATGAAATTAGGTAAATTCGCAAGTCATTAGTATGTGGGTAAAATAAAAAGGGTTGCCAATCACAAATCTCGTTAAAAAAGTCCATTCTGTTTTTTCAATCGTTTTTTTATGGTGTCATTATTATAATGGTAATATTATTTTTCGATAATTATTATGATGTTATGATAATTAAACAAGCGAATTGCTAGTTGATTTACCTTGAACTCTTTAGAACATAACAAAAACGCTACTGCACAATTTAACTGTTATTTTTATCTATTCTTAAATATACATTTAAAATGGAATTTAAATAAATAAAACAAAACATATTTTAAAAGGCGTGCAGAACTTAAAGCGAATCAAATATTATTCTTTTTTATGAAATTATAAATCGAATAAACAAAATCGCTATCTATTTATCGATTTTATGTCTGTTAATTGGTAACATCGAATCTGACAGCTAGGCCCATGCCATGTCATAATTATCAAAACTAAATAGTCACAAGTCGAACGACTTTGCATTTGTGTTATTTTGTTTGTTTTCTCGCGGATTTGTTATCTAAGCAACGAATAAGTTTTCTAAATGGACTCCAATAATTCTTCTCACACTATTGACCACGGCCTGAAAATGGATCCCGCTCCCACGTCTTACGATAACCTCTGCACGAACTTGGACTCGATATCCACTGTTAACAATGACTCCAGCTTTCACACCGGCCAGAGTTCTTCGCAGCTCTCAGTAACTCACTCAAGAGGACATTTACGCTGTCTCAATTATGGTTAAATGACACGAAAATACGATTAAAAATCCGGAGTTTTTTTAAACCAATTCCTTAACCATTTCATTCTTTTACTTGCATATTATCATTTCCATATGCTTTTATATGTGGGCACCCATGGCCGAAGTGTCTATGAACGGTGGGCATTCCCCTTTTAAAATCATAATATATCATAGCGCGCAAATGTTCATAGTTAAGATCCATCATTTTAAATGAAAAGCGCTGGAAGCGTTGCAGGAAAATTAATAGAACTTTAGTTTTTTTTTAATATAGAGCAATTGGCTTATGGAGTTCTATTTTTAAATAAATTTGCTTTTTAGAACCTTATAACACGGGTGCGTTCCATTTATAAATTTCGAGCATCTCAAAACTTGGTTGAGTGGGGGCTACCAGGCTAGCAGACGGTATGTCGAGCTATAAATATGACCAGCCCATTGGAACTTCAGTCTGCGCCCCCTTTTCCCTAAAGAGGGTCGCTTCCGATTCGGCATAAAGGCTACAAAAGCCAATGCCAATTTCACAGGTGGTATTTAGTGGGTAGGCACTTAGGTTAGGTTAGTCGCAGTGAGTCCCACATAACCACGACAGCCGGCTGTCGTGGTATGCTTGGAATGTAGGTTGCATTCACCACCTCCCTTCCTTGCTTTCTGGAGGGTAGCCATTTCCATTGCATCTGGACGCAAAAAAAATGCAACTTCAGCTTACTGTTCCATTGGCCTATGTCGATTACTCTGGTTCTTGTCACACTTACTTGTATAAAAATTACTTATGTTTAGCAAAGTGGCAATTAAAATTTAATTGAAGTTTGTGATAAAAACAAATCTACTAGGTATTCATATTGTTTAAAATGTTATTTCCTAATATTTTTTTAAGTTCGCTCTTGAAAACTGAAGAAATTTATTTTTGTATTTTGTCGCATTTAGTATTTAAAGGAGTAGGTATTACAGTGTGATTAGAAAATTATAACCACAGATAGCATGTACATCATTCTACTCTAGCGATAAACTTGTGGCATTTTGACCACTGCCACTCTATGGTGACGACAACTACACATAAGTTTTTATGATATTATTGTTTACATTATACATTGTAATTGTCTTAATACTACATATAACATATACAGCCTGTTGCAATCATGGTTTTCACAATCGTTATAATCACGTGTAGTGTGGTAATCTGATTTAGATTATACATATATTACGAGGTTACATATAATCACTCATTATCACTTACTTAAATTAATACTTAATAGAGATAATTAAGGAGCTGTCTTTTTCTATTGTCATTTAGTGGAAAGAGTGAGGGGAACTATAAGCATTTCTTAAAATGATGTCGATATTTATGAGTAAGATAGTTAATAGTTTTAAAATTCCAAACTAATGACAAAAATAATGTTTTATGGTTATTGCTATTTATAAAAATTGCATTACAATGTTTTATATACAAATACTTTCATTACATTGAAGTATCTAAACAATGTTAATATTGTTAAAAAATAGTATGTACTAGCTATCTGCCTAGGCTTTGCACGTGTCATTTGTAGATCTCGACAACAGCGCTACCTACCGGGTCCAATGAGGGCTAATAATCTTCCACTCACCAGATGTCGCTACTAGCGACTAAGGTAAAGTTTTTTGTTACACAGTGTCATTTAATTGAGAAATTAGTTTTAAATAATAGTTTATCATTGTCTAGAGTATTATATTAATATATAACACAATGCGTCAGTGGTTTGATTTTTAATTTTGTGCACATTATAACTCTTTTTTTTTAAAGTCGTCTTTTAGTTATATTTATAGTTTGGTTTATTCATTTCTAATGTAATTAATATAAAATACAACTAATAATACAGAAAGAAACTTTAAAGATTACATTTTCCTAAGAAATTATCGTGCCCGCTATGAAATCTGTCAAATATTTTACCTCACTGGAAAGTGGCGCCGCCCTGGTGGCAGAAAAAGTCGTGGATGCCCTCATTAAGTTTTTAAACCATTCAGGTACCCACTCAAATACACACAAAAAAACTTAGCAAACTCGGTCAAGTCATTTTCGAGTTATGGCCAGATTAACAGACAGCAATTGATTTTAATATATTGGTAGAGACTAGCGACCCGCAACGTCTTCGCACGGGTGATTACTGGATCTCGACAACACCGCCACTTAACGGCTCCAAATGAGTCTAAATCATCTAGGGACCCATTCAAACACGCAAAATATTACATCAAAAGCAATTGATTTTTATATATGTATTTTATGTATGTACACATATCACGCCTGTTTCCATAATGCACGATCTCAAACACATTGTTTTCATATAAACGCCAAATAGGCAAAATAAAACTAAACTCTAACATTGTGTTCATATTTTTTGTGTCATTTTCAAAACATGTTCACCTGGCTATGGTAATCTAGGCTAATATATTCTTGATGCAAAAAATAATGAATAAAACTTGAATGTACTTCGGGTTAATTATGACGTTGGGACGTCAAGCACCTCGGTCTCCCCGTGACCATGGTTGCTGCATGGACATGGACAAAGTCGTTATTTTGCTATCACCGTAACTGTCGTTTCGGTTACAAAAAAGTCACAGTGAAAAATCATTGTGACTGGTCACGTTGATAACGATACTTGGAACATTAGAATTTAGATCGACTTGTAACGTTACTTTATATATGTATTTTGATTTATTAGGTTTTATTTCAGTAGTCGTTTTTTATTACCTTCCTTACCTAAGCTACGTGGCTATGTTATAAGTACCATTCAATTTTTTTTAAATATATGAATTTCATCTAACCTAGCCGACTAGTCGGTGTACTATTCCAGTACATAAGCGTGGTTCCTTTTGTTTGGTTAAATCAGTGACAAGAGTAACGGAAAAACTAGTACGGTGGCGGCGCGAAGAAACAACGTTATTTTGGAACACTGTTACTTTTTAAAACGTCACCGTGACGTTTTTAGAAGGCTGATCACGGTGATTTTTTCATCGTGATGTTATTAATCGGTCATGTCTAGTGCTGCAAACACTGAACTCCAATACGTACTAGTACGCTGGACCGGCTATACCTGCTGCATAGCACTCGAAACGTCTTGAGATAAAACTATGTAAAATTAAACGCGATAAAATATGTAAAAGTAGTTTTATTCAATGTGACAATGTATTGATAACGTAACCTCCTCATGTATGCTGCGCTCATAGCTGAGCTTATTAAGTGGCGAAGCTTGCGAAGTCACTTATTGATTTCACGATGTCTGTCCGTCTGTCCGTCTGTCCATCCGTCTGTCCGTCTGTCCCACGATTATCTCGAGAACGGTTTCGAATTTTGAAATTCTGTTTTCAGCAATCGATTACTGATCACCCAGGCATCTGAACTCCTATTTTGAAACTGATTGCTCAACGGCAACCGTTAGAAACTGCTACAAAGCTGATTGCTTCGCCACTTTGCTATGCTGTTAGCTTGCTAGGTTTATTATTATTAGTTATTGCTGCGCTGGCGTGGTAATTATTGACAAGTTTACAAAAAACATAATATTTTAGTATATTCTAAAGACTTTCAGCAAACTTATATTTTTAGTTATCGTTTAAATTAACACTTTCACTATCCCGTTTTCAGACACAATAGTAAGACAATAGCAGTGACCTATATGTAGTGCACGGGACAGCGAAAGGGTTTAACATACTCCGTATTACGTGGTAGAGCCACGATGCAGCTATATTATGGTTATAGAACGAATGGGTCGGCTGGACCGGGGAAGAACCATGCTCTCACAGAATACCAGCGTGAAATAGCAGCTTAATACTGCTGTTTCGTGTGGTGAGTGTAGAGAACCGGAGACCCGTTTTACTGGAAACTAGGCATTCCATCTTAGTCATCAGGGGTGACTACGCATCTGCATTTTGATTCATAATCGAGGATAAATGTAGATATCTATGGGCCACAGCATCCACTTACCATCAGGTGGACTGTGTGCTCGTTCATCACCCTTATTCTACACAACAAAAAAAAACTAATTTCTTATAATACTAACATATTTTGTAGTTTATTAAAGCCTATCAAAGTATAATTATATTATTTTATAAGTATAAGTATAATTATATAAGCTTGCTTATGTAAACTCTAGGGACCTCCCCCATAGAATGTCTCATGGAGGGGATATTTGCTGTCTATCTCCTGGTTTGTTTCCCTCTGTCTTACTTACTTTACTTACCACACCCACGGGACTCTATGGGGTAGTTGATACACCACACTACTTACACCACCACTACGTGGTCACGTGAAGTCACGATAAAATTTATTTCAAACAGTATAAAATACAATTTGCTGCTAGAATTTATGTAGGCGCAAAGATACTTTTTTATTTTTTTTTAAACGTTACCCCCACACTAGGATTTTCTCCTGTATCGTGGAGGCAGTTTACAAACACAAATTGCACAAGGACAAACATCAAGACCCGAAACAATTATTTGTAGACCATACAAATATTTGTTCCGTGCGGGATTCGAACCCGCGGCCCCCTCACCCGCGCAGCAACTCATTGCTAAGCCACTGCATCACGGAGCCGTCAAAAAGCCGATCATACCTTGTAGTTTATTAAAATTTATGCTTAAAATTAAATTTATTATTAATATTGCGTTTCTTATTTGTCTCTCTGACAATATATGATACAACAGAGGGGCATGAAGTAGGACAATCTTTCTGATGAACTACTCAAAAAAAAACCTGCCGGCCAAGTGCTATGCTTGGTACTACTACTACTTTGTACTATGGCAAGTATGAGGCGACCTATGTTCTGGAATAAACTTTGACGGGCTGTAATGAATAATCAATGAAACACATTAAGCTGCTATTTTGCGCTGGTATTCTGTGAGAGCGCGGTTCCATCTCGGTTGAGCCGACACATTCGTGCTACAACCATAATGTAGCAGCAACATGGCTCTAACACGTTGAATTGAGTTTAGATTTCGGGTTAATTGTTCGGAAAGTTTAACATTTTTATTAGTGTTTTGACGTTAAATGCGACATATAGTACGTAATGCAACGAAGGTGCAAAATTTCCTTAAAAATACTACTGAAAAAAACAGGTCTTCCAGGAAATGTTTGTATGTTCAGATCCAACATGAAAGGCATCATTGGCTGATAAAACGTGAATTTATTGCGAACCAGTAACAGGGCTTTCGAACGGCACTTTGATAACAAACGAATTTAAGCCGATTAATACAATATAAATGTTAAAACTCACTCGAAAAAATTTGCTATACTGAATATAAATATTTTACTTGAGGCGATTAACGTCAAATAAAAGAATACTATAATAAAGTATAGTAAAAAAAAACTAAAATAACACCCTAAAGATAAAATTATTTTATTTTATCCTGGTGATCTTGATCCGGATACTAGGATAAAGGTATTAAATTATTGTATTGTCATTATATATATATATATACGAGTGTAAAATTTCAAGTCAATCGGCCGTCTACAAGTTGGCAAATATAAAGCAGCGTCTCCACCAAATTTTTGTTGTCAACACGTGTTGCCAACAAATGTTTCTGTAATCCTAGTGTTGGCAACAAAACTTGAAACATTGTCGGGAATAGTGTTTCCATTTTCGGCGGCAACATCAAAGGAATACGCTTGTTGCAAACATTTGTTCCCTCGGTGGAGACGATTCTTGGAATATTTTGAAACATTTTCGGAAACAAATGTTGGCGACTTTTGTTGATTTGTCAACAGTTGGAAACATAAATGTTGTCAACATTTTTGGTGGAGACGCGGCTTAAGATTCCGTTACTGTTTATATAACTAGTCAAATTGATTAAAGTTTGAGTACCTATTTGGTCATAACTACTCATATATCCGTTAAGCCAATATACATACGTCGTTTTTTAATGTTGTCACCTTAGACATTATAGTAAAGATTTACACGAGATATTATTTAAATTATTAGATAATATTATTACCTTAAGTTAATATTTTTTACTCTTTTCTTCCTATTTATTAAGTTACTTTATAATTAGCAATTTCACAAAAAATACTGATATAAACCACTGATAACTGAATAAAAGTAAGACTCACCAAATGCCAGTTTCTAAAACTAGGTCGATAGTTTCGGGCAATTCCAATCGGAAACCTGTAACAAAATATTTTATAAAATTAAATACTTTCTACGGGCATGGTGTTTGAAATTGAACTTCAGAATTGAAGTAGTAGTAGAGCCACGCTATAGCTATATTATGGTTTTAGCATAAATGGGTCGACTCGACCGGGGAAGGACCACGCTCTCACAGAATACCAGCTTAAGATAGCAGTTTAATGCAGCTGTGTTTGGTATGGTGAATGTTCTCTACACTCACCATACAAAACATAGCAGACCGAAGACCCTTTTTACTGGAAACGAGGCATTCCATCTTAGTCCTCAGGGGTGATAACGCATCTGCATTTTGATTTTTAAGATATATGTAGATGTCTATGTGCCACAGCATCCACTTACCATCACGTGGATTGTGTGCTGGTTTGTCACCCTTATTCTATAAAAAAAACACTTGGAGTCGCCTCCAAGGGTAACCCTTCAATCCTGATCTACAGGAAATATCTGAATGATCGCATTCCTTCCTTCAATACATGCTTCAATAAGAGGGGCGTAAAAGGTGCACAAAGTATGGTACCGTGACTGTGATGGCTAATCCGTTTGATAACAGGGACGATTAAGGCAAACACTCCGTATAATGATAGAGACACATTTTCAGCAGTCAGCATAAGGAGAGAGGTGTATTTATCGGAACAGATATCAAAAACAGGTATCTTAAAATAACAGACTGTAACTGTAACAAACAAGCTGAAAGAACAGCTCCTGTTCCACGAGATAACAAATCCCCTAAAAGACAGCCACAAGTTTCTCTTTATTCATACATATGACAGTTACTTTTGTTAGGATAAGATAAAAAAGTTACTGTGACACCCTGTTACTAGTCACAAGCTCTTCCTTCTCTCGTATAGGTTCCACACCTTAGTTAGAGAGAGAAGTACCTACCGATACTGTAGTAACAGACTGCTATTTTGTAACAGGTTTTTGGAACTGTTATTTATGTGAAACTGGAACAGGCAGAACAAATATACGATTTGTATATATATATATACTGATACTGTTGCAGCCCACTTCTGGTCAGCAGTAGACTTTTACGTAGCAAAGTGACAGTTTTTTTTTTACATTGCTGAACCGTTTTTTTTTAATGATAAGGGTGACAAACGAGCACACAGTCCACCTGACGATAAGTGGTTGCTGCGGCCCATAGACATCTACATCTATCCTCTATTACTAATCAAAGTGTAGATGCGTTGTCACCCATGAGGACTAAGATGGAATGCCTCATTTCCAGTAAAAAGGGCCTCCGGCCACCTGCACTCACCAAGCGAAACGCAGAGGTAAACCTCTACTTCACGCTGGTTTTCTGTGAGGTCGTGGTACCACCCCGGTTCGAGCCGGCCCATCCGTGCGACAGCAAAAGCTGCCGCGTGGCTCTACCACTGTTTAAACCGTTGCACTATTGACAGTATTACGATCCAGTATAACAGCTTTTAGAAAATCTGAAAGTCTTCTTCCCGAAAAAACGATAAAATCTAAATATTTATTACAATCTAACTCAACATTGAGACATTTAAAGGAACTAAAAGAATAATATAAATCAAAAACCAACTCACCGTCGGAGATTATCCTCTGTATAATGCTGGCCATGTCTTGGACTTCGGCAGCGTAAAAATTTTCTCCGCTGTACGGGGCTATACCTAAATCTGAACATTTATCTAAGGAGCTAGTATTGGTAGCACTGTTAGAATTAATATTGAATATATAAATTAACAAGTTGCGTACAAAAAAAGCGTACACGAATTCATTACCCTATTTTTATCAACTTCAAAAAAGAGGAAGTTTATTTTACGTGTGTTAGGTACCTCTTAACTTTTTTCTGGGTTCACCGATTTTGATGTTACTTTATTTATTTGAAAGCTGATTCTTCTCATGTAGGTCCCATATAAATTTGATCAAGGTCTGATTAATAGTTTTTGAGTTATTCTTAATAATTTATATTGAAGTCGGTTGTACAAAACTTTTAATTTTTAATTATGTAAGTGTCGTAAGGAAATCCAATGATAAACCTAATGGTTTCCGACAGCTGGCGGTATAACCAACTCCTTTACGCTAGATCTGTGAGACGTCTGGCACTGCAATCCGCCGGTCAAGCGTTACGATTATGGCAAATACGTCCTAAAAGGGGAAAAGTCCATATCCAGAACCGGACCTTCACGACCTGCTGTTCCTTTTATAAAACAAATATTTCTTACGAGGGCATTAAACAATCGCGGGTAGTAGGGCAGCTATCACGGGTGCTTGACTTTTACAATATTTCCCAAATTAAAATAATTTAAAATTAATAATTTTGTACAGCCGATTTCAATATAAGTTATTAAGACTAACACAAAAACTATTGGTCTGACCTTGATAAAATTCATATGGGACCACACGAGAAGTACCAGCTTTCAAATAAAAATAGAATCATCGAAATCAGTTCTCCCAGTAAAAAGTTATGAGGTAACAACACACATAAAAAAAACATACAGTCGAATTGAGTACCGTCTCCTTTTTGGAAGTCGGCAGAAAAATACCCAAAGCTCAAAAGCTCCGAGTAATTTTTGTATTGAATAATTTTATAGAATAGTGAGATACCACCACACAGTTCACCTAATCCTAAGTGTATGGTGTGGCCCATAGACATCTACATCTACCCTCGATTTAGAATCTTCTACAGGCTGTGAGGCATTACGTTTAGTCTTCAGATCTGACAACGTATATGTAGGCTTCTTTATTTGAAGATGGTTTGCAGATGACCATGGGCTGCAGTAGCAACAGTGCAGTTAACACCAAGTTGTCTGTTAGTTGGTTTGTCACTTCAGTGTAAACTTAATTACCTTACCGGTGCACTATGCTATGGGGGAAGGGTTCTGTCGACTGGTTGATGTCGGAAAATTCAACAAATCTACCGCCTGTACGAAGTGGAGAATGAGGGCAACTCTTCCAAGTTGATCTAATTGATTTAGGGCTGCTTATTGAAAACACATATTATGTTCAACTTTGAGCTTAAATCGTTGATAATACTATGATGTGATTGTTGAAGCGCCTGCGTCTACTTTTTGAGCAACGAGTCAAACAACGTACTTGTAGTAACTACATCAGTAGATTACATTAATTTTAATCAAGTTCTTTGTCCTTTCAATATTTTTACCCTCTGAACTGTTGTGAGATTAATACAATCGTCCAAGACCACAATCAAGTTGCATAATTTTAAAATTCCCTTATACTCCCGAACATTGTCCTGGATCGTGACATGGTACTCCTGAACAGTGATTTGTTGATTGTGTTGGTTAGGATTTTTGTGGACTTTGTGTGTGGACCATGTTTTTTATTTATTTCTCATGTATTTTGTATTTAGTAGGTGTATGAAAATGTCTTTTAGTATGTACTGTTAATTATAAAGTATATTTTTTTTCTAAATTTACCAACTATATAAATCGTTAAAATTTTCATTTCATTTCCTGAATAAATCTGACCATAATATCAGTTTTATCTGTCACATGCTTAATCGATGATTTATTACTAATCGTTAAGTTATTAGTGAGATAATTTCGGAGCAATTTTTCGATTTGCTTCAACACTGACACAATTACGTTTTGTTCAATGACTTGCGGGATTATTTTTATCTTTTTATATTGCTGATAAATGGTTAATAATATTTACATATTTGGCAATATGTACTTTATATTAAAGTATTCACACGGATCATTTCTGAATCCCTACAACAACTTCACCTACCGTGTGCTAATGTCTCTAATCTAAACCAAATGAATCTGAACCATCTAGGGACCCATTCAAACACGCACAAAAAATATCATCAAAATCGGTCGAGCCATTTTTGAGTTTTAGCGAGGCCAAGCGAGACTAACGGAGAGCAATTGATTTTTATTTGAAGAGATATTATGCAGTCTGTCGCTAGTTTTATACGTATTTCCTATCAAACTTATTGCCTCAGTTACGTCTCACTCGAGTTTGAACTGGAAAAGAATGTGTGCAAAAGGGTACCTAATTATAAATGGAAAATACAATAATATAAACATTATCTAATTATTATCTTGGAATAAAAACCTTGTTTATTGTCTCTTTATTATAATTAACCTGGTATTCTTGTTAATTTATTGACAATACTTGAAGCACCAGGATAAAAATTGGCATCAACTATATGCTATGTAACAAGGTAGTATGGTGGTATTTCCTTTAATACAATATTTACTTTGTATAGAAATTAAAAAGAATTTGTATTTTTCTATTTTTTTGTGAAGTAAATGTGTACGAAAAATACAGAGATTATTTTTGTGGCAGATGACAAAAATATTGTTTGCGACCCTAGTCAATACACTGAAGTTGGTCAACTGTCGGGCCTAATGTCATTTTATACGTGGTAGAGCTATGCTGCAGCTATATTAGTAGTATAGTTGTAGCACGAATGGGTCGGCTCGACCGGGGAAGGACCACGCTCTCACAGAATACCATCGTAAAATAGCAGCTTAACACTGCTGTGTTTCGTATGATGAGTGTAGAGAACCGGGGACCCTTTTTACTGGAAAAAAGGCATTTCATCTTAGTCCTCACGGGTGACAACGCATCTGCATTTTGATTCGCAAACGAGGATAGATGTAGATGTCTATGGGTCACAGCAACCACTTACCATCAGGTGGACTGTGTGCTCGTTTCTCGCAAAAAAATCGCAATTTTTTATTTTATTATTTTTTATTTATTTTTTGTTTCTCTTATCATTTAAGTAACAAAGCAACCGCATGAGTTATTAGCAGTTTAGTATTAATTACACGATCTCAACAGAAAAGTAACAAATTATAATACACCAGGGGTTCCAAAAGTTGTGGGAGTCAAGCCACCACTGTTAACTGGGCATTTCACCTTAGACGTGGTTTACATTTTTAGAAGGGACAATTGGGAGTGGCAAGTGCAACTTGCAAATGACAAGTGGTTAGTGCGTGTGAACAGGTAGTGACAAATGATAAGTGTGAATAGAATACACACTAAGCACTTGTCATTTGTCAGTTGCACTTGCCACTCGTACTTGTCACTTCTCAAAATGTAAACCGGGCTTTTGTCCTCAAGAGGTGACAACGCATCTTAATCGACGATAGCTGAACCACAGCAACCACTAACTCTTACGTTTATAAAAAAATAATTAACGTAACTCAAAAAGGATACAGTTGAGCATATCAAGTAGAGAGGTGGGGTGATCTGGTGGCGGAGGCGGAGGTGCCTGCGCTCGGGGAGACGCAACCGCCCTCAGCGTGTATGCCCTCACATACTCTTTGCGTAGGTCGTGGAAGCGGGCATAGTACGTAGGCAGGTTGATATCCTTGCTGCACGCTTCTGGGTGGAGGCATTGTCTGAAATAAACAAATTATATATTAATTGAAGTTTGAAATTGACGATATAATGAAGATGGGCCAAATTAAGAGTACCCTTAACCGACGAGCATATATTATGCGTAGATACATAGGCTGCACTAAAAGTATCGGGAATGGAATATTTCCATTGTCCCTGTCATATTAAAATCTTTTTAATTGAAAACTCCTTGGTTTTAAAAATCGAATACCATTTATTTATTTAAAAAAAGATTCTCGGTCTTGTCACAAGGTTTTGTCAAACTTGTTTAGTCGTTGAGAAAATGGAATTGACTCGAGAAACTTCAAGAGCGATGATTTATTACGACTTTCGAAGTGGTTTAACACAAAAACAGTGTGTTGACCGGATGATTTCTGCATTTGGTGATGAAGCCCCATCCAAAACCACAATTTATCGCTGATTTGCTGAATTTCAACGTGGACGCGTCAAGCTCAGTGATGATCCCCGTCAAGGTCGTCCAAAAACTGCAGTCACCCAAGAAAACGTTGATGCTGTGCGTAAGCTGATTCAGGAAGATCGACATGTGACATACCGCGACTTTGGACATTGGCATGAGTCAAATACGGGTGGGGTGGACACGATTGTTTTGTACAACAAAATAAGGATGACAAGCAAGCACACGGTCAACCTGATGGTAAGTGGACGATCGGGTCTATAGATATCTACATTTATCCTCAATTAGGAATCAAAATGCAGATCCGTTGTCACTCCTGATTACTAAGATGGAATTGCCTTGTTTCCAGTTAAAAGGGTCTCCGGTTCTCTAAACTCACCATACAAAACAGCGTCAGCATTAAGCTGGTATTTTACTGTGGTGTTCTATGAATTTATGTTCGAAACTATGTATATACTCGTAATTAAAGTATTATTTTTCTGTATATTAAAGAAAAACTTAGTGCAGTAGAGATCTGTTTAGATATGTTAGATAACAGTGGTAGAGCCACGCGGCAGCTTTTGCTGTCGCACGGATGTGCCGGCTCGAACCGGGGTGGTACCACGACCTCACAGAAAACCAGCGTGAAGTAGAGGTTTACCTGTGCGTTTCGCTTGGTGAGTGCAGGTGGCCGGAGGCCCTTTTTACTGGAAATGAGGCATTCCATCTTAGTCCTTACGGGTGACAACGCATCTACATTTTGATTTGTAATAGAGAATAGATGTAGATGTCTATGGGCCGCAGCAACCACTTACCATCAGGTGGACTGTGTGCTCGTTTGTCACCCATATCATATATCATATAAAAAAAAAAATACAAATAATCTTGCATGAATAATTAGGTGTAAAAAAGTTGTTTTCCCGATGGATACCGCATTCACTCTGTGAAGAGCAAAAAGCGGCTCGCGTTACTTGGTGTGTCAGAACTCTCGAAAGATTCCACGCAGGATCCTCAAATGCTGTATATAACATCGTATCAGGTAACGAATCCTGGATATATGCGAGCGAACCCGATACAAAAAACCAGTCACGAGTTTGGGTGTTCGAAAATGAGTTAAAGCCAACAAAAATTGTTCGTTCACGGAGTGTTGCAAAAAAAATGG
Source organism: Parnassius glacialis (assembly GCA_033319125.1). Lineage (NCBI taxonomy): Eukaryota > Metazoa > Arthropoda > Insecta > Lepidoptera > Papilionidae > Parnassius > Parnassius glacialis. Next base: position 20,094,625 of record JAVANC010000014.1, on the reverse strand, counting down.
TGGCCACGTTTGTCTCCAAAACCGGCCATGTTACGAATATTCCTCTTGAGGGACAAAGAACGGTTAATGCAGAATGGTATGCTATCATTTGTTTGCCACAGGTCGTTTCTGAACTCCGTAAAGAGAACTACAACCGCCGCATCATCCTCCATCACGACAATGCGAGTTCTCACACCGCACACAGTACAAAAGAGTTTTTAGAGCAAGAAAACATAGAATTATTAGACCATCCGCCGTACAGCCCCGACCTAAGCCCTAATGATTTCTATACTTTCCCTAAAATAAAGAATAAATTGCGTGGACAGAGATTTTCATCACCTGAAGCAGCTGTGGACGCCTACAAAACGGCCATTTTGGAGACCCCAACTTCCGAATGGAATGGTTGCTTCAATGATTGGTTCCATCGCATGGAAAAATGTGTCAAATTTCGCGGAGAATACTTCGAAAAGCATTAAATACATTTTTAAATAGTAATGTTGTGTCACTTCTTTGATTCCCGAAATTATCAGTGCCGCCCTCGTATATAAATGTCAAAGTGGCTAAAGAGGTGTGTCAAGATCGTGCCAAATGTAAGTTTAGTCCAGGAGGAATCAGCGCATGACTACTTTAAACTATTCCACCTCAATTGTTTTATGCGATTCTGTTCAAATAGTCCTACTGATGATATAAATGCATGTTGCCATGGGATAACTCGGTGGCATCTTGTTTAAACCGAATTTTTTCTTCAATTGCAAGGGGTTATTTTGAATATAATAAAGTTATTCCTCATCTAGTTATATCCAAGCACTGCTCACTATATCATTCAGTAATTCATTTATTTAATTACCAGTCGACCTAAAACGTTATCTGTAAAAGAAAGTTGATTTTTTTTTTGTTAGAATTATGCTTTTCTAGTGTTAATGACTGTTAATGATATTATTCGATCATCTTAATATTATTGTAACATAATCTCTAATCTATTATGACGGTTTTGACATTAATAATTTCATTACACGCATACACGATATTGCTTGATTTGTATTGTATGACTTAACTATTGTTTAAAATTTTACTATTTTGTTTGCTTATGTATTGATTAATTTTAATTCTTGATGTATTCTACACAATGTATATTGTTCAGAATAAAATTGAAATTGATCACTGTTGTAAAAAAAACTTGATATCCAATAATTAGAGTCGTTTATAATTGATCCGTCAGGAATGTACTTAATGTGGAAATTTTGCAACGCTATGTTGTTAACATGCACTTGCTTAATGCAAATTTTGTGAAGCAATGACGATCTATCATTTAAATTTAAATGCACTGAAACCTTGTACACGTTGGGTAATAAAGCAGACTTCTGCTGTAATGACCTCCCGGCAGATTTCGACTGCATCGACGTCTTAGGACATATAGAGTCCCTAAATAGTGGCATCATTTTCGATATGATATCGTAACAACACCTGTATCGTTTTCGATATGATATCCCGCTTAATGATTTTAGATCACGCGCGATAATTTTCCAATCATTGATATCGGAAGCTATCAGCCTGCGCGTGCAGGAGATAGCTGATCCATTAGAAGTTTGAAATACAGTCTTATAAGGAACTTTTTTTATAGAATAAGGGTGACAAACGAGCACACAGTCCACCTTATGGTAAGTGAATGCTAAGGCCCATAGACATCTATAATCTATTAAGAATCAAAATACATATACGTTGTCACCCCTGAGGACTAAAATTGAATGCCTCGTTTCTAGTAAAAGGGACCTCCAGTTCTCTACACTCACCATACCAATTTTAAGTGCTGATTTACCACGTGCTCGGCGGTGAAGGAAAACATCGTGAGGAAACCGGAAAGTCTGAGAAATAAGAAAAAAAATATTTCGAAGACGTGAAGTTCACCAACACGTTTTGGGACAGCGCGGCGGACACTTCCGTGCCCTAAAAACCCTCTCAGAAATGAGGGGAGGCCTGTGCCCAGCTGTGGGACAAATATAGACTTTAACTTTAGCGTCTATTAAAATGAAGCGTCTTTTAAAATAAAATAATATTTATTTCATTGCAAGATAAGAAAATGATAGGGAAATGATTTTAAAATTATTCCATCTCGCTTTCTTATAGCCGCCAAGGCTGTCTACACTACGTCAGAAGGGGTCGTGACGGAAAAATCTTACGCTTTTCCTCGCTTAGCCACTGTGGAGAAACGCCAAGCCGCCAAAGCATAAAAAGAGCATATTAGCTTTTGGACACAGAGCATTATGTCTATGGCTACCCACGCTAACAACGCGGTTTTATAAATTTATAGAATCCTGCTTAATTTTAAGTTTTTAAGCAGTTCTGTTATTGCGCACTATCTTTTATACCTATTACTTTGGTGGTAGCATATAAATATAAAGTTCATCACTGTTAATGCCGTTTTAATGATTAATGAATACCTCAGAACTACAACACGATACCAGCATAACCCTATACCACCCATCCGCCAAATTCGGACCGTCCGATAAGGAACTTCGTTCCAAAAACTACATGTTTATTTAGTTTTAGTGCATTCAAAATATCAGTAGGTAAAAATATACGTAAATAGTCCATAAAAACATATAGGCGCCTGATTGAAATCTCAACGGGTGTTTTTATTAACTCTCCACATTCAAGGTTCGCAAAAAACAGCAATAATTTAAATGTCAAAATTGAGTTGGGCACTTCTAAAAGTTGGAGTAATGTTTTTGCCGCAAAACAACAATCTACAGTAATCCATGTGGCAATGAATGGGTTATGCTTTAGATGATAAATTCCATTATTATAGTCAGGGTTTTCTTTATGAGTTTATCTGTTATGACGTCATAACGTAATAACGTTCAGATTTTTAGTGATTCCGCTTGTGTTCTATTACAAAAAATATCATATTCTTAGCTAGCTGTTCCCCGCAACTTAGCCCGCGCGTAATTTATTACGATTGTATTTCATGGGTTTTAATTTTTTGCGCGGAACCCTAATTCTTTTTCTAAAATAAAAGTAGCCTCAGTTACTTCTTATAACATCTGCTATCTGCCAGTGAAAGTCCGGTCAAAATCGGCCCAGCCATTTCAGAGATTAGCCGGAACAAACAGACAGACAGACGAACAGACAGAAAGACAGACAGACAGAAATTTTAAAAATCGTGTTTTTATTATAAGTACCGTATATACTTTCATATGCACATAGCAAAAAGCTGTTATTTCGACATTACAAACAGACTCTTCGATTCTATTTATTTGTATAGAAGATTATACTCAAATCACAACTACAAAGTAGTACAACGTCACATAGTTAAGTTACAGCCTCCTATATACGTCCCACTGCTGGGTACATACGTCCTTTCGTTTCTGAGAGGGTGTCTGCGTAGGATAATCTTCGGAGTGATACAAGCGATTGTGATGAAACTTTTCGAAGAGATAGAGAGAGAGCAATTGCAATAAGCGATCTAGACTATAATTAATAGACACAGGCGTTACTTTGTGGAAATCCATTATAATGGGGTTGTTATAAATTAATTTGTTTAATTCCGCGTAAAGAAAGAAAATGATGTGTCATGCCCAGTTTTAAGTCTTAGCGGCCAGCCTTCGCAGTCTTCACCTGAAGATGCCTCGTGTAAAGACGAAACACGTGTCGTATTTTTGAGAGTGGTGTATCGTGCCTAGTGTGGTGGTGCTGGGATTGACGACGACGGGTATAGTGCGCACGATTGAAGGAGGGTGGGAGGTCAAAGCTGGGCAAAGGTTAAAACTGGGCATGACACATAATTTTCTTTCTTTACGCGGAATTAAGCAAATTAGTTTGTAGCAACCCCATGATCTAGGCTACATTTAATCCGATAAACTTGAAGTTCTTTTTTTTTAAATGAAAAACCTAAATAATCACACATTTTTACCCGACTGCCAGCGAAGGGTTATGTTTTACGCGCGTATCTTCTCTGTTTGTAAATTTCTTTATTACCTCGTATCTTCCAAACGGCTGGATGGATTTCGACAATTAAGGTATCGTTTTATTGGTCTTAAAAACCCAAGTGTTGTTAGGTAGCTGTTTTAAAAAATAAACTAAGTGGCGGATTTTTGGCGCAAAATAGAAATACGTTAAATTAAAAAAAAGTAACTAAACCTCGATAGGTTTAGTTATTAAGTCGCGAAGCTTGCGAAGACACTTATTGATTTCACGATGTCTGTCCGTCTGTCCCACGATTATCTCGAGAACGGTTTCGAATTTTCAAATTCTGTTTTCAGCAATCGATTACTGATCACCCAGGTATCTGAACCTCCTATTTTGAAACTGATTGCTCAACGTCAACCGTTAGAAACCGCTACAAAGCTGATTGCTTCGCTACTTTGCTATGCTGTTAGCTTGCTAGGTTTATTTTTTTTTAATTTAACGTATTTCTATTTTTTTTACTCGATAGTAGGGTATTAAAATAAAGTAAATTAATAGAGAATTACAAATATATAGATAATATCAATTATATGTTTACATTTAATTAAGAATAATAAATTGGTTTAAAAAGTTTTTAATAATGTAAAATGGGACATATTTGTGTCGGACCTCATGCTATCATATGAAAATTATTTGACTGTGTCGGGACAGTAAAAAGTCTTAAATAAAATAAATAATTAAAAAATCAAAGACCCGACTTCAAAAAAGACAATTTAAAATAAAGTGTTAACAAAGTAAACTCTACTTCGGTTTAAACCCTATTATATTGTACTACATATTATTTAATCTGTGGTTTAACAGACTACACTATGAGCTGAAAGCATAAGTTAAATACCCCAATTTAAGCTTAATAGCACATTGCGCACAAAGAATAGGCTAATGAATTAGACATTTTGTATTCAATTGCAAAACAGAAAGAGATGTAGATATTCAGCATTTCCTTGAAAAGCACTTTGAATTGAATACTTTTGCATTAATACTAACTCCATTACCGTTGTGTCAGTTAATGCAGTCCTTATCATGGCAATAAAAAGTGAACATCTATTACTTTGATCCTTAAAAATATTCCGAAATTAACCCGAGGCAACCTTGATTATTAAACATGTATTGTAATGAAATCCGCTTAAAATAGGGTGTCCAGGATTTATACAATCTTTTAGCATTTTTCAAACACAAGTTGTAACGTGAGTATATTAGGTCAGAGATTATATTATAGTGTATAATATACTTTAACATATTTTGTAAGTTTGTAAGTTGGTAGATCGATTAAAATTGTCATCATCATAAAATATCTTCACAAGTTCACTTCTGAACAAAAGCCTCCCCAAAGGAATGCCACAAGTTAAGGTCTTTAGTTACCTACGTCCATCGACTTCCCCGCTTATCTTACCAAATTATTTAGAGCCCGTCAGGATTTTCAGAGGCAGACATATTCTTGCAAACCATATTTTTCGCTTCATCACAGTTTCTCACAATATTATTCGGTATATAAGATTTGGTTATGTAGAAAGAATGAACGAGGAAAGAGTGACAAAGCAAATATATATTGCAGAAGTGAACGAGTCGCGAAGGGACGCTCTAGGCGAAAGTTTATCGACCAAATTGGCGATATATTGAAAATTGGCCACATTAAGAGTATGCTCAACCGACGATGGTTGCCAACCATACTGTTAAAAACAATATCATTCAACAATTATTTTGCTTACTATTTTGTTAAAAATGTATAAAGGATACTGTTTTTATCATCGCTGTTGTCCGGAGCCATGAAACCTAAAGTAGAGCTTCTATTAATTTAATAAAAAAATGAGTTCCTTTAATGAACTTGAATTGCTATTTTTGAATTCGGACTTCGACTGTTGAGGCTGAGGATAAAAAATTATTAAATTGTGCAAGAAACCCCAAAAATATGTTTTTAAGACTTCAAAAAAATACTCTTTGTTTTTCTTAAATACTGTTTAATTTAAATCCCCGACCTTAATGTACTTTATTTCTCGTACAAAAAGTTGGCAGCCCTACTTGTGCTAACATCAGTTATAAAAACGTTACTAATAATGAGACCAAAAAAATATAAAATGAAAATATTGAAAATTTTATTATATTGTTTATTTTTAGATATATTTACGTTAAACACATCGAATAAAACTAATTTTTCAAAATTTATCGCGTTTATTTTTAACTTATTATTAATTCCTGACCTTTAGATTGGATCTTTATATTCGTCTGGATATTTATTTATATGCAAAAACCACTCATAGTGTGGGAAAATAATAAAAAAAGTATATTACAGAGCAGCTCGTGATGGTAGCTCTTTACAAAAATGAGGCGTGGCATTACACTTAATTATATATAATAGAAAGAATAAATGAACGTTGGCTCTCTGCAATATGATACAAATATAGCTTAAACATCAAACATCCGGGAATTTGCAGCAAGTGTGGGAAACCTAGCCTGCAGTGACCTCTGAACCTGTGCGGCGTCATCGCTCCAGAATAGGGGAAACAGTCGAACTTGCATATTCAGCCGATAAGTGTTTTAACATATAGGACGGCGACGCGCCCATTGGCGATATTATCAATTTATCGTTTTTTTTTTTAATTTCAAGCTTTTCGGATACAAGTGGTAAAATTAAAAATTTTCTTAAAACTTAATTTTATTAAAACCTCAATATAAATAACTATGGAACTAATAAAACGAGAACATCATCAAAGTAGTCGAAGTCAATAAAATACGCATTATTAAGGATAACTCAAAAACTACTGGTTAGATCTTAATCAAATTATATGGGGATCCCATGGGAATTACCAGCTTCCAAATAAAAAATGAATCATCAAAATCGGTTAACTAGAAAAAAGTTCTCTGGTAACACACAAAATAAATACAGTTGAATTGAGAACCTCCTCTTTCTTTTGAAGTTGGTTGAAAATATGGCACTCCTGACGTTTCTTTCTGTTTGAAGAAGAAAGAAAGAAAGAAAGAAAAATTATTTATTATATCAAACACCAACACACATGTTACAAAAGATATTATGCACTAAAAAACTTATAACTACAGATCAAAACAAAATTAAAACCTAAATAAAATCATTACAATCAAAATTTTATTATGTGTGTGGGTTTGGTATAAAAGGGCTACACTCAGCATTATTTCGTGGTATTATCCACGAAGCTGGTTTTCAGTGCGCCTTATAGTGAGTAACGTACGGTCGAATATGCAACAACCAGTACAACTATTACGTCGCTACACTTGTTGCACCTACCACACATAAACACATAGTGAGTAAAAAAGAAAAATGAAAAAGTGAAAAAGTGAGATGCAGATATTGCTGATTTTATAATAACAAACATCGCAAATTATTATTACCAACAATATAATAATTATAAAATCTACTACCATTACTACTTCTATCACATATACTTATACTATACTATATATAGACTAGAACCTACATGTGACGTTTGCTAATTATGAGTATATTATGTCTGTTTGGTGGCAGCTGTAAATAATATTTATATACGTTTTTGTATATTGAGAACATGAATTCTGTATTTTTTTCTAAAAACTAATAATGATGTCAAACTACGCAGTGGGGGTGGTAAATCGTTCCAGCATTTTGAGGTTGCGTATCTAAAGCTACCCCGAAATAACTGAATACGACAGCTTGGAACTTTTAAAGACCACTTACACCGCCTTGTTTGATATTTTTGCGTCTCGCAGGAGTTGTCAAGTTTATTTGCGAGATAGGGTGGAGTACGATAGTGTTTCGTTACCATTGATTTTACCATTCCAAAGGTTAGTCCGCAAAGACAAACTAAATTTTTAAAAATGTTTATCCATATCTTAATGACATGCATATAGCACCCTCAGCTCATTTTAAGGCAGTTGTTTCGATATTACAGATAGACAATACAATGTTATTAATATGTTGTGTTCGAGATGTGTTGATAATTGGTATTCAAGTACTACGCGATAACGTTGACTTATATCGAATTTCTATATTGCATTACGAGCGCAAAGCGCATATGTATGTTCTACTAGCGCCTAAAATCAAGATTCCAACGTTTTGTCGCATGAAATCGTATCCAGCAATCATATTATACATATAAATGATATAAAAAGCACATTGTTAGAAAGATAAATGATTGTTGAACTTATTAATATTTTTTTTTAAATCGATTAATTGCTATTTTTACATAAAAAACGGATTTTAGTGGTTAAGGTGTGGATTTATTGAGTCCTCAAGGCTTGTAAACACGATAACTTTTGAAAATACTAATTGTTTAACTCAATCTATTTTTTAATCTCTTCATCTATCATGTGTGAAGCCACTGAATGTAAATGGCAGTGTAATTTTGTTTCGTTTAGCTATAATTAACTTTTTCGGCCCCAAAATGGCGAAATTTTCGGTGTTTTCGCAGCCTTGTGTTAGAATTTATTTCAGTAAATGGAGACTGCCTGTGCCTCACTCGCTTAGTTTGGCGTCAACCGCCGTTGTGAGTGGATACTGTATTGGTTGTTTGCAGCGGCTAGAAAGATCGCTGTACAAATAAATACAAAATATTCCAAAAACAAATTTCATACATACTTGATTATTATAATAATCAGAGATTTTTATTACAATATTTTAAAAGCACAGAATAAAAAAGCCGTGGTAGCTCAGATGGTTAGCGTTCACTGTAAATTTCTCAGTGCGCGAGCAAACCGGGATCGATCCCCGCCGGCACCAATGAAATTGTTAATTGCAATTTTAAGTGCTGATTTACCACGTGCTCGGCGGTAAAAAAAAAAACATCGTGAGGAAACCTGCATGTTTAAGAAATAAGAAAAAATATTTTAAAGACATGTGAAGTTCGCCAACACGCACTGGGGCAGCGTAGCGGACACTTCCTTGCTTAAAACCTCTTAGAAATGATGGGAGGCCTGTGCCCAGCAGTGGTACGTATATTGGCTGTAACTTTTTAACTTTAAATCCAAACGTAATAAATACCACGCGAACGAAGTCGCGGTAAACACCTAAAAAATACTAATATTTATATTACATTTGCTTGGTCACGATTCTAGAAATGCTCAGTATCATCGTTGACTTTTTAATTTGTTTACATAGACGTACCAAATATTTCAATGAATAGGTAACCTAATGCTGTGACCACTTGGATAAAGTTACAGATGATATTTATTTACGTGGTAGATGCTGCAGCCATATTATAGTCGTTAAACAAAATAGGTCGAGTAAACCAGGGAAGAATAAGAATACTTTTTTATAGGATAAGGGTGACAAATAAGCACACAGTCCACCTGATGGTAAGTGGTTGCTGTGGCCCATAGACATCTACATCTATCCTCGTTTACGAATCAAAATGCAGATGCGTTGTCGCAACTGAGGACTAAGATGGAATGCCTCGTATCCAGTAAAAAGGGTCTCCGGTTCTCTACACTCATTAAACGAAACAGCAGCGTTAAGCTGCCATTTCACGCTGATATTCTGTGAGAGCGTGGTCCTTCCCGGTCGAGCCGACCCATTCGTGCTACAACTATACTACTAATATAGCTGCAGCATGGCTCTACTACGAGAACCAGGGAAGAATAAAAATACTATTTACGAAAGATTTTAGGCTCCTTTCACTGATCAGCAGGTCGCTCGTGGTCCGTATGCCACCGCGTTAAAAATTATAGTGTACATGAGTAATTTTCTTTCATCTGACATGGCGGATTTTTGTTATAACGACGTAGCACAATATATTTGTATTGACTCCATGACTGCATTCGTTGAGCTCTTTCTTAAAGCACGGTACACTCTTATTTCAAGAAAAGATCCCGCTGGGTTGTTGCTAATTTTAACCCATAGATTACCTCCTAAGGGGGTAATCTATGTTTTAACCAGAGAGGTTTTTTCCGAACCAGTGATAAAAGTAAAAATAAAATACATTCAGTAAAAATTACTTGTAATAAACATTGAATAACAATACAATATTATATTCTGTTCTTCTATTCCTGGAGGAGCTGAAAAGGCTACCCCTACGGCTGCGCTGCACTTGACCGGCTATTCCATGAAATTATATATATATATATATATATATATATATATATATATATATATATATATACCATTTCTTGAAACGTTTATACACGTCGTCAAATGTAAAGTGTATGTAAAATAAATATAATAAATTTTGACCCGTGAATTTTAATAAATCTTTACAAATATATAACGATACCTATTGAATTCATTTTACTTAAATATATTTTTATAAGTATAAATATAATAAATATACCTCTCCTCTCTAATTATTGTGTGTTTATGAAATATATTGTGAATTTCATACATATATTATATGAAACTCGAAAAATACGAATACACATTATTTCTAAACTAACAGCAGTATTATTTATTTTATAGCGAGCCCTCTCGAATATTAACTAAATGTGCTTAATTCCCATTATCTATAGGACATCGTGTGTCACCTTTGTGCTTGACATCTTCGCATACAACGATTCATGCGACTTCCGGATATCCGATGCGATTTAATAATCCATTGACGGTGGTGCTAGGGTTGCTATCCGTACTATAATATATCGTATCGTACTATATCTCAGTCAATTGTATCATATATATATTTTATTCCTAATTCAATTGACGCGCTTTTTTATGTTAACTGTTACTTACTGGAAGTCTGTATAAAGTAAGTTCTACGGAAAGATTTTTTTCCGACATGAATGTAAAATGGAAAGAAGAAAGAAATAGAGAAAAATGACTTGTTAATTTATTTCAATATGAATCTAAATTACACATCACACACAATCTAAATTCCTTTACTTTAAAGGTAATAGATAGTAATAGATTATTGATGGCCAAAGTAAAGAGCAGTAACAAATATAGGTATATGGAGAAATATATAAAGATTAAAAATTGTACTTTTTTCCTGTATTTCCCAAAAGGTACTTTATATTTGCATCTTTTTTTTTTTAACAAAATACTATATTTGTTCAAAAAAAGGTGGCAACCTTAGGTGGTACATATGTAGAGTTAAGATCGCGCAGTGTACGCGACACCAATCGGTAACGGCTTTGTTATGCAAAGTATAAGTGGGGCGAGAGGAATACACCTACCATTCAGCGTATATTCATTAGGAAATTAATATTTAAAAGCTATTTACATCCTACAATACAAAGCAACTAACAAATACCATAGCGGATGTTTGAACGTAGATCTCTTAACACTGATATAATTAATGTAATAAAACTTATCTGAAACCTCTGCAACGCGTCGCGTCGTCTCGAAATAAAAATAACCTTCCTCAACGCAACTAAAAGAAGAATTATGTAAATCAATAAATAATTTAACGCGTCACAAAAACACTGTTAAAGTAATGAATCTAATATTAAATATAATTTACGCTCGACACGTAAAGTAATTGATGTATGTTACGTCTTAACGGTATATGAACATTATTTTAGGCAAATATATCTAAGTAGCGACGTTAATGTCTTCTTATCTATATATTACGTGAAGGAATATAATATAACAGGTGAAGATAAACTTTTGGACCCCTTTTATGTTTAATACTGCGTGTACTGTGATTATGATATAGATCTATCCTCAGATCTAACCTATATAACTGTAGCAGGGCATCAATACATGATGGTAGTATACGTCCGTGGTATTATATATACCTAGTCAGGTCATAAATTCTGTCACATATTTAATATAAAATAATTGAAACAAGTTTATTCATTATGTAACCATTTATATGCCAAAATGACTTCTTATAACACTAAAGTTTATTCAAAATGACCTCCGTGATTTTGAATACAGGCCTTCAATCTGCGCGGCCAGTCGTCTATCGCAGCACGAACGAGGTCCACGTCAATATCGGCGGCTGCCTTAATCAAGGATGTCTTGAGTGACTCCAAATTGGGATGAGGCTTTGAGCACGCCTTTTCCTCCACGTGTTGCCATATCTTGTAATCTAACGGATTCAAATTTGGACTGGAGGAGGGCCAGTCTTCGTGCCGGATGAAGTCGATTTCACACGCCGCCAGCCAGTTTTGTGTGCTCTTCGCTCTATGAGCTGGCGCCGAATCTTGTTGGAATACCCAGTGCCTGTTATTGAACATGGTATGAGAAACAGGTTCCACAAGGTTCATCAGGACTGTATTTTGATACACAACTGCATTCGTTTTTACACCTTTCTCACAAAAATATACCTCTGTTAAGCCCCAATAAGAAACTTCCAACCATACCATGAGCGAGGTTGGAAAATGACCTGGTTGGACACGCGGAATAGGGTTGCTCGCTTCTTCACTACTGTATGCGTACACCTTATCACTTTGTTTGTTGTAGCTCTCTTCTACGGTAAAAATTTTTTCATCCGAAAAAAGAATTTCCCGATATTTTTTTTCCCGCGTACCGCTTCAACAAAGCGCGGCATCTCTTCAGTCTCAGGTCCATTAGACGAGCATTCAAACGATGTCCTATTTTTCTTCGATATGCCCGAAGCCCTAAGTCTTCATTTAACACCCTTTTCACCGTGGTTCTGCTCAACCCCATCTGAAGGGCCAACAGTTTCTGCTTACGTTTGGGATTTCTTTGAATTCGCGCCTTCACAGCTTTTATCACTGCTGGAGGCCTAACAGACCGAGGGCGACCACTTCTTGACCTATCATCTACACTAGAGTCTTCATTGTATCGTTTGATGGTACGATAAACGAATCTTTTGGTTATATTCAAATTTTTCAGTATGTCAAAAATTTGAATTGGCGCGTAACCGCAACGATGCAACGCAATAACTGCAACACGGTCTTCTTTAAGCGTCCACTCCATATTTAAAAATGAGTAAAATTCTAAAAAGTATACAGTTTTATTTTCATGAACAATTCGAAATTCGAATTCAATAAACTTTTTTGTGGCCAGCATTCTAAAAGAAAAGTTTTTACTGTGTGACAATACTTATGACCTGATTGTGTATATGTTGTATATACTACAACGTATATATAATACCACGGAAGTGACAAACGAATTTACAGGCCGTCTAAAGGTAAGTGGCAACTGAAGTCCACGGACACCTGCAGCCAACTTCAAACAAAGCAGGCCACAGATGCGCTGTCACCTCCGAGATGGAATGCCTCACAGCCTGTGATTACTCGTATACCGGCTCTCTACCCTCTTCAGCCTTGAACACAGCAAGCAAGCACAGCTATTTAGCTGCAGAACTAAGTAAGAAGGTGGTGCCTAGTCATTACCCCTATTTTACAATATTGATTTAGTTTAATGAAATCCCCCCCCCCCCCCCTTCCCCAACGCGGCGCTCCGCTCGCAGCGCCACCACGCACCGGACCAAGCTTACTACAATGCCGGCAGCAACGGTGGGTACTGCCAGACTCAGTAAAGGTGAGTTTTCTACTGACTTCAAAAAGGAGACGGTACTCAATTCGACTGTGTTTTTTTAATGTGTTACCTCATAACTTTTTTCTGTGTGAACCGATTTCGATGATTCTCTTTTTATTTGAAAGCTGTTGCTTCTCATGTGATCCCATATAAATTTGATCAAGGTCTGACCAATAGTTTTGGATAAAGATTTCTTATATTTACGCGAACACTACACATTGAATGAAACTACTTTTACGGATTTTATCGCGTATAGTTAACTTATTTTATATTCCCGACGTTTCGGTTGCTTTCCAGCAACCGAAACATCGGGAATATAATATTTAAAATATAAGATAATTAATATATAAGTGTTTTGGAGTTATTCTTAATAATTTATATTGAAGTCAGTTATATTAATTGTATAGTTGTAGCACGAATGGATCGGCTCGATCGAGGAAGGATCACGCTCTCATAGAATACCAGCATATGCTATTAGCTTAACGCTGCTGTGTTTCGTATGGTGGTATGGTGAGTGTAGATAATCAGAGACCCTTTTTAGTGGAAAAGAGGGATTCTATCTTAGTCCTCACGGCTGACAACGCATTTGCATTTTGATTCGCAAACGAGGACGATGTAGATGTCTAGTGGCCACAGCAACCACTTACCATCAGATGGACTGTGTGCTCGCTTGTCACCTTTATCGTATAAAAAAAATTAAATACGAAATATTCTAACGACATAAATGTTGACTTCTCTTTTTCTGTTGAATTTTCGATCAAAGTTGTGATTACAAGACTTGTCGCTTTTGCTCTTCCTCAATATTTATTAGGAAGTCATAAAACGTCATATCTTCCAAGTGTACAGCCACGTAAGTAAAATAACAAGCGTTTGAATTACATCACATCACAGAGATGCGCAAGTGATCTGCAAGTGTAGTCATCGGACCAAAACCTCGATGTCACATCACTGCCATGCTTAGACGTACATATACGTTTGTAGTTTTCCTAATATTGACTCGACCTCTTGACTACCGGCGATGGCATACTCGTAGGGTATTACCAACATCCGTTCAATTTGTTTAAGTCGCAGGTGATAGTGAAACGTCGACTTTCCGCTAAGTGTCTAGAAAGCCTCATAGACAAATTACAATCGTTTTGGGATGCATTTTTAATACATATGAATCAAGAGACGGCAATTTGTATAGTTTAGATACTTTTATTGCTAGTGCTATCATCAGTATTAGGCGAACAAGTGTAAACAACTGATTAAAAATTTACAGATTTTTATAATTTAACATTAAAAGTTAAGTTACAGCCTATTACAGGTCCCACTGCTGGGCACAGGCCTCCTCTCATTTTTGTGAGGGTTTTAGGGCAAGAAAGTGTCCGCCGCACTGTCCCAATGCATGTTGGCGAACTTTACATGTCTTCGAAATTTTTTTTCTTATTTCTCTGACATGCAGGTTTCCTCACGATGTTTTCCTTCAACTTAAAATTGCAATTAACAATTTCATTGGTGCCGGCAGGGATCGAACTCGGGTTGCTCGCGTAGTGTGAAATTTAAGCGAGCGTTAACCAAGTGAGCTACCACGGCTCTTAATTTAAACATTAGGAAACATTCATTTGGAATTACATTTTAAACATCGTTTTGAACTAGAACTTTCAACCAACTCACGAGTATTTCTCTCAAACTGTGATAATTTCGTTTAATCAAACATAATGTCCTCCAGACAGAATTTCAGTCTCGACGACCGAAATCCCGTATCAATGGACTAGCCATCTGCGCAGGATATGAATGTAGTGCACGAGCGTGTGCAAAACAGGTGCATTCTCTATTCACTTACTTTCACAGACCTGTGGGACGGTAATCCGAGATCAACGGCTTTAAGTGCTTTACAATGCTTGGGGATGAAATACTGCCAACTTCCTGGCTTCAGGCTGCTATTGAGAACCTTTGCGAAGAGAAATTCTTGGTAGAAAAAACTATTAAACTGATTTTGTTCCAACCTTGCATTCGAATCTGGGACCAAATGACCAGCTGACGCGCTTACGACCATTATACCAAAGTTGCAAACATAAGCAGTTAACCAAATATTAGCCCGCCGTCTTGTTAAGCGTTAACATTTTAGTTAAATCAATTAACCGGATGATTAAACCACCAGACTGCCACATTATACCTATACTACATTCACTTTTAACCGTATTTAATAAAATCCGTGTCCTCCACGAAAAGCAAATTGTACCAATATCTAACATTCTAAGTATTTAGTTTAGAGTTACCACAGTTTTAATTACAAGTGGTAAAATTAAAAACTTTGTACAACCGACTTCAATATAAATAAAATTAGAACATCATTATTGTAGTCGAAGTCAATTAAATACGCATTACTAAGAATAAGTCAAAAACTACTAGTCAAATCTTGATAAAATTTATATGGGAACACATGAGAAGCACCAGTTAGAAAAAAGTTCTGAGGTAACAAACAAATAAAAAAATACAGTCGAATTGAGTACCTCCTTCACACGTGGTGGAGCCATGCTGCAGCTATGTTACTGGTATAGTTGTAGCACGAAGGGGTCAGCTCGACCGGGGAAGGACCACGCTCTCACAGAATACCAGCGTAAAATAGCAGCTTAACGCTGTTGTGTTTCGTATGGTGAGTGTAGAGAACCGGAGACCAGTTTTACTGGAAATGAGGCATTCCATCTGCATTTTGATTTGTAATAGAGGATAGATATAGATGTCCATGGATCGCAACAACCACTTACCATCAGGTGGACTGTGAGCTTGTTTGTCACCCTTATCCTATAAAAAAGAAACCCCCTCCTTTTTGAAGTCGGTTAAAATACCACACTGATGTCAATTATTACATAATATTCCTGTGTCAGTTATGAAGTATGTAAATGCAATTTTGAAATGTTTGTTATATAATACCTGTAAGCATATTGAAGCAATAATTGTGTTCGGATTTGTATACGAAATAGAGAACAAAATCATGAAAATACCGCAAATACGCTAGTGTAAAAAATATACATTAGAAAGTTCATTTTATTGCGTTCGTACTTATACTTTCTCTTTACTTCACTCAAAGTAACAGACACACTTTTAAACATTTACAAAAACAAAACACTAATAGACGTACATACGCACTGTGTTGCGTAGAATGCGTACCTTCAAGTACCTTTAAAAGTTATTTATATATTATATCCACACAGTTCTAGCGATATTTTACGAGATAATTTTGTTTTTATGAAGTAAGGACCTGTAATTATTGTCAGTAGGAAATGTAAATATTTACATATTTTTTTTTTATAAAGCAATATAAAATAATAAGTAATAATAAAAATGCTGTTGGTTCTGCAGAAAATAAAAAAAGAGTTATTATCTTTTAAGCAGCTGCTAAAGCCATTACTAGAGCTACAACAAAGAATTAAAAATAAGTAGCAATTAAAAGCGATAAAATCCGTAAAATTAGTTTTATTTAAAAAGAAAATATTAAAGGAAAATAACAGTCACCCGGAGGAGTAGACAGAGAATACGGACATTCGTTTGGTAAGATCCTGATTACTGATATGACCTCTCACGCTTCTTTCACATCCAAATAATCTACGCACATTTGCTAATCTCACAGATACACTGAGTACACTCAATTTCACCCATCTGCAATATATCGCCAGTTTGGTCCCATGCTGACTCCGCCACTCCATTTATGCAGCATAAATAAGCTCTGTCACTCTTTTTTTATTTATTCTTTCTATGTGTGCAAACCACCAAAGCATTCTATACTTAATCCTGATCACACATATTCTTGCAAACCATATTTTTCGTTTCATCACAGTTTCTCACAGTATTATTTAAGGTTTGGTTATGTAGAAAGAATGAACGAGGAATGAGTGACAAAGCAAATCTATGTTGCAGAAGTGAACGGTAGAGTCGGGAAGGGACGCCCAAGGCGAAAGTTTATCGACCAAATTGGCGATATATTGAAGATTGGCCACATAAAGAGTACCCTCAACCGACGAACATGTATGCGTAGGTCTATTAATGTAAAAGAGACGAGGGAGATGTGGCAGGACCATGCCAAATGGAAGTCCGTAGTCCCTGTCTGCCCCTCTAAGTGACAGGCGTGATTGTTTATGATATCATGACTATTTAAGGACGGTTAACAAACCTTAAGGGCGGCTGTCCATCCGTCACGAGCCTGAAGAGAGGTGAGTAGGGGTCAACTTGAAGTGACCTGACGAATTCGTCGAACTGTAACAAAACAAAAAATTATAAGCTAATCTTCATTTACATTATGCTGAGACGTAAATTTGGATTTCATGCTTAGGTACGTTTTTGACGTGCCTCTGAAGCACACAAGGTAATTAGCTTAATGCAATTGCAATTAAAAAACTGCGTCATATTGAAGATATTTTGAATTATAAAATACTTTATTGCATAGAAAGCAGATAAATATACAGGTTTAATAATATGCACAAAATAAATGTGTAGAAACCCTTTTAAGTTATACACAGGGTCCGCATAAATTGACTTACTAATAAATATGTATATAGGATATACATACAGTTCCTCTAATTAAATAGTTGGAATACATTAGTATCAGTATTTCAAGCCGTCATAGTGTATTTCCACTTGTTGTTTGTACATTAAAATCATTAGAGCAAAGAAAAGGCTTCGATTCAAGGGCAAAACAATCTCAAACATATTCTACGTTCTATCAAAATAATGCTTAATTGATTTATCTTGAACGCTCGGGATGAAGAGCTATAAATAGCCTCTATGACCTCTGCGCAGCTGGGCAGTCGCGATGTTTTTTGACAGATTAGTCTTTGATTTGGTCAATTATTTTTATGTATACGTGATAAATCAATTTAAAAATTATTATAGACTATAAGATGGCATATTATTACAAGGTAATTTTTCATGAAACACAAATTATCGAAGCGCATATTTTGTTTCTTGGGCTTTTAAGTTATGGGCAATGAAAAATGATTATCATTGATTGTGTATTCTTGATTGATAATTCCTAACTTTGTTTTATTTTTTATTTTTTCAATTAATCTATGTCGACTTTTTGAATGAGGAAAAAATTACATTGTGTAAGTTTAAAAACTAGGAAACGTGCAGCGAAGTGCAGCTTTCGGGGTGCGTCAAGAAATAAGTTCTGAATCAATATAACTGTATTAAATTAAAGTTTAGAACCCCCGAAACCGCAGCTAGCGCACAGTCGAATGGTGGCTCAAATATGAATTATCAGAACAAAAGTCTTCTGCTGTCCGCTTCTAGATGTCGTCTATGATCGCATGCGACGTGAAAGCATTTTTTGGCCTATTTATGTCATAAAATATTTACTATAATATTAAAATGATATCCGGATAATGAAATATCCGGTATTTGTGCCTAACGGCGCTATTAACACTTGATCGTAAATCGATCGCGTTACTCGATTCGAATTGGTTCGGGAGTAAGCTTTTAAAATCAGTTTCGAAAATACGTCCTTTTTCATTGAAAACCGAATTGCATTAGACAACAAATTCTGGAGTAAGCCTATGATTGCTTGCGCTTGAGTTGTGCGGTAAACGCTTCGCTACGTTTCCCGCTTAAACTTTAGTACTTACACTTTATTTGTTTAAGTCTGTAAGTCGTATAAGTGAGCTTTAAATTATGTAAACAGTTGTAAAGCTTTAGAGATTGAATATTGATATTGATTGATATATACAGACAAGGCAAAATAATAAATATGTTTTTCATTACGTTTAATTTTCGTGAATAAACATCTTATTCACGTGTAAATATAATGAACGCGGGCGGAAGCTTTTAAATACAAAGTCCAAGCAAAATAAAAATTAAATTGAAATAACCTATAAACAATAGATATAAATGCTATGTAAACCTATATCTAAAACGAATAGGGGCTTATTTCGTTTAAATAGACTGAAGTATACCTAGGCAAATGATTTTCATTAAACAGTGGCAACTCTCTATCTCTCTTAATCGTAAAATATATTATTTAATATTTACTAACATGGAAAATAATATTTCTCTGACTTTTTGGTCGTCGGCCTAATCTATCTCCAGTTGTGTCGAATTGCCGTCCCATCGGACATCGGACAATGAGAGTGAGGTATTAGAGATTGTACACTCGTGCACTATAGTCCTTTTTTTATAGAAGAGGGGGCAAACAGACATGTGGCTCACGAACAGTATTTCATGCCGGCACAACGCCTTTAACAACAACTTTACAAAGCGCAGGTTCGGCCTCACATGGAATACTGTTCCCATCTCTAGGCTGGGGCGCCTCAGTGCCAGCTTCTCCTACTTGACCGCATCCAGCGGAGAGCGGCTCGAATCGTCGACGACCGAGTCCTTTCCGATCGGCTCGATTCACTGGCGCTGCGAAGAGATGTTGCATCCCTTTGAATTTTCTTTCGCATTTACCACAGGGAGTGCTCTGAGGAATTGTTCAGATTAATCCCAGCCGCCAAATTTCACGAACGCACATCGCGGCAGAACTCCCGATACCATCCACACCATCTGGATGATTGACGGTCCACCACTGTGCGATTTGGAAGATGTTTTCTCCCTCGCATAACTTCCTTGTGGAATCGATTACCACCAGCGATTTTTCCGGACCGATACGACTTAGGGACCTTCAAGAAAAGAGCCTACTCCTTTTTAAAAGGCCGGCAACTCATCTGTAATTCCCCTGGTTCCCCTGGTGTTGCAGTCGTTCATGGGCGGCGGTGGTCACTTACCATCAGGTGAACCACATGCTCGTTTGCCCCCACTCCTATAAAAAAAGTGTTGACCGCCGCCCATGTACAACTGTTCTGCGAAGATGACTAGTCTTCGTAAAGACAGGCTGCCGTGACCGAAACTCGGTCTGAAGGACATTATTGTTATTATCGACATATAAACTGTTTACTTCAGTGGGTTAAAAAATCGACTACAACAACACCTATCGACTTACCGATCCAATGGGAGTGTTGGTCTGTGTTATCAAAAGGTATTAATCCTTTGCGTTATTGCCTATAATGTGATACTTGTATTGTAAATGTACTTTGTGGAAATCTTAGGATGCCGATGTTCAACAGTGGACCATTTTTTTATAAAAGGGTGGACAAAAGGGCATGCGAAATTAAATTTATTTAAAAAACTACTATAACCACATATTAGGAATATTTTCTCAAATTAAACTCGTTTTAGTTTACAACTTTTTTATTGTGTACATAAATATTTTTATTTTAAGTATGAGATAAAAATATCTAAAAAAATTTACTTTGACAGGATAAAAAATTCGATATCTCGTTAACCTAAGTAGGTTTTCGTTTTGCTCTGGTTTTCGTGACGTGAATTTATTGAGTTACATTAATTTTGTTAAGTATTATGCGATGCAAATAAATAGGTAAAAAGTTAAGATAAAAAGTTAAAAAGTAAAACTAAGGTCACATGAGTAAAGAAACCGAATGTCGTAAAACTGTTACAGCATAGTGCAAGTTGTATACGGTACAGTGCAAGCTTCCGTTGTTATTGAATGATAATTTAAGTTGTTCTCATTCAATTGACAGAAGGAAGTATAGATGGATGTAATTTTGATGATATAATATAAACAATGCCTGCCTCTCGAAATTGTTCACTTTTCTGTTCACTCATTTAATGACACATTCACTAGATGGTGGGGGGACTCCTTTTCTGCTTGGTCCGTCCATCTGAGTAAGTACCACCCACTTACCAATTCTTGCCGCTAAATAGCAGTGATTTCAAGGCTGCTTACCTTAATTTTTTTATAGGATAGGGCGACAAACGAGCACACAATCCAACTGATGGTAAGTGGTTGCCGTGACCCGTAGGGGTAAGTGGATGCTGTGGCGAAAGGACACATACATCTATGCTCGATTTTAGTCAACAAGCAGATGCGTTCTCACCCATGGGGACTAAGATGGATGGCTTTAGACCGCGCACATTTTTATAAGATTATTTTTGTCGTGTCAAAGTTACGTTAAATCGGCTTATTCGCAGACGAGGTACAAGAATATTTACAGTATGGTGATGAGAGGAAACCTGTGAGCATTTTGATAAGGAATGTAAGTAATTATTTAGTGAAAAAGTAGCGGTTAAGTCCATAAAATTTCTCTTAGAGATAAAAAATGCACACGTGCAACAAAATCTTAACCAAATCTCATAATTCAACGCTAATGTCGTCAATATAAATCTTGTTTCCCAATCGAGTCTCTCTTAGTGTTTTTAGACAATTCATTTCTGTCACTTTCAATCACGAAATGCTGATAGAACCCACCATTTGTGCAAATTATTTTAACGACAATACAAATTACCCTTACCTCTTTTATTGTGCGTTTTAATTTAGCAAATACGTTGAAAGACGACGTGTGTTAAAGAAATAAGTAATATGCTCATTTCATTATTGGTATTTTTAAGCAAATAAAATAATGTGAACATTTTCGTCACTTCATTATAATTAACTATTTCAGACAAACATAAAGATAGATGGAACGTTGCGTACATTTCAAAAGATGCCGAAACCATGTTCAACTTCTTGATACACACGCACACTTCTTTCTTCTATTTTTTATCAAGTTTACTGCTGGACGCTCACATATGTTTTTTTTTATAGGATAAGGGTGACAAGCGAGCACAGTCCACCTGATGGTAAGTGGTTGCTGCGGCCCATAGACATCTACATCTGTCCTCGTTTGCGAATCAAAATGCAGATGCGTTGCCACCCGTGAGGACTAAGATGGAACGCCTCATTTCCAGTAAAAAGGGCCTCCGGCCACCTGCACTCACCAATCGAAACGCAGAAGTAAATCTCTACTTCACGCTGGTTTTCTGTGAGGTCGTGGTACCACCCCGGTTCGAGCCGGCCCATCCGTGCGACAGCAAAAGCTGCCGCCTGGCTCTACCACTAAAATGTATCTCAATCATATTGTTGGTTGCAAATAATTATAGATGCATATGTGTATGTGAATATATTATTTGGGTATCTATGGATCACAATTCACACACTAGGTGGATTTTTGTTTTAACCTAGGACCTAGGACCTTTTGTTTTAACCTTAAAATTTTGTTGCAAAATGGTGTCAAAATAAAAAAAATAAATAAAAACAAGCATTTAGCATCAAAACTTTAAAAGATAGAGCATAAATTGAAAGGACATTTTTGTGCAAAATTGCACTTTTATTCAAAACTTACTCTTATACTTGTACTTTAAGAGATAATCATCAAAACTCATTAGTTTTATCAATTTTAAAATTTCACAGCATGTTTTTCGTATAAAATATAACTTAGAGCACTCTTTGCATTGTTCTCTGCCCGTTCATAAAGTTTCATCACAATCGATTCAGACATTCTGAAGATTAGCTCGGACAGGCAGCCATGAGACAAAAGAGACAAAAATTTAATAAATGGTTCAAATCAATTTAATTACACATAAAAGTCTACTGCTGAACTGCCTATGTTCCAAAATCCTTTTTCCAGCTGAACTGAGTAAGTGGCGCAAATATGAGTATCTGAGAGATTACCACATACGGAGGGGCACACTGAAATGATCGGGAATAGAATATTTCAGATTGAGTTACAATAAAACCTTTTTTAGAATTTGAATACTGGCCTCTTAGAATCTTAATGACATTTAAAAACTAAAACTATGTTGGTTTAAAGTTGACACATCGTTAACAGAAATGGAGTTCACGCGTGAACATTTCCGTGCCATAATTTATCACAATTTTCGTCGCGGCTTATCTCAAGATAAATGTCTCAGCGAACTTGTTTCGATTTATGATGTTGAAGCACTGAGTCAAACGACAATATACCGCTGGTATACCGAGTTCCGACGCGGTCGCGTGTCGCTCAGCACTGTTTCTTCTGCAGGTCGACCAAGAACAGCGGTCACGCCTGAAAACATCGCAGCTGTGCGAACTATTATATTAGATGACCGTCATGTGACAGGGCTGTTATCAGTATCGGAATGACTGCAATTCAGTCGATATTACATAATGAGCTGTGTGTAAGAAAGCTAGTTCCCCGCTGGGTTCCACACAATTTGTCCGAAGAGCAAAAGGCGGCTCGTGTAGATTGGTGCCGGAATACTCTGCAACGCTTCAACGGAGCAAAGTAAAAAATGCCGTTTATAATATCGTCTCAGGTGACGAATATGGATTTATTCATACGAATCTGAAAGAAAACATCAGTCAGCAGTTTGGGTCTTCGAAGACGAGGTCAAACCAACGTAAGTGCTTCGCTCCCGCAGCGTGTCAAAGAAAATTGTCGCTTCGTTTGTCTCGAAAAAGGTGCAATGGGGGGTTTTACAGGAACACAGAACGGTTACCGCTGAGTGGTATATCACGGTTTGTTTGCCAGAAATGATAGCCGAACTCCGAAAAAATAACCCGAAACGTCGCATCATCTCACATCACGATAATGCGAGCTCCCATACGGCTCGGAAGACAAATGATTTTTTGAAGCAGGAAAACGTTGAGCTGATGAGCCATCCTCCGTACAGTCCTAACCTGAGCCCAAACTATTTCTTTACATTCCCTGGAATGAAAGATTTATCACGCGGTCAACGGTTTGAAGACCCCGAAGCAGCTGTGGAAGCGTACAAATCAGCCATTTTGTCAACATCAACTTCAGACTGGAATTACTGTTTTAATGATTGTTTTGCACGAATGGAAAAGTGCATTAAGTTGAACGGAGAATACTTCGAAAAACATTAAAATATAATTTAGATTAATTATTAAAATTAATTAGTCCATGTCCGTCCATGTGGTTTTTCTTATTCCCGATCATTGTGCCATTTGCTGTAGAGACTATCGGTCCGTGGGGTCCACGTGCGGTGAAGATCCTAAAGGAATTCTACCCGCGACTGGTCGATGATGCTGGTGATAAGAGGGCTGGTTCTTTTCTCGCTCAAAGGCTAAGTATAGCCATTCAGCGGGGAAACGCAGCCAGCGTTCTTGGCACGATACCACGGGGAGTAGGATTATATTATAATTAAGTTATTAATTTTAGTTTTTTTTATTATAGTT
The DNA here is from genome assembly GCA_033319125.1 of Parnassius glacialis. Lineage (NCBI taxonomy): Eukaryota > Metazoa > Arthropoda > Insecta > Lepidoptera > Papilionidae > Parnassius > Parnassius glacialis. Next base: position 20,070,272 of record JAVANC010000014.1, on the reverse strand, counting down.
TTTTTTTTAATATTGTATATATTAATAAACTTAAGTGGACTTAGAAGTGATATCAATCTTAATAATAAGATAAGTATTACGCATTCTTTTATATTATAATTTTATATTTTTTAACTTTTCAAATTATCATTACAAAAATGAAACGTGCTGCAAAAATATGGAATGTCCGTTAATAACAATATACAATCATTATATTAAAAAAAAAAAACACGAGCAAGGTAAAAATAAGCTCCACTTTACAGTGCTTGGCAAAAAAACCTAAAGCCCGCCAGCATTCCCGGCTGGTCCGCGCTACGTCGGCCGTCGAACCCGTACAGTCGGTTATGCAAGCACCATCCGGGATACAGTTAAGAACTGGTTCCCGGTTCCGGCACATGATGCCTTCAGTCCGTTCGCTTCACAGAATTACATATTTGTAGAGGTAAATTTAGATGCGTTCACATATTCATTAAGAAAGCACCTGCGTGTGTCCTACGTTAAACAATCTTATTAGCAACTTACGACATTATAATAGTTTGTAGTTAGGTATGTATGTTTTACATATACGTTACAGCCTAGCAAAAGTCTATCGCTGAACATAGGCCTTCCCAAACGTTGCCTCGTAGAGGAATATCTTCCATAGTAGACTGCGTGGTAGGCGGGTTATATATCACTTTTTTTTTTCAAATTAGTTTCTTGTTATCAGAAAGATTTACAACTCGTGGTTTACCTACCGACCGACCTACGTGAGGAAATGGGGTACACTTAATTAAGATATATGGTGATCCAGAGACATTTTGGGCTGGGCCATAAATGTAGAAGGTGTTAATAACATGACTCAAGTGCCACCTATCGATCCCAACATAGATGTAAACCATCGTCTCGACAAAATAAATATACTGTGTGAATATTAGCCCAAAGTTCAGAAGTTACGCGATCACTAACAGACGCACCAGCAATCTATAAAGGAATATTAATAATATATCTAATAATATCCTCCAGACCAAATTTCGGTCACGGCGCCCAGCTTCAACGAAGACTAGCCATTGGCGAAGGACAGGATTATAGTGCCAAGCACAGGCGCACTCTCCATTCCCTCAGCGCGATAAGACGGTAAACCGACACGATAAGAAAGAGAGATCAGGCGCAGGACCAACGGCTTCACGAGCTTTCCAAGGCACGGGGATCATCCACGCTCACACCGCCAACTTCCTGACTCCGGGCGGCTACTAAGAATTTCTTGACGAAAAACTCAATAACAGATGGTTTTGGCCGACCCGGGACTCGAACCTGGGACCTTATGATCAGCAGTCGGGTTTACAACCACTAAACTAACAGGAAGTGGGAAATATTATAAATATGTTAAAACAAGTAATTGTTGGTTCTTTTTTCGCTATAGTTTACCCCTCTGAACACTATCAACGATTTTGTGGCCGAGTATGCCATTTCGCCATTAAGTAATATTTTGAGTGCAAGAAAGATGTATGTAATTTTTAATACTTAGATATACAGTGTTGTTGTAGAAAACTTAATCCTGAACATAAATAACAGAAATTAGTCACGCTAGTTAAGTAGCATGTTTTCGCAATCTTGTGGGATTCATGATCTATTATAAAAGTTATTGTTGTCTGTATCTCAGCCTTGCTTATATTACACGGGTTATTTTTTAACAATTCTCAAAAAATATTTTATTTTGATAGTTACTAGACATTAAATTATAAGTAGGGAGTCATGGCAAAGGTCAACTAATATATAATTTCAGAGTAAGCAACCATAGTACAATTTTTAATGCTCGCTGGAGAAATAAAAGCAAAACATTGTAAAAGGTAAGTATAGTAATGCGTCAGTAGCTTAATGGTAGGGCGCGGACCGCGACCTCGAAAGGTTTTAATCTTATATTATATTAGGTTTTATATTAGGTTCGAATCCGCCATTCGACTACTGTCGTGAACCACTTCTAACACAAGCATTTTAAGTAAATTTTAACCAGAAGTGGTCAAAGGGAATATTAGTAATGTTTAATTGCATTACTAGTATTTTAAAAAAAATACGTAAACTTTGCTAAGAGGAATATTGGGGCAGCGCGACAGACTAGGACGGTCTGTAAGTATCATAGACTTAGAATATGCTGGCGTACAGTATATTCTCAGTCTATGGTAGATATGCAGAGCGACGTATATACATAGGATACACTGAAATTTCTGCGCTCCTGGCCGCTCATAAATTTCTTTTGGATTTCAAATGTTAAGAAACTCATTTATTTAGTCATTAAAACATTTTTTGACAGGAAGACGGGTGTCAATTTTTTTTTAAATTACAATTTGAAGTTCGTCTTCCGTAGCAAAGTGGAATTAACGTGAAATTATCCAAGATTTTTATGATTTAAAAACTCAATCTTCGCAAGATTGCACTGCTCATCTTCAAAATGCTTTTGGAAAGATAGCACGTCATTTGAGCACCGTAAAGCACGCAAAATTTGATCATAGCCGCGTTTCTAGCAATAATGAAATTCTTGAAGGTCGACCCTCAGCTGAGATCTCTGACGAAAATGTGGTTACTGTCAAGCGGCTGATTAAAGAAATCCGGCACATCGTCTACGGGGCGATTCGATTTATATGTTCAATATGATTGTTAGATACGATTTCATGCGACAAAACGTTGGAATCTTGATTTTAGGCGCTAGTAGAACATACCTACGCACTTTGCGCTTAAGGCATCTAATACGCGCTTTGCGCTTAAGGCATGCAATAACACAATTATTATTTACTCGTCACGCGGCCAGTGCAACACCGCGCGGAACGTCATTACGTTGTACCTGCTAGCTTTTATAATAAATACAAAAATAATACTGTTAATGAATTTCTTTTCAGTTTATAACATAACTATGTTAAAAGTTGTGATTATAATTTATTGTTAGATTAACGCAGATTTTCTTTCACCTAGTGGTTTTATTTATGACTAGTTGATACCCGCAACTTGGTCCGCGTTGCTTACACACAACACTGAACACGTAGTGCTTCTAAAATCGCTGTTTCTTAAAACTTCAATAACTTTATATTAAATGAAGATATTGCAATAATTGTTTTAGATAAGGGCCAAGTATCTAAGAAATAAAACTTAGAAAAACTAGTTGAAATATATCTAGTAGTTTTTCCGTGATGCGCACACAACTGCAAACCTCTATCATTTTATTTATATAGATTTACGCAAACCTTTTAGCGTACCCTACGTATTTTATAAAATTATATATTGTTTGATACTAGTAGTTTATTCCTTATATATGCAGATTTCATCATGATGCTTTCCAACACTGCCAACTACGAAGTAATTTATAATATTTTGCCATCGCAACTATTAATTTTTCCTTGGTGCCGACTGGAAACGGACTCTGGTCTTTACGTGCCATACATAAAATATAAGACAAATTAATGCCACAATTATGTTATTGTTCAAGAATAACATTATAAAATAAATATAATTATGAAACACAATAATTTCATGACTATGAAGGACCTAGTATTCTCACTAGAATCATCATGGCACATCAATTCGTGTTGTTTAAGCTCTAATATTATTCATATTGTAAGCGCTAATGTTCATAACATCATCGTCGTAATGATAAAAAAAGAATTGAAATTTTACGAGAGCAATTTAATTTCTAACACAGTAGGTAATTCTTGCTTCGCTACTTTTGTGGCATACTTTGCTTTTACAAAACATAAAAGCGAAAGTAAGAATTTCGACACATTCTTTTCATGACATTCCGTTAGCTCTATTTATGAACTACATCACATACTATATATAATTATAATAATATACATTATACAATAATATGATAACATTAGTTATTATATAAAAAAAGGATTTTATTTTATAATTTTGTCTTTGACAATAACATAACCATGGCAGTTATTTGCCTTAACTTTATGGCACGTAAGCACCAGAGTTCGCTTCCCGTCGGCACAAACTCAAAAATCATTAGTTCCCTAGCCAACATATAATAACGCACCTCGTAGTTGGCAGTATTGGAAAAGGTACACACATTCGACATTACGCGAGTTAATCAAATTCGGTCCTCGCCGGTACCAATAAATTGTAAGTTGTTATTTCAAGGGCTGGTTGAGAAAAATAATAATTCGAGGACATGTAATATCCGCCAACACGCATTGTGACGTACTTCAAAATTCGAGGATAAGGGGGAATGAGAGATATTTTGCTGGCTGCTGGCTGCTACATTACTTTTAACTATATTTCTATATAATTAAAAGTCAACTTCTTACATGTGACTGAAAAACGTACAATGAATGTGTTTATATGCAAATTCAAGCAAAAACGTCTTTTTTTGGGTGCCATACCTCAAAAGGAAAAAACGGAACCCTTATAGGATCACTTTGTTGTCCGTCTGTCTGTCTGTCTGTCAAGACCCTTTTTCTCAGGAACGCGTGAAGGTATCAAGTTGAAATCATACAATCATATCAAATACTCAAGCCTACTGTCCCTTGGAGCTGTAAAAAAATCTAACTTCTAAGCCAACGCAATCAAAAGATACATCCGTTTATGCCGCAAATTTTCGACATTCGCAAGGGAATCAAAAGCTACAGGATACTTCCCGTGAACTCAGAATCTTGAAATTTGGTACGAAGCAACGTTTTATAGCACAGATAAAGAAAAAATTTCGAAAAGCATCAATTTTTAGTTACATCATATACTAAAAATATTTTTAATAATTTTAAACTTATGTACCTACGGATTTGTTCGGAAACCTCGGTGCGTGAGCCCGACTCGCACTTGGCCGGTTTTTTTTTCTATTTTATTGCTACTACACTACCTCGGTATCATTCTAATGACTTACGCCATCTTAGACGTGGGTTAATTATAATGAAATTATAATTATGATTCTCATAACAACAAATATCAAAATCCAAGGATGAACGCAAGAGCATGTATTGGCTTTTTTGTGCAAGACGAACAAGGGTATAAGTTTAAATCTTAATTAATCCGCTGTTCGGTAGGAAAATCCAAGTTTACGTTCACACACAGTTAGAAATACTATTTATGGCTACGTTTAAGGATGATTTTGAAAACGTTAAAAAATTATCCATCAACAAATTATAACCTAACTGAATATAAAAGTGAAACATTTGAAACATTGTATTCATGCGACTGCAGTTTTTAATTTGTTATTGTTGTATTTTATTCTACGAATAACTTTTATCTCAGGATTAAAAGTCGCCCATAAATATTCTTAGATTTACCAATGTGGTTGAAGGGTAGCCAACCAATCTGGGACAGAATAGCTCCAGATGTACACAGTAGGTAATCAGATCAGAGCTGCTAGCTAGCTGGGCTTCTTGCGCAGAGAGCCGATATTCGCTTTGTTCTGGCTATCCCGCATAACATTCCTTGGTGTAACGACTTTAATAATAACACCTTTTAAATATATTTTTATATAGAATAAGAGTGACAACCGAGCACACAGCACAGTCAATCTAATGCTAAGTGGATATTATGGCCCATAGATATTTATCCATGGCTAAGAATCAAAATAAATAGGTAAATATATACTAGTTTGCTTAACATTCCTCCTATCTCTTCTATTCCCCGGGAGTAGTTTACATGTCTTCCCCCTTAGAATACGTCGTATGGGCGAAACCAGACCAGCCAAGCTTTTCATTCGTTTCCTTTTTTTTATAGGCGAACGAGCATGCGGCTCACCTGATGGTAAGTGACTACCGCCGCCATGAACAATTGCAACATCAGGGGAACCAGGGTAATTGCAGATGCGTTGCCGGCCTTTTAAAAAGGAGTACGCTCTTTTCTTGAAGGTCCCTAAGTCGTATCGGTCCGAAAAAATCGCTAGTGGTAGTCGATTCCACTAGGAAGTTGTGCGAAGAAGAAAAAACATTATTTTTGTAAATCGCACGGTGGTGGACAACCGAGCGTCTGGTAATCCGATGATAAAAAAGAGAGGGAGGAATTAAGTCATGCAGTTCCAGGTAACCCGGTTCCACAAGGAAGTTGTGCGAGGAAGAAAACTTCTAAATCGCACAGTGGTGGACCGCCAATCATTCAGATGGTGTGGATGGGATTAATGTTATAGTACTAATGTTATATTCATCTAAGAACAATGAACTCTGTAATAGAGGTGGAAAACCCGAGTCGAAGAATTATAGTAAATTTCAATTTTGTCATGTTCAGTAATGAAGAAAAACATCATTAGGTTACTAAGCTACTAGCTAGCTTCTTTGTTATAACAACAAACTAACATGAGTTTGGAAAAATAAATATATAATCATTACCTCAGTGAAATAAATATCGTGGTGAACTCTTTCCCTAAGTTAGTCCGGAATTCAGTTGTGGTGTCCCGTTTTTCAAGGTTACAACTGTTATGTATGACGTATCATGGTAGTAATTTTACGTGGTAGAGCTAAGCTGCAGCACAAATAGGTCAGTTCGACTGGGGACACAATCTCGTACACTACAAGATCCAGCTTGCACAGGATGTCAGAGGAAAATTACAGTATAATAATGTGTTTCATATAAGTAATGAGAAACGGAGTCATCACGCATCTGAATTGTGTGCACTTATCACCCTTAATTAAATAATAGTAGTCAAGAAAATTCCTAAAATTCTGCCGGGAATTACTATTACGTTCAAAAGTGTTATAAATATGTTGTTTGTAAGTGGCCTGGGATCTCAGTTTATAACTCAGTTTTAATATAAAAGCAATAAAATATTTTATTTTTTATATTTTTTGTCTATGTTGCCGTGAAAATTTATGACTGCAGGTTGTAGTTATACAGTAAAGTGGCGTAATTGAAACTAGAGTTTTGATTTTTTTTAGGTCATTTATATATTTGAAAGTAAAAGTAGTTAAGTAACCTATTACTTTTATTAAATTTAAAAATACGTATTTATTTTTAAATTTAATAAAAGAAATGGGTTAAATTATTTTGAGAAGGGAAAAGTGAGTCAGCCTGTGATGCACGTTGAGGGAATTTACATGTCCTTGAAATCTTTTTTTTTAATTGCTCTGACATGCAGATTTCTTTATGATGCTTTTAGAACGGCTCTTGAATGTGAGTAGGTAAAGTATATGTTCAATAAAAAAGAGCATAATTATTATTATTATATATGGCATAATGCCTTCAAAAGTAGCAATGGCTCACCTGTAGTGTTTGCAACGATTACCCTTTCGCTTGATGAACATAACCCTACTACCCTAACGAAATGTGATTGCGTCTGCAAGAAGTTTTTACAGAATAGTGAGAATCAAATCGCATAAAAATCTTTTTTTATTTAATATAAAACAAACTAACAGTCCGCTTGATGGTCAGTGGCAAGACTACAGATGTTTGTAAACTATGGAAAGCCTCATTGCCTTTAACTATGCTGACTCTTTATTCAGTCAGTACGCGCGAGCACTGCTGCTTGGCTGCAAAAATAAGTAAGAGGGTGATACGTAGACGGACTCCTAGGCAGATAAGTAGTCCTAACACCTAGTAAAAATCTATCAAAAAAATTTAAGCGAGTACATAGATAGACGCGGATAAGCGACTCCGTTAAGGTACAATTCCGTAGCCGACCGCAGACAGCAGCAGCAGGCGACGTGTCGTCGCGACATGTCGCCTGCTGGGCCTGGGCCACCTGGTTCTCTTCCACGGAATCGGTGAAACTCATTTTTTGAGAAAAATTCAACGTGTCGCTCGGGCATTGACGGCACTACTGATCTGCGGTCGGGCGACATGTCGTCAGCTGCTGCTGTCTGCGGTCGGCTACGAAATGGTAAATTAATTTATATCCCATTTGGATGATAGATACATACGAGGGCGACACTGAAAGTTTTTAGAACTGGCCACTTGTAAACGATATAAAAAAATAAGTTCAAATTTTGAAAATGGAACTCTTTGCCAATATTATTGTGTATTTATTTTATTAATTTGTCATTTGTTTACGATTTGGCGGCAAATTGAAAATTGTCTGTGTCACGTCAGTATGAACTTTGACGGGGGAAAATTTTCGTACAATGATGTTTATGACTTTCGATGTTATTTAAGTCGACAAGAAAGTTATGATAGACTTCGATTGGCCTTTCACGATGAAGCCCCATCTCGTGCCACTGTTTACAACTGGTTTAATGAGCTTAAACGTGGTCGCACTAATCTCACTGATGATCTGCGTGAGGGACGGCCTTCTACGGCGACGACTGAAGATAACATCAGTGTTGTGCAGCGTATGATAGAGACTGATAAAAGAGTGATCAGCAGATTCGGACAAGATTAGGCATCGGTATGAGTCAAGTCCACAAAATCCTCCATGAACATTTAGCGGTCAGGAATCTTTGTGCCCGGTGGATAACTCATAATTTGTCAGAGGCCCAAAAATCCATCGTGTTGATTGATGTCGTGAAATGGTTCAAAGATTTAACGCAGATGACTCAAATGCTGTGTTCGTCATACTTACGGGTGATCAAAGCTGGATTTATTGTTATGATCCTAAAACTAAGAGACAGTCTGCTGTCTGGGTGTTTCCTTTCGAAGAGTTGCCAAAGAAAGTGAAGAGAGGTTGAAGCGTGGAAAAAAAGATGGTGGCCTCATTGTTCGGAAGGACGGATCATTACGCAACAATTGCTTTAGAGGATCGAAAAGCAGTTACTGCAGAGTGGTACACTAACAATTGTTTGCCACTTGTCTTGAAAAAATTTCGGCAGAAACGACCTCGCAGTAGGAGCCTCCTTCACGACGACAACGCCTCGTCGCACACCGCCAAGCAAACAATCGACTACTTGGCACTTGTCACCCGCCCTATAGCCTCGACCTCGCACCTTGTGATTATTACTTATTTCCGAAAATAAAAATAAAAATAAAACTTCGAGGAAAACGTTTTACGGACGCTGAGGAAGCAGTGGCTACGTTTCAAAATGCCGTCGAAGAGACTCCTAAGGACGAGTGGGCAAACTATTAATTTACTAGTTTGTTCAGTGTTTGATTTTCTAAGAACTTTCAGTGTCACCCTCGTACATACGAAAGTGAACTGTTAAGGACAGCTATAATGATGATTCTCCATCCACTTGACGCCTAAACCTCGACCCAGGGCCCAATGTGCCTGCAAATATCGTTATGTAATCTAATCCAAGATTATTTTATTTATAATGCAATTAATTTTAAACAAAAGAATTACCCAGTAAATTTTATTTTATGTCATAATAATTATTATAATTTACGTTAGCCACAAGAACGCATAATTAATTTCTTGTAAGCTCTAATGTAAGATGATAATAATAATACTCGTGAAAAAGTCGAGATAAATTATTGACACCTTTGCCCTGTTGTTTGATAGTTATTAGTAGTTATTTATTTTAATGATAAATCATTAATAAACATCATTAAAGTCGTAAGCCACACTAAAAGCTGTCACAGCCTTTGTGACAAGAGCAATTTCCATTTAGCATGAAAACAAAATCGGAGAATATTTTAGAGATCCACTTAAGTTACGATCCACTGCTGAGCACAGGCCACGTCTCAGTTCTGAGAGGTTTTCGGGCAAGGAAGTGTGCGCAGCGCGGACCCAATGCGTTCTTACGAACTTCACATGTTTTCGTACTCCTAATATATTGACATTTTTTTTATAGGATAAGGGTGACAAACGAGCACACAGTCCACCTGATGGTAAGTGGTTGCTGCGGCCCATAGACATCTACATCTATCCTCTATTACAAATCAAAATGTAGATGCGTTGTCACTCGTGAGGACTAAGATGGAATGCCTCATTTCCAGTAAAAAGGGCCTCCGGACACCTGCACTCACCAAGCGAAACACAGAGGTAAACCTCTACTTCACGCTGGTTTTCTGTGAGGTCGAGGTACCACCCCGGTTCGAGCCGGCCCATCCGTGCGATAGCATAAGCTGCCGCGTGGCTCTACCACTGTTAAAAACGGTTTTTAACGATGTTTACCTTCATCGCTGAGCACGTGATAAGTTAACACTTAAAATTACCATTAAAATTTTCATTAGTGTCGGCGGATCGAACCCGGTTTCTATTACAGCCTATAAAAGTCCACTACTGGACGTAGACCTCCCCCGGTCGCCTCCGTCTGGTTTTTATAATTTTAAGTTGTTATCAGGAAGATGCTGCTGTTCATCACCTGTTTCAGTTTCCCTCTGTCACCTCTTATGACACCCACGAGAGCATATGGGGTAGTGGATATTCTTAGACCGCCACTACATAGTTCTAAAGCTAAGCGCCTGAACTACTACAGCTTATTTAAAGATGGACATTTATATCACTTTATTTCTTTAAGGACAACCAAAAACTAAATACGGGTAATGTTAGAGTAAAGAGCATTTAGTGGAGCGTGCAGCATTGACATAACCAAGAACTGTATTGAGTGTCTTCGGTGTCGCCTGCCTGATTTGCATGAGAAACACGCTGCCACAACACATGCTCCACCGGACGCTTTCTGCTTAGATTTTTAGACTAAGGACTCACTGCAGAGCTTACGGCGTGTAAGACGAACATACACTTCAATATATCATAGTAAACAGTCCAATCAGAATCAAGTTTCGAAACAATCGGACTTTTTTTTCTTATGCTTACGCGGACACTGTACATTTAAATGAAATTTATTTTCACGGATTTTATCGTGTATATTAACTTATTTTACATTCCCTAAGTTTCGAGTAGTTTACAGCACCCATGGTCACGGGAGGACTGCAAGGTGTTCGACGTCTCTACGTCGTAGTTAACTACGGATATCTTCAGTTTTAAATCTTCGGGAATATAAAATAAGTTTCATTTAAACTTTATTGAAACTCAATGTAATTTCGTACTCCCGAAATCTAGCGCACAATCGAATGATGGTTCAAATTGAAATTATCAGACCGAAAGTCTTCAGCTGCCCGTCCCTAGATGGCGCTTGTAGTCACAAGCGATGAGAATGCTTTTTGTTCATAAGATTATTGTCTCATTCTGTTATATATTGGAAGTGAAGACTTCTTTAGGCACGTCAGGCACTTTTGGGATGGAGAAATAACAAATCGCGTGACCGTCAACCTCAGATACATACATTATAATAATCATTATTTTTCATGTAAAACAGCGCAATAAATGAACTGACAGTTTTTTTTATATTCTTCTTTCTCGCTCAAAAGCTAAGTATAGCCCATTCAGCGAGGAAACGCAGCCAGCGTTCTTGGCACGATACCACGGGGAGTAGGACTATATGATAATTAAGATACAAATTTTAGTTTTTTTTTATTATAGTTTTTAATATTGTACATAATTAAAAATTATATTTATTTCATTAAAAAGTGCCTGACGGCACTGACAACGCCTGACCGTAACTCGATCGTGTTTCTCGATTGAAATAGGTTCAGTAATAAGCTTACACAACGTTAGTTTGAATCCAAAAGCGAATCGAATTCAAAACCAATTTCGTAAGCCTGCTCATGAGCTGCGGCCGCTGTATGCCGAACGCGTCTTTACACGTGTTTACACGCCCCGCTAAACGCTCCTCACATAGGCCTTAGGCTAAGGAAAGGGACAATAATTTACCTTTAGAGCCTATCAAAGATCCTCTGCTGAACATAGGCCTCCACATAAGGGGGATATTGCCATAGTTGCCACACTTGGTAGGCGGGTTGGCAACCAGTTTTTATTTTTACCTGTTATCAGTAAGAAGCTGCTGCCCATCTTCTTCTTTAAAAAAAAAACGGTACCCCAAACACTAGGATTTTCTCCTGTATCGTGGAGGCAGTTTACAAACACAAATTGCACAAAGGCAAACATGCAGACCCGGAACAATTATTAGTAGGCCATACAAATATTTGCTCCGGGCAGGATTCGAACCAGCGGCCCCCAGCGCAGCAACTTATTGCTAAGCCACTGCTCTGCCGAGCCGTCGTATATATCTGTAATTTGTTTCCCTCTGTCGCCTCTTACGACATCCACGGAAATATGAGTCTGTGACGAATGTATTTATTATACTATATAATTAATCATTTAAATTAGTCAAAAGCCAGCAAGTGTGCGCCGAACCGTATGTAATTCGTTCATACTTTTCCGCCTCCATAGCTCTTTATGTACAGTTACTTGAAACCTGTATCCAGATCTGGCGATGTAAAGGGCACAGTGAAATCGAAGAAAAAGTGGACCGAACGGCCGAGGTACATATTTGCATTTCGTCCGAACGTTGTTTTCGGCTACGTTGAAATGAGAGCTTGCCTCTTAGTCGAAGCATATCACGCAACTAAAGAAGTGCATTATTTAGAATGTAATAATTAGTTAAGAACCGTTTATATAACCGTATGAATGATTATCTATTTACGTATGTATTTTAATATTGTAATTATATACTATAAGCATTCCGCTCCGGCTTCGCACGGGTGATTCCTGGATCTCGACAACAGCGCCGCCTGCCGGGTTCAACAAAAACACTTTATCAAAATCGATTCATCCGTTCAGGAGCTACGATGTCACAGACAGACATATAAATACACATATACACAGTACAAACATATAACACCCCTCTGTTTCCGTCGGGGGTTAAAAATATGTGTTTTGAATAAAACAACTATGCAATTGCAACTTTGGCAAAAAATACAAAAGCAATTATCAAGTACGAGTAATATCGACGACAGACAGTAATTTAAGGTGCGGTTGGCTTTGGTGGACACAGCCGCAGACATTTATTTAAAAACATAATTGTAAGCATAAGCCTGTTTTGCACGAGGTAGAGCCATGCTGCAGCTATATTTCTGGTATAGTTGTAACACGAATGGGTTGCCTCGACCGGGGAAGGACCACGCTCTCACAGTATCATCATCATCATCATTACAGCCTTTCATAAGTCCACTGTTGAACATAGGCCTCCCCCAAGGAATGCCACAAATCACGGTCCTGAGCCACCTGCATCCATCAACTTCCTGTATGTCTTACCAGGTGGTCACTCCATCTAGTGGAGGGTCGCCCTACACGTCGCCTACTGGTGCAAGAGAGCCTTTTTTCTCCATCGGTTGTCGGTTCTTCGAGCTATATGGCCGGCCCACGCCACTTCAGCTTACTAATCCGTTGGGCTATGTCGGTTACTCTAGTTCTACTGCGGATATCCTCATTTCTAAGTTTATAACGCAGAGAAACTCCGAGCATAGCCCTCTCCATAGCTCGCTGAGCGACCTTGAGCTTCCTCATACGGCCAGCTGTGAAGGACCACGTCTCAGTTCCGTAAGTCATCACTCACAACACGCACTGGTTGTACAATTTCGTTTTAAGGTTTTGAGGTATGTCTGACGAGAAGATGTGTCGTAGCTTCCCGAACGCTGCCCAGCCGAGATGAATCCGTCGATTGACCTCTCTGTCGAAGTTGGACTTACCTAGTCGGACTATTTTTCCCAGGTAAACATACTCGTCAACAACTTCGAGCTTAGTGCTACCAACAACTACCGGCATAGGTGTGACATGGACATTAAACATAATCTTTGTTTTGTCCATGTTCATCTTAAGACCTATCCGTTGAGAGACACTATTGAGGTCATTGAGCATAGTGCTTAGGTCCTCCAGCGATTCTGCCATAAGGACTATATCGTCGGCAAATCGAAGGTGAGTGATGTACTCGCCATTGATGTTGATACCGTATCCTTTCCAGTCTAGAAGCTTGAAAACGTCTTCCAATGCAGCGGTGAAGAGTTTCGGGGATGTGTGTGTTTCGTATGGTGAATGTAGAGAACCGGAGACCCTTTTTACTGGAAACGAGGCATTCCATCTTAGTCCTCACGGGTGACAACGCATCTGCATTTTGATTCGTAATCGAGGATAAATGTAGATGTCTATGCGGCTTCAGCAGCCACTTACCATCAGGTGGACTGTGTGTTCGTTTGTCACCCTTATACTATAAAAAAAAACTTAGGTAGTGCCCGGCGCGTTGCAACCGCAGAAGAAATAATTGCGGAAATATAGTTTACAATTGGGAAGAGTTACATTGGTTATTAGAAATTATAATACCTTCATTGTAGTTGAATGGTATAAAACTTTCAAATAAATTAGTCGGTACGATACACGCGCCACCTACTGCAAGTTGATTATACTATGTCTATAACCTTTGCGCAAGTGCAAGCAATAAGTTGACAAAGTTTCACCGCAATCAGATAAACGGTATGGCAGCGCATAAAATACGAACAACAAACATAAAATTTTAATTTTTAGATTTCTTTACTCCCCGCGTCCTGTCAAAAGAATCTAAATTATCACCATTCGTAAAAACCATGTAGCAATATTCATCCAACCAACCAACCACTGTGACGTATAATGAGGTTTAAATAATTATTCATTACGTGACCCGATACCACTTGTCATTAAATGAGACAATGATCTTTATCTTGAGTAATGAGTGACAGTGGCGCTTACATCACGGGTCTTCAATGACGATATTGATTACGCTTTATGGTTACTGAAACCACACGACCAAACTTAGATACCTATACTGCTTATCGAAAACATTAAAAAACCCTGTACCGTTAGTTACTGTAACAGCCTATTAAAGAACATCGCTGAACATAGGCCTTCTCATTGATTGTCTCGTAGGGAGGATATTTGCCAAAGTTGCCACGGTTCGCGAGCGAGTTATTAGATAGACGCTGCTGCCCATCTCCTGATTTGTTTCCTTCCGTCGCGTCTTACGACACGCACGGGATGACATGGGGTATTGGGTATTATTACACCGTCACTACACTAGTAGATAGTAAAATTTGTAAAATTTATGTATTCATTAAATACGTACAGTACATTACGAGCTAATAAATACGTAAATTAACACACTATTTGTTAAGAAACATAAAAGCTACTTATAAAATGCCAGCAGCAAGTAACATAAAAACTTGAACCCGTGACCTGCGCCTTGACGATCTGGTATTAAAATTATACCTCATTGTTCAAGACGCCAGCAAGACCTCAGACCTAGTATAATTGAACAGTAATTATTTAATAATTACAACTCTTGCTATGTACAACAGTTGACTTGATACTTAAGTAGATATAACGACACGGAGTAAAAATAAAGTAATGCAACAGTTTCTAGGTTAGGTTTTTTTTATAGGATAGGGTGACAAATGAGCACACGGTCCACCTGATGGTAAGTGGTTGCTGTGACCCATAGACATCCACATCTATCCTCAATAAAGAATCAAAATGCAGATGCGTTGTCACCCGTAAGGACTAAGATCGAATGCCCCTTTTCCAGTAAAAAAGGTTGCCGATTGTCTACACTCACCATACGGAACACAGCAGTGTTAAGCTGTTATTTTACGCTGGTATTCTGTGAGAGCGTGGTCCTTTCCCAGTCGAGCCGACCCATTCGTGTTACAACTATACTATTAATATAGTTGCAGCACAGCTCTACCACGTACAAAAAGGTGGAATTACTTTGACTAAAGAGTCCGTCTCAGTAAGTACCACTTCTTCCCCGTAGTCGAGGTACGTTATATGTATAGTAGTTGTAGCACGAATGCGTCGGCTCGATCGGGGCAGGACTACGCTCTCATATAATACTATTGCTACAAGCAGACAATTGGAGACCTGTTTAGGGTTCTGTATCCAAAAGGTAACCAATGGGACCCTATTACTAAGCCTCCGCTGTCCGGCCGTCTGTCTGTCAGCGGGCTGTATCTCGTGATCCGTAATTGAAATTTTCACACAATGTTTATTTCTGTTGCCGCTATAACAGGAAATAATAAAAATAAAAATAAATTAAAATTAAAGGGAGCTCCCCTACTAGTATAGTAGTAATAAATCTTGTACGATGGTACGGAACCCTTCATGTGCGAGTCCGATTCGCACTTGGCCGGTTAAATTTATTGAAAACGAGGCATTACATCTTTTATCCTCAAGGGCTGATAACGCATCTGCATTTCGAGTTTTAATCGAGGTTAGATGTAAAAGCTGCTAGCTAAATCTGAAAACAGGCATGAAATTAAGATCCGTCAGAGAATTAGGTCAGCGCAGTGAACTTATTACTGTTCTGCTCCAAAATCTCTCAGAAATGATGATGAAGGACAGAATGCCTCATAGCCTGCAATTATACTGGCTCTTTACACTCTTTAGACCGGAACACTGTACTATAAGGCAAAATAGGTGAAGTCTTTTTAGAATAAGGGTGGCAAACGAGCATACAGTAAACCGTAAATCAATAATCAAAATGCAGATGCATTGTCACCCTTGAGGACTAAGATGGAATACTTTGTTGTCAGTAAAAAGGTTCTCCGGTTCTCATCACTCAACTGAATAAACAAAGCAGCATTAAGATGCTATTTTACGCTGATATTCAGTAAGATCATAGTCCTATATATAGTCCATAGTCTACCACGTCTAATAAGCCATATATCGAAAGCCATCAATTTTTTACTTGTATTTATCAATGAAGTTACACGACGACCACGGGTCGAAATGGTGTTGCCAACGCAGGTACAAATTCAATCATATTAATAAACGTTCATTGTAAAACACATTTTCGTTTGTTATCATACAATTGTATCTACTTAACACAATTTTATGCACAGTTAAAGAGCACATTTACAAACTTTACCTTTAAAAATAAGCCTGTAGTCTATAAATGTATATAAAACTAAATTTAGTTTTTAAACGACGGAAGCAAAATAAGCACCCTTCAACACAAGGTTCCTGTTTTGAAAGTATAATAATTGAGCATGTTTATTTTAACCAACAACATTATAGGTAAATAAATACTGCGTAACTTAAAATAAATGTTAATGCTTTTGATTGCTGTCTCATGGTGAGATTTAATTGCTACACTTTTCCAATATTTATTTTTAAATGTTGTTATCACAAAAATTTAAATGCCCTTAAAATCTACAACAATGTCAGATATGAATGAAAGAAATATTAAAAATATTTTTTTTCCGAAACTAAAGTGACAAATCGACTTACAAACCACGTGATGGTGAGTGCCTGCAGTCGATGAAAAATTAAAAATTTTGTACAACCGACTTCAATATAAATTATTAGGAATAACTCAAAAACTATTTATCAGATCTTGATCAAACTTATATGGGACCACATGTGAAGCACCAGGTAACACACATAAAAAAACAACATACAGTCGAATTGAGTACTGTCTCGTTTTTGAAGTCGGTAGGAAACGAAAGCAACAGATGCAACCTTTGAGGACTTGGATGCTTTTCACATTGAATGCTTCACAACGTGTAATTACACTGGCGTTCTGTGCCCTTCACACCAAGTGTAAGGACACAGCAGTGCAAGCAGAAATAGGTAGAAAGGTGGTACCAGTGGTACCAGTGGTACTTAGACGTATTATATTATTAAGGCGACACATCGAAAACCGTTGAAGCGGGCTATCGCCGGACTGACCCGAGTGAAACATAATTTCTATAAAAACTTCAAAATATCCCTCATAAGGTCTAAAATTGCGCAGAGCTCACGACGATTCAGACCGCTTAGAAACGTAAAATATTTAAAAAAAATTATTGATATTAGTAATCAAAATAATGAGCAATTAAATTACGAATATTGATGTTATGAATGTATATGAGTGGTTTCCAAGCATATAGATTAAGTAATTTCGCTGTAATTTCAACTATAGTGATTTTTAGAAGTGTTTCCGCAAATAATTATGATCGAGTCAAAATTTTACAATCGTGTTTTAGAACAAGCAAATTCAAGATAAAGACATGCATTTAGTTATATCAAAATTCCAGTTTCGTTAGTCGTGTCATACTTACACATACTCTTATTTTTTTTTATAGGAGAGGGCGCAAACGAGCATGCGGCTTACCTGATGGTAAGTGACTTCCGCCGCCCATGAACAACTGCAACACCAGGGAGGGAATTGCAGATAATTGAGAACATATTTTATCGTGTTCGCAATATTGATAAAATATTATTCGATGAGATCTTTAGTTAAGCATTAACCTATCAGTCTCAATAGAGATTACAATATTTTTACGAGCGAGTAATACACAAGTCACGAACTCATCCGAACGAGGCACGGCAATACATAAACACTGAGTTTCAGCGCCGCCAAAGGTTCGACAGAATTTTTGCCGAAACTTGCCAAAACCGAATCTTCGGCCGGTCACTAAATACATTTCAATATTTATTTAAATAAAAAAAAATTGTGTTAATTAGATTATAATTTCTCAAAGATAACGTTCTAGCTGCTTATATTGTATTCGACAGTTGACTATTTTTTATATTTTTTTTGCAACTGCTTTTTATAATCTGTATTATTTTTTTCTAAATTCCAATAATTGTCTAATTCAGTTCATTATTTTTATTACATCCCGTTGTGACAACCCTAGCAATTTTATTCGTCACGATGAAAGCCTAGACTCTAGACGATTTCGGCTTTTCCGACAACATCAAACGCGATGACTGAGTGTATGTTCTTCTTAGGCTGTGGCATGACCTCAAATTAAATAAAAAATGCCTAATAGTAAATATAATTTTCAATATGTCTGTAAATTTTTTTTTAATTAGTGATCGATGGTAAATTCCAACAAATTTTATTTTCAAATAGAGTTCGGGAGTTAAGATAATTAATAGAATCAGGTATTAGTTTGCAGAAATTCTTTTAATTAAAGATGTTAACATTAATTAGCTTAGTGTTAGCGGTCAGCCATCCATCGCCAAGTCCATTTCTCCTGACGATGCCTCATTTAGAGGAGAAACACGTACCATATTATCGACGGCGGTGTGTTTTTCCTAGTTTAGTGGTGTTGTTTTTAATGGTGACGGGAATAGTGCACGCAATTGAAGGATGGCGGAAAGTACTCTACAAACTATATAGTTTTTTTTTATATAGGACAGGCGGCAAACGAGCATGCGGCTAACCTGATGGTAAGCGACTACCGCCGTCCATGAACCGGCAATGCATCTGCAACACCAGGGAGGGAATTGCAGATGCGTTGCCGGCCTTTTAAAAAGGCTCTTTTCTTGAAGGTCCCTAAGTCGTATCGGTCCGGAAAAATCGCTGATGGTAATAGATTCCACAAGGAAGTCGTGCGAGGAAGAAAACATCTTCTAAATCGCACAGTGGTGGACCGTCAATCATCCAGATGATGTGGATGGTATCGGGAGTTCTGCCGCGATGTACCTTCGTAAAATTTGAGGGCTGGGATTAATCCGAACAATTCCTCAGAGCACTCTCCGTGGTAGATGCGAAAATACATAGTTAATACACATCATTTATATCTTTACGCGGATCTCAGCTATTTAATATTAACATATTTAGTAGTTTTGATAATCACTTCACTTGTACTCTCTCATCACTTGTACCCACTGACACTTGACTATTACTGAGTGTAGAGTCGCGAGATTTAATACAGATGTATCCTACCAAAACCATAAATGTGAAAAGGGGGCCGGCAGTAACGCAAAAACTATTATCTACCTACACACAAATTCGAATACCTAATAAAAATACCAAGAATCTCAAATTTCGTTTATAAATAAAAACCGGTTATAGCTGTTGTGAAATTCATTTATTTTTTAATAATAAAAGGATTTTATTTCTCAAAACGCAACGGTATTCCACAAAAACCGAAAATGTTTAAAAGATGGCCAAGTTCCGTACAAACGACGTTCGGGATCATCAGCTCTGCCGTTAAATAGTTTAGATCTGAATGGGTTGGCGCATAGTTGCTTAAATCATAAATCTATAGGAATGTACAACGTTTTTGGAACTGCCATAGAGCTTGGTGACCGTTTAGATCTCAACCCTTTCATCGGCATCCCCGAACGTCGTTTGAACCGAACTTGGCCCCCTTTTCACATTTTCGTTTTTGGTGGAATACCGTTACTTTTGAGAAAAAAAGAATCCTTTTATTGTTAAAAAATAAATGAATTTCACAACAGCTATAACCGGTCTTTATTTATAAACGAAATTTGAGATTCTTGGTATTTTTATTAGGTATGCAAATTTGTGTGTAGGTAGATAATAGTTTTTGCGTTACTGCCGGTGCGCCGCCCTTTTCCGAACTTTACTGAAACACCGTGTGTTTAGATTTGATGTCGCCAGCCGAAAGAGGTTGCGAAAAGCCAATTTAATGAAACTAACGTCAAGAATGTATTTTCATATTAATAATGTTGATTTTTTTGTTGTAACATGGTCGATGCACATAATAATCACAGTAATAATCCGATAAAGGCGGTTGTCAAGATATTTCTGCAAATTTTCCTGCTTTACAATGTCTTTGGGACCTATGTTGCAGCCCTAATATTATTGCTGACGTCATACACAACCAAACCCGGGCAAGGGTCACGGCTATCATGGTGACGCTGTGTGATACGCGAATATGCCAACAATTATTATGCTCTGTTAAATACGAAAAGCGCGAAACATCGAAATTTACCTTATTATCCGATAGTACAAAGTTTTGGAAGTCGCTGCAGTGGAAAGAAAATTATTTTTCCTTTCTGGTCGTTATGTTCGTAATCTTTTGGAAATGACCAAGTACAAGCCGTCTTTATTGTATTATTTATCATAATTTATTAATTAAATAAATTCTTACCTGTTGTATAACTATATCTAAAGGCTGTCCTGTCTGTAACTCTTCGGACGGCCGTCTTGTTGGCCTGACTGCATATTCTCGTTGTCCTATCACCTGGAAAGAAGTATAAAGTATTAAACATAACGATAAAAAAGGTTGTGTATACTTATGACCGTACGTAGGAAGTTATACTTCTTTAGCGTAACAAAACAAAAAAAAATTCGAGACAATTACCCGCTGAAAATGTCGCTTTTAGGTGTCAGTGTGCGCGTGCATCGCAACAACTTCATGGTGTCCCAAAAGAGGTATAACTTCAAAAATACATCGGCTTATAATTAACACTGATACATTTACACAACACAACGAAACCAAACGTCAAACATTAGTTGATTTCCAACAGTATCACACAATAGCACTACAGGTGTAAGTGGTAGACGTGGTACAGTCATGCTGCAGTTATAGCACAAATGGGTCGACTAGTTGGCCGGGAAAGGACCACGCTTTCACAGAACACCAAGGTGAAATAGCAGTATAATGCTTCTGTGTTTTGTATAGTGAGTGTAGAAAACCCGAGAGCCATTTTACTGGAAAAAAGGCATTCGATCTTAGTCATAATACATCTGCATTTTGACTCTTAATAGAGGATAGTTGGAGATGTCTATTGGCCACAGCATCAACTTACCATCAGGTGGACTGTGTGCTGTTTTGTCACGCTTATTCTATAAAAAAGGTCGTCACTCCGTCCTTCATGCATCCATCCATTACAACCTATAAAAGTCCACTGCTAAACATAGGCCTCCCTCATAGATTACCTCATGGGGCAATTTAACCATAGTTGCCACGCTTGGCAAGCGGGTTGGCAACTGCAGTTTTTTATTATTTTAAGTTATTATCAGGAAGATGCTGTTGCCCATCTGTTTCATTTTTCCTCTGTCGCCTCTTACGATATCCTCGCGACGATATGGGGAAGTGTATATTCTTACACCGTCACTACACGATATTTATATAAAAAAAGAAATTACCATAACGTAATACCTATATATGACGTGAGTGACGACCTGGTAAGACATGCAGGAAGTCGATGGATGCAGGTGGCTCAGGACCGTGCTTTGTGGCATTCCTTGGGGGAGGCCTATGTTCAGCAGTGGACTTATGAAAGTCTGTAATGATGATGATGATGATGAATATATATGACGAGCGATTTATTGCGATGCCATTTACTAGACTAACACGAATATTATCTCTAAACGTTTTATGATCTGTGATGGTATTCTTGTCTTATGTTATATGACTACGACATCCGAACAACTAGAGGATTTATCAAGCCGTCGTCAGACAATGTTATCAAAATGATTACAGTGATAAGGCTAAGCTTAGGAAGAGGGATACAAGTTTAAAACCTATACGCAATTGACATCCTTAGTACCAGTTACAGCTGCTGTCAAGTAGGTGTCACAATCACTCAGTGATAAGTAGTAAAACCACGTAGGTACCTACTAAGTAGTAAAACTTTTCTAAGGAGTCCATCTGGGCAAGTACCATTCTCTTACCTACTTCTACCGTTAAGCCTCATTGAGTACACTGCTGGCACTAAAGCATATAGAGCGCCTGTATTTTTTTTATATAAGATAAGTGTGACAAACGAGCACACAGTTCACCTGATGGTAAGCGGTTGCTGTGGCCCATAGACATCTATATCTAATAATCAAAATGCAGATGCGTTGTCACTCTTGAGGACTAAGATGGAATGCTTCGTCTCCGGTTCTCTACACTCACCATACGAAACACAGCAACATCAAGCTGCTATTTTACACTGGTAAAATAGCAGCAGCAGAGCGTGGTCCTACCCCGGTCGGGAAGACCCATTCGTGCTACAACTATACCACTAATATAGCTGCAGCGTGGCTCTACCACGTTAACTGTATCACAGTCTGTGAGACATTCTGTCTTAGCCCTGAGAGGTGACAACGCATCTGCAGCATTCTTTGTTTGAAGTTGATTGGATGTGTCCATGCACTGCAGTAACCATTTACCATTAAGTAGAATGTAAGTTCGTTTGTCACTTCCATTTTATTTAAAAAAAAAGAAAACGATATCCGACCCACTAATACACAGGCAAGTCATGTATTGGTTAGTTCCAGCTTCTCATAAATCATTGTTATTCGAACCGTCGCCTTCCCAGTACACGTGTCTTTTAATTGGATTAGGGCCGCTCAGCGAATGGAACGTCTCAAGTCACTCGAGTTATATTTATAACAGTAACGTCGCAACGCTTAGCACACCAATCAGAATCGAGCCATTTTGTAAACAATGCAAATGGCTGGCATGCGTTTACGACCTTCCATATTTGTTTGATTTCTCCTTTGAAACGACGAACGATGTTAATGTTCCTAAGCTTTGTGATAACGTACTCGTAAGTACCTTAATATATTAATAGTATTATAGTATAAATTAATGTATGTAATAATACATAAACTCTCACGCACGAGGAGTAGGCAGAGAGACTGCCGTCTTTTATTTGGCCGAATCCCGATAAACATCTATCGCATCTTTGATATGCTATATCAAAGATGCGAAGAGATAGATATATTTCTACGAAAACATGCTCGTCGGTTAAGGGTACCCTTAATTTGGCGAATCTATAGAGGTAAATAAAATGATACAGGTCCGCAGTTGTGCGCGCATCACGGAAAAACTACTGGATAGATTTCAATTTGGTTTTCTAAGTTTTATATCTTTGACACTTGGCCCTTATCTAAAAAAATAATTGCGACATCTTCATTTAATATAAAGTTATTAAAGTTTTAAGAAACAAGGACTTTTATAAGCATTACTTACATATTATATACATATTATTATTTTATAGCAATATATAGACATCGTGAAATCAATAAGTGTCTTCGCAAGCTTCGTCACTTAATAATGTATTTAACGAATAGCGGCACACAAAAACCGAGACTTAAGCAGATTCAATTGAAATTACCCATTTTTTTAAAAAAAATCCTAGTCTAAAGACGGACGTTATTTTCCTCATTGTATGTAAACTAAGGTATGTACGTAACAGGTCGCGACTCGCATTGCGCATGCGCCGGTCAAATGTCAGCAGCGACAATGGTGGGAAAACGCCAATGGTTGCGAAGGTAATTTGACGCTCGAGGTTTGTTCTATAACGAGGATAAGTTTCAAGTTTTGGAAATTAAGTAAGAGGACGAGTTTTATGTTTTAAGCATATTTTTACCGAAAAAATTTCGGTCAAAAATCTTGAACATCTACTATAACAACTAGAGATTTACGAAATTAACAATTACAAACGAGCACACAGTATTATACCCTATGGGAAATAGATGCTACGTGACTCATCTATAGATAGTAGTAGCGGACAATTAACCTGTTACTTATTAATATCAGGCTATTTAATTAAATCTTTAATAAAAAGTAATACCGACTTCAAAAACAAAAAAACCGGCCAAGTGCGAGTCAGACTTGCGCATGAAGGGTTCCATCCGTACCATCGTAAATCACGTGTCTAGTAGGGGAGCTCCCTTTAATTTTTAATTCATTAATTTAAAATTATATCATATCATAGCAACAACAGAAATACACATTCTGTGAAAATTTCAACTGTTTACCTATTACAGATCATGAGATACAGCCCGCTGACAGACAGACGGACGGATGGACAGATGGATGGACGGACGGCCGGACAGCGGAGGCTTAGTAATCGGCTCCCGTTGGTTACCCTTCGGGGTTCAGGTATGGAACCCTAAATATAATAAAATAATTCTACGCAATACATAGCTGTTTGGGATAAAGAGATAGTAGATATATTAAATATTTTTTTATAATTGTAAAGTCAGATTTTTTTCTGTTACAATTTATTTCTTACCCTGTTGAGTTTTCTAATATATGTCACAAGGTCAACGTAACAAGAATGTCGGCTAAATAGTTATTAATTACATTAAAATCACAAATGCACAGATCATCATATTAAAAAACTTACCACCACAATACGAAAAACACATCAAACTACGCTACTTTTATAATATGTAAAACTCTTCCAAAAGAAAACCATTTTACATATTTTGAAATTTTGTTACAATTTATTTCTTACCCTGTTGAGTTTTCTAATATATGTCACAAGGTCAACGTAACAAGAATGTCGGCTAAATAGTTATTAATTACATTAAAATCACAAATGCACAGATCATCATATTAAAAAACTTACCACCACAATACGAAAAACACATCAAACTACGCTACTTTTATAATATGTAAAACTCTTCCAAAAGAAAACCATTTTACATATTTTGAAATTTTGTTACAATTTATTTCTTACCCTGTTGAGTTTTCTAATATATGTCACAAGGTCAACGTAACAAGAATGTCGGCTAAATAGTTATTAATTACATTAAAATCACAAATGCACAGATCATCATATTAAAAAACTTACCACCACAATACGAAAAACACATCAAACTACGCTACTTTTATAATATGTAAAACTCTTCCAAAAGAAAACCATTTTACATATTTTGAAATTTTGTTACAATTTATTTCTTACCCTGTTGAGTTTTCTAATATATGTCACAAGGTCAACGTAACAAGAATGTCGGCTAAATAGTTATTAATTACATTAAAATCACAAATGCACAGATCATCATATTAAAAAACTTACCACCACAATACGAAAAACACATCAAACTACGCTACTTTTATAATATGTAAAACTCTTCCAAAAGAAAACCATTTTACATATTTTGAAAATTGAAAAAATATATACACACACAGCACAGCCTGACCGAGAAAAAAGTGTGACAAA
This sequence comes from Parnassius glacialis, assembly GCA_033319125.1. NCBI lineage: Eukaryota > Metazoa > Arthropoda > Insecta > Lepidoptera > Papilionidae > Parnassius > Parnassius glacialis. Next base: position 20,044,957 of record JAVANC010000014.1, on the reverse strand, counting down.
CGAGCACACAGTCCACCTGATGGTAAGTGGTTGCTGCGACATATAGACATTTACATCTATTCTCGTTTACAAATCAAAATTCAGATGCGTCGTCACCCGTGAGGACTAAGATGGAATGCCTCATTATTACACTCACCATACGAAACACAACAGCGTCAAGCCGCGTCTCCACCAAACACCAACATTTGTTTTTTGTCAACATTTATTGCCAACACGTGTAGCCAACAAATGTTTATGTAATCACCTAGTGTTGCATGACTTAATTCCTCCCTCTCTTTTCTATCATCGGATTACCAGACGCTCGGTTGTCCACCACCGTGCGATTTACAAAAAGAATGTTTTTTCTTCTTCGCACAACTTCCTAGTGGAAGCGACTACCACTAGCGATTTTTCCGGACCGATACGACTTCGGGACCTTCAAGAAAAGAACCTACTCTTTTATTAAAAGGCCGGTAAGGTACCTGCGATTCCCTTAGTGTTGGAGATGTTCACGGGCGGCAGTCGAAACTTACCATTAGGTGAGCCGCATGTTCGTTTGCCCACTCTTCTATAAAAAAAATAACAAAGATTTCAGCGCAAGGAATCTTACTTTCGACAGCTCATCAAGTATTAAGGCCCTTTTTACTGGAAATGAGGCATTCCATCTTAGTCCTCACGGGTGACAACGCATCTACATTTTGATTTGTAATAGAGGATAGATGTAGATGTCTTTGGGCCGCAGCAACCACTTACTATCAGGTGGACTGTGTGCTCGTTTGTCACCCTTATATTATAAAAAAAAGTATAACAGTAGCACTACGAAAACTGCGACCCCTTAGTTGTCGACATACCACGCAGAACAAAACGATTCGCTTCGTCGTTCATAATTGATAGAGCAAAGGAGTGGAATAATTTGCCAGCATCTGTCTTTCCATCCGATTATAATGTGGTTGTCTTCAAGGCAAGATTGAATGGGCTTATGTTAAGTACTTTACTATCCTCTGCTGCATCACCACTTACCATCAAATGGGATAATAGTCAAGCACTGGCTTATAATGGTAAAAAAATACTATTCTGCTATAATATAGTATAGCATAGTGTGAACGTGTCTATAAAAATGATATAATGCTGAGCGACATTATTGTGTAATATAACATTATTTGCTTTATTCTATATATTATAGTGTAGTCTGAACTGAGCTTTAGACAATGAATTGTTCTAGGTAAAGAAGTCAACTATAAAAAACATAATTTGGTCATTAGGTAAATAACAGTGAACAACGAATTAAACAATGATTTGCGAATTTACAAGTACATACGTCAGTTAGGTCAATTATACCGTATATTTGTGAGTTGAGAACAATTTTAACCTGAGAATTGAATACATTAAAGTTACAGGATAACCTTTATAGTACAAATAATGTTCTACACACCAAATTTTGGTCAAGCAGCCAGTCTCAACGTAAACTAGCCATCTGCGCATAATATGATACGACAGGGTGCCAGCAATCCGAAACGACCGGAAAGAGATCAGGTGCAGGACCAACGGCCTTTACATGCTTACCAAGGCACATGGTCGAAACACCGATAGCTTCCTGACTCCGGGATATTACTGAGCATTTCTTGATAGAAATACATTATTATATTAACTGATATACTATATACTAATAACTGATTTTGTTCCAAGCCAAAACAGGCGTCTTCATTATTTAGAATGAAGGTATTGCAGCAGTTGCGCTGCTCTTACTTGTTGGTGGAATTTACATGTACTCGAAATATTAATTTTATTCCCCAGACATACAAAAGGTCTCCTCTTTACATTCACCGCTGAGCACGTGGTACATCAGCACTTAAAAGTGCAATCAACAATTTCATTCGTGCTAACAGGGTTCAAACCCAAGCGTGCTCGCGTATCGTTAAATTTACGACGAGCGCTTAAACCCTGAGCTACAACGTTTCTTATAAAACTTAAGTATTGAAATAATTGCAGTATTATAATATCATTCGACGTTTTATTGATTATCGTTATGGCGACGTTGCAATACGATTTAACTTAAATTAAAAGTAAAATTTTAAATCTGCTGAAAAGTTTAAATATTGTTATTGAACAAGTGAATAAAGACAGAAACGCGAATCAAAATAGATGACCCGAAAAAGTTGTACATTTTTATGACATAATCAAACGCTACTCAATTTCAGATGTCGTTAAGTCTCGTGGTGTCACAGTCACTTCGACTTAAAGTGATAGAGACAGCACGAAACTTAACGGCATCTTAAAATTGAGTTGCGTTTGAGTATTTGCGACTAAATTACTATTTGAACAGAGGATACACCGTGAAACCGTGGAAAAGTTATATCAAATGAAATGTTATTATTTTTAGGTCATGGTGCGAACACAACGTTTTGTTACGTGGTAGAGCCATGCTGCAGCTATGTTATAGCTGTAGTGGGAATAGGTAGGCTCAACCTGGGAAGGACCACGTTCTCACAGAATACCAGCGTAAAATAATGTTGTGTTTCGTTCGAAATGAAGCATTCCATCTTAAGTCCTCAGGGGTGACAACCCATCTGAATTTTGATTCCTAATCGAGGACAGATGTAGATGTACACATACAAAAAAAATGTAAATCCTATATTATTATAATTTTAGGAAAAATAAATAAAATCGAATAGTTGTAGCGAATACGATGCTTCCGTCCCGGCCAGTACTCGCCAAAACATCTTTAAGGGTTGGACATACGTTGTTTATTTGTGTTCTAAGATTCTAATGATTAAATTCTATTCGACTATCGACTAATTCACTCGACAACTGCAGGGAGTGAGGTAACTTTTTCATACCTATACACTATACTACACGTCGACCTTAAACGATAGTTAGTCATACTGGTTGAACAAGTAAGAATATATAGGTTTCTCCGCAATTCTTGTCCTAGATATTGACCATAATTAGTTAATAACTTATCATGGTATAGCGTAGCAGCTTTTTTACGGTGGTGTTTCTGCTATCATGTCTGTTATCATGTTACCGTTAGTTTATTGCGTCTTTCTACAGCTGAACATAGACCTCTCCCAAATATTACCTCATAGGGATCATATTTACCATAGTTGCCATGCTTGGCAAGCAAATTGGCAACCGCAGTTTGTTCCCCCTCTGATTTGTTTCCCTCTGTCGCCTCTTACGACACCCACGGGTTGATATCGGGTAGTGGAAATTGTTTTACTGCCACTACACGGTAGAAAACGCTGGCCTAAGTACACATAATATAAGGTCTCAAGCATTAAATAAATAGTTCCGGAAATCCAAAAGTGTACGCCTCATGATTGTTTCATTTAATTTGGATGAAAAAAATAAATTATCAAAATAAATCGATTACACAAAGTATAAAATCGATATAGGCTGTATGGTATACATTTGTCCTTTGTCTATCAAGGGCTAAAAAAAATATGAAAGCGCCTTTAAATGTTTCATAGCAATAGAACTTATAAAAGTTGAAAATCATTTTATTAACAAACTACGCGTACTAGGCTATTGATAAGAAATAGGGAACCAGTTGATGTAATTTTGAAGCTAATGAAAAAAACCGGTCTCGATACGTAAACTTTTAGGGAGTTATACCATACAAAATCAACATCCGGACGTCCACGTAAAATTTTTTCAAGCCTTTTTTTTTTTCAAAGTAGCAATATAAAATATTTTAGAAATAAAAGATGGATTAATTATAGTGTTTTCTTGATATACGGCTAGTCATATTATCGTATAAGTGCAATATGGTTATGATAGACGCATTTTAAGTACACAAAATTGCTTGACCTTGACGTGTCGAGAGTGCAACACTACCTAATAACACTTCGCGTTATGAGGCGTGCATTACAGGAAAACAAATAACAATATAAGCCTAGATTTGCTTAGCTCAGTGGGCGAATTAGGCGTTAGTTATTCCGCCATTTTACCGCACCCGTAAGATATTGTTGGCGTTTCTCTAAATCGACATTTGAGCTGTCCTGCCCACTCTCCACTTGACCTAAGTAAACCTAAGTTAATTAACCTAAGTTATTAAACCTAATTGTATAGTTCGACGTAAAATGTATGCCGGACGGGCCACTAATAATACGCCGCTGCGAAACGGTCTCTACTGAGGCCTAAGTTACGTTAACTCATATTAGGTTAATAAAGTGTTAGTAGCCTAGTGGCCTCGAACAGAGTGGTCACTCAGGTAAGTCGAAGAATTTCATGCTTCATTAGGCTAATGGATTTTTGCGTAACCACATACGTATGAGATGGTATTGTAAAGTGTCATGTAGTCTAATGCAGGTTCAGGATTTCAATCTCATCAGAATCGTTTTCTATTTATTCAAATTACTTTGAACTAAGGCTTAAACGTAGTTTGAGCAATTAGTTTTACTTTATAATTTTTTTTATTTGAATACAAGATTATGTCATCTTTCAAACTTAAGCAACGTAATAGAATACGTAGGTATTGAATACATAAGTTTAGGTAAGCAATTATGTGTTGCTATAGAATATTGTCATGATTTTAAAACGAGCTTTTTGAAGAACACTCCAATAGGAAAATTTGGTCAAAGTTTTTTTTTTTTTTTTTTATAGTAGAGGAGGCAAACGAGCATGCGGCTCACCTGATGGTAAGTGACTACCGCCGCCCATGAACAACTGCAACACCAGGGAGGGAATTGCAGATGCGTTGCCGGCCTTTTAAAAAGGAGTACGCTCTTTTCTTCAAGGTCCCTAAGTCGTATCGGTCCGGAAAAATCGCTGATGGTAATCGATTCCACAAGGAAGTCGTGCGAGGAAGAAAACATCTTCTAAATCGCACAGTGGTGGACCGCCAATCATCCAGATGGTGTGGATGGTATCGGGAGTTCTGCCGCGATGTGCGTTCGTGAAATTTGGCGGCTGGGATTAATCCGAACAATTCCTCAGAGCACTCCCCATGGTAGATGCGAAAGAAAATGCAAAGAGATGCAACATCTCTTCGCAGCGCCAATGAGTCGAGCCGATCGGAAAGTACTCGGTCGTCAACGATTCGAGCCGCTCTGCGCTGGATGCGGTCAAGTGGAAGGAGCTGGCACAGGGGAGCCCCTGCCCAGAGATGGGAACAGTATTCCATGTGAGGCCGAACCTGCGCCTTGTAAAGTTGCAGGCGGTGTGCCGGCATGAAATACTGTCCCGCTCTGCTGAGCACGCCAAGCTTTTTAGAGGCCAATTTGGCCTTCTCTTCCAAATGACCACGAAACTGCACGTCACTCGATATGTCGACGCCGAGGATTCCGATACTGGCTGAGGCAAACAGGGGAGTGCCTTGAAACTGAGGAGATACGACAAAGGGGTTCTTTTTAGCGGTAAACGCGCAAACTTGTGTCTTCTGAGGATTAAACTGGACTAGATTTAGTCGCCCCCAGTTCGAGACTTTGTCCAGCAAAGACTCGACTTCAGACACAAGTTTGTTCCGGTACTCGGAGACGTTTTCCCGAGAAATATTAGCACGGCCGGTGTATAGAGCATCACCAGTGCTGTCATCCGCATAGCAATGAATGTTACCAGTTAGCAACATATCATTGATAGGCAGAAGAAACAGCGTTGGTGATAGCACACAGCCTTGTGGAACACCAGCGTTAATAGGCTTGTAGTCAGAACATGCACCGTCTACAACAACCTTGATGCTCCGATCTGCAAGGAAGCTGGTGATCCAATTGCACAATTTCTCGGGAAGCCCATAGGAAGGGAGCTTCGAGAGAAGCGCTTTGTGCAAAACCCGATCGAAGGCCTTCGCAATGTCCAGACTAACGGCCAACGCCTCCCCCTTGGACTCTACTGCCTCCGCCCATCTATGGGTCAGGTAGACCAGAAGATCACCAGCTGATCGACCCCCACGAAAACCGTATTGGCGGTCACTAATCAGCTGGTGATCCTCAAGGTACCGGATGAGCTGGCAGTTGATAATGGATTCCATTATTTTGGAGAACAAGGAGGTGATCGCGATAGGCCTATAGTTGGACGGGTCTGAGCGGTCGCCTTTTTTAGGGATCAGGTGGACAAAAGCTGTCTTCCATGAATTCGGGACTACGCCTTGGGAGTGGGAGTACCGAAAAAGACGCGTTAGGACCGGTGCCAACTCCGGAGCACACGTCCTCAGCACAATTGGGGGGATTCCGTCAGGCCCACTCGACTTCTGGATGTCCAGGGAGAGAAGTGCTTTGCGAACCGAGCGCTGTGAGAACAGCACATCCGGCATAGAGCACTCACACCGCGGGATGGTCGGCGGTGTTTTCCCCCCGTCATCAAGAGTCGAGTTGGACGCAAAAAGGGAGCCTAAAAGGTCGGCTTTGTCTTTTGCGTCATGGGCCAGTGAGTCGTCCTCCCTGTGCAGAGATGGTAGTGATGGCTTACAGAAATTCCCTTGGACAGCCTTGGCGAGAGACCAGAATGCACGGGTTCCCGAAGGAAGGCGAACTAGTTTCTCGCCAATTCTGCCTATGTGCTCTGACTTTGCCTTGGCAATAACTCTTTTGAAGGACCTGGAGGCGAAGTTATACTTCTTTTTAAGTGTGCTGGTGTTTACATCCCGAGTCGCCGAAGCCGCAGCCCAGGCTTGATAACACTCCTGCTTACTGCGTAATGCAGTTTTACAGGAGCGACCAAACCAAGGCTGAGATCTGCCTCCGATGGGTACCACAGATGATGGAATAAATAGTTCCATTCCCTGTAGCACCACATCAGTGACAGAGTCAGCAACAGCGCTGGGATCATCCGGCGAGAAGCAAACCCGCCCCCATGGGTAGGATGCAAAGAAAGACCGCATTCCGTCCCAATCCGCCGACCTGTAATGCCAAACACGGCGGCAACCTGCAGAACGCAACCGCGAAGGGAGCGTGAGTGGCACCATACTCCGGATCAAACAGTGGTCCGAAGAGCCGAGAGGGGCATCGACGGAAACCTGATATCCGTCCGGATGAGAGGTCAGCAGAAGGTCCAACAGGGAAGGTGTATGATCCTCCACATCTGGAATCCGCGTAGGCGAAGTAACCAGTTGTGTCAGACCATATGCCAAGGCAAAGTCATAAACAGATCTCCCCGCATGATCGGTTAAACGTGAACCGAGCCATTCGGCATGGTGGGCGTTAAAATCGCCAAGGATCACGATCTCTGCGGATGGGACCTGTTGTAGCAAGGAATCTGTAGCCATTTGGACGTGGTCGATGAGTCGGTCTGTTTCGGCATTACCGCTATGGGACCTATAGAGGCACCCGTAGACGCGCGGATGGTCGTCGCTGTCTACGCGTAGCCAAAGGATGGACAGGTCCGAACCTTCAAGACTGCCGAGGCGTCGAGAACAGATGTCCTCTCTGACATACACGCAAACTCCAGCCCGAGGCACAAAGGAGTGCTCCAATTTGTACCCAGGGTAGGAGAGATACGAAATATCAGCCGGAGAGGAAACCTGCGTCTCGGTCAGGAAGAGCAAGGCCGGCTTCGCCGTCTCGAGATGGTAGTGGACGGCGTTTAGGTTAGAGTTAAGTCCCCTGATGTTGCAGAAATTCACGGATAGCGTGGCAGGGGTCGCCTTGGTATTGTCGCTCTGTTTACCCCGAGCAGTTATGTTTTTGAGCGGAATTTTGCCCCCCCCCAGAATACGCGGGGCAGCCTGAGCACCCACGCTCAGGATTGGAATAACATGGTCGTGGATGCTCAGCGAGGGATTCTCCAGGGGTACTGGTACCCTCCTGGGGTAGTCTATTGTGTAATTCCGCTACCATGTTGATGGGGGGGGGGGGGATTGGGCCTCCGGCCACCTGCACTGTACTACACAAGTACTGGTTTTCTAAGTAAACGCGACACTCTACTTGCACCTTGCTGGGTAGTGACGGCTTAAGAGAATCCTCTACTCCATATCATCCCTTGGGTGTTGTAAGAGGCGACAGCAGGAGACGGGAAGCAGCACCAGCACCTTTTTGACAACGACTTAATAATTATAAAAAACTGCGATTGCTTTCTGTTGGCTTACCTGCATACCAATCATGGCAACTAAGACTAATGGCCCTCTTAGGGGCAATCTATGGCGAAAGTCTCTGTCAGGATCTTCTTTATCAGCTCATAGCGCAGTGCAGTCTGTAGGTCCTAAGATTGTATGAAAACAAAGTTGGACTAGTAAGAATATCAAGGTGTTTCTCTGCAATTCTGGTCTTTAAAGATATTGACAATTGGTTAGTAACTTATCATGGTGTAGCGTAACATTTTTACCACAAAATCATGATTGTGTTTCTATTTTCAAATCGGCGGAACCGCGGCGTACGTACACATAATATTGTAAATATAAAATAATCTATACAAATAAATAAACTTGAAGTGTCTGTTTGTAATTTTAAAATAACAGCTTTTTACTCAATGCATATGAATGTATATCTCAATGCATATGAATGTATATACGGTACTTATAACAAAAAAACTATTTTTTAAATTTTTGTCTGTCTGTCAGTCTGCCTGTCTGTTTGTTTGTTCCGGCTAATCTCCCAAACGGCTGGACCGATATCGACGGGACTTTCACTGGCAGATAGTCGATGTTCTAAGGAGTAACTTAGGCTACTCATATTTGAGAAAAGAAATTAGGGTTCTGAGCAATATAATTAAAACTTTCAATTAAACGCGGGCAAAGTCGCGGCGCACAGCTAGTTTAATAAATAAAATGAAAGAAATTAAAAAGAATCCTCGATTTCTTTTGCTTTGTAGGCGTATATCCTGTAACCGTAAAATAATATACCTTGGGATAATTTTGTACATTAAAAGGCGACTTTCGGTTTACATTCAGCAACTCAACGATATTCAAATAGTTTATGCGCTAAGGCTAAGGATGGAACTACAATGCAATCATATAACAAAGGTTTATAGGTAGCTGGGCTGCTTTCCTGTCTACGAGACCATTTGTTAGGTACCACCCTTTTACCTTTTCCTGCCGTCAAATAGCTGTGTCCCCCCCCCCCCCCCCAACTGTATACAAAGCTAGTATTACAGGTCATCAGTCCATTTTAGTCCTCAGACAACGCATTTGTAGCCTTGTTTATTTAAAGTTGGCTGCAGGTGTTCAAGGGATGCAGTGTTGCCACTTTCTGTAAGTTCGTACTTATTGTAAGTTCGTTCGTCACTTCACATTATTTTTTTTATAGGATATGGTGACAAACGAGCACACAGTCCACCTGACGGTAAGTGGTTGCTGTAGCCTATAGACATCAACATCTATCCTCGTTTGCGAATCAAAATGCAGATGCGTTGTCACCCGTGGGGAATAAGATGGAATGCCTCGTTTCCAGTAAAAATGGTCTCCGGTACTCTACACTCACCATACGAAACACAGCAGCATTAAGCTGCTATTTTACGCTGGTATTCTGTGGTTGTATATGTGATGTCATTATAAAAAAGTCTTGTGCATATCCGTAAATGCATCCTTTGGAATAAATATAATAGATTAGAGAAAGTAACGCCTGATTCTATTAATATTCTTATAAAAGCCTTTCACGCGCGACCTCGCAAGACTATGTCATTGAAGGAGAGCCGGAGACTAGTAAACTCGTAAACTAAACAAGACCCATCATTTTGTAGATATATCAAGAAATGTGCACGGTAGCTATATCTGTTAAACCTCACCAGGCCGGCCGTTACCTTACCCGCGGCAGTTAAAAATCCAACTCCGGAAACATTCATCTTTACGAGTATTATCGTTCTAATTAAGGACATAAAGAATATTTACAACAGTAAAAGCAATAATTATCATATATACCCATACTTATATCTTATAGTGGTATGGTGCCAACAAGCAACAACGTTGTTCACACTTAACAATTCCTCATTTAAGTTCTTTATTACCGGAGAAGCATAATAAAATATACATTGTAAATACGTATAAAGATAGGCGAATAAATCAAAATCAACAAATTGCTTTATTAGTTGGTTGCATTATTTTGTTACTATTTGCCAATAAAGGCAAGGCAGGCAGAGGTCTAGTCTGATGTTTATTTTGTTTAGAAAATACTTGACAATGTAATGATATGTCACAAGAGTGTCTTAAAAACAGTGAGCCGATTTAAAAAAAAAACTTAAGATTTTTTTTTATAGGATAAGCGTGACAAACGAGCACACAGTCCACCTAAAGGTGAGTGGTTGCTGCGGCCCATAGACATCTACATCTATCCTCGCTTGCGAATCAAAATGCAGATGCGTTGTCACCCGTGAGGACTAAGATGAAATGCCTCATTTCCAGTAAAAAGGGCCTCCGGCCACCTGCACTCACCAAGCGAAACGCAGAGGTAAACCTCTACTTCACGCTGGTATTCTGCGAGGTCGTGGTACCACCCCGGTTCGAGCCGGCCCATCCGTGCGACAGCAAAAGCTACCAAGTGATTAGCTACCATATAATCACTTGTTAGTCGTACATTGTTTCCACTATTTAGTTCACACGCGCAGATATATTTAATACACAAAATCGCACCACTTTTATGCGTCCTTCAAGCCAGAATCTTTCCCAACGATATTTTGAACTTGATTAGGTCAAGATTTAGTGACCAATTGGTGATAATTATGTCTATATACTCAAACGTTACTCAATTTTAAGATGCCATTATGTTTCTTGAGTATTATGAACGTGAGTGACATAAGAAAAACAATTGTTGACTCAATGCTTTAGAGATATAACCCTTTTTTGGGGGATATATCAGAATCCACTTCCAACTATTTAAACGATAATACAGGCGCAATAATCCACCACTAATCAAATTCCTTGCCTTTCATAAAACAATTTTGACAGTTAAATTAATCTCTATAAATTGTAAATATCAGTATGTGCTATTATTTATTCTGTGGTATATGTAACTGTAGCTATAGCTGTGTTCACATACTTCTGGGACAACTATTGTAGGTGTTTTCCATTGACGTATTTCAACAAATAACACTAGTACTAGTTCTGTAATTATTAAACCAGTAAAACTTTCCATTGCGATTGTAGAACGGTCCAAATCCCATTCATTTATTCTATGCCGACGCGGTTCGAAATTAAGTATTAATTTAAGAAATGCTCGAATCAGGGCTGACACTATATGAAGGGTTCACCAAATCGTACATTTTACAAAACACAAAATTTACCTGACAGTACGAAATGATGTTGCGTAAAGACACCTACATCCATTTTCCTTTAATAATCAAAGTGCAGAATGCCGATGCGTTGTCAGTTTTGAGTCCGAGAACTAAGATAAAATGTCTTGTTGCCAGTAAAAGAGTCCTTTGTTTTCATTACTAACAAAGCAATGACTAACTTAACACTACAAATATATAATTGTATATGTGGTTAAATGTGAACTGAGTTGTTTTGACCAGTAACCGCTTAATTGAAACATTAAAAAACAAACAATATTTTAACATATAAAATACGTTGAGCTAATTTAACTTCCTAGCTAGATAATTAAATGTAAGAATGTTCAATGATAAGTTGTTAACTCTAATTTAATATATATCAATTTTTGAGAGGTTTTTGGTGCACGTTACACCTTGAAATAATGTTTACATAAAATAACGATTAACAATTTCGTTGTTACTGGCGGTTTCGAACTTAAATTGCTCATACTATGGAATTAAAGACTAGTTCAACAACACCTGCACCACCATAATGTAAGATTTTCTGGCATTTCCCTTAGTCGTGTTTATGACTTTTGGACAAAGCATTTGGCTGCGGTGCTGCAGGCCGCGGGTACGATTCCCGCAAGAAACAGTTTATTATACATACAAATACCAGATCTACGTCTCCACAACACAGACGCAATTCCTATTATTACGTGGGTATCATTTTAATTTTTTTAGTTTTTGAAAATTGGGTTTAACTCTTTTAAAAGTTTTGTTATTTTCTCCCTTTGAATGCACTAACGAATATCAAAACCTCCATGTCTTGTTATTAAACTCTTAGGGAGTAGATTACAGTAAATTTCTATAACTAGAACTAAAGAAATATATTTGTAAACCACATTATAATAGAAAACATGATACCTGCTGTAAATTTTACTAAAACCTAACTCACTGTATTCACAAATAAATTAATTTGAATTTGAATTATTTTTTTGATTAAAATTTTTATTAAATACACAAGTTTGACCCCACCACACTTGTCTATTTAATAAGAAATAATCATCAAAATAGATTCAAAACTGGCGAAGGTATTGCATAACATGCACATAAAAAATTCAGTCGAATTTAGAATGTAATCCATTTTTGGAGCTGACTAAAACAAATGAGGGCTAATAATCTTCCACTCACCAGATGTCGCTACTAACGTCTGAGGTAAAGTTTTTTGTTACACAATGTCATTTAATTGAGAAATTAGTTTTAAATAATAGTTTATTATTATCTAGAGTATTATATTAATATATAACACAATGCGTCAGTGGTTTGATTTTTAATTTTTTGCACATTATAACTCTTTTTTTTTTAAAGTCGTCTTTTAGTTATATTTATACTTTGGTTTATTCATTTCTAATGTAATTAATATAAAATATAACTAATAATACAGAAAGAAACCTTAAAGATTACATTTTCCTAAGAAATTATCGTCCCCGCTATGAAATCTGTCAAATATTTTACCTCACTCGAAAGTGGCGCCGCCCTGGTGGCAGAAAAAGTCGTGGATGCCCTCATTGAACTGACGACTTGACGCTTCTTAAACACGTACCATATTTCTATTACGGTAGATGCGTCTAAATAAGTGGCAAGTTAACGGACAGTGTACGTGCAAGCAGGCGTACGTTGCATGATCGGTACGCTCGCTGCACGTCATATCCTGTGCAATATTAAACCATAAAACTACGTTTGTTCCACACCATGCGAAATGTGCGATTTTTGTTTTGTTTTGGATGCTTGTTTTCTTTTTGTTAGCTTTAACGAATGTGCCACGTGGCCATTCTAGTATTAATAATACACAAATTTTAAATAGAAATGAACTTTTAATATCATTATACCTTTACCAAAACTGACATGACGATAACATATCGTTAAATGCTAATAAATTCAGCGCCATATATAGCTATGCATACATAGAATACGAGCTACTGGTTAGATTTTCTTGTAATTTCTGCATAGTCAAAGTATTTTTGAAATAATCAGAAAAGTCGCAAAAATATTGGAGAATTAATTAATAACTAATATTCATCGTAGCATTCCACGTATGCGTTTAATGATGGCTTTTGTAGGTTATAAAAAGACAAAGTTTATTCTCCTTATGAATTATGAATTTTAGCAACAGGATGTATTGTGTGTATCGATGTTATCATTGAATGTGAATTAACACTAACTAATTACTCTTTTTGACAAATAAATAGCTCGTCGTTGCGCATATAAACTGGTATTTTTTTGTATTCCACATAGTTACAATCTGTTTTATGTATTGCCTAAGTATGGTCTAACCACGGTTAAGCAGTGTAATACACAATTCCAGGTTAAACGCAGGTGTTCATATAAACAGGCCGTTTAACATTAAAGGCTTCAATTCGACTTCCTAGAAGCTAATCTTTGTTCTCATCCATTTAATCACGATTGATACAATGACCGTATTACGAGCAACAATTTATAAAATGTTTTATATAACAAGAATAAGGATCTTAAGCAATTATTAATAATTATTCACGTCAGATAATCGTCATGTTCTTATATATTCTGAAATAAGTCATATCGGGGATCTGTGTTAAGGATAATATGATATTATCTAAATTAGAAGCGCACATAATTGCCATAAACTAAGTAAGCGTATTTTTAACGACTTGCAGCGGATATTAAACAAATGTCTTACAATTTATTTATAAATTAAGATGTGACCACATTATGTGTGTGACATGTTTTTGATTTTTTTTAAAAGTTCTTTGAAATCGGTTTTTTACTTTTTACATGTTTAACCCTTTGGAGTGCATTAAGGAATATCACAAGCTGTATCAACTATAATACCGTCTCAATAGTTAAGTAAATTGTTTATAAAACTGAAATGACAAACGAACTTACAGACCACCTGATCTTTCGTGCTACAACATCCATGGTAAAATGGAAACTACAATCAGGTTGATTACAAAACGACGACGACAAAGCATCTGTAACAAACAAAGTAGCTTACAGCAGATGCTTTGTCAATTCTCAGGAGTTGTACTGGCTCTATATACCAACCTACCCTCAGGTCGGAACAAAACAGTGTTTGGCGACAGATAAGAAGGTGGCAACAGAACGGCAATTTATATGGGGCCACCGATATAATCCATTCACAGTTGACGTAGGCAGCGAGTAACAAGTGTACGCTATATATATATATATATATATATATATATATATATATATATATATATATATATATATATATATATATATATATAGAGCCGAAGCGCGCGCGCTCGTGTGTGTGTGTGTGTGTGTGTGTGTGTGTGTGTGTGTGTGTGTGTGTGTGTGTGCGTGTGCGTGTGCGTATATAGATATTATATGAAGTGATGTATGAATTACACAGAAAAATTCAAATACTATCAAAGACTAATTTGTGGTGTAAGTAATTAAAGTTAAAAAAATATGAACGCACATCACTATTCTACTAAAGACCGTTGTATTATACATATAACACACACACAGACACACACACACACACACACACAAATCACAAACATAGGAGCTTACCTTTGTGATTTATTAGTTTACCTAGCGACTATAGTATGTGCCAAATCGATTGAGAAAAACGGACAATGACCTTTCGGTCGTTTAACCAGGGGTTACAAACCTTCAATATATAGGCACATTTTATATGTAGTACTTTCTTTATTTATAATGATTTTTTTATAATGATTGATATAATATATATTTATTAACTATTATTAAAAAGTTATGTGAAAGATCGCTGTAGAAGAAAAATCATCTATTGTTATAAAGTACTTTATTCATTTAACAACAAAAAACATTAATTTATAACACATATAAAGATTCGAGTGATAACGACACCGAATAAGTACGTACTTATGCAAAAGATAAAACTTTATTTTTAATATTATATAAGAACTTTATTTTTATTCGGTGCAATCATCACTCGTATCTTCACTTGATGAACTATCTGTAACATTAATTATAAAGCGATCTGCAGTTTGGTCAATTCTATCATCCATGCCACGCATTTTTTGTTCAACCTTAAGGACATGCTGAACACAGTTTTTCCATTTATCTGGCGTGATTTGAGTTAAACCATCTTTAAGTAAATTTTTAACATCTTTTAACTTGAAAGTTGTATTTTTTCGTGCAACGTACCCTTTCACATCTGCCCACACAAGTTCAATGGGGTTAAGCTCACAGTGATAAGGAGGTAACCTTACCACTGTGATGCTTTTTTCTTTTGCCATCTCGTCGGTGACGTAACTTCGATAGTTATCTTTAACTGCCTTTATTTTTTCCATTAAGTGGGTCTTTGTGTCCGAGGGCACGTATGCGATCTGTTTAGATTCTAGCCATTCCTGCATATTTTGTTTCCGCCAAGACATTGTTGGGGTTTTTTCTAAACGTCTGGAGTGGTAACTAGCGTTATCCATAACTATGACATCGCCGCTTTGCAGTTTTTCTATTACTTTTCTAAACCAGTCCTCGAAATGGAGAGCGTCCATACTCTCATGGTAGTCACCAGTAGATGATGATTCAAATACCCAATCACATCCCTCCAAAAAGCCATTTTCATTGCCAACGTGTACAACTATTAATCGCTTTCCTTTACCCGAAGGGGCTTTCGCGCCAGTAGAGTAGCCTTCTAACCGTGATTGACGAGAAGATTCAATTGTGGTGTCTTCCCATACCTTTCCCATAGTATGACCTGCGTTAATCCATGTTTCGTCAAGGTAAAAAATGTTACGTCCCTCGTTTCTTAATATTTGTATTTCTCTCAAATATCTGGTACGCCACAGAACTATCTCTGGGCGATCTATTAGACCACTTTTTCTGTTTCTCTTTATATATTTGAATTTTAAATGGCGCAACACACGTCGCAGGGAAGTTTTGCTCAAGTTTGGCAACTGGTCATCTTGATTTATACTGAGCAAAATTTTGTCTAAAGTCGGTAATTCTCCTGCAAGAAAGAACTGATGCACTTTCGCTCTTATAGCCGATTTATCAAAATCGTCCAACTTGTCAATTACAGACTTTTTTCTTTTATTAATTATTCCCTTTTCTGGTATTTTATGGGAATCTCTATACACGCTTAATACGCGATATATAGTGCTCTTGCTGACTCCTGAGATCTCCGAAACCTTTTCTACCATATTAACGTTTGAAGGATACACGTCTTCGGGCCAGGTGTTTTTGACATATTTGTATACATTAATGATAATCTCTTGTTCCCCGACCGACAAAGTGGTAGGTTTTCTCTTTTTTACTGGTGACGTTAAAGGTGCTCCAGAAGATGGGCCTGTAAATAAATGACAAAAATATACTACCATAGTACTACATCACATAAATACATATTGTTTTAGAAAATAAATACCACATGGTCACATAAAAAGAGCGCTTTAAGAAATAGAAAGGCTACGTCGTCGCATTTGTACCTATTTGTACGTACCTGCTACGTTTATTATGGGTCGGCGACGTCTCTTTCCACTTGATGTTGAAGGACCGGGTCCTTCACCAAATTCTCCTGAACTCATGTCGATTTAGTAACGACCGTCACAGTAAAACTAATATAACAGATTCAAAAAACAAAAACTTAACGATATAACAAATTTAACAGTAAAAACTCAACTAAAACAATGCAATGAATGCTATGAATTACCCGAGACGTACACACGCAAGCGCTATCCGAACACGAATGAAAACAAAATGGCGGACCGGCCCAAAAAAGGTGACGCATCTCTGGCTGCCATTGTCACGTTTCTTTTAGAACGAACTGACGTAACGCGCGTTTTGTTTATTTTAAAGGGATGAATTTGCAAAAGCTCAATATGGTGATTATATTGCTTCAAATATTTTTTTAATATGAAACTGTTATTAAATGAATTGCTGCGTTACTTACCATAAATTGAAATATAAAATATAACACATTTTTCGCGATGTACCGTAAGATTTTACTATGTTTATAGGAACCACAGACAATATTATTTAAGAAACAAAAAAACAAAACATATGTGCTGACCTAGGAGTGGGAATAATATCAATATTTAAATATTGTTATCACATCTAAATTGAGATTTTGTAAGTTACGCCTTTTGACACTCGGCTCATATCTGAGGTCATTGTCCGTTTTTCTCAATCGATATGGCACATACTATAGCAACGGCTTCGCCTGGGTACCTATTAATGGGGCGTTCCTTTTTCCGAACAAAAAAAATCCAAGACTTTTGGTTAAAATACAATCTAGATCACTAATGATATTGCACTCTGTTCCTAAAGTTTCATTACAATCGGTTCAGGCATTCAGCTCAATATATGTCAGTTATTATGATATAACAGATAGACACTTCTATTTTATTTATATGCATGAATAGATTCCTTAAGTTCACATTATAAACATTCACTTAAAAAAGCGCATCCGGAACATTTAATATGTTGTATCTAAAAAGAAGATAATAACAGTCTAATAAACACGTACAGTCTTCACAGCCTGATCGTAAACACAAATGCGCATTAGGTCGCTAACAAAAAACTCAACCTAACAAAAACAGCCAATTTGAAATTCACTGCAGTGCCAAGTATAGAAAGACTCGCTGTATCTTATCAACTTTTATAAAATAAACAAATAAACAAACGTTTTTTAGTATTACTATATATTAATATTTAATTATTTCGTAGTGTAACTTTTTAAATATATTTATTTACGTAACATAATATACAATATTAAAAACTACAAAAAAAAAACTAAAACTAGAAACTTAATTATCATATAGTCCTACTCTCCGCGGTATCGTGCCAAGAACGTTGGCTGTGTTTCCCCGCTGAATGGCTATACTTAGCCTTTGAACGAGAAAAGAACCAGCCCTCTTATCACCAGCAGCAACGACCAGCTGCGGATGGAGTTCCTTTAGGAACTTCACCGCACGTGGACCCCACGGACCTATAGTCTCTACAGCAAATGGCACAAATATGTAGTCATCTCTCAGACTCATATTTGCGCCACTTACTCAGTTCAGCTGCGTCTGATGCCGCCCCGGCTCTAAACGAGGTACCCCTGAAATGAGAGACCGCCAGAGTGTCTACGCAAGTAGCATCCCACACTAGGGCTTTACCTCTCTCCCAAGAGACCAATGTCATACCTCTATATATTCCACAAGGTTCACTAAAACCGAGGGAACATTTATAGAGACAAGAGCCCTTCGGATGATATCGTTCAAAGAACCGTGTCGTGAAAACCTACCAGCAATTTTCTTACATGAAAGTCCGTGGAGCCCAAGCTTGTCGACGCTGCTATCACAGGGGCACTGATGGGGTTGCCTAGTCGGATTCCTACGGCAATGCACAAGCTTTCCCCATCAAGTAATGTGCCGAGATTACTTGATGGTAAAACGTGTAAACAGTGACTAGATTCCTTAGTCGAAACAGCTAGAAGGCGTGCCTTATCTTGGTCACTATGGAAATTATGAAACAAATCTTTCTGCACGCTCTGTACCAACGGAATATCCCACTGTTTTTGTTGATTAACTTCCAGTGGAACATTTTCACCGGGACAGAGCGTTTGCCATGTCTGCCCTGCCTCCGTAGCAAAGCACAGGTCTACTTTATTATTTAAAATTATGCTACATAAGTCATTGATACTATGCACGGAAGCAAGGAAAGCAGGCAATGCAACGCTAGAAAGATTTCTCACACCAATACCACCAAATTTTATAGGTAAAGTAGCTTGAGTCCAGGCTGTTGTATTTAAAGTTAAATTTAGATTTTTTTCTATAGCTATTTTAAGATTATTATCAATGTCTTTTAAAATATCCGAACATTTCCAGACTGGACTCGAGCGGAGTAAATATGTAAATCTAGGTACAAAAAGACAATATTTTAAAATAGTAAGAGCTATGTGGGGGTTTAATTTATATAATTTATCAACGTGGTTTAAAAACTGATCAAATTTTGTTTTTAAAACAGGTTTAATACTATCGAAAAACAACGGGGCACCTAGCAAGTATAGTGATTCCGTACTGACAGTTTTTATTCCTGGACAAACATGATTGAAATTTTGAATTCGGCTCCGTGGCGTAGTGGCTTAGCAATGAGTTGCAACGCTTGGGGCTGCGGGTTCGAATGCCGCACGGAACAAGTATTTGTACGGCCTACAAATAATTGTTCCGGGTGTAAATAATAAATGTTTGTCCTTGTGCAATATATGTTTGTAAAGTGCCTCCACGATACAGGAGAAAATCCTAGTGTGGGGGTAACGTTTTTCGTCCAGGTACCAGAAATTCAGCTTGGATTTCAAATTTGAAATAATGGGTTGAATTCCCAAAGTGAAAAGTGCTGGACCTAGTGGGTCATCTTGCGAAACACCGACAGCAGAATCGATAACATGGTTTTCGTAAAACAAGTTAGTATTTTGACTATAAAATTGCCAAGCGTAATGATAAATTTCGGGTGTATTGTTCGCCACTTCTTTCAGCAAGGTTACCCTATCGATAAAGTTAAAAGCATTCTACATTTAAGCTTAGGTCCTTCACAAGAACATCTGCATCAGAGTTTGTTAAAAATGTACGCACTGAATGTACCGCTGCCTCACAGGCACCTCTAGTGCCAAAGCCTAGTTGAGTAGGCTGAAATTTGGTCTTAAGGTTAGAGAGTATGTGCCTGCAAGCTAATTTTGAAGTTAAGCGTCGAAATGTGGAACCAACGGCAATAGGACGGATACCGTTATCCTTTTTTTTTTGAAGGTAGATAATCTTCCCCATATAAAAATGCAATGAAATTTGGATTAACATTACCAGAAAGCATAAAGTTACATAATTTTATAATGTCTTTAAGAAGTACTCCGTCACCGGCAGAAGTGCTTAAAGTGCTTTAGATCTTTAGGATGTTGAGGCGTAATCCCGTCAATGCCGCCAGCAGAGCCATTCGAAAATGACATAATTGCTTCTAAAGTGTCTTTTTCAGAAATTTGTAAAGGTTGCATAGAAGTCTTGGGAGGCAGCGGTAAACCCTGAGAAGGTTTGACCGAAGGATGCTTCTGACGAAGGCTGTCAAGAGTATCGACATTACGAGGAGCCAGGATGTCGTTTGAGAATAAAATACGGGATGCATTTTTAAGTCGCCATCCATTACTTTCGACTCAACTACTTTTTTTAAATCAAATTTAGGACGTGGTCGAGATAAATGTGTATTAATTGGGTAATTTAAATTTTGAAAATGTCTCTTTTAGTTGAGAAACGTAATTGGAATACGCGAAAGTAAATAATTTTTGCCTACTATTTTCACTAATAGTGAAACAATTTTGAATAGTGCATGACAATGCTTTAGCAAGCTGCATCCTCGCACCTCTAGGAATTCTTTTAACCACTGGTACATTACGGTAATAATTGTAAATTTGCTCCGAAAAAAGGGAAAAATTTGTGTCATTAGAGGAATTGCTAATAGAGTTATGAATTTCTACGGTAGGATGTGAAGCCGAAATACTTTTACTATGGCATCGTTTAATATGCATATTTAATCCAATTTTAGCTTTAAACAGCCTACCGTCGGCACAATTTTGACACTGTAGGAAATCCGGCTGTGAATGTAGCGGAGCAGAGATATTCATTAAAAAATCTAAACAGATCTCTACAGCACTAAGTTTTTCTTTGATATACAGAAAAATAATACTTTAATTACGAGTATATACATAGTTTCGAACATAAATTCATAGAACACCACAGTAAAATACCAGCTTAATGCTGACGCTGTTTTGTATGGTGAGTTTAGAGAACCGGAGACCCTTTTAACTGGAAACAAGGCAATTCCATCTTAGTAATCAGGGGTGACAACGCATCTGCAGTTTGATTCTTAATTGAGGATAAATATAGATATCTATAGACCCGATCGTCCACTTACCATCAGGTTGACTGTGTGCTTGTTTGTCATCCTTATTTTGTTGTACAAAACAATCGTGTCCAACCCTATAATCGCAAATTGTAGAAATCAAAATAAAGGATGTTTGCATAAATTATAAATAGTTGTATATATATACTACAGCTATTAGTCTGTCTCAAATTAGGAAAGTTTACATTTTTAGTTTAGTTCAAGATGTTTGTCAGTAATTATTCTGTCTGTGATGACAAAATAAATATAAATTATATTCTATTGTAATATATAAATTATAGATAGTTGTATAAATTACATTGTAATATACCAGGTATTACAATATAATTTACGAGTATAGGCTGTAACCATCCTATTTTCATATTTTAACCTAAAGAAGACCCTAAGTTATGTAACATGTTATGTGTGAAGATAATATTATGTAAATAAATGCAAATCTTGTGACTTTTTTCTTGCTAAAATCTTTAATGATTGTAGTTAACGTTTCGTAATCGCTATAATATTATGATCAATGATTACACACAAAAAATAACAATGGTTTTAATGCCGAAAAAGCAATTTAAGACAATATCTAGGATCAAACGGAACATTAAATTCAAGGTGAATAATAATCCAAATTAATTACCATATCAGTTTGAGTAAAATGTGGTGTGTTCCAGGATAATTATGTAAATGAGGCGCCAACAGACGATTTAATATTCTTACCAACTCAACATTGCGCGTTTGTACGTATACTTCCCAATGTTCTTAAGCAACAGAGGCAGTTGAATAGAATTTCTACACATTGCAAGTGTCGTCACAGTTTGTGGTTTCCTTAGCAATTACCTATAATAGCTATGAATGGCCATTATTGTTTATGGATGGTAATCAACGACTCGTGCTTTAAATGGGAGTACAGTTCTACATTAGCCTTCGATAAAGACAGCTTCCTATTTTTCAATTTAAAAAAAAATGTTGATATAATGTCGAAACTAACCATGTGATCACAGAAATTACAGGGTATGAATGTGCAAGCACAAGTGCACTCTCTATTCTCTCACTCTCATAGTCCCATGTGATGGCACTTCACAATTGTATTGACAATTGTACAGCTCACAATAATGTGCCCGATCTAAATTTATAGCATTGAAAAACATCTTACAGCTGATACTTCCCGAAGACAAACTAAAATAACAGATTTTTTTTTGATTGATGCATACTGTATGCATTTTTGTATTGTTTATAAAGAAAAATATTTTTGTTTAATAGCGTTTTTGATTGTTAATATGGATTACAACTCATGTATAATGTTTACAAAATACGTCATATTATTTAATAATCGCGTAAGAGTATTGTTTTTTAAATGTTTATTACCGTTATCATGTCTAGTGTTCGTTAATTCGAAAAAAAATATTGAAATTAATGTTTCTTTTTCTCATTTTTCTATAAATTACTTATTTCGAAAATTTTCCATGATAAAAATTTTTTGAATATTTTCCTTCACTAAATATTAAAATTATAACATACTCTTTGTCCAATACCAGCATACCACCATTGCCATGCTATTTATAAACATCTATCGTATTATTATGAAATCGTGTTCATATTATATGCGTCACAAGTAGGTAACAAGTAATAGTGTTCGTCACACAGTGGCACATGACATCGGTGTCGAGACTTCCGATTATGTGTGCTTTTAGATTTATGCGTAACATCCATATAGCTCTATGTTTTATATATTGTATCATCGATGTTAAACATTGATATCATCGACGTATGATCAGCCATTTTATTTATTTACTAGCTGATACATGCGACTTCGTCTGCCTTGCACACCACTGAGCTCTTAAAAGTTGTATCTTAAAACTTTAATAACTTTATATTAAATTAAGATATCGTAATACATTTTTGTAGATAAGGGCCAAGTGCCTAAGAAATAAAACTATGAAAACCTAATTAAAATATATCCAGTAGTTATTCCGTGATGCGCGCACAACTGCAAACCTCTATCATTTTATTTACATATATAATATAGATTTATTTTTATAATTCCACACGAGGATTTTCACCTTTTTTTATAGGATAAGGGTGAAAAACGAGCACACAGTCCACCTGATGGTAAGTGTTTGCTGCGGCCCATAGACATCTACATCTATCCTCTGTTATAGATCAAAATGCAGATGCGTTTACACCCGTAAGGACTAGGATGGAATGCCTCATTTCCAGTAAAAAGGGCCTCCGGCCACCTGCACTCACCAAGCGAAACGCAGAGGTAAACCTCTACTTCACGCTGGTATTCTGTGAGGTCGTGGTACCACCCCGGTTCGAGCCGGCCCATCCATGCGACAGCAAAAGATGCCGCCTGGCCCTATCACCTGTTTCGTGGAGGCAGCTAGTTTACATACATAAATTTCACAAGAACAAATATTCAGACCCGTAACAGTTATTTGTAGGCGATACAAACACTCGTTCCTTACGGGATTTGAACCCGCGGCGCTTAGCGCTGCAACTCATTGCTAAGCCACTGCGTCAAGGAGCCGTCAGGAACCATGCTCGCACGGACGGGTACACATCGTTTTAACCCTTTCGCTGTCCCGTGCACTACATATAGGGCACTGCTATTGTCTTACTATTGTGTCTGGAAATCGGACAGTGAAAGTGTTAAAAATACGATTAACGGAGAGTTAAGTTTGTACACCGTGTATACGGTATGCGGTGTAAGAATATTCATTGCCGCATACCGTTCCATGGGTGTCGTAAGAGGCGACAGAGAGAAAGAAACCAGGAGAGACCATAACTATAAACTATAGGGTGGCCAACCCACCTGCCAAGCATGACATCTATGACAAATCCCCCTTGTGAGGCAAATTGGAGTAAGCCTATGTTCGGTAGTGGACTTAGATAGGCTTATGAATTAATGTATGAATGTATTGTACACCATAGAGTACTTACAATGTTAATGCAGCATAGACAATTTTTCACGCCATAAATAAAGAACGGATTGCTTGGCAAATACTTAAGGGGAGGCCAAGTGTCAGATGTCGAGGCAGAGCAAACAGCAGAGCTGAGTGTAGGTCTTGCAAGTTCACCATTACACGCTGCTAATGGGTTGTGAAAATAATAAACAGCATTTTATAGCCTAACATTATTGTGTTAATACCAGTGCGAAGCTAATAATGTCGTTACTATTCCATTGTTGTTTTTTTGTTGCTCATTATCCTCATGTATATTATATCGCAAATCTATGATAAAACTTGGTTTTTGATAAAAACCTAGGCTTTTTGATCAAGGATCGGAAGAAGACAAAATTACTACTTTATGTTATCATAAACCTGATAAAATCCAGTTTTTTCATCAAAAACCTAAACTGATTTAGTTTTATGATAAAATCAACCTAACCTAAGCTTAAATTTTATCATAAACCTAAACTAGTTCAGGTTTTTGATGAAAAAACTGGCTTTTGTTCAGTTAAATAATAACTTTGTCTTCTTCCGGTTCTGATAATGCTGATTATACTATAAACCTGCGACATATTATACAATTTTTCTAAACATGTGTTTGTTCACTGAACTCCTCCCAAACGGCTGGATTTTGATGATTTTCTTTTGTGAGTTTGAATGGGTCCCTGGATAGTTTATATTTACAACTGGACTCGGTTGCTGTGCGCTATTGTCAAGATCCAGAAATCACCCGCGCAAAGCCGGGGCGGATCGATAGTTTTTTTTTTATAACAATAGTGGTAATGTCGAATTTGGTTCTGGTTGGTCCTCTTTACATCTGACATCCACGCAGGACAGATATACTACTACAAAATTGCGAAAAGTCTGACGTCTCGTTAAAAAACCGAATCCTAAGTGAACAGCCACGCAGGACAGTGGGTATACTACTACAAAATTGCGAAAACTCGGGCGTCTGGTTAAAAACCGAACCCTAAATGAAGTCCCTTAGAAACAACTCGGTAAAAAAATATGTTGTTGAACACAATAATAACATACAGGTTTTTGGGTTTCATTATCCATTACAGTCTATCAAAAGACATAGGTCTAACGTTAGCTTTCTACATAGATTGCCTCATAGAGGACATATTTACCATGATTGCCACGTTCGGCAGGTGAGTTAGCAACCAAAGTTTTTAGAATCTTACAAGTTTAAATTTCCTTAGTATTTAAAAATAGAGAGCGTTGTTTTAAAAATGCATGCCAACCTGTATACAAATTATTTCCGCATATTGGTAAAGTAGCCAAATTTAACGTAAGAAAAAAATGTATGCAAAATTGTTGAATCATCAACGACGATTTCTTCTTTATCTTACATAAAACCGTTTGATATTGAAGTTTTCCGACTTAATTAAGTAAATATATGTATGTTTTGTACGTGCTACAGCCATGCTGCAGCTATATTAGTAGTATAGTTGTAGCACGAAAAGTCGGCTCGACCGGGGAAGGACCACGCTCTCACAGAATACCAGCGTAAAATGGCAGCTTGACACTGCTGTGCTTCGTATGGTGAGTGTAGAGGACCGCAAACCCATTTTACTGGAAAAGAGGCATTCCATCTTAGTCCTCACGGGTGACAATGCATCTGCATTTTGATTCTTTATTGAGGATAAATTTAGATGTCTATGGATCACAGCAACCATTTACCATCAAGTGGACTGTGTGCTCGATTGTCACCCTATCCTATAAAAAAGATCATGAAATTGACAATCGCGTAGCGTAACAGAATACCGGATAACACAGATCCTAATTCTGTATCAGTTAGAGCCACAAAAGACGGTACTGCGCATCCCGACAGTTTTTGCAGTGCAGTTAGAGCCACTGCAAAACCTGTCGCCGGATGCGGTCAAATATGCAGTATCCATGTCTCTGTCAGAGCATTCGTAACTATCTTGGATAATATACATGGAACGATATATTTATATTATAGTGACGCGCTGTAATTTACGCATTTGGTATCAGACAGTAATCAGAAGTTATAAGTCGGCAAAAAGAAGATTGTTGGTTGGAAATGTTTTAAGTTATTGACTTTGTAACTAAGATATTTAATATGCATTAGTGTTACATTTTTTTTTAATAGAATTAGAGTGGCAAACGAGCACACAGTCCACCTGATGGTAAGTGGTTACTGCGGCCCATAGACATTTACATCTATCCTCTATTACAAATTAAAATAT
Source organism: Parnassius glacialis (assembly GCA_033319125.1). Taxonomy (NCBI): domain Eukaryota; kingdom Metazoa; phylum Arthropoda; class Insecta; order Lepidoptera; family Papilionidae; genus Parnassius; species Parnassius glacialis. Next base: position 20,018,796 of record JAVANC010000014.1, on the reverse strand, counting down.
AGATGCGTTGTCACCCGTGAGGACTAAGATGGAATGCCTCATATCCAGTAAAAAGGGCCTCCGGCCACCTGCACTCACCAAGCGAAACGCAGAGGTAAACCTCTACTTCACGCTGGTTTTCTGTGAGGTCGTGGACCCCGGTTCGAGCCGGCCCATCCGTGCGACAGCAAAAGTTGCCGCGTGGCTCTACCACTGTTAAAAATAATATGCCAGTATTGCATTACATAGGGTTGTCATTTATTTGGAAACTTATAAACGCTTAAGATGTGGCCTTCCTGCGTGGTTGCTTGCAGATTGGGTCGATTGGACTAAGGAAAAAACCGCGCTTTTTTTAGAATATCAGCGAAAAACAGGAGTAGAGTGTGTTGTTCCGATAGTATTGTCTCTGGGTTATAAGCGAGTGCACTGCACTGTAGAGTATAACTTAAATTGAAAATTTAAAAAGCCCCCGAAAATTACCCTACCACAGCTAACAAAACAGCTGATAACCTTGAAACTGCTGAATCGATTTGGATAAAAACATGTCTAAGAACCACCGCTAGAAAATTTGATTTTGAATAAAAAATACCGCACCCAAATCGGTTCACCCGTTTAAGAGCTACAGTGCCACAGATAGACAGATAAACAGACATAGCGGTCAAACTTATAACACCCCTTTTTGCATCAGCGGTTAAAAAGGCCTCTGTTTGATCTCTTCGTGTGAGCTCTAACCGCCAGGCGAGCATCGCTGTGCGAGCTTTATCTTTGACAGCTCTTGTCGCTGCAACAAACTAGTGGAGAGAGTTCTCGCCGGCACGGCAGTGTGAACAGCCAGCGATTAACTATTAATATATGTTGTGTATCTCTTTTATTGATATGCGACAGGGGAAAATATCTGTGGTTCTTTTCTTGAGCGAGAAAATAGTTGATAGCCAATCGCTTTCTCGTCGGTGGTGGGACAAGTGCCTTACTTAAAAAAAGTCACAATGTTTGAGCGGCCGAAGGATTTGTTTTATTCTCTCTAGCACCGATTTCAGAGTGTTTCTTTTTCTTTTATTTAATTATTTTAGTTCTTTGAAATCAGTTCTAACCTTATATTAAAAGTCAATTTTTTCATCATTGCCGGTTCCGACTACATTTCGAATATAGATAAAACCAAATATATGAAGGCGACGATAGCCTGTTATTTTAGTCAGTAAAGTTATAGCCAGTAAGTATATTTTTTCTAGTTTTTAATAAAGATAATATTTACACAAGGTTATTTTCAAAGAGTATCCAAATTTTATATTTAAGTTCAAATATATAAATAGTGATATACCGTTCCTCGTTACCTCACAGAATACCAGTTTACCTCTGCGTTTCGCTTGGTGAGTGCAGGTGGCCGGAGGCCCTTTTTACTGGAAATGAGGCACTCCATCTTAGTCCGCACGGGTGACAACGCATCTGCATTTTGATTTGTAATAGAGGATAGATGTAGATGTCTATGGGCCGCAGCAACCACTTACCATCAGGTGGACTGTGTGCTCGTTTATCACCCTTATCCTATAAAAGAAAAATATCTTTTTACGGTTGAAGAACTGAGTTGCGAGACTTGGTTTTTTTTACAAGTAATGTTTTTGATGGCATCTCATTTCTTTTTGTAGAACTTTATATCTAAGTAGCTGTATTGTATTGAAAATTCTATAAATCCTGAGGTTTCATGAGATTTGCAAAATCCAGCCACAATCCTAAGAAGAGTCCAAAAATCCTGAAATCTCAGGACAAATCCTGAGATATGGTAACTCTAACTTAATACCTACTTTGCGGTATTTTCGGTACGGTGCGGTACTTCACAAGACATGTCCTATTCTTGCTTTTTTCATTCCGTTGACCATTTTACAAGTTACCTTTGAAGGTACCTAGTTTACCTAGGTACCTATCTATACCTATTATTCCATTATATTATACATATGCAGGTACACTGATTCATTCACTGCAAATGTAACTTTGTAATCCTATATATTTGTATGGGATTACAAAGTTATTTATGCAGTTGGTGTATCTCGAAACCTGGACCGAAATTGCAAAATATTTTAATTTTTCCTTAATCTAAGTACTAAACAATAATTGTATTCCAAGTTTGAAGCTTTTATTGATGAAGCACTTCTGGCAGACGCCTTAAAGTTTTCATGATCGGTCAGTCAGTGAGTGACAAAATTAAGAAACTTTGACTAGATATAATATAATTCTTGAACGACTCGTTCAAATTTAATGAAATTTGAAATATGCTGAGTTTCTACAATGTCTACTTGGTTACTGAAAATTCAGGCTTCTAGTTTTATCCACAACGAAGTTAAAGGGTGTTGAAAATGGTCTGAACTGCTTCGAGAAAAGGATGGTACGGCAGTGCCACTTTTATGCTCGACTTGGCGGAGGCACTGCCGTGCCCCCAGATGAATGGCAATCAGTTAAAATAATGCATTAGTTATCACGCATTTTTAATTTAAGAGATAAAACGGACATAATGATTTATTAATTAATTTTTCTTCAACATTTGCCTGTATTAACTACAAATTTGGTTGGTAATTGCCAAATAACCTTGTATAGTATTTTGATTTGGTTGGGCTGTATAAATATATAACAGAAGATGATAATATGCATGAATAATTATTTATTATTATTATCGATACTTACTTTGAATACTTATAGTTTGTACTATTTCGCAGACAGCAGTAAGCGCTCTGCCAACTTATCTTAATAGCATATTATTTCATTTTGAACCTGTGTTTAAATAACAGAGTAAATTATGACATGGCATCAGGAATACGACGTTCAATAACTAAAAGTCATGAAGCCTTGACACCAAACATCTAAGTATAAGAAAAACACATTTAATTGCTCTTCCGGCTGTGTTATTAAGAATACATATTTACACGTGTTATATATTTAATATCAATCGTTATTGTTAAATTGTTTCTAACATTATAACCGAAGCGATGCTAAGTACGTCATTGTAAAAAAAATAGTGTAATTAAAGTTTACAAAAGACAAAATAATAGAAGCAAAAAAAAAAGTGCAGATAATGTTTTCATCTATATAAATAAAATGATATAGGTTTGCAGTTATGCGCGCATCACGGATAAATACTGGATAGATTTCAGTTAGGTTTTCTAAGTGTTATTTCTTAGAGACTTGGCCCTTATCAAAAAAGAAGTGTAATATATTCATTTAATATAGTTATTAAAGTTTTAAGAAACATCGCTTTTATACGGGGTTTTTCAACGGGGGTTGTCAACTGTACGTCGCTTGCTTTCGCGTTACTAACCCAGATAATTTATATATTTTAGCTATAAACGGACCAATGAATAACATTATTTACAAATAAATGTTATAAGCAAAGTATATTTTTGCTTACGATCTTTTTGATGTTTTTTCCTTCGCACATACGAAAACTTTGTTACTATATCAGGCAACGGGGACGAAGTCGCGGGTATCAGATACGGAATAATGAAAATGATAAGCTTTATGTGTAAATCATTAATATACTAATAGCCATGCGCTAGCTTGGTATTATTGCGCATTATGCCATTAATCTGAGTGGTTTATTTTGCAGGGCAAAAAGCAATTAATTCAAAACCCCACAGTAGTTACTACTTTAATAGTTGGTAGGAGTCCTACTGCTCAGTCGTCCATCAGGGTAAGAACCGAACTCTTATCTATCACTGCCCCAGATAGCACTGCGTTGGTCCGTTCCAGTACAATCACAGGCACTCCATCTTGATGATGAAACACATCTGTGACCCTTATTTATTTGAAGTTGGTTGCAGATGTCCATGGGCTATAGCTGGAATAGCCACTTACCATCGCGAGGCCTGTAGGCTTGTTTGTCACTTCAGTTTTATAAAAAAAGAACATTCATTGATATATCAGTCACAATCCCCCAAACAAAGCATTGAGCAATCCGAGCACCGTTTGTTCACGCTGTCCCACGTACAAACTCGGAATTGATAAGACAAGTGTTCGGATCATGATAAAAAGTTTTATTCGAGATAATGTATAATAATACACCTTGGGATATCTTTAATATCAGATCAAATTTGCTCAGTGTACGTAGTAACTGCCTGTACTCTCCTGGATAACGCTGTCGTCAAAATATCCAATAAACCTAACAATGAGATACATCATCAGACCAAGACATTACTAATATTCCCTTTAACCATTATGTGAGCTAAAAATGCTTTTTTTATAGGTTAAGGGTAATAAACGAGCACACAGTTAACCTGATACTTACCATCAGGTGGACTGTGTGCTCGTTTATCACACTGGTTGCTGCGGCCCGTAGACATCTACATCTATTCTCAATTACGAATCAAAATGCAGATGCGTTATCACCCGTGAGGACTAAGATGTAATGCCTCGTTTCCAGTAAAAAGGGTCTCCGGTTCTCTACACTCACCATACGAAACACAGCAGCGTTAAGCTGCTATTTTACGCTGGTATTCTGTGAGAGCATGGCCCTTCCCCGGTCGAGCCGACCCATTCGTGCTACAACTATACCTACTACTAATATAGCTGCAGCATGGCTCTACCACGTAAAAAAATCGTGTTACAAGTGGTTCACAACGGTATTCGAATGGCGGATTCGAACTCACACTTTGAGTTCGCGGCAGGCGCTGTCTATGGATTGCAATCCGGAAAAACGAACCGGGAATCCAGCGGATCCGGCATCTTTAAACCTTTATCAGACCCCATGACCGGGTCCGTTGTTAGCAATTAATGACAAAATAATAGCGCTGTTGCAAGATTAGATGCTTTAAATGCGATACGCAGTGTGCGTGCGTGCGAGTCATTCGACTTTGTAAGAACGTAGATTTACCATTACAAAAAAAAGACTTGATATTACAGGAAGAACTACAATTACAAATCCAACAAGAATCCATATGTTATAGCATACATACTAAAAACGAAAAAGATTTTGATAAAGTAGTAAAAAAGGTTTTAACAGTGGTAGATCCACGCGGCAGCTTTTGCTGCCGCACGGATGGGCCGGCTCGAACCGGGGTGGTACCACGACCTCACAGAAAACCAGCGTGAAGTAGAGGTTTACCTCTGCGTTTCGCTTGGTGAGTGCAGGTGGCCGGAGGCCGTTTTTACTGGAAATGAGGCATTCCATCTTAATCCTCACGGGTGACAACGCATCTACATTTTGATTTGTAATAGAGGATAGATGTAGAGGTCTATGGGCCGCAGCAACCACTTACCATCAGGTGGACTGTGTGCTCGTTTGTCACCCTTATCATATAAAAAAAAGAAAATGACTGCGCTTGAAAGTGAAGGAGTTCGAGGAGAATACTTATCTATTATTCATGATTATTTGCAGACAACAAAGCCGACGTGTCTACACCGACGGTTCTACAACCGGAAAGGGCTTTTTCGGCCACAGGCTATATTTATAGCTCCATTAGAAGTCGACTGGAAGATGACACAATTAACACTATTTGATTTCTAAGATCCTTCTTTCATAATCAAAATTGAATATTCGATAATATATTATACTAAAATAATTATTTATCGTAAGTTGACTAAATTGAAGAGTTATAATTATAATACAATGAAGATTGTAATAATTGTGCTATTTATTAGACCAATTCGTCAAATCATGATGGTGTATGTCATAACTATAAGTCTTGTTAGCATTTTCAAGTAAATACTTTAATAATTATTGTTATCTAAATTCTCATCTAAGTAAATTACGTAAGGTTAATTAAATTAGATTTTATAAAGTTACTGTTAAATTTAGGAAGTGGAAGATTGAACCACTCTTACGTTGTTAAAACTTCTAAAAATAAAAATTTTAACGTAAAAATTTTACTAATTACTCACTATGTACTACATTTTAATTGTTTGCTTGTTGTCTAATTAGCAGCATTAGAAATAAAGTTAAATTTATATAAGTTTTTTTTTTTTTAAATAAAATACCTATAATAAATCAAATTACACTCGATTAACTCATTAACAGTTCACTTTGAATTATACTTTACTTACTTACTTATCTTCACGCACAATCCCTGACGGGGTAGCCAGAGAGAACAGATCGCCAAGTGTCACGATCCTTACATACCTCTTTCGCTTCTTTCAGATTGATTTGATATATATTAAATGATATGATTGAATTATACTGATTTGATCAATCCGGCCGGACCGATGTAGGTATATCCTGTTGGATCCGACCGGATTGAAAATGATGCCGGATTGCAATCCCGACGACTCTCGAAAAAAAACAGTTAGTTATTGTAAATATATAAAATGTGTTGTTTCCTCGTTTACTAAAGTTGTTCGCAGGGTGAACCAGGGCTTGGGGTGCGAAGTCAGAAGTCCTCCACGTGTGCTTGGTAGTTGCGGGTCCCTCTCGATACGTCTGGAGGGAAGAGCAGCTACTGGGCCGGTGCACCCTGGGCGCGGCAGTAATCTTCCTCGAGAAATGAGAAGAAATTCTTACTCCTTGGGGAAGGTTACTGCCGCGGCTAATTATTCTGAAATGGGTGGGGTCCGTCCCGGACCAACGGCGCGTTCCACTGCGTGACCCTCTGATCAGCAGAGGGCATAGCAGAGGAGTGAGGGCGGGCTCGGTGTGCACTTACCCTGCCTCCGGGCAGACAGTGAAGGATTCATCCTTTGCTGTCACCGCCGGTCTCGTAATCCCATCGAAGTGTCGTGGATCATGTCTCGCGGCTTTGATAGGGACCGAGGGTCTTGGCTTAACCGCCCGGACCGCGAGGGAGAAAACCTCTATAAAAAGTTACCCCGAATCTCAAGCGGCGACGCACCGCGAGGGGATGGATGGCTGACGGGGTTCTATGAACAAATCAGTCGATAGTGCGCTCCTCGCCAGGGTACCTGCAGACCCCCTGGCGAGTAATAAATCCTCTAAATCTGCTTACCTTGGTAAGGGGTCACTGCCAAGGTGGACTTTTAATTACTCCCATACTCGTGGGTACAAATATGGAAACTAAAGAAAATGAAAAACAAAAAACCAAAACCGCCGGCAACGGCAACGTAGAGGAGAGGAGGAACGATGCGGGGACAGAGTCCGACGCCGCATCGAGCAGCGTGGGAGGCTCAGAGAGCTCCCGACGCGTGGAGCCTGGGACCGCGGAGACTTGTAAGTTCTTCTTCCGCAAGCGGTCCAGGCGGGATGGCGACCAGGGGTCGTCAGCCGGTGAAGAGGAGGCTTCGGCCCGGAAAATCCCCACCAACAGGCGGGGCGGGCTGAGAGGCAAGGAGAGGGGGCCCTCTGACAATCAGAGGGCCGAACAAGCGGCAAAGCATGCCGAGGAGGGGCGCCACCCGGGCGATACGGCTCGGGTATCAGGCGAAGAGACGGATGCGACTGGCGGCTCCGAGGTGGAGCGTAAGGCCAGATTCGTAAAGGAGGTGGAGGCCGCGATCAAGGTCGTGGCCCACAAGCAAAAGGCCTCCTCGAAGTTAAAGGCCATCCCCGCGGCCTCTGCCTCCATCATGGCGGCTGCGGAGGCCAACTTTGTTGGGGCCGAGCCTAATGCAAACGAGGTAGCGGAGCTGCGGGCGGACGTGGCCCGCCTGACGTCCGCCATGGAGACTCTCCAGAAGGAGAACGAGAAGCTCCGCGCAGACCTGGCCAGTCTACGTGAGCCTGCCTCTCGCGCGGCGCCCCAGACGCAGCGCCCAAGCCAGCCCGTGCCGGTGGAGAACCAGGTTCTGAACCTGGTCCGGCAGGAGCTGGCTGCCTTCCAGCACCGGTTCTCCGTGCTGGAGGGCATCGTCCTGCGCCCCCCCCTAGGGGCAAACAAGACGGCGGCGAGGCCGGCAACGGTCTCGTACGCGGCGGCCACAGCTGCCGCATCCAGGCCGGGGCCGTCCAGCCAGCCTTCGGGCGGGGCTGCAGTTGCCCCTCCTCCCCCTGAAAAGCCGGCTCCGGCAAAACCGGTACCGGCTGAACCGGCTCCGGCTAAGCCGGCAACGGGAAAGAGAGGCAAGGCGAAGGCCAAAAAGGGCAAAGCGGCAGCACAGGTGGTGGCTGCGCCAGCCCCAGTGCCTGCGGCGAATGTGCCAGCGCCAGCGGCAAGCCAGCTGCCGCCGCCGCCACCGCCCCCTCAGCTCCCTACACCTCCCGCGGCTGAAGCCGGTTGGCAGGTGGTCGGGGACAAAAATAAGGGGAAGAAGGCAGCCAAAAAGGCCAAAGAGCAGGAGCGGCAGCGCCAGTTCAGGGCGCGCAAGATCGCGGCTAGGCTCCGCGCCCCGAAGACCGCAGCTGTAGTGATTACACTACAGCCGGACGCGGAAAAGAAGGGCGTTACCTACCGCGATCTGCTCGCGAAGGCGAAAGAGGCGGTCGATCTCGGGGAGCTCGGGATCACCGGGGGCCTCCGGCTCAAAGTCACCCAGACGGGGGCTCGTATGCTGGAGATCCCCGGGGAATCCAGTGGCGCGACCGCGGACGCTCTGGCTGCGAAGCTCAGAGCGTCCCTGGACGCGGACGAGGCCCGAGTGTCCAGGCCTGTCAGATGCGCAGACCTGCGCATCATGGGTCTGGATGACTCGGTATCGGAGGAGGAGTTGGTGGCCGCCGTCGCCAGGTCCGGGGGGTGCACTACTGACCAGGTCAGGTCAGGCGCCATACGCCCGGACCAACAGGGTATGCATGCCGCCACGGTGTGCTGCCCTGTTACGGCGGCCAAAACCATAGTGGAGGGCCGAAGGCTTCTGGTGGGCTGGGTCTCAGCGCAGGTTAAGCTGCTGGAGCCCAGACCTCTGAGGTGCTACCGCTGTCTCGTGGGGCACCACGTATCTGTGAAATGCGCCTCGGAGGTTGACCGCAGTGGCCTTTGCTTCCGCTGCTGTCAGCCCGGACACGTATCGTCGACCTGCTGCGCCACGCCGCACTGTGATGCATGTGCGGCGGCCGGCAAGCCAGCCGATCACCGGGCCGGAAGCAGGGCCTGCGTGCCACCCGCCAAGGCCAAGGCCGCGGGTAGGGGAGGGCCCTCCGCCGCCACCGCCTCTGTGGCCACCGCCGCATTCGCGACTGCCGCCGCCGCCGCTGTCACTGTCGCTGCCGCCGCCGCCGCGACACCGACGCCCGCAGAGAGGCGCCCCGTGGAGGAAGCTGAAATGGAATGCCTATAACGGCCCCATTAAGCTTCCTCCAGGCGAATATCAACCACTGCGCCTGCGCTCAGGATCTGTTGCTCCAGAGCATGGCGCAGTGGTCGATTAACATCGCTGTGGTCGCTGAGCCGTATTTTGTCTGGCCTAGGGAGGACTGGGTGGCGGACCTTAACGGCTCAGTGGCCATCATTTCTTCAGCCGCCGCCGGTACCCCGACCCTTGAAGGTGTCAGGAGGGGTCAGGGGTGCGTAGCAGCACGGTTCGGGGAGTTCGTCGTTGTGGGGGTGTACTTCTCCCCGAACCGATCTCTCGCCGAGTTTCACAACTCTCTTGCAGAGCTGAGAGCAGTCGTCGTCGGAAGTTATCCCCTCCCCGTACTTGTCCTCGGGGACTTCAATGCCAAGAACTTGGCTTGGGGTTCTCGTCGTACAGATGTGCGGGGTAGGATGGTGGAAGACTGGGCTCTGGAGACAGGTCTGGTCGTCCTAAATCGGGGTTCTGTCCCCACGTGTGTGCGGATGCGGGGCGAGTCGGTGGTGGACATTTCGTTCGCTAGCCCCGCTCTGTCGCCGCGTGCCATTGACTGGCGTGTCATGGAGGGGGTGGAGACCTACTCCGACCACCGGTACATCCGGTTTGACGTCTCCACCCAGCCCTCGAGCGCGCCAGTCCTACAGGCCCCGAGTGGTCCGCGTTGGGCGCTGAAGCAGCTGGACCGGGAGCTCCTCCTGGAAGCCTCGATCGTGCAGGCCTGGGTGTCATCACCGGACAGGCCTGCCGACGTCAATGATGAGGCAGGGTGGTTCCAGGAGGCCATGTCCGAGATATGTGACGTGGCAATGCCCCGCGTCCGGCCAGGAAGCGCCCGGCGTCAGGTGTATTGGTGGTCGCGTGAGCTGACGTCTCTGCGCGAGGCGTGTGTCGCCGCGCGGCACCTGTACGCCAGGCATCGCAGGCTCCGCATTCGTCCACCGAATGCGGCAGCCATTGAGGCGGAGCTGTACGAGGGATACAGAGCGGCGAAGACCGCCCTCCGGGAGGCTGTCCTGCGGGCCCGGGATCGGGCCCGTGAGGAGATGCTGGAGACTCTCGATAGAGATCCGTGGGGGCGCCCTTACAAGATGGTGCGGGATAAACTCCGCACCTGGGCCCCCCCGCTGACGCAGAGTCTCCGGCCTCAGCTCGTGGAGGATGTGGTGAGCGCTCTGTTCCCTGCGCGCGGGGAACATCCGCCCCCGCCTATGGCTCCGCCACCTGCGGTGCCGGAAGCGGACCACCAGGACGACGACGACGACATCCCGGAAGGGACCGGGGTAGACCTGAGAGTGGCGGTACGTAGGCTCAAGGCCAGGAATACCGCCCCAGGACCCGATGGCTTGCCTGGCAAAGCCTGGGTCCTGGCCTCGGAGGCTCTCGGGCCCCGACTGGAGGGGCTCCTAAGCGCATGCTTGGAGAGAGGCCAATTCCCGCTTCGTTGGAAGACGGGGAAGCTGGTCCTCATTCGGAAGCCGGGGCGCCCTGCGGACTCTCCGTCCGCATACCGGCCCGTGGTGCTGCTCGACGAGGTGGGCAAGCTCTTTGAAAGAGTAATTGCAAACCGCCTCGCCGAGCACCTTGCGGGGACGGGGACGGATCTTGCGGAACACCAGTTTGGTTTCCGCAAGAGGCGCTCTACGGTGGACGCCATCATGCGCGTGAGAGCCCTCACGACGGGGGATGCAGTGGCCAGGGGGGGGGTTGTCTTGGCGGTGTCTCTCGACATCGCCAACGCCTTCAACTCCATGCCCTGGAGCTGCATTAGGGAGGCACTCCGGTATCACCGGGTGCCGACCTATCTCCGTCGTATAGTCGGGGACTATCTGACGGACAGGGCCGTCATCTACCCCGGTCGAAACGGTGAGTGGAACCGGCGAGAGATGTCGTGCGGTGTCCCACAGGGTTCGGTTCTGGGGCCGCCCCTGTGGAACATCGGTTACGACTGGGTGCTGCGCGCCGACCTCCCTACCGGCGTCAGCGTAGTTTGCTACGCTGACGACACGCTGGTACTGGCACAAGGGGGGTCGTACGAGGCGGCGGCGGAAACTATGACACGCGGGGTTGCGATAGTCGTTGAGAGGATCCGGCAACTGGGTCTCGAGGTGGCTCTGCACAAGTCCGAGGCCATGCACTTCCATGGTCCTCGGAACAGGCCACCACCGGGATCCTCAGTGATGGTAGGAGGGGTATCCATCGGCGTCGAGTCGACGTTGAAGTACCTAGGACTCGTCCTCGACGGCCGATGGAACTTCGTTGAGCACTTCCGACGTTTGGCTCCCAAACTGGAACGGACCGGGGCTGCCTTCAGGCGGCTCCTGCCGAACCTAGGGGGGCCAAACGCCTCCTGCCGGAGGCTCTACGCGGGGATCGTGAGGTCCATGGCCCTTTACGGGGCCCCGGTGTGGGCGCGTGGTTTGGCGCGGCTTGCCGTCCACCACCTAAACGCGCCCCAAAGGGTTGTTGCCGTAAAGATGGTTCGCGGCTACCGCACGATCTCCCGCGAGGCGGCGAGCCTCCTTGCCGGATTGCCGCCATGGGATCTGGAGGCGATAGTCCTCGCGCGCCTGCACGAATGGCGTGCGGAGACACTATGCCGGGGGGAAACCCCGCTGCCGCGGCAAGTTGTCGCGCAGCGGACAGACTTCCGGCATGATCTCATGGCGACATGGAGAGAGAGACTGTCGCAACCCCGTGCTGGGCACGCCACTATAGCGGCGATAAGACCCCTCTTTGAGGAGTGGCTTGAGAGACGCCACGGCGTCCTCACCTTCCGCCTGACGCAGGTCCTCACCGGACACGGTGTGTTCGGGAGGTTCCTGCACCGAATCGGGCGGGAGGAAACGCCCGGGTGCTCCCACTGCGAGGATCGACCGGAGGACACGGTGGAGCACACCGTGGAGGTGTGCCCTGCTTGGGCGGAGCACCGCCGTGTCCTCGTAGCGGCGATAGGCGACGGCGACCTCTCGCGTCCGGCCCTGGTCGAAGCCATGGTCCGGAGCGAGACGGAATGGGATGCCGTCACCACCTTCTGCGAAGCAGTGATGCTAGCGAAGGAGGTGGCGGAGCGGGAGAAGGAAAGAGCAACAGCTTTCCTTCCCGGCCGCCGCGGGAGACGCCCCGGGCGTCGGGGGCTACGTCGTGGCCCCCGGCCACCGTAGGCGCGGGCCTGTGGATGGCGAGCAATGGGTAGCTCGCCGTCCGTCCGTCTAACGACGACAGGCCGTGTCGACGGCGCGTTTTGTTCCACGCGCGCCTCAAAGAGCTGTCAGCATCGTGAAGGGGCCCGCAAGGGCCGACGCCTGCCGGGGCTGCGGGCTGTTTGAAAGAGATACCGCGGCTCCGGAACGAAAGGGCACTGAAGGAACACGGATGGTTTTTAGTCAGTAAAAGTCTGACACTCCCTTCCGCTCCACCCAGAGCGAAAGGCGTCATTTGATGATTTTCCATCCGCAAAAAAAAAAAAAAAAAAAAAAAAAAAAAGGGTGAACCAGGGCTTATACTTTTTATATCTTAAACGAATAAACGATATTACGAGTATTATTGTTATTATATTTCCAATATCAGCCTTAAGTATTTATAATTAATAGTTTTACTTTCTTTTGTACCCAATTTTTTATTATCAGAAAACCATCGGCGAAACAGTGTAACCATTTTTTTAAAAGAAGAATAAAGTGATTCGTATTATAAATCTTTATTAAGAAAAATATATACAAATTATCAACATTATATATCGAATCAGACTCTGGACTAGTTGTATTGACAAGTAACTAATGTTTACGACTTCCAACTGTTTAGACAGCGGTGCATGACATTGCACTTATACTAATGAATTTAAAAGTCTATGCTTATTTATGATGAGGAAAGGTCATTTAATATTTGTACAGTCGTCTTTTTTATTACAATATCACAAGCTCCAAGTCACATAGTACAAGACATCAAAATAATAGCTACTCGTGTAGTTTTCATAGCATTATGTGCAATAAAGGTCACCTAAAATCAAGGTTAAATAAAATTAAGTTTTCGTGGTGACAGACCTTCTTTTGTTATAGAAGTAAGAATGACAAACGAGGACTATGTCCACCTGATGGTTAGTGAGTGCTGCGGTCCTTAGACACCTACCTACATTAGTCATCTACTAGCTGATACCCGTTTGCTTCGCTGGACTCACGATAATATTTTATTGCGTAACAATATATAAAATATCAAGATTTTCTTTTGATGGGACTATTGTAAAATTCGTTCTTAGAGAGCGTCTACATTGCGAAATGAGTAACTATACAACATTTCAAATCAAGCGGTGTATAGTTTTAAAGATATCGTGATGAGTCAGTCTGGACAGCTCGCTTGTCACACTTTTTTTTTATAATAAAAATATCTGAATACCAATGTTCACTAGGGTTTCATGACTTGTCATGTATTATGTTTCTAAAATATTTACGACGAATTGCTAAATGGTCATTAGGAAGAAAACCGGCAGTGAAATAGCATAGCATGCTGCTGTGTTTCGTATGGCGAGTAACGAGGACCGGAGACTTATTAACCAGTAACGAGAGTAACGAGGTATATTATCTTAGTCCTCAAGGATGACAGCGCTTGATGATACATAATATACATACATACATACATACACACATACATATATATATATATATATATATATATATATATATATACATACATATATATACACACACACATATATATATATATATATATATATATATATATATATATATATACATCAAATTCTATCCTTGATTGAAAATCTAAATGCAGATGTGTAGTCACCCCTGAGAACTAGGAGAAAAAGGTCTCCGGTTCGCTACACTCACCATAAGAAACTTAGCAGCATTAAGCTGCTACTTTACACTGGTATTCTGTAAGAGCTTGGTTCTACCCCGGTCGAGCAGACCCATTCGCGCTACAACCATAATATAGCTGCAGCGTGGTTCTACTACGTTGATTCGTTATTATCGTCAGGCCTTAAAAACTTGGTGGGCAGATTAGTCATTGCAGTAAGCTGCGCACATTTGACGCTACCCCCATGCAAGACTGGATATATGTGGAGTTAGAGAGATGTTTAAATCGTTTTCAATCGGAATTCACAATATTTTTCTTCCTATCCCATAGTCGCCTCTTACGACATCCACGGGACAAAACGGGGTGACGGGTTCTCTTTCATCAGCACTACACGACGGAACCAGCCAAACGATTGTTGCAAGCTAATAAACATTTTGAAACCTCCGCTATTGTTACTGGCTATTTGCTTTTTCTAAATGAACGAATGATTTAATAAAAAGAAAACAGTAATAATAATATAAGCAAACACGGGCAGGCGTCTCTCAATGGTCGCGACTAATGTAAGGATTTGACAAACACTTGATGATGTAACACACTTACGACAGTTACTTGCGTAATAAATCATTAATTGTGAGATCACACTTCGTTAAATGCCATTTCCACGAAAACGCATATTGCTAATTGATTAGTTTTTAAATCGCATGACTCTGTTAAGTCTATTGAGTTGTAAATTCCACTAAATATTGGTGCAATACAAAATAACACTATATTCACAAAAAGTTTAATGCAATAGGACTTATGTAGAAAATGTACAAACTTAATCACATTCGTGTGTTTTTATTGTTTTGAATGCACAATACGTATTTTATGTAAATGCTATGAACAATCATTAGCAAGTATCTAATACTGAAAACTAAAATATTTTGCTCGAACACAACCTTCGCGCGAAAACACGCGACACATAAGCCTTCCTAGGTTTACGTCACGTGATTATCTTATTGCAATTTCTGTATGTAAAAATATGTACGCAAAAAGTAAAATGATAGTAATTTGTAAATTGAATTCGACCCCCTCCGGCTTCAATTAAATTGTAAAATGTGGTTTTGCCAGGGTAAGAGTAAACATCTTAAAGAAACCTGAATAAGAAAAAAAATTCAACTACGTGTGAATTCGACAACACGCATTGGGACAACACGGCGGACATTTCCCCGTCCCAAAACCGTCTCATAAATAAGAGGAGTCCTGCACACGTCAGTAAGACGTATAGGCTCCCACTTTCTTAGCTTGTAAAGTTACATAAGGTTAACTACATAGAGTTTCTTATTCACAATTTTTTCATCGCAAACACATATCTTAATCTTGTAATTAAGCAGAGAGTAAACCAAGCGTTTATATGTTATACGAGTTTACAAATTAATTTAAAAGAAAGTCAATATTTTATGTACCTACAGAACTGGACCACTGGAACATACCTGTAAATAACAAAAATGTGTTAATTAGAACTGTTTAAAACACATAAAGAACATTAAAGTAACACATAAAGTTTAAAAGAAAAGATTAACAAAAAAAATCACACATGTGAGTAATGTTAAATTTAATATTAATAAAAAAGATAAAAGAAAAATTACATTAAAGTAATGATATGAAATTGATATAATTACAATCATCATTACAGCCTTTCATAAGTCCACTGCTGAACATAGGCCTCCCCCAAGGAATGCCACAAAGCACGGTCCTGAGCCACCTGCATCCATCGACTTCCTGCATGTCTTACCAGGTCGTCACTCCATCTCGTGGGGGGTCGCCCTACACTTCGCCTACCAGTACGAAGCTGCCACTCAAGAACCTTTCTTCCCCATCAGTTGTCGGTTCTTCGAGCTATACGGCCGGCCCACTGCCACTTCAGCTTACTAATCCGTTGAGCTATGTCGGTTACTCTGGTTCTACTGCGGATATCCTCATTTCTAAATTTATCACGCAGAAAAACTTCGAGCATAGCCCTCTCCATAGCTCGCTGAGCGACCTTGAGCTTTCTCATACGGCCAGCAGTGAAGGACAATACAAATATATTTAATTACAATAATATTGTAATTAAATTCACATGGCTAATTACATAGGTTAGTCCTGCACAAGTTCGTCACTAGTTGTAGTATTAAGATTTATCGCATGATAGCGGCGTAGATATATTTTCACTGGGCACAAAATGCCTAGACTATATTTAACTGTCTCGTTGATTAAGTGGTGGTAAGTGTGGCGGAAGAGATTCTCAGTAGCAATCCGGAGTCAGGAGGTTGGCAATATTTCACACCTATGTTACGGAAAGCACGTAAAGCCGTTTGTCCAGCGCCTGGTCACTTTCCAGACGTGTTGGGTTGCCGTTCCATCGCACTATGAGAATGAGGGCTCGGAGCAATGGAGAGTGCACCCGTGTTTGCATACACACTCGTGCAATTAACTCGTTGTCTACGCTGCAAAGGGGCGAACCTCAATTTAAAAAAAATTAAAGTTGAGCAAGGAAACGTTTATTTTTCCCTGATTATTAGCTTTCTTTCATCAGAAAATTTAAAATATTAAATTGAATGGAAAACTAAAAACACGACCGTATTATATGATACTAGAACTAGACAATGAATACAGCTTTAATGTACAGTCCTGAAATTATTATCTGAATACGCCTTATCGTCGCGATTCATTTTGCCCAAGCTCTCTTTTTATCTACCGTTCTCTTAAAGTTAGGCCCTTTTACTGACTTACTAGTACCTACATATAAAGTAATTTAAATTATTACGTTGGCATTAAAATATTAATACGTGATGACCGAAGTCGGCATATTTAGGCTCAATGCGACATGATTCATTGTCTTTCTGTAGACTTAGCATCTTTTTATTTTGAGATAACTCTTTGTAGTCTTTAAATTCAAAGTATTGTAATGGTTGAACAATGTACGGGCGTGAAGATCTAGCCATTTGTATAATGGGATACCACTGAGAGACTGAGACGGTCTGACTTATGGCACTATGCGCAGTCACCTTCATTCTGATCGTGGTTTGGAGCGAGTAATCTAAGAGTGACGTTTTGCAAATGTGTTACATTATCAATACAGTATAGTTAGACAGAAGCGACAAGAGATTTTTCATTCCCCAAAAAATGTACCTAACTTTATTTATTCTGGGTATGGTTGGCTACAACGAGTTGAGGGTAAGACGAGACCTAGTATCTGCCTTATATATTTTAAAATGCTTAGAGGAAAAATATATAATAGTGACATATTGGGGCGAATTGGGCTGTGTGTTCCAGACGGATACGTATGGAAACGGCGGTGGCCGTAGCCCGTACCAATTTACTCGATAGGGCGCCTTTAACGCGAACTTTACGCATTCTTAACAGAATGGCTGAAGGCATTATTAGACCTATTTATTCCATTGCACCTTGAGTGAATTCACTAGAGTAGGATTGTTTACAATATGTTACAGTTAATGACCACATTTTTGTTATGTATGAAAAGAACTACACTATCGCATTAGGTTTTTTCCTGTAATTTTTTCCGGCACATTCGTTACCATACTAGCTGATTGATTGAGTAGTCTCTACGCCATGCTTTTTTAAGAAGATAGATACAGCTATGGCAATTTCTGTCGACCTACGTCTACTTTCTATTTCGGACTACGTGAAACAATAAGAGTCCACCTGATGGTATATGGATGCTGGGTGCTGTGACCCATATACTTCTACATCCTCGATCAGGAATTAAAACACAGATGTGTTGTCACGCCTAAAGATTAAGATGGAATGCCTCGTTTTCAGTAAACTTCCGGTTCTCTACACTCGCTATGAAATACAGCAAGGAATATTAAGCTGATACTCTAGTATTTCGTGAGAGCGTGGTCCTACCCCGGTCTAGTCAGTCAATTCGGGCTGCAGCCATAATATAGCTGAAGTCAGGCCCTACCACGTAAAAGTTTAGTAAGAGTTTGAGACTTTCTACACGACCACCTCAATTATGTTGACGCATGATTCCTAACTGACTAGACAACCAAAACAACACACAAAATTTTCAGACATAGCAAATGCGCTCAAAAAGAAAGTATCTACTGCACACCTGGTATTTGACCTTCAAGTGATAGGTAATATTTAAGTCATTTTGTGCGTATAGCGTTCGCTGTTTTGGCTCACATTCAGTAATGTGTTGTAAAATAAACTTTTTTTCAGCCGTCATAAATGCCATGAAATTCGGTGTAAATAACTTTGCGGTCAATACCTATCTATAAAACGTAAACAGTGACGCATTGTCTCTACAATTTGCTACACTACACTAGCACCAAAAGCTTTTGTGGGTATGATTTTCTTTGTTGTGAGTAATATTATAGTGTAAACAAATGATTACGAGTCGCAACAAAAGGGCGCGTGCTTAGTTAGGACCTATTTTCTACCAACTTCAAAAAGGAGACGGTACTCAATTCGACTGTATGTTTTTTTTATGTGTGTTACCTCATAACTTTTTACTGAGTAAACCGATTTCCATGATTCCTTTTTTATTTGAAAGCTGGTGCTTCACATGTGGTCCCATACACACACACACACACACACACACACACACACACACACACACACACGCACGCACGCACGCACGCACGCACGCACGCACGCACGCACGCACGCACGCACGCACGCACGCACGCACGCACGCACGCACGCACGCACGCACGCACGCACGCACGCACGCACGCACGCACGCACGCACGCACGCACGCACGCACGCACGCACGCACGCACGCACGCACGCACGCACGCACGCACGCACGCACGCACGCACGCACGCACGCACGCACGCACGCACGCACGCACGCACGCACGCACGCACGCACGCACGCACGCACGCACGCACGCACGCACGCACGCACGCATATGATCAAAGTCTGACCAATAGTTTTGGAGTTATTCTTAATAATTTATATTGAAGTTAGTTGTACAAAATTTTAAATTTTAAATTATGTTACTAAGGTATGCCACTGCGTAAAGTCGATCTACGAGCTCAGCCTTATCGTAAAATCTCACATGAAGTGTTTGTGACATACGCCGTCACTTGAAAATCGTTATTTTTGTACTTAGAGCTTAGCCCGATTGAGACGACTTAGATCTCAAACAATGGAGCAATTTTCTATATTTAACTAATTTTTGACCGTTTAGACTCAGGCTCAGATTCGCCCATTAGCAGCGTAGGCGACGAACTGTGTAGTGGCTTGTCACATGGGTGTCGTAAGAGGCGACAAAAGGAAACTGATAACAACTGAACGTAATTAAATAACTGCGGTTGCCAATTTGGTTGGTAATTGTCTCTGACGGGTATTAATCGAATAAGTGAATTGTAAAATTCGGCAGCCGAGGTGCAGCAACGAAGGTGCCACACGCTGCGATACGCAGCGATTTTGACAAATTACGTTTGGTAGAGCAACGCTGCAGCTATATTATGCTTATTTTTAGAGTTCTGCTTCAAGCTTACTTACCTTTTACTTTTAAATAATGCAACTAAAATCTAGAAAAATTCTAAACTATAAAATTTATTAAATACTTTCGAATAAAATTATAACGAACAGTACACAGCACACTTTAGGAAATATTCTCTGATAATCCTGAAACCCAAGCAGGCGATTCGTCGAAAATATTATTTTTCTATTTTATTATACAGAAGAAGCGTTATTAGTGTTGTTAAAAGTAACAGATTTAAAAATAAATTATAGCTATTTGAGACAACTATGCCTAAAATATGATGAACATGAAATTCATCTAATAATAATTGATAACCACGATTTCGAATTTGGTAAATCCAGCCAAAATAATGGCTGTTCTAAGAAATCTGGGCATTGCAATTCGTCGCTAACGCCGCAAAGGGGCGAACCACAATTTATCAAAAAAATTACAAGATATCAAGAAAACATTAATTATTCTCTGATTACTAGCTTTTTTCATATTTTTAAATATATGAGACTTAATGGAAAACTACAAATAAGCTTAATTTTCTGATGAAAAAAGCTAGTAATCGGGAAATAATAAATTTTTTCTTGATCTGTAATTTTTTGAAAAATTGAGGTTCGCCCCTTTGCGGCGTTAGCGAGCAAATTTTCCGATACATTCAGTTTGATCCAAACTATGTGTGGTAATGTCTTTCTTGTAATAATTAAGCGATCTTTTGCCTTTACAACCGACTAAAAAAAGGAGGAGGATCGCAATTCGACTCTATTTTTTATGTATGTAACCTCAGAACTTTTTTCTAGGTGGAGCGATTTTGATGATTCTTTTTTATTTGATAGCTGGTGTGTCTCATGTGGTCCCATATAAATTTAATCAAGATCTGAACAGTAGTTTTCGACTTATCACTAATAATGCGTATTTAAGTGACTTCGACTACATTCGACTTCGGCAAAGTCGGGAAGGGACGCCCTAGACGAAGATTTATCGACCAAATCGGCGATACATTGAAAATGGGCCAGATTAGGAGTAACCTTAACCGACGAGCGTGTGTGCGTAAATATATGGATGTAAAGGAGGCGAGAGAAGAGTGTCAGGATCGCGCCAAATGGAAGTCCGTAGTCTCTGCATACCCCTCTGGGTGATAGGCGTGAGTGTTTGTATTGTATTGTATTGTATTCGACTACATTGATGATGGTCTCATTTTATTTATATTGAAGTCGGTTGTAAAAAAATTTTCATTTTACCACTTGTTATTTTCTAGTAAGAGGTTCTACTAAAAACGAAAACTAGAGAGAGCCCTTGTGTGGAATTATTGACCATAAGCGTTAGCGAAGCAAAATAGTTTACGTCATCACTCATCAGACAATGGCTTGTAATTAGTACAAGGCAAAAGCTTCGAATTTAATTAAAAACAAGTTTATAATCGATTTCCACCAAAAATATCGGCCGATGAATATCCTAAAATATCCTGCAATATATTATTATTATTAGAGCTGTATCTCATCGGGACGGGAAAATTTCATATTCATATATTTTATGGCAGGTGTTACTATGGCGTACCGTTTTGTTTAAACATTACGTCGTTAGGTGATAATATTTATAAAAACTTTCGGATTCTTCGAATCAGAAAATTGGATTGAGTCTAGAAACTTTTTGGCATTCTAAAGGAAGAGCCAAAGCCGTGTTATACAAAAAGAGACAGAAATACTACTTCTATAATTTTTTTTTATACAATAAGGGTGTAAGTGGTTCTGTAGCCCAAAGACATCTACATCTATCCTCGTTTGAGGATACGTTGTCAGCCGTGAGGACTAAGATGGAATATTTCTTTTCCAGTAAAAACGGTCTCCGGTTCTCTACACTCATCCTACAAAACACAGCAGCATTAAGGTGCTATTTTACGCTGGTATTCTGTGAGAGCGTGGTCCTTCCGCGGTCGAGTCGACCCATTCGTGCTACAACTATACAATTAATATAGCTGCAACATCGCTCTTTGTGAGAGAACTTGATCAGCAGTAAGCTATATAATAGACATAAACTAGGACTGAATTCTTCGTTAGTTAAGCTGTCGTAAGTGTGGCAGCTAACCATGTGGTCCCAGGTTCGAAACCCGGGTCGGGCCTATTCAGTTAATAGATTCTTATGTCAAGATATTCTTAGGAGCAGTTCGGAGTCAGGAATAATATCGGTGTATAACCACCGTGCCTTTTAAAGCGCGTTTATAAAACCTTTAGTCTACGTCTAATCTCTCTCAGGTCGTGTCGAATTAATTTCCATTGGACTAGAAGAGAAGGGAATAGAGAGGGCACCTTTGCCTGTCCTGCGCAAATTGAGTGTTAGTTGAGATTTGCTGCTGGAACCAAAATCGATTTGGAGGTTATTATGATTATCATATCATAGACACAATTCGCCAGTCATATCGAAAATTTAAACCAAATTACTTTATAATAAGCATGCAACAACACAATGCATTAAGTCTTTAATTTGTCTATTTTTGTTCCGCATGCACACAAAATAAGCCAAATTTCCTCTCATGGATGTCAAAAGCATTAGCGACTTAAAACATATGTATATTACGTTCAATATAATTTATCGCTGTTTATTTTGAATTTTTGCAGCGTCGATGTCCTTCATGTGCCTCCACTTTGATCAAACTACCGCCTTTTTACTTCTTAAAAATATAAGCTATTATCGATAATCATGCACATTATATCTCACTTAGGTATCGTTAAGTTTAATAGTGAAATCCGTATGTAAAGCATTAATGTCAAGTTCAAGCTGTCCGTAAAAAGCGACAGAGAGTATGATACCAGGAGATGGACAACAGAGTCTACCTCATAAGAAGTAGACAACAAAAAATTACGGGTTTTTTTTATAGGATAAGAGTGACAACCGAGCACAAAGTCCACCTGATGGTAAGTGGTTGCTGCGGCCCATAGACATCTACATCTATCTTCTATTCTAAATCAAAATGTAGATGCGTTGTCACCCGTGAGGACTAAGATGGAATGCCTCATTTCCAGTAAAAAGGGCCTCCGGCCACCTGCACTCACCAAGCGAAACGCAGAGGTAAACCTCTACTTCACGCTGGTATTCTGTGAGGTCGTGGTACCACCCCGGTTCGAGCCGGCCCATCCGTGCGACAGCAAAAGCTGCCGCGTGGCTCTACCACTATTGCCAACCCGCCCGCCAAATTGTAGGCTATTCCTAGTAGGCTGTTTCTAGTAGGGGCGCCCCACTTTAATTTATAATTCATTTTAATTTTTATTATTTCTTGTTATAGCGGCAATAGAAATACACATTCTGTGAAAATTTCAACTGTCTACGTACTACGGATCACGAGATACAGCCCGCTGACAGACAGACGGACGGACAGCGGAGGCTTAGTCATAGTTTTATCGCGTTTAATTTTAACGTTTTTGAAGTGAAAATTTCTTTAAAATCGTTGTGATTTGAAACTCGATGAAACGAAAAACCCACATAATAAAGAGACAAACATATATACAACTATAGGATTAAGCCTGCGAGGGAATGAGATAGAATACACTATACAGTGTTTTCTATTATCTCGGTCTTAGTGCGGTGCTGTAAAACGTTTTTAAATAAATAAAATTGATCATATTGAACAAAATTATTATATCCAATCTATTCATATCAATCAATCATAATACATACATACATAAACGGTAAGTTTAATATTAAATTAGTCGTGTTTAGGCCATCTAGTGTCTATTTTACGTACCACCTTGACTCAATAATTTTTTTTTCGATAAATGACTTTACCAATAGAAAGAAGTAGATGGTGCTATACTTGCAATATCCTAAATTTTTCACTTCTACCGCGTGTGAACTGCACACGTTGTAAACTGTCCCCACGGTATAGAAGTAAATTCTTATGTGTGACTTACGTGTTTTAAAACAAAAAGAAAAAATAAATTAACATATTATATAACATATTCATAGTAAAGTCCATTCGACATCACTATGAATATGAATATACCATATCACTTATTTTGTAGCATTATTTGTACCATACAATTACCACGTAATATTTCTACTCGAGCAAATTAAGTTCAATTATATAAATAATTGCCGTGCCAGTTCAAGATCTAAGCGCTCGCTGTAAATTTCACAGTACACGAGCAACCCGGGTTCAATCCACGCAGGCACCAATGAAATTGGTAATTTACCACGTGCTCGGCGGTGAAGGAAAACATCGTAAGGAAACCTGCATGTCTGAGAAATAAATAAAAAGATATTTCGAAGACATGTGATGTTCGCCAACACACATTGGGGCAGCGCGGCGAACATTTACTTGTCTTAAATCCCTTTCAGATATTATGAGAGGACGCCTGTGCCCAGCAGTGAAATGTATATAGGCTACAACTTTATCATATTCATAGTAAAGAACGCTAATTATGCTGCTAAGTCATTTATTTTGTACGCTCATTCGCCCCATACAATTACCACGTAATATGTCTACTCGAGCAATTTAATTTCAATTATACAAATAATTATACGGCATAATTTAAATAAATGAGTGCACTTCTATCTTAACGCAGTTAATTGAAATGAAACCTGTTAGGAACAGTCACTTGACTGTAGAGGCCCCATGGAGGTCGTCGGGAGCAGGCCTTGACTTTGCATAATGCTAGTGCTATCGTAACATTCTAATTCTTTATGCAAAGCCTAGATCTTAAACTTTAAAAGTAAATCTTTGTTAATATTTATGAACTGAGGAAATTTCCGTTAGAGCTTTAATGAAAAACTTATTTATATCGTAAACGGTTTCGACATGGAACAGGTTTTTAGCTTTTGAGTTTTCTGAATGTAAATATGGAATTCCAAGCGTGTAGGAGTATAAAAACGAAGTCAACATGTTTTAAAACTTTTCTAGAAATATGCCGTTACAACCATAAAACAGCCGTATTCTTTACTGCGGTGTAATAATATGGGTGATATCAATAAATGTAATGCCTCCTCTACACTACTCGCGAAGTAGGTAACTTTGACGAAGTGCTCGTCGAAGTCGATCGCAGTCCGAAGAACGTCACCACACACTCGTGCCACTTCGTGAAGAGCTCAGTCGTCTTGAGTCTCCCGCACCCTTAACATGAATAACGTTCAAGAGGCAGCTGCTGTAGGTACCTAATTGTGTGAACAGTACGACGTCAGTGCAATTTTGTGGCAGATATGGTCACTTGCGTCGTCTACCATCATATGACTCTCGACTAAAATTTTTTAATGTCCAAGGACTGTCTTTGAGGAGACAATTTGCCGAGCAAGTTTTCTTGCACAAGATTGTACATTCTCATATAGATTGCCCAGAGTTACTAAGGCTAATTAACTTCAATTTCGGTATACGACAACGTGTTCAAAGAATATTTAGGTTAGACGTACACAGAAATAACACTTCCTTTTTCAACCCTGTTGTCAAAATGTGCCGTGATTACGACGAGATTAAGCGTAGTAACGTACATCTAGATATATTTGATAGTAGCCTTGTTAGATTTAAAAGAAATTTACGTGTTGCTCTTAATTTTTAATGTATTTTTTTTATCTTGTTTATTTTTGTTATTCTACTGAAGTTATATTATTATGCTGTGTACACTTTTTTTTGGATTGTAGTTTAGATCAACACCATCATATTTTTAATTTTAGAACTGTATATAACTACTGTCTTTTTGTGTACCTTATTCAATAAAATAAAAAATAAAAATGCGTTAACTAAATAAATAATTGTGTAGAAACCTACATATTTAATATTTATATATAAAAAAAATATTCATAACTGGCGTACGCCGAGTAGTGTAGTGAGGCGCTTCATGTAACTTCGGGGTACTTTGCGAAATCTTTTGACTCTGTCGCAAAAAACCGACAGCGATCGGAAGTCGCACGAGCCGAAGAGAGGTTGCACGAAGCGAATCGAAATACCTCTACATTATTCGCCTCGTCCTACTTCGATCTACTTCGCGAGTAGTGTAGAGGAGGCATAAGAATTTCCTTAGTTGCACCTTGAATGCGAAGCCAAGGGGTTGGGCTTTATAGTCGACTTGCCAAGGTCACGCTACCCGTTCACATTATTAAGGTTCATTATTTTTACACCGCACTTACACGTTAAGAAAAAAAATTTTAATACAAATATATAAAATTGAAGTGTCCGTTTGTAATGTTAAAATAACAACTTTTAACTGGATACATATGAAAGTATATACGATAATTATTACGAAAAATAATTTATAAAATTCTTGTCTGTTTGTTTGTTATGGCTAATCTCCGAAACGGCTCGACCGAATTTGACGGGACTTTCACTGATAGATAGCTGATGTTATTAAGGAGTTAAGGCTACTTTTATTTTATAAAAAATTAAGGTTCCACGCAAAAAAAAAATTAAAATTCATGAAATTGTGAACAAAATCGGATTCAAATAGGAAAGTATAATAATAATTGCTAAAATTATTCTATGCGGCCGAAGTCGCAGGCAGAGCTAGTTAGTAATAAGAGGAAACAATAATAAATTAAACCTGATGCTTTTTTAAAGTTTTGCAATATTATACGTATTTACGTAACTTATAAATTAGAAGAAAAGTCTAAAGCTTTTTTTTACGTCGAAGTCCTTTATGTGTTAAAAAATAATATTATTACTAAAATACTTCTAGAACAGCTTGACGAAATTACTTAATTTTCTTTTTCATTATCTTCAGAATCATACAGTATTAGTTTTTTTTTTCGAAAATCACTTCTGCGCTCCTGCTCGTTTTTCCATTATTGACTAAAATCATTACAGCCAAAACCGACGTAAACAAACACTCATTCTCAAATAGTAATCTGTACTCGTATATCTATCGTAATCTGTGTTTAAGAGTATTTTTCCTTTTTTTTTAAGATTTAATTTTATTTTAATTCCTTATTTGTTCTTCGATTGCGTAACTATTATATTATAAGTGATTAAATATGTGCTAGATAATAACTCTTTAACTTTATATATAAATGAACACTACTTTTTAATACAATATATATTACATATCTCCGATGATCACGATGCTAATTAGGCCATAGACTAATACGAGTACACTAATATAATACTGGACATAGGCCAGCCTCACTGCAACATCACCTCCTTTGCTGGTATTAAAATAATAATTACCACGACGGACAGAATGACGACAACAAATAAGACCCGATGAAATACTTAAGCCAGTTGTTTGCGCAAATTACTTCATACTGCTTGAATGAGTGACGGAGTTTCAACGCTTATTAGTTATCTACCCTCATTCTTAACGTATGTTATTAACGAAAGTCGAACTTTTCGAGAATAATTTTCGGTGAATTTATTTTTACTCATATTATTACTATATGTCATAATAATTATAAAAACGCAAGCAGATATAAACAATTTTTTGTTGACTTTATAGAGATGTGCACTTTTGGATTTTACAAATATATTAATTTTAGGAATCTCATAAAGGCAAAGAAGAGAAAACACAAGGTAATAATCCACGTAACAAATTAATTTATCTGTTGTCAAAATGTCAAAGGCTTAGGTGGAAGCCATATAATAACAAACAGTGAAGCATACTATTATTATATGGTTATCTCTACACTTCGAAAAGGAACAATAACGGACCCGTACGTATCCAGGTCTATACCTTGTTAGAAAAGTAACCTTATCACCTAGTATAAATTATTTATACCGTCAACCAGCAGTTCCGCTCTGAAGGGTAAAGAAAGCCAGTATAGGTGCAAGCATACCTCACACGGTATTTGATCATAGTGTAATCAGAGGTGACTACGCATCTGCAGCCTACTTTGTTTGAAGTTGGCTGCAGGTGCCGCTTTCTATCAGGTAAGGTATAGGTATATTATATCAGTATTTTATAAGGTATATTATATCAGTATTTTATAAGGTGTATTAAGTCAGTGACATTTGACTGCCTCGTTGGTCTAGTGGTTGTAGTAGTGCGACTGCTAATCATGAGGTCCCGGGTTCGAATCCCGGGTCGGGCCAAAAAATCAGTTATTGAGTTTTTCCATCAAGAAATTCTCAATAGCTGCCCGGAGTCGGGAAGTTGGCGGTGTTTCACCCCCGTGACTCGGAAAGCACGTAAAGCCGTTGGTCCTGCGCCTGATCTCTCTCCGGTCATGTCGGTTTACCGTCCCGTCCGGCTATGAGAGTGAGGGAATAGAGAGTGCACCTGTGCTTGCGCATACACTTGGGCACTATAATCCTATCCTGCGCAGATGGCTAGTCTCCGTTGAGACTGGCCGCCGTGGCCGAAATTCGGTCTGGAGGACTCGGACTTTGGACTTTTAAGTCAGTATTTTATAAGGTGTATTATATCAGTATTCAGTACTCATGTACACAAGAAAATGTCTCGTTAAGCCTAATTAACCGTCGAATAAAGAGGTTATAATGAGTAAAATTAAATTTAATTATAGATATTATTTTGAATACAATGGTCGGTATATTTCACGAGGGCGTCCATGCGGCAACTAATTCTCAAAATTAATGTTCGCGCAATATTTATCTTAATTATTAGTTACTCATACCCCGATGAGCCGATGACTATATAATTTTATATGATTTAATCGACTTTATATGATTAATTTGAATTACTCGACATAAATAAATGTTTATTACATAATATATACAAAGATAGTAGATATAGACGTAGTATGTATATATTTTTATTAAATATCCAATTACAATGGTATAGTTGTGTTGCAATCGATTACGTAGGTAAAACTTGCCATATCGATGTAACGCTTTATACAATGACATCAAAGAAATGGTCACCTTCGATCAAATAGGACATTTGAAATTCACACAAATTTTATCTTCTAATCTTCAGTTGGCTTCTCCTTCCATATAAATTTGGAAAAAATTGCACCACTAATGGTGACAAAATATGGCATGAAGTTTTTAATATATATTTAGACATATTGATATTGTGATATTCCTTTATTCGCTCAAAATTAATAAATTTAATAGAATTAATAGAATTAATTAATAATTTAATAGACTTTTAATATATAACTTTTTATTACAACCAACTTCAAAAAACTAATAATAATAATAATAAAAAAATCCCATTTTGATGTCGATGCATAAAATAGTGTATAAAAGAATTGAAAATCAGCCACATTGTTTTGTAAAAGACACACTCTTTTACAAAACACGACTTAATAAACGTAAAACGACGTTTTGGTCGGCCGATTGTCTCTTTAATGGTTTTTGCATCTGTAGATCTGTATACACAATGCAAATTACCTGTTTTTCATTTTCAACTGCATTGCGACATCCAAAGCTGAAGGGTCACTCGGTCAAGCAATTTTGAGTAACCTCTGTATGTTGACACCAACAACTTTAATTCGCAAATCGCGTGCCTCTAAAATAATATCGAAAACGAAACCCGAAAACAGTAGAGGAAGTCGTCAACTCTTCCACTATAATATTAAAAAACGATTCAATAATGGACTTTCCTAATGGATTTCAAGAATTTTTTGAAATTTTTAAGCATAATAGATAGTCAATCTATAATTCAGCATATAACGATTTGAAAAAAAGTTATATATAAATCCATTTAAATACAAGCTTTTAAACGTTGCTACACCCAGCATCCAGATCCATCATCAGATCAGCTTCATAGTAGCATATTATTATATTGTCATCGAAGTTACATAAGCTGTTTGCTAAATTTCAGTTCAATTGGATGTCAGCAAGTACCTACTTCAGAAATTGATTTCATGTTTTGAACCAGAAAGATATCTGAAGAATGCAAATTAAATAAAAGATTATAATATTTTTTTTTATAGTTTGAGGTGACAAACCAGCTCGCCGTCCACCTGATAGCAAGTGGATGTTATGGCCCACAGATAATCTACATCTATCCTTGATTAAGAATCAAAATGAATTTTTTTGAGTATTTGGAACGAAGTTCCTTATCGGACGATACGAATTTGGCGGATGGGGGCTAGGCGACAAAAAGTGTATGATTTTTCCGTCACAACCCCGTCTGAGGTAATGTAGAAGGCCTTGGCGGCTAGAAGGAAGCGAGATGGAATAATATCCATCTCCTCGCACTTTTTCTTATCTTGCCATGAAAGAAATATTATTTTATTTTAAATAATACATTTATTTATATTTGTTAATCAATAATATAATACGTTTCTCAATAATTATATACTACGAAAGGAACTTCGTTCCAGCCGAGTGTTCCACGACAGTCACGCATGCTTTTTTTTTTTATTTTACTTCAGCAAAATTGACCTTCCTTAGCCTTGACACCTTGAGAATCTCAAAGCTCAATGTAGCATTTTACACTTTTAATGGGTACTTATTCACCGGAAGGTGTTAATTTTGATCGCCATGCTCGGTAACGCCATCTGCATGTTGTGTTGAGGAGTCACACTTGATGAATTGTATATTTTATTAATTAACACTCATTACCACGGCCAGACAAAAAAGCCCATAAAATAGCCAAATTATGAAACACGTGCTATTCAAGGAAAACGATAATGTTAAACTTGTTCTGCAAGTCTTATTCAAATGTTGCATTAATCAATTAGATATATATTCATAATCAAAAGGTGACAATTTTTAGAATCTTCCAATATTTTAAATATGAAAGTATACTTATTCGGTTGCCTATGCCCGTCTACCATGCTGAAGGACTGGCGGACTGATTGGTGGTTGACCTGATTCTAATGAAATTTGTCGTAGCAATCAAGTACCTATATCGTGAAATATATACGGGATATAGGATACTTTTTATATCAGATAGTAACCTGGAACACAAGAATTAATGTTCCCATCTCTAGGCAGAACCTCCCCAGCGCCAGCTCCTTCCACTTGACCGCAACCAGCGGAGAGCGGTTCGAATCGTCGACGACCGAGTTCTTTCCGATCGGCTTGACTCACTAGCACTGCGTAGAAATGTTGCATCTCTGCGTATTTTATCGTATCTATCACGGGGAGTGCTCTGAGAAATTATTCGGACTAATTCCAGCTGCTCAATTTCACCATCGCACATCGCGACAAAACTCGCGATACCATCCATACCATCTGGATGATTGGCCGTCCACCACTGTGCGATTTAGAAGAAGTTTTCTCCCTCGCACAACTTCCTTGTGGAATCGATTACCACCAGCTAATTTTCCGGACCGATACGACTTAGGGACATTTAGAAAAGAGCCTAATCCTTTTTAAAAGGTCAGCAACGCATCTGCAATTCCCCTGGTTTTGCAGTTGTTCATGGGCGGCGGTAGTCCCTTACATCAGGTGAGCCGCATGCTCGTTTGCCCCCTCTCCTATAAAAAAAACCTGATAGTAAGTGGCAACTGCAATCCCTGGACATCTGCAGGCAACTTCAAATAGAGATGGCCACAGATGCCTTGTTACCTGAGGACAGAAATAGAATGCCCCACAGCCTGTAACTATACTTTTTCTCTATTCCCTAGACGGAACCACAGCAGTGCTGTTTAGCAGCATAAATTTTTAAGAGGGTGGTAACTACTCCGACGGTCTCGAAGGCAGAAAAGGAGTCCTAAAACCTAATTAAAACTATATACATAGATACTACGTCCGTTAAACAAATCAAATCAAATCAATTCACTAACTGAGAACATATTATGTAATAAACATTAATTAAAGTAGAGTAATTAAAATTTATCGAAGCCATAAGAACATTCTTGGATTCTTCATGATCGTCTCTTAAGACTCCCACGAGATGTGATGATCAATTCTTTCACACCGTCTCATTACGGCATTATAATATAATTAGTAGCTTTTATTGTAATCTGGACTTTAGAACATAGTATCTTTACAGGGTTATTTTTCAAAGAGTAGCCAAATTTTAAACTTAAGTTCAAATATATAAATAATGATATACAGTTATTGCAATTTTTGAAAATACGAGTAAATAAGGCTTCTACTTTTATTTGAAATTATCCCAAATTGAACGTGATATATGGACAACAACGTTTTTGCCTACCGATCGACCCTTACGAATTTG
Source organism: Parnassius glacialis (assembly GCA_033319125.1). Classification (NCBI taxonomy): domain Eukaryota; kingdom Metazoa; phylum Arthropoda; class Insecta; order Lepidoptera; family Papilionidae; genus Parnassius; species Parnassius glacialis. Next base: position 19,987,372 of record JAVANC010000014.1, on the reverse strand, counting down.
TGCGTGCGCAGTAAACTCAGATAAAATAATGCATTACCACACATTTTGAATTTAAAACGTAAAAAAGACATAATGTTTTAGATCTTTAATTAATTTTTCTTCACCATTTACCTATATTACTTATTCGGAACGTTCTCGGCAAATTTGGCCGATTATTTCAAAATAACCCTGTATATCATCATCATCATCTTTACAGCCCTTCACAAATCCACTGCTGAAAATAGGCTACCCCCGAGGAATGCCACAAGGCACGGTCCTTTGCCACCTGCATCCACCAACTTCCTGCATGTCTTATCAGGTCGCCACTGCATCTAGTGGAAGGACGCCCTACACTTCGCCTACTGATACGGTTGGAGCAGCGCGGTTCACTCCCTTGCTCTAAAACCCTCTCAAAAGATGAGAGGAGAGGAGACCTATGTCCAGGAGTGTGATATAATTTATTTATTTATTCTTTTTTTGCACCAAATATTTGTACAAAAGGCGAGCTTAATGCTATATGGCATTCTCTACCAGCTAACCTTGGGTAGAACAGAAAGTGAGTTTGGGCAGTTAAGTTGTCATGATATTATTCAGTTCAAATATATTTACATGCAACACATACATAAAATATACACATATATATATATATATATATATATAAAATATATATAATTCATATACATATATAAATAAATACACACATTTACACACACACATATATATGTGTATATATATGTGTGTGTATATATATATATATATATATATATCTCAATAAATGTATATATAAATAACTATAAACATATAAAGAAAGTTGATTCAACTTTGTAGGCCACGGATATGCTCATATAGTTTTCTTTTAAAAACATTTTTGACAGGTATTGTTCGAAGGTCAACAGGCAATTTGTTCCCGAGGGTAATAGAAGTAACTGTGAAAGAATTTGACATAGACCCAGAATGGTGGAGAGGAGTAGTCAGGGTTAAACTGTGTGAAGAACGGAGATTGAGAGAATGAGTGTCACTACAGAATTGAAATCTTTCTTTTAGATAAAGGGGTGAGGAAGGATCATTAAGAACTGAAAACAAAGTGGACAGGATTCGGAAATCTCTGCGCTGGCGTATAGTCAACCACTTTAACTGAGAGCGAAATTCTGAAACGTGATCATATTTGCGCAGGCCAAAGATGAATCGGATACAGTTGTTAAGTAACCTGTCCAATCTATTTAGCAGCTCCTGAGAAATATTAGTTAGACAAACATCGGCGTAGTCAAATAATGGATAATATGTAGACTAACAATAATATTCTTGTTATTATACTTTGATATTTTCCTAAATATAAATATAAGAGTGTAGAAAAGCCGTGTATACAATTTGTTGTCATAGCGAGAAGTTTTATTTAACGAAGTGGTAACAATAGTGAATCAGACGTCAGTTGTGTTGAACATTGATTCCTTCTATTTCTTGCGCAAGAACGGAAGAGAAGGGAACAAATTATTAAAAAGATTACACGTTTTTACAGTCGTTTATAAGTATATAACAGGTATAAGACCTTCCCACATTGTTGTAAGTAGACAGACTAGCAATTCGCCCCCGCTTCGCCTAACTGCGATCTTTAATGTGGCGTCATGTAGGTTTAATATTTGTTTTTGTTCTTAAAAAAACGTTACCCCCACACTAAGATTTTCTCCTGTATCGTGAAGGCAGTTTTTTCAAACATAAATTGAACGAGGACAAACATCCAGACCCGGAACAATTATTTGTAGGCCATACAAATATATTGTTCCGTGCGGGATTCGAACCTGCGGCCCCAGCGCAACAACTCATTGCTAAGCCACTGTGCCATGGAGCCGTCAAAATATAATTATCAAAGGTAATTTATTTCTCAAAAATCTACGTGGTAGAGCCACGCTGCAGTTATATTATGGTTGTAGCACGAATGGGTCTACTCGATAGGGGTCCACGGCGACAGCGCTCTTACACAATACCAACTTAAGTTTAGGGAGCCGGGGACCCTTTTTACTAGGACCAAGGCATTCCATCTTAATCCTCACGGATGACAACGCCATCTGCATTTTGAATCTTAATTAAGGATAAATGTAGATGTCTATAGACCTCAGCATTTACTTACCATCAGGTGGACTGTGTGCTCGTTTGTCACCCTTATTCTAAAAAAAAATATTCAATTCAATTCACAAAAACCAAATCATTGCAGTTCACAAAAATCAGACAAAAATGACTCGCTTTAACTAACTAGTCTACGAGACTAGTACAACTTTTTAGGTTCAATACTAAACAAAGGCCTTAATGAGAATGCACCAATTAGCTTGCACGAGACTACAAGCTATAAAATAAAAACTATTTATTTTTATCGTCTCTGCCATTTAAGCGTGAAGCGCGTGCAAACAGACAGACGGACAAAACTTTAGGAAATGTAAAAAAACTACCATAACTTAAAAATATGTATGAAATAATATAGTAGGTGATAACGGTTTCTTATATTTACGCGTACACTACACATTAAATCAATCTAATTTTACGGAGTCCCTCCCGTGACGGTCACGGGGTCACAGGCTAGTTTAATTTAATAATAGTAGATAACATTACGTATAATATTAGGTTTATACGTGGTAGAGACATGCTGGAGATATGTTATGGTGCAATACAGATAGTTATTTTATGTTTTTCTTATTGGCAATTGACATGAACATATAGCGCTGTGTAAGTCTGAATAGACATACAGATGATATCCAGTAGTGCCCTTAAAATCACAATGTAGTGTTTTTAGACCAACTGAGTTCGACATTCTTCACATTCGCATATGTTTTTATACTCTACTGAATAAATATCAGTAAAGATTTTACGTGGTAGAGCCATGCTGCAGCTATATTACTGGTATAGTAGTAGCACGAATGGGTCGGCTCGACCGGGGAAGAACCACGCTCTCACAGAATACCAGCGTAAAATAGCAGCTTAACGCTAATGTTTCGTATGGTGAATGTAGAGAACCGGAGACCCTTTTTACCGGAAAAAGGGCATTTCATATCAGTCTTCACGGCTGACAACGCATCTGCATTTAGATTCTATGAGTCACAGCAACCACTTATCATCAAGTGGACTGTGTGCTTGTTTGTCACCCTTATCCTATGAAAAAAATCGTAGATAAAAAAATTAAACCCTAACCCTATTATTGTTTCGCGAAATAACTTGACACAATCGCATGTATTAAGAGATATTATTATTTAATGCCCTTAAATATTATACTTTATATTTAATGCAATTAATAATGAACGCTTCCAGGTCTCCCAGTCAATAGCTTGGCCATCCCGACAAGCTTGTAGTTAGGTTTTGTTTTTCACGAGAATTTTATTTAACCATATTGCCTTTTAACAGGTTGATCCTGAGGATGATCATGGCTTTGTTAGTCTGACTAAATATAAAGCGTTTGCGTTAAAAAAATCAATTATAATATTATTATATTTAAACAAATTAATGTTTGATGAATAATTAAAATGTAATAAAGTTTTTACTTCGAATACTGGCAACTGTAATGTTAAAAATCAAACGAAAAAACTAATGAACCATAATAGACACCTTAAACATAAATTTCAATAATAAAAAAGCATTAACTATCAGAACCGCTGTGGAAACCTGTCTGAGTTTATGCACAAAAATATAGCTATGCACTTAACTACATGAAACCAGTTTCTAAATTAACCTCCATATCAATCAAGAACCGTGACGTAGAAGTACTCGAGAGGAATTTCCGAGGGCCAGTTGTGTAGAAACTATGCGGTTGTATAATACTTACGTAAATCCTTATGGGCAACATAAAAATGTACCCGTAGATATAAGGTATTTTATGAAATTGCCGTTTTATTGAACTTTTCACTTTGTAATAGCTTCGAATTCGAAATTCAAATAAATTTTATAATAGCATGTTATTCATTTTTTTAAATGAATAATCATTTGAGTCTTAGAGAATGAGGGCATCCACGACTTTTTCTGCCACCAGGGCGGCGCCACTTTACAGTGAGATAAAATATTTGACAGATTTCATAGCGGGGATGATAATTTCTTAGGAAAATGTAATCTTTAAGGTTTCTTTCTGTATTATTAGTTATATTTTATATTAATTACATTAGAAATGAATAAACTAAACTATAAAATATAACTAAAAGCTGATTTTTTTTAAAAAAGTTATAAAGTGCAAAAAATTACAAAGCGAACCACTGACGCATTATGTTGTGTATTAATATAATATTCTAGATAATGATAAACTATTTTCATAAAACTAATTTCTCAATTAACTGACATTGTGTAACAAAAAACTTTACCTCAGTCGCAACTAGCGACATCTGGTGAGTGGAAGATTATTAGCCCTCATTGCTTGAGCGACCATTGATGATAATATATCAATGGGAACCACGCTATATTTTATAACTATGGACTCTAGGAAAATTCGTGTTATTTTCGAAATTGAGTTCCGGTGTGGAAACATTGCGTCTTAAACGACACGCAATATTAATGACGGAACGAATTGTGCGTTAGTGGTTTGGCGACGGCTCCGTGGCGCAGTGCCTTAGCAATGAGTTGTGTAGAGTTCGAATCACGCACGCTACAAGAATTTGTATGGACTACAAATAATTGTCCCGGGTGCGCATGTTTGTCCTTGTGAAATTTATGTATGTAAACTGCCTCCACGATACAGAACAAAACCTTAGTGTAATTAAAAAAGTAGTTCAATAGCTTTCGTGCAGAAGTGCATACAGATAGTTATTTAATGTTTTTCCTTTTGAAAATTGACATGAACTTGTAGCGCTTCGTAAGTCTAAATAGACATATAGATGATATCCAACAGGACCCTTAAAATCACAATGTAGCCTTTTTAGACCAGCTGAGTTCTACATTCTACATATTCGGAATTCAGATTTGTTTATATTCTCTACTGAAGAAATATCATTAATGAATTTCAATACTTTTGACTGAAGACCATCGGTATATGTACGGAACATATATTAATCAATGATCTTATATCGGATCTTCAGCCAAAAATATTTCTGTTATAGATGAGAGTACAGCTTATTTTTATGTTACTAACAATTTTTTAAATATTTAAATATCGAAGTGGCACCAATATACCTATTTAAAAATAAATAATGTATCTAGAACTGAATGTGATTTCAAGTTTTAGATTGACACAAAAGTTTTGAGTATACTATAAGTAAACTATAAGTAGATAAACTTATCAAACTAAAAATGTATAATTTTAAAAATATGCACTGTATATATTGAACATGTAATATAACAAAAACCTTCGTTTACAGCTTATATGGCTGAGAGGATTTTAGGGCAAGGACATTTTCGATTTTTTTTTATTTCTCACACACGCAGGTTAAAATTAAAATTGCAATTAACAATTTCATTGGTGCTGACGGGGATCGAACTCAGGTTGCTCACGTATTGTGAAATTTACAGTGAACGCACATGACATGACCAAAGAAATAGCATAAGTACAGTATACAATGTAACAAGTGATTATTACACAAGCGGACGGGTAAAGCTAGTTCATTACTCGTTAATGGTAATTAGTTGTATGGACGATGTGTCTATTGAGGCACTAATCATCTATAATAAATTTGTATTTAGAACACCGTTCACCGTGCTGATTCAACCTTTTGAGCATATGCTTCAGTTTCTTCTACTTGTAACTATCCTTCAGCTTCGAACCGCTAAATAAAAGTCGCATTTCCAAGATTAAATACAATGTATGTAAAAGAAACAAATACGGACTTGAAAAAAGTGGTAAGATTAAAAAAAAATCTACAACAGACTTCAATATAAATAAAATTTATAATATATATATATATATATATATATATATATATATATATATATATATATATATATATATATATATATATACAAAATTTTCTTTAAAAAATATTACTTTACTTGACTGGGATTATTTTCCTGTACTGTAAGTTTTTCATATATGCATAAATTGCACATGGGCAAACATACAGATTCGAAACAATACGTACGTAGACGACATTTTTATAGAATTAGGACGAAAAGCTAGCGCACAGTCCACTTGATGGTGAGTGGTTGCTGTGGCCCATAGATATCTACATCTATTCTCGACTATAAATCAAAATGCAGATACGTGGTCACCCGTAAGGACTAAGATGGAATGCCTCGTTTCCAGTGAAAAGAGTCGCCGGTTCGCAACACTCACCATACGAAACACAGCAGCTGTAAACTGTTATTTTACAAGAAAAATTAAGTGAACACATTATCAGACATTCCTCACGAATGCCAACGGCGCACGCCTGTGTTGAAAGCGTTATTTTATTACAAGACTGTTGTGAGTTACCCAACTCAATATTAACTTATAATTTATATCTTTACATGCCATTATTTTAGGGTTCCTTACCTACCTAAGAAGAAGATAAAACGGAACGCTTATAGTACCACTTTGTTGTCCGTCTGTTCGTCTGGCCGTCCGTCCGACTAACCTTTTTTTAGGATCGGGTAGATGTATCAGGTTGAGACAATTATCAAATACTATTAGGCTATAGTCTACGGTCCCTTGGAGGTGGTTAAAAATTCAAACTTGTAAGTAATCGCGATTCAAAGATACGGCCATTTGTGTTGCATATTTTGATACTCGCAAACTCACTCATCGAAACCTATGTACCTACTTCCGTTCCCGTTGACCTAGAATCATGACATTTTGCAAGAAGGAAGGTCTCACAGATGAAGTAAAGGAAAACACCAAAAATCGTAATTCTTTAGTTTATTGTTACAGCCTCTTGAAGTCCACTGCTTAACATAGGCATCGCTCATAGATTCCTCATAGGGGAATATTTCCAATAGTTGCCACGCTTGGCAAGCATGTTGGGGTCTATAGTTTATAGCATAAAAATATTTTGCGATTACAAACTCACATCATCATCACCTGTTCATCTGTACTGATTCCTAATGTCAATCGATGTATGGGAGAACGCTTTTCCATTGCAAAGTTAAGTTTATCTTCAATCAACTTATTTATTAGAGCAATTATACATACAACACTCACGCCTGTCACCCAGTGGAGTAGGCAGAGACTACGGACTTCCATGTGGCACGATCCTGGCACACCTCTGTCGCCTCCTCCACATCCATATACCTACGCATACATGCTCGTAATAATAAACTAATATTACCTGACTACAATTCATGACATGCGGTAAGTTAATCATTTTGGTGAAAGTAAGTCTATCTAACTGCTTACACTCTTATACGTATCAATTGTTACTTTACTTTGGTACTAAAAACAGTCAAAAATCGTCGAGGCTCTGCATTATGGGAATGAATGAACTACATATCTACATAACTACATAATTAAGTTTTTTCGAAACCCTCAATGCGCAAATCCTACTCGCTCTTGTCCTTTTTTTATAAAAAAAAACATTAAATTATTCGTACTAGTAGACGATAAAACGGCATCTAATACACTGCGTGCTCATAAATTATGTATGTACATATGCTACAGGTTAATAGTAACATGCACGTCATCTATAGGTACATATTTCTATATTCTATACATATAAATAAAATTGAAATGTCTGTCTGTAACATCGAAATGACTGCCTTTTATTGAGCTGAGCTTTTTTTTTAAAATCTGTCTGTCCGGGCTAATCTTCGGAACGGCAGAATAGATTGTAACAATACTCCACAAACAGACAGAGAGCAATGCCAGAAATGTTCTAAGCTATATTTGATCCTTAAAATTTTCAGTAAGTTTTTTTTGAAAAGCGAAAAATTGATAAAATAAGTGGTCTTTGATATCATTAATCTAAATAACGCGGTACCTATAAAACTTAACAAAGTCCAATCTTTTTTTAAAAATTTAGGCTCTTATTAACGTTAAAATCTACACTGCATCGGAAAACAAGACCTTCTCAGGGAGAAACCGGCAAGAAACTGGGGGACTTTTTTTTTAAAATACCATATTATTACAATGCCATATATGTCAGAAATGCTAATTTTAGTATTTATTCATCCATTCCTTACGGCCTATTAAAAAGTCCACTACTGAACATAGGCCTAGTAAAGTAGTGGACTGTTCCCCCATAGATCACCTCATAAGGGAATATTTGCCATAGTTGACTAATTGCTTGTCAACCGTAGTTTTTATTTTTGAGTTGATATTCAAAATGTGCTGCTGAGCATCCAGGGGATGATTAGGGTAGTGAATTCCTTTACTCTGCTGTTTTGCACAGTAATGCTTTGGTATACCAACCCTATATTATTTAAAGAAAAATATATTTCTATTAGAAGTAAAAACTAAGTTATAGTTTATAGTTATAGTTATACGTGGAAAAAGAAACACGTGGCGGAATGCGCTTGTTTTTTCTTTAAATGCCAACCACACCTGCACGCAGTGCACAATGATGATTAACTGAAGAGATTCTTAAGATAATAATGGCGGAAAATCCGTCCAGAATCCCAGAACTAATCATGATAATTTGATTATTTCTGACTGTCTTATTATACCGGGCACGACTAGTAGTACATAAAAACGTATTCAAAGGCGGATAAATAAAACTGTTTTTTTTTTCTTCTGTTTGGTTTGGATAGTTTTAGCTAAATAACTTCAAATAACAGACTTCTATAAAGTGACGTACCTAAGATATTTCGTAAAGGTGTTCAAATTCTTTACTATTACTAGTCTCAAAAACAAGATTTGTCATGACGTCTATCACGGGAGATATAAAAACTATGCTATTTCAAGTGGGAGCTCACAAAAACCAGTTTGAGTTACTTCAATTTTAACTAGGGTTGCCATGTTTATATTTTTGAGTGTAGTGGTGTATATTATTTTGGCCTGAATCTGAATATGAAATAACTGATTTCGATGCATTTTTAAATTTTCGAAAGTATGCTCATTTCTCTACTTAACGCTTTTTAATTGGCTACGAATTCGTTTTCTTCGTAGCTAAGTGCACTCACTATCCTTTTTTTATTCTTGATGTCTCTTCATCCTCCATCTTATTTGACTTCTCAGTTTCAGTATCTTAATTCCAACCACGATAGAGATCTCCGTTCAACTAATAACCTTCTGCTTCAGTGCTTACTGAACAAACAGAACTGATTATGTCCACATAACCACAAGAAAATTAAAATGCAGTAAGAAGGATAATATAAGATCTCTGAGTGTGCAATATGTACCTATACATTTTGTACGCTCCGTGGCTGAGTGGCTTAGCATAGAGCTGAGGCGCGAGGTATTCCAATGCTGTACGAAGCTGGTATCACTGGCATGGACTACAAATAGTTGTTCCGGGTCTGGCTGTTTTTCATTGTGCAATTGATGTATGTAAACTAACCCACGATACAGGAGAAAATACAGATGTGGGTGTTAAGTTATCTAGAAAAAATAAACAAGTGAGCAGTTCACACGCGGTGTAAGTGAGACCTTCAAATGAAATGAAATATAAAATAAAAATATTTCACGGCATAAAAATATAAGATAAAAGTTGAATTTTATAGCAAATAAATATTACAATCCTTATTTGTAGACTAACTATAAGTATGCATTGTAGTAATAAATCTAAAAAATATTTTCTTTCGAGTAAAATTGCTTTGTAATAGCGCCATCTATTTCATTCTATAGGTTACAAAAGTCATTTTAAAATTAATTGACTCTCAAGGTGGTACGTAAAATAGACGCTTGATGGTCTGAAGTAATGAAATCGTAGATTGTTATAAATGGATTGGTATATTAAGATAATTGTATTCAATATACTTATATAAATTTATTTATTTAATAAATTTGTTAATTTTTAATATTGTTTATTTTGACAGCTAAAATTTTATATTAACCATCTTCAAAGCACCGCACAAACAGGAGACCGAGATAATAGGAAATAAAGTATTTAAAAAACTGCTAGCAATAGTATTTTTTTAAAAGACCAAAAAAGACAGTAGTCAAATGTCGGATTCGAACTCACAAGCTTTTAAGTTCGCGATTTACACGGTATTCTATCTCAGTCTCTAATTCTGTAGATGAATTAGAGACTGAGATATGATTCACAAGATGATTTAACCGCAAGCTATCGACCAAAAAATTGCAAATAATGAAAGTGAAAGTAAAATAAAAGATATTTCATTTGTTTATTGCATTATATTAAAAAATAAGTTAAAGTACATAGTACTTGGTTCAACTTAGCTATTCGATTCCATTCAGTGTATTCGATCGATGATGGTTAATACTGCGTGTAGGCGGTTCAAAGTAGAGGTAGTGGAGGTGAGGTGCGGTTGAAGTGGTGGGTCCGCCACTTACAACCATTGGCAACATTAATATATAAATTATTCGGCGTAAGATAAAAAAGAAGATTAGCCTTATAATATCCATGATAATTATATCAACAAACTGTAAATATGTTTAGATTTTGTTACATATTGACAATACCGACGGGAGCTTCTACTCCACGCGGACGGATTATTGTTTAAAAAATCAATAATATAAATAGTGCAAGTTCATCAGTATCATACAAACCACTCTTTAAACAGTTAAAAATTATGACTAGGCGTTGCATGTACGTCTATATAATTGAAACGTATGTAAAGAAATAATCACATTTATTTCAGAGATGTACTAATAATTATAAGATAAAATATTGCTACATAGGGACGCAGCAAGATTACATTTTAGAAAATGTAAATCTGCCTATTTCTGAAAACATTTGCATTTATGTCAATAAAAGTATATAATAAAATTCGAAAACATTCATGACTAATACATCTTCACAACTATTTAATATAAAGGCTCTTTTGAAACTGTTCTTAAACTAGGTGATTTTATTGTTACAAACCGAAGTGATAAATAGCATATGAGGTATTTCATGACATATACAAATATTTTTTTTTTTATAGGATGAGGGTGACAAACGAGCACACAGTCCACCTGATGGTAAGTGGTTGCTGCGGCCCATAGACATCTACATCTATCCTCAATTACAAGTCAAAATGTAGATGCGTTGTCACCCGTGAGGACTAAGATGGAATGCCTCATTTCCAGTAAAAAGGGCCTCCGGCCACCTGCACTCACCAAGCGAAACGCAGAGGTAAACCTCTACTTCACGCTGGTTTTCTGTGAGGTCGTGGTACCACCCCGGTTCGAGCCGGCCCATCCGTGTGACAGCAAGAGCTGCCGCGTGGCTCTACCACTGTTAAAAATTGGACTTTTTTAAAATTTAAGATTGCTATAAACTTTCATAATTTTTTTATTTAGTGTATATGTGTGTAGTTTAACCTATGACTTTTCTTTTTAATCTTGAATTTATCATAAAATTGTAATCAAAATATTGATGCTAATACTGGACTGGACCTAACAATGAAATTCACAAATAGTTTGACACATTTGTTGTAATTTTTGACGCTCTTAATACCTACAGAATAAGACGTGCTGAAGGTTTGTTTTACGTTGGCACAACATTGCTTTAATTTTACAAACACTGTACATAAATGTCGATGACATCATTCTACTGGATACGGGATTGTAAAGACCAGTCGCGGACATTATCACCTGTGCACAATAAGGCGTTTTGTATCGCTCAAACGAAATCACTGCGAGAAGTTATTTTTAAATATTTAATGCTTACAACTTAATTTATTTATAAGGCATAGTGCCGTGCAGTGTAGTGGCCGCGTAAAAATGCCGTGGGTGCGGAAAGAGACGGCAGAGAGAAATGAAACGAGATGGACAGCAGCATCCTCCTGATAATGACTCAAAATAATAAAAAGACTGTGGACCACACATGCTTGCCAAGGATGCCAACTATTTTTTTTTAATTTACTTATTACAAAAACAGTAACAGCATCATAAATGACAAATATAACTACTGACATAAAATATACCTATACTATTATAATTAAGAAAAATTATTATTAAAAAATCTCTCAGACCCTGTGCGCCGCTTCTGTGAACTTTCCCAGGCTGCAGTGTAAATGTATGTTTCTTCGGAAATAATGTTCAATAATTTTAACTTTTTTTAACTAGGTAAAATATCCCCTCTATGAGGTAATGGTAATGATAATAAAGCATAATAATAGCCGTGGTATCTCAGAGAGTAAGCACTCGCTGTAAATTTCACAGGATGCGAGCAACCCAGGTTCGATTTGCGTCGGAACGAAAAAACTTATTAATTGCAATACTAAGTGCTGATTTATCACATGCTATTAAATCCGCTAGTAAACGTATATAGGCTGCACTGTTTACGACAGTCAAAACTCACACAGTCCTAGTACCAGTGCCAAAAAATAAGAATAAAGCCTTTGAGCTAGAAAAGAACCAGCCCTCTTCTCTAATGCGGCGGTGACGACCAGTCGAGGTTATTTAACCAGAACACAAGCAATTACTATCAAAACTAATTACTTGTGTAAAACTTAAATTATACGAAGATAGTAATTTCAGCAACTCATACGAGTATTTGATGCAACGAATATATAATATTATACTTAATAATAAGCTTATATGTGATGTTTATAATATATAACATACAATACTCTATATTTAAATATTTAATAAGTGCAAGTTTAAATATTTTATTAAATAAAAACTGTACAAAAAGAGTTACTACGAGTATAATAATATAATAAATAATAAGTTTTGTATGTAATTTGTACAACCTGTGTTGTTATTGTATAAATTTCCTTTTAAAAAAGCTCTGCTGGGTTTTTGTTTGTTTGGGTATCTAGTACAGAGGATGTTTCGGAACCAGTGGTAGAAATAAAAAAATACTTTCAATAAGAAAAACTTGTAATCTACTTATTCGTTATTCGGGTCATAAGTACCTACTGTCAAAACCTTATTTTTTAAAAATTTTGAATACTGGCTAGACGAAATTCACCAATTTTAAAAATATAACGTTTGCGCTTGCCGAAAATAAAAAAAGACATTAATTTTCATCACAGAACACAATTACTCTTTATCAAGAGATTTTCATTAATTTTCAAATATGGAGTGATCGAAGAAAGAAGATAGAGTAGCGGTTATCGCGTTTGCACCGCCGTGGTTACGCGCCGAAAGAGATTTTCAATATTTTACAAAAATTGAAAATAACCCTACGATTTGTTTATCGCACTATCAAACGATTCACTGAAGATTCAGGCTTCGAAGATCGTAAGAAAACCGGCCGACTTCGTACAGTTAGGACACCCGCGATCATCAAAGTAGTGAAGGCGCAAATTCAACAAAATCCTGTTCGTAAACAAAAAATCTTAGCTCTTCAGATGGGCCTAATCAGAACCACAGTTAAAAGAGTGATCAGAACCTAAACCAACTAGTATGTAGTGAAGACCTAGAACTACGTGCTTATCGTAAGAAGACCGAACATTTTTTGAACGAGCGTTTGAAAAAAGTTGGGCTGGATAGATCCCGCGCTTTGTTACGGCAGTACGCGGGACAAAAATAACGTGAAATTTTGTTTTCGGATGGAAATTTTTTTACATCGAAGAAACTTATAATAAACAAAATGATAAAGTGTATGCCCACAGCAGTGAAAAAGCCAGCACGCGTATTCCGAGGGTTCAACGAGCACATTATCCTTCATCACTCATGGTTTTGCTTGGAGTCTCATATTCAAGCTTAACTTGTAGTGTTATACTACTTACATTTCATTGTACACTAATTCTTCATTCTGTTTTGATATTCTGCATTCATGTTTTGCATCACTTTATACTATTTTTTTCATTCTGTTTTTGATTTTCTGCATTTATATTTTGCATCACCTTTATTTCTATAGGATCCTGTAACGTTTTTACACAATAACATATCATTTTACTTCGTATTTTCACACTATTTATCACTTTTAAAATAGCTGTCAATGAAGTCTTACCTTTTATGGTCTTTTATTGAATTCTCTGTAACTCTACAATTTCAGGCTTCATGCACGCAGCCGTGCATAAGTTTTTCCTATGTGAATCATATCTCAATTCATACTTAAATGTAATAATTTCTTAATAAAAGTCCAAAAACCAAAAATTGGTTTTTATGACAACTACTATTTATACCGTTGTCATGGCAATTTTTATTCAAATTCATTACCGATATGATGTTTTATCTCGATATTTTCACATAAATACTCTTTTGCTCTAGGTCATTTACAATAAATTTCCTTTTAATTTAAATAATTTTTCCGTTCTCTCTAGAAAGATATAAAAGCCGAACAATCGGTGAAGAAATTGAGTCTTGCTTCAGTTCTCGTATCGGAAGCATCTTCTAAAGGCCTTATCCCGGGGCCGCTCAGCCCCGGGATCCTGCAAGCCTCTATCCTGCCTGAAGCCACTGGACTCTACGATCCGTTGCTCTGCCTGAAGTCGCCGGATCCTACAAAACGTTGCTCTGCCTGAAGTCGCCGAGATCCCACAAGTCTCTACTCTACCTGGAGTCGCCGGAACCTACAGACCTCTGTTCCGCCCGAAATCACCGGAACCTACAAACCTCTGTCCCGCCTGCAGTCACCGGATCCTGCAGGCCACTGCGCTGTCTGAAGTCGCTGAGGATCCTGCAAGCTCCTGTCTGGGCTGAAGTCGCCGATCCTGCAATCGCCGCATTCACCTGAGGTCGTCGCCTAGAGACGCCCACGCCTACCCACCTACGCCGTGCGTGCTCGTTCCTGGCGCTGAGAGCACGCTTGGGATCTTCGGACTCAGCTACGACATAAATCTTTTTTTTATTACCTTTTTTTTTAAATATAATTTGTAAATCACATCATCCATCCTCATATTCATACTCCATTTTTGATATATAAAATTGTAAATATTTTCGAATCTTAAATATATTATTTGTCTTGGTCTATTTGGTTGTTTTGCTGATCGTAGGTTAGGTTCTTTCTTCTTTTAATTGTCGCTTCACGACAAACTGAAGTGTTTTTCTGTGAAAAAGGTATAAAAACCAGTGCCGAGGTGTACCAAAATACCGTCCTAACAAACATAGTGGAACCTCTTTCTCGAACAATATTCAAAAACAGACAGATATTCCAACAGGACTCTGCACTAGCTCATAGGGCACGAAGCACGCAAAACTGGTTGACTGGAATTGACTTTATCGGACATGAAAACTGGCCCTCTTCTAGTCCAGATTTAAGCCCACTGGATTATAAGATATGGCAACATTTGGAGGAGAATGTCTGCGCTAAACTTCTTCAGAATTTGGAATTTCTCCGAGCATCTTTGGCTAAAGCAGCGGTGGAAAAAGATATGAGTGTGGTGCTGATGATGATGTGATTGATGATTGGCCGCGTCGATTAAGGGCATGTATTCAAAATAGGGGAAGGCATTTTGAATAATGTAAATAAAATTGTATTCTAAATGAAATTACCTTTCATTTCATATATAATTTCTATATAATTATCAAAAAGTGTATCATTAATTTTATAAAAAGTTTTTGAGAGAACTTATGACCTGACTTGAATTAAAAACCATTCTATGATATTCTATTCAATAACCGACAATTTAAGTAAAGCTTATACGGGTAAACCTTTGTCTAGAAGCGTTTAATAGCAATGTCAATAAACTTTTTGATAAATTCGGCTGAAACACGTTACAAATGCAAATTGGAACAGGCAGGTATGTCGTAATAAAAACGAAAAATACTGACACACACGATTCGGTTTCGAGTAGAATAGATTACGAGAAATTAAAGTACAAAAGTAAATACGGAAAAGTAGAAAATATACTTGTACATAAAAATACACTGTCGTATGCAACACTTTCATTTAATGTAATTTTACTTATATTTAACTTTGGAGCAGCGCATCGAACTCTTTAGAAATGCCACGAATACAACTTAAAAATAAATTACGGTACTTTTAAGAGGGTTACTTTATTGATTTTTTAAAGTATTTATTCTGTTGCGAATATTAGAAAATAATATTCACACACTAGATGGTGTAAAACAATCCAGACTTAGGAATTAAGTCGATCTGTTACAGTCAAAACCTACAACCGGTCAAAACAACTTTTGACTGCGAAAATGAGACAAAAATGGTTTTGATTGATTTTTGTAGTCAAAGTTAAGTTATAAGTGATTTAAGCAACGTTCTAGGTCAATTCTTTTTTATTATATTTTAATATATTTATCGTTAACGATTATATCATTATAATGTACGCGGTTTAAGGTGGCCCAAGGGCCACCCCAACCGCACCTTAACCTACTTTCACTGATATTGCAAGATTTGTGTAATGTTTTATTAGACGCAAATAGCCTAATCAAACGAGTAGGTATCAGAGTATATAAAAATATATACTACCAGTAAAAAGTAGTTTTGACCAAAATCCTTAATCAAAACTACTTTTGCCTGATTTTTGCAGTCAAAAGTGGTTTTGACCGGTTATGAGTTTTGACTGTAACAGATAAAAACGCGATAAAAGCCACATATTAATTGACACAATATACGATGACTTAGCAATATTCAATTTTGAAGAATAATTCTAATATTGAATTACACGTCTGTGCTTGGATAATCGCATTATATAACTGTGTCCATTCTCAATGATCACTATGAAACAATTAAAAACAAAAACCTCTGTGACATAATATGTATGTATACCTTTATTTGTAAATAGCTTTTACTCGTGACTTCGTTCGCGTTGAACACTTGCAGGTCTATAATAGTGATATTTATGCAACTAGTAACTATCGTTAACCGCTTTAAATTCAGTTTTTTGCTATTATCTCGATAAATATGTGTGAAATAGGAAAATGGTTTAAATAAAAATTCAATTAAAAGAGGTATTATTTACTTCAACCTTTAACACTCGTAGTTCTATTGCAGTGGTGCAGAAGTAAAAAAAATGTTAAAAAATAGATCTTGCATGAAAACTTTAAGAGATAGAATATAAAATGTAAAAACTTTTTTGTGTAAAATTGCAACTCAAAAAATTATTGTTCCAAACTTTTTTGGCATTTCTTATAACTTATGAGATAACATCAACAACTATTTGTTTTATCAGTTTGGTTTTATTTATTAATTAATTAATGATTTCGTTTTACGACAACCACGCGAGCGAAGTCCAGAGTAAAAGTTAATATATTATTAAGAAACCAAATTGATGAGTATATACACAAACCTAAAATATTAGGTTTGCATATAAGTACAAAAAATATTAAGTAACGATATTACTACAAGCTTCATTGTTTTTTAATAATAATTGCTTGATTACAATCCCACCTGGTGGTAAATGGTGATAAAGCTAAAGGATAAATTACCTAAAAATAACAAAAGCCCTGCCTTGTGAATGACCCTACTTCCATTAGACTTGACCTTGTTATATTCGATCACACGCTGAATTTCGAATAATCTTGCGGCTTCTTGGCCAAATAGCCGAATATGATATAGGCAAAAGTATTCGGTCGGGTAGAAACTATAGTATGTGCCAAATCGATTGAGAAAAACGGACAATGACCTTTCGGTCGTTTAACCAGGGGTTACAAACCTTCAATATATAGGCACATTTTATATGTAGTACTTTCTTTATTTATAATGATTTTTTTATAATGATTGATATAATATATATTTATTAACTATTATTAAAAAGTTATGTGAAAGATCGCTGTAGAAGAAAAATCATCTATTGTTATAAAGTACTTTATTCATTTAACAACAAAAAACATTAATTTATAACACATATAAAGATTCGAGTGATAACGACACCGAATAAGTACGTACTTATGCAAAAGATAAAACTTTATTTTTAATATTATATAAGAACTTTATTTTTATTCGGTGCAATCATCACTCGTATCTTCACTTGATGAACTATCTGTAACATTAATTATAAAGCGATCTGCAGTTTGGTCAATTCTATCATCCATGCCACGCATTTTTTGTTCAACCTTAAGGACATGCTGAACACAGTTTTTCCATTTATCTGGCGTGATTTGAGTTAAACCATCTTTAAGTAAATTTTTAACATCTTTTAACTTGAAAGTTGTATTTTTTCGTGCAACGTACCCTTTCACATCTGCCCACACAAGTTCAATGGGGTTAAGCTCACAGTGATAAGGAGGTAACCTTACCACTGTGATGCTTTTTTCTTTTGCCATCTCGTCGGTGACGTAACTTCGATAGTTATCTTTAACTGCCTTTATTTTTTCCATTAAGTGGGTCTTTGTGTCCGAGGGCACGTATGCGATCTGTTTAGATTCTAGCCATTCCTGCATATTTTGTTTCCGCCAAGACATTGTTGGGGTTTTTTCTAAACGTCTGGAGTGGTAACTAGCGTTATCCATAACTATGACATCGCCGCTTTGCAGTTTTTCTATTACTTTTCTAAACCAGTCCTCGAAATGGAGAGCGTCCATACCCTCATGGTAGTCACCAGTAGATGATGATTCAAATACCCAATCACATCCCTCCAAAAAGCCATTTTCATTGCCAACGTGTACAACTATTAATCGCTTTCCTTTACCCGAAGGGGCTTTCGCGCCAGTAGAGTAGCCTTCTAACCGTGATTGACGAGAAGATTCAATTGTGGTGTCTTCCCATACCTTTCCCATAGTATGACCTGCGTTAATCCATGTTTCGTCAAGGTAAAAAATGTTACGTCCCTCGTTTCTTAATATTTGTATTTCTCTCAAATATCTGGTACGCCACAGAACTATCTCTGGGCGATCTATTAGACCACTTTTTCTGTTTCTCTTTATATATTTGAATTTTAAATGGCGCAACACACGTCGCAGGGAAGTTTTGCTCAAGTTTGGCAACTGGTCATCTTGATTTATACTGAGCAAAATTTTGTCTAAAGTCGGTAATTCTCCTGCAAGAAAGAACTGATGCACTTTCGCTCTTATAGCCGATTTATCAAAATCGTCCAACTTGTCAATTACAGACTTTTTTCTTTTATTAATTATTCCCTTTTCTGGTATTTTATGGGAATCTCTATACACGCTTAATACGCGATAGATAGTGCTCTTGCTGACTCCTGAGATCTCCGAAACCTTTTCTACCATATTAACGTTTGAAGGATACACGTCTTCGGGCCAGGTGTTTTTGACATATTTGTATACATTAATGATAATCTCTTGTTCCCCGACCGACAAAGTGGTAGGTTTTCTCTTTTTTACTGGTGACGTTAAAGGTGCTCCAGAAGATGGGCCTGTAAATAAATGACAAAAATATACTACCATAGTACTACATCACATAAATACATATTGTTTTAGAAAATAAATACCACATGGTCACATAAAAAGAGCGCTTTAAGAAATAGAAAGGCTACGTCGTCGCATTTGTACCTATTTGTACGTACCTGCTACGTTTATTATGGGTCGGCGACGTCTCTTTCCACTTGATGTTGAAGGACCGGGTCCTTCACCAAATTCTCCTGAACTCATGTCGATTTAGTAACGACCGTCACAGTAAAACTAATATAACAGATTCAAAAAACAAAAACTTAACGATATAACAAATTTAACAGTAAAAACTCAACTAAAACAATGCAATGAATGCTATGAATTACCCGAGACGTACACACGCAAGCGCTATCCGAACACGAATGAAAACAAAATGGCGGACCGGCCCAAAAAAGGTGACGCATCTCTGGCTGCCATTGTCACGTTTCTTTTAGAACGAACTGACGTAACGCGCGTTTTGTTTATTTTAAAGGGATGAATTTGCAAAAGCTCAATATGGTGATTATATTGCTTCAAATATTTTTTTAATATGAAACTGTTATTAAATGAATTGCTGCGTTACTTACCATAAATTGAAATATAAAATATAACACATTTTTCGCGATGTACCGTAAGATTTTACTATGGTTATAGGAACCACAGACAATATTATTTAAGAAACAAAAAAACAAAACATATGTGCTGACCTAGAAGTGGGAATAATATCAATATTTAAATATTGTTATCACATCTAAATTGAGATTTTGTAAGTTACGCCTTTTGACACTCGGCTCATATCTGAGGTCATTGTCCGTTTTTCTCAATCGATATGGCACATACTATAGTGTTTATTTATGCCTCCTCTACACTACTCGCGAAGTAGATCGAAGTTGGACGAGGCGAATAGTGAAGAGAGGTATTTCGATTCGCTTCGTGCAACCTTGCTTCGCCTCGGGCGACTTCCGATCGCTGTCGGTTTTTTGCGCCAGAGTCAAAGGACTTCGCGAAATACCCCGAAGTTACACGAAGCGTCTCACTACACTACTCAACGTACGCCAGTTATGATTTTTTTTATACATAAATATTAAATATGTAGCTTTCTACATAATTATTTATTTAGTTAACGCATTGACGTCGTACTGTTCACACAATTAGGTGCCTATAGCAGCTGCCTCTTGAACGTTATTAATGATAAGGGTGCGGGAGACATAAGTCAAATGAGCTCTTCGCGAAGTAGCACGAGTAGTCAGGTTCTTCGGACTGCGATCGACTTCGACGAGCACTTCGTCAAAGTTACTTCGCGAGTAGTGTAGAGGAGGCATTAGAGTGTATTCTGAAGCTGGGATTGTCTACGAGAAGAAAAGGAGTAAACCACTGTTTGAAAAGTGCTGAAAAATTAGCATTTTTGCACGATAATCTGTCACTTCTAAATTTGAATTACGATAATTCAAGTGCATTAGACATTTATTTTATATTTTATGTATTATAATACGAATGTTGATTAATGTACCTATGACTATTTAAATGATTACAAGAAAAATACGTTATTATAAACTAAATCAATATTTTAATTTTACCAATTATCTGACTACAACAAAACATCTTACTTAACCATTTGGTATTCGGCCGAATATTAACCAGATGTTCGAAACGATAAAAGTAGCCGAATGGGCCGAATACCAAACAATAGCCAAAACATTATTCGTTGCGAGTCTAATGTATATACAATTATTTTAGTCTGTGACGATACGAAACGTTAGTGTCAAAAATTTGTGCTAAAGGCACAGTAAAGACGGACGCCGGCAAAAACTCTTTTGCTGGACGCAATAATATAAAGAGATACTTAATTTATAATAATAAAGTATATTATAGCGTGTAAATAGGTAATATTTAATTGCATTTGACCATTTTAAAATGCCATTAGTGCAAATGCATTAAAAAATCTTCTGAGAACGACGCAATAATGGCAGTTGCAAAAAATGTAACTGCAGGATTCTAACTGTGATTATAATATATTATACCGATTATAATTTTAAAAAATCATTATGGCCACATGACACGCTATTTAAATGGGTTTTACTGGTGTTAATTATGTAGGTTATGTCGTTAATAAAAATAAATTACAATTTATAATTATTATTGATTGCGTAAATTATTAGTTATTATGTAAAGCAAGCGCCGGCTAGACCAATCACCATTATGTTTTTTATTAAATTAAAGTCGCAAACGAACAATCTCTACTGCATTCCATGGTAACCTACAATCAACTTAAAGCTTATAAAGCTACATATGTCACCTCTAAGGATTAAAATGGAATGCCTCAGATTCTGTAATTATTACAACAATTAATATAAATTATTAGTAAAATATAAATTAGCCTGTAATAAGTTTTATACGTGGTCGGCTCGACCGGGGTAGGACCACGCTTTCATAGAGCACCAGCGTAAAATAGCAGCTTAATGCTGCTGTGTTTCGTATGGTGAGTGTAGAGAACCGGAGACCCTTTTTTACTGGAAACGAGGCATTCCATCTCAGTCCTCAGGGGTGACAACGCATCTGAATTTTGATTCTTAATCGTGGATAAGTGTAATGTCTATGAGCCACAGCATCCACTTACCATCAGGTGGACTGTGTGCTCGTTTGTCACCCTCATTCTATAAAAAAACATACTAGCTCACTATACCTACCCTTCAGACCACAGCAATGCACACTCTACTCCTTGCCAGTAAGAATCGGTACGACGGTGGCAGCTACCATTTATATTAAATAAAATTAAATTCGCCATTTACGAGTATAATCTAAAACACATGTCGGTGATAGCACAGATTAGAAATAACAAAAGGTTAGTGATGCTAACTAAACATTACACAATAAATCTAACGACTACAGATATAGGCGTCAGAAATTTTAATTCTGTCTCTTTTTATAGGATAATGGTGACAAGCGAGCACACAGACCTGATGATAAGTAGTTGCAGTGGCCCACAGACATCTACATCGTCCTCGTTTGCGAATCAAAATGCAGATGCGTTGTGTCAGTTGTGAGGACTGAGATGGAATGCCTATTTTCCAGTAAAAAGGGTCTCCGGTTCTCTACACTCACCATACGAAACACAGCAGTGTTGAGCTGCTATTTTACGCTGTTATTCTGAGAGAGCGTGGTCCTTCCCCGGTCGAGCCAACCCGTTCGTGTTACAACTATACTACTACTAATATAGCTGCAGCATGACTCTGCCACGTAAACAAAATAAATATTTAAACGTAACTTAAATATTTAATACCTATCTTTAACTTTAAATATATATAGTAAACATTAGCTAAGAAATAAAATATAAACACAGTACAACTCGTAACACTTAAATGTTGTTTGAAAAATAAAGTTAAAATATTTTAAAAAAAATACTTTCTATTTACTTAAGCCGACAGGCAATAAATAAATTTGTCCAACATTTAGGGCCAAATATCAAGCAAATATCACCACAAAATCCGGTTCTACTTTGCTACTGACAAACCTAGTTTGAGTAAATCTTTTCATTTATTTTTAAATCGACCTTGGGTTTGCAGATATTTCGTAGGTAGGTACTTATAATATAATGAAGGTAACATCTCTGTCGACTTTTTTTGTTTTAAATGACAATTTTACACGGGTTTAAAACTAAATAAATAGGTACGTTATGTATAATAAATATTAGTAAATACGCGCCTGTCAAGCGTGGCAACTATGGCAAATATCACCCCTCTACGGATATTTATGGGAGACCTCAGTTCAGCAATGAACTTTTGATATGCAGTAACGGTAACGGCAAGGTGTAGGTACATAATTAATTATAATATTTTGTTTTATAGGATAAGGGTAGGTACATAATTAAGTCCACCTGATGGTAAAGTGGATGCTGTGTGGCCCACAGACATCTACATCTATCCTCGATTTCGAATTAAAATGCAGATGCTTTGGCATCCGATAATGACTCTTTTCCAGTAAAAATGGTCTCCTGTTCTCTACACTCACCATACGAAACAAAGCAGCATTAAACTGCTATTTTACGCTGGTATTCTG
The DNA here is from genome assembly GCA_033319125.1 of Parnassius glacialis. NCBI lineage: Eukaryota > Metazoa > Arthropoda > Insecta > Lepidoptera > Papilionidae > Parnassius > Parnassius glacialis. The sequence goes on along the minus strand of JAVANC010000014.1, from coordinate 19,964,181 downwards.
TGAGAGCATGGTCCTTCCCCGGTCGAGTCGACCCATTTGTGCTACAACTATACAAGTGATATAGCTGCAGCATGGCTCTACCACGTAAAAAAATTATATCTACAAAACTAACGTAATTTTTGAATGAAAGATAATCCGTTGATAAAATGGCACAAAAACATTACATTCCACTATTACAAAATAAAATTTATCTTTTTAAAACGTTACCCCCATAGTAGGATTTTCTCCTTTATCGAGGAGGCGGTTTACATTCATAAATTGCAAGAGCACATCCCGATCCATATATCCAATAGCAGTATCTCCGTGCAGGATTCGAACGCGGGACTCTGCAGCGGCGCGACTAAGCACTTAGCCACTACGCTACGGAGCCGTCCGTACACACGTATGTGCTTTGTCTATGGGCCAAATCATCAAAATTACCATCAAATAGTTGAGTGCTCCTATCTCTTCTTTTGTATAAAAAAAGTATTAGAAATTATCTGGGAGTATTGGAAGGGCCATTGTCGCCCTCGAATTGTTGCTTTTGTTTCAGAGTTTAAATAAGGGATTGAAGTTGATTTTTATATGTAAAAATGTTGTGTATTCAGTGGGTGTGCAGATGATCTATTAGTGAGAACGATACTCGTAAAATAAGTACTCCGATGTTGGTATAAGTCTCAAGTTATTTTTTACGCAAGCCGCCTCAAGAACTTGAATGAAGTATCGTGTTTGTTGACTGTTGGCTGGTACAAGCTTCCGTCGAAATCTCCCAATCTCGGCATAGTGATGCATCAACATATTGTGGGGAAGTTTTTGAACAAATTATCTCATATTATTTTATTAAATTTTAAAAAATACTATTATATTAAAATTATCAAAAATTAATTCGCTTACACCCGCGTGATAAAATAAAAATGATGTGTCTAACACAAGTTTGAAAAGCACCTCCCACCCTCCCTCAATTGCGTGCACTACCCCCGTCACCACTAATCCCAGCACCACTACACTAAGTAAGTCTTAGCGGTCAGCCACCGCAGAGTCGACTTCACCTGAGGGTGCCTCGTATAGAGGCGAAATACTTGTTATATTATCGACGGTAGTGTGTTTTTCCTAGTGTAGTGGTGTTGGGAGTAGTGGTGTTTGGATTAGTGGTAACGGGGATAGTGCACACAATTGAATCAGGCCGGGAGGTGCTCTTCAAACTAGGTAAGACACATAATTTTAATTTTTTTTTTCTTTAAGATACAATTGGAATTCGTATAGAACTCGATATCTAAAACGAAAGCGTTATTTTGAGCAATCAGCATTGTTAATAAAATACTACTCTAAAGCAATTCTATTTTTGTTTTGCAATCAAACAAAATTCGGATTTATATTTATTGCATTTTAAGCGAATAATGACTGGCCATTAGAATTATTACTTGCCATCATACTAAAGACTATTTACATTATAATTTTTCTTGAGTAAGATTTTTATGTGTAATGACCATTTCATTAAAGAAACAAAAAAGGACATTTTGTGATCTTCACAGTAATTTTATAATCGCTAGGGCGCCTGTGGGTGATCGTGCAACTTTTGAACGGCCCCACCGATTGAGGTTATATTCAAGCAAATATATTTGTTTTCTCAAGACCATAGTTCAAAATATCTGTGCCCGGATCTGATAGGTGGCACTAGAGTCAGTTAGTTACTTGAATTAGTATTAACATATTATTCTATATTTATGGCTAAAAATGACTCTTATTCACTACTATATATACTATATTTTAATTTAGTGTCAAAACAGAAAACCATAAAATCCGGACCAGTTATGGTAGCGCTCTAAGAGTATACATAAGCAAGCTAGCTTAGCTTGAGCTAGCTTAGCTTGCTTATGTGTGGGTAGCGCTTTGCTCATAATTCTTATTTATATAATTATAGCAATTGGTAATACTTTTATTAAAAAAAAATATTTACTGTAAAAAGTCTAGAGTGAAATTCAGAGTAATACAACAAATAAGTTTTTTTGAATTTATATCGAAACATTTATTTGAGTAAAAGTTACAAAGTAAAAAAAAGTTACAAAAGAAATCCATTGCCCACGGCGCCACTGTCTTCGCGAAATTTGACATTACTGCATAATTGTGTACTGTATAATTTATTTCTATTTACCACGGAACTTCTTTATCGGAAAACTTAATAGACACCTGATGGTAATTGGTTGCTGTGGCCCATAGACATCTACATCTATCCTCGTTTGCGAATCAAAATGCAGATGCGTTGTCACTCATGACGACTAAGATGGAATGCCTCATTTCCAGTAAAAAGGGTCTCCAGATCTCTACACTCACCATACGAAACACAGCAGTGTTAAGCTGCTATTTTACGCTGGTATTCTGTGAGAGCGTGGTCCCTCCCCGGCCGAGGCGACCCATTTGTGCTACAACTGTACTACCAATATAGCTGCAGCACGCCTCTACCACGTACGAAAAAGATGAATACCGGTTTATTACAAAAAAGTAGTTTTAGGTAATAATATACGTACGACGCACGAATAAAGACGAACGTCCACCGCGAACTAAACTATTTGAAAACTCGCTTCAGCTAAGCTAAGCTAACCTGGAAAATCGTTGCACGTCCACAGAAAAATAAACAAATAACACTAAGCGAAAGTCGTCAGAAGGGTAAGGTAAGGGGGTGAGAGGGGCTTAGCTTAGTTCGCGTAGTTTCGGATCGGCCTAGACAACTAAGTTACTTTGAATTAGTTTGGCTATTTTACCTAGCTTAGCTGGCATAGTTTGCGGTGGACGCACATGTATGAAAAACTTGCTTAGCTATGCGAGCTAAGATAAACTAAGTTAGTTTAGTTTGCGGTGGACGTTCGACTTAACTCTTGAGTTTGCGAGTACGCAAATACAGAAGCTATAGCGAAATTTTTTAACTTAACAACAAAGACTAAGGTATCCCAAGGTTAATTGATAATCTTAAAATAACCATTAAGTTTTTTGCGAATTGCCGCCATTCCCACAGTGAGAACGTAAATGTTCACATCAATGCGTATCCCTCTTAAAATTTAAGATGTCGACAGTTTTTTTTAGTTTTGGTAGTTAATGTGTCAATCTCTTCAGACATTACGAGCGTAAAAACATGATGACGGTATTAAATTACACATTGTATTATGGATCAATTTAGAATTGTGCTTGCTTAGATAAGGTTACACATTGCGAATGGGAGTTCAAACGAAAAAGGTATATTTCTGCTAAACTTGTACCTATTTCTCTTAAAATAACACAGTTTACATTCTGCGTATTAAATGTATTAATTTATATATAATTATGACCCGCCTCGGGTTTTTACGCTTTTACAACAACATCCCAGAAAATATACGAAATTCGACCTGCTTAAAGTTCAAAAACATTATTAAACAAAGTTTGTATAAAAAGGTTTATTATAATATTAAGGAATTTATGGATGATAATAACCCCCGGGAATGAGGTGATCGCTACCAAGCTATTTCTAATTTGTTTTGTGTGGTTAATTGTTCATCATACATGATCATACATGATTATTTGTGAATAAATAAATAAATAAGCTGTTATTTAAAGAAAAAAAGTCCCGCTATTTTTCTTGATGGTTCTTCCCAGGACAGAGGTTTTTTCGAACCAGTGGTAATCAAGCAAAGGAGTGGCTTTCAATAAGTATCATTTTATAATCTATATTGAATAAAAAGTTTGTTTTCTCGCACGGGTGATTTCTGGACAACAGCGCCACCTACCGAGTTCAAATGTTAATCTAAACTATCTAGAGACCCATTTAAATACAAAAAATTCATCAAATTCGGTCAAACTGTTTTTGAGTTTTAGCAAGAATAACGAACAGCAATTGATTTGTATACCTATATATAAGAAGATGATATATATGATTTTTAACGTGGTAGAGCCATGTTGCAGCTATATTAATAGTAGATATAGTAGTAACACGAACAGGTAGGCTCGACGGGGGAACGACCACACAAATAAAATAGCAGATTAACGCTGCTGTGTTTCGTAGTGAGTAGAGAACCGAAGACCCTTTTTACTGGAAATGAGGCATTCCATCTTAGTCCTCACGGGTGACAACGCACCTGCATTTTGATTCATAATGGAGGATAGATGTAAATGTCTATGGACCACAGTAATCACTTTTTTTATGATAAGGGTGACAAACGAGCATACAGTCCACCTGATGGTAAGTGGTTGCTGCGGCCCATAGACATCTACATCTATCCTCTATTACAATTGAAAATGTAGATGCGTTGTCACCCGTGAGGACTAAGATGGAATGCCTCATTTCCAGTAAAAAAAGGGCCTCCGGCCACCTGCACTCACCAAGCGAAACGCAGAGGTGAACCTCTACTTCACGCTGGTTTTCTGTGAGGTCGCGATACCACCCCGGTTCGAGCCGGCCCATCCGTGCGACAGCAAAAGCTGCCACGTGGCTCTATCACTCTTAAAAAACTTACCATCAGGTGAACTGTGTGCGCGTTTATCACCCTTATCCTATAAAAAAATACCACAGAACAATAGGATTTTTATACAAGTAGTGATTAACGAGCACACGGTCCTCCTGATGGTAAAAGGACGCTGAGGTACATACAACTCTACACCTATCCGGGGTTAAGTATCAAAATGCAGATCCTTTGTCACTTGTCACCTGAGTACAGAATAGGTATCATTTTTTAACCAGTTAAACGTGTTTTTGTGACTTACGATACGAAACATAGCCACATCATGCGTCGACTTACGCCAGTATTTTGTGCGAGTTTGGCCTTCTCCGGTTGAGCAAACTTATTGTTACTAGAGGGCTCCCATCTGTTAAGGTTTATATTTATTTATTTATTACTAATGTAATTATTTTAGATTTTCTTCGGTATTATATTCAACATATATTTCATTTTATCTCGTTCATAATTTTAGTAGCGATCCAGCCCGGCTTCGCACGGGTGATTTATGGATCTCGACAACAGCGTCCTCTACACGGTCCAATTGTGAATCTAAACCATTCTCGAATCAACTTAATTAGACACACAAAATTTCATCAAAATCGGTCCAACCGTTTATTAGAAGCAGTTCAGTCACATCCACACGGATAGAAGAATTATATGTATAGATAATATGCATACATATAAACCTGCCTCTTGAATCTTTCTGTCTATTGATAAAAACCTCATCAAAATTCGTTACGTAGTATAAAAGATCTAAGAGTACAGACGGCGGGATGCGACTTTCTTTTATACTATGTATTATGAGAATACTATTCATAAATACCCAGAATAATAATAATGTCCTCTTGATCATATTTCGGTCACGGCAGCCAGTCGTAACTTGGACTAGCCATCTGTGCAGGACAAAATTATAGTGCATGAGTGTGTGCGGTAGCACAGGTGCACTCTGTTTCTTCACTATCATAATCCCATAAGAAAGAAAACTGACAAGATGTAAGAGAGATCAGACGCAGAACCTAGGACTTTATGTGCTTACCCAGACACGGAGTAGAAACACCGCCAATTTCCTCACTCCGAGCTGATACTGAGTTTTTTCCCACAAAAACACATTAGCCGATTTTGAACTCGAAACCATTTAATCAGTAGTCGCGCTTATGAAACCTAAACAAACGAGACAGTCCACAAAATTACAGCATGGCTCTACTACGTAATAAGCTTTTATCATCGTAAATCACTGCAATTTACTAGATTTTGATGATTTTTTGCAAAGATAACTCATTGTAGTACGAATCAACATCGAATATTTGAATAAAATTACTTTTACGGATTTTATCGCGTTTAATTTACTTAATTTTAATTCCCGACGTTTCGGCATTTCGACATTTCGACTTTGACCATGGATGCTGGAAAGCACCCAAATCGTCGGAAATTAAAATTAAGTAAATTAAACGCGATAAAATCCATAAAAGTAGTTTCATTCAATATGTATGTTCGCGTAAATATAAAAAATCATTATCGTACATTTGAATTTACCAATTGACTACCTACTCGTATCGCATGAACCACCAACAATCTACTACCCACAAATTACCAAACAAAACCTTCATTTGGAGTGCAGAGAATGCTTTAACTGTAAACGGCATTGCTATTTTTTTTTAATGGCGCTAACATTGACGCTAAACAGTTCACTAGTTAAACCAAACCAAAATAAATTATTTTGCGATATTGTTACTGACTGCTGTTATATTAACATGTGCGGGGGGAAATATAATTTTAACTAAACTGAGGCCATGGATGTAGATGCACATGTTTAAGTAAAGAAATATTAATTTTTTTTAGTGAAACTAAAGGTGTTTGTCACAAGACGCGCAATCGAATAATAAATATTAACTAAGGAAATGTATGCAAATCAGGTTAAATACGACTTACAAAAGAAGAAGGTTCCCATTTCGACTATATTATGTTTATTTTTTGTATGTATGTTAAGTATGTTACGCGATTTATTTGACAATTGAGTCAACTAGAATAAAAAACATTAATGTCCGCTATTGCAAAGTTGCAACAATACATCATTTTATTATTGCGGGTAGCTACAATTCACTGGCAATACACTTAATACTTGCAAATAGCAGGGGCATAGCATATTCTCATGGGGAATTCTATAGGAATAAGCGGTTTTTGATTCAAAATTAATATTGTAAGACATGTCATTTTATCTATTGAATCAGCAACCATTGATGGACATTGCTGTTTATGATTCTAGTAGACTCAATTGTGAACCGACTTTAATGATTATTTTTTGTTTATTGAATTAAAAAATTAAAGTAATTTAGGAACAAGTGGTCCCATATAAATTTGAAGAAAAAAAATCACCTGCGGGAAAATAGTGGATGATTTTTTTTTTACTGTAACTATTTAGGTGCTATTCGAACTTGTGATATTCCTCAATCCACTCAAAAGGTTAAAAAAATAGACTTTAAAAAAAGTAATACTTAATCGATTTTTTTACTAAAGGTATGATTCCAAACTCGGCTGCACGCTGCAGTGCTGCCGCAACACTACTGGTCCCCATATATTTTCTATAGGTTTATATGAGATTATATTCCGAGCGCCGGCAGCAATGCAGCGGCAGAACTGCTGCGCGGCAGTGTCGCCGCGCCGCCAGCACTGATCGGTAAACGTTGCCGCAGCGATATTGTCTATACGTGAATGTTAATAAATAAATTTGCAATAAAAATATGAATTTCTCTGATTGAAGTGAAGAGAAACAATTAGTTAACTTGATTGGACTTTATATCCAGTTCTTTACGATAGCAGTCATACTAATTATCTTAATAATTTTACTAAAGACAATACACGGAAAGATATTATACCGAAGGAGATCAATAATACAAGTTATTCCTCTTCCAAGAATATAAATAAAAGTTGGTGATCGATCTAAATCTTGTCAACTCAAAGCAACTGCATTGCCTTGCTCGGAATTAGCGCGGCAGGCAGAACTGCTGCGCAGCACCACAGTGGCAACACTGCTGCTTGCTGTCGAGATCGGAATCATACCTTAAGCTTAATTTTGGCTTGGATGCTAGTCTTGTCCTTTAAGTCACGTCTTCATTTATCTCAGTATCAAGTGATAATAATCCTTTATAGTACACTGCTTCACAATATGTTGATACGACATATTGTGTAGTTTTTGGGAGACTGACGGTAATTTGAGCCAGCAGACACAGTTGGCGATAGTATTTCAAAGCGCCTAAGCAGAGAGACACCTTACCTTGGGATTCACATCACCATCGGAGCACTTGTTTCACCGTTTCCACTAACAGTTCACATGCACAGACAATACACAAAATCACACCGCTTTTACATATCAAAATCCACTTCAAACCATTATTTAAACAATAACACAGGAGCAGCAATCCGCCGCCGGTCAAGTTCCCGCCAAAACTCCTAGTAAAAAGCGACTTCAGAGAACTAAATAGAATTAAATTAAAGCCCCGACTGCAGAAGCTATTAAGTGGAAATCATTTTATCATTTTTATTACAGAGTGAATAATTGACAAATTTAGTGGAAGAATATTTAATAGTAATAATGTCCTTATCAAACCGCGCATTTGTTTTACATAGTATTTGATATGTATGTAGGTAGGTACCTTAAAAGACGATTTTTAAAAATGGAAGCCACACTATAGTCATAAACCTGCCATTTTTAAACAATAAAACTAGCTAGGACAACGAGTCACCAATATAAATCTCAATTATATTGCTAATATAAAATTGACAGACAAGTACAGAATTATAAAAACGTGACCTAATTGATAAAACAAATCGTGAACACCGTTTTCCACGATAATTAATATGACGGTATCAAGAACATAAAACTTAATATTAATTTTAATATGCCATTACCTACTTGTCTATTAACATAAAAATTTAAAAAACGAATTTTAGAACCTGCACGTGATTTGTATGAAAATTCTAACAGAATATTTCACATAGGTGAAAGTCTCATAAACAGGGTCGAGAGTCGAGACGGACACGCAACTTGAACAAGCCATATCCATCATAGCTTAACTTCACTTCAAAATCTTAAACTACAAAACAAAACCATGGACGTACCATGAACAAAACAAATTAAAAATATTAGCATATGTTGTATATAGTATAGTATAGTTGCTTTCTCATTTCCCGCGTATTGAAGGAATTATTTTAAGTCAATAATGAACCGAGTCCTGGCGATGCAAGAATATCTGCTACCCCATATCATCCCGTGGGTGTCGTAAGAGGTGACAGAGGGAAACAATTCAGCAGTGGACTTAACGGTAACGGTAACAACAGTGAGCCGGGATAGCTCAAGATAGCGTGAAGACTCAAGCTTCATAGTACACAGACAAACTGAATTTGATCCACACTGGCATCAATAAAAGGTTACTCGCAACTTTTAAGTGATTACTGATTTACCACGTGCTCGACGGTGAAGGAAAACACGGTGAGGAAATTTGTGTCTGAAATAAGAAAATATTTCCAAGATGGAGGAGGAAAAAAAACCTAGTGAAGGAAACAAATACGAGTACGTATAAAGACAGTACGACGTACGGACGGTGACTTCTCTTTCGTCCAGAACACTCTTAGAAATAAAACAGAGGAGACCTATGATATGATTTTTTTTTTACTTTCAAGAGTGTAGAGCTTGCATGCCAATTATTTTATAGAATAAGGGTGACATCGCAGCCCGCCTGATAGTAAATGGATGGATGCTGTGGCCCATAGACACCTATATACATCAATCCTCGATTACGAAACAAAATACAAATGCGTTATCACGTCTGGATACTAACATGGAATCCGTTGTCACGAGTTAAAACGTTATCAGGTTTTTATCACTTACTGTACGAAATACTGCGGCATTAAGCTGCTATTTTACACTGATATTTTGTATGAGCGTGGTCTTTTCCCGGTCAAGCCGACCTATTCGTGATGCAACCTGCAACTATATATACCTATAAGTATATATATATTACTGTTCTGCTGCAGCGTGACTACTATATTAAAAAAATTATACACCTATAAAGATTTTTTCTTCCTCGGCAGATCGTAATGGTCCACAGCTGGGTGATAAAGATTGTCACAATCGTTACGATGGTTAGGCGGGTTGACGATAGCAATGCCAGAAATTTTGCAAATTATTGGAACGAAGTTCCTTATCGGACGGTATGAATTCGGCAGATGGAGGCTAGGCGAGAAAAATTGTAAGATTTTTCCGTCACGGCTCCTTATGATGTAGTCTAGACGCGGCTATAAGGAAGCGAGAAGGAATAATATCCATTTTCCTCGCACTTTTTCTTATCTTGCCATGAAAAAAATATAATTTTATTTTAACTTATGCTTCATTTTTAAAGACGCTAGTAATTCATTTCTTTATATTTGTTAATCAATAATATAATACGTTTATCAATAATAATATATTAGAAGTGTCAGTAGCCTCATGGCAGCGCGCGGACTGCGAACCCGAAAGGTCCTGAGTTCGAATCCGCCATTCGACTACTGTAGTGAACCACTTCTAACACAAGCATTTTAAGCTTATCAGAAGTGGTTTTTCCCTATATTAGTAATGTCGCATAGCATTACTAGTATGTAAAAAGAATACTACAAAAGAACTTCGTTCCAACCGAGTGTTCTAAGACACTCACGTATGTTTATTTTTTTGCTTTGTGTTGTATGTAAAGAATCGAAGAAGCCGATTCTCTACATCTAGGCATTCTAAGTAATCAGGGGTGAGAACACATTAATTTTAATCGCAGATAGATATAGATGTCAATGGGCCGCAGCCAACCACTTACCGACTGTGGACTGATTTGCATGTCACCCTTTTTCTATAAAATAATAAAATCTTATTTCAACAGTTTTTAACGGAACGTAAAACATATTAATCTCGAAACCCTGAGTATTAACTTATCTTTAAGAGAAATCAAGCTTATAAGTCGAAAATCACTTTGTTCATTGTTTTATCATTCAAGGTTATTTTTAAACTTCATATCTGTGTTTAACCCTCTGTGGATTTTACAAAGACCTCATTATTAATTAAAAAACACCTGATTGTAATTAGCATCCTCTAATTTGAAATTAAAATTATAAAAATGTAAATATGTGTATTATATTAACCCTTTTTAACTGAGTTCAATAAATCGAGAAGATTCTGTTTGAAACACGCGTTTTATTTATTATGTATGTTCACTGTTTTCTTGGAAACAGTTTAATCGATTGAATTTTTTTTTAATAGATAGGTTATATTTCAGGGGTGGTCCCATATAAACTTAAAGAAAATATACCGTAGAATAAAAATATTATTACGGACTTTGTCGAGTTTCATTTTAAGTGTTTTAATTCCTAACGTTTCACACTTCAAATGATTTTAACCGTTTTTAAAAAAAGAGGATATACTCAATTTGAATATATGTTTTTCTATGTGTGTTACTTCAGAACTTTCTTCTAGGAGAACCGATTTTGACGATTGTTTTTTATTTGAAAGCTGGTGCTTCTCATGTGGTCCCATATAAATTTGATAAAGATCTGACCAGCAATTTTTAAGTTATCCTTACTAATGCGCATTTAATTGACTTCGACTACACTGATGATTTTCTCATTTTATTTATATCGAAGTCGGTTGTACAAAATTTTTAATTTTACCACTTTTTATGCATATATTTTGTAGGTAGACTTTATTAACTTTGACATCAGAGCGTCAAACACCTCAGTCACCTCTGTGACTGGAGGTGCTGTAAAATACCCGAAACATCGGGAATTAAAAAAAATTAAACGCGATAAAATCCGTAAAATTAACTTTATGCAATTTGTAGTATTCTCGTAAATATAAGAAACAATTTTGTAATAAGTATTGAAAAAAGGGGATGAAGATTTGAATATACTTATTTAAATGACATTCTAGTTGTTACTTTAAACTTGTGATATTCCTGAAACCATTTAAATTGGTAAAGTAATTAAACATTTAATAAAAAGTATAAACCGACTTCAAAGCTAAAAAATAATTTTTACGAAATATTTCTTCTACTCAGGATTTCAGTTCCTCGATACACTATTCGTATTGCACAGAGTATAGTTTCGCGTAGTGTATATAATTATATTCTTTGCTATAGTTCAGTTTTGAAGTTTGTTTGTCTTTTGCACTTTTAGTTTACTTAAAATTTTTAATCTTTGTTTTAAAATTACTATATTTTACACGTCGAATATTCAACTCAAGAACATTTTAATAATGAAAAATAAATTTGTCATTATTAATAAAAAAAAGGTAGCAAAAATCCCAAAACCGAACTTTATACCTATTTGACGATATTATCTTGTTAACACTTCGAATGTCGAATGTATATTTTTTTGATTGTTGTAACCACGCCTGAATATTATTCAGAACCAGATGCATTATCTGTTAAGAAGTATTGATAACATATTATCTGACTTATTTATTATATATTTAAATGCTTTTAGCATGTGATGTTTAATCAAGATTGATTTTAGGTTCTAAATTTAAAAAATATATAGAATAAGGGTGACAAACGAGCGCACAGTTCATCTGATGGTAAGTAGACGCTGTAACCCATAGACATAATTACATTTATCCTCGATTAAAAATCGAGATGGAAATGCGTCGTCACCCCTGAGGACAAGATCTCTCTCCGTTTCTCTACACCATACGAAACACAGCAGCCTTATATTTATAGGCTTTTAGCTACTATGTTTAATCAAGATTGATTTAAATACACATATTTATGTGAGACTAATTAAATATTTAAAAAATGAGCAGAATACAATATTTGCACAAAATAATAATGTCCTCCAGTCCGGTCCAGACTGTACAATAGAGTATGAGTATGTGTACAGACACACTATTTTTACTTACTTACAGACCACTAGCTGTTCCCCGCGACTTCGCCCGCGTGTAATTTATTACGACTAGATTTTTTTTTTATAGGATAAGGGTGACAAACGAGCACGCAGTCCACCTGATGGTAAGTGGTTGCTGCGGCCCATAGACATCTACATCTATCCTCGTTTGCGAATCAAAATGCAGATGCGTTGTCACCCGTGAGGACTAAGATGGAATGCCTCATTTCCAGTAAAAAGGGCCTCCGGCCACCTGCACTCACCAAGCGAAACGCAGAGGTAAACCTCTACTTCACGCTGGTATTCTGTGAGGTCGTGGTACCACCCCGGTTCGAGCCGGCCCATCCGTGCGACAGCAAAAGCTGCCGCGTGGCTCTACCTCTCTTCATGGACTTAAATTTTTTGCGCGGGTCGCTAATTCTTTTTCTAAAATAAAAGTAGCCTAAGTTACTCATTATAAGCTATCTGTGAAAATCACATCAAAATCGGTCCAGTCGTTTCGGATGATTAGCCGGAACAAACAGCTAGACAGGCACACAAGGATTTTAAAAATTGTGTTTCTGTTATAAGTACAGTATATTATATATCTACTTTCATATGCATTTAGTAAAAAGCTGTTACTTTGACGTTGCAAACAGACACTTCAATTTTATTTATGTATGGAGGTTTATGATATCTGGCGCAGGGCCAACGGCTTTACGCGCTCAGGGGGGAAACACCGCCAACTTTCTGTATCCGGGCGGTTACTAAAATAAAAATTTCGTGACAGAAAAACCTAATAACTGATGTTGGACCGACCTCACATTCGAACCCGAACCCATGATTTCATGAACCGTGATCGATATAGACTATCAGCCCAACGAAATTTGTATAAAAATAATGGTGATAGTAAACATGTTTTTGGTCGATTTCTAATCAGAACTAAATATTAAATGCAAATGAGATATCCTGTGCATGTTCTATCTTGCCTCTGTAGGTACATATATACATACATCTATAATATATATACAATATATACATCTGATATTATGCGACAAGGTCAAAAGATTTGCGAGAATTACGTATTTATAATCGTTATATTTAAGTGCGGCGTATCCTGAACTATTTAAGTACCTTGATTGTAGATAGCCTAATCCTAACCATCGGTAGCGAACTATTTTTAACCGACTTCAAAAAAAGAGGAGATTCTCAAAGTGACTGTATTTTTTTTATGTGTGTTACTCAGAACTTTTTTCTAGATGAACCGATTTTGATGATTTTTATTTGAAAGCTGGTGCTTCGCATGTGGTCCCATATAAATTTGATCAAGATTTGATCAGTAGTTTTTAAGTTATCCTCAATAATGCGTATTTAATTGACTTCGACTACTTTGATGATGTTCTCATTTTATTCATAACTAGCTGTTCCCCGCGACTTCACCCGCGTGTAATTTAGGGTTTTAATTATATTACTGAGAACCCTAATTCTTTTTTCAAATATAAGTGGCCTAAGTTACTCCCTAGAACATCAGCTATCTGCCAGTGAAAATCCCGTCGAAATCGGTCCAGCCGTTTCGGAGATTAGCCGGAACAAACAGACCGACAGACAGACAGACAAAAATTTTAAAAATTGTGTTTTTGTTATAAGTAACGTATACACATTCATATGCATTTAGTAAAAAGCTGTTATTTTAACATTACAAACAGACACTTCAATTTTATTTATTTGTATAGATGTATAGATATAGATATAGATGAAGTCGGTTGTACAAAAATGTTTATTTTTCCACTTGTCTAACTAACCATCACACGAAAAGTAAGTAAGCAGGTTAAGTACAAGAACAATGTTACCATGGTGTGATAGGGATCGTTCGTAATTTGTTTTCAAGACGTTACCCCAGTGTGACAGAGCACTGTGATGTTAAGGCCTGAGTTTTTTTTATATAGAAAAGGGGGCAAGATTGTAGCACGAATGGGTCGGCTTTATTGTGAAAGGATCACGCTCTCATTGAATACCGGCGTAAAATAGCAGCTTAATTCTGCTGTGTTTCGTATGGTGAGTGTAGAACAGGTACCGCCTATTACTGGAAACAAGGCATTTAAAGTCATCAGGGGTAACAACGCATCTGCATTTTGATTCTAAATCGAGGATAGATGTAGATGTCTATGGGCCGCAGCATCAACATATCATCAGGTGGACTGTGTGCTCGTTTGTCGCACTTAGTCTTAAATAAGCGAGCATGATGCGGCTTATCTGAACGTTAGTGAGTACCGCCGCCTATGTACATCGACAATACCACGGGAAATGCAGGTGCGTTGCCGGCCTTTTATCGGCCTTTTTTCATGAATTTATTATACATCCAAATGTAATACTCCTTTCAACGTTAACCTAATACGGTAGAAGAGGCAAACATATTAAGTTAGCAGTATAATAAACCCAAATACTAAAACATAAGAACATCAAAGTAGCCTTCGTGAACTTGTAGAGAATACCCGCTCTAGTCTACTGCGCAAGTTCGTAAAAGGGAGATTGAATCTACTTAAAATATAATTATATAATCGAATAGAGCATACTCACAATGGCTGAACATAATAACTAAAGACGGCCGAATATTTGAATAAACAACAGTAAAATAAAGATTATTGCCGGTCATTGTATGTCTAAGCACTGTTGTGAAATTTCTATTTAATTAAATTAGTTCTCCGAAAGTCGTTATAGTAAATGACAATAAATTTAGTAAACTTCAATGAAATGCAAAGGCCTGAGCGTAGCAATGAAAGATATATGGGCTATTATGTAGTATCTATAAAGTTTTCTCATCTGGTTGGGCAATATAAATATATAATTGTAAATAAACATAGTAAACGTACATAAATATCAATAAAATAAAATAAATACATAAAAAATACATAAATATATAAAAACCCAACCAGATGGAAGCTCTCGGCAGGGGAGACCAAACGGCCGAGGGTTAGGGGGAAAGGGAAAGAAACCGGCGGACGATGCGGGCTGTATCGAGGAGCACCGCCTTCTGCATTTGAGCATGGAGCCGAGAGGCTAACTGGGATTAACCCGTTCGCAGAAACGACCACAGGAATAATTTCAGCCGGCAGACCACCCCACATTTCGGTCACCTCGTGAGCCAAGTCCAGACATTTTGTCAGCTTATCTGTTTCGGCTTTCACGAGGTTCTCGTCATAAGGAATGGTAATGTCGACCAAAAATATCCTTGAATGTGCCCGGTCCATCACCACAATATCAGGCTTATTCGCAAAAATAGTCCTGTCTGTGATGATGGCCTATTATTATTATTATTTTTAATTTTGAATAAACATATTTACCAATATAATAGTTGTAAGATTATAAAACAAAGTTCATTTTAGAAAGTTTTTTATCTCAAAATAATATCATTGTAACAAAATAAGACCTTTATTGCATAGGAAACATTTCTAATCGAACCTTAGCAAAATAAATTGTGTGGGTTCGAGTCAGAATTTACTTACAAATATACCGTTTTTGGGTTGTGCTGTGATTGTCTTCGTGTCTCTGACACTGCGCCTACGTACCACAGAGTTTGATGAATAAATTACAGCCGTCACTTAGGAGGCTGATTTTTATTCAACCGATGGTAAGTGGATGCTGTGGCCCATTGACATCGCTATCTGCCTTCAGTTAAGAATCAAAATGCAAACGCGTTGACAGAAACAGAAACGGAAACTTTTTTATTCAATATAGATTATAAATAATACTTATTAAAAGCCACTCTTTTGTTTAATTACCACTGGTTCTAAAAAAAACCTCTGTCCTGGGAAGAACCAGCAAGAAACCCAGCGGGACTTTTTTAAATAACAGTTTACAATCATGTATGTTTCACAATTAACAACACAACAAATTATAAATAATTTCCAGGGGTTATTATCATCCATAAATTCTTTAATATTATAATAACCCTTTGTAAACAAACTTAGTTTAATAAAGTTTTTGAACTTTGAGCCGGTCAAATTTTGTATATTTTCTGGAATTTTGTTGTAAAAGCGTATGCATCGCCACAAGAATGAATTACTGACTCGGTGGAGTCGAGTAACTGGTACACTTTTGAGGACTGGGATAGAATGCCTCCTTAGCTATTTTGCGCTGGTATTCTGTGAGAACATGGTCTTTCCTCCATCAAGCCGATGCATTCGTACTACAACGAAAATATAGTTGAAGCGTGGCTCCACCACGAACATGAGTAACGGACGAACGAACCGAACATGGAATCTCTTTAATCTCACTGACCGGCTGACGGATAAATTATTTTATTTCATTTATCAGGTTATTTGTATTTTTAAATTAAAATATTAACTAAGTTTAGCCGCCTATAACTAGGTGCAGCCGATTGCGATTGGTTGAACTTAATTGTATTAAACTTGTTTGTATGGGTAATGCCAGTGGAAAAAATAAACCTAGGATTACCTGGGTTTATTTTGCTCATGCTTTTTGAGTAAAGTCCAATTAATTTACATATAATATAAAAGTACGCGGCTTCAAGGCTCGAGGGCTATAGGTGTTATCGTATTTTTGACAAAGCTAGCAGAAGCTGGTTATTTCAATTAGTATTCCTGCTTTGTTAGACCTAGTTCTAACCATGAAAAACGGCTACACCTGCTTACACCCAAGTTTAACCAAACGGAATCGGCTGCTCCTATTATTAGCCGGCTAAGCCCTAATAGCCGGAAAAATAAAAAAATATTATTAGTCCTGTTACTAACTATACCCATACGAAATTGTTACCATAGTCGACATAGATGTGGAAAATATATGACATAAAATATTTTTAATTTTCTGTGTAACGGAAATTCTATTTTCAAAACAGACACCAAATTTTTTAATTCATATTTCTAACAGAATGTTAGCAAACGTAAATAAAAACATAAAGACACGATACTGATACAAGCAGCCTTATCATCGTCAGGCTCGGAAACGTGATTTACTTACATAAAATGTTTGTAATACTAAATCTAGCAAAAATAATATTTATAGGACGGAACCCAATTTTTCAAATTCAAATTTCGAACAGAATGGAAGCAAACGTAATATACAAAAACATAAGGACACGATACTTTTAAAAGCAGCCTTATCACCGGGAGGCTTGAAAACGTGATTTACGCAACATTGGCTGTTTTAAAGACTGATATATATCTATAGTTGTTCATGTCATCCTTGACTGTGCTTGTTTTAATTACTCTTGAAATGTTTTTGCTAATTTATGATTAAAAATAAATTTATAATGATTTCTTATATTTACGTGAATACTACACATTGAATAAAACTGCTTTTACGGATTTTATCGTGTTTTCCATGGTCCATTTTCAGTCCTCCGTGACCTGGATGGGTGCTGAAAAGCTCACGATATGTCGGGAATTAAACGCGATAAAATCCGTAAAAGTAGTTTTATTCAATAAATTTATAAATTATTTTTCGTCGCCTCGGTATAGCAAACGGCTAACGTCTATTGCGACGCTGCGGGTGACGATTTCAATTCCCGCACGGGCAAGCACTTGCATGGCTTACAAATAAGATTTTCGCGAGGAACTTCGAAGAAATAATAAAGAATACGGTCATGAAAATCGATTGATATGGTAAAGAATTATTCAGCTATATATGTCGTGCGGATGCCTTTGCAAATTTTAGTTATTGATGATTTTCTCACGGGTCCCGTCATCTGGTCTTGACTAAAGTTATATGTGACCAACCCTGAAGTACCCTCTTTCTAACAGAATCGTTGAAATCGGACAAAAGGTAAAGAATTAACGCTGAACATTTAATTAATACATCCACAAATTGAGAACCTCCGCCTTTTTCTGAAGTATGTCAAGCAGGCCTCCAGACAGAGAGGACATTCTTTTTTTTTAAATAGAGATAAGATTTGTACAAAGACACAAACATAGTCAATTTTCGAATATGGGTTTGGTGTGATTGTACCCATGTCTGTGACAATAGGAGGCTTAAGCCCGTACTCTTGTCATCCTACATATTATGTGTAGTTGTTCTAGATTTGTTCACCACGGTTAAAAACCGGCCTGGGGGAAAGCATCATCATCTTACAAATTCTGACTAAAGGGCTATGAGGAACTTGTGTAAAATAATGTAATCTTAGTTGTTTCATAGTTGGAAGAAACACCCTGCAGCTATATGATGGTTGTAGCACAAATTGGTCAGTTCTGGCAGAATACCAGCTAAAAATAGCAGCTGCTGTGTTTCATATGGTGAGTATAGAGAATCGGAGGCCCGTTTTACTTGAAACGAGGCTTTCCTTCTATCTTAGTCCTTTAATGGGACAGTGCGTGTGCAATATTAATCGAGGATAGATGTCTAGAGAGCACAGCATCCGCGTACCATCAGGTGTACTGTGTGTTCGTTTGTATAGTATAAAACAAAGTAATTTATTGATTACTGAGCAATAGGCACAAAGCGCGCCGAATACGTTTATTTTCTTGAGGCCTTACGCTTACGTCTGTTACGTTCACATAGTAGGTATGTACATAGTAAAATGTATTACGCAGAGACTTATGTAAACCATTTTAAATAAAATACGTTATTATTATTATTTGATTATTTATATGTTACATAATCAAAGTAATTGTTATTATCCTTCCTTACTGTACACACTGAAATTATTAAACTCGTCGGAAAATTAAATTTTTTGCTGAAAGTAAGTAATTTTTTTACATCATTCAAATAAATAAACTGTCTAACTTTTATGCTTTAATTAGAAGAAAGGCAGAAAATAGAAAGCAGATTCGATTAATTTAAATTCCATATTGAAAGAGAAATTTAAAACTGAAATTTTATTAATATTTGTCAGAACATACAGATTTGATTACAGTCCAAGAGGAACCGTTGTATGAGTACCGAAAACTTTAAACATCTTTTATAATGTATTACTTTTTTTATATATTTTTAATGAGTCAAAAGTATCTGAATTAAGGGATTTTACAAACATTTAAAAATTCATAACTCCGAAAGTATTAACTCTATTGTAAAAATCATACGAACTTTTTTATTCGTATTTCATCAACAAATATAAAAAAATATCTTTTACATTTTATTATTTTTCTTTTCATATGTTTAATAGGTCAAAAGTATTCGAATTTGTGATTTTTCAAACCTTTAAAGATGCATAACTCTGAAAATATTAACTTTATCGTAAAGTCGTATTTGTATTTTATCAAAGAATATTACCATTGTCCCTTTTGAAAATAACCATTCCTTGCAATAAACAAAAATGGTTTAAACAATATGACAAGACAGTCAGAGATATGCTAAGACAATCGCATAAAAAAAATTGAGGTGGAATTATTTTTCTGTACTCATGCGCCGATTCCTTCTGTACATAATGTCGTTTAAAGACATTTATTAAGCACAAATCATCAACATTTGAGCATAGATGTAGAAGGCATTAATTAGGAATAAGCTTTAACTACCAAATGACGCTGTGTGATGGCGGTCTAAGACAATCATTACGTCTTTCGATCCGTGGGTAACTAGAAGACAGCTATGGAAAATGCCGCAAAATCCTATAGCTTCCCATAAATGATGGTATAGCCATCTCTCTGTTTCTCGTTTACGTCAGGCCTTCCAGGTCAGGTTCTTACACTAGCTCACTTGCCAGTAGGTATCATCCCATCTTTTGTCCTTCAAACCTAAACACAGTAGTAAACTCATAAAAGAGCCCTACCATCTTATTATGGGAGAAAATTAACTGTCTCATTGATCTAGTGGTCATGGGTTTTTCTGTCGAGAAAGTCTCAGTAACAGCCCTGAGTCAGGAAGTTGGCGGTGTTTCACCAAGTGTCCAGGAAACATTAAAAGCTGTTGACCCTGCACCTGATCTCTCTCTGGTTGTATCGGATTGTCGACCTTTTGGACTATGAGAGTGAGGGCACCTGTGCTGGCGCACTCACAAGGGCACTATAATCCTGTCCTGCGCAGTAGAGACAAGCCGCCGTGACTGAATTATGGTCTGGAGGACATTATTGTCGAAGAATTTTTAAGTAACGTGAGCTCAGGGGATAACTGCTTCAAAATTTCATAGTAGGCGATAAAACCGCGTTCGAATCCCGACGGCATCGATGAAATTGTTAGAAATGTCTGAGAAATTGATAATAATTTTAAGGGTATGTTAAGTCCACCAACAAGCAAGGGATAGCGTCTCGTCAGTACCGTGCCCCAAAACCATTACAATAATAAACGAAAGCCTGTGTCAAACAGGAACGTGTAACGTGTGTGTACGTCTTTTAATAATAACTTTCGTTAATAATCACTGTTACATTATTTTAGGCATAATTACAATAAACATGTTAACTATGTTTTAAATTTTGGATAGAATTATGTAAAAGTAAGATAAGATGTAAAAGTAAGGTGGGTATACTCAGAACATTATCGTGAAAAATATTGATTTCATTTATTTATATTGCAGTATACATTCATTTAATTACTTATGTTACAAAGGGTAGGTTCAGAAGACAAATATGTTCGTTAATAGTTTATTTTATAGGTTATCTTAACATCTTACCTGGTTGGTGAGGACATCTATGACAACATAAGCGAGATATACAATCTCCTCCTCATCGGAACCTAGAGCAGCACCACCAAGACCCGCGGTACGCACGTGCAGTGCGCACACCCAGCCGCCGCTAATCATTGCGCCATACACCACGCTACCTCACAGTAACACAACCCACAGCCGCTGGCAATACGACGTGTCGCCTCACCACAAGTCCATCCAGATCTTTAACTGTGATTGAATCGCCGAGATGACTTCACAAACGCATACTAATTAGATGAGATTCGTTAGACGCTTTCTAACGGTACAAACATGCGAGTGTCAAAATGTTACAGGCGCGCTGGACCAACGACACCGACCGCGAGGTCCGAAACTTACGTCCCCGGTGTTTGTTGTTTTAAAATCGCGTTAAAAGCACTTTAGAAACCCGACGGTTAACCAACTCAATACAAGAATTCGCGTGCGGCGCGGACGGCGTTTTACCGCTACTCGTCTACGTAAGCCGTTTCCGCTGTAAGTGAAAATCTGGAATTAACTCGCATCACAACAGGTACACGAATTCATGCCGAAACTTAGTTCGTCGGCGACGAGTTCTGGATTTTGATAGGTGTCAATGCACGATTCCCAGTTTTAATACCTCCGATGTCTGAAGCGTTAAACAGTTCTCATTTAACACAATTATTTCACTACGACGCTATGCGACTGTTGCTAAGTTCGATTTAGGTAATTGTTGATTTAAATAAAATAAAGACACGAACATGCGTATCTGTTCGGTTCGGAGGATCGACTGCGTTCCGCGTCGCCGTCGCGCTTCGCGCTTGCCCCCCTGTTGACACTGCGCAGGTAAACGCCAGGTGAGCGGCGCGACGTTGCCAAACCGAGCATTATCACTGATGATGAGATAGGTAGAGCTGCTGCTTCTACCATTGAATTTTACGCATCGTTGACTAAGATGTTTTTATTATGTGTTTGATCGTTGGCAACACAATTCCAAATTTGCTTGTTCAATTCTACTGGGCAAATTAAAAGAAATAATGTTCTAACTTTTCAATGAATAACGTATGACTTATAGCACAAAATAAATAACAGTACAAGAACATAAAGTATCGCCACAGTTTAAAAAGAGTCTAATCTTTAAACTGTGGGTGGTATCGTGCTTATATCGATACAGATTTTATCAATGTTCGAGTTAGCGTTCTGCTAAATAGAAACAAAATATATGATTTATTAAAATGTAATAATAATATTTCATATATAAAACTTCAGGACAGTTTATGGACCCAAAAGTGAAAATGTCCGTAACAAGTAAAAAGAATCATACGGTTTTAATTAATTTTTTCTGACAGTTATTACGTAGATATTTAGCACATAAAGTCATATAAAAGCATTGATTTAGTAATAGGTATGTACCGTGGTGTATCTTTATGACTCGTGTTTTAGTTCTCATACTGAACTCAAATGATAGATAACGTTAAATCTATTATTAATTTATAATCTTAAAACAACCTAATCTGCCAATGTCATCCTATTTCTTGATTTCGTGTGTTGCTAAGATATTTTTAATCTTAAAATTAAGTCTTACAGACTTGACAAATATTTTAAATGTTTGGTAAATGGTTTGTAATTTTTTCGTTACAGCGAATTCAGTCATTTTGATTTAATCATCCCAGCATTCCCTGTCCTAGGATTAAAACCTAGACTTTTGATCATATTTACTTACTTAGTTGGAGAGTCGAACAATAAATAATAAAAAGATAATTACAAAGTATTACTAAGACTTTTGCCTGCTTGGAACTACACGATCAAATAAACACACAGGTGGTCTACTATAGTTAAAATATTATGTAGGTACAAAACAGTCCTTTTTTTCTCTAGCCTACCACTTTTAACGATCCTTTACTTGAGCGTGAAGGACATTGAATTCTGTTAATATTATCGTAACCTTAATGAAAAATAATTTTCAACCCCAGCGAAAACTTTCATCAGTCAACAATTCTTGAATCGAAGGTGCTTACTCATCCTTGTTACCAGCTACCAGCGTTACACAATCGCTCTGCTGGTCTCACGTTCTTCTTAAATAATAAATGAAACAGCTGATTTTAAGAATTATAAATGATAATAAGTAATAAATAATGACCTCCAGACCTAATTTAGCCACGACTGCCAGTCTCAACGGAGACTAGCCATCTGCCCAAAACAGGATTGTAGTGCACTTCTATCATCTCACTCTTATAGTCCGGTGGGACGACAATCCGACACGACCGAAGCATAAAGTAAAGCGGAGAGATCTGGCGCAGGAGCAACTTAGTGCACGAGTGTTTGTGCACAGATGCACTCTCCATTATTTCACTCTTGATGACATTGGCAGATTAGGTTGTTTTCAGATTTAACGTTATCAACATTTGAGTTCAGTATCAGAACTAAATCGTGAAAAAAAGGTAGATATACCTCTTTTTTTAATAACTGGCTTTACGGCTCTGGGTTTTAGCCCTTCTGAGCCTGAAGTTTCATGTATAATTATCCTTCATAGTACACTGCTTCACCATATGTTGATGCGTCACATTGTGCAGCTCTTGGTAGATTTTAACGGCAACTTGAGCCAACAGACGGCTGACAGTTGGCCATGGTATCTCAAGGTGCCTAAGCAGACAGTCATCTTATCTTGAAAATCACATCACCGTTTCCACTAATAGTTCACATGCGCAGACACTTTAATACAGAAAATCTCACCACTTTTACATATCAAAATCCACTTCAAACCATTATCTAAGCAATGATACAGGAGCAGCAATCCGCCGCCGGTCAAGTTTCCGCCAAAACTCGTCAAAAGGTATACCACGTTACATATTACCACAGAATAAATAATAGTACAAGAAATATTACTAAGTCAATACTTCTATGACCTTGTGCTAATAAACTAATGACCGTCAGAAAAAAATATTAAAACCATATTATGATTTTTTGTGTTAAATTTTTTAGAGTGTATCTACCTAATCATAAAAACACTACGGACATTTTCACTTTTTTCTCAATTGACTGTCTCTAATCTTGGTCTAAAAGTTTTAGATACGAATATTATTATTACATTATAATAAATCATATTTTGTTTTGTCAATGACTCTTCACTTGAAAGTAAAATTGTTTTGTCTGTATTTAACAAAACGCAAACTCGAATATTGATAAGATCTGTTTCGATACAAGCACGATGCCGATACTTTACGCCATGTTCATTGAAAAGTCCGATGGGTTAGTACTCCGACACGACCGAAGGGAGACCAGGTGGAGGACAAACGGCTTTACGTAATTTCCTAAGCAAGGGCGTGAAATACCTTCACCTCCCTAACTCGGGGCTGTTACCACATAATAAATAACTGTTACTAAACAATTCTTAACAGAAATACCCGATAATTGATTTTGTTCCGACCGATTCAAACCCAGGATCTCATGAACGAGGTAGAAGTTATAATAAAAGTGTCATGGACGATGTTCTAATACTAGGTGTTTTATAGTTATAATAACTATAAACTCTCAATAAATGATGCAAAAATATAAATTATAGGATATTCATTATAATAAACATACTAATCACAATCACAAATTATACAAATTAATCACAGCCGCTCACAAGTTCATTGCTAAAAAAGCTTGAACTAAAGACAGTTTTACTTTATATCTCTTTTTATTTAAAAGTCTTCATAAAAAGACAATGAAATTGAATTTTCAAGACAATGAAAACACTCTGTCTGTATAGTCCCTTACTAAGAAATGACATTATAGTCCCTTACTAAGAAATGACATTTAGCGGCTTGACTGCTTAATTGCAAAAAGTAAACACTTTAGTTATTAATTATTGTACATTGTGGCATAAAACATTTTTTAAAAGTTTATGTTGCGCAAAGTGGAATAGCTCATCAATATAGTATGACACAAGGTTCTAATTAAAAATATATTTTCACTTTTTTTATTAAATTGACTTTCGCAATATAAGAAATTTTTTACCTTTGACATTGAAAAACATCTATCAATATTTTTTATAATACTTGAGTAACAAACGAATCAACAAACTACTCGATGGTGAGTTACTTCTTTACAGCTTCAAACAAAAAGATACCAGAAATGAGTTACCACCCTTGAGGATGACGACGAAACGTTACAATTGGTAATTATAATAGGTACTTAGCTCTTTTGTTCTTCAAACCGAAATACAGCAGAAAGAAGTAATAGGGTTACAGACCAGGTAGAAAATTTTACTTTTAATAATATGTAAAAGCCGAATTCAAAGAACTAAACAAAGCGAAGCTTTAGAATTCGATACTAAGCTATAGTGTAGGTATAGAAGTAAAGTACGTATTAACACCCCGACTTCAGAAGCTTTTATTAGGAATTATTTTATACTAGCTGTTCCCCGCGGCTTCGCCCGCATGTAATTTAGGGTTTTAATTATGTTGCGCGGAACCCTAACACTTTTTCTAAAATATAAGTAACCTAAGTTACTCCTGATAACATCAGCTATCTGCCAGTGAAAGTCCCGTCGAAATCGGTCCAGCCGTTTCGGAGATTAGCCGTAACAAACAGACAGACAAACAGAGAAAAATTTAAAATATTTTTTTTGTTATTAGTACCTAGTACCTACCGTATATAATTTCCTATGCATTTAGTAAAAATCTGTTATTTTACCGTTACAAACAGACACTTCAATTTTATTTATTTTTGTATAGATTAAAAGTTAAATTTTTGAACCTTTTGAGTAGACTACGGAATATCACAAACTCGAGAAGTGACAACTAGAATGTCGTCTAAATAGCTTATACAAACTTCACCCCTATTTTCCTTGGGGTTGGCAATTTTTTCTCCAGCTTTATATGGGACCACCTATTTAAAAAAAAAAGTTGTTTTTAATTGAAGAAAATATAGACATAAAGTCGAATTGAGAAGTTCCTTATTTTGAAGCTGATTAGAAAGGTGTCCTCACCATCTCATAAAAAAGTCCTACCTCTTAAATTACACTTTGATGATGACGATTTCTCCGAACCAATGTCAACGTACAGAGGCACTTCCTTGTCATAACCATTGCTGCTTGCTCTTAACATATAATTACGAGTTCGTTAGTTATTGACACTTAATGTTCTGACTGAGATATAAAACTAGGATCTGAAACTCAATAGTCGAAACTCTGATCACTCAGCAACATACAGAATACCAGCGTAAAATAGCAGCTCAATGTTGCTGTGTTTCGTATGGTGAGTGTAAAGAAACGGTGACTCATTTTACTGGAAACGAGGCATTCCATCTTAGTCCTCAGAGGTGACAACGCAGCTGCATTTTAACTCCTAATCGAGGATAGTCGTATATGTATATGGGCCTCAGAATCAGGGGCGTAGCTACCGCCGTATCAGCCGTATCAATGATACGGGGCCCCCGGGCTACAGGGGCCCCGAACGTGTGTAAGCCAAAATTCCAAGGACTCCTATGGGACAGGAAAGGATATCACTGTTGTCTATAGAAGCAAATAGTTTAGAAAAAGTGAAATCGTCTTCAGCTATGAATGCCGCCGAATCGTCTTCAGTTATGTTCGCCGAACGAAAGGCAAGAAAAGTGTATATTTGATTTGAATTGTTTGGCTAGCTTAGTTCCTATAACCAATATATAATAATTTTAATACAATGCAAGCGTTTTTGTTCCTTTTATGAAATCTTTACTCTTCATTGGGGCCCCCAAGGAATTTTGATATAGGGCCTATCTAAGGCACGCTACGCCACTGCTCAGAATCCACTTACCATCAGGTGGACTATGTGCTCGTTTCTGACGTCTTTGATATATGCACGTTTTAATTTATTAAATTGCAGTAAATATATTCGACAGTGAAACTTTAAAAGCACACCTTGTCATTAAGTTTTAAAAACAATGAATTATGTAGGTACTTAATTTTGAGATTGGGTAGGTGCCTAGAGAATATGCATTTCCTTCCTTTTTATCAAGGTTCATTGTAAACACATTATAAAGCCAAAAACTCCAACGTTTCGTTGTGAAGGTTATTTCTGTTTCAATACACCAGCTAAATTATGTATTGTGTATAAAATAAAAAAGGTAAGATACTTTTTAGTATACAATAACGATGATGTATAACACTCCAGCAATATTTCGATTATTTACCATAGATGTTACTTTTGTGCAGTGTTAAATATTTTGGACAAAACTGTTGCTTTTTATTGTATAGTACACTATTGGTCGGTTAATCTTCCCGGCTTCTTATGCCTGCATAATGGGTTAATGGGTCTCGAAGCGATACGAAAGTCCTGCTCTGACATTCGCCCAACATATCGCGACATAAGGTTCTCTTAACAAGCTAACCTCCTTAAGGATGTCATAGAGATATAAAAACCTCTCCAAATACCAACTCCATCACAACGTGGTAGTGAAGTGTGGTGTGGTACACTCTCATAATATAAGCGTATAATACTCGTAGCAGCTTAATGCTGCTGTTTCGTTTGGTGCGTGTAAAGTAATAGAGACCCTATATACTGTTAATGCGGCATTCTATAGTCCTCAGGGATGACAACGCATGTACATTTCGATTCTCAATCGAGGGCAAATATTGTCTATCTATGATATGCAGTCTATGAGCAACAGTATCCACTTACCATCAGGGTGTACTGTATGCTAATTTTTCACCCTTATTTTGTTTAAAAAATGCATTAAAATCTCGGAATTCAAATCCCACAGACTGGTGGCATTACCCAAGACATGGTATCGACTCTGCGGTCACCGATATGCTTCCTCAGCAAAGAACAACAATTCTTTCAAGCTTTTCTAGTGGCGTATTCTTGGAAAAGCATTTACGTATTAACTAAACGAGGCTTATTAAATCTATCAGGTAGTCTTTAGGTTCGTTTGCTATTACTTCAATTTAAAAAAAAAAAGAAGAATACAAAAGTAAGAAGGCGGCAGGGTTCCACGACATGACTACAAGATTGTAAACAATTCTAAAAGAAGGTAATCGACTATCATCATTTCTTGTTATACAGGGTTACTTTGCAATAACCGGCCAAATTTGCAGAGAAGGTTCAGGCATAGACAAATGGTGAAGTAAATTAATTAAAAAAAAATTTCAAACGTTCTGTCCTTTTTATCTTTTAAAGCAAAAAGCGTGGTAATGCATTATTTTAACTGATTTTACTGCGCAAGCACACATTATTTGTAAGGGTCGGTTAAAAAGTTTCCAATAAAATATATCACATTCAATTTGAGAAAAATTCTTATAAAATTAGAAGCCTTATTTACTCGTATTTTCAAAAACTGCATTATATCATAATTTATACATTTGAACTTAAGTTTAAAATTTGGCTACTCTTTGAAAAATAACCTTGAAAGTAATTATGAAATTTTATGTTTTTTTTTATAGGATAAGGGCGACAAGCGAGCACAAAGTCCGCCTGATGGTAAGTGGTTGCTGCGGCCCATAGACATCTACATGTATCCTCGTTTGCTAATAAAATGTAGATGCGATGTCAACCTTGAGGACTAAGATGGAATGCCTCTTTTTTAGTAAAAAGCTTCTCCGGTTCCCTACACTCACCAAACGAAACACAGCAGCATTAAGGTGCTATTTTACGCTAGTATTCTGTGAGAGCGTGGTCTTTCCCCGGTCGAACCAACCCATTCGTGCTACAACTATACTTACTGTTAATATCTATAGCTGTAGCATGACCCTACCACGTCTAAAATAATATCAGCGATTTTGTTAATTTTATAAATAAACTAGCTGTTCCCCGCGACTTCGCCCGGGCGTAATTTATTACGATTGGATTTCATGGGTTTTAATTTTTTGCACGGAACCCTAATTCTTTTTTTAATATAAAAGTAGCCGAAGTTACTTCTTATAACATCAGCTATCTGCAGTCCGGTC
Organism: Parnassius glacialis; assembly: GCA_033319125.1. Taxonomy (NCBI): domain Eukaryota; kingdom Metazoa; phylum Arthropoda; class Insecta; order Lepidoptera; family Papilionidae; genus Parnassius; species Parnassius glacialis. Next base: position 19,935,413 of record JAVANC010000014.1, on the reverse strand, counting down.
AAAATCGGTTCACCCGTTTCGGAGATTAGCCGGATTAAACAGACATACAGAAAGACAGACAGATAAAAATTTTAAAAATCGTGTTTTTGTTATAATCTACCGTATATACTTTCATATGCATATACTAAAAAGTTGTTATTTCGACATTACAAACAGACACTTCAATTTTATTTATTTTTATAGATAAACTGTATAAGCTAATAGTTATACGACGTTTATAAACTCCAGTAAAAAGTAATTAACTTAAAATATAAGACCATTAACCTAAGTTATAATTTCGAAAATCGAAACTGTAGCATATGAGTAAAGAAAGCGTACAGTACCGAGGCAAAGCTTCATACAACCGCGCTACGTATTCGTTGTGTTGTGTATTCATACACTACTACAAGCCAGACGCGAGTGTGTGCGTTAGCACTGGCTGCTCGTCACTTAAAAAGAGAAAATACTTTAAACCAGCTCGGCCAGTGCTCAAACTCAGGGTTGTGTAAAAAATAAAAAGTATCAAATTTTGTTTTTTATAGAATTATTCATGTCCAATGAAATATAAAAAAGTGTAAATATGGTTTAATATACAGTGAAACCTAGATAACTGAGACCTTAAGGAACCTGCAAATTTGTCTTACTTAAAGAGGTATTCCACTTACCTAGTGCCTCAGATATCCAGGTATAGTATAAATAAACTCATTTACAGAGGGTTCCATTAATAGAGGTGAGAATAGAGGTTATTTCAATTATAGAGGCGCGATTATCAAATAATACACTAAACATTATACATGTATTTATAACTCATGAGTTGTAATCTATATTAACAATCAAAAAAGCTATTAAACAAAAATAATTTTTATAGACAGTATAAAAATGCATACAGAATGCGTCAATCAAAAAAATCTGTTATTTTAGTTTGTTTTTGGAAGTATCAGCTGTGATGTTCTTCAAAGATCGGGCATATTATTTGATTCAAATTCTTCATCCAATCGGCAAAAATAGCATGTCATCCAAGCTTTTTGATTATTTTGGTAATTTACAGGCAAAGTTTTAACACATTTGAAACATAAACAGCCGGACGATAACAAAAACCAAACTAAAACTGGAGGTGACTTTTACACAACTAACCAAGTGCGGAATTCGCGGGTAGAATAAGAATTAGTAAACAAAACGGTACACAAAATATAGTCTTAGTAAAAGAGGTAAAATATACTCGCTTTCTCAATTATAGAGGTAATTATGAAGATAAAATCGAAAGAACCCGAGATATAGAGGTTTGTTTTGTCCCACTAACAGAGGTTTTTCAAGGAAAAGGAAGAGGAATTCAGTGCTAAAGTGTCGGGACCTGAGCATCAGTTTCAGCTATAGAGGTTTCTCACTTATCCAGGTCCCACTTAACCAACTTTCACTGTACTCTATTCAAATAAATAAAATTAAAATGTCTGTTTGTAATGTCAAAATTATAGCTTTTTACTAAATGCATATGAAATAACTAATAACAAAAATACAATTTTTAAAGTTTTTGTCGGTCTCTCTGTCTGTCCGTTTGTTCCAGCTAATCTCCGAAACGGCTGGACCGATTTTGACGGGATTTTCACTGACAGATAGCTGATGTCACAAGGAGTAATTTAGGCTACTTTTATTTTAAAAACGAAATTATTTATTTATTTGCGCGGTACACGCGCAAAAAAATTAAAACCCCAAAAAACACGCGGGCGAAGTCGCGGAGAACAGCTAGTTGTAAATATTGGTAATGAAATATTAAAACGTGTGCAAGATTGTATATTTGTTGTATCATATGAGTGATTTCCAATAGATTATTTAAAAAAAAACAACATTAGATTTAGAATTTACCATTTAATTAAAAGACGCAACAAATTTTTGAAGAACTAAAATTATAAAAATAAAATATTTAGAATAACAATAGTTAAGTTAGTTTTAATACTTACATTAAGTATTATAATAAAAGCTGATAAACGTTTTGTTATTTAATTTTATCCTGTTGTGCTAACCCTACAAAAATATTTTAAAATTTTGACAGCTCCTTAGAAGCTTTGCCTCTGTACGGTTCCTTTACTCATGTGACTGTGGTCTACTTAGTTTTCACGTTTTATAATAAAGGAATATTAATTATCTGTGGTTGATGGTATTAAAAACTTTACGTTATTATTCAAATCACACTAGAACGGGTTCATATGCACCTAATTTAAAAACTAAATTAGATTCAATTTCAGATTGTTGGTAAGAATTTATAACCTACCTATGGCATACGAACATGGCCAGTGCTCCGCTACGGTTCATGACGAATGACACCTAAATGAGTATTACGTATTCAAATTAGAAACGTCTTCAAAGAAGTAATAAAATTAAAAATTTTGTACAGCCGACTTCAATATAAATAAAATGAGAACATCATCAATGTAGTCGCAGTCAATTAAATACGCATTATTAAGGATAACTCAAAAACTATTTGTCAGACCTTGATCAAATTTATACGGGACCATATGAGAAGCACCAGCTTTCAAATAAAAAAAAGAATCATCAAAATCGGTTCACATAGAAAAATCTTTTAAAACACACATTAATAAAAAACAGGCGAATTAAGTAGATACCACAACCTTTTTTTGAAGTCGTTTAAAAAAAAATAAAATTAAAATATTTATATTTGTTTCCCGCACTACTGGTCATAGCTAAGTACCACATTATGTTATTTAGTAGAGATGTCCTCATAATAAATAAAACTTTCTAGGGGACTTAAATTCGAGTAAGTTTCTTTGTGACTTATATTGTAGCATTTAGAAGAAATTTATAAGGAATATTTTTGTTTCAAATTTATATTTATCTATCCGTACTCTTAATGTATGATTACAAAGTAAAAATAAGCTCTCAGTCAATAAACTAAATTACTACAAAAACTTGTACTTACACATGTATTTCCGTCCAATTTTGAGGCAAAATTCTAAAATCGGTTTTAACTTTATTGTAATTGTTATGTAGCCCCAGTTATAATATAATAACAGGGGCTCCCCAGTGGCAGCTCCTTCCACTTGACCGCATCCAACGCAGAGCGGCTCGAATCGTCGACGACCGAGTCCTTTCGGATCGGCTCGATTCATTGGCACTGCGAAGAGATGTTGCACCCTTTGCATTTTTTTCGCATTTACCACGGGGAGTGCTCTCAGGAATTTCGGACTAATCCCAGCCGCCAAATTTCACGAACGTACATCGCGGCAGAACTCCCGATACCATGCACACCATCTGGATGATTGGCGGTCCACCACTGTGCGATTTAGAAGATGTTTTCTTCCTCGCACAACTTCCTTGTGGAATCGATTACCATCAACGATCATCATTTTTTCCAGACCGATACGACTTAGGGACCTTCAAGAAAAGAGCCTACTCTTTTTTAAAAGGCCAGCAACGCATCTGCAATTCCCCTGGTTCCCCTGGCGTTGCAGTTGTTCATGGGCGGCGGTTTTCACTTACTATCAGGTGAGCCGCATGCTCGTTTGCCCCCTCTATATATGTATATATATATATATATATATCTTATACCTTGGCTATTAATCATAGCAATTTTATACTAAGCGTTACACAAGCTAAAGACGGCGATTGGGACTAAGGCGACTAAGGAAAATGTCAGGAAACCTCATAGCCTCCGACAGATGGCGTGGTAACCACCTATTTTAGCAAATATAAAATACCCACCATGACCAGTAACAGGAAACAACGCCAAAGTGGTGAAACATCCACTGATACTGGTACAGCGATAGCCGATCAGCGTACCAAATGTAGCGATTACAGCACATTCGTCTCAACATTAGGATTTAATATCCGGCGGAGGACTTACGCTCTAGTAAATATCGATGAATGTTTAATATTGTGCAACGTTTCAATAATATACTGATATTAAGTTATAATACAATACGCGGAGGATAAGTATAGATTTAGATTTATTTTACTGTCAGCTAAACCACAGAGTAAATAATAGTCTACGTAGCTAAAGCTGAACTCCCTAAAAGTAAATTTTCATGACCAAAGAGAATATAATCACTATTCATGACATCCACATGATGTGGCATGTGGATGTCATGATTACTTGATTACTACATATTATAATCTATATTCTATATAGGTAAATAAAATGATAGAGGTTTGCAATTGTACCCACGCGCATCACAGAAAAACTACTGGATAGATTTCAATTACGAGTAAGTTTCCAAAGTTTTATTTCTTAGACACTTGGCCCTTATCTAAAAAAGTAATATATATGATATTAGGTATGTAGGTATATAGATATAATAAATTATTGCAATATCTTCATTTAGATAAAATAAAGTTATTAAAGTTTTAAAAAACAACGATTTTTATAAGCTTTACGTGTTCTGTTCAGTGATGTGTGTAAGCAACGCGGACGAAGTCGCGGGTATCAGCTCAGCTAGTTATCTATCTTCTACAAATATCTAAAAATAAATAAAATTGAAGTGTCTGTTTGTAATGTCAAAATTACAGCTTTTTACTAAATGCATATGAAAGTACATATGGTACTAATAACAAAAAAATAATTTTTAAAGTTTTTGTCTGTCTGTCATTCTGTCTGTCCGTCTGTCTGTCTGTTTGTTCCGGCCAATCTGCGAAACCACTGGACCGATTTTGACGGGGTTTTCACTGGCAGATAGCTGATGTAACTTATGCTACTTTCATTTTAGAAAAAGATTTAGGGTTCCGCGCAAAAAAATTAAAACCCCAAATAACACGCGGGCGAAGTAGCGGGGTACAGCTAGTTTTATAATAAAAATAGAATGGTATCATAGGGGTATTGCATGGGTTGTTGCCGCACGCAGAGCTCCTACAGCCAAAAATGCCGCCTCTTACTTAATACCCACCCCCACCACACATAAAATCAGTAAAAGTCTCCTACAGGATATATGAAAATCATAGATACAACATGGAATATTTAAAAAAAAACATATGTGTAGAGCTAGAGCAGTCATATTTAAGTTACATATTTTTTATACATTATGAGACATATTAATCAAGGAGGAAAAGAAGATGAACGAGATAAAATTTAATTAAGTATTATTAATCGGCTTATCAAACTTGTCACCCTAATCAAACCTTGGAACTAATCCAGGAATGCGCGCCGCCCTCTCTAGCGGTTCACTCTCATTGGCCATTTAGACCGTAAACTGCAAGATGGACGCCCACAACTCGGATTACGTACGCTGCATCTGACACAATAACAATCGAGGCGACGAATGAGTGACCTATTTATTTTTACCTACGTCGGAGTCGGAGTGCCATTAGCTGTTTTGACGATTGTAATATTAATACTACGAACACACCATGATTAAAACCATGTTTTGTGGTAAAACCAACTACTATTTATTTTGTGGTAAAACCGAAGTAGTAATTATATTTCAGCTGTAGATACCTATACTTCTTCTACTATTATTTATTCTGTGCCCATACATAAAAAATATTTTTTCGCATATCTACTAATAAAATGTAGGTAAGTAGTAAGAAGTACATATTGCAAGTGCAAAGCAAATTTAAATATTTATTTATTAAGTAAAAATCAATCGCTAACATACTTTTTTATATAGAAGCAGAGCCAAGCGAGCAATGATTCTCCTGCTGCCCGGCTAGCATGGGCGGGGGACAAAATTTTATCCACCGATTATATCCACTGACAAAAGATAAAATTATTTTGTTATGTCAAACGGGGGGAGGTATCTATATCCCCGTTTGACATAACGAGTAGACATATATCCGTAGCATGAAGCCTAATGAAAGATAAAAATTTATGCTTTTTTGACATTTGAAAGGGACAATTTTATCCTAGTTCATTGGACGTGGGTAGAAGTTTAGATTCATACAAAAAATCTATCTAAGTCTAAGTCTATCTCCCAATTTATCTACTGTGGATATTATATCCACCGGTGTGCCCATGCTCTAAGGGTGGATAAAACTAAGCGAGAGGATAAACATTTTCTCCTTTCCCCGGGGATAAAATGTTTATCTTCTCGCTTCGTTTTATCCACCCTTCGAGCATGGGCACGCCGGTGGATATAATATCCACAGTTGATAAAATGGGAGATAGACTTAGACTTAGATAGATTTTGTGTATTAAAAAAAAATTAAAATTAAAAATCCATTTATTTCTTTCTCAAGGCATACTAAATAATAAAGTAATTGGAGCCTCCTAGTAATTATAAAAGAATACCTGTGTCAGGAGGCATCGCTCTTCCTAATAATATTAAATATTGAGATAAGCCGTGCAAGAATACCTATGATTTAGAGTAGGTGTGTGTTTGTGTGTTTGTGTGTGTGTGTGTGTGTGTGTGTGTGTGTGTGTGTGTGTGTGTGTGTGTGTGTGTGTGTGTGTGTGTGTGTGTTTGTGTGTGAGTGTGCGCGTGTGAGTGTATGTGTGTACGTGTGATTGTAGGTGCTTAAAAGTGTAAGCCGTTTTATTATTATTTTTTTATGTCATCATCATTCATTCATCATTACAGCCCTTCACAAGTCCACTGCTGAACATAGGCCTCCCCCAAAGAATGCCACAAAGCACGGTCCTGAGCCACCTGCACCCACGACTTCCTGCATGTCTTACCAGATCGTCACTCCATCTCGTGGGGGGACGCCCTACACTTCGCCTACCGGTACGAGGCTGCCACTCGAGAACCTTTCTTCCCCATCGGTTGTCGGTTCTTCGAGCTATATGGCCGGCCCACTGCCACTTTTGCTTACTAATCCGTTGGGCTATGTCGGTTACTCTGGTTCTACTGCGGATATCCTTATTTTTTAGTTTATCACGCAGAGAAACTCCGGGCATAGCCCTCTCCATAGCTCGCTGAGCGACCTTGAGCTTCCTCATACGGCCAGCAGTGAAGGACCACGTCTCAGTTCCGTAAGTCATCACTGGCAACACGCACTGGTTGTACAATTTCGTTTTAAGGTTTTGGGGTACGTCTGACGAGAAGATGTGTCGTAGCTTCCCGAACGCTGCCCAGCCGAATTGAATCCGTCGATTGACCTCTCGGTCGAAGTTGGACTTACCTAGTCGGACTATTTGTCCCAGGTAAACATACTCGTCAACAATTTCGAGCTTAGTGCTCCCAACAACTACCGGCATAGGTTTGACATGGACATTAAACATAATTTTTGTTTTGTCCATGTTCATCTTAAGACCTATCCGTTGGGAGACACTATTGAGGTCATTGAGCATAGTGCTTAGGTCCTCCAGCGATTCTGCCATAAGGACTATATCGTTTTTATGTAATTTTATTTAATTATATTTTATTCTGATAAACAAATATATTATTTAATTCCGTGACGTAGAATGTTTTCTGTGGTGTGATAAGATATTTTTTTAAGATGATCGGTAAGTATTTTTTTACATTCGCGATAATTAAGCCGGTGAAAGTTTAATTTTATATTTAAGTAATTATACATATATCTTGATTGGGCACAGTACTGTCTCTCAGCAAATTAAGATTTTACATTAATTTGTTTAATGACGTTATGATTCCCCCGTGTAGATGTTTTTTTTTGGATCATATGGCGAGTTAGTATGTGATTTTAAAATTGACTGTAAGATATGTAGGTAGTTGCCTAACCGTAAGAACATCACTAATATTATACAGTTGTTCGGTATTAAATGTAATAGGCTTAAAATACATAACTTTAAGAAGGTATCGTTGTCCTCTTTCTATGTTCAGTAAGTTAGTTTTTGTCGCTCCTCCCCATACCGTAATGCAATATCCTAGAACTGACTGAGCTAAAGATGTGTAAGATTTATCAATTTAGTCGTTGTAATGTAACGCAGTTTTTTAAATATCCATATAAGCTTACGAACTCTGGCGTTTACGTATTCTATTTGATTAATCCACGAAAGATGTTGGTCTAAAATTATTCCAAGGTATTTTGTGTTATGTACTCGCTCAAGTTTTTCACAATTACAATTAAAAAAATCCGTATCATCACATTGATGAATTTTTAGTGAAGTTTTACTAGGGGGCTGTGTTCGTTTATCTATACTGAAACACATATAGTTGGTTTTATTAACATTTAGTGTTAGTAGATTATGTCTAAGCCATCTAGACACCTTACAAAGACCTTTTTCAGCCTTCTCAAATACACCTTTCCAAGTACTATCAGTAAACACAATAGCAGTGTCATCAGCATACGAAAAGACTTGGCCACCCTTAATATTTAATTCTGTGAGCTGATTAATATATATCAAGAATAGAGTAGGGTCCAAGACACTCCCCTGTGGTACGCCGTAAGTAATGTCGAAGTCTTGGCTTTGGTAGTCTCCAATTTTCACCCTCTGGGTAAGTCCCTGTAAATAGTCCATCATCAATTCAACTGCTTTTTCTCGAATGCCGATATGTTCTAGTTTAGCAACTAGAGTGGGAAGAGAGACGGTGTCAAATGCCTTTTTTAAATCAAGAAAAACTGTAATACATTTTTTTCCGTGATCAAAATTTTCAATTATTAAAGAAGTAAGTGGTAAAACCACGTCTTCAGTAGAAATTTTTTGTCTAAATCCAAATTAATTTTTTGATAATTTGTTATATTTAGTTAAATACTTAATTATTCGAATGTTAATTATTTTTCCTAAAATTTTTGAAATAGATGTAAGGACTGAGATAGGCCTATAGTTGTTGACATCGTCTCTCTTACCACTTTTATAAACCGGAGTAATTAAAGATTTTTTAAGTGAGAGCGGGAATAATCCTGTACGAAAACAAAAATTTGCCAAATGACTAATTACAGGGGCGATGAGAAACTTACACCATTTCAGAAATTTAGTAGGAATATTGTCCCAATCAGCAGCACTATCAGTTTTGAGACTATCATAGTAAGGACAACTTCCTGTGGATCAGTGTCAATAATAACGACTGATGTCAAATGAGGACTTGTATTTTGTATAGGATTTTCAGGTATATTGATGTCATTAGCTAGTTTCTTTCCAATGTTAGCAAAAATTCACCAACAAAATTAATTGACTCATTAGGAGATGATTTTATTGTAAGGAGTTCATTGCTATGTGTCTTAGAGGGTTTGTATTGTATTGAAATGATCGAGGGGGTAGTTTAAAATTGAATATTTGAGAATAACACGGAAGGTCATTTTGCTAAATATTTCATAAAATTTAGTAATTATAAATATTTTGCCATTATCTCTACGCCATGGTAAACTTGGGGATTTTTTGTAGCATTCTCATCTTATAGCGAGCTAAACAATTTTCAAGAAGCAAAATCCTGTCTCTTAATTATTTCTTTTCAGCTCTTATTTTCCTTCGATTTTTCTCTCAAATTATTGCGGTACTGGTTATAAAGGCGATGTTTCATTTGTAAGTTTATGGTCAGTTTCTCTGAGTTCATTTTCTTTTCACGGTGTTTTCGAGTACATTCTTGTCGTTCTTTTCGTACTCGTTTCTTGTAATGTTGGAGTCAGATTATTGATACCTTTATATCTTTTACTAATTCCTACTCTTTCTTGTTTTTATAGTTTTCCCTACTAACCTACTGTAGTATTGCTGCCTACGCCGATTCTTCTTCTCTTTGTCTGTTAACATTCTTTTAACCGCCTATACATAGGCTGCACTGAAAATATCGGGAATGGAATATTTCCACTGTTCCTGTCATATTAAAATCTTTTTAATTGAAAACTCCTTGGTTTTAAAAATCGAATACCATTTATTTAATTAAAAAAAAACATTCTCGGTCTTGTCACAAGGTTTTGTCAATCTTGTTTAGTTGTTGAGAAAATGAAATTGACTCGAGAAAATTCAAGAGCGATGATTTATTATGACTTTCGAAGTGGTTTAACACAAAAACAGTGTGTTGACCGGATGATTTCTGCATTGGGTGATGAAGCCCCATCCAAAACCACAATTTATCGCTGGTTTTCTGAATTTCAACGTGGACGTGTCAAGCTCAGTGATGATCCCCGTCATGGTCGTCCAAAAACTGCAATCACTCAAGAAAACGTTGATGCTGTAAGTATGCTGATTGAGGAAGATCGACATGTGACATACCGCAAAATTCAGGCAACTTTAGACATTGGAATGAGTCAAATACAAATAATCCTGCATGAACAATTAGGTGTAAAAAGTTGTTTTCCCGATGGATACCGCATTCGCTCTGTGAAGAGCAAAAAGCGGCTCGCGTTACTTGGTGCGTCAGAACTCTCGAAAGATTCCACGCAGGATCCTCAAATGCTGTATACAACATCGTATCAGGTGACGAATCCTGGATATACGCGTACGAACTCGAAACAAAAAACCAGTCACGAATTTGGGTGTTCGAAAATGAGTTAAAGCCAACAAAAATTGTTCGTTCACAGAGTGTTGCAAAAAAATAATGGCCACGTTTGTCTCCAAAACCGGCCATGTTACAACTATTCCTCTTGAGGGACAAAGAACGGTTAATGCAAAATGGTATGCTAGCATTTGTTTGCCACAGGTCGTTTCTGAACTCCGTAAAGAGAACTGCGACCGCCGCATCATCCTCCATCACGACAATGCTAGTTCTCACACCGCACACAGAACAAAAGAGTTTTTAGAGCAAGAAAACATAGAATTATTAGACCATCCGCCGTACAGCCCCGACCTAAACCTTAATGATTTCTATACTTTCCCTAAAATAAAGAATAAATTGCGTGGACAGAAATTTTCATCACCTGAAGAAGCTATGAACACCTACAAAACGGCCATTTTGGAGACCCCAACTTCCGAATGGAATAGTTGCTTCAATGATTGGTTCCATCGTATGGAAAAATGTGTCAAATTTCGCGGAGAATACTTCGAAAAGCAATAAATACATTTTTAAATAGTAATGTTGTGTCACTTCCTTGATTCCCGAAATTTTCAGTGCCGCCCTCGTATTGTGGTGGTAGTAGTAAATATAGTTTTGAAGATTTCTGACCACTCAGTCAAAATGTGATTTAGTGGAATTTTAAAGTTTGATAAAATTTATGTTACATCCTTGAACTATAACTAAATTTCGTCGTAAATTTTATGCAATAAAAATAAATAAGAATACATTAATAAATCCTATCAACGCTTAAATTTGGTAGAATTTTAAGTAAGAGAAGAATATACGAATTATTTATTTAATAGATAGTTATTTTTAAGTCTTTTATAAATTCATGACAATTACTTCAACACAAAATATTAAACACACCTGTTTTTCTTAAATTACGCGCCACACCTGGTGGAGACAACCATAGAGATAACGAACAAAATCGGCTTTGAATTTCTTAGTATATAGGTAATGTAATACTTGATTTGCCCTGACAAGCGTTGTTTAACTGATAAATGCATAATAAACATAGGCGGTAGTCACTTCTGTCGAGAGTCGTCACTTCTGTCAACTAATTAGTCGAGAGAATTGACTTAGAGAGAAGTGACAAATTTTAATCTATTTAAGTTAACAGCTACAATTTAGAGGTAATAATAACCATTGTTCTTTCGGAAATACGTGAAACCTTTTTTTTACAAGGCTGTGTGTGGCGATTTATTTTATCTTGTTAGTAACCTTTTATTTTTTCCTCTAAGAAGTGACTCTTCAACTTTGACACACTTGTAGAACCTCTTTTCAATTTAAAATTTTCAGCAGCTCGCTTTTGTTCCATCAAAAAATGTGACTTATCACTGACAGGTATTTTTTTTTATTTATTTATTTAAAGAAACGTATGTAACGTAAAAGAAAGGTATGCACTAATGTTGCCATAAATGGTCATAAAAAGCAAAACAACGTTGAAATAATAAGCTTTCTGATTCTAGTATTCAAAATTTTACATGTTGTGACAAAAAATTTATAACGCTTGTAGAAACATCAATATCTTATATAAATGGGTGACATAATTTTTTAAAAGTCTTTTAAACTTAATGTTAAGGATAGGTATAGTTTAAAAATTTATAACTTTAGCTAGTAGCTTAAGAATTTCTTTTTTAAGTAGCCGTTAAACACAGGGCGTCGGCGAACAGTCGACAGACCATGACATGTCACGTATTCCCGACACGTTTTTCTTCATTAAATCATCACTTATCTACAAAATAATGAATGTCAGATATAAATATTGATGTCCCATTTTATATCACAGCAAATAACGAATCAGGAAGTCGTATTCATGAACTTACATTACGCGAACATAAATTTCTCAGGTTCGTAGAATGACCCAACTATGCTAATTTATATAATTTAGATTTTACAACCCAAATAGCACAGCAACGTTATTTACGAGTGTTGTGCGTAATATCTGCAAAGGCAAGAGCACACTGTCCAATGCTTCGATATGTGGTATGTGAATATTGTCTTCATTATTATTGAGTACCTACTACCTACTAATGCAGTCTTCAAAATAAATAAATATTTTATGAAAAGCTGTATAAAAATTCTAAAATAAAGTTCTTTTCTTTTTTAATGATTGTACACTTAATTTAGTTTATTTATAATATTACAGCATAAATAATAATTACAAAACAACCTATTTCTGCATCTAAATTACACTTTTAATACTAAACAAAATGATGTCTAGATGTCTGCTACATCTACTGTACGTGCCTGACTACTTAACTTATTAAGTGGCGAAGCTTGCGAAGACACTTATTAAGTGGCGAAGCCTGCGAAGACACTTATTGATTTCACGATGTCTGTCCGTCTGTCCGTCTGTCCCACGATTATCTCGAGAACGGTTTCGAATTTTCAAATTCTGTTTTCAGCAATCGATTACTGATCACCCAGGCATTTGAACCTCCTATTTTGAAACTGATTGCTCAACGGCAACCGTTAGAAACTGCTACAAAGCTGATTGCTTCGCCACTTTGCTATGCTGTTAGCTTGCTAGGTTTATTTTGTGACGTAACAGAGAGTATTTGCAGGTCGGGTTCGTTTATTTTTTTACAAAGTAGGTACTAGGGTACTCAGTATAAAGTTCATAAATGTGTATCACTAACAATAGTACTTCTGGATGTGGCTTGTTACGTCACATACGAGTATCATATCTCTCTTACAAAGCAATAAGGACCGTGGCCGAGCTCACTTGACTACTCTTGCGCCATCTATTATCTATCTACGGAAGTGGTTGCGATGTATATCGATATGAAAATTTGACGCGCTAAATACATCGTTCTTTATTTAATACATTTCCATAGATGTCGCTACATGGTACCGCTAAGTAAGATTGACGAAGTCATTGGGCTCTAGTTTTATCACATTCCTATATTAAAACATTTTTGATTTCCCCTTTAGTTTCCCTAAATTTTGTAACAAAAACGGTGGGTCCGTTTTATACAAGCTTATGATTATTCCCTACGATGTTTTTAAAGGAAATGGTGATTCCTGACAAAAATGTGTCAAATGTTTAAAAAAAAGTATGGTAGACTACGGCTTACGTTAAAGGCATTATGTAGGTAGGTACTCGTATAATAGTTTGTTTGAAACTGTGTAGTTCTTTTAATACCGATACATTGTAGCACAATGTACGTATAAATACTACATTGATAGATATACATTATTATGTCACTAAGTTACTATTAAAAAAATACTCTTTTTGTATTGAATATGATCTATTATTTATTGTGATATGATGTAAACAGTTCCTAAATAAGTAAGCAAGTGAATAACACATAAGACTTATATTGCTCGTACCTTATCCATCTTATGTATTAGCTACACATATAAATTATAATTATTATCTTCAATACAACTATCTTTTCAACATAATTTTGTTACGGAAAGATTAGTAGAATTATTACAAATATTAATACAAATGCAGAAGATGCTAACCTACTAAAATAAAATATTAAGTACCTACAGGAAAAATAAAACAAATTGATAGCAAAATTCGACAACATCCAGACGGAAATCGATACTGAAAATGCCGAAAATCACAAAGCGGAAAAGATAACAGTAGAAAACTAATATTACTTGACCGGAGCTAAATTATAAGTATTATTAAGTGGCGAAGCTTGCGAAGTCACTTATTGCTTACTGTTGCACTTACAGTTAGAAACCGTTACAAAGCTGATTGCTTCACCACTTTGTTATGCTGTTAGCTTGCTAGGTTTATTTCTTTTAACTATTATTAAGTGGCGAAGCTTGCAATGACACTTATTAAGTGGCGAAGCTTGCGAAGTTACTTATTAAGTGGCGAAGCTTGCGAAGTCACTTATTGATTTCACGATGTCTGTCCGTCTGTCCGTCCGTCTGTCCGTCTGTCTCACGATTATTTCGAGAACGGTTGCGAATTTTCAAATTCTGTTTTCAGCAATCGATTACTGATCTCCCAGGCATCTGAACCTCCTATTTTGAAACTGATTGCTCAACGGCAACTGTTAGAAACCGCTACAAAGCTGATTGCTTCGCCACTTTGCTATGCTGTTAGCTTGCTAGGTTTTTTATTCTGAGGTATTATACCGTCTAGGGAATAAGCATGACTTTTATAACCAAAAAAATAATTCCATTGGCTTATCAGTGAATAGGACGAATACCCAAATTAGGTTACCGAAGTTAGAATTATTAGCTATACACATGTCAATTATAATTATTACCTCGGATACCACAATCTCTTCTTTGGCATAAATCCGGTAATAATGTCACCCATTATATCAATTATATTATTCAATTAAAATTAAAACTTAAATATTATATCCAGTTATAATAGTTTCAATGTATTAACGTTACCATCTCAATAATTGTACTTCGAGGAAATTAGGGACGCTAAATGACTTGTAATATTAACCTGTAAAAACAGATTCCGATTGATTTATCACGCCATTGCATTAACTTTGTAATGATATTTAAGTGGTAGAGTAACCGAGCAATACCTATTGATGAAATATCTTTATAACAGCTTAGGTACTTAGTCTCGAACCTACTTGCCAACTTTTTTCGCCCTCCGGTTTTAAAAATATTCACTGGGGCTTGTGCAGTGCATTAAACAAAAAAAAAAACAGTACATTTATACGTAAGAGTGATTGCAAATCCGACGAGGCGACTTCAATTTTAACATTCAAAAATGTTATATTTTAAATGTGTTCCAGTACCAGCTCCTTTCACTTGACAGCATACAGCGCAGAGCGGTGCGAATCGTCGGCGACCGAGCTCTTTTTGATCGGCTTGATTCACTGGCGCTGCGAAGAGATGTTGCATCTCTGTGCGTATTCTATGCATCTGCCATTTAGAGGAATTGTTCGGAGTAATTTCAGCCGCTCAATTTCACTATTGCACATCGAGACCAAATATGCGATATCTACCATCCATGCCATCTGGATGATTGGCGGTCCACCACTGTGCAATTTACGAGAAGTTTATTTCCTCGCACAGCTTCCTTTTGAAATCGATTACCAACAGCGATTTTTCCGGACCGAAACAACTTAGGAATCTTCAAGAAAAGAGCTTACTTTTAAACGTCCGGCAACGCTTCTGCAATTCCCCTGATGTTGCAGTTGTTCATGGACGGCGGTAGTCTCTTACCATCAGGTGAGCCAAATGCTTGTTTGCCCCATCTTAAAAAAATAACCAAAATCCCCTTGTTCATGATTATAGCTAAGTCCACAGCTGATAAGCATCTCCTAAGAAATGCACGAAACAAAACTTGTTCCGCAGTCACCTGCATCTATCAACTTGCCGCATATTTTACCAGATTGTTGCACCATCTGCTGGCTGCCTTACCCTACGTTAACTGGTAAGAGGCTGCCACTCGAGAATACTCTACCTAAGGAGTTTGGCGGGAACTTGATCGGCGGCGGTTTGCTGCTCCTGTATTATAGTTTAAATAAACCTAGCAAACTAACAGCATAGCAAAGTGGCGAAGCAATCAGCTTTGTAGCGGTTTCTAACGCTTGCCGTTGAGCAATCAGTTTCAAAATAGGAGGTTCAGATGCCAGGGTGATCAGTAATCGATTGCTGAAAACAGAATTTGAAAATTCGAAACCGTTCTCGAGATAATCGTGGGACAGACGGACAGACGGACAGACATCGTGAAATCAATAAGTGTCTTCGCAAGCTTCGCCACTTAATAATAGTTTGAAGTGGATTTTAATATGTAAAAGTGGTGCGATTTTACGTATTAACTGTCTACGCATGTGAACTATTAGTGGAAACGGTGAAACAAGTGCTCTGATGGTGATGGATTCTCAAGATAAGCTGTTTGAATAGGCGCCTTTAGATACCATCGCCAACTGTCAGCTGCCTGCTGGCTCAAGTTGCCGTCAAAATCTCCCTACGTACATATTTACGTAGTGTACGAAGTACATATTTACTGTATACCTAAGGCCGTTGAAAAACGATTTTCATATTAAATTGAAAACAACGTAAATTGTTAAAGTTCATTCGTAAACATATTTTGCTTTTTTAAACTAGCAGTGGCTTGAATTTCCTAATATCTTGGTACTCGTCACTCGCTTGGGTGCAATCGAAAAAAAACCTAAGCGTGACGATTAAAGCATATTCTCCCTATAACGCGATAGGCCAATGTTCAACTTTTTTCATAGAATAAGTGTGACTAACGAGCACACAGTTCACCTCATGTTAGGTGTAAGTGAGTGCTTTGGCCTAGAGACATCTATATTTACTCTTGATTAAGAATCAAAATGCATATGCGTTCTCGACTCCTGTGGACTAAGATGGAATGCCTCGTTTCCATTAAAAGAGGTCTGTAATTTTCTTCATCCACCATACGAAATGCAGGAGCATTAAGCTGCTATTTCACGCTGGTATTCTGCGGGAGCGTGGCCCTTCGATCCATTTGTGTTACAGCCATAAATATGCTGCAGCATGGCTCTACCACAGTGATGCACAGACTTATTAAGACTAGGGGCCACTCGGGTAAATTATGAACTGATGGCGGGCCGCCAGAAGTATAGGTAATTAAAGACAATAAAGAATTGATAATAATGTATTAAAATTGAAAAAGAATTTATTAATTTGAAGCGTGGCACTGCATAGTGCTTACAATCTTTTTTATATTTGGCTCAAATTTACTTGTAGCAACACGTAAAACTGCTTCCAAACTTTCATTTGCAAGGCGGTTTCGATTTTTTGTTTTATTATTATTAAGTGGCGAAGCTTGCGAAGACACTTATTGATTTCACGATGTCTGTCCGTCTGTCCGTCTGTCCCACGATTATCTCGAGAACGGTTTCGAATTTTCAAATTCTGTTTTCATCAATTGATTACTGATCACCCAGGCATCTGAACCTCCTATTTTGAATTTTTTTTCCGTTAGAAACCGCTACAAAGCTGATTGCTTCGCCACTTTGCTATGCTGTTAGCTTGCTAGGTTTATTTAGTATTGAAAAGGTTTGTTCATATATATAGGTAGAACCAAATAAGCTGGCACATTTCAGGGCGTTTATGCGCAACTCTTTGTACGTATTTTTTATCAATGCAGCGGTAAAAGTTCAGCAAGTCTCCTTCGTTGAATTTGTTGCGTAAATCTTGGTCGTTTTGAATGTCGATAATTTCTAATTGCATTGACTCTGGCGCATTTTCAACTGAAATCGTGAAAGGATTGCTGAATATGTCCAACAGAGGTTTCACTTTCTTAAACTCCGAAAATCTGTCTTGAAAAGATTGAATCAAAATATCTAGCTTTCTACATAACTGAAATTAATCGCAGTTTTGTTGAATTTTTCAGCCATTTTCTTATAATTCGGAAAATGATTGTAATTTCCAGAATTCAATTGCGATCTGAAAAGTGTCAGCTTGCATTGAAAGGATGATACATGAGCGTAGAGTAAGTATATCTATCAGTTGATTTTTGCCTTGAAGCAGTGTGTTCAAGACATTCAAATGATTTGTAATACCAACTAAAAAAGCCAAATCACACAACCAATCAGGATTTTAAAGTTCCGGAACATCCCTTTGCTTTTCCGCCAGAAATATTCCAATTTCTTCTATTAAATTTAGAAATCGTTCCAGTGTCAATCCACGACTTAGCCACCTTACTTCTGTATAATACAGTAAATCTCCATATTCGCTTTCGATTTCATCAAGGAATTTTTTGGATTGCCTGTGATTGAGTCCTCGTGATTTTATGAAATTTACAGTCGAAACTACCACTTTCATGACATTTTGAAATTCAATTTTATAGAACAGAGGGCTTCTTGGTGTATAATGCAGTGAAACTGCATGAGATCTTCAGCGTTTATGTTTTTTTCAGTAAAGTAACTAGCCCAGAATAGACATCAATCATCGAAGGAGCACCGTCAGTCGCAACTCCCGATAATTTTTGAATTGCCTGTGATTGAGTCCTCGTGATTTTATGAAATTTACAATCGAAACTACCACTTTCATGACATTTTGAATATCAATTTTTTTTAGAACAGAGGGCTTCTTGGTGTATAATGCAGTGAAACTGCATGAGATCTTCAGCGTTTATGTTTTTTTCTTGCAGATGCTTTTTCAGCAAAGTAACTAGCCCAGAATTGACACCAATCATCGAAGGAGCACCGTCAGTCGTAACTCCCGATAATTTTGATAAGTCCAAATCAGTTTTTGAACACTCATCCAAAAGTACATTGAGTATATCAACTCCTCTGGTTTGACCTTTCAATGAACACATTCCTAATAACTCTTCTAAGACTTCAAAATCTTGAGTAACACCTCGTATGAATATCAGAAGTTGGGCTGTGGAACTAATATCAGTGGATTCGTCGAGTGCTAATGAAAAAAATTCAATGATCTTAGTTTTTTCATTTAATTGTTCCGCAATATTACCTGACAAAGACATAATTCGTCTTTGGATAGTCATACG
The DNA here is from genome assembly GCA_033319125.1 of Parnassius glacialis. Lineage (NCBI taxonomy): Eukaryota > Metazoa > Arthropoda > Insecta > Lepidoptera > Papilionidae > Parnassius > Parnassius glacialis. The sequence continues at coordinate 19,916,654 of JAVANC010000014.1, read as the reverse complement.
ATTCAGTTGAATTTTCTCAAATTTTTTTGCTGTTTCTGGACACATTTTCTTAGCGGCAATTTCTATGCATTCTTTTACGAAATCCCCATCATTGAAGGGGCGACTTCGCTTTGCTATCATTCGAGAAATTTCTTAACTAACTTCTGTAGCTGTTTCTGAATCTTGAATGGGTTTTGTAAACATAGCTTGCTGACCAATAAGCTCCCGTTTTAAAGACAACATTTTTTGCTTTCTTAATTCGCCTGTAAACCTGGTAAAAGTAGGATGCTGCGTTTCATAGTGCGTTTTTATATTATATTCCTTTGCAATCGCAACAGAATTCTTGCAAATTAAACAAACGACTTTGTTATGCGACCATACAAAAAAGTATTTCTCAGTCCAAATTTCTTGAAACTGCCGATTTTCATCTTTAACCTTACGTTTTTTACTAGGTCCTGGCTTGTCCATGTTGCGTTCTAATCCTGGCTAGGATTAACATATCACCTAAAAACAATTACAATACCTACTTAAATTACCCATCCTTTTTTAAATTACCAAAAATAATTGATTAAATATGTAGGGAAATACTTATTAATAACAGAGTTTTACTTACGATTTCACAACACAATTATACACGGCACTTGACGGGAAATCTACGTTGAATGTGGATCAAAATATATGACACAGGCTAGTCGAGTTAAAATCTACACTAGAACTATTGACACTTTACTCAAATCACGAAACCGACTCTGGAAGATTCGTGTATCTACCTACGCGAGCAACCGGGAATTTGGGACTATTGCCTTCTCGCTTGCTCTAACAATATAACCCGTGGATAAGCCGCCACCGCGCTGCCGTCGTCGCCGCGCCGCCGGCTGCGGCGGTTCCTCAAGAAAACGAATTTAACCGAGATCAGCACGAACATTACCGACCGCTGTTACCGACGCATGCACGGCGCACCGATAAGCGCACTTAAGAGCGCGCGCGCGAGATTCAAATTACTTTTCGAACATATTTTTTTTTGGTTTTATTTTTGCTGTCGGCGGGCCACCAGTATTCGACCGGCGGGCCGCATGCGGTCCGCGTAACGCTCTACCACGTAATGAATAAATTTTCGGAATTCGGAAAAATAAATTTTCGGAGTGATGATGAAAAAGAAGATGAAGAACAATTTTCATATGGTCCTTAATTGTGAATGAACTGCAAGCAAGTGAGGCAAGCGCATTCTTATTTTTCGATAATGACAATGATGTAGATACATCCTTTTTTTTTAATTTACAGTGCACCTGATGGTAGTTGGATACTGCGTTATCATCTCTGAGAACTATTATGAGATGCCTTACAGCGGATACTGGCTCTCGTCCCCTTTAGACCGTAATTCAGCAGCGTAAGTGCTGCTGTTTGGCCGAAGAAATAGATATAAAGGTGCCCACACAGACCGACTACTAGGCAAAATAGGAGTCTTATTACATAGGCTCGCCCTGTATTCCCAGCCTTATCAATGGCCCGCGCTTATAAAACATTAAATTATAACCTTATTTCCCTTTGATGTCAAGACGTAAACTGCAAAATAGGGATGGGCAAGTGAAAAAAATATCGATATATATCGTATTGATTACTGTAAGCAGTATCGATATATATATATATATATATGTCGCTTAACGTTTTGTCGATTAATCCAACAATTTGATACTCTTAAATAAATATTGAATATCGATATATCGCGATTAAAAATATCGACAATATCAATATTTTTATGAGAAAATATCGATATTTTGATATAGCCATATTTTATACCCAATACATTATTTAACTATCTTCATTTCATTTCGCCATGCATGACCCAACCGGTCGTACGCCCTAGTGCGACACGCCTCAGCTACTTGCTTCTAGTTTTTCTCCACTGTTGCTTTAATGCTAACTCGACTGTACTCATACACAATAATGTTATTATTTCTTGTTTTTTATTTGTGAAACCAGTTCCACGATATGTTGGATTTCTTGTAAACAGAAGAATTTAGCTAGTGTGTTTATAGAACGTTGTTTAGTATTATTTACTTTTATTATTCTAATATATAAAAATACAGTTTTTACGTGGTAGAGCCATGCTGCAGAATTTTTATGGTTATAACACAAATGGGTCGAAGGACCACGCTCCCACAGAATACCAGCGTGAAATAGCAGCTTAATGCATCTCGTATGATGGGTGAAGAAAATTGCAGACCTCTTTTATTGGAAACGAGGATTTCCATCTTAGTCCACAGGAGTCCAGAACGCATATGCATTTTGGTTCTTAATCAAGGATAAATTAATGTAGATGCCTCTATGCCAAAGCATCCAATCCACTTGTACAATAAGGTGGACTGAGTGCTCGTTAGTCACACTTATTCTATTGTTACGAGCTTGGGGTTCGAGACAATCAAAAACTGCCGCTTGAATTACCAAAATTGACACTTTAATTCATCATCATCATCATCATTACAACCCTTCACAAGTCCACTGATGAACATAGGCCTCCCCCAAGGAATACCACAAAGCACGGTCCTGAGCCACCTGCATCCATCGACTTCCTGCATATCTTACCAGTTCGTCACTCCATCTAGTGGGGGGACGCCCTACACTTCGCCTGCCGGTACGACGCTGCCACTTGAGTACCTTTCTTCCCCATCGGTTGTCGGTTCTTCGAGCTATATGGCCGGCCCATTGCCACTTCAGCTCACTAATCCGTTGGACTATGTCGGTCACTCTGGTTCTACTGCGGATATCCTAATTTCTGAGTTTATCACGCAGAGAAACTCCGAGCATAGCCCTCTCCATAGCTCGCTGAGCGACCTTGAGCTTCCTCATCCGGCCAGCAGTGAAGGACCACGTCTTAGTTCCGTATGTCATCACTGCCAACACGCACTGGTTGTACAGTCTCGTTTTCAAGTTTTGAGGTATACCTGACGAGAAGATGTGCCGTAATTTCCCGAACGCTGCCCACCGAGTTGAATCCGTCGATTGACCTCTCGGTCGAAGTTGAACTTTCCTAGTCGGACTATTTGTCCCAGGTAAACATACTCGTCAACAACTTCGAGCTTAGTGCTCCCAACAACTACCAGCATAGGTGTGACATGGACATTAAACATGATCTTTGTTTTGTCCATGTTCATCTTAAGACCCATCCGTTGGGTGTTTCGGGGATATGACGTCACCCTGCCTTACACCTCTCTGCAATTGGATAGGTTTCGTACTCTGGTTCTGTACTCGGATAGCCATCGTAGCCCTACTATACAAGCACTTCAGCACTTCGATATACCGACAGTCAACTTGGCACCGCTGAAGGGACTGCAGCACCGCCCGAATTTCGACGGAAGCAAAGGCTTTTTCATAGTCCACATACGCCAGACATAGTGGCAAATTGTACTCCTCTGACTTCTGTACAATTTGCCGAAGGTTATGTATGTGGTCTATGGTGCTAAAGCCGTTTCGGAAACCGGCTTGTTCGGGAGGCTGGAAGTCGTCAAGTCTGCGCGCGAGACGATTCGTAATGGCTCTCGAAAACAGCACGTAGACGCGGCTCAGAAGGTAAATCGGTCTGTAGTTCTTCAAGAGAGCGTTGTAGCCTTTCTTGAAGAACAAGACCACGGCACATCTGCTCCACGCCTCCGGAGCACGTGGCACTACGCCACCGTGAAGGACGGAATTAAAGAGCTTCTGAAGGACTTCAAGTACCGGTTTTCCACCCGCTTTTAGAAGCTCCGCTGTAATTCCATTCTCGCCTGGGGCCTTGCCGTTTTTAAGATGCTGGAGAGCCATTCTAATCTCGCTCAGATTGACGACTGACTCGCTCTTGGATCGTTGCTCACACTTGCGTGTGGCTCCAACGATGACGTGTACAGCTGCCTATAGAACCTCTCAATCTCACTCAAAATCTCAGGTGCCCCGGAAACGATGCTGCCACATTCGGTCTTCAGCTTTGACAGTTGGCTCTTTCTGGCAGATAGATCTCTGGCAAAGACTTTGGGAGTCTCGGTTCCGCTCGATCGCTTCTTCAATACGAGCTGTATTGAAGTTGCGTAAGTCCCGCCGCATGCATTTGGAGATCTGTCTGTTCAGTTGTCTGTATGCTGTCAAATCTGTTGAAGAATGTTGTTTCATCTCCCGTCTAACAGCCATGAGATTAAGAGTGTGATCGGAGAGTTTTTGTGTTCTTCTGCGGCGGGTCTTGCAGAACTTAGCTCCAACCACATGGACAGTTTGCACGAGCTTGTCATTCATATCGTCCACTTCATTGCAGTCTTCTAGGCACTGAAAACGGTTTTGTAACTCGAGCTGAATTTTGGATTAGAGCACGAGGGGGACGGAGCGTTGACTTCATCAGACGAGACCTCTCCAACTTAACATTTAGGTCCATTCGGTGATCGCTGCCGGTTTTCACCCTCGCGATCATTGAGACATCACTGAACAGTTGTCGTCTGGCCATCATAATGAAGTCAATCTCATTTTTTGTCGAACCGTCGGGGCTCGACCAGGTCCACTTCCTGTGGGGCCGCTTCTTGAAGAAAGAGTTCATCATAAAGAGTCTCACTTTAATTACACAACACTAATGACAATCTAAAACCACACTAATAATAAAACACAATCACTTTAGTTCGCAGTTATTTCGCTTCGAAGTATTCTCTTGTGTCGCCAATTCAATATTGCCTCGGTCGTGGTCTATACCGGCCTTATATAGGGCTTCAGATAGTTTCCAGAACCTTCTACTGTAGCGACATCTAGAATGTTCGAGTACATATCGGTCCCGAAATTTCTGAAAGGATCCTTGACTCTCCTAGTTCTGCTACTTGACACTAGAGGGCGCTAGTGTAACTAGTGTTGCCATGTACAAGACATTAATAGTGGCGCGCAACACTGCCCCCTCCTAAGACATGCTCGTCCTGAGCATTACTGATCCCATAATAACGCGCCAGCCGATCCACATGGACGATCTTAGGAGTACCTCTGACACCTTTCTGTATCCGGTAGGTTACGTCATTGATCCTTGTCACAATCCGGTACGGTTCGTCCCATTTAGCTTGAAGCTTAGAAGATTTCCCTTTGCTGCGAGCTGGGTTGTGTAACCACACTAGTGAACCTTCGTCAAACCCTTTGTTGTTCATTTTGCAGTAATACCGTGTTTTCAGCTTCTCAGACGTTTGCTGGTTCGACTGTCTGACGTGCTCATAAATGTCATTCATTTTGTTCCGCAAGTCATTTGCATAATCGGTTATACTACGTGGGGCATCAGGTGGTATTCCGGTGATCAGGTCTGCAGACAGCCGTAATTCTCTCCTAAAGTTTGCGAAAGCTGGAGTCACTGATGTACTTTCGTGAACAGCGCTTCGATATGACAACAAAAACGGTTGTGTGTGCCTGTCCCAGTCTTGTTGCCGTTTTTCCACAACTTTTGCCACGTACCTTTCCAATGTGTGATTAAATCGTGCTACCATTCTATCAGATTGTGGGTGGTAAGAAGTTGTTCGTGTTTTATGAGTACCCATAACTCTGCAAGTTTCCTGGAATATTTGAGACTCAAAATTCCTTCCTTGATCGCTCTGAATCTCTAAAGGTACTCCAAAACAACAGAAGACTTCATGAACTAGTTTATCTGCAACTGTTGAAGCTTCTTGATTTAGAATGGCGAAGACTTCTGGCCACTTAGTGAAGTAATCCATCACAACCATGAAATACTTGTTACCACTTTCACTTTCCGGAAACGGCCCCGCAACGTCAATGGCTATCCTCTCCCATGGTGCACCAACATTGTACAATTTCAATGCGCTTCTACTACGAATTTGAGGTCCCTTTACAACCGCACAACTTGTACATTTGCGGCACCAGTCCTTGACATCGTCACGACAGTGGACCCAGTAAAACCATTCTCGGATCTTCAGTAGAGTTCGTTCAACTCCCAGGTGGCCTCCTGAACAACCACTATGGTACAGCTGTAGAACATACGGTACTTTAGCCTTAGGGACAACCATTTGCAAATGATATCTGTCTCCTTGACAAATTTCCCATTAACGCACAGGACTCCATCCTGAATCAGCAAGCTGTCCCATTGGGCCCAATAGCTTTTCGTGGTCGAACTCATCGCTGAGACGTCGCTCCACTTGGGCTTAGGAGCATTGGCCTTCATCCATTCCAGAATCGGAATGTCCATCTTAATTCATGCTGCTGTGCATGTTGTAGGCTGTCCTTCCACTCATTGCTGAGCTGGTCTGTCCTGAGCATCCTCATAGATACCACTTCCTTACCCTCTTGCCTAGTACAATGCTTGCAATCTTCAGGACACGGTCTTCTTGACAATGCATCTGCGTTGTCATGAGATTTTACGCTGCGCTGGGCGGTGCTGTTAGCCGCACTATCCTCTCGAGATCGATCACCTTCCCTTTCTACAGTTCGCTTAGGGCAGCTGAATCGAAGATGGCCCATCTCCCCACAGCCGTAGCACCTAGGCCTGTATCCTTTACTGCGGTCACGAACTGCAGCTGCTGCAACCTCCCTGACGCGATAGGAACGATGATCCTGTCGCACGGCTTCCACCTCTAGTGCATGGGCCAACGCGTCCTTAAGCGCCTCGTGGTGCCCGAGCCTCATACTGCTCTGACTTCTAGGTCGCGGATGCCATCGATGAATGTCTGCACCAGGTTCCCTAAAATAAGCGCAGGAACAGACTGGTATGCTTTCCGAACCAGCTTCTCCACCCCAAGGGCCCACTGCTACAGGTTTTCGTTACTGCGTTGCACGCGATCTTTGAGATGCGTACGAAAGACGTATTCTAGGTGAGCGTCGCCATATCTCGCCTCCAATGTCTCAAGGAGCTGCTCGTAAGTCACTACCTTACCGAGAGCTTCCAGAACAGTTAAGGCCTGGTCGCGCAGGCCTAGTGTGAGAGCAGTCATGGCCTGACTTTAATTCCAGCCATTCGCTTTCTTGACAGCTTCCAACTGTATTTTGTAGGCCGACCAGGAAGAAGTCCCGTCGAACGGTGGCACTTTGCACCCACGTAGCGAAGGTGTTGTAGCTACCACGGGAGCTGTAACTCCATCTCCAATTTTGAGGTCGTTCAGCGTTTTATTCACGTCAACCATCACGTTGTCAACCCGATTGTTCACTTGGTCGATTCGGGTTTCAGTTTCCGACCGGCGGTTGTCATGTTGAGGAACCCTATCCTTCACCTCCTTTATCTCTTTCCCGAAGGTAGCGTGAAGGTCCTTCATGAGGAGCATCTACTCTTCCTTGTCGCGTTTGAGCTGCTTTTCCAAGCAACGGGCCTGTTCCTCCTGTCCGTGCTGCAGCTGGTCTTGCAACCGACGGACCTGTTCCTCCTGTCCGCGCTGCAGCTGATCTTCCAACCGATAGGCCTGTTCCTCCTGTCGGCGGGCCTGATCCTGCAGCATCATCATCAGAGTACCTAAGTCAGGTGCTGCAGATACAGGAGCTGCTGATGGGCCGGCCTCCGTGGTCAGCATCTGACCCTCCGACGTTTGCGGCGTTGCGTTACTAAATCGTCTCTGGTCCGTCTCCAGCTGGCGTTAACTTCGGGTACGGATACCCTCCATGTGGTCCTTTGGTAAAATCGGTATGATTTGATCCCACTTCTGACACTAATTGTCTCGAACCCCAAGTTCGTAACACTATGAAAAAAGTTGAACAGGCCTCTCGGGTTATAGGCCTATGTTTTAATCTTCACGCGTGGTTATTTATTTCATTTTCTTTTATTGCACCCAAGTGAGCGATGAGTACCCAGCAAATTAGGAAATTCAAGCCCCTGCTAGTTTAAATAAGCAAAATTGTATAGGAATAAACTTTAAGAATTTACGGTAAAGTAAATTTAATTTATCATTCAACTTCAATGAATGTGTTATCATTCCTAATTAAACAATATAACTCTCCCAAATTTAAAGCGGTATTTCCACAATTATTTCTTTTGTGGCAGCAACGCGCTGGATACCAGCAAGTATTACATAATATATTTATTCATCCATTCCATCCTTACATAGGGATAAACTTTCTATGGGAGATTGCCTCATAGGGAAGGATTTTCATAGTTGGCAGGCGGGTTGGGAACCGCAGTTTTTACTATTTTGAGTTGTATTGTATGTAGTTATATGGGGTAGTAGATTTTCTTACACTGCCTCCATGCAGGGCCGTATTTGTGCTTCATATTCATACAGAGTAAGCACAGTGTTCCGGCGTAAAGTACTGCCGCACCTTTGCAAGGAATTGCTTTCCTTATTTAATTGCATCTTCTCTGGCTCAATGAACTGTCCGAAGTTCAGATTCCAGGAAATCTTAACAGCTGAAGGCGGGCAGTGTATTACAGTGATACATTATAATACATTTCAGAAAGAACTCATCAACTAAATAAATACCCGATGGTCACTCAATATAGTCAGCCAATGTAAGATTTCCAATGTCTTTTCATATTTTATCTGATTTGAGACATACATAAGAAGATTCTTCTTCAAAATAATTTCACAAATCTTGCACCGATGTTCATGTTTCGCCTAAATCGGCGTGTATGTTTTTTTAGGGAGACATTTTTTATTAATGAATTGAGAAAATGACGACGCATGTACTTAGCCTATATTAAGTAACTATACAATTTTTTAATTTTGTTTCAAAGTAGATATCATTCAATATTTTTGGTTAACCCCATGGCCTTCAACGTGTGTTTAGCTGTTAAATCGATAGTATTGTTGCCCGCCACGATTAATACATGGTACATGACGACACTAGTTTCCACTAGCGCCCTCTAGACTAGACTCTAGACTAGTATTGGGTGGCAGAACTAGGAGAATAAAGAATTTTTTTTTATATATAGAACAAAACTGACAAACGAGCACACAGTCCACCTGATGGTAAGTGGTTGCTGTGGCCCATAGACATCTACATCTATCTTCATTTGCGAGTCAAAATGCAGATGCGTTGTCAGCCTTGAGGACTAACATGGAATGCATCTTTTCCAGTAAAAAGGGTCTTCGGTTCTCTACGCTCACCATACGAAACACATCAGTATTAAGCTGCTATTTTACGCTGGTATTCTGTGAGAGCGTGGTCCTTCCCCGGTCGAGCCGACCCATTCGTGCTACAACTATAATTTAAATATATAGCTGCAGCTTAGCTCCACCACGTACAAAATTACATTAAGTACATTCTAGAAATTTCCATGGAAGAACTTTCTAGAACAATCGACACCTAGTCAATCGGGACCGATATGTACTCGAACATTCTAGAAGTTAAAGGCCGGTATAGACCGCGACCTAGTTTGAATTGAATTGGCGATACAAGCGAATACTTCGAAGCGATACAACTGCGAACTAAAGTGATCCGTAGTACAATTGTGTTTTCTTATTAGTGTGGTTTTAAGTTGTAATTAGTGTCCGACCGAAACAGGATTTTCAACCGAAACCGAAACAGAAAACGAACCTTCGGTCCGGGTGTCAGTTTCGGCCGAAACCGAAACCGATACTTATTTAGACATGTTAATTTTTTTATTGTATACTGAAATGTGGTATATTTTTTATACATATGCAGATAGTTAATGCATGTTAATGAAAAACAGTCATTGTAATAGTCATGTAGCAATATATTTATTTATTTTAAAGTAAAAATCAACAATTTAACGTTAAGAAATACTTTTTAAGTCATTTTGTAAAAAATCAACACACCATACACACCCATAAAAAGTTTATATTTTTTTGAGTTTAATTGAGAACATATTTTATTGTGTTCACAATATTGTTAATATTATTCAATCAGAGTTTTAACTTAATATATCACACACACACACTTACAATATACACACTACTTAACGAAATCCCAGAAAATATACAAAACCTGCTCAAAGTTGAAAACTTTAATAAAGTAAGTTTGCTTAAAAAGGGTTTTTTTTTTACTTATTATAAGCCAGTGCTTGACCACATTCCCACCTGGTGGTAAGTGGTGATGCAGCCTTAGATGGTAAATCGCACAGTCTTATCGTAACAAAAGCCTATTCACTCTTGCCTTGAAGACGCCTAGATTGTATTCGGACGGAAAGATAGACGCCGGCAAATTATTCCACTCCTTTGCTGTACGCATTACAAAAGACGAAGCAAACCGTTTGGTTCTAATGCGTGGGATATCGACAACAAAGGGATGAAGACCCGCCGACCGTCTGGTTGTCCTATGGTGGAAAGGAGAGGGAGGAATTAAGGCGTGTAATTCCTGCGCACACTCGCCGAAATGCATCCTATAGAATACCGAGAGACTGGCTATAATATTAGGGAATTTATGGATGATAATAACCCCTGGGAATGAGGTGATCACTACCAAGCTATTTCTAATTTGTTTTGTGTTGTTAATTGTTCGAAAATCCTCTGTCCTTAGATAGAAGAAACTTTTGATTGTTTTTTTTAAATAACAGCTTATAATCAGAGGCGTAGCGTGGACTAATATAAACGTGGGCAAAATTGTATCAGCGAGTCCACTTTTCTTTCGTTCCAAGGATCTATCCTACCAAACATGCTATGACATGACATACCTACTCATATCTATTAATTTCTGACAAGTCTCCGTCAAAGTAAAAGTCGCGGTCTTTGAAGGTAGTTACAACGGCCTCGCATTGGCATTTAAGTGGGGCTTCTTGCAAGGCCCCAAACAAACACACTTAAATTTGTGAGTTTCTTTTTTGAGGGTAAAAGTGATAAAATTAATTAGTCATCTTTGGTAAAGTCTGCGGGCATCGCATTTTAGGAGGCCTCGCGAGGCCTCTTGAAGTGCGAGGCTGTGGGCGAGGGCCCACTTTGCCTACGCTTAGCTACACCAATTAAACAAAAGAGTAACTTTCAATAAGTATCGTTTCTAATCTATATTGAATAAAAAGTTTCTGTTTCTGTATAATTATGAATAATACACGGGTCACTAACTCATCCGAACGACGCACGATAATCCACGAACACTGAGTTTCGGTGCCGCCGAAGGTTAGGCAGATTTTTTGCCGAAACCGAAACTATTACCGAAACTAGATTTTTTTGCCAAAACCGAAACCGAATCTTCGGTCGGTCACTAGTTGTAATTAAAGTGTCAATTTTAATAATTCAATCGGAAGTTTTTAATTGTCTCGAACCCCAAGCTCGTAACAGTATGGAATCTGGGATTGTTCTCGGCTTAGCGTTACTCTTAAAATGATCTACGTTCAAGCTGAAAAAAGCTTAGTTTTTTGTATTCTACAGTAACCTAATATTTTAACCGAGTTCCTAAGGCGAAAAGGTTCTATAATATCGTTCTATATAAATAGGTCTGTTGCAACAGAGCTAACTAAGGGTCGCATTAGTCGAAGATTTTAGTAAGAACTAAACTGTGTGAAGTAAACATAATATCTATACTTACATTTTCGCACGGATTTTTTTTAATACTTTCTACTTTTGACGTTTTATTACAACGGACCATACAACAAGCAAACTTGTGAGACATTACGCCTTTCAGCAGTCCTCGTACTTGTTTAAACTTTATATAGACAAGCCATATCTTTGTCAACTTGAAACCAAAAATGAATTTATTTTATGACGACCTGTGTGGTGTAGCTCACTACCAAGGACTCCGGGTTCAATTTCCGATCGGAAACGATTCTGGGTAGATTTGTTATTGTATAAAAAATATTGTAATATTTTTAGAGCCATGTTTATTCATAATAGTTATTCGGGTTATAAGCATAGCTAGAAATAAGCTTGGTAGTCTTCCCTGAGCTATACAACATTTATTTATTACAATTTTTATGAATATGTTACAAATAATGCGACCCAGTAGCTGCTGAAATCGCTTATAATAAAATAAACAAAATTTAGATAGGTAAGCGATATTAGTTACCTATATTTATATTTGAATGCACTCTTAAGGACCTTTTTTTATAGTATAGAGGGCAAACGAGCATGCGGCTCACCTGATGGTAAGTGACTGCCGCCGCCCATGAACAACTGCAACACCAGGGGAATTGCAGGTGCGTTGCCGACCCTTTAGAAAGGAGTAAGCTCTTCTCTTGAAGGTCTCTAAGTCGTTTCGGCCCGGAAAAATCGCGGGTGGTAATCGATTCCTCAAAGAGATTGTGCGGGGAAGAAAGTTCTTAGTAAAACGTACAGTGGTGTACCGCCAAGCATCCAGATGGCGTGAATGGTATCGTGAGTTTTGTCGCGATGTGCGTTTGTGAAATTTGTTGGCTGGAATCAATCCGAACAATTCCTCAGAGTACTCCCTGTGGTAGATACGATAAAAAATGCAAAAGGATGCAACATCCCTTTGCAGCGCCAGGGAATCGAGCCGATCAGAAATAACTCTGTCGTCGACGATTCGAGTCGCTGAGCGCTGGATGCGGTCAAGTGGAAAGAGCTGGCACTGGGGAGACCCGGCCCAGAGATGGGAACAGTATTCCATGTGATGCCAAACTTGCGCCTTGTAAAGTTGCAAGCGATGTGCCAACATGAAATACTGTCCCGCTCTGCTGAGCACGCGAAGCTTTTTAGAGGCCAATTTAGTCTTCCCTTCCAAGATACCACGAAACTGCACATCGTTCATGTCAACGCCGAGAATTCCGATGCTAGCAGAGGCAGCAAGGAGAGTGCCCTGAAATTGAAGAGAGAAAAAAAAAGGGGTTCTTTTTAGCGGTAAACGCGCAAACCTGTGTCTTCTGAGGGTTAAACTGGACTAGATTTAGGCGTCCTTAATCCGAGACTTTGTTTAATAATGATTCGAATTCAGACACAAGTTTGTTCCGGCACTCGATTAGGTGATCCATATACGGCCGATATACGATCCATATACATATATCCATAGCACGACCAATGTGGTTTTTGGTTGTATTGTAACATTCGCGGATGACACAATACTTATATGACAATTTTAGACAAAAATGTTATCACAGCGGTAAGTGACTCGCTCTAAATTGCGAGCAACATAGTAAGTTTCCTGGCGAGACGCGAGTAATGACGTCACCGCGCTTTGTCCGGCCGGCCGAATCCTGACAGACATTGAAATCGCGCGGGAAAGCGCCTTTAGTCTTTTTTTTATAGAATAAGCGTGACAAACGAGCACACAGTTCACCTGGTGCAAAATGGTTGCTGTTGCCCATAGACATCTACATCTATCTTCGTTTGCGAATTAAAATGCAGATGCGTTGTCAGCCGTGAGGACTAAGATAGAATGCCTCTTTTCCAGTAAAATGGGTCTCCGGTTCTCTACACTCACCATACGAAACACAGCAGCATTAAGCTGCTATTTTACGCTGGTATTCAAGTTAGTCTTCATTATCTCAGCCATTTTTTGAGATAGGAAAAAATAAAATCTCATTTTACTTGGAATTTTCTATAGGTTTGAAACGAACACATAACAAAAATCGTTGGCCCTATCAATTGTCGTGGTAGGTATACCCAAATAAAAAACTTAGACATATCGTCTAAAAAAATAAACATTTATATATATATATATATATATATATATATATATATATAATAGTAATATATATATATATATATATATATAATAGTAATATATATATATATAACTATCAATTTACTGTTGTTGAGAGGTTACGAGAAGTGTATAGAAAATATACCTCGACTTTAGAAGCTATTATCATAGTATAAAGACAGGGAAGTACGTTATCTTCAAACAAACGCACTGCGCGCGGCTTGTATGTGTGCGCCATAGTATCTATGGGCGCCGCACGCACACTTAAACACAATCTCGGAATGTTTCTCCCTACGCCTACGCCAGTCTGGGCCATGGGGGGTCAAGTCTCTATGGAGCAGATGCAAACGTCGGGTAAAATAAGCGAAACAGAGACAGCGCTATACGCAAGACAGAGAAATCACAATTGAAACATGTTACGCATTGTATTTCAATTACAGTTTAGGAACTTTTATTTTTGCATTTTAATATCTTTGTCGTCTGCCCATTGAAAATTATCTTTACTTATCTTATAAATTATAAACTATATATTTTGTAATATACATAACAAATAAATGTTGTTTAATCCATGAAAGTATAAATTAAATTATACGTTCCGATTATTTTTATGTCCGATTGAAATGATTACTCTGACTCTGTGCAACAAGCTCTGTAGCCGAAAATATAAATGTATCTGTGGCTATTGTGAAATAAAAACGTAAACTAGATTATTATTTATTACATACTCATAAAATTAAGAAAAGAACAAGTTTCAAAGTTCATTTTACATCAATTAGATATTAGTTTATTTATGATTTAACAGTGGTAGAGCCACGCGGCAGCTTTTGCTGTCACACGGATGGGCCGGCTCGAACCGGGGTGGTACCACGACCTCACAGAAAACCAGCGTGAAGTAGAGGTTCACCTCTGCGTTTCGCTTGGTGAGTGCAGGTGGCCGGAGGCCCTTTTTACTGGAAATGAGGCGTTCCATCTTGGTCCTCACGGGTGACAACGCATCTACATTTTGAATTGTAATAGAGGATAGATGTAGATGTCTATGGGCCGCAGCAACCACTTACCATCAGGTGGACTGTGTGCTCGTTTGTCACCCTTATCCTATAAAAAAAAAGAAAAAAAATATTTTAAACGGGAATGTTTCAAATTAAATTGAGTTAGTTTTGTTTAACTTTTCTAAGCCAAACTCAAAACTGATGTCGATTTAGTAGTTATATTTCGTAGAAAAATAACTTAAGTGGGGTGTTACTAGCCAGTAAATATTTAATTTATGGTGATTTATTAGAGTTGTTTTACTTAATGAAGATGTTTAACGAATAATAATGGATTAAAGAAATTGGTGTGTTCTAAGATGCGTCTATAATCATCTAAAATTGAGTGCCCAAGTTTATTTGTGTCTAAAATATTACTAGTCAATAATACCTATATTTAAATCTCTATGAAAATAATTGTTTTATTTCTGAAAAACTATCAACCGTGTTCCATTCCAACTTTTCTACTTATGTATCAATGCATAGCTAATTGTTAACTTTAATCTTCCTCTTAAGGTTTGTGTTATTAAATATTTAAAATTTCCAATATGTTATTCATTTATTACCATTTCCATTCCAATTTTTTACTAATGTAGAATGTAATTTCTACATTCGTAGAAAATTGGAATGGAAATAGTAATATATTATGATTAAAAATAGAATATTGAATGTGAGGGTGGGCAATGAGCATTATACATATACACACCCACACATTCACATCTGTTAGTTCATGGATCAAAAACTGTCGCGCTAGTGTCGCAAGCTGTTGGCATTTTTATTGTATGAAGTTTTCGTTCTTCCCGTCAGGGTACATGTATTCTGTGGTCTGGGCTAACACCGCACGAGGTTCGCGCGTTACGGCTTTTTTACATACATTTACATATTTTTGTTGTATTAGTTGTCTATCAGACAGAGGAATAATAGTAACTAAGTACCTACTTACGGTTATAAAATCGTAATTAATTATATTTGCAAAAGTTATTTATAAGGATGCGGATATATTACACATTAAAGTTTAAACAAGTCGTTTCGTAATAGTCCAAAACCGAAGAAAGTATTTTTCTGTAGCTAATTTGTAATTTTGTAATAAATGTGTGATTCAATATATATATGCTTGTATTAATTAAAAATAAAAATTAATATGGTCCTTTATGTGTGCAAATACTATATTATGGCTATTAAAAATAAAAAATAACTAGAATATACTAAGTAAATAATTTAAACACGAGCTCACACACCGCCCCGCCGGTTTATTTTATCCCTTTTTTTATAAATAATACTGCTCTGAATCTTAATACATTTCTGTATTTGTTAGGAAAACCATTGTTGAACTTTATGGACTAATGATCACTGAATTAGTTATACAGAGATGTATTATTTTTGGCAAGGGCCGGGCTTTAAACTAATGATTTGGTGACAATGACAACCCTGAGACAGTAGGCAATTATATCGCGGATTGGGCCGGAGTCAGCCTACTTCCCTGTCTTTATACTATGCTATTATGTTGAAATTATTTTAATATTCTTTTTAGCAGGTATTTTGAAGCCGGCTTTTACTGTTATCAAAAGTTCAAAAGACTAGTTATTGACCCTTTTGAGTGGACTAAACGGTTTCACAAACTCAAATGTCGCCTAAATAAATCTAACCTACATTAAAAACTTCGTCCCCAATTTTTCTTCAAATTTATATGGGATCACCCCTGAAGTATAACATATTTCATAAAAAAGTAATTTTTAAATTTGGTTCACAATGAAGATATCGATTGTATGTTCCTTTTTTGTATGTACATACCTATACATACAATCGAATTGAGAACCTCATCTTATTTGCGGTCGGCTAATAAAAAAAACTACTTTTTATACTCCTCGCAAATTACCAATAATTGACTGATTGTCATTATTAATGGAGTGAGAAGTGTCATGTTATCGGGATAATTGATATTGTTTATTATCTTTTTCCCATCAACTAAGCATCCCCTTATGTGCTTCCGAGTCCACCATTTAGTCATTTAACGTAATAATCAAAAATATTGCGAACGAAACACCACCTTATTGCAACCTCATAATTCAACCTACTATTTAATTCTATAATTTTTATAAACTCTAGATGTGATTCAAATATTGCCAATAAGTTTGAAATGATTATACGATTGCCATCTACCGGATCGTTCACCAATTTGGAGAACTTAAAAGAAGAAAGAAAAGAAAAAGAAAGTCCATGGTGTAACTATATTTCCCTTGTTGCTTTTGTTGGTGTTTTAGCGGCACAATAAAATTGACTAATTAAAAACTGCAGGCGCTGACTGTATCAACCAGTATCAACTCATCTGATCTATGCTGCAACTGGCAACATTCATACCTACGAACCTTCGTTCGGGTTTTGGCGGGAACTTGATCGGCGGCGGTTTGCTGCTCCTGTACTCGTATTATAGTTTAAATAATAGTTTGAAGTGGATTTTGATATGTAAAAGTGGTTCGATTTTATGTATTAACTGTCTACGCATGTGAACTATTAGTGGAAACGGTGAAACAAGTGCTCTGATGGTGATGGATTCTCAAGATAAGCTGTTTGCATAGGCGCCTTTAGATACCATCGCCAACTGTCAGCTGCCTGCTGGCTCAAGTTGCCGTCAAAATCTCCCAAGGGCTGCACAATGTGACGCATCAACATATTGTGAAGCAGTGAACTATGAAGGATAATAATACATAAAGACAAGGCTTGGGGAAATTATAATAAATCGAATAAAAATACTCAAGACTTGGCCTAAAGGTCTTACCAGGCCATAAACTCAAAAAAAAACCTTCGTTCGTATAATATAATTATTCAATTTTTAAATGATTATATTTTTAAATTTCAGAAGAACTTAAAAGAAGAGAAAACAAAAAAGAAAGTTTATGGTGTAATTCTCTTACTTTGTTGCACTTCGTAGTGACATGGCGGCATGAGGACCACCATCTCATCTCGTCCTAACATCGTGCCTATCATGGTCTACGGGTTCGATACTAACCAATCTCGTAAAGCTATATGTTATACAGAAGACGGGAAACAGTGCCAAAAGTTTTGCGATTGCAACAAATCTCTTTTGCACTTTCTATTGATGAAGAAGAATAATTTCTTACTCTATATTTTAATATTGGTAGAGTACAGGCAAAGAGAGAGTTATATACTGGGAAACTAGTACAAGTAAGTAAACAAGTATGATAGTAGATAACTTTTAGTATCAAATTATTCTACTTTTTATTGAAGTATAATACACAAACGTGCCGTCTACCTGATAATACGACGCTCGTTTGCCTACCTCAACCACTCAGAATTGGTATTTGAGATGTTCACTAATCCAATGTACTGCCCTATCGGAGTATTTGTACATCTTTCTTTCTAATCTACTTCCTCTCTGTAATCCTACATTTTTAGAGAAAAATTAAAGTAAAAATGGCCGTGTCAGCCAAATGCTTTCAGTCATAGAGCAACACGGGCCATCGGCGAACTGGAGAGGAGTAGCCATACGCAGGCGTTCCACTCTGTCAAAGTTCAAGTCCACGTGGCCCTATGCGTACAATAAAACTTGTAAAAAGTTGCAGCCACACTGCTCACTAGACTAAATATAGCTGCGCGGCTAAATCGAATATGAAAAAATGCCGAATTGATTAGTTTTTTGCTGCAAAAAGGGATGTGTCACGTCAAATTTACAAAAAAGATGGCGTTACCTCTCATATAATATAAGTAATTTTAAACACTTTATTTATTTTTATTTCATTGTTACCTTAAAAATTACATTAATATTGATGGTGTTGTTTATCAACACAGGCCGCTCGCCCTCATACTATATTATGCAGATCGGTCGAGGGACTGATCCGAGTCTGTATCCGGAGTTGTCACTATCACCGAGCAATACTGTTATAATGTATCTATTTGTGTGTGAAATTATTCGTGTATTGTTATAATTGTTATGTTTGAGTTCCGTAGTAACAGTCGATTGTTTTTATGTGCGTAGGATCTATCCGCGCAAAAATGACAAACAGTTTTGTATCGTGGTAAAACGCTATGGCTACTCCCCTTCGGCCCGCCGCCCCGATGGCCCGTGTTGCAGGGCTCGGATAACGGTATATTTTTCAAAACGTTTTCGCCTTAAATACCTAAAAACTTATTTGTTTCGTTTATGTTCGAACGGAATCATAATAAAAAGGTTTATGAAGAAAACTAAATTTTAAATCGTACTTGTTCAATAAATTTTTTTAACCATTTTAAACCGTTTTTTTCTCATTTTTGACCCTGCAATACGAAACAAAAATACCTTATAGGTGTAAACTTGTCGTGGCTCGTCCCATTCATTTAGGTAAGTAGTGAAAAGGAACGTGGGTTCAGCATTCAACAGCGGATTCCTTGATCCGACGAGTCTCCTATGACACCTACGTTGGGTTCGGGAGGCAAAAAGGCGTATGTGAACCCTGTGAAGGAGTATCACACGAGAGTGCCCGCCGCTTCCTTTTCTTTAAAAAAAGTTCAGACGGGGATTACGGGTCTTCCGAGGTCGTCCCGGTCCCAGCGCCTTAATTCTTCAATATGTGCTACGTTAGCAGCACAAGGTGGACTGTAGTAATATTTAAAGGTGAAGGATCCCTTAGGAATAAAACAGCAATTGTTTTCAAACCGCTCCGTGAGAGAGTAATTACTTTCCCTATCACTTCCCTATATGTTTTCTTTCTTGATTATATATTATACTGGTAGCTGGTCTCGAACGATTTGTATGGTGGTGGTTCTTCTCCTAGTGGAGGTTTTCATATGTCGAGGAGACTCTCTTTACATGGGCGGCATCTCAGGGGGACACGACCCCCCGGTCCTGGGTGCTGCGTTGGCAGCTTATGGGTTGGTGTGTTGCGCACTTCGCGCCATCAAATCAGGTGTCGGGATGCTCACTCGTCCACGGCGTCCCCTGTGCCGGGCGGTGGGCGTAGAAGTTCACGAGGGAGCGGCCGCTCGTCAGGTGGGCAGGCATAGAGGGGAGCTAGATTTTGCAGATGTGGATGTGGCCCATTATCTGCGCGGTCGAACAACCGTCTTGCAGTACGGACCACGAATTCGTAGATGGATTCGACCTTGAGGTCGCGTGCGATGACATCGTTCCTGACGTAGCGACCGGCTCTCACGATCACCCGAAGCGCAAGATTTTGCTGGGCCTGCAACCTCCTGCGCTGAGTGGCCGAGGTCAACGCGTACCAGGCTAGTGCTGCGTAGGTCAGCGAGCGGACGTAGGTCTTGTAGATACCTATTTTAGTTTTTGTTGGGAGTTTGGATGCCAGTATAGGATAACTTAATTAACAGTGGTAGAGCCACGCGGCAGTTTTTGCTGTCGCACGGATGGGCCGGCTCGAACCGGGGTGGTACCACGACCTCACAGAATACCAGCGTGAAGTAGAGGTTTACCTCTGCGTTTCGCTTGGTGAGTGCAGGTGGCCGGAGGCCCTTTTTGCTGGAAATGAGGCATTCTATCTTAGTCCTCACGGGTGACAACGCATCTACATTTTGATTTGTAATAGAGGATAGATGTAGATGACTATGGGCCGCAGCAACCACTTACCATCAGGTGGACTGTGTGCTCGTTTGTCACCCTTATCCTATAAAAAAAAATAGAGTTTCGCTCGCGCAGCTCTGGCCTGTCTCACAACGAGATCGACCATCGGGGTCATGCGCAGCGAGCGATCTATCTGGCATCCTAGATACGTGATGGTACTAATCCAACCCACATCCTGCCCCCGGAGTTGCAGAGTAGGTGGTGTTCTGGTCAGCCTGGTCATGAAGGCGGTGGTCTTCCCGACGTTGACCGCCAGCCTCCATTTGTCCAGCCACTCAGGCAAAAGGTCGAGTACCCGCTGCAACTTCTTGGCAGCTATGTCCACCCGACGTGATAACGCGAAGTACGCACTGTCGTCGGCGTATAAAGCTAAAACAATGTCGTATTCCCACTCCTCCAGATGGCCTTGGAGGGTAGGGATGTCGTTGGTGTAAACCGCGTACAGGTGCGGTGATAGGCAGCTGCCCTGTGGCACTCCGGCTAAAATCAGTCGTGCCGCCGAGACAGCCCCTTCCAGGGTGACATGGAAGCTCCGCCCCTCCAGGAACGACGCTATTAGCCGCACAAGAATTGGCGGCAAGGTGGTATGATGGATCAATTTGTAGACTAGCCCTACGTGCCACACCCTGTCGAAGGCCTTCTCCATGTCGAGAAGGACCCCCACACAGGTGCGGCCGAATATAACTTAAGATGTGTGCAGCACACGGGCCAGCTGTGAAGTGGTGGAATGTCCCCTGCGGAAGCCGAATTGCTCCTCTCGCAGGGTGACATGTGGAAGAACCCTAGTCAGGGTAAGTTTTTCGAAAAGTTTTGCTATGTGCGGCAATAGCGTTATGAGGCGATAGCTGGTCTTATCCTATCTTTTCCCGGCTTCGGCAGCACAATGATTTTGCCCTGCTTCCAGATGGTCGGGAAGTGGCCGGTCCTCAGGATGCCGTTATACAACCTAGTGAGTGCCACTATTACCCTTCTGGGCAGCTGTTTAATGGCTGTGATGGTGATGCCGTGATATCCCGGCGCTTTACGGGTGGGTAGGCGCATGATGGTGCGCCTTACCTCCGCTGGTGATATAAAATCGTCGCCCCGCAAGGGCGGCGCCGGGTTTGAAAGGTATTCCTGTACGCGGTCCACTATACTCTGTATATGTTCTGCGTACCCCTCTGCTACACTGTTTGGTATGAATTACTGTTCTAGGTGCTGTGCCATCAATTCTGCTCTCTTTTGGGCGTCGTAGATTCTGCTCCCCGTGCTGTCCACCTGTGGGCAGACAGGTGTTGTTGTCTTGGTGAGCTGCCGGTTGAGGAGATGCAGGGAGGCGGGCGTCTCCGAAGCTTCGTCCACTCGCCTCTCCCATGCTTCTTCCCTGTACGTTCTCATTGCTTCCAACAGCTCTTCCGTCAGGGAGTTAAGTTTGGTTTTAAGCCGTGGGCATCGTGTCCGTGCCCAGAGCCTCCTTAGCTTCAGTTTTTCGGACAGCTGGGTTTGCAGCTTGCGCAGGAGTTCCTCCTTCCCACGTCCCGTGGAGACAGGGTGGGAGTGAAGTTGAAATTGGTCTTTAATAGTGCTATAAAGCTGTAGGGCCGCTGCTCTTCATGCGTGGTAATAGAGGCGCAGAATTGGAGGTCCTCCAGCGCAATGCGGAAGCGCACCCAGTTTGTCTTCATTCGGAGACTTCTGGGCACTACGGCATCCGCACTGGTGTCGATGGTAATCAGCACGGGGAGGTGCTGCGTATCTAAGTCCTACAGCACTTCCAACTGTATTGGGTACGGCAAAAGATGGCACAGCACTATGTCTAAGACATCGGGCTGGTGTTGAGGTTTGGCGGGGATATGAGTGGGCTCATCTGGGCCCGGCACCTCGTACCCCTACTCCTCGGCGTCGTCGTACAACTTCTTCCCCGGAGGTTATCGCGGAGCCACAAGCAGGATGTTTTGCATTGAGGTCTCCAGCGATAATAACAGGTGTTGTTCCGTTTAAGATGGTTGTTATGTCCTGGGGGGCAAACGAGGTGCCGGGAGGTCTATAGGTGGCGAAACTTCTTGTGTCCTTCGTCCCCACCCTCACCCTTATCCCTTTGGCTCTCGTGGTTATGAATTTCGTGTTGGTGCCAACTTCTTCGTGCATGACGTCCCTCCTCACAAGGACCGCGGTTCCTCGGTACGCGACACCTTCAGGGGAAATCTCGTCGTGTCGGTACACGAAAAAGTTGGAGAGTTTTAATTGAGCAGAGGGGCGCAGCTTCGTTTCCCCCAGCAGCACAATTTGGATATTGTGTTGCTGGATCAGTGTTCTTAGGTCGGCGACCTTCCCAGAGATGCCGCCGGGGTTCCAATAGCACATCCTAAGTTGATGACCTGTTGACAGTGGTTAATTGGGCTAAGGCACTTAGAATGGCCGAAAGGGAGTTGGTACCGCTGGTCATGGCAGTCAGGACCTCTCCTAGGATCCTGATTACCACTCCTACCGGTTGAGCGAGGGCCTCCTCGATGGTGGTTGGTGCCAGGGGCTGTGGTTGGGGTGTGACTAGGGCATCGGAACCGGTTTTCTTTCTAATAGGTCTCACATCAAGTTCGGAGGTAAGGTATCATCATAACTAACAAAACGAGCCCAAACTCGTCACACCTAGTTCTACTCGTCCAGGAGTTCCAGTAGTAGTCACAGAAGTACACCATCGGGTCTCTCTAGAGCCCAGAGGTTACGTTTCATCATAATTAACTAAACGAGCCCAAACTTGGCATTCCTAGTTCTACTCGTCCAGGAGTTCCAGTAGTAGTCACTGAAATACACCATCAGGTCTCTCCATCAAGTCCGGAGGTATGGCCTCGTCATAACTAACAAAACGAGCCCAAACTAGGCACACCTAACTCTACTCGTCCAGGAGTTCCAGTAGTAGTCACTAAATTACACCATCAGGTCTCTCCATCAAGTCTGGAGGTAAGGTTTTGTCATAACTAACAAAACGAGCCCAAACTCGGCACACCTAGTTCTACTCGTCCAGGAGTTCTAGTAGTAGTCACAGAAGTACACCATCGGTTCTCTCTAGAGCCCAGAGGTTACGTTTCATCATAATTAACTAAACGAGCCCAAACTCGGCATTCCTAGTTCTACTCGTCCAGGAGTTCCAGAAGTAGTCACTGAAGTACACCATTAGGTATCTCCATCAAGTCCGGAGGTAAGGTCTCGTCATAACTAACAAAACGAGCACAAACTCGGCACACCTAGTTCTACTCGTCCATGAGTTCCAGAAGTAGTTACTGAAGTACACCATCAGGGCTCTCCATCAAGTGCGGAGGTAAGGTCTCGTCATAACTAACAAAACGAGCCCAAACTCGGCACACCTAATTCTACTCGTCCAGGAGTTCCACTAGCAGTTACCTAAGTACACCTTCAGGTCATTCCATCAAGTCCGGAGGTAAAGTCTCGTCATAACTAACATAATGAGCCCAAACTCGGCACACCTAGTTCTACTCGTCTAGGAGTTGCTGTAGGAGACACCAACGTACACCATCAGGTAATTCTGTCAAGTCCGGAGGTGAGGTCTCGTCATAACTAACTAAAGGAGCCCAAGCTCGGTACACCTAGTTCTACTCGTCCAGGAGTTCCAGTAGTAATCACTGAAGTATACCATCAGGTCTCTCCATCAATTCCGGAGGTAAGGTTTCGTCATAACTAACAAAACGAGCCCAAACTCGGCACACCTTGTTCTACTCGTTCATGAGTTTCAGAAGTTAGTCATTGTAGTACACCATCAGGGCTCTCCATCAAGTGCGGAGGTAAGGTCTCGTCATAACTAACAAAATGAGCCCAAACTCGGCACACCTAGTTCTACTCGTCCAGGAGTTGCAGTAGTAGTCACCAACGTACACCATCAGGTAATTCTGTCAAGTCCGGAGGTGAGGTCTCGTCGTAACTAACAAAACGAGCCCAAACTTGGCATACCTAGTTCTACTCGTCCAGGAGTTCCACTAACAGTTACCGAAGTACACCTTCAGGTCATTCCATCAAGTCCGGAGGTAAGGTCTCGTCATAACTAACATAATGAGCCCAAACTCGGCACACCTAGTTCAACTCGTCGAGGAGTTCTAGTAGCATTCACCGTATACTTTCAGATCACTCCATAAAGTCCAAGACGAATAGGATTTATATATATTTATATATTATAAATCCCACTTGCTTTTAGCGAAACAAAACATTATAATAAGAATTCGTGATTATAAAAATATTTATATTATGTATTATTTTACTTTGTCAGGTCATGTACCTATGTATCAAATTCGAATATTTTGTGTTTGTACAGCGATCTTTTTCAGCTGCTGCAGGCGACACAACAACCACCCGCGATAGCGGCCGAGTGCCGACTAGTAGTCGACTAGTCGGCGACTACCCTATATAGTATATTATCTATGGTGCCGACTGTGGTTTCATCGAAATTTTTGTACAACAAATCAAAACAGGCACTAAAAATAAAATAACCCTTATTGCAATCTATTAGGATTCATCCGTATCAGCAAAATATGTCACAAAATAAGCATCAGTTTTTATTTTTTTTACGACCATTTGTGACATTTTGATAAAAAGTAATCACCAGCATGTTTTATTGAATATGTCTGCCTACTTACTCTGAAATCTTAATATATGTTGATTGTTGATAATAGAACAAAAAATGTACCGAAACATGAGCCGGTATCGTTAATTTTGTAGAAAATGGCTAGGGAAGATCCTTTTTACCATGTAAAAAACTATTATTTTCAACAAAAAAGTTACCACCATTTGAAGACCATTTGAACCATTCTATACGTTGTAGTTATTAGTTATATTTGATTTGGTTTAGTTTTGTCACAAAATGTACCGAAAAACAGCATGATTTGGCCCGATTTGCAAACGCACCCTTAATATATAAATAATTAAAAAAGCTGAAGGTACTCCGGGTTAACTCTGACATCGGGACGTCAATCACTTCAGTCCCCCGAGACCATGGGTGCTGGAAAGCACCCGAAACTTCGGGAATTAATAAAAATAAGTCAATTAAACACGATGAAATCCGTAAAAGTAGTTTTTTTCAAAGTATGTAACGTTTAATTAAAACTATATCTTTTCACAAGTGAGCCGATTTATGTTTTGTTTTGAAATAATCCGTATAATAATGTATATATTAAATATTTAAAATATATTTTATGATAGAATATTGTATTGTTATAACAGAATAGAATTTCTATTCTATATTATTTTATGTTGATTGATATTAAAATTTAAATAATGTTCAATAACTGTTTACGTGCAATTGTAAAATGAATGTTCCTAGTTAGTGAGATGTTTGATTAATTTTATATTTAATTAGAATGAAACTATTGCGAATATTATTTAAATAATTACTTTTAAAATACTTTATGTTAACCAAATAAAAAGAACTGATCATTCATCATAATATTTAGATAGAGAAGTACTTACTTAGTATTCCATTATGACTCAGAAATGATTGTTACCAAAAGACTTGAAAAGGTTTTAAAAATAATAAATAGTACCTACGACTTGCAATACACTAACTGTTTTATTTATGAATATGATAATATGATTATAACATCTTTATTCACATTGAACGAAAGTGGCCATTGAAGTGTGGGCATTGAAGGAAAGTGAAAGAAAGTAGGTTGGACCTAAAAGAAAGAAAATAACATCAAGAACCGAAAGTACCCAGGTACCCGGTTCCGGCAAAAATTTGGAACCGAAAGAACCGGTTCCTGGAAAGGGACCGGTTCTCGATACCCTAGGTGTGACAGTTACAGTACCTTTTAGGTGGGCGTGGATCTCGGGGTTGGGGTATAGTTTGCTCATTCTGGCTCGAAATAGGGGGGAAGGTGTATCGCGATTGTGGTAATGGCTGTCGTTGTTGTGTGGTGGTGATGGGTGGAGGAAGAGGAGTCGACGTACCGCCCACTTGAGCTGATTGGGTGGACGCCTTCTTCCTCTTCCTTCCTCGCTTTCTCTTGGGGCGCTCTATGCGCTCCGTGGCATCATTCGCCGGTGGAGCTAAGGTCGCCCCGGTCGTGACGAATGTGTTTGGTGCTGGCATTATTGTCACCTGTCGCTGTTGCAGTTGCGGTGCCTGACGTTGTGGGTGTTTCTGGTATTGCTGCTGTTGGGTTTGCTGATGCTGTGGCATTTTAGATGGTGGTTGTTGTCGTTGCGGTGGTGGTGGCGGTGGTTGCCATTATGCTGGAGGTGGTTGGCGTTGCGGTGCTCGTGCTGCTTGCGAGGGCATGGGAGGTTGCATATTAATGCCTCTCTTCCTCGCGATTCGCTGCAAAACTGGGTACCGCCTGTCATTCGCCGAATGGTCTTTACCGCAGTTTGCGCATCCCGCGGTTGTGGGCAAACTGAGGCCTCGTGGTCACCGGCACAGCGTACACATTTGAAGGGCCGGTAGCAATTAAAGGATGCATGCCCGAACCCTTGACACCTGTGACACTGCGCGGGGCCGATTCTACCAGTCCAGGCCTCTATAATTACCCCCGGCATGTAAAGTAGCTCATCTATCTGGTATAGCCTGTTGAGCTCTTCGGGGCTTAGGTGTTCCATTTTTACGTGGAAGAGACAGCCAGGCCTGTCTCTTTTCGGTGGGATGGGTCGGACGAAGGTTACAGGGAAGCCCTTCTCTATGAGGGCTTCCTGTATGTCCTTTGGGTCGGTATCCGCCGGGAGCCCTCTTAACCCCACCTTCGTGGGTTGCTCTTCCTGTGGGGCATAGCAGTACCACACGAAGGCGGCGTCTTCCTCACTGCGGTCAATTAGATATCTTTGTACCTTGCGGTACTCGTAGTCGGACTGGGGCCGAAAGCGGACCCTCTTCCCAAATGGGCGAGCATTTGGGGCGTGTCCCAGAAGCTGGTGAATGATTTTAAAGTGCTTCGCCCAATTTTGGAAGCACTCCACTATAATGGGAGGGTATTTGGCCGTTTGGTTATCTGCTGGCTGTAGTGTTCATTGTGCAGGTGAAGGTGATGGTGGTGGCGCCGTTCTCGGAGCTGCTGCTATGTGCGCATAGGAGTCTGGCGTTGAGGATGGTCCCGGTATGAACTCATGATTTGAGAATTGGGCATCTTGCATAGGGGCAAGGGTGACGTAGGACGTATTGTTCCACTCCCTCTCCCCTTCTGGGTCCTGCTCACCGAAGTCCTGCATGTCAGTTGTGCAGACCGGAGAGGTGGTTGGTGATGGTGCATTCGGTGGTATATTTTGCCTCACTACAGGTTGTGGGGCTTGCCTTTCAGGGGGGGTTGGCGAGGTAATGGGCGATGCTGAATCCGACAGCGAGTCGGATCCGGCTTTCAGGCTTTTTGCTTCATTACTATTTTATTATATGTATAGATAAGAATTAAAAATCTTTGGGCTACTTAGGTAAGGGTACTAAAAAAGTTCAATCTGAAATTATAATCTTTTTTCATGCCGCGGCAAGTTGTCGTGCAGCGGACAGACTTCCGGCATGATCTCATGGCGACATGGAGAGAGCGACTGTCGCAACCCCGTGCTGGGCACGCCACTATAGCGGCGATAAGACCCCTCTTTGAGTAGTGGCTTGAGAGACGCCACGGCGTCCTCACCTTCCGCCTGACGCAGGTCCTCACCGGACACGGTGTGTTCGGGAGGTTCCTGCACCGAATCGGGCGGGAGGAAACGCCCGGGTGCTCCCACTGCGAGGATCGACCGGAGGACACAGTGGAGCACACCGTGGAGGTGTGCCCTGCTTGTGCGGAGCACCGCCGTGTCCTCGTAGCGGCGATAGGCGGCGGTGACCTCTCGCGTCCGGCCCTGGTCGAAGCCATGGTCCGGAGCGAGACGGAATGAGATGCCGTCACCACCTTCTGCGAAGCAGTGATGCTAGCGAAGGAGGTGGCGGAGCGGGAGAAGGAGAGAGCAGCAGCTTTCCTTCCCGGCCGCCGCGGGAGACGCCCCGGGCGTCGGGGGCTACGTCGTGGCCCCCGGCCACCGTAGGCGCGGGCCTGTGGATGGCGAGCAATGGGTAGCTCGCCGTTCGTCCGTCTAACGACGACAGGCCGTGTCGACGGCGCGTTTTGTTCCACGCGCGCCTCAAAGAGCTGTCAGCATCGTGAAGGGGCCCGCAAGGGCCGACGCCTGCCGGGGCTGCGGGCTGTTCGAAAGAGATACCGCGGCTCCGGAACGTAAGGGCACTGAAGGAACACGGATGGTTTTTAGTCAGTAAAAGTCTGACACTCCCTTCCGCTCCACCCAGAGCGAAAGGCGTAATTTGATGATTTTCCATCCGCAAAAAAAAAAAAGGCTTTTTCTCTTCTTGGAGCTCTTCTTCATTAATTTCTGGTGGACTTTTCCTCCGCGAGGCTAGGCACCGGCGTGGCAGTGGAGCCGGTTCGATGCTAGGTGGAGACACAGCTGCACCCGCACCGAGCGCGGCGCCAGTGGCCGGTAGACTACCTATCCGCCTCGGGAGTTGGCTATATGGCGGAAGCACTCTCGACCTCTCAGGAGCGAAGAGGTCTCGCTCCATGAGGGGCTCCCAGTACTCCCGGACGCCTATCTGGTGGTTTTCGGCGTAGTGAGAGGGGTTCCCCCTTGTCCGTCATCACTTAGGTATTAATTCGTGCTCAGACCTTAGCTATCACACACCTTACTCCCCTCAGCGCGTGCAACCACACCGGGTGAGACCCTTGAGGGAGGACCAGCGAGGCGCCCGCGAGCAGGGACGGGTGTGTGAGACGCTGATGGAATTGGGCGTTTACTCACACAGAGTGCGGCACATTTGCAAAGACTTTTTAACAATAAAAAGAGGGTACAGTGTAAATAAGATAGACGCAAAAGTAGGGCACAGCGTATGTAGTTCCCTTTGCGCTTACCTCGATAGTAGTTCGACGCAGGAAAAGCGCCAGCGACGCCTGACGGAGCGAACTCGACGTCGGCGGAGTCGTTCACTGACACAACACGAACACAATAGCAGAAGCGCGACTAAACACGTCCGCACTGTAGCACGGCCCGCGGCGAACTGAACGATTTGTATGAAAACCAGTCTAATGGGGTATCAAAAATGCTTTACTCGAAAGAGAACCGCGCCCTCTGTGCGATTTCGCAACTCAATTACATCAATTTGTACTATCACTCTTCCACGGTTTGCCCAATATCTTTATTTGTATAAGACATACATTTATACATTTTATATATAAAGATAGCACAACAAAATATCTATAATATGATATACATTACATTTTCATATCACAAAAAACCTTTTATTTATTCAACAAAATATGCCTATTTTACAACATATGTACTAAGTTAGAATTCTTAAATATCTAACACATAAGGTTGGAACATTGTTCTTTATTTCAAAATACAAATATCTCAACTAATATAATAGTCTGGGGGCACGGCAGTGCCCCCGTCAAGTCGAGCAAAAAAGCGGCACGGCCGTACCATCCTTTTCTCGAAGCAGCTCACGCCATTTTTTTAAATTTTTTCACACATTTTACTATTTAAAACACTTTGAAATTTCTTATACAAAACTATCAATATTTCATTATGATAAGAGAATTTACACATAAGAACAACACAGAATTCACCTATTTTGCTCATACAATCAACCTGAAACATTTCACAAGTCAATTTTACATAAATTGCTGAAATTTACAAACATTTAAATTTCCACTTATTTAGACTTTTTATTCTACACATTAGCGCGCTGCTCTTATCGGGAACTAGGTGAACAACTACTCCCTGCACGACGCCTATTGTGGGTAAAGCAGATTGCAGATTTAGCATGCGCTGCCATCAACAAACACTAGGTGAACAACCAATTTTTAGACGACATTCAATTGTCGGTAAAGCAGTATCCAACAAGACTCGTATCAGTTATCAAAGTTCTTATCACTTATCGTGTTCTTATCAGATAACACAAAGAAAATATTTTATGAATCAAACATTGAAAATAGACATTTTATTTTTCATACAAAATGTACTCAACTCATATAAGACAATACTATGCAACATTATTTTACATTAATTCCACTTATACACAAAGTGATCCTTTTTGACCGGGGTACAAATCCTGGTCAAACTTTATTTTAATAATTCTTTAAATTGAAAATAACATTGGGAAGGTAATTCAACCGGGGAACTGAACCCGGAAACATGAATTATATCTTAAAAATTCTCTATACGAATTTATTAAGAAAATATTACTAAGAAAACGACAAAATAGTCCGACATGGGAATCGAACCCAAGACCTTCAAATTATTAATTCGATATTTCTTGAAGATTTAACTAAGCGTTTTCTTATAAGACAATTATTGCTCGATAATTTAACTTTAGAAGTTATTCTTAATCGGTTAACTAATAAATTGAAATATTTTTATAGGCGCGTCGCCAACAATCTCCCCCTGTGCGTCAGCACCATCATTTGGGAGGCGTCGCGGATACCAGGACTATTATTCTGGATGTAGGTCTCCTCAAGATACCTGTGCTAGTAATGACGTCAACTACTCTGGTGTGACCGTCTGTTCCCGGTAGCGTTCTATTAATCTTGCCTCTCGGCCACGTATTTCGTGGCAACGAATGATCTATTATCAAGACAATATCGCCCTCTTTATGTTCCATGAACTTTCCGTTACCACTCGTTCGAGGTATTAAAGTAGGCATGCACTCTTTCAGCCATCTCGTCCAAAAATGGTCGGCTAACCTCTGGGCGGCTCTCCAATTGGGTTGACCCGTCAGATGTCGCTCTAAAAATAATCCAGGTGGACGATCTCCACATGAGCACCCGAGAAGAAACTGATTGGGTGTCAAACCCTCTTCAGGACTATCCATATTAAATGTTACCAGAGGTCTGGAATTCACAGTATGCTCTGCTTCTAAAAGCAACGTATGCAGAACCCCCTCTCGCGCGCTCCTTTCTTTGAGCGTCGCGGTCAAAGCAATTTTAATCGATCTTATTAACCTCTCCCCCCATGTGCGGTGCTCCAGGTGGTATAAATTTCCATTTAATATATTTTCTCGGGTCGGTTACTGACCCATCCACTTAGTTGGAAAGAAGTACGTTTATGTAATTCATACATATCGTTTACTATCTTTTCGGCCGTCGTCACGTCGGGAAATGCCTGTAGATAGTCATCCTAGATATAGAAATTGCTTTCCGTTGCGGAAGCTGCTTCTGGATAGAGATGTGCGTTATCTTGCGCATTTCTATTCTTCACATATATGGCGATGCATGGCAATAATGCCGCTCCAAATATGAGTGACGTCATTCTATACTCTTCCGGTGGCGCGTCACGATTGTGCCGCCATAAGAGTCGAAGGCTGTCCCTGTCTTTCTCGCGAATTTTCACTTGCGTGAACATTTCTTTAATGTCTGCCATTACTGCCACGCTTCTTTCTCTGAACCGTAGCAGAACTCAAAATAACGACTTCAATAAGTCCGGTCCGGTTATTAATGCATCATTGAGACAACGTCCGCCCGTCCTTGCGGCGGCGTTGAAAACTAGTCTTATTTTCCTTTTTTGTGGGTGAGTCACTGCGAAGTGAGGAAGATACCACGTGCGTGGGGAAATGGAAATATGGTTCGCTTTCTCTGCGTGATCGTTAAATATGAGATTTTCAATTTGCTTCTCATATTCTTTTTTCACTCGCTATTTTTATCGAGCTTCTTTTCAATATTAATCAGGCGACTTTCAGCCTGCGCTCTATTCAACGGCATGCACTCATTATCTGTGCGCCATAACCTTGGGCATAACTATGGAGTGTAGAGACTCCATAGCCATAACAAAGCAGTCTCGTACCTATTATAATAATATATTGCATACCTTAAGCGAAAGCGCAAGGTAATGTTCTACTATCGCCTAAAAATTAAAATTCCAACATTTTATCGAATAAAATCGTATCTAGCAATCATATTATACATATAAATGATATAAAAAGCACATTGTTAGAAAGATAAATGATTGTTGAACTTATTAATAACTTTATTAAATCGATAAATTGCTATTTTTAAATAAAAAAAGGGTTTTAGTGGCTTATGGTGTGGATTTATCATGTCCCTGTGGTTTGTAAACACTATAACTTTTGAAAATATCAATTGTTTAACTCAATCTATTTTTTTATCTGTTCATCTATCATGTGGGAAGCCACTGAATGTAAATGGCAGTGTAATTTTGTTTTGTTTAGCTATAATTAATTTTTTTCGGCTCCAAAATGGCGAAATTTTCGTTGATTTGGTTGCCTCGTATATAAATTGTTTCTGTAAATGGAGATCTACAGCCACAGAGTAGTTTAGTTCACAGAGTACCTTTGTATTAAGTTTAGTTCGGCTTCAGTCGCCGTCGTGAGTGGACATTGTTTCGGTTGTTTTCAGCGGCTCAAAAAGATCGCTGTACAAATACACAATATCCGAATAACCAAATTTCTTAAATACTTGATTATAATAATAATAAGAGATTTTTTTATTACAATATTTAAAAGCACAGAATAAATAATAGTAGTACGTACTAAAAGTAAGTAGTATAATTTTTTTGTCATGGGTGACATTTTCATGCTTTTCGAGGGTGTCGAAACTGATAGGGTTGTCGAAATGTAAATCCAAGATGGCGGCTGCAATAGGTATCAATTTTTTCATCATGGGTGTCATTTTCATGGTTTTCGAGAGAGTTGAAGCCGATAGGGTTGTCGAAATGTAAATCCAAGGTGGCGGCTGCAATGGGTATCAATTTTTTCATCATGGGTGTCATTTTCATGGGTTTCGAGGGTGTTGAAACCGATAATGCTATCGAAATGTAAATACAAGATGGCGGCTGCAATAGATATCAATTTTTTCATCATTGGTGTCATTTTCAAGGTTTTCGGGGGTGCTGATGCCGATAGTGCTGTCGAAATGTAAATCCAAGGTGGCGGCTGCAATAGAAATCAAGTTTTTCATCTTGGGTGTCATTTTCATGGTTTTCGAGGGTGTTGAATCCGATAGTGCTGTCGAAATGTAAATCCAAGATGGCGGCTGAAGTTGGTACCAATTTTTTCATCTCGGGTGTCATTTTCATGGTTTTCAAGAGTGTTGAAGCCGATAGTGCTGTCGAAATGTAAATCCAAGATGGCGGCTGCAATAGGTATCAATTTTTTCATAATGGGTGTCATTTTCATGGTTTTCGAGGGTGTTGAAGCCGATAGTACTGTCGAAATGTATTTAAACTACTTTAATAATTCCGTATAACATGATTATACTTTGGCGGATGCACTGGCCGCCAAGATGAGGGAAGTCCTCAACCCTGAGGACGTCCGGGTCTCCAGACCAATGAAAACCGCAGAGGTGCGGATTGCTGGCCTGGACGACTCCGTGACCTCTGAGGAGGTAGTGGCGGCCGTTGCCAGAAGCGGAGAGTGTCCGCCGGACAAGGTGCGGACTGGCGATATACGTCCCGACGCAACCGGACTCGGCGCGGTCTGGGTTCGGTGCCCTGTGGCGTCGGCGAAGAAGATCACTGATAGCGGCAGATTGCTGGTAGGCTGGGTGGCGGCAAGGGCCAAGCTTCTACAGCCCCGGGCTTTGCAGTGCTTCCGGTGCCTGGAAAAAGGGCACGTCCGGGCGAAGTGCACCGCTGAGGTTGACCGTAGTGACCTCTGTTATCGCTGCGGCCAGCCTGGCCACAAGGCGGCCCTGTGCACCGCGGCTTTCAACGGCAGCCTTTGTTCTGCTGCGGGAAGGCCAGCGGAGCACAGAGTAGGCGGAGGGGCCTGTGGGGCGCCTGCCAGCAAGGCCCAAAAGGAAAAGAAAAAGCAAAAGAAGAGGAGCACTAAGCCTGCCGGGTTAACTTCGCTGCCCCCGCAGGCTAGCAGCTCCGCGGCCGACTCCCGGCCCAGGACCGTTGCCGAGGGAATGGAATGTCAGTAACGGCACAACTCCATTTTCTCCAGGGCAACATCAACCACTGTGCCAGAGCTCAGGATCTCCTACTCCAGAGCATGGCAGAATGGTCGATTCACGTGGCTGTGGTCGCCGAACCGTACTTCATTCCCGCCCGTGACAATTGGTTGGGATGCGTTGACGGTTTGGTGGCCATTATTGGCGAGACTCTGATCGACCCGTCTCGGGGCCGCGGCTGGGTTGCTGCGGTCTCGGGCGGCATCGTTATTGTAGGGGCGTATTTCTCCCCCAACAAGAGTCTCGCCGACTTTGAGGGTTTCCTTGTCGAGTTGGGCGCCGTCGTAGGCCGCTATCACCCTCGTCCCGTTCTGGTGCTCGGGGATCTCAACGCCAAGTCATCGGCGTGGGGATCTCCGGTCACTGACCCTCGGGGCGAGGTGCTAGAAGATTGGACGGTGACGACTGGTCTGGTCGTCCTGAATCGGGGTTCGGAATACACGTGCGTGCGGCAGCGGGGTGGGTCGATAATGGACGTCTCGTTTGCTAGCCCCTCTGTCGCCAGCCGAGTCCGCAACTGGCGTGTCGCCGCAGAGGTGGAGACGCTGTCGGACCATCGATATATCCGGTTCGACGTCTCTGCCCAGACTGCGAGCGGCCGCCATCCAACAACCCCGATTAACGACGGCCCGCGTTGGGCGCTTAAGCGCATCGACAGGGAACTACTCGAGGAAGCAGCCTTAGTCCAGTCCTGGATCTGGGAGTCGACGCCGGACAGCCCCGTCGACGTCGAAGCGGTGGCGCTATGGTTTCGCGGGGCGATGACGCAGATCTGCGACGCGTCCATGCCCCGTGTCCGCCAACGGTCCGCAAAGCGCCAGGTGTACTGGTGGACCGCCGAGATCGCGCAATTGCGCATAGCGTACGTTGCGGCTCGTCGCCGGTACACCCGATACCGGAGGCGGCGTCGACGGGATTCCGCCGAGGAGGACGCGCTGTATGAGGTGTACCGCGCGTCTAAGGAGACTCTGTGGCTGGCCATTGGCGACTCAAAGTCGCGTGCCAGGGAGGAGCTGCTGGGGTCCCTAGATCGGGATCCGTGGGGGCGCCCCTACCGTTGGGTACGGGGCAAGTTGCGTCCCTGGGCGCCTCCACTAACACAAACGATGCAACCCCAGTTGCTAGAGGCGGTGGTATCGGCTCTCTTCCCTGAGCGAGTGGCACACGTTCCCCCGGCAATGGCTTCGCCCTCAGCCACAGACTCTCCAGAAGAGGAGAGCACCGAAGTCTCCGAGGTAACGCAAGCAGAGACGAGAGCGGCCGTGTCGCGACTCCGGGCTAAGAACACAGCGCCCGGACCCGACGGACTTCCTAGTCGAGCTCTCGTCCTGGCTCTGAAGGAGCTAGAGCCCCAGCTGAGGGGGCTCTTCACGGCATGTCTCGAGCAGGGTCAGTTTCCCAGTGTGTGGAAGGAGGGGAGGCTGGTCCTGCTCAGGAAGGAGGGGCGCCCCGCGGACTCACCGTCCGCGTACCGGCCCATAGTGCTGCTCGACGAGGCGGGCAAACTTTTTGAGCGTATTATCGCAGATCGCCTCGTCAGCCACTTGTGCAGAGAGGGGCCGGACCTGGACGAGAACCAGTTTGGTTTTCGTCGCGGGCGCTCCACCATAGACGCTATTATGCGCGTGAGGGCCCTGGCGGAGGAGACAGAGTCCCAGGGTGGGGTGGTGCTGGCGGTGTCTTTAGACATCTCCAACGCCTTCAACACCCTACCCTGGAGTTGTATCCGGGAGGCGCTGAATTACCATCGCGTGCCTCCCAACCTCCGCCGCACAATAGGTGCTTACCTAGAGGAGAGATG
Source organism: Parnassius glacialis (assembly GCA_033319125.1). Taxonomy (NCBI): domain Eukaryota; kingdom Metazoa; phylum Arthropoda; class Insecta; order Lepidoptera; family Papilionidae; genus Parnassius; species Parnassius glacialis. The sequence continues at coordinate 19,880,879 of JAVANC010000014.1, read as the reverse complement.
CGTTACGTATCGGGGACGTGACGGCGCAGGTCGGCGCGTCATGTCGTGCGGTGTTCCGCAGGGATCGGTCTTAGGACCGCTTCTGTGGAACATCGGCTACGACTGGGTGCTGAGAGGTGAACTCCCGTCGGGCGCCGACTTGACGTGTTATGCGGACGACACGCTCGTCACTGCCCGGGGGAGCTCGCACAGGGAAGCAGCGTTGGTTGCCACGGCTGCGGTGTCACAAGTGGTGAGCCGCATCCGGCACCTGGAACTGAAGGTGGCCCTAAACAAGTCGGAGGCCATGGTGTTCCATGGCCCTCGACGCGCGCCGCCACCGGGATCACACATTGTGGTCAGCGGGGCCCGGATAGCTGTCGAGTCCACCATGAAGTATCTAGGATTGGTGCTCGACAGTCGATGGGAATTCGGACCCCACTTCCGGCGGCTGGCGCCCAAGCTGATGGGTGCAGCGGGCGCGCTATCAACGTTGCTTCCCAACTTGGGGAGCCCGAGCGCTGCCTGTAGGCGGTTGTACGTGGGAATCGTGCGGTCCATGGCCCTGTATGGGGCCCCTGTGTGGGCGATGGACATGACGGCCAGCACTCTCGGCATTCTGCGCAAACCGCAGAGGGCGATGGCCGTCAGAGTCGTCCGCGGGTATCGCACGATTTCCTACGAGGCGGCTTGCGTCCTGGCCGGATCCCCGCCCTGGGACCTAGAGGCGAAAGTACTCGCGTCATTATATCGATGGCGCGAGGAAGAGCGGGCACGGGGCTCAAGGCCGGTGCAGCGCCAGATCGCGCTGCGCCGAGAGGAGCTCCGTCAGGTCATGGTGGCGGAATGGCGGCAAAGGCTTCTGCGCCCTACCGCCGGCCTCGCTACCGTCGAGGCGATCCGGCCAGTACTCGACGACTGGCTCGGGAGAAGGCACGGCTCCCTATCGTTTAGGGTGACACAGGTGCTGTCGGGGCATGGCTGCTTCGGCAAGTACCTGTGCCGCATAGACAGGGAGCCGGACGCTCGGTGCCACCACTGCGTCCATTGCGGGGAGGACACGGCGCAACACACGCTCGCTGAGTGTGTAGCTTGGGAGGAGCAGCGCCGTGTCCTCAAAAATAAAGTAGGAGGCGATCAGTCGCTGCCGGCCTTAGTGCGGAAGATGGTCGGTAGCGCAGAGTCGTGGGACGCGGTGGTGTCCTTCTGCGAGGACATGATGTCGCAGAAGGAAACTGCGGAACGGGAAAGGGAGATCTCGACTCCCATCCCCGGCCGCAGAAGGCGCACCGGGCTCAGGAGAAGGGCGGACAACGCCCTTTTCCAGCCCCCATGAATGGGTCCAGGTGCGAGGGACTTGGGGAAGCCCCCGCCACCCCTTTTCGATGGACCCGAGGCGGAGGCGCGCGTGGGTGTCGGCGCGCGCCCCTTAGGCGATACACGGGGTAGTTGAACACCTCACTACCTCGTGCAGGAGACGAGGCCCGGACTGACTGGGCCAGCACTAGTGTGGGGCTGCGGAAGAATTTGGATTCCCGTGGCCCCACGCGCAAGTGCGAGGAGACACCGGGGTGGCTTTAGCCGGTAAGAGTCCGGCACGCCCTTCCGCCTTTCCCCAGGCGGAGGTAGTCCATGAGGATTTCCCCCCGTAAAAAAAAGGGCACTTAGAATGGCCGAAAGTGGGTTGGTGCCGGTGGTCATGGCAGTCAGGACCTCTCCTAAGATCCTGATCACCATGCCCACCAGTTGAGCGAGGGCCTCCTCGATGGTGGTTGGTGCCTGGGGCTGTGATTGGGGTGTGACTGCAACAGTCCTTTTTGGTGGGCGTGGGTCTCGGGGTTGGGGTACTGTAAGCTCTATTTGGCTTGAGATAGGGGGAAAAGTTGAGTATCGCGGTTGTGGCAGTGGCTGTCGCTGTTGTGTGGTGGATATGGGTGGAGGAAGCGGAGTCGACGTACCACCCACTTGAGCTGGTTGGGTGGCCGTCTTCCTCTTCTTCTTATTTTTCCTCCCGCGTTCCTTTTTGGGGCGCTCTATGCGCTCCGTGGCAGCATTCGTCGGTGGGCCTAAGGTTGCCCCGGTCGTCGCGAATGTTGGTGCTGGTGTTATAGTTACCTGCCGCTGCTGCGGTTGTGGTGCCTGACGTTGTGGTTGTTGCTGGTAGGGCTGTTGGGGTTGTTGCTGCGTAGACAATTGAGGTGGTGGTGGTCGTTGTGGAGGCGGTGGTTGCCACTGTGGTGGAGGTGGTAGCCGTTGCGGTGCTCGTGTCGCTTGCGAGGGCATGGGAGGTTGCATGTTAATGCCCCTTTTCCTTGCGATTCGCTGCAACAATGGGGACCGCCTGTCGTTCGCCGAGTGATCTTTGCCGCAGTTTGGACATTTTGGTTTCGCATCCCGAGGTTGTGGGCATGCTGAGGCAAGGTGATCACCCGCACAGCGTACACATTTAGAGGGCCGGTAGCAATTAAATGATGCGTGCCCGAACCCTTGGCATCTGTGACACTGTGCGGGGCCAATTCTACCTGTCCAGGCTTCGATAGTCCTGGCATATACAGCAGCTCGTCTATTTGGTATAGTCTATTTAGCTCTTCTGGGCTCAGGTGGTCCATTTTTACATGGAAGAGACAGCCGGGCCTGTCTCTTTACGGTGGGATGGGTCGGACAAAGGTAACCGGAAAACCCCTCTCAATGAGGGCCTCCTGTATGTCCTTTGGGTCTGTGTCAGCAGGGAGCCCTCTTAACCCCACCTTCGTGGGTTGCTCCTCCTGTGGGGCGTAGCAATACCACACGAAGGTGGCGCCCTCCTTGCTCCAGTCGATAAGGTATCGTTGGACTTTCCTGTATTCATCGTCGGATTGTGGACGGAAACGAACCCCTTTCCCAAAAGGGCGAGCGTTCGGGGCGTGGCCCAGAAGTTGATGTATAATTTTGAAATGCTTCGCCCAGTTTGGGAAGCATTCGACTATGATAGGGGGGTATTTAGCAGTTTGATTTTCTACTGTTTGAGATCTTTGTGCAGGTGGTGGTGGTGGCATTGGAGGCGCTGATCTCGGAGCTGCTGCAATGCATGCATAGGAGTCCGGCGCTGTGGATGGTCCAGGTGTGGGCTCCTGGTTTGTAGGTTGGGAGTCTTGAATAGGGGCCAGAGTGGCGTAGGATGTATTGTCCCACTCCCTCTCCCCTTCAGGGTCTTCCTCACCGAAATCCTGCATATCAGCGGTGCAGGCCAGAGAAGTGGTTGGAGACGGTGATTTGGGTGGGATGTTGTGCCTCACCATGGGTTGTGGGGCTTCCCTTACAGGAGGGGAGGTAGTAGGCGATGCAGAGTCAAACAATGAGTCGGATCCTGCTTTCCGCCTTTTCTCTTCTTGAAGCTCGTCTGTATTTATTTCTGGTGGGGTCCTTCTCCGCGAGGCTAGGCTCCGGCGTGGCAGTGGAGCCGGTTCGACGCTAGGTGGAGACACAGCTTCACCAGCGCCGAGCGCGGCGCCAGTGGCCGGTGAACTACCTATCCGCTTCGGGAGTTGGCTATAAGGTGGAAGCGCTCTCGACCTCTCAGGAGCGAAGAGGTCTCGCTCCATGAGGGGCCTGTCAAGAACTCCCAAACGCCTCTCTGGTGGTTTTCGGCGTGATGGGGGGGGGGGGGGGGGTTCCCCCTTGTCCGACATCTTTCTGATTTAATGTGCTCAGCCCTTAGCTATCACACACCTTACTCCCCTCAGTGCGTGCAACCACACCGGGTGAGACCCTTGAGGGAGGCCCAGCGAGGCGCCCGCGAGCAGGGAGCGGTGTGTGAGACGCAGGTGGTAATGGGCGTTTACTCGCACAGTGTGCGGCACACTTACAATCACTTTTTATTATAAAAAAGGTGCAGTGAAAATAAGGCAAAACGCAAAGTAGGGTACAGCGTAGGTAGTGACCTTTGCGCTTACCTTAACCGTAGCTCGACGCAGGAAATGCGCCAGCGACGCCTCGACGCCTGACGGAGCGAACTCAACGTCGGTGGAGTCGATCACTGACACAACACGTACACAATCAGGAGCGCAACTAGACACGTCCGCACTGTAGCACGGCCCGCGACGAACTGACGATTTGTATAAAAACCCGTCTAATGGGGTATCAAAAATGCTTTACTCGAAAGAGAACCACGCCCTCTGTGCGATTTCGCAACTCAATTACATTAATTTGTACTATCACTCTCCCACGGTTTGCCCAATATCTTTATTTGTATAAGTCATGCATTTATACATTTTATTTATAAAGATAGCACAACAAAATATCTATAATATGATATACATTACATTTTCATATCACAGAAAACCTTTTATTTATTCAACAAAATATGCCTATTTTACAACATAATATGTACTAAGTTAGAATTCTTAAATATCTAACACATAAGGTTGGAACAATGTTCTTTATTTCAAAATACAAATATCTCAACTAATACAATAGTTTAATTTACATTTTTTCACACATTTTACTATTTAAAACACTTTTAAATTTCTTATACAAAACTATCAATATTTCATTATGATAAGAGAATTTACACATAAGAACAACACAGAATTCACCTATTTTGCTCATACAATTAACCTGAAACATTTCACAAGTCAATTTTACATAAATTGCTGAAATTACAAACATTTAAATTTCCACTTATTTAGACTTTTAATTCTACACATTAGCGCGCTGCTTTCATCGGGAACTAGGTGAATAACTACTCCCTGCACGACTCTTATTGTCGGTAAAGCAGGTTGCAGATTTAAGCTGAACGCACATTTGTCCGCGCCGCACGCGCCGCACGCGCTGAGTTTTACTGACGGCCTCGCACATTTGCCCGTACGCATCGTTCGCACCGTAAGCAAATCTTTTGTATTACCAACAACTTTTGTAGTTTTTTCCAACCACTGGTGTGAAACGGTACAGTGAAATTGATCGCTCGAAATCACTATGGAAAGAAATATAGTAATAGCCTGCTTATTGGCAGAGGAAGAAGAAAATAAAATTCGAAGGAAAAGAAAATTCTGGATCCATAATATTAATTTAAAAAGGCAATTGTATGGAGAATATGAAGGAGATAATATACTTTATTTAAAGACTTATTAGATTTTTTTTAGATATTTGCATTTAAAATACAAGAAATTTCAAGAATTGCTACATATACTAAAACCATATCTTTCTATGGAAATCTCAAGATTTAGAAGGCCAATTGAACTAGAGAAAAGACTTGTTGTATGTTTGAGGTAAGTATTTTTATTGATAATTAAGTAATCAAGTATAATTGGGTTTTTTAATTAAATTTAACTATGTTTTGGTTAGTTCAGTATTTAAATAATTTATCCCTAAGTATACATATTGACAATCGATGCAAAAAAAATTAAATTATGTTTAATTAATTACGAATGAATTAAAAGTTATAAAAATACAAAAATTATCATGTAAGTCGAAACCACCAGTTATAGTGGAAAATCCACTAAGTTGGCAACATTCTAATGTTGCCAACTTAGTGGATTTTCCACTATAACTTGTAACACTGAGTATCAGCCACATTATATAACTAAACATTATATAACGTCATCAGCATTCGTCCTTCGATATCGTATACCTACCTACCGCATTTTATAAAAGGAGAATGGGACTTTTGGGTCTGAAGTTAACAAATTGCTATATGTATAGTCCAAAAAATTGTTTATATTTTTCTGAGTACAAATACAAAAATTTAGCTCATTTTACAATCTAGAATTTGAAAAAACATTAAAATAAGAAATAATTTTGAATATAGATTATATTAATACAATCGATTTTAAATTTGTTCGGACTAAAAATAAATATAAACAAAAAAGCTACTAAGTACTAACTATCAAAATATGTTATTTGCATAAGGAAAAACTTAAATAAACATTTATTATCAATAAATCCCTTAACGTATAGAATCGATACACTAGTGTAATTGTCGTTTTGGAGCGATACATAAACTAACGTCTTCTAAATAGTTCGTAAGACTTCTCTTTTTGACACTTGCCTGTACAAACTGCAAAATTATTTACATAATGCATGTCAATTTGTCCTGAAAATGGTCGATTCTCGATTCAATTTGTCACGATCGCAATATCATCGATTCGCGACTAAATTGAGCATTTTAACAAAAGCTTGGTGTGCCAAATTTTTATTAATAATTAATTTTTAAATAGCTGCCAAAGATAGTAACCTAATATATCAATGATAATGAGAACTTTCGACTGTGTTAAAAAAAAAAAGAATTACCAATATCGATTCATGATATTGACGAAGATATCGACTAACATAAATAAAAACAGACTTTTCTTCTTTTTCTATCGGCTAAATACATGATTACTGTATGAAAGAAATATTACATTTATGTATTGCATTCATTAATCACATAAAATAATAGGTGGCATTTGAGAAGCCCTAGTGCCAAATACTTTACAATTAACTTGTCTTTTTGTTTTGGCTTTGCACTAAAAACTAACGGCATCTGTTATTTGGTAATGAAGTAAACTTTGTCGATAATAAAAAATACAGATTCGTTTAGTTCATTCTCAGATTATGGCACATTTTTTAATAAAGATGATGTATTCGAAAACAGCATAAGTAGGCATGCGTGATAAATATCGTCTCGGTATAAATATCACCGTGACTTTGTGACTTTTTTTGACTATTTAAAAAATTTCCAAATCTAAATCTTTGAGGCATAGGTGGAGAACTACCATCGCGCAGTCACCGTACTACGTACACCGTTCTAAATCAGTGACAGGAGTACCGCTGCGTTACTCCTGTCACTGATTTAACCAAACAATATGAACCACGCATATGTCCTAGAACGGTACACCAACGACAGCAAGGTTAGGTGAAATTCGTATATTAAAAAAAAGGCCAGGTAAGGAAGGTAAAAAAAACGACCTGAAATAAAACCTAATAAATTAAAATGCTTAAGTAAAATCACGTTATAAGTTTTTTAATTTATTTATTAATGAATTTATGATACGGTGGTGTTGTTTAATTCTAAACTCGCCAAACTGTTACGTTTGATGGCCGTTCTAATGTTCCAAGTATCCAACGTTATCGACGTACGACGTCCACTATTACACGATGATTTTTCACTGTGACTTTTTGGTAACCGGAACAACAAAAAGTGGCTTCTATGTGAGTCGGTCCGATACGATTGGATACGACAGATTCTTGAATTGATTCAGTGAATGGATCAAAAGAATTGAAAATCGATTCCTTAATTCTAAATAATCGATTTTTTATTAATCGATCTCAGATCGACATGTCAACTATTACTTCACTATAGCTTGCTCGTATTTATTAATCTGTGCGTCACTTTCACTCACTTGTTGTTTTGACTCGTTCCGTTTTCTTGTTATCCACGGCTTTATTTCGCGAATTTACTTACTTACCCTGCTTTTGATTGACCCTTGCTTCGTTATTGGACACCGTTAATCTTACATATACTTATACTACACAGCCTTGTCAAGTTCTTTTACAAACGTGTCATGTTCCAAACAATAAGTATCCAAAATGACAATTTGAACGATTTTCCCCAGCTTACTTATAGTGAACTTATATTAACTTCGTTAGGTACATACCAATTGAAACAGGCACGTTCTTACTATGGTGAACACATAAGAGCACATTATGTTTATATAATTGAAGTGTGCAGGGAGGCTAGCAGCAGTCTATTGCGTGAGCTGTCTGTTTCAAATACCTAATGATTGCTTAGAGGAAGAATAAATTCAAGGCACATTAGCCGCAAAATATACTTTGTATACATATTGGTTGACAGCTCTCGCAGCGGCCGAGAATCTATTCTTCAATATTATTGTAGAATAGATGATGATGAATCGATGGTACCTTCGTTGGGCAAGGTATCAGGACAATATAGTGTCACTTCCAGTTCCTTGACGATATTTTAATAATTATTGAAGACGATTAAAATACCTAAAAAAAATTTTTTTGTTTAATAACCAACACCCTATTCCTATCTGACTGAATTAGGTAGATATAGAGAATTAGGTAATTAGGTAGGTTGAGACATTATTTGGTTATTAATGAGTGCTTAAAAAACCCTATCAATGTCAGAGGTGTCTGGTTCGATTCCTAGTTATCTTTTATCGTATAATGTTAAGGGATAGTTGTGAGAATAAACAAGTTGCCTGAGTGTACACGAAGTGTAGCCAGCATGGTTGAATATTTATTTACCACTTGAATTAGAAGAAAGCTTGGAACAGTTTATAATAAGAGCTGATGTTATTTGAGCAAAACATTACAGGCGAAGTAAGTAGGTATTTACCTCCATTTACGCTGTTAATATGAGAATTTAATAAGATAATTATTTTTTAAAGCTTTTGCCTACTTTAACACTTGAATAATTTTCATTTAATAGTTAAATAACTATATGATCTATAGTTAGAAATCGACTGTTACAATGTAGTTAAAATATAACCTCACTTTTACTTAATCTTAAATAACTCAGCTCCTAGATTGACAAATCTTGCCAAATTTTCAACTATGGAGTGTTTATATTTAAGCTTTCAAATGATCCAACTTTCATCTTGTTAACACCTGGGCTAACTATGGAAACGTATCCGTCTCCTTTGGCGCGTACGGTGCGGGTGTAATGTGCGAGGTTTCATATGATTTCATATAACGAATTCTAAAATTCGGCGCGTACGGCGCGTACGGCGCGTGCGGCGTGGACAAATGTGCGGTCAGCTTTAGCATGCGCTGCCATCAACAAACACTAGGTGAACAACCAATTTTAAGACGACATTCAATTGTCGATAAAGCAGTATCCAACAATACTCGTATCTATTATCAAAGTTCTTATCAGTTATCGTGTTCTTATCAGATAACACAAAGAAAATATTTTATGAATCAAACATTGAAAATAGACATTTTATTTTTCATACAAAATGTACTCAACTCATATAAGACAATACTATGCAACATTATTTTACATTAATTCCACTTATACATAATTTAAAATTAAAAATTTTGTACAGCCGACTTCAATATAGGTTATTTAAGAATAACTCAATAACCATTGGTCTGACCTTGATCAAATTCATATGGGACCACACGAGAACTATCAGCTTTCATATAAAAAAAGAATCATCGAAATCGGTTCGCCCAGTACAAAGTTTTGAGGTAACACACATAAAAAAAAGCAACAAAAAATACACTCGAATTGAGTACCGTCTCCTTTTTGGAAGTCAGCAGACAAAGTGATAATTTTGACCGGGGAACAAATCCTGGTCTAACTTTATTTTAATAATTCTTTAAATTGAAAATAACATTGGGAAGGTAATTCAACCGGGGAACTGAACACGGAAACATGAATTATATCTTAAAAATTCCCTATATGAATTTATTAAGAAAATATTACTAAGAAAACGACAAACTAGTCCGACCTGGGAATCGAACCCAAGACCTTCAAATTATTAATTTTTAACTAAGCGTTTTCTTATAAGACAATTATTGCTTGATAATTTAACTTTAGAAGCTATTCGTAATCGGTTAACTAATAAATTTAAATATTTTTATAGGAATAAACCGTTTTTTAAGTTTTCACATTCACAAGTTCTTATTACGTTTTTGTTCCGAACAAAATGTTACACAAGGAACCGTCCCAAACGTTTTAAAAACGTTATTTTTAATAACGTTTCCGAGCCTTGCCGTGTTGCTCTATGATTTCAGCATAGCCTCCGTGTAGGTAACTTTAAAAATACATTAAGTATCAAAATCTTGTTTATTATTATTATTTATTCATAGGACACCAGCAGTGCCCACATTATTACTAGTTTGTTTTATTTGTTTTTATTAAAGTAAGCTTAATCTAGGGACCGATGTGTGCACTCTTATAGGTGACACAGCATTACAAAATACTATAAAAATGAAAACAGGGTAGAGTTGCAATAATTTATAAAGAAATATGTCACAAAAATAATACTTAAAGATAATATATAACTAAGACAATAAAACATGCATGTAACTAAGCAGCAGCTGTAGGGAACATGGATATTAGATTATAATTAAATCATCACAAATTATTTATAATAGTCATCTATTACATTTTTCCTATATTTAGGGAAAGTATCATGAAAAATATCGACAGTAGGCAACACTCCACAGAGTGTTATAGGTGTCACACATTGGCGGTACCGGGGCGTATTACCCCATGTTAGTCCTGAATTAAGGAGTTTTTAACAGTTTTATTATTGGACGACGAAGGATATTGTATGGTACATTTAGGGAGAAATATTGTAGTAGTGCACAGCAAGCAGTCCGTCCGTTTACTATTTTATAATATAATACCAGCAGGTCGTGAATTTTGCTCCTACTATTCAGGGAAGGTATTTCAAAAAATGCCAATTGCTGTTCGTAGGGACACCTATGTGAAATTCTACTACATATGAAGGCAAGATGTCTTGTAAAGGCTCTCTGAATACCTTTTATTCTTTGCGAGTACACAGCGTATGTTGGGTTCCATATTGTACTCGCATATTCCAGTTGGCTCCTTACTATTATGTAAGGTGTTAAAAAGTAAGAATTTAGTGCTTATTTGAAAGCCTCTGGTATTGCGTTTAAGGAAGCGCAGCATCTGCGCAGCTTTCTTTACAATCCCATTAATATGAGGAACGTAGGTGAGTTTTATGTCAAACATAACACCTAGAACTCTCTTTCACCTACTTCTGTGAGCATAGTACCTTTAAAACTATAGGAAGTAGTGTAAGGCTTCTTTTTCTTAGTAAACTTGATATAGAAACATATTTTGGGATTTAACATCATATAGTTTGCCTTACACCATTCTTCTAGTCGGTCAAGATCATCTTACAGAAGTAAAGAGTCAAAATTTGTTGATATCATTCTCGAGAGCCTCAGGTCGTCTGCAAACAAAAAAACGTAGATTGCCTTTAGCGTACTCGTGACATCATTTATAATAAACAGCGAGAACAATATTGGTCCTAGATAGGAACCCTGAGGTACGCCAGATTCTACGTAGTACGTTTGCGATTCATAGTTCCCCACTGCCACCAACTGTGTTCTTTTCTTTTTTTTTTATAGAATAAGGGTGACAAACGAGCAGACAGACCACCTGATGGTAAGTGGTTGCTGCGGCCCATAGACATCTACATCTATCCTCTATTACAAATCAAAATGTAGATGCGTTGTCACCCGTGAGGACTAAGATGGAATGCCTCATTTCCCGTAATAAGGGCCTCCGGCCACCTGCACTCACCAAGCGAAACGCAGAGGTAAACCTCTACTTCACGCTGGTATTCTGTGAGGTCGTGGTACCACCCCGGTTCGAGCCGGCCCATCCGTGCGACAGCAAACGCTGCCGCGTGGCTCTAGGTATGAAATGAGCCAAGCAAGTAATGACCCATGGCTGCATGTTTAGCTTATCAAAGACGCTGGACAAATTAGTGTAAATGACGTCCACTCGGCATCCCTTGTCTGCCTCGCGCGAAATGTGTGAAATAAATGGGATAAGGTTCGTTTCGGTAGAACGGCTCTTTCGAAAACCGTGCTGAAAATCACTTAAATTGGATTCAATGTTAATGAGTTAGGAAAGTACAGACAGTCGCCTCAAACAATTTTGAAAAAAAAACAAGGTAGTATAAAGATAGGTCTATAATTTGTTACTGACGATACATCAAGGAATAATACAACATTATGAATTGAAAATAAGTTACGTAAGAATATACGGGGCAATCCGTATTTCGAGAAACGTAGTGGCGCTGTGTACATTTTATATCGCACTTAACCGTTTTTAATGTAGGTACCTAAATAATTAAAGCTCAGGCCACACAAAAGCAGTCTGGTAAGTGTACCGAAAGAGCCAAACTTTTGCGATTAGAGTTTATTACATTCTGTCATAGAAACCAGCGAGACTGCTGCAGTGCGAGAGTACACTATGACCAAAAGGCGAACGCGTCTCGCGGACCCCGGTGCAGCCTACAAGCGCGTGCTCTGTATTCATTTGTAACCAAAGCAACTCATACACTTACTCATAGTTCATGAGCTGCCTCCAATTCGTATGGAGTTTTAATATTTTGGGCTCCAAACTCTATGCAACGCTAAGATTTTGATTATACTCACATTGAAAATTAAAAAAAAAGGTCACTGTAGGAGGTATTATCTTAGTAAGAACGGACTTGACATTATGTACTCTTTTCATATTTATATCTTGTACTCAGCTTTTCGTTTGGGTTCTTCTTTTGCCATATTGCCAATATAAAAGAAAAAGTTGTTTATGATTGACCATCCATGAACATGTTTGACTTTGAATAAAATGGCCACGTTTTATTTTTCATAAAGATTCTCGCCTGGAATGCATTGGCTCCTCGTAGGTCCGCTTTTAAAGGTTTGGTTTGATTACTTTTTCAGAAATGAAGTTAAAAAAGTTATTAAATTATAATAAAATTTTATAGCTGAAACCCGATGACATCGAATTTAGATGAGGCCGTGAGATAACAGACTCCGCTCTGAACACGCATTCCTATTATAACAAAGAACCTACCGTTTGATTTTCAACTATAACAATTCCCGTTATAAGTATAATTTTAATGGCAATTACCAAATCCCAAGAAAGTCAAACCTTGAAAGCTGCGGAATAGTTTGCTCACATATTTCTAGGACCCAAAATTTGCAGTTTTGATGAGCGATTTTTCTAAAATCAATCATTTAATGTAGTCTATAGAAGAGCAGTACAGCGTTCTGCAACTTTAAGTTAAAATAATAGAAGTAGGTAATTGGTGTTTTCAGGGCTAAACACTTTGCCCGGTGGGAGATTTCACCTTATTCTATGACGACCAAAATTTTGTTACATTTTTTATAATATGTAGATACTAGATACATCAGGCATGCCAAATGAGGGCTAATAATTTTCTGCACACCAGATGTCACTAGTTGACACTGAGGTAAAGTTTCTTTTACACAGTGTAATTTAATTGAGAAGTAGCTTTTTAATAAAAGTTATCAGTTTCTTGAGTATTAAATGAATACACAAAACAATGTGTCTGTGGTTTGCTCTTTAATTTGTTTGCATATACTTAATTATTTTTTTAATTTTTCTACTTTTATGAATATCTGTGGTTTGATTTATTTATTTTTAATATTATTAATATAAAATATAGCTAATAGTGCAGCAAGAAACAATAACCTTTACATTTTCCGAACAAATTAACTTCCACGCTATGAAATCTGTCAAATATTATACCTCACTTTCTAGTGGCGCCGCCCTGGTGGCAGAAAAAGTCGTGAATGCCCTCATTAGAGTGTGATAAGAACCTATGAATAAAAATACGATAGTGTATAAAAATATATAAAATTATTATATATATTCTATTGCAGATAAACATTTCTATCGAGATAAGACATTAGAATTCGAATATTACAAATCAGCCAAATGATATTATGTAATCTAAACAAATATCGTGATAATAGTAAAATGTGTGCGGAAAAAGAAACAACACCTCGTGGCGCAAAACTGCTTTAATTCTCAAAGTCATGCAAAAGTGTGGAATGAATAATTTAACTGATAGCTGTGACTTCGCTAGCTCATGCTTATAAGTTTTAAAGTATTAAGCCGCGTATCCACCAAAAATGTTGACAACATTTATGTTTCCAACTGTTTCCAACTCAACAAAAGTTACCAACATTTGTTTCCGATGTTGCCGACAAATGTTTCCAACAAGCGTATCCACCGAGGGAACAAATAAACGTTTGCAACAATCGTATTCCTTTGATGTTGCCGCCGAAAATGTAAACACGGTTCCCGACATTGTTTCAAGTTTTGTTGCCAACACTAGGTAATTACAGAAACATTTGTTACCAACACGTGTTGGCAACACAACAGTTGGTAACAAAACTTTGGTGGAGACGCAGCTTTCTTCTTCTTCTTTTTCTGGTGCCTCTTCGACTAGCGAAGGTTGGCAGTCAGCTTAGTGAACTCCGCTCTATTCTTCGCGAGGCGAAACATTTCGACGGCACTCGCAATTCCTGTCCACTCTCGGATGTTACATAGTCATGACTTTTTTCTGCGACCGACGCTTCTTTTTCCGGCAACTTTTCCTATCACAATGAGTTTTAGGAGTCCGTACCTCTCGTGCCTGAGCACGTGCCCTAAATATGCTACTTTTCTCATTTTTACGGTCTGCATAAGTTCACGCTTTTGGTCGACTCGTCGCAGAACTTCCACATTCGTTATTTTGTAAGTCCAGTTAATGCCCAATATTAATCTGTATGCCCACATCTCGAAAGCTTCTCTACTTCTTAGTCCTCTTTAACTGTCCACGCCTCACATCCGTATAAAAGTATGGGCCAGATGTAACATCGTAGTAGTCGAGTACGCAAAGAGATCTTAATTCTACAGTTGCAGAGTACTTTTTTCATTTTGGTAAAGGTACTTCGAACCATTTCAATTCGGGTCTTAATTTCTTGGTCGCTGCTCCACGTCTCGTTTAACCACGTACCTAAATATTTATATTTGCGCACTCTTTCTAGTTTTTGGCCTGCTACTGTGATGTTAAGATGCGGCTTTGGGTATCATTAATATGAGTTAAATACTGGCAACATCGCTATTGACATTTGACAGTTGTTTACGCGCCAAACAATTGTTAATTGTGAACAATGGTTGTGGTTGTACATCGATGCCATTAAAAAGTATTTTTTGCCTAATTTTGGACAACAATAGCGTGATTCTCTAATTTGCAAATTGAAGTTTATTAAGTACATGTTTATAAAAATTTGTATAAAATGCTAGTTAAGTTTTGTTTATCGCGTTTAGGAAAATTGTAATGTATCTCATGAAGGCGCCAACTTCGTAACTTCACTAAGGGAAGTTTATTTATCACTGAATATATAGAATAAAAATAACCAAAAAAATTTGTTATTATGGCTGCAATTACTCCTCGTCGTTCTTTGCGCATTCCACACACTCATACGCCCAAAATGACGGAGCGCAAAAAGGGGTTATTTCAGGGAGAAACAGCACCGCAACCAGAGTCCATGACTAAGCACCGTCGGCTTCCTGTTGTTGACAGTGAGAGTGACGGTGATGAATATGACCTTGGTATCATCAGCACACTTGATTCAAGTTCCGGAGAGGAAACAGATCAAAACACACCAAAACCTCCTGAGAGATCTCTATGGCGTGAGTTTTAAATTAAAAATTATATTAATCATATAGTAGATAGTATCTTAAACAGATATTGGCCAATTGATGGTAGTACCTAGTATGGTAATAATAATTTTATTTGGAAATTAATGTTATTGAAATCATAACTTGTTTGTATTATGTTATGCATTCTTGAAGTTTGGCTTTTCTCACTAATGTTCTATTTCCCCTACTACTTTAATAAATTAATAATATATTGAAATAAAGATTTTAAATATTACATTGTCTTGTCATATAAAAAGTTATATTCTTTTTTTATAGGAGAGGGGGCAAACGAGCATGCGGCTCACCTGATGGTAAGTGACTACCGCCGCCCATGAACAACTGCAACACCAGGGAGGGAATTGCAGATGCGTTGCTGGTCTTTTAAAAAGGAGTACGCTCTTTTCTTGAAGGTCCCTAAGTCGTATCGGTCCGGGAAAATCGCTGATGGTAATCGATTCCTCAAGGAAGTCGTGCGAGGAAGAAAAATATTATAAAATGCTTTTAAATTTCAATCAATTATTTTCAAATATGTTTTTTTCCAGATGTGATGGAGTTAGCCTTAAGATAATCTCCTTGATTCATGTCATCCTTCCCATCCTACCTCAAAATTTCAATTACTACATATCCTTTGAATCCTTTCCTCCAGTTATTAAAAAAAGTCTCCCATTGTCTACAGTCACTTTACAAAACACAGTAGCTTTAATCTGATTTTTCACGCTGGTATTCTGTGAGTGTATAGTCCACTAGCTGGATGAGGCTGTACCATGTATAAACTACCTCTTATGGTACCCACAGGACAAAATATGTTTTTTGATTATTTCACATCACCAATTCATGGCAATGTCATAAAGTATTATGAACAACACCTAGTCTTGATGACAGAGCACTGTATACTATGTTGCAGATTCTGAATTTGAATCTCAGCTGAAACCTGCAACCAATATTTGTGCAAAACACTGGTAGTATAGTTTTTTTTTAATAGAATTAGGGTGACAAACGAGCACACAGTCCACCTGATGGTAAGTGGTTGCTGTGGCCCATAGACATCTGCATCTATCTTTGTTTGTGAATTAAAATGCAGATGCGTTGTCAGCCTTGAGGACTGAGATATAATGCTTCTTTTCCAGTTAAATCGGTCTCTGGTTCTTTTCTCTGGACTCATTTGTGCTACAACTATACTATTAATATAGCTGCAGCATCTTCTTCTTTCTTTGTATCTAGTTTCTTGATTTTTGGGTTTTTGGATTTAAGTTGTTTCTGAAACTGTACCTAAGCCAAACATCACATAGAAGTTGCATGTTGCTAATCACAAATAATATAAAACAAGTAAATCAAATCCCTCCATAGCATTTGTATAAACAAATATTTCTGGCACTATAGTCATTTTGGCTCAGTTAATAACTTCTGATTTGAGTTTTCATCTATTTTTTATATTTTATAACCTATGAGAGATTTTAACTAATACTATAATTGTTTTTTTGTTCACAGACATAACTCGAAGCAGGACAAAGAAATTCAAAGAAACAAATGATTTAAAGAATTTCATGAAGTCACCATTTACACTTAAAAAGTATCAAACAAGGTACTCATGCCCTGAGTCAAAATGCGGCGGTTCGGCTTCTACTCCAGCAACACCACATTTTCACAACCATCCTGTAACACCATCATCCACTCACTCCTGTGCCAGTGTGCACACCACATCATCCACTTCAAGCAAAGCTCGAAAGAGCTTAGCTAGTCTTATAGCAGATACTGAAAGTTGTAGTAGCTCTCTGAAAGACCTTAATTTTGACTCAGATTCAGCAACAGATTCTAAAGAAAATACACCCACTAAAAATACACGAAGATCAGGAAAGAAACAAAAATCATCACCAAAATTACAAAGCTTTAAAGGAGTCCTACTAGAACAGAAGAAAAATATTTCGCCAATGAAAAATGCTGTGGTTTATCTTACAAAAATGGACATGACAAATCTAATATCTCCAACACAGATGCTCAAAACTCCACATAACACTTCTGAAACAAAAGCATCCCCACCAAAATTAAGTCACAGCAGACGCTCTGTAGTAGAAGTGGAAGAAAGTCCTGAATCTGTTTGTGATAGTGAGAAAAGCCACAAAAGGTTACATTATGATAGCATGACTGATGGTGGCCCAAACTCTAAGTGTCCCAGATTGGAGACAAGCTCTGCCCCTAAAGCTCGCTTATCATTATTTAACAGTGACAGACTCAAAGCGATACTGTCTACTAAGTCATTCTATGGTAAAACAAACCCAGACCTGAACTTTAGCATTACAACTAAAATATCTAACGCTATTGAAGCAACTAACGTACATCCCCGGCGGCCATTTGCTCATTCCAACTCGAACCATCGCAAGAGAAAACCTGGACAGATAAACTTGGGCGTAAAACATAAGATTCGAAAACCAAAATACCACAAAACGAAACCAGTCAGTGTTAAATTAAACACTTCGCTTACTGATACAATTTCGGGAACTTTAAATAAAAGCTCCACATCTAACACTACTATGAATGACACCTCCATGTTTAATTCATCACCAGAACTAGTGCAAGGTAAGTTCAAAATTCCTTAATGTATCACATAAGCAACATATTTTACACCTATAATTGTCACACATAGCAAATTTACATTGTGTTTAAGAACAGTTTGCTCCTTGCATGAAAGTACAAATTAACATTCATATATTATAAGTACATAACATAAAAGATTTCTACTTAAAATGCTGTTTGTGGGTTTTCTTCTTTACTATTATTATTATAATCTTTATTATTATTATTATTATCATATATTAGCAGGTAGGCAGTTGAGACAGCTGATAATGCCTGTATCCTGTTTGTTTCCACTAGTTATACCTTTTGCAGTTCAGAAAGTGATTATCTTATCTATTTTTAAATTGGTTCACATTTTGGGCTGAGACCACTCTATGGCAGCTTATTCCACTTGTGACTACACGGTTACAAATGAAGTGCTTGTGAGAGTTGTTGCTTGAAAAGCTTAGCTTAAGATGATGGCCCCTGAGGTGAGTGTTTTTATTACGAACAAACAATTTGTTAAACTCAAACTCCGCAATGTCATAATGTCCACTTAAGACCTTAAAGGTTAGTTTGATCTCCTCGATCCCTGTGGTTTTTTAATTTTGTAAGTTTTAAAACTTTCAAAATTAAAAAAAAGTTTTTTCGCCATTTCAATAACCGTGGTACGTTAGTGAAGCTACGCTGTACCTTTCCCAAAGCTTTAATGTCCTTGATAAAGTAGGGATTCTAGACATGAAATGTGTATTCTAATATTGGCCTGATAATTGTTTTGTGGATCTTAAGCATCATTTCCAGTGTTAGGACAGTGAAAACTTTTCTCACGAGGTAAATTGTTCCTTTAGCTTTCTTGATGATTGTGGATATATGCTCTTCCCACTTTAGGTCGTCTGCAAGTTTTACTCCCAAATCTGTTTGTACTTTAACATCCGTAAGTGACGCGCTGCCCAGTTTATAGGTAAGAAGAGGGTTACGGTTTTTCCTATGTATATAATACTGTAAATTTATGTAATACTCTAAATTTTGAAGCATTTAGATTTATGAGCCGTTCCTTGAACCAAATAGATATTTTATTCAGATCATTCTAAGGGCTCATGCCCACGAGACATGCTGACATTACACTGTAAGCAACAGGGAAGGTCAAAAGCATAAATAAAGTGCAATACAGGACCTAGAACGGAACCCTGTGGCACTCCACTATGGTTTTCTATGTGATCAGACTTCTTTTCACCAATTCTTACTTGTAGGGTTTTTACACAAAAAAGACTCGATCCAAGCTATTAGTTTTCCACATATTCCAGTTTCTACTAATCTGGTAAATATAATAAATCAATGCATAATAAATTATTATATTATACTAGTGATCCGCACTGGTGATTTCTGGATCTCGACAACCGCGCCACCTACATGGTCCAATTGTGAATTTAAACCATTCAGGGACCCACTCAAAAAATTTCATCAAATCGGTCTAGCCATTTTCGAGTTTTTGCAAGACTAATGAACGGCAATTGATTTTTATGTATAAAGATTAACGTATTTGCCGTGTTGTGCGGCAGTAAACGAAACCATCACTCTATTTTATTTTATGAGTGTTGTAAGAGAATATTATGGCAATAATATCTGATATAAGCCATATTTTACGCTCTCTTATCTCTTTATGTCTAGAACAGGTTAATGAAATTGTATACTTAGGGAGTGCTTTTAGCCGGGATGGAAGATGTGATTTAGATGTGGACAGGCGTGTCGCTGCCGGGAACAAAGTCAATGGTGCCCTGACTGCGTTAGTCAAAAGGCAGGCGTAGTGAAGAGTGCACGGCTTGCAATACATAACGCAGTGTTGGTACCGACTTTGTTATATGGCAGCGAAACCTGGGTATGCCAGAAGAAGCATAAAAGCAAGTTGAATGCAGTGGAGATGCGATCTCTTCGTAAAATGTGCGGCGTTACCATGGCCGACCGGAAGCGAAACGAAGAGATTCGCAATATGGCAGGTTTGAAAGATGACCTTATCACAAAAATTGATAAGGGCGTGCTTCGATGGTTTGGGCACGTTGAGCGTATGAGTGAAGACCGAATGGTGAAGAAAATATATAGCGCGAAAGTTAATATTAAAAGGTGTCGAGGTAGACCGAGACTAACTTTCGAAGACCATGTGAGCAAACTGCTCGAAGAGGTGAGGGTCAAGAGTACTCGGATACCTAGACGTGCATGTATGAAGAAGATAATGAATCTGAAAGAAGCGAAAGAGGTATGTAAGGATCGTGACACTTGGCGATCTGTTCTCTCTGGCTACCCCGTCAGGGATTGTGCGTGAAGATAAGTTAAGTTAAGTTATCTCTTTATGATAAGCAATAAGTACCATAAAGTACCTAAACCAATGACAAACAGCAGCAGCAAGGTTTGAGATGTATGGTACTGTGATCACACCCTTGCCAAGTATAACAATTAAAGACATCCCTACAACGGGAGAGGCCCATATCCAGTCGTGATTTTTATGGGTTGATTAAGAGGAAGAATTTAACAGGTTGTGTATATTTATAGTATTTTATGTAAAAATCATTAAACATTATTTAATTTACTGATTAAATCGAATTAATTTCAAAGCTAATGATTTATACAATGTGTTAATTTTACACTTGATCAAACGAAATATGCGGATACTAGATAAAAAATTATCGGTAAAAAAATCGATTTTTTTTAATGTAAACTATTTAAAAATAAAAGCATTTTAATTTTTTTTTGGTAATATTCCCATCCTTCGGTTTTAAATTATTTTTTCTTTAAGTAAACGGTGTATTTTTTTCAAAATAGCTTTATTTGAAAGTTAGAAAGATTAAAAATTTAGAAATTTGTCAAAAAAATAATAAGATAATTTTTCTTGGTAAAAAAATACTTTTCTTTTTAATTTTTGGTCTGTAACTTCAAAACTAGTACGTTAAGATAACCTTTTTAGCATGTTTTATTAAACTACGTTTTATTATGCGTTTCAAAACGAAACGCTTACGCGTGCGCCGGTCGTTATGTGAGTGTCAACTGCGTACGTAAAATAATCGTTACATTTTTGTCCACGAAACTGGGTATACGATTATCAGCCTCGTAATCAGTTTCTGAAACCGATTACGTTAAATAACGCTCACCTCTATTTTAAACAGTTCATCTTGTAACGTTACCTAATTTGCAGGTTGGATACGCTCACAATTTTTTTCGTCGTTATGCCTTCTACGATAGACTCTATCGTAGAAGGCATAACGACGTAGGTAGGCGCACGTTCACGATGTGGGCGATGCAGTCAATTTTCACTTAATTCTCGAGGTACTGCTAAGAAAACCCTGTAGTCAACGGCAGGTCTTGTCGGGAACCGGTGATGATACTCTCGAGAGGCGGCGCGAGCGTTGCCATCACAAAACCCGTAAACGTAATGAATGTCAGCTACTTCACGGGCAGACAATGAGTCTATCGTAGAAGGCATAACGACGAAAAAAATGGTGAGCGTATTCAACAACGTGCAAATTAGGTAACGTTACAAGATGAACTGTTTAAAATAGATAAAGCTGCCTGCATGCCTTACGAGAACGAGACCCAAATCTCATTCAAACGACAATTCACTCTCTCACTCACTTGTTTCGCCTTTCATTGATCTATTTCTTTTTATCTTTACCTGCTATTGTTCGACCAGGGGTGTTCAAATTAGAGGTAGGTGCGGCGCATAAGCGCAAATCAACATACCGATGGCATTATTTGATGATTATTATTTTAAAAACGAAAAGAGATAGAATGCATGTTATTTTGGAGAACTTGTACAGTAAGCTACGTAGTTTAATAAAACATGCTAAAAAGGTTATCTCAACGTACTAGTTTTGAAGTTACAGACCAAAAATTAAAAAGAAAAGTATTTTTTTAACAAAAAAAATTATCTTATTATTTTTTTGACAAATTTCCTGCTTGATATCGTAGGTTTTTTAATTTTTATTGCTAGTTAATCTTTCTAACTTTCAAATAAAACTACTTTGAAAAAAAAATACACCGTTTAATTAATAAGAAAATAATTTAAAACCGAAGGATGGGAATTTTACCAAAAAAAAAATTAAAATGCTTTTATTTTTTAAATATGTAGTTTACATAAAAAAAAATTTTTTTTCAATTTTTACCGATAATTTTTATCTAGTATCCGCACATTTCCTTTGATCAAGTGTAAAATTAACACACGGTATATTTCATCCTCCATATTATAGTGTTGATAAAAAGTTTTAATTTATTAGACAAAGCAGACCCATTCGTAGAAGAAAGACAAACTATAGAAAACCTTTTAAGCCAATGGACAGAAGAAGAAGTTCCAGAGTCGGAGTTGAATTTCAAACCAAAAGAAGATGTTCCGTGTTTCAATAAGACAATAATAGAGGAGACCAGTCAGATATTTCAACCAGTTACCGCGATACCAGTTGAAAGTGTAGCTCTTCCACAAGACTCCGATGCAGTTATTGTGGAATTAGGAGCTGAGAAGAATGGTAACACAAATAAGGTGACCTCTGTGGTCACTGTTCCCCAAGATGTGGTAATGATTGACTCAGGCACAGCAGGGGTCAGTCAAGAGAAAGCACTGAAAACTGAAGAATTTCTGCCTGTAGAGGGAGGATTCATAGTAGTGGAAGATGATAATGTGCAAGGTACTTGTATTCTTTTTATCCCTGAATGTATTTTGGAAAGCTATCTGATTTACTTGTAATATAATATTTAAAAAGGTATTAGTTGTATAAGTAATTCTGTGTGCATTGTTAAGGGAATGAAGGCCTTCAAACTCAATTCAGATATTCTCTTCAAACATATTAATTTCTTCACATCAGTCATGTCAAACCTATGTCCCGCAGGTCGCATGCGGCTTCCAAATCATTATTAAGAGGCCATCAATCAGATTTTAACAAATTTAATTACCTACTTATAAACAAGTTTAAGTAAATTCGATGTCGTCGCTATTTGCGTTTTAAATTACGTTTCTATTCGCCCGTTTTTTTATAGGATAAGGATGACAAGCGAGCACACAGTCCACCTGAGGGTAAGTGGTTGCTGTGGCCCATAGACATCTACATCTATCCTCGTATGCAAATCAAAATGCAGATGCGTTGTCAGCTGTGAGGACTAAGATGGAATGCCTCTTTTCCATTAAAAAGGGTATCCGGTTCTCTACACTCACCTTACGATGTTTCGTATGGTGAGTGTAGAGAACCGGATTAAGCTGCTATTTTAGGCTGGTATTCTGTGAGAGCGTGATCCTTCCCAGGTAGAGCCGACCCATTCGTACTACTACTATACAATTAATATAGCTGCAGCATGGCTCTACCACGTGTAAAAGCCCATGCTGCGCCATGATAACCTTTAGTTCCTAATTAAAATTTCTTGTCAGTAATTATTTTTGCGCAAATATATTTTGAGTCTGGCCTGATACCATAACCTCAGTTTTGTAAAGGGGCCTGTGGGAAAATCACCTCAGTCTTACATAATTTATTTTGGCTCTTGAATAGTGCGAAAGTATTGAAAGTATCTGAGTTGTTTTCCCTTTAATTGTTTTAAAATGATTGTTCTTTGTATTATTATGCATAAGTATGAGCAACAGCTACGGATTATTTTATTTTTTAGTACAAGAAGAGTTGCCAGATCTAGACGAAATTGAACGGGAACTGAAGATGCTGGATGAGCAGATACTCCAAATGGCGCAGTCCAACAACATCAACGCGGAAGCTGTGCTCGCGTCTACAGAAACCGATATCCCTGTTAGACCTGGTGAGTTAAGTTTACGATTTTTTTGTTTTGCCCAATTTATTCTACTATTTTCAGAAAAATATACTGCTTTGTAAAAATTATCAATGCAAATAATCGTAAAATTTGTCTTAAAAGAAAAATATGCTACTTTTTGGTAGCTGATATACATGTCATAGGTTGTTACTATGGTAAACTACAATCCCAAATACCAACAAGACCATGTTTTTTATATAGCTGAAACAAGTTATGTCTACAATATGCCGTCTTTGTGCTCAGCCATGCCTGCGCTCTCGTATTTCTAACTAAAAGTAAAGGTAATGATGATTCTGTTTGTGAATATCGTCTGGATGAAGGTACTCCAAATCACCTTTTTTAAATGTGATAACTATCTTATACCTTTGTATGACTTCCTTCCCAAACCAATCCCTTGAACAGTTGCTTATTCCTTACTTTTTTAAGTGTCCCTGATTCCATGTGTGTCAATAATTTCTCAATATACATACAAATATGTGATATTAAACTGTAATTCTTAAGTATTAACTTTAATGGGAAACTAATTCTAATCCGTGCTTAGGATTTTCTTCTCCTACAACTTGATAAGGACTATATCGTCGGCAAATCGAAGTTGAGTAATGTACTCGCCATTGACGTTAATACCTACGTAGCACTTCGATGTACCGACAGTCAACTTGGCACCGCTGAAGGGACTGCAGCACCGCCCAAATTTCCACGGAATGAAAAGCTTTCTCATAGTCCACATACGCAAGAGAAAATGGCTAATTGTACTCTTCGGTCTTCTGTACAATTAGCTGAGGGGTATGTATGTGGTCTATGGTGCTAAAGCCTTTTCGGAAACCGGCTTGTTCAGGAGGTCGTCGTCGAGTCTGCGTGCGAGACGTTTCGTAATGACTCTCGAAAACAGCACGTAGACGCGGCTCAGAAGAGAAATCGGTATGCGGTTCTTCAAGAGAGCATTGTCGCCTTTCTTGAAGAACAAGACAACCGCACTTCTGCTCCGTGCCTCCGGAGTAGACCCACCATGGAGGACGGAATTAAAGAGCTTCTGAAGGACGTCAAGTACCGGTTTTCCACCCGCTTTCAAAAGCTCCGCTGTAATTCCATCCTCGCCCGGGGACTTGCCGTTTTTAAGATACTGGAGAGCCATTATAATCTCGCTCAGACTGACGTCATTGGAATAGTGTCGGATATGATCGTATAAATGGCAGATCGTATAAATGGAAGACCTAAGCACTATGCTCAATGACCTCAATAGTCTCTCAACGGGTAAGTCTTAAGACGAACATGAACAAAACAAAAGTCATGTGTAACGTTTATTAGTTGTTTGGAGCACTAAGCTCGAAGTTGTTGCCGAGTATGTTTACCTGGGGCAAATAGTCCGACCAGGTAAGTCCAACTTCGACGGATTCAACTCGGCTGGGCGGCGTTCGGGAAATTACGACAAAACAAGATTGTACAACCACTGCTGGCCGTATGAGGAAGCTCAAGGTCGCTCGGCGAACTATGGAGAGGGTTATGCTTGGGATTTCTTTGCGTGATAGACTTAAAACTTAAAAACGAGGATATCCGCAGTAGAACCAGAGTAATCGACATAGCCCATTAAATTATTAAGCTGAAGTGGCAATGGGCCGGTCATATAGCTCGAAAAACCGACAACCAATGGCGAAGAAAGGTTCTCGAGTGGCAGCCTCGTACCGGCAGGCGAACTGTAGGGCGTCCACCCACTAGATGGAGTGACGTCCTGGTAAGACATGCAGTAAGTCAATGGATGCAGGTGACTCGAGACTCTTATGTTCCCCATAAATGTTTGGTTTCGTTTTGTTTCTAGTTACATTTTCACCTAAAACCGCCAACTCTATTTTCTCACTGAGAAGCCTCAAGTCAAGATGTGCTAAAGACCAAACACTGAATTATTGTGTTCTAACTACAGTATCAAAGGCAAAATATTTAAAAAACCTAAGTATGTAAGCAACCCCAGTTAGGTCACCGCCGGGTCCAATCAAATATTGCACCCAGTAGTGAGATGTACACAGGTTGTAACTTAATATTTTATATACATAGAAACATACATAAACTCTCAAACCTGTCATCCAGAGGGTAAGCAGAGACTATGGACTACCAGTCGGCTTGATCCTGACAATTTGTATTCATTAATATAATTTATGGATATAAAATCAAATAATGTTTGTACAAAGGTGTGTAAACTAAATTTAACCAAGATTTTGACTAGAGGATTTTGCTAGGAAAAAAAATTTGTTAGGTTGTGTAGGACAGAAAAAAAATCAATGAGACTCTCATTCTCACTATTTAGGTTTATTATAAGCTGTTATGAAGGTCAAATTTCATAAGATCAAGATCATTGATTAATTGATTTTAATAATTTTTTAAAAACATTTATCTTCGACTGCAAAACAATTAGTCAATAAATTTGCTGAATTAGGAAAATTTCTGACAAACATTGCAATATTCAGGTGATATTTGAGAGTATCATGATGTGCACAAAACACCACACACCACTATTACTCTCTACCAAGAGACTATTATGGTAGGGACAGACTTGCATATGTTGCGTACAGTCCCACGTATGCAACGCATTATGACATCTGAACGCTTGATGTTGTATAAAAAACTATACACCAGAAACGCACTTATTGTATGCAACGCAATCACACGCGTCCGATGCAACGTCTAGATCGGCGTGGAAAGGCTGAGGGGATGTTCGTACGCAATCCCACTAGTGTTGCCAACTTATTGGATTTTCCACTAAAATTGACTCCTTTTAGTGGAGAAATATTGCTTTTAGTGGTGCAATATTTCTCCAGCTGGTGGTTTTTTCTAGTGGGGTCAGTAGAATCAAGTTTTAATTTGTGGGTGTAGTGTTGACTGTTAGCCACATACGTTTCGAAGTATATATCTACGTCATTTCATGAGAATTTACTTTTACTGTGTAGGCGAAAATGATTCATCAGACATGACATGCGTCAGACGATCCATCCCAGTTAAATTAAAATTTGAGTCATTAGCGACTTTTGTGATTACTCTGTAATAAAAAACAAGCAGAGGAATAGAATGAAATTAAATCCTTTAACTGTCATTATAAGAGTACGCTGCGGTATGAGGTTGGCAGGAAAATTCTGCAACGAAATAGAAATTCCGATAAGCGTTGTAAAACAAATTATACCAAAAAATCATATCAATCTGAAACCGAAGTTGATGGTGTCGACAAAATGATTCATCTGAAGAAGATGATTTAATTTAAAACAGCAGTTGATTAAATAATAAATAGATGTTGACTTGTTGATTTATTAATAATATAGAGTTATTGTTTATTTACATAGAAATTTCATATTTTGTTACACAGAATGTAATAATAAAATTAAACAATTACTAATATGTATACCTATTTTTTCTTTCGTAATGAATAAAAAATATTTAGTAGAAAATTTAGGGATTACGAGTGTAGGGTTGCTTCTTGTTAGTGCTTTTCTGGTGGTTTTAGAAGTTGAATCTGGTGGAGAGCTAGTTTCCTTGTTGGCAATACTGCTTAAGTTGCATACGTAGGTCAAGTGTGTACACTAACGTAGGAGCGTTGCATCGCATACGTTGCGTACGTGGGACTAGTCTGTCCGTACCATTTCTCAGCAATAAATATTATTTTGTATTATTTAGAAATGTAATAATTGACAGTGATACAGTAACATCTAATTTTTATATACTGACAAAAATTTACTCAAAGAGAATATTAATCACTACGTTAAGTTTACTCAGCAACAAACTTTTTTCAATTCTGTTATTGAAATAAACCTTATTCTCGTCTTATTATTCATCATCAGTAGTCCGTGAAGTCTACAGCTGGACATAGGCCTCTCCCGTTGTAGGAGGTAAAGTCGTCACGCTTGGTAGACAGATTAGCGATCTCATCAGCAGACGTTTCGCATCTTTGTCGTTACTTCCCGTTGCCGGTCTGAGTATTTTACGTCTGGCGTAAGCGAATCCAATCCAATCCAATGGGAAAACAAAATAAAAATAATAGTTTATTTTCACCACTTAGATAACTATCACATTTATAAATAACTATTCTATGGTCTATTCTTAGTTTACAATGAATGATGGAACATCTGTGTCTGAACTAGATAAATATATATCTGTATTTCAGATCACAGTGCTCTTCCTTGTTACATATTAACAAACTAACATTAGTAGAAGGTATACAAAAAATAAAATGTGAAAATTTATCTTAATAAAATGTATTTATGATAAAAAGAAAAATGTTAAAGTGTGTATTAAAATGTATCTCTTTGTGTATAATATGTTGAATGCATGAGTGTGGGTGTGTACACTTCTGAGGGTGTGGTGAACACTGGCCGTGTATCCTATCGACTATGGGAAACGCCAAATGTTATGGCTCCCATAAGCTAGGATCTAATCATCTCGTTACGATAGACGTACATACTTTGGCAACGGGCAGCAGCGCTAAAGGTGCGTGATGTGTGGTACTGCGATCGTCAAGCCGCCTACTAAGCGGCGAATTCTGTCTACAACAGGAGAGGCCCATATCCAGCAGTAGTCTTTGACGGACTGATAAGGAAATAATGAGCAAACCAAGTTAGATACGTTAGCCCATGTACATGTGTATCCAACTTATAAAAAATAAAATTACATGTATGTTGTCGCCTATGAAGGGTATAAGTGATTTTTCTCAACATGTAATTATATTAGCTCTTATTCAAACCGGAATGTGAACTGCCGCTTAGCAGAAAACTACAAGTATTTGCTCTGACAAACTATGTAATAAAAGATCTGTAAATCTTATATGTAAGAGTAATAAACCTAGCAAGCTAACAGCATAGCAAAGTGGCGAAGCAATCAGCTTTGTAGCGGTTTCTAACGGTTGCCGTTGAGCAATCAGTTTCAAAACAGGAGGTTCAGATGCCTGGGTGATCAGTAATCGATTGCTGAAAACAGAATTTGAAAATTCGAAACCGTTCTCGAGATAATCGTGGGACAGACGGACAGACATCATGAAATCAATAAGTGACTTCGCAAGCTTCGCCACTTAATAATTGCTTTTAATTTTAGTCAATTTGACAGTTGTGCTGTTAAGACAGTCATAATGTCCATCCATTCGAATTCGATTGGTAGTGACTACCGCCCTCTATTTTTAACTATTGTTTGCATCCGTTCTCTACGTAAAAGTTGTCTGAAAAAGATCACTTTCAGAGTGATAAGACCACCTGTTATACATATTATGCTTCGGATTTAACTGTACTCCTTATTTTGTATTTTGATATATAATAAAGAATAAATAAATAAATAATAAGTAACCCCTGAGTAACATGACAAATCAAGGCAAAACTTTCTTTTGGACATTCTTGGAAAACCATGTCCCAAGCAGTGAATTCTAAGGACCGATTAAGAAGTAAAAAGAAGATTAAAATAATGTTCTCTAAAAAGAATGTTCTCTGAATTTCGGTCATGGCGGGGACAGTCTCAACGGAGACTAGCCATTTGCACAGGACAGGATTATAGTGCCTATTGTGTGCGCAAGCACTATCTTTCCTCACTCTCTGGTTACTCTCAGGAAGTTAACACCGCTAACAATTTTTTGACTTAGAAACCCAAAAACTGAATTTGTCCCGGATCGGGATTCGAACGGGGCGCCATGATAAGCCCGCTTACGACCACTAGACTAACGAGGCAGTCACGAAAAAGAAGAAAAAGGTAACATTATGTATGCAATAATGAATCATTGTACTTTAATTGCAGCCTTGACAACAACGGAGGGTAGTAGGGAAGTGACGAAACCGAAACTAACGCCGTTGAAACTGTTCCCAATATTTAACCGACCCAATCCTGGCATGTCGATTTCACCAAAAGGTAAGAAATTAAATTATTAATATCCTTAACAATATAATAATAAATCATTTTCTCCCATCACAACTTTTAGAGATAAATAAATAAATAATAAATAATAAATTTTATTTCGTTTTTAAAAAGTACATGCCTTAAAAACTAGTACATTGGAACCTCCATTTAAGCAAATAATGCCTGTGTTATAGAGATATTTAATATATGGTAAAAAACTTTCCATCGCTTTCTTACAAGAACAATTCAGACTATTTTTATGGAGTATTATTTACACTTATATCTACGAGGGTGGATTGAAAAGTACTCGGCCTAACACAGATCCATTCAATTCTAAAAATCAAATCTACCCACATTATTTAGTTCAGTTCAGACTAGTTCATTGTGTGAAGTTCGAAACGTGTGCGATAATTAGTTGTGATTTTATAAATTTATTAACAAAGTAATCGGACATAATTTCCGCGAATGGAGCAAATCGAGCAGCGTGCCGTCATTAAGTACCTCCATAAGAAGGGGCTATCATCAAAAGCCATCCATGATGACATGGTCAGTACATTAGGCGATTGTGCTCTGTCATATTCATCCGTCAAAAAATGGATAGCAGAATTTAAGCGTGGTAGAGAGAGTGTGAAAGATGAACCCCGCTCTGGAAGGCCTTCGACGTCAACTACTGACGAAAATATTAAAAAAGTACTTGATTTAATAATGGGAGACCGCAGATTAAAAATTAGAGAGATAGCCGAGATTATAGGCATCTCTTATGAACGAACTCAAAACATCATTGTCAACGAGTTGGGTTTCCACAAGGTGTCTGCGAGGTGGGTTCCGCGACTGCTTTCAGTTGAACAAAAAAGGACGCGATTGACTATTTCACGCGACTGTTTGGAGTTATTTGAAGCCGATGCAGATGATTTTTTGAATCGTTTTGTTACTATAGACGAAACATGGGTTCATTACTGTACACCGGAAACAAAACAACAATCAAAACAGTGGAGAAGACCTAGTTCACCACCCCCTAAAAAGGCTAAGTCGATTTTGTCGGCAAATAAAGTGATGGCTTCAGTATTCTGGGACTCGAAAGGTGTGATTATGATTGATTATCTTGAAAGGGGTCAGACTATAAACTCTGATTACTACTGCACCTTACTACGTCGTTTACGAGAGGAAATAAAAGAAAAACGTCGAGGAATGCTCAGAAGAAAAGTCCTGTTTCATCAAGATAACGCCCGTGTTCACACGTCAGTACAGTCAATGGCTGAAATTCACAACTGTGGCTTTGAACTGTTACCGCATCCGCCGTATTCACCTGATCTGGCACCATCAGACTTCTTTCTGTTCCCTAACCTAAAAAAGCACTTGGGAGGTCAAAGATTTTCGACAAACGACGAGGTCAAAGCAGCTGTAGACGCATATTTTGACTCTAAGGAAGAATCATGTTTTTTCAACGGTCTAAATGCTTGGAAGGGGAGGTGGCAAAAGTGTATTGAACTTGATGGTGATTATGTAGAAAAATAAAAATATAACTGATTTAGTATGTGTTTATTTTCTTGGTTAGGCCGAGTACTTTTCAATCCACCCTCGTATATATCTATAAACACTCACGCCTGTCACCCAGAGGGGTAGGCAGAGACTATGGACTTCCATTTGGCACGATCCTGACAGACCTCTCTCGCTTCCACTTATAATAATAATAATAATTTTGATGTATGTACAATATGGCGCTCTCAACCACTTTTTCAGATAGTTGGCTCTCTGTCATGATCCATTAACTATGATCCATAAGTAATGGATCATGATAGAGATCTATGATCTATATCTATGATCCATTAACTGTTTTAGCTAGTTTTGTGAAGTTATATTTAAATAGTTGTTACCTTATAACTAGGTACAGAAAAGAGCAGAAAGTCTATCTTAAAATCCATCAGCAACCAATATGTGATCGACGCGGGACAAAAGAGATTCGGAGCGACGCAATGCAACGAGTGTGGAGTTATTTATCAGGTGATTTTTTCTCTTTATTTTAGTTCATGTAAATTTTGCTAATGATCATGATCTATTACTACTTACAGTCATGTAAATTTGCTAACGTTGGCAGTGTAAAAAAGTGTGGGCTTCCTAAGAGGCGAGTAATGGATATGCCAGAAAAATCTTATGCCTTTCGATAGATGGCGGTGTACAATATTGTTGTAGTGTGTATGGTCATTGGAAACCGTCACTTGAAACTAAACTACATATAAACGGAATCATTAACCTTTCTTTGCTAGAGTTTAACCGATTCGTTGCGGCACCGATTTTATACAACTTTTAGTTGTGGCGGCGAACAAATATTTCTGGCCACAGAAGTTGATGACTCGCCTATTGTGCCATCAGCCATGTGTAAAAATAATTTTCTTTTTTATGCTTTTTTGACTTGTTTAGACCTAATTAAGTTTAGTTAACTTCAAACATCAGTTACAAACGGAAGGATACTTGTTTTTAGTGGGTAACTACGTGTTTATCTACGTGTTTTCTTTGAAATTGAGAGTAAGTGACTTTTTTATGCAGAGATTACAAACCTTTTGTACTATTTTTTGTTTTATAAAAAATCATTTATATAAGTAGCAACATATTGCGTAGATTGGAACAAAAATTAATAATTTTTAATCTGGAGGTAGCCGTGGTTAACTATGACATTGGGACGTTATACACGTCAGTCCCTCCCCGTGACCATGGGTGCTGTAAAGTGCTCTAAACGTCGGGAATATAAAATAAGTTAATATACGCGATAAAATCCGTAAAATTTGTTTTATTTAAATGTGTAGTGTTCGCGTAAATATAATAAATCATTATACAGCTAAATCACCCTGGAAAACCTTGGTTTTTATTAAATTTAATTTTCACCTAATAATAACATTTGTATCAGCATATCAAACAATGAAGAATCTTAATTTGAAAAAAAAAAAGGTTATGATTCATTGATATTTACAAATAATGTTAGATATTATTTAATGTTATACAAATGTAAAAGTAAAGTCAATCTGAAAACGTCTAATTAGTAAAAATAGCAAAACAAGTGTTTTCAAAAAGATAAAAAACGCCGGCGCTATACGGCGGCGGATTGACAAAAGTCTATTTATTAGCGAACTTTTTATGCATGAACGGTTTCGAACTGTTTCAAGCAAAAATAAACCTTATACCATATCACAAGAGCACATGGCACTACGTAGGTCTATTCGGCCAAATGATAATAATAAGACGGCAATTCAACCATTTTAAGCAAAATTAAACGATAAGGCAATTTTTGCATTGTTTTTTTTTAACAGGAGACTTGTTTTCCAGAAATTTATTTTTTACAACTTGAGTTTGTGAGCGATCGCAATGAGTGCGTGCTATTATTTATTACTTATTAGACTATTTTTCCACAACATGATTTAAAACCCACAAAGTAATAAGAGTACCATGCACAAGTTAAAAAAGTTTGTCAACCCCTGAAACTTTCAAATTTTCAAAATATTCAGAAACGAAGCTGTAGGCATGAAGTAGTAAATCTTCGAAAAACGCAATTTGAGCGAGTTATAACGATTTTTAAAAAGACCCGACTCGCGTGTCATATGCCACACACAAAAATAAACGATGGCACGCACTGAATCGGTTAAGTATATCAGAACTGTAATATTTTTAATAAAACAGTATTATTTTAACCATCGTTACAAGTCATTCATTTACCCAACGTCCCCACCCCTAATCCCCCACGTCGCATTGTTTATGTGAGAAGTAAATATTACTAGTACAAAATGAATAGGGCAATTATAATGTTTCCATTTATCTTGACACCTTTTTAAAGCCATTGAATGGATAGATGACTAATTGATTTAAAGTACTTTCAATGAAAAGCTGAGTTTCAACTAAAACATTTTTTATTATTTACAGATTGGAGATCCTCAAGATGAGCATGATCATTTAGTTTACCACAACGCTACTGATGTTCTCAAGTTTAACGTAAGTTTTTTGTTTAGAAGAGGATGTATGGAATAAGATTCTTTATATCAACATATTGGTATAAATTTCTAAAAATGATTTAAGCGTAAAAATTTAAATAATAATACTTAAAAGATTAGGCCTTCTTAGGTGTCCGTTTTCGATGTTGAAGAAAATGTACTTGTACATACGCTGCTGTTACTATTTTTTGTATGACGTAAATTTTTGCGCAGGGTTGTAAAGAAGAGTGCGTAGTGGACCGCGGCGAGAGCTGGCGCTGCGTGCGAGTGCGCGGCGGCGAGGCGGGCTGGCGGCGCGTAGAGCCCGTGCTGGCGCGAGTCGTACACGCGCAGCTCGGCTACGAGGCCGCACTACCGCGCGCGCTGCACCTCTACACGGTACTGTAGCACACACCCGCACTGCTACACGCTACACGGTGCTGGCGCGAGTCGTACACGCGCAGCTCGGCTACGAGGCCGCACTACCGCGCGCGCTGCACCTCTACACGGTACTGTAGCACACACCCGCACTGCTACACGCTACACGGTGCTGGCGCGAGTCGTACACGCGCAGCTCGGCTACGAGGCCGCACTACCGCGCGCGCTGCACCTCTACACGGTACTGTAGCACACACCCGCACTGCTACACGCTACACGGTGCTGGCGCGAGTCGTACACGCGCAGCTCGGCTACGAGGCCGCACTACCGCGCGCGCTGCACCTCTACACGGTACTGTAGCACACACCCGCACTGCTACACGCTACACGGTGCTGGCGCGAGTCGTACACGCGCAGCTCGGCTACGAGGCCGCACTACCGCGCGCGCTGCACCTCTACACGGTACTGTAGCACACACCCGCACTGCTACACGCTACACGGTGCTGGCGCGAGTCGTACACGCGCAGCTCGGCTACGAGGCCGCACTACCGCGCGCGCTGCACCTCTACACGGTACTGTAGCACACACCCGCACTGCTACACGCTACACGGTGCTGGCGCGAGTCGTACACGCGCAGCTCGGCTACGAGGCCGCACTACCGCGCGCGCTGCACCTCTACACGGTACTGTAGCACACACCCGCACTGCTACACGCTACACGGTGCTGGCGCGAGTCGTACACGCGCAGCTCGGCTACGAGGCCGCACTACCGCGCGCGCTGCACCTCTACACGGTACTGTAGCACACACCCGCACTGCTACACGCTACACGGTGCTGGCGCGAGTCGTACACGCGCAGCTCGGCTACGAGGCCGCACTACCGCGCGCGCTGCACCTCTACACGGTACTGTAGCACACACCCGCACTGCTACACGCTACACGGTGCTGGTGCGAGTCATACACGCGCAGCTGTGCTACGAGGCCGCACTACCGCGCGCGCTACACCTCTACACGGTACTGTAGCACACACCCGCACTGCTACACGCTACACGGTGCTGGCGCGAGTCGTAGACGCGCAGCTCGGCTACGAGGCCGCACTACCGCGCGCGCTGCACCTCTACACGGTACTGTAGCACACACCCGCACTGCTACACGGTACTGTAGCACACACCCGCACTGCTACACGCTACACGGTGCTGGCGCGAGTCGTACACGCGCAGCTCGGCTACGAGGCCGCACTACCGCGCGCGCTGCACCTCTACACGGTACTGTAGCACACACCCGCACTGCTACACGCTACACGGTGCTGGCGCGAGTCGTGCACGCGCAGCTCGGCTACGAGGCCGCACTACCGCGCGCGCTACACCTCTACACGGTACTGTAGCACACACCCGCACTGCTACACGCTACACGGTGCTGGCGCGAGTCGTGCACGCGCAGCTCGGCTACGAGGCCGCACTACCGCGCGCGCTACACCTCTACACGGTACTGTAGCACACACCCGCACTGCTACACGCTACACGGTGCTGGCGCGAGTCGTGCACGCGCAGCTCGGCTACGAGGCCGCACTACCGCGCGCGCTACACCTCTACACGGTACTGTAGCACACACCCGCACTGCTACACGCTACACGGTGCTGGCGCGAGTCGTGCACGCGCAGCTCGGCTACGAGGCCGGACTACCGCGCGCGCTACACCTCTACACGGTACTGTAGCACACACCCGCACTGCTACACGCTACACGGTGCTGGCGCGAGTCGTGCACGCGCAGCTCGGCTACGAGGCCGCACTACCGCGCGCGCTACACCTCTACACGGTACTGTAGCACACACCCGCACTGCTACACGCTACACGGTGCTGGTGCGAGTCGTACACGCGCAGCTCGGCTACGAGGCCGCACTACCGCGCGCGCTGCACCTCTACACGGTACTGTAGCACACACCCGCACTGCTACACGCTACACGGTGCTGGTGCGAGTCGTACACGCGCAGCTCGGCTACGAGGCCGCACTACCGCGCGCGCTGCACCTCTACACGGTACTGTAGCACACACCCGCACTGCTACACGCTACACGGTGCTGGCGCGAGTCGTGCCCGCGCAGCTCGGCTACGAGGCCGCACTACCGCGCGCGCTACACCTCTACACGGTACTGTAGCACACACCCGCACTGCTACACGCTACACGGTGCTGGCGCGAGTCGTGCACGCGCAGCTCGGCTACGAGGCCGCACTACCGCGCGCGCTACACCTCTACACGGTACTGTAGCACACACCCGCACTGCTACACGCTACACGGTGCTGGCGCGAGTCGTGCACGCGCAGCTCGGCTACGAGGCCGCTCTACCGCGCGCGCTACACCTCTACACGGTACTGTAGCACACACCCGCACTGCTACACGCTACACGGTGCTGGCGCGAGTCGTACACGCGCAGCTCGGCTACGAGGCCGCACTACCGCGCGCGCTACACCTCTACACGGTACTGTAGCACACACCCGCACTGCTACACGCTACACGGTGCTGGCGCGAGTCGTACACGCGCAGCTCGGCTACGAGGCCGCACTACCGCGCGCGCTGCACCTCTACACGGTACTGTAGCGCACACCCGCACTGCTACACGCTACACGGTGCTGGCGCGAGTCGTGCCCGCGCAGCTCGGCTACGAGGCCGCACTACCGCGCGCGCTACACCTCTACACGGTACTGTAGCACACACCCGCACTGCTACACGCTACACGGTGCTGGCGCGAGTCGTGCACGCGCAGCTCGGCTACGAGGCCGCACTACCGCGCGCGCTACACCTCTACACGGTACTGTAGCACACACCCGCACTGCTACACGCTACACGGTGCTGGCGCGAGTCGTGCACGCGCAGCTCGGCTACGAGGCCGCACTACCGCGCGCGCTACACCTCTACACGGTACTGTAGCACACACCCGCACTGCTACACGCTACACGGTGCTGGCGCGAGTCGTGCACGCGCAGCTCGGCTACGAGGCCGCACTACCGCGCGCGCTACACCTCTACACGGTACTGTAGCACACACCCGCACTGCTACACGCTACACGGTGCTGGCGCGAGTCGTGCACGCGCAGCTCGGCTACGAGGCCGCACTACCGCGCGCGCTACACCTCTACACGGTACTGTAGCACACACCCGCACTGCTACACGCTACACGGTGCTGGCGCGAGTCGTGCACGCGCAGCTCGGCTACGAGGCCGCACTACCGCGCGCGCTACACCTCTACACGGTACTGTAGCACACACCCGCACTGCTACACGCTACACGGTGCTGGCGCGAGTCGTGCACGCGCAGCTCGGCTACGAGGCCGCACTACCGCGCGCGCTACACCTCTACACGGTACTGTAGCACACACCCGCACTGCTACACGCTACACGGTGCTGGCGCGAGTCGTGCACGCGCAGCTCGGCTACGAGGCCGCACTACCGCGCGCGCTGCACCTCTACACGGTACTGTAGCACACACCCGCACTGCTACACGCTACACGGTGCTGGCGCGAGTCGTGCACGCGCAGCTCGGCTACGAGGCCGCACTACCGCGCGCGCTACACCTCTACACGGTACTGTAGCACACACCCGCACTGCTACACGCTACACGGTGCTGGCGCGAGTCGTGCACGCGCAGCTCGGCTACGAGGCCGCACTACCGCGCGCGCTACACCTCTACACGGTACTGTAGCACACACCCGCACTGCTACACGCTACACGGTGCTGGCGCGAGTCGTGCACGCGCAGCTCGGCTACGA
The DNA here is from genome assembly GCA_033319125.1 of Parnassius glacialis. Lineage (NCBI taxonomy): Eukaryota > Metazoa > Arthropoda > Insecta > Lepidoptera > Papilionidae > Parnassius > Parnassius glacialis. The sequence goes on along the minus strand of JAVANC010000014.1, from coordinate 19,843,425 downwards.
GGCCGCACTACCGCGCGCGCTACACCTCTACACGGTACTGTAGCACACACCCGCACTGCTACACGCTACACGGCGCTGGCGCGAGTGGTGCACGGTAGCAATACCGTTGTAACCACTTGAAGGGTTTAATTTTTTTAGTTCTTCATGGGTTTTAAATCCAATCGTAGTAAATTCCCGCGAACATAGTCGCGTAATATAGTTTGTTTTTATTTTGTTACAGGCATACTTATACATAGAAAAGAAACAGATAGTAGGGTGCTTGATTGTAGAGCCTAAGCTTAGGGCGTACAAGTTAATACCTGGCGAACCAGATTGTTGCAGCGTCGAGGATTATCCAGTCAAGTTAGTACATTAAATACAACTTTTTAGTAACATAAATGGTCGAATTATTACAAAGCTATCAATCAACGCCTACCCTAACAAGTGTTATAAACTAGCCTTATTGTTATAAAAATTTAAAAGTGTATATGTGTACGTGCGTTCCTGTCTATGCGTGAGTGCGTGTGTGACTGTGTGTGCGTGCGTAAGTGCGAATCTGTGCGTGAGTGCGTACGTGTCTGTGTATTCGTGCGTAAGTGCGTGTCTATGCGTGAGTGCGTGCGAGTCTGTGTGTGTGTGTGTGCGAAAGTGCGTGTCTGTGCGTGTGTAATTGCGTGTCTGTACGTGCGTGTGTGACAGTGCGTGCGTGACTGTGTGTGCGTGCGTAAGTGCGTGTCTGTGAGTGAGTGCGTGTCTGTGTGTGCGTGTGTAAGTGCGTGCCTGTGCCTGAGTGCATGCGTGTCTGTGTGCGTGCGTAAGTGCTTGTCTGTGAGTGAGTGCGTGCGTGTCTGTGTGCGTGTGAAGTGCGTGAGCGCGTGCGTGACTGTGTGTGTGCGTAAGTGCGTGTCTGTGAGTGAGTGCGTGCGTGTCTGTGTGCGTGTGAAGTGCGTGAGTGCGTGCGTGACTGTGTGTGTGCGTAAGTGCGTGTCTATGTGTGCGTGCGAAGTGCATGAGTGTCCGTGTGTGCGTGCGTTTTTATGTCCGTGCTAGGATTATCCTGTCACGCAAATAAATTAAAATGGTTCACACTACATGTGCGGTACTTTTTTATTACTTCCCGTTCCGACAACCCTAGAAATTTATTGTTTATGTCGGCTTTTCCGACAACATCAAACGCGATGACTGAATGTTATTCTTAGGCTGTGCTATAGCGATTCGGGTTCGCTTAACCGTCGATAAATGCTTATTTTTTTCGTAACATTAAATTCGGCATTCTCTAGTTGTTAATATCGATAATACGTCTTACCTGTTATATATATTACTATTTGCCGCTTTTGTAACGTCCTTGCGTTAAATATTACTCGCCGTATTAATCATTTCCCGTCTTACAAAATACCATCAACTAGAATCGCAATATCGACCGGTTTTAAAATATTTATGTGTGCGTATTGATGCGTGTTTTCAACATCTATCGAAATTGCTATCTAAGCTACAGATTAAGAGGATTGTGAAGCTGTAAATTTATTGTATTTTTCATACAAAAAGCGAAAATTAAAACGTACAGACATAGATTAAGGTGAACTGAATCTAATAAGACCAAAATTGTCTTATTTTGTAAAGGTTTAGGGGGGTAAAAACGTTATCCCCGGAAACAATATTTCAAAAAGATAATGTAGGCAATTGACTTAAATACTTGCAACTGTCTCTATAGCACGATACGGTTCTGCAGGGGCATATTGTAGTGATGTTAAGAGGTGTTATTGATATTATTATCGCCTAGGGAGGAGAAAATAATATCGATAACCAACAAAGATAATACCTCTCCTGAAAAAGTTAATATCTGTGATTATTCAGTGTTTATCGATTATTTAGTAATTAATTTAGTCTTTATATATACGACATTAAAATAATAAGATTTCGAGCTTACAATAAAGTAGGTAGATAAAGTAGATACAATAAATAAAAAAAGTAACAACTTGAAGAAATTATTATTGTTTATTATTACATATTACTTTATTACACTTTTTCTCGGACTGCCATTTTTCTAGGAACTCTAAGGTCAATCATTTCTGGTAATAAACATTGAAAATAAAATTAGCAAAGCCTTGGCTGCATTTTAGATGTCCAAAAGTGGTCATAGTACTTATTTTTTTCCTACGCCAAACTACATGGTTTATTAAATTAAGTACGAAAACATGAAAAAGTTGCGTCCCATACTACGAAAAAACAAAATTGCCTACCAGTGATATGTAATAATCCCTGGACCTGATAATAGTAATCATGATTTCTTTTTTTCTTTTTGTCCTTCTCGTATCAAACAAAATTTGATCTTTTTTAAGTTATGGCCTCTAAATGTGGCGTATTAGAATCAAAAATAAGACATTTGATTTTATTTAGAGGATCATCTCCAATAAGCCCATCGGGAGTTGTTCCTAAATAATAATCTTCGGAATCAATAAACAGTCCACACTCCCAAACTTTTAGATTATGTTTCCTAATCTTGATTCTTTGCAAAATGTTAAATTAATGAAATGGCAATCGAAATATTATATCAATATAATAGCGATACATTCAAATATATGATTTATTTCTACAATTCTTCGCCCGTATAATAATCATATAATATAATATCTGACTCAATCTTGACTAACTCTGGTTCAATAATTAGCTCGACAGTCGAAGACGGTGATGTATTATATATATATATATATATATATATATATATATATATATATATATATATAAAACTTATTATTATTGTATTCTTTTTGATTCTATTTGTCAGATCCGATTCCGTCGCCAACTGGAAGTACATGGTCCTTGCACATTACTGTCCGGTTATTATTTGTCTATCTCGGAGTCACTGAAAAATAAATAGAATAATAATAGTTTAAATTATATTTTACAGCTAACTAACTCATGGGTGAAAAGCTAGTTTTGCTATATAATTCGGTTCATAGTTTAAATTTCTGTAAGCGCGTAGTCCTTCCCCGGTCGAGCCGAAAAATTCGTGCTACAACTATACTACTAATGTAGCTGCAGCATGGCTATACCACGTATAGAAATTTTATTAATCAAATCTTTGTATCTTCAAAATTTTAGTATACGAACAACTTCTTCTAACGGACTAATAATATTGCTGGACTGGAAAATTAAAAATTTTGTACAACCGATTTCAATAAAACTCAATTACAACATAATATATGTAATGGTTGAAATGATTTCCATAAAATTTGTATGAGACCAACTGTGAACAAAAAAAGAATAGGTATTCAAAATCTGTCCGGAGAAATCGGTGAACATACATTAAAAAAAACAAATATACATACAGCCGAACATAGAACCCCCTCCGTTTTTGAAGTCAAATCAACATTAGATATTCCATACTTTTATATTTTGTGGAATAAATTTCGGTCTATCTCTTATCAGTCAACCTATGTACATACAATAGTATGTAAGGTGGTAAGGTACGCGATCAAAGTAAGTAAGTAAGTACACGTACTTACCTTTTGAGCACAGAGCTGTTGATTTTAGAAGTTAACGTTGCCCGACCTTTCGATTTACGAAAATTGCATTTTTTAGTTTTGTCTGTAATCTTTCTCTTCTATTCTAAAATGTATAAAATTAATTTAGTTGAATGAATGTAATACTCATCTCATCATCACTCACATAGTAGATAGGTAGATACATAAAAAAATAACAGCTCACTTCTATAAGGTATATGTAGTAAGTCCCCACTTAATATCTACATAGACTATGCAATATAATAAAATTGCAAAGTAACACAAACAAATTCATTAGGCAACTTGTCGTAAATGTACGCAAATATAGGCTATGAACACAGTAAATATATAGTAGGAACAGTATGGAAACTTCGAACAAACGCTCGAAACGGCACACTCACACAAACATGCGCAACGACGAGACTTCTAAGCGCTCGTCGCGGTGCTCTCAGTAGCGAGTGTCGCCCACAGAGTACATCATGGTGTCGCCTCAAGACTTTAAAAATGCCACGAACGTATTGCGTAGTATACGGCTGTTTGAACTCGGCTTCATCAAAACCAGAGCTATCTTATTTTAAGCTTCCTGCTGATTTTGAAAGGCAAGAATGATTTTTATTGTCATTGTTATAATCCTTATCGAATTTATAAGTCCGTGTGATTGATCATAATGAATTCGTGAACTTATTTGTACATCCAGAATGCGGCGGTTTTGAGGCTATTAAAAAGCTGATAGTGCAATAGTGGTAACAAAAAGTAAATCCAAGATGGCGGCTGTAATAGGTATCAATTTTTTCGTCATGGGTGCCATTTTCATAGTTTTTGAGTATGTTGAAGCCGATAGTGCTGTTAAAATGTAAATCCATGATGGCGGCTGCAGCAGGTATCAATTTTTTCGTCATGGGGTGCATCGATCACTAATAAAAAACATGGGTGTCATTTTCATGGTTTTCGAGGGTGTTGAAGACGATAGTGCTGTCGAAATATAAATCCAAGATGGCGGCTGCAGTAGGTATCAATTTATTCGTCATGGGTGTCATTTTCATAGTTTTTGAGTATGTTGAAGCCGATAGTGCTGTTGAAATGTAAATCCAAGATGGCGGCTGCAATAGGTATCAATTTATTCGTCATGGGTGTCATTTTCATAGTTTTTGAGTATGTTGAAGCCGATAGTGCTGTTGAAATGTAAACCCAAGATGGCGGCTGCAATATGTATCAATTTATTGGTCATGGGTGTCATTTTCATAGTTTTTAAGTATGTTGAAGCCGATAGTGCTGTTGAAATGTAAATCCAAGATGACGGCTGCTTCAGGTATTAATTTTTTCGTCAAGGGTGTCATTTTCATGGTTTTTGAGGGTGTTGAAACCGATTTTTCGTTGTTGCTTTAAAAAAGAACATAAACTGCAAAGTAGCTGATCTAATTTACAAAAAAATTAACAAAATCGGTTTCATAGTACCCTGTCCTTGTTTCCCAACAGTTTATTTAAAAAAAATCCTGTTCATTAGAATGATATTTTTTTACACAGTTAAATTCAATAATATAGAATTCCGAACTTGTCGTAGCAGACGAAAATATTTTTCTGTAAATAATTTGTAATAATCTATACAAATAAATAAAATTGAAGTGTCTGTTTGTAATGTCAAAATAACAGCTTTTTACTAAATGCATATGAAAGTAAATATGGTACTTATAACTAAATAACAATTTTTAAAATTTTTGTCTGTTTGTCCGTCTGTTTGTTCCGGCTAATCTCCGAAACGGCTAAACCGATTTTGCCGGCACTTTCACTGGCAGATAGCTGATGTCATAAGGAGTAACTTAGGCTACTTTTATTTTAGAAAAAGAATTAGGGTTCCGCGCTACAAAATAAAAACCCTAACACGTGAGCGAAGTCGCAGGGAATAGCTAGTGAAGAATAAAGGTACGTTTTCGTCCAGTGCGTTCCCGCCGAAACTTTCAAAAGGTTACGCCGTAATGACAAAGTTAAAGATCTATAGTTCTACAAGTTGTTGTGTGTTAATATTAAATTGTTTTCCGTGTTCAAACTATCGTTTTTTGCTGAGATTACCTATTTAAATTGTAAGCTAGTTATTTAAATTCGATTGATTGATAAAAAAAAGCAATATCAAAACATTAAAAGTTACAACCCTATTGCTTCAATGGAGCGTAGGTAATTATATCCTCAACTAGGCTTAGTTTCCATACTGTTCATATTTATATTGTGCTATGAATGAATAAACTTTCCTGCTGCTGCTATCGTAGTGTGCGTGAGAATTAGTGTAATATGTTGTATTTTTGTTGTTCACGCCCGGAGCCCGGCGGGAGGCAGAGCGTGCGTTATGAAACAGATAGCATTTTTGAAAATACTTACTCACGCCGCGTATCGGCACTTCACAATCCTCTTAACTAACATGTACTACGAACTTAAAATCGCTAACGTCCAACTGACTAGAAATGTCCCACAATGCAAGGTGTTTCTCGTTTATGCCATAAACTCGGTTTCTAAACTTTTTACATACGTATATTATTTATATTACCTATGACAATGCCATGAAGCTATTTTTTTAATGCGTTAAGATAATAGCAGTGTATTTTTTATTTGTGAAGGGAAAGTATTTTTTTTATTTCTTTGTCTTTTTTAATTTCATTCTACTGATGATTTGTAAAAATAATTTCTAAAATAATTTTAAACACTTTACAAAGGTGCGGTGTGTCGCGAATCTGGACACACTCGAACTACCACCGCCGCGGTATCGCTTCACATCTGCTGGACTGCGCTAGGGCCACGTTCTTACACGGCGAAGCACTAAAGACTTCTGACGTAGCCTTCAGCGCACCCACAGCCGCCGGGAAAGCCTTCGCCACTAAATATACCGGGACAAATAATTTCTTTGTCTATGTTGACTAGTACAGTATAGCTTACAATTATATTTTGTATTCGACAAATGATTTCATGTGTTATTGTCAAAATGAGTCGACACTGTTGTTGATGATTGTCTTTCAAATATAAACTCATCTAGAATGTGGCAAAATTTACTATTTTACCTGCAGCTACATTTTACAGCGACCACCTTTATTTTGTATCCACTGCTGGAAGTTAACCTTTTCATGAGTCAACAGTGATGCATATCTAAAGATTGTCCCATACTCACCACGCTGTATTTTTTTTTTTGTTATTTTCATCATCATTTTTTGCATGGAATTAGAACTGTTATACGAAATTTGTAGATGTCCAGTAAAGAGATTAGTAAGGGTTTAGTTTTGCAGACCCTGCGGATGGCCGCAATCAGATTTAATAACACCAAACTATTTCAATTTCAAAGTTTTATACCATTATTATTTATAAAATTGTTAATTAGAATAATTAAGGCTTTTAAAAATGTATAAAAATATCTGTAAATATGTGATAGGTTATCAAAATCTACAGAGATTCCTTTTGATTCTGCAGTGTAATATTTCGCATTAACACACATTTAACTACATTCACATTTCACAGATAAACCGCGAAATAGTAGTGGATCTGTGTTACCTGTTCATTTAAAAAAAACTTGAGTATTCAACACCCATAATTTAAAACAATCCTAACCTTAAAAATACAAGGTTTAATAAGTAATCTACTGCTTACTAACATCAACCTTATATTTTTTAAATAAAAGTTGATTACTCCCAAAAAGATCTACAAATAGTAATATAAACAAATACCCATTCATGTCAGCCTTTCAACAGTCCGCTGCTGAACATAGGCCTTCCCCATAGATTGCCTCATATTTATAATGATTTGCCTAAGTGCCGCAGGCAGACGGGTCAGCAAACGCAATTCTTATTATTAAGTTATCAGGAAGATACTGACGCCCATCGCCTGTTTTATTTCTACTATCGCCTCTCACGAGACCTGTGGGATGATTTGGGATATTAGTTTCTTTTACACCATCACTATGCTAAATATCTTGGCTATTTTATGAATGTACAGATTGAGTATACATGAAGAAATGCAAAGTATACTCTGGATAGTACGCAACGTTTTAATTTTGAACTTGCTTTTTTAAATTTTAACCCAGCTGATTTTATTTCTACTTATGAAATTTTGTAGTTATGTATTTAATAAGGTAATGTATTTATAATTAATATAATATTAATTTTTTTAACGTTTTTAAACTTTCGAGTATTGTTATAGCTGTTATATATTGCTTTTATATGGTTAATTTTTATTTTAAAAATTCAGAAATATTATAGTACTTTGAACTCCATTGTGACTTAAGTATTTTTTTATTCCGTTAATAATTATTGAATTTAAATTTAAAATAATGATTTTCTATTTTATATTCTTTCTTCCTTCTTTTGTTTTAAATAATTGCCTTAAAAGTTCAAGGGAGTGTGGTTAATAAGTACCTGAGCTCCTAATAAATTAATTTAAAATTCAGTTACTTGTTAATCGAAAGTTTAAGAACAGATGTGCCTCAATATAAAAAATAAGAAATGTATATCCCTGTCAATTGAAACGGATTAGTCATTAAAAAAAGTTGTGACGATAATGGAAGTTGTAATATATTTTAGATATAAATTCATTTATTATAGGACAATTTTAGAACTAAGTGTGGGATATGAACGTTACTGTTTTAATATTTGGGACCAATTTGTGTTGTGAATTTTAAATACTCTATGACGCTGTAATGTAATGTACACTTATCGCAACGTGCCAAAATTTTACTAATAGTTATTTTATTCGAGGAAAACATTTTAAAAGTGTAATGAAGATTGAGTGAGTGCTATACTGTTGTTAATATTTTTTTAAGAATTTTTACGAGATGTCATGTTACCAAAAAAAAATCATGTTATTTAATATAGCTAATACCATGATACATAATTAGCTTCAATTGTAAGCAGTACCTTAATGGCAGGGTGCGGACCACGAACTCAAAAGGTCGTGGGCTTGAATCCGCCGTTCGACTACTGTCGTAAACTCAAGCACAAAACACACTAACACAAGCATTTCAAGCTTACCGGGAGTGGTTAACGGGAATATTTTTTTTAAATTGAAAGGACAATTGCATTATGAAATAGCCATCTGTGAGATTTTTCAGTGGTGTTATAATTTGTACTTGTTTAAAAATCTAGCTTGACAACATGAACTGTAAGTTTTATTTAACTCTATTGTGCTCAACACATATTTTTCTTCGTTTAACAGCAAAATGTGTGTATAGACTTATTGCTGCTTTTGTAAAATTATTTTTCCTATAATATCCCAAGGATATATGTAAATATGTTTTTACTGTGTGCCAATGCAAAGGCAATACTATTTTAATAGAAACAATTTTAGTCACTTGCAATACTACAAGAATAATGAACTTTGCATTGTCGCACTTGTATTTTTTTTTGTTTTGCGATATTTTAACTTTTGAAGCCTTTAAATAATTTTTAGAGGCAAGATGCCATTCTACGAGTTTTTAGAATACCTCAATATGCCCCAAAAATGCATTGTCAATAGTTATGTTCAACAATAAAGATAATAAATATTCGTATATTATGTGCATGAATAATGTATATAGTTACGCTGTTCTGTTATTTAGTTACGACACGCTTATAGTGTCGACTTACGAGTGTACTTATTGAAATTAATTGCCATGCACAAATTTGCATAGGAATAAAATAATGGTAATTTTAATATATTTTTGTAGACTAAGGTTACTTTGTAAGCGTTATATATTTTTATCCGTTTGCATATGGGTTTAAAGTACATAATGCTGTGCATCCTGACTAAAATTTTTGTCCTTTTAGAAATAATTTCACGGTTTAGAATTATACATTTTTTGATATTTTTATCGCATGCGTCTAGTGCATTAATATTAACATGTAACATGGCAGTTTAATGTGTGTAGTGTTTTGTTCTTATTTATTTTTAAACATTTGTTTTTCTTTGTTCAACATTAATTTATAATGAGTGTTGGATAATATATGAAACGTTATGAGAAGTCCAAAAATGTTTTGGTACGTTTTGTATATTCACCATAGATATACAAATAATAGTTAATTTGCAAACAATTTTAAATGTCGAATGTTTTTTTTTAACTTAAGTTAAGAAAACATCCTTAACAGTATGTTTCGCCGAATGTGTGTTTAATGACGTTTGGTTAAAATAAAGTTTTACTTTCTTACTTGTAGTTTTTTTTTTAATTCTTAGTAACCAATAACAATATATCTATTAAAGACTAACTTGTTACCCGCGGCTTCGCTCACGTTGGCTTCAATTTAGAAATATCATTAAAACTACTTCAATTAAAGTAAAAATTTCATAAATGTAGTTCTATTCACGATGAACGTGTGACAGGGACTATATTCATGTATGGGAGTAGAAATATAGAGAAGATGGGTAGCAGCATCTTTCTGATTCCAGCTCAAAATAATAAAAAGATGCAGTTGGCAACCCGCCTGCCGAGCGTGGCAACAACGGATAATATCCAACTTATTTCGTTATCTATGGAGGGAATCGAAATGATGAACAGGAGTAGAAATATATTAGCAATGTAGAGGCAGCGAAATGGAAACCAATACCTCATTTCGTCTCGTGGGTGTCGTAAGAGGCTACAGAAGGGAAACTGAAACAGGAGGTGGATGGTAGCATCTTCATGATAACAGTGCAGAGTAATAAAAAGCTGCCCAGTAACAAAAACCCACTCGCCAAGCGTGGTTACTACTGCAAATATCCGGCCTATTTGATAAACAATAGGAGAAGCCTATGATCAACAGTGTCCGTCCGTCGTACGAATTTTCGATCAGGACATGTGACCTGACGCGAGTTTAACATTTTTTATCCATTACAAAAAAGTGCACAACACCGCTAAAGAAGTTTTCACTTCAAAAAAAAAAGAACACTCATCAACATTGAAAAGGTTGATCCATTTTTCTATTATATTACAAATGTTATTTATCTTTATTATTGCAAAATAATCGACTTGTATTTATATGATTTAATACATTTTGAATATTTTAAATAGAATTTTAATAAATTTAGAGATTTTTAGAGACAATTGATGCGTTAACTATAGATACTATAATATTCAATATTCCAAATGAACATATTTGAACTTTATACTTATTATTTGCATTTTAATTGTTTAAATAATAATTTCTATGACATTTTTAAATGTCTTTATAATTAATTTAATTATTATTTATTATTAATAATTATGAAGCGTCACACTATGAACACTAACTGATGTTCGTACTTCGAGCACCGAGTTGTTTATTAGGTCTAGTAAACATTTGATTCCATTTTTCCATCACACTGTTCAATCTTTGGACTGTCGCATCTGAATAATTTTGTTTATTGATTATGATACAATGTTAATAGGCAATATTCGTTATTAGCATAACATTTTAATTGTTATTGTAAATAATGATGAACTGCTAAAAATAAGAGGCGACCATACTTCCACCATAATTCAAAGACGGCGTGTTTAAAAGATGTGAATCAAAATGTTTACAATAATTTTAAAAAAAACCAAACTTACTGATAGCCAAAACACTCATGCAACGTTGTGTTTTAATACTCTTTCAAAATGTCCACCACCTTGTTCAATACATTTGTATGAGCGTTTTCTTAACTGGTATTTTAATTTAAAAAGCACTTCATTGTTATTTTTCACTATTCCAAAAGCGTTCACTATCCTATTTTTTAAGTCCTCGGCACTTGTTGTCTCACTAAAATAAACTAATTATTTAATACGTCACTACAAAAAAAAATCTAGAGGCGTCAAATCAGCTGATCTGGGAGGCCACAGAACTGGGCCGCCGCGTCCGATTCAGTGCTCCCCAAACTCATTATCAAGGTGCTGTCGAACACTCCTAGTAAAATGAGCAGGGGCACCATCGTGTTGGTATGTCTTCTAGCAGCGTAGGTAGAGTTTCTCGTAAAAATAGTAAATATGCGTCTCCTGTTAACCAGGCCCCAGTATGTGTCTACCAATGATACCGGCCCAGACGTTAACTGAGAAACGGTGTTGGAAGGAATCTATTCTGCATGCGTGAGGATTTTCGTGCATCCATAAATGTGTGTTGTGTTGATTATACATCCCCACACGTGTGAATGTACTTTCATCTGTCCAAATTATGTTCCGCTGCCAATTTTCTAATAACCAGCGGCTGAACTGCAAGCGTGGTGCGTAATCGTTTGGAGTCAACTCCTGGCATCTTCTGAAGTGGAATGGATGTTCTTTATCACCACGAAGTGTTCTCTACACATCCATATGACTACATTGAAAGCGTAGGCCTGCTACTCGAGTACTGGCATGGGGATTCTCATCGAAATAGTCCAGTATTTCGTTTTAATGTCGAGTACGTGTACGCACATTGGCTCCCCTGTCGATGGCCGTGTTCGGACGGAACGTTCCGTGGTCGCGAAGCCGTTGAGTAGCAGCTAACATAGTCCTGCGATCTACTCTTGTACCATACCTTTGGTTGAATGTTCTGCAAGCTAGAGCCACATTATCACCACACTGTGCCTCCTTACCATTTCGGTGTACTGAACGTTGCTGTATTGGAAAGACATCGCGCGCGAAAAATTATTTACAAACAATCTCGTAAGTACTTTCCATTCATAATGTCCGCGCGTGACTAATAAATATTGTTTTCATTTAAGTTAGCTTTCATCGTAGCCGGCTAGCGCGGAGCGCCCGCGCCGGTAACTTGCTATCTCGCTCTATCCCAGGTTTCCAGGAAATAAGGTTCATTTTTCTTTATTTTGCATTGAATGACGGAATTTGTATTAATACAAATAAAACTGCACTTTTAAATGGACGAGTCCTATCGAATCAACAGTGGTAGAGCCACGCAGCAGCTTTTGCTGTCGCACGGATGGGCCGACTCGAACCGGGGTGGTACCACGACCTCACAGAATACCAGCGTGAAGTAGAGGTTTACCTCCGCGTTTCACTTGGTGAGTGCAGGTGGCCGAAGGCCCTTTTTACTGGAAATTAGGCATTCCATCTTAGTCCTCACGGGTGACATTGGATAAATATAGATGTCTATGGGCCGCAGCAACCACTTACCAGCAGGTGGACTGTGTGCTCGTTTGTCACCCTTATCCTATAAAAAAAAAGAATCAGGAATGTGCTGACGAATTTGCACAATTTTTTTCCATTCCGTTGGTTGGAGTACAACCGGGAACTTGCTGCATTTAATGTCACAAGTAGTCCCAGCAGTTGATGCAGGGATACAGGTTGATGTGGCCTATTTCGATTTTCGTAAGGCATTTGATACGATTGATAATGATATCTTAATGGCGAAGTTGGCCGCAATAGGTAGCACACCACATGCGTTGAAGTTCTTCGCCAGCTACTTGCGAGACAGACGTCAGTACGTTGACTATGGTGGGTGCTACTCTGAGCAGTACTTTACAAGGTCAGGGGAAAGTCAAGGAAGTAATTTGGGTCCTCTCCATTTTATAATTATGATAAACGACTTACCGGAGGTGGTCAAGGAATCGACGTGCCCTTTCTTTCCTGATGACCTAAAATTAGTTATCGAAATAAGAGATACCTTAGACCATGCTAGACTGCAACGGGATATAAATGAGGCCATGAAGTGGAGCCGGGACAATAAATTTTATTTTAACTTGGGCAAATGCTCTACGTTGTCATTTAGCCGAGCACGTGTTCCGCGCCATCACGCGTACCACATGGAGGGAAAGCAGCTGCAGCGCGTCATGAAAGTGAAAGATCTGGGTGTTTATTTCACAAGTGATTTAAAGTTTCGAGAACACATTACTGAAGTCTGCAAGAGAGCATACCGCAATCTTGGTTTTGTCTTGAGACAAGCAGATGAGTTCACTAACATCAACGCAATAAGGGCCTTATATGAAGCGATGGTAAAAAGTCATTTGGAGTGCAACTTTGTGATTTGGGCTCCAAATGAAGACAAGTATAAGTCAATGTTGGAAAGTGTTCAACACAAGTTTGCTAGATTTTTATTTCTCAAATTATTATTAATATATACTATAATAAATTAGGAATGTAATCAGAATATTAAAAGAAAACTTAAAATAATTAATATGACACCAAAAACACGTAAAACCGTTATTGAAGTTCTGTTGCCAGTCCGTGTATACAGTTCTGGTTACAGAACACAATTACTCTTATTTAAGAGGTTCTGGTACAGTTAGTCATTTTGACAATAACGATAAATCATCCCGACACCGGTTTGGATATTTTAAGTCTGATTATTTTTGATGCTGGAAGAACAAAAAGTATGTATTCTTTTTCATCGCTTATTACTACTTTATTTAGCAGTAAGTAGATGGCGGTATTACGAGATTAAAACTATAAAAACAAAAACTCTACCCTATAGTACTCAGCGACAATAAGTTGAGGTGCGAGTGGGGTACCGTTTCACGCAACAAACCCGCCAACATTTATATAATACATAAATTAGGAATAAATTATATTCTATTAAAATTCTGCTTCTGTCAAAAATACACTATCAGCGCTGCTAGCGGTGTGTAATGAAATTATTTTACGATTTATCAATATCAAAGAATATATATACTACGCGAATATGAAGAAATAGCAATATTGTGTTTAGTTGTTAATATCGCCGAACGATCTCTATTCATTGATTTGGTCAGGCTAACTCATGATATAATCAAAAACCAATGTTAAATTTAATTAATAATTTCGTGCTATAATTAACTACTTTATGATATTATTAATTCTAAGATCTGGCTAATAAATATATAAAATCTCTTTATTTAAACTATATAGATAGTGAGAGTTTTGCAATAATTACATTATTATCAGTTTATTTTTAGATAATCAAAACTTTTTTATAGATAAGAAATTAAACTTAGAAACATCTCACATTTTATGAATTTCGATAGATATCTCTATAATCTACTATTTAAGTAGTAATTAGTTACTATAAACTTTATTAATTCCTACTAAAATGAAATAAGGAAAGTTAGAATTTTATTTATTTACTTTATTGGAGACAAAACAGAAACAAAAGATATGAAAGAAAAACATACAAGTAAAATAAGACAATGGTAATTACAATTGTTTCCTACAAACTGTCTCACTAAGAACATACATATCTATATTATGAAGCAGGTCGTAATTGGTATCGTCTGCACAACAAGCAGGGTAACAAGTCTGTACTTAAATAAAAAGAAAACAATCATCTAAAATGTACAATACTAAATATCCTTATATATCTAATTCATAATTTTTACTAAGGAACTGTTTAATTTAGTTTTAAAAGCTGAACGGGAGATAGAGAACATATCGATGTCGTTAAGCATTTTATTGTGGAGGACACACATTCTGTGTACTGGTGCTCTTTTACCAATATTGGTCCTGGTATTTGGTATATGAAATAAATTTTTTGATCGTGTATTTTTGGGTGGTATTCGAAACCCTACTTCGGATAATAACTGTGAACACTTAATCTCACCAACACAGATATTTCTAAAAGTGGTGGCGTCAATTAAAGTGTGTCGGTCTTTTAATGATAGCATTTGGTATTTAGTTAAGAAATTTTCATAGGAATCGCGAGGTGAATGCATTCGATAATTTACAATGCGTAAGAATTTCTTTTGGACCTTTTCTATTTTATCTTCATAAACAGTAGAATGGATTCCAAACGGGAGACACATATTCTAGATGAGATTTAACCAATGACTGATAAAGGCAGGTAAGAGTATCATTGTGATTAAATGATTTTGTTATACGTGTAACGAAGCCTAGCATTCGGTAGGATTTATTCAATATTTCTTCGATGTGCCTATCTAGTGTGAGTTTGGTATCTAAATATACTCCAAGATCACGTATACTAGATTCTGATACAATTTTGTGACCACCTAAGTAAAAGTCCGCGTGTACTACATTTTTGTTCCTAGTATATGTTATGTGTTAGCATTTATTAGCATTTAGCATTTTTATAAGCATTTATTATAAGCCAAGAATAATTTATTAATTTTACAATAATTTTCAAGTCTGTCTAAATCGTTTTGTATTAATTTTATGTCGTCAGGTTTAGTAATGGCAGAGCACAATTTGAAGTCATCAGCGTATAATAAAAATTTACAGTGGTCAAAGCAAGTTGAAATGTCATTAATAAATAGGATAAAGAGGAGTGGCCCCAGTATTGATCCCTGTGGTACGCTAGATGTTACTACAACAGGTAAGGAAATGTAGCCATTAAGCACTACCGACTGTATGCGGTTTTGTAAGTAAGAGGCAAACCAATGTAGGAGATTACCCTTGATACCATTGTAGGAGATTTTTTTTAAAGTAATGAGTGATCAACTTTGTCGAATGCTTTTTTAAAATCGGTATATACAGTTTCAATTTGAGATTTATAGTCTAAACTATTAAAAAGGAAGTTAGTAAAAACAAGAAGATTTGTCAGTGTAGACCTGCCATTGACAAGGCCGTGTTGTTCCTCTAATAATGTATTTTTCAAAATTGAATATATATGATCGTGAATAAGTTTCTCAAATATTTTAGGAATAGCCGAAAGAATTGATATTGGACGGTAATTTTCTACATTGTTCTTAGAACCTGATTTGTCAATAGGTGTAATGTATGCTTGTTTCCACTGAGCTAGAAATGTTCCAGTTTCCAAACATTTGTTAAAAATTATATTGAGCGGCATGCAAATTGTATTACAAGTGTGTTTTAAAAACACTGGCTTTATTGTGTCAGGTCCAGCGCCTTTATTTGGATCAATGTTTTTTAAAGCTGTACAAACTTCCAACTGTGTGAAACGTATGTCATGTAAGTTTATTCCAGTAAAATTATCCTCTGAGTGTTGAGCTAATGTATATGCATTGTCTGACAACGGTTCAAATACGGATTTAAAATGACGTGAAAACATTTCAGAAATGATTTTTGGATCATCTGAAGTTTCGGTTCCCAGCTTCATTACTTGAGGATATCCCGTATTTGTTTCCTTTATATCTGAAGTATATTTCCAAAAGTATTTTATATTATCCTTTATTGAAGACTCAACGTTCTCTATATATTTATTGTAACATTTAATTAAAAGACGTTTAGCACGTTTTCTTAAAATGGAGAACTCTTGATAATCACGTAACGAATTGTACGTTTTCCATCGTGCCCACATTTTAGATTTTCGCCTAAGTGTATGAATTAAGCTATTTGAGAACCACTTAGGGAATCTATTGGTTTTAACTTTGACAAGTGGTACATAAGATTCAATAACATACATAATTTTGTTATAAAATTTGTCAACTACAGTATCTATACAAGAAGAACTGAGTTCAGAAACCCAATCAGTCCACCAGCAGTATTAATTTGGTCATAGTTTGCTCTGTAAAAGTTTCGTTTTGTCTTCTGATTGGTGGGCATATACTTGAATTGAGTTGTCTCATAAAAAATGTCTAGCGGAGGATGGTGAGGAACGGCTTTTAAGAGTGGATCATCGGAGATATTAACTGAGTAATCAGGTGAGTTGCATAAAACAAGATCAAGAATTCTACTGTTTTCGTTTTTTAATGTATTTATTTGTTTCAAATTCATAAAGACCATGATATGAGACAATAATTTAGCTGTATCAGTAACTGCATTAACAGGTCTCGAAGATGGACCATCAGATGACCATTCCAGATAGGGTAAATTAAAGTCACCAGTAATAATGTAATGTGAGAATAATGCCTTTGAGTGAATGTCATGAAGTATATAAAATAATTTATCATAGGTAGTAGTTTTAGATGCTGGTGGTATATAGCATGCACTCAATAATAAATTTGAATGTGGGAAATGAAGAAAATAATTTCTAAATCGGTGGCCTCTAAATCAAGTTTTCTAACAACATGGATCGATTCTTAACAAGAATTAGCACCCCGCCATCGCCCATTTTATTAAATAATATACAGTTCCGATCGCGTCGAAATATTGTATAAGCATCAGTTTGAATTTCAGCATCCAAAATTGTATCCAACAGCCAGGTTTCAGTTAAAATTACAATATCGAAGTTACAAGTTAGTAAATTTAGTTTTAAGTCTGTAAGTTTAGTTTTTAAGCCTCCACAATTTTGATAGAATATAAGTAACCTATTAGAAGCCATCACGAGAAAGAAATGCAACTGATATAATTAAAAGTGTATTTATAATTTTGTTTGATATAAAGTTATGGATCTCGATCTCCCGCTGTATTGAGTATTTTAAACAACATACACAAAAATTTATAATAAAACTACTAATATATGCTACTTTTGGAATATTAATAAACAAGTAAACGTAATAAAATAGTCATATTTTACTTAAAGCGTTAGAACCACGGATGTGACTCACACGTGAATCGTCATTTTTTCGTAGCAAAATGCAACTGTTTTTGACCCACACAAATTTATATCCCTTCGTCTTCGCCAGTTGTCGAGCGTTACTGAATAAAATTTTATTTTTTAGTGTCAGATGTTCGTTTACATAGAATCGTGTGTTTTGAGCTGCAGCAGCGGCACTGTTGGCAGAGCCAAACAACTGAGTAGTGGTGAGTGTGCGGCGCGAACGCGTCGCCGCTATCATATCATCACGCAGTCGTCGTGTGTGTGTGTGGCTGCAGTACAATGTTTTTTGGACGGTCATTCGGTACCTTTGGAGTCACGTGATGAATAAATCTAATATCACTTGCCTTGATATCGACGCCAGTGAGGGCTAATAATCTTCCATTCACCAGATGTCGCTAGTTGTGACTGAGGTAAAGTTTTTTGTTACACAGTGTCAGTTAATTGAGAAATTAGTTTTAAATAATAGTTTATCATTATCTAGAGTATTATATTAATACACAACACAATGCGTCAGTAATTTTAATTTTGAATTTTTTGCACTTTATAACTTTTTTTAAAAATCGCTTTTTGTAATATTTATAGTTTGGCATATTCATTTCTAATGTAATTAATATAAAATATAACTAATAATAGAGAAAGAAACCTTAAAGATTACATTTTTCTAAGAAATTATCATCTCCGCTATCAAATATTTTACCTCACTGTAAAGTGGCGCCGCCCTGGTGGCAGAAAAAGTCGTGGATGCCCTCATTAGCTTACCCACCTCTATAGATAAATGAATCAGGTTTTCAGACTTTTTTTCAGGAATGTTTTGTAATTCCACGTTGCAACTGCGAGAGGCTTGGTCGAGGTCATCAAACTTGGCACGTAAATTCTCCAAATCTACGCGAAGCTCGTTGTTTTCCTGCATCAGGGTGATATCAGGATTACGCGATGCCGTAAAGTTTTGATCGAGTTCCTTTATGCGCTCCTCCCATGAATCAACACGTTTTTCCAGCCTATTAATATCTTGCGCAAAAGTTTTAGATACTTTTTGGATGGCTCAATTTAAGTCCTGCCACTGCTGGCGCAGACTGTCAAGCTTCGCATCCATATATTCAGTCAAGGCGTCGGTGTCGACGTTTAAAATAGACGTAGTTGCGCAATCTTTAAACTTAGGTGACACTGTACCTCCTAAAGTACCAGCGAGCCTCTTATTTTTACAGGCTGGGCATTTCCATTTGATTATATTCATAGGGAGGATTTTTTTGAACTCTGTTTCAAATAAATCAGCACATTGATAATGCATGTACATATTACATCCCGTACATTTAATAACATCCCTTTCAGCAATATTTTTTTTACACTTAAAGCAATCCATTGTAGTGTTTCTATGAGTAAACAACAATATCCAGCTATGTATTCTCAAATGTAAGATTGATGCACGGTAGAAACAGAAACATAAAACTACAGTTGTATCACTGTTGCTGTGTCAAAAAGGTCGCGAGCAAAACGGCCCAAGCGCCGGTGATATAGCGGCGCTTACGCGTTCCGTCCGAACACTTCACAAAACTCGATATTAATTTGTAATTATTTGATATAGTTTTAATTGCAGAATAGGTACTTTAACATTACCAAAATATCGCTGGCTTTAGTACACTTAATAAAGAACTGTTTACACGATAAATGAGACTTAAGCACTAACTACAAACCCATTATTTTATTTAAATAAGACAGACGAAAAGAATAAGGTGTTAAGGGTAAGCTATGGAAAATAAGAGTCAAGTTTTCAAATAATTATGAATTAAATTATTAAACATATAAATGTAAGTTATATATTTTATTTTATTCATTAGTAACTGGAGGTAAAATGTTACTACTTTTTGGATTTCACGTTAGTTGGCACTGTTTTGATAAAGTGAAATTTAGATTGTCAGCGTAGTTAAAATTATAACGCAACGGCTAAAACTCATTTTAGGCTTTATTTATAAATATGTTATTTATTTAAAAAAAAACATCAATAGTCAATAATATAAAATAGAAATTAACATCTTGAGGCAGAAAAATACTTAACCCTCTTTTTTGATGATCCGTAGTCGGATAAGAAGTAGCCTATAAGTTGCCCCGGATACCTAACTATCTACACACAAAATTTCATGGAAATCTGTCCAGTAGTTTTTGCGTGAAACTGTAATACACAAACAGACAGACAGACAAAAATTCTAAAAACCACTAATTTGGCCTCAGTGCCCTTTATTTAGTCCCCTGGAATTGCTTTTTCCAGAAAATATTAGAATTACAGACACAACTTTTCTACAGATTTACAATCCCCAGTGGTAGAGCCACGCGGCAGCTTTTGCTGTCGCACGGATGGGCCGGCTCGAACCGGGGTGGTACCACGACCTCACAGAATACCAGCGTGAAGTAGAGGTTTACCTCTGCGTTTCGCTTGGTGAGTGCAGGTGGCCGGAGGCCCTTTTTACTGGAAATGAGGCATTCCATCTTAGTCCCCACGGGTGACAACGCATCTGCATTTTGATTCGCAAACGAGGATAGATGTAGATATCTATGGGCCGCAGCAACCACTTAGCATCAGGTGGACTGTGTGCTCGTTTGTCACCCTTATCCTATAAAAAAAAAGATATTAGGTCCGACATCGAGTCTGGTCTTGATACCTAGTTTCAACTCGACGACTGCACGGATTTACCAAGGTCCCCAAGGGAAAGTTAACAAAATATAACTTCAAATATCTATGTAGTTAAGCGGTAAAACCGGTCTGCCGATGGCCGCGGATTGCTTGAAGTGGAGCGGGGAGTGAGCTAACGAACTTTGCACCGAAACTACGTGCGAGTGTTCAAATAATGTTATTTTTTAATTTGCAAATATTGTACCTTTGAGTTCCTAATCATACCAGTTTTTATAAAATTATAGTCATTTGTTTAGTCCAACAACATAGAGAACGAAACATATTGCTCCTTCGAGCCGGTTTTAAGGTTTTAGGCTGTATGGGTTACACCACACATTTTTATTTAGTAAACGCTGCAACCTACTTTTAGCCGCGCCCATTGTATTTAAATTGACTTAATTAATTACATTCTCACAATCGCCAGTACGTCAACAACCGTCCTTCTAAACACCAACTATTCAAGGAAAGATTTACCACTCTAACTTTGTAACTATTTTACTTTTATTAAACTTTTAACTTTGGTGATCTTTTCCTTTTGGCGTACTCATTAACTAACTACAACTCTACTTCTTGAAAGTGTGTGGCCTTACAAACCATACATTTTATGGTCCTTCGACCCGGATTTGAACCAGCGACCTATGGATGACGTGTTGACGTACGTATGGATGACAATTAGTCGTCATTGTTTTACATCATGTTATAAACACCAACTATTCAAGGAAAGATTTGCCACTCTAACTTTGTAACTATTTTACTTTTATTAAACTTTTAACTTTGGTAATCTTTTCCTTTTGGCGTACTCATTAACTAACTACAACTCTATTTCTTGAAAGTGTGTGGCCTTAGAAACCATACATTTTATGGTCCTTCGAGCCGGATTTGAACCAGCGACCTATGGATGACGTGTTGACGTACGTATGGATGACAATTAGTCGTCATTGTTTTACATCATGTTATAAACACCAACTATTCAAGGAAAGATTTGCCACTCTAACTTTGTAACTATTTTACTTTTATTAAACTTTTAACTTTGGTGATCTTTTCCTTTTGGCGTACTCATTAACTAACTACAACTCTATTTCTTGAAAGTGTGTGGCCTTACAAACCATACATTTTATGGTCCTTCGAGCCGGATTTGAACCAGCGACCTATGGATGACATGTTGACGTACGTATGGATGACAATTAGTCGTCATTGTTTTACATCATGTTATAAACACCAACTATTCAAGGAAAGATTTGCCACTCTAACTTTGTAACTATTTTACTTTTATTAAACTTTTAACTTTGGTGATCTTTTCCTTTTGGCGTACTCATTAACTAACTACAACTCTATTTCTTGAAAGTGTGTGGCCTTACAAACCATACATTTTATGGTCCTTCGAGCCGGATTTGAACCAGCGACCTATGGATGACATGTTGACGTACGTATGGATGACAATTAGTCGTCATTGTTTTACATCATGTTCAGTCAGTTAGGTACGTTACAATCGTTCGACGAACAATACAAATTCTACATCGATTGCTTTGTTTACCCAAAATTGCTTTAAATCTACCGAGTAGCAAATCTTTCATTAGCCTCAGGCGTTCGTCTTGCCTATCCGTCTTTCAATATTCCGTCAACGATTGACATTCTCGTTGGCGCAGAAGTATTTTGGGATATCATAGGCGCGAATTGCATTTACTTAATAGTAGTTACATTAAAACCTATGGATTGTAAAATGTTCCCCGTGCCAGACAATATCCAAAGCGCCTAGGGAGATTTTTAGGACACATTACCTTTATTAAACATTATTGAAATACCTATTTGGGTAACGAGCAGATCTACTCTAAATGTGGAGCCACATGTATTTACAGACGTATAGTACTTATGGCACCTGCGTCTATGTACGCAGCTTGTTAAGTATAAGACTCGGTAAGGGTACAATTACTTACTTCCAAGAGTAAGGTGGCTCTCTATCACTAAGTCACGGCTCGAATTGTGCGCCGCGCTCATATTCGCACGGCTATGCTCTAAGGTAAGCCAATCACTTTTTGGTGCGACTCTACTATCATTCTCGGTTGAAAATTATGGAGTGTAGAGAGAAGGAGGACCATCTCTATATATGAAAAGTGTCCCTAAAAACGTGTCCAATAAGGGTGGCGATGCAGTAGCATAGGATAAATTAAAAAAAAAAGCGCCAAAAGTAATTAGAATAAGATGGAGAAATAAACAAGGACCGACCAATCCGCTTGGTTTTGTACTACTTAAATAGTTGAGATTTTGTATACTGGCATTTTACTAACTACTCTAATCATGAAACTGTTTAAATATTTGAATTCAGCTGACTTCACTCCGTTCACAACAGCTATCTTCATATCGTAGTTTTTTAGACGCCAGCGCTATTGTGGTAGGTTTTGGAACCTCTATTTTCAGTAAATAGTAGGACACTTTTTCAACTTTCGCCGCTTATAAGATGGTTCTCCTCGTACTCTACACTCCATATTGGCAATGCAGTTAAAAACTTTTGTAAGTCATCGCGTAAGTGAAATTCAAGAGACAGTCGGAGGCAATAATTGGCGCTATATTCCATCAAATGAAAACCCTGCAAACCTAGCTTCGCGTGAACTTTCTGCTGATAAACTATCGACCTCTTCCTTGTGGTGATTTGGTCCTCAATTTCTTGCGTCGACAGATATTTCACAGTGGCCTTCTTATACCTAAATCTAGTACTCAATTACCAGAAATCATAAAAAAATCATTACAACATGCTAATATAGATACTCAATCAAGTTATCATCTAATACCGATTAAGCAAAATAATAATGCATTAGATAATTTTCAAATATTCTAAATTCCTTAAATTACAACGTATATAGGCGTATACCAAAGAGTATAATAAGTATATACAGGAAGCTTATACGTTGCGATTCATAAACAACTCAAAACATGGATCTCTTAAATCGTTAGGACCCATAAGTTCGTAAGAACTCGCTAACTTTATTAATTATTTAAAATTGCCCAACAACAATCTATGAATATAATTTATTAAAAATGGGTAAGCAGTTACCACATAAAAATAATATTAACTCATGTCACCGTTCTTAGATTCAAATAATATTATACGTGTCTGGGGGAGATTAACTTTATGATTATGACGTCAAACATCCCATTGCCAAGTTCTCATCATATAACAGTTTTACTCTTTGAAATGTTTCACATTGAACCATTTCATGCTGGCCCATAATTACTGTTGGCCTATTGGTGGCTGTTTAGTTCTAAAAATTACACGACAATGCTTGAATGTAGGACAAAGCTAGTACGATACAGCCAGTCGTTAGGAAACTTACAAGAGCAACGGGTTCATCAAAGAGATCTGTGTAATTGCGTGTTTAGCCACAAGAGTCGTCCACTTAGAGCTAGTGTTAGACAAGACAAAGGATGCATTCTTAGCTGCGTTAACCCGTTTTATTGCTCGTAGGGGTGTACCACGCAACGTCCTTTACATCTCAACGACCTGGCGCTCAAATAATATTATTTTTTTAATTTGTACCTTTTAGTTCGTAATTATACCAGTTTTTATAACATTACAGTAATTTGTTTAGTCCTACGACATAGAGAACGAAACAACTACTAAGACTCGTATAAATTGGGATCATGTGGCATTGACTGAAAGGCAATAAGTGTAACTGGCTGTTGTCATGAAATGCGAAAGGTAGTACCGTATCGAGATTTTCGTTCAGAACGCAACCAGGGCCCCAACCCTTTTATTTTTGAACGTACTAGAGGCAGTAAATGTTTCCCTCTGCTTTTTTGCAATTCACTTTTGGTTGACTAGAGACCACTTGCTTTGAAACAACTGAAGATGATATTACTCCAATAAAATAGCACAATTTTAAAACAACATTTATTTTACATACATTGAGTCGGATTCAAAATGCCTGAAACATACTGATTTTTGTGTATACACCAGTTATAGATTATTATTAAATTTATGGACAGTAAATAATATATTCTCTGCATGGTTTTGTGGAAATTATAAAATTATAAGCGCCTGTTATTTTTAGAATCACCTCGCAGTAAATACTACTATACACATAAATATTAAAAATTTATTTTTTAATCTTTAGGAATTTCAATAAGTAGGTATATTTTTAAAATTAAATTTGTTAAAAATATAGATTTTCAGTATATATTTAAAGGTAGGTATTAAGAGTAAATACATCGTAATCCACAGTCACAGTCTGTAACGAATACAATGTAGGGTGCTTACCTCGAATACGGCGTCTAAACAAAGTGTCTGAGAAATGCTAATACAAAATATGCCTATTAAACCGAAGTACTACAGAAAAATTGAGAGAAAATACTTTTTGTGCCTCTATAGAAAATAAACTAAGCGCTCTAGTTAAATGCCGCCACTGTAGTACCTAGAGCGGGAAGTTGGCGCGGGCTTGACAGCGCGGGCTCGCGGCCTAACACAGATAAAATATTACCAAAAATATTTGCAGTTGTTCTGCACTTTGAAATGAGTTACAAACGAAAGTTACTCGTCACCGTCCTCACATACGTATTGTGCGCAAGTACATTCACTTATCTACTATGAAGATGTATTAAAAAAGGAGGAATTGTTCAATACTATTTGGTTATTGGCAACGGACGTCACATTACCTACTAGTCAAGGATCTGATCACGCGAAACAACTAAAGTACGACACTACGCTATCCAAAGGTCCTGTTTCGAAGATGTCGAAATTAAATGTACCGTCGGATCGCTCATCGCTCCCGTACACCGAAATCGAGAAATAACTACATTGTTTACATAATAGTTTCCATTATTTGACATCGACACTGGCAGTATTTTATCTAAATATCGAAAAACATAGAAAATATGCTATATACTACTTTATACATATTACATGACTCACTTGTTATTGCGATTTCTTATATTGTACGAGGACAGCGGGGACCGGCTACCAATATACATGTCACTCGACCCCGTTTGCGGAAATATTAATAACACAATGATTTATTATAATGTATAGAACAAGCGCACGATGCCGCTTTTTTAAAAAAAAAATACGTAAGCTATTTTTGTTAAGATACGCTAAAAACATGGTTTTAAAAAATAAGTGCAAACGGCGTCATGCGTTTGTACGCTGCAATGAGATTCGCACGAAGAACGCCACAGAAGTTCTTACAAATTTTAAACAAGGCTTTACGTAAATTCACTGTGAAATATATGCTCTTTACCGTAAATCAAATGGGCGCCTATGAATTAATTCGCTGGCAGCATGTTTCTACGGTTACACGCGGATTTCTTGACGGGGTGTTATTTTCTTTAGTTGAATATCGCAACTATATAATAAAATTAAAAACGTGGATTCATATAATTAAATACACAAATTTTTTGCTTCATCAACACTTGTGTCCATGAATAAAAACAAGAGTAGATATTATCCAAAAGTCACGCCGAAATTACATTAGTTCAAGCTACGGATTCGTCTTAAAGAAGATCGCACGCGCTTTCCAAGGGCATAAACATGATTAGAATGATAATATCTTAATATTGACAACACAATAGTTAACACGAGAATACTTTTTCAACTTAGTCAAATAATCCGCGTCTAAGAAAACATAATTTGCATCCGACCAAAACTAAACAATAGAGCTGCAAGGAAGAAAAAAAACCTCCACAACTTTAGCAGTCTACATTCATATAAATATATAATATATATATTTTAAAACTTTTGTATTTCACTTCGTTATCGCGTTATGCTAAATCTTACTTAAATAGCTACCAAATAGATTTTTTACTTTTTAAGTTACACGTAAGTATTTAAGATGCCGTGTTAATGTAACAAAGTAAATTCTATGTTGGGCCGAGCGATGCTGAGAGATCGCCCGATATTTCACTAAACATTAATATAGCTGCCTATAAAAAGTTAACAGACTAACGACGATAAGGAGAATAATTATACTAAAATAATTTTATAGAAACCCAAAGGTAATAAAGTTGCATCGTGCCGAATGTAAACCTACAAATAATGTAGGCACGAACAAGATACAATACATAAAATTAAACTTAGCCGGGTTGTAAAAAAAAACAATTTATGGTTTAGCATTTTCGTCCTCATGGTAGTGTGGAGGAAAATTTCAGTTATTATTTTTGGCTTAACGTAAAGAGTTAAATCTAGAATTTGTGATTTAAAAATTATTATACTCGAAATAATAAACAAGACTCCTTAAGAATAAAATCGAACAAAAGGGGCGACCTCTACAGGCATCTACAATTTGATACTTCGCCTACTTACATTAAAATTAAAACTTAACGAATAATACGAAAAGAAAAATACAATTTCATTAATTTATATATATTTAAAAAATAACGATAAAGTGTTTCGATAAAGAACTCAAAATAGCGGTTGGGTTTTATAAGTTACGATGAGAAATATTTTAGCTTGCTTGTAATGACATATAAGTAGTTTGTGGGTCAGTATATTACATGGTAACATTAGAAGTATGGTGTTTCCGCCGGCAACACTTCAATATGGCACATAACGCAATTAGACTCCCGACTTCGACATTCTTATATTAAGGACCATACACGGTTTTAAGCTAAATAATAATATAACAATATTCGCTTTACGCCATGAAATCATTTTTACGAGGACATAAGGTTGTCTGATACATAACTCTACTAGAGTTAATATTAATAATTATTATTTCCTTTGCTCCAATTTAATAGATTTTTTTAGACACGACAAAAATTACAAATGTCAAAAATGTTACTGCCTTAATATAAAATAGTAACAGGAGATATTAGAATTTTTGTAAAGTATAATTATAAATTGATGCTAAATATTTTATTTAATAAAATTATGTTGAATACATAAATATTTGTCTACCGATAACAATGACAATTTGACATTCATTTTAATTTTTATATACATAAAAATACAGAAATAAATGACAAATTTCACCAGATTCAAAAAACTAAATAACAAAACGCAAATATATTAATTTAATAAATCTCTTGATTTGTAAGCATTTTACACAAAGGTAAGTACATAAACCATTCTTATCAACAAAATGTTTAATAATTATGTTAGAGCGATTCTGTTAGTTACATTTGTACTTAACGCTAACCCACCTTAAAATAAGCGGTACAAAGATATATACTCAGAGCGGTAATCCGGAAAAATATATTTTTATTCAAAAAATAATAATGAAATACTGCTAAATGTGATATTCCCTCATATGGCCCGTATCACATACGGCGGCGTAACTTCAATCTTTGGACCTTATAAATTACTCTAAAAGCTCCGTACACTTAATAACATTTAAATAACTAAGTTTAACCTACAGCCAAGCTTTTGCTATTTGTTATAGTTTTTAGTCAAAAAGGTTCGCCCTACAACCTACAAGTAAATAGCTGCTAAAACATAAGTCATTCAATAAAACGTTTTGTTAATATTACAAAAAAAAAACTATTGAAACATTGGAAGACGTACATCCATAAAATTAAAACATAACTTAAAACTAACAATAGAACAAAAAAAAACAATAGGAAACTTATTAATCACATCATATAGTAATTATGTGATTTTCGAGAAAAGTAGAGTGTAGAAAAAATATTTCTGTAATCAAAAATATACAGACATAACAATACATCTTTGCAAAAATAATATAAAATATAGTTGAAAACATAAGATAAAAACGCTATATAAATCTATGAAAATGTTTGTAGAAATATATTTCAAAAAACAAAAAAAAAAATATCTAAATTTGGCTATTTTGAGCATACACGCTTGCACACATTTAGGGTAAGTGATATGCATTAGGTTAAAAAATTATTAAAGTACATAAACGTAATTTCAAATAGACTTTAAGACAATGTTAAATCTTGTGCTCGATCTAAAGAGAATAAAACAATACCATAACTAGCCTCCAACAAACCACTGCACACCAATGATCCTTAATATAAATAACGGTATATATCCCGGCAAGACAATTTTCCGATCACGTTCCAATTTTAGACCCTCTTATAAGCTTAAATTAAATAATTTTGAAGGATTATAATAATTATCTACAACTTGTACAACATTCTAAAAAAGAAATATTGTTTTTATATACCAAAATACTTAATTAAATGAATTTTGAAAGCATTAAAAATCTAAATTTTTAGTCAGATTTATTTAAATTTATTAATAAATTATTAGAATAATGCTAATAAAATTTCTAGTATTACCAAATACATATTTTTTATATGAAAATTATCAAAACAGTAACCTGTGCAATGAAGCCTAACAATTGCTTACAAATAATAACCGGCAACAGTATGGCATCGCAATTGGGTCAAGTCGATTATAATCGTCACTGTCACACGATATTACTCCATTGATTAAAAGAAAAGAAGCGTTCCATGGCAAGTTCTATCCTCGTTACAGACACGTTGTGAATTCAAAATCGGTAATATTTTTGTCGCGCGGGCTGGACCGTTCGGAAACACCATGCGAACGACATGAGAGGGAAATGACAGTGACACTGACCGCGCATTAGAATGCGGAGCGTTTATACTAAAACACCGTTGTATGTAAACATGCAGTGTATACAATAATAATATAATCCGAGTGTAAATATTGCTGTGCCGTGTTCGTACATTGGTGTCTTTCGGTGGAGAGGCTGTCGCGCGCCGGTGTGGAGCCGGCGTCAGCGTTAACTTTGCTCTTCTCTTCACTTTTCTGAAAGTAGTTGGCAAATATTGTAAAAATACCAGCGTAAAATAGCACCATAATTCTATTGTGTATCATATGGTGAGTATACAAACTAGAGACCCTTTTTACTGGAAATGAGGCATTCTATCTTAGTCTGTCCTCAGAGTACGTACAACGCATCTGCATTTTGATTCTTAATCGAGGATAAATGTAGATGTCTATGGGCCACGGCATCCACTTACCATCAAGTGAACTGTGTGTCCTATAAGACACGAAGTATTCCATCTTTAAAAAATAAGTAAAAAGTAAAGATACAGCCTATACATCCCACTCCTGGGCACGGGCCTTCTCTTA